>OZ026529.1:46269795-47700629 GCA_964019695.1 Loripinus fragilis
TGTTGACTTTGGACGTAAAGCAACAAAACAAACAGAAAACTATTGATAGAATTTGTTTTGATAAAGGTACAGCATGGTTGATATTTCGCTGACCGCTGCGAATATTGAATTATGGCTAATATTTCATACATTTTGAAACCAACCTCTCCTAGAACATTCAGTGTGTCATTTTAATACTGTACATTGTGTAACTGTGCATGAACAAGTTAAATGTTCAATACATATTTTTGATAAATTTACAGCCTTTTTTAACTGATCAATTTTTTAACAATTTCATATATAAAGTTATGGTTTAAAGTGCACACTTTGTGAAATCAATTCCTCTTTGAGTTTTAAAGGTATCATTTCAATACTTTGAAAGAATGTTACAGACACACTCAATTTGAACCTGTGTATGATGAAGTTTGGTGAGGACAATCTTTGTTCAGACTTGATTATAGCATTTTCAACTTATCCAATTTCGGATTATTACAGTGCATACCTTGTTTCAAATGTTCTCTATTTCCGTTTAGAGGACAGGACTATGGTTTTGAATTTAACAGTTGCTTGTCATTGCTTATCTTTAGTTTTACATGATCTAAATTTGGCCCTTTTTAATTTGGCCAATTAAGGCTTGGAACGAATATAAGAGGGAACATAATGTTGCGGGGTGGAAGGGTGGGGTATACGGAAAGCCTTGATTGAGGCCAAATTCTCGTTGAAATTTGTAAGTATATCACATAGGCAGGCAGTGAAGTCTCAGGCTAGCCTGTGCTCATATACACAAATAATGGACGTACCCATGTAGATAAATTCTAAACTCTTACTGTCCTGCCAGCCAAGAGTGACAGTGACGCCATGTGTTGTTTGTGACTTTATCAGGGACTTATGATCGATAAATCACTTGTGTATTAATCCTATCCTCAGGGTAGGGTTAATACACAAGTGATCTATCGATTCGCATTGGATCAAGTGGAGTGTACAAGTTAATTTTTACTTAGCAATTGTAAACAAAATATTGCGTCACTGTCACTCTCGGTTGGCACAATATTACCTCTCTGGATTCGTTATCAATATCGTTTTAAATATGGTTTTGCACAATCATGTATGCGATCAGTATCATTATCTCATGGGCTAACGCAAATAAAACTATTTCAAATAGTTCCACCTTTTTGCAGGAATATGTTCTTCTTTCTGAAATGATACGATAAACGTTGTGTGATCCATATTGTGTGTTGAGGGGTCGCGGGTTAAACTTTCTAAAAAATAAATTGTATTCTCTGAAGATCGTTTTAGCCATAGTTTCATGTGAGCTTCACTGACCAACCGTCGTGCGTCGTCCGTCGTGCGTATTTTTTCTTTAAAATTACATCACCCCTAAACCACTAGCCCAAATTTTAAATAACTTCATTCAAATGATCCTCCTAGAGTCCTCTACCAAAGTTGCCTAAAAAGCTGTGCTCTGCCAAAAAAATGGCCATAAGAGCTCAAGATAAGAAAAATCTTAAACGTCATCTCCACCTGAACCACTGGTTCAAATTCAAAATAATTTCACAGAAATGTTCCACATAATGTCTTCTGCCAATAATGCCCAAATGATTCCGCTCTGCCAAACACGATGGCAATCAGAGCTCTAGATAAGAAATGTTTTAAATTATATCTCCTCCTGAACCATTGGTCCAAATTCAAAATAATTTCACAGAAATGTTTCTTATAAGGGCCTCTGACAAAATTAGACAAACGGTTCTGCTCTGTTGAATAATTCGGCCACAGGAGCGAAACTAGATGTCTTTACACAAAATCTGATTTATTGGTCCAGAGACATGATGCGACATTTTATCTGGGTCTTTACTGTATACCAAAGTACGTTTTAGGAGTCATCAGTATATAAGGGTTAATTAGAGGTTCATTGTGTACTATCCAAAGGTAAAATCCCGTTCTGACTGTCCCGGTGATGGTCCGAGTACAGCACATTAATAAAAGGTATACCATGATGATCCAGGAAACTTTTTTCTAAAAAAATAAATTGCTTTCTCACAGTGCCAACGTTACCCCGACATGTTCCTTGTCTAAGAGAATTTGACCTCGAGATAGCTAGGTAAATGCCCTTTTTACCACAGATTATAGTAAGCAGTGCAGTGTAAACCGTTGGTATACCCTGGTATGACCCAGTTTGTTACCGGTGGGTGTCCCGATAACTGTGAGTACAGTTTGGTTGTGCCACATGAGCCTATGACGTCCAGTGACAAGCCAATGTTACAAGGCACTGTAGATAATATGAAACAGGGGCAATGCATGGAACATCATCAGTTATTGTTTGTATCTTGGTAGCGTATCTGCTACAGGATCTGCCCAAAACTGCCAAACATGTGGTGGCAGAAGAAAGGACACAAGGTACTATATTACAAAGCAATGGCAAATCATCGACCCCACCCCTGAAACCTCACACCCCCACCCACACCCACATTGAGAGCAACGTAAACAATGAGCTAACATCAGAACCATCACATGAGAACGGACATATATACTCGTATATCACGCAAATAAAATTAATTTACTGTTTTGAGACAAACAATGTCTCAACTCAAAGACAGTCTAAGCTAAAGAAAACCCCAAGTTGAGACACTGTGGGCAAAGCCAAAGGCAAGCATTAGGCATCAACCCTCCGATAAAAGCTTTAGGATAGAGTTATCATTTAGTCTAAGGCCTGACCCAACATCTTGCAACCATAACTATAATGTAAATGTGGTTGAGTTTACCAGGCATGCAAACTGTCGCATAATACCCATGTGGAAGTCAAGTAAATAAGGCAAGTCATAAGGTTTTTTTTACTTATAGTATATTCATTGTGCTGTGTCCCTGAGCAAGATACTTCATCCGCTGCTTAGAAATGGTTCAACCCAGGAAGACCTGTCCCAACATGACTGAAAAAATGTTGACTGGGTAGTCAAGAATCAAACCAAACAAACAAATACTGTATCTTATATGACACCCTTCAAGCTATCATGCAGGACTAGGGGCCTACGTGTTTGTCTGGTACTTCATCTACATCCGTACTTTATGCGTGCAAGCAGCAAAGGCTGTAGAGAGCCTTTGTTGTACACACATATGAGAGAAATTTCAGACCCAAATAAAGATTGTCCTTCCGAGTTAGATAAAAAAAAAAATTTCCCCATTCCACACCAAACATAGACTTTCTGGGATAAAATTGACAATAAAAGACATTTTATTGCTATATTCTTTTAACTAGTACATAAAGACACATATTCACACTAAAATCATTTTGTGAACAACCGTTGTTTGTTTTGGCATAATTATGTTTTGAACTTTATGGACCTAGCAAAAGACCTGTCCCCTAGTTGTATGACCAGATAAGGCTCAAACTAGTCTACCTAGCTACAGATATCAGCTAATTTATTGAACAATCGCATGTGAAAAGTCAATCGCGTTTCCGTTTTTGTTTTTACATGTCAAAATCCGGTTTTGAAGAAGGGGAAAGAGAGAGAGATGGTTGTTTTACTTTTGTTGTCTTCTTGATCTCATGTGGCTGTTAGTTTATTGTGTCTCTTCCTCACAGTACCGTGGGTTGGTCTTTAGTGTGCAATTGTTTCATTTTCTGGTCATACTCACTTACTTTCTAGCAATGAGTTGTTCATTGTATCAGAGTGCATACAATTGATCTATTTAATAGTGACTGTTCACTATTATAGTGAGTGCTTATTATCAGAATTACATTTAACTCTGATTAGTTTGAGCCTTAGCTTGTCGCCTCAAAAACTGCGAATATGATTTCATTTTTTATCCTAATCATGACAATTTCTCTATCACAAAAAACATACATATTTGATATAATTAAATTAGAATATTGATGTTAAAAAATGTCCATTTAGCATGTAAATCAAAATAGATTCATTCATTTAATTAATATTATCAGCAGTCTATGAATAAATGCATTACTTCTTTATAGTTAATATACGAGAGATGATCAAAACGTTCTCGGATCCTTGTACTTTGCGCTACCAGGGAATGAAAATTTGACCACTACTTTTTCTATGTAATCCCCCTTCAAGGCATTACACTTAGCCCATCTCTGTTTTAGCTTTCTTATCCCTTCACAACTGAGCAAGAGCATAACACCGAGAGTCAGTTTTTCCTCGCCTATTTCTTGTGAATTTCTGGCATAGCCGCCTCATTTTGCCTGCATAATATGTATCGTTTATCATGCGACCTTGCTCAAGATAATCAATGAAGATCACCCCTTGACTATCCCAAAATATTGAGACCATCACCTTCCCTGCTGAATAAAACCTCTTAAATTTCTTGGGAGGGGGTGAGCCAGGATGCATTCATTGTACGCTTGATAAAATCAGCGGGATTATCTTCATAACGAGACAGGAGATACCTAGAAATATTGAGCCGAGTCCTTTTCTGATCATAAGTCAACATTCCCATCTTGCCAAAACCTTTTACGTACCTAAGATGTCTGTTACGACTGTTTTTACTGCCCCAAAACTTTTGCCCACTCCGCTAGCTATGCTTCGCAGGTCTTGCCTTCTATCACACATAACCAGGGTGTACACGACCTTGATATTTCATCAGTGGTGGCATCTTTGGGGGCGGCCCGACCGTCCATCATCCTCAACGCTCTCTCCCCCCTCTTAAACTCTGCTGCCCATTTGTTCACTGTGCTATAAGAAGGAGACTCCTTCCTGAGGTTTTTTTTAAGTCATCATGAATTTCCTGGGAGGCATTCTCTTCTTACAGAGATTTTGATAACCACTCTGATTTTAAGTTTCTCCAATTTGCAGATGTGTCGCACCCTCCTCCTCTCTTAAAAAGTGCCTTACATAAGCAACCAAGCATGACCACATGCTGTTCACACTCCCAATGTCCTTCAATTAGATCAAATGACCACTGACAAAGATTTTAGTGCAATGAATCTCACCAAAGCATATCAGGCCAAGAACTTTTTGATCACACCTCGTATACATGATTCTATAGGTAACCTCATGAGATTGTGTAACTATTGCAGACGCCTAGTCTCGTTAGAGCATTTGCTGCTCGTTTATACAAAATTTGAAAGCTAAAAATTCAATCCAAAATATATGCCTCTATCACTAGATTTTTAGGCACGAATGGCTAAAGTATTACTTAATAACGCATATGTAATAACGACCAGAATCACATGTGCTGACCAAGTCGCTTATTTTTAGTGATAAAATACACATTTTTGGATGGATCTAGTTGCATTAAAGTATATGAGAAACAACAAGATAACATATTTTACAATAAAAACAAAGAATATTGGTGAACATTGAGAAATAGTGATTGATTTTTCTTCTACTTCTTATATTTTTGTGTAGCAAAAATACATCTAATAGGAAAGCAATGTACAACTAGATGCCCCAGGTGAGTTTCCACCATGCTACATACACTTCATTTGCAATTTAAAACATAAAAAGGTGATTGTTGTGTGCAAGTAAATGATGGTTGTGCATGATTGTACGCATATACTATATACGCATGCAACCAAGAGGCCACGTTGAGCGTTGTATAATTACTGTTGGCCATGAATTTATAAACTTTATGCAAATTCCACATCAATTTCAGGTTTTGACCGAATCCTGCTTGTTGCAAATTTTATAAGCGGCCGAGACAAGAATGGGAAACCAATCTTGTTAAACAATTAATCGCAAGTTAGACAACTAACCGTGATGAAACTTTAATCTGAAGTGAGAAAAACTGTTAGCATAAAGGGCGTGCGTTTGAAGGCTAAGATAAAACGTCCCCAAGTATAAACGGCCTTATTAACGGGCTTCACATCAGTAAATCTATTTATGTGATTTTCATCCATAACATATAGAATTAATAGGAATCCAGGCACTATCTTATGGCGTGCATGACAAACAATTTGTATCCCCAACAAAGGTAGACCTATAGTAAACACACTGCATGTCCTAAATATTAAATTGTTCACGTCGTGTCCAGAGCATATCTCCATATTATTTTAGGTAGGAATCCAAACATTTGGGTGTTAGTGCATACTTGGGCTGCGGATTGTCAAGTACCCTTTTGGGATTACTATGACCTTTTCCCTGACCTTTGGGCTCAGATCTAAAAAAAATTGCACCCCGAGCATAACTCTTATATTATTTCATATAGGAACCCCGAATTTGACTTGTGAAGACATCTTGGGGTTGCGAAGTGTCACAGACTGCTTCTGGGTCACTTTGACCTCCACTTTAAAAGAAAATCGCTAAAATGGTCTGTCTAGACTTGTCGAATAGACTATAAATGGCCAGTATAATCCCGGTGCTTAAGATCTAGACACATGAAAAAATCTGTTCTCCCTGGTAGCATATGTTTAATAGCAAAAAAAATCACAGATCGGACGTTAATAATCAGAACTTAGAACAAATGTACATGGACAAGCTCACGAGCATGCAGTTTGCAAGAAAACGTACAATGATAGGGATAAAACGACCGTCAGCTTTTGGGAAAACCTAATACTTGTATTGTAATGTATTGCTTTGTTTAATTTGCATATTCCGCCATACTGACTTGTATGTAATTCGGGCATAATTACCTGCAAACGCTATGTGGATGAAGTCTTCCACCCAAATGACATGCAAATTCTCAGGCTGTTGGAAACAGTTTTCAGCTCCAACCAGACAATGGCCGACCCCATTCCTGCAATACGGCAAGGAACTATTTTGCAAGCCCGTCATGTCATCACTTTAGTCTGGTCATCCAGATTCCCTGATCTATTGACCTGTTAGTGAAAGTACGAGTAAGTAAGGGTACAAAGATCAGAAATCGATACAATCAAGTACCACACCTGACCCAGGATACCAATGGGAAAGTGACAAACTCACAGTTTTACACCACAAACGAGAGCCGAGAGGTCAGCCCTTTCCCAGAAGGTGACCACAAGACACAAATAAACAGACGCGCACAAAGGCATAACAAACACAAGAGAGAAAAACATAAAAGATCCACAAAAGAAGTACCGCCTATTAACGGTCAATAAAATATTTTACTGGAGGGCTTAAACCGGTTTCACGGCGCCAACCTCATCCTTAATTCAGATGTGGATCAAAAGCCTGAATAACAACCAAGTCGGTATGGTGAAGTATGCAAAGTAAACAATACCATTACATTACTGTATTATACAACGCTCAGGGTGGCCTTCTATTTTAACAAGAGTGTATTAGTATTTTAAAACTCTTATAAACTTGATTGCAATGTTTTACAATTTAATACATGAATGATAATGATTATGACCAAGCAAATGATAATGAACCATTTTTCTACTTTATAAACATGATTACAATGAACATTACATGTAAGTAAACACTATTAAACAATATTGTTCCGGGTGATTTCCTACATACTACTTACAGTAGTTCATGAATGTTGACGGTTGCATAGACTGGACGCTATTTAACTAATATTTATAGAAATTGCAAAACATTCAAACATTTTAACCAGAGTCCTATGTTTTAATATTGTCAGAACCTATGATTCGGACCCAATTTATACGGATGGTTAAACAATTTTTGTACCAGTTATACAATTTTTCTACATCACAAGACACATCGCTTATAAGAAAGAAATGTCAAATTATAATATACTCAGAGGCCAATAAAAGTATACAGATTTTATTTCTTAATTTTGACTCTAGTATACATGTTTGAGTTTATATGTTTCTTTTTCTGATTAGGCCAATTGCTTAGCTCTCAAATTCTCAACAACTATACGTTCTTGTTTGATAAAATGTAATTGTGACTCTTAATTAATTTTAATATTTTCATCATAATGTTGTCTTAGTCATTTTGAGTGGAAACATTGAATTTCACAAATATTTCATGAATTTGTCAATGAGTATAAGATAAGGCAAGTAAAACATCAAACATATCATTCTCCAGATGTGGTAAACAAATGCATTACAGTGAGTCTGTTTCAAAAATTGTTATTTCCTTGTTGTGATATGAATCTTTTACCATACAGAAGCAATAATATGCGTACATAGAGCTAATCATACTCATTTTATCATTTGGATTTTGACCCATATTTAATTTTAAATGCCTTAATGAAATATTTTCACAAGTTTCAAAAATGTTGTACATTCTATTATATACTTAAGATAGGAAAACATTGAAAAATGTGTCAAGTACAGTCATGTAATTATTTTTTGCCTCTCAGTTTATGACCATATTCGTACACTTTTTATGAATTGATGTTCACTTTTAGCTTTATAAATAGAATGGCTGTTGCAAATTAATGAGATATTGGTACTTATTGCACATCCTCGCACATATTGAGCATAGATGTGGATGAATGCCCCGGCCACAGTTTAGATAACTAACTAGCTCCAATACATAACCGTTTATGCATTTCTAAAGGACGATTTACGCATAATCGATAAGTACCATAATCTAATGAACTGGCTCATATTGGATACATACTTAAAACCAAAAGAAACTTTACACTGTTACTATATAAACCTTTTCCCGGTATTGAAAAGTGATATATTAGATGTGTTTGATTCATATTAAAGCACAATCAATTATTCATAAGGCAATTAAATTTTATGTTTTTGTTGTCATAAATGCAATCACAAGGCCCTAATGAAACATACAAGGGGGCCAAATAAACTTTTCCAACACTTATCACTTTTGATTTGTTACTGTAGCTTTGAGATTGGACAATTTTGAACTTTAAATACCCAGTCTGAAAGACATGCTATCGAATTGTTGTTTAAAGTTAAAATCAGCTCAGATCACACTACGAGTTACACAAATTAAAGAGGTAGGTTTACGTCCATACCCTTTATTTCGAACTTTACAGTGCTTTAAATGGAATTTCCCATTACAAATTAATTGCCATTTTTCTTCCAAAATGATGGGAAGTTTTTTAAGATTTTCTTATCAAATACTCTCTGCAGAGGTCCAAACGAGTCATTGATAAAAAATACCGAATGCCGTCAGAGATAAAGCTTTTAGAAAGGACTAAAGATTACTATTGTTTTAATTCAAAGGGAGATAATTTCAATGTTAACCAACTTTAAGATACTGCTAAAAACTAACCATACGCCAAAGATAATATGTTTGTCAGTTTTTTTAATGGGCAATCCATGGCCCTTAAAATAGTATGTTAAAATTCTAGGTTCACCAAGGATTTTGTGACGAAATGTCGTTTTTGTGTTTTTAATGAAAGCACAGATAACTCGAAAGAAGAAGAATTTGCCTAAGTCGTTTTTCGTGATTTATGTTAGGGCATGTGCGAGGAGCTCATCCTAATATTTTATTTGGTTCAAATCAAAAACAGTAAAGTTATATTAGGTAGCAAAAACTGTAGTAAAGTTACTTTTGGTTTTGAGTATATATTTTAGCCAACTCTTTCGAGTAGTTGACATCATCATAACATGCTGATTCTCTGGTGCTTCCTTTTTGTGCAAGCTTTGAGATAAGACCACAAGTGTATGATGGTGAAATACCTTTGTCTGCTATCTTGAATTAAGAAACTCTCCATACATTCTATAGAATTCACATATTTCATGTACTCTTGTTTCCCCCAAGAAACGTTCTCACAGTCTTTAGAATTCAAATGCAAATTTACTTTCGCACTTTCTTTCCAGATGCTTTCGAACATATTTCACATTGTTTGTCTTTCGAGACTGTTTTGACATAGTATGAAATAGAAAGCCTTAGTGTTATTGATAACTATTTGCCTAAGAACATGCTTTAGAATTCAACTCAGAGATTTCGTGTTCATATTCTAAGAATTCCTATACAAAATGTTATACCCAGAGTTTTTACAGCTTGCTTCATGATTCGAGGATAAGTGTGTATTTACTTCAAAGCTATTTCCTAAGATCTTCTTTATACTACAAGATTCAGGTCGGATGTTTGATATTAGCTTATAAGTTTATAAGCCACACTAGATGCTTCTGGTCAAAATAGTTATTATAAAATTTAAAGGTATCCTGGGTAATGTGTGGTGCTTGATTGTATCGATTCCTGATCTTTGCCCTCTTTCTTACTTTTACTCCCAGAGTTTCATTGATATACCGCAGAGGATATACCACATAGTTACTGCAGGTGACCAAATTACTTTTCTAAATAACATAATGGGAGCTGAGCCGTAGTAACCATGGTTTATCCTAAGACTTCTCTGACATTCTTGAGGAGACATGAGTTTGAGGTTACTACAGATTGCCCCATAACTTCTCAGATTGACCACATGGGATCTAGGCTTTACTTACTACAAGTTACCCCAAAATTTAACATGCTACATGTGATCTTAGCTTTAGTTACTACATGTGACCCTTAGAATTTGGGGACAGACCGCATGAAATATAAGCTTTACTACATGTGAACCTAAGATTTCACGGACAGAATACGTGAGATGTAAGCTTTTACTATGCCCTTTTTAAAATGCCAGTCATGTCACTCAGCAAGAGCGAGGGAGAGAGAGAGAGCTGAATGATAAGCTTAGCTTAGCTAGGATTTGGATTAGCTCTGTGTGTGTGTGTGTGTGTGTGTGTGTGTGTGTGTGTGTGTGTGTGTGTGTGTGTGTGTGTGTGTGTGTGTGTGTGTGTGTGTGTGTGTCATAGGTTGGTCTGTGATACACGGTTTAGGAATGTTTAGTCTATACTAATTTGTTTATTGATAAAAGCTGGATAAATTATATATCCCTGGCATTTACTTCAATTATATTGTTTTCTGTCGTATTCAACTCTGTATAAAGAGACAAAAAAAGTGACATGCTCTATTGCTGTTATTTGGTGCATCATAAATGGTGCACAAAAATATTCGAAACAATTCATGCAGTTTTATATGTATTGACTCAGTTGTAAGGTTGTGAAAAGTTTATTTGTAAGGTGTTAATTTACATTTTACATCAACTTGATATGCTTAAAAACTGTCGGAAATTCCTTCAGTGGTACTTGCAGAATCAGTTTTACACAGCATAGCTTGTATGAATCATCTAACATCTCTTCTAAATAAATCCAAACGTATGTCTATATGCATAGTTAAAGATACGTTCTTGTCAAAATATTTCAGCACTCCATATTCCGATTTACCATTCAACGTCTGGTGTTATACCATCAGCACTCTGTATATGGTCTGGGTTGTCCTTTTTATCTGAATTACTGTTCAATGTGCTGAAAAAATGTAAATTAGTGCTAACGTTTATGTTTATGACATTATTTTCATGATGGTATGTATACAGATTTAAATTGATCAAGTGGAAAAAATTACAAACTTATATTATACAAAGGCACCCTCACCACCATTTTACCTAAGATGGACGATGTACAGAAAAGTAATACAGTATACAAATGTACTTTGCATATTGTCTGATATTCATTTTCTCTCTTGAGAGCAGCTTTGATATCACATTGACCTGCTATTTTGACAAGGCATACGTCTGTCCCATAATTTCAATGTTAAAGCTCATCTTTGTCTAACGTTAAATTACTGTTTTGAATTGGTCGCTTTCAACTTTATAAACTAAATCACTTTATAATATTGGCTTTGATATGGCATTTTGCACTTTAAGGCCAATATAATTATCGGTTTAATATGATAGAATAGAGTTTGACTGATCAGTTGAATACATAGAGGTGGCATTGTTCAAAACTACAAAATATTATCACATTTAAGCAAATTTAGGTTGATTTGCCTTAGCAAATAGTTAGCACCATTCTATTTGGCTCTTCATTGGTTGTTACTTAATAATATAATGTTAGGATAGGCTACCAGTAAATATTTGGTCATTAGGGGGACACTCATCAGTTGCTATCAAAATGAAGTAAAACCCAAACAAAAAACCTTACCTGACAGAGTTCAAGGGATTCATACAACGACGATAAACAAGCCAATATCCGCATACAGATGCTATTCCAAGTCCTACAGCTCCACTTGTGGCTGCTACTGCAGGAATATATGCTGTATATAAAATCAATATACTTAATATAACAACTGTATTACATCAAAGTAGACATTTAAATATAAAACTAAATATGACCCTCAAAGTTATCGAAATAGTTAAATGAGAGTTGAACAGACAAAAGAATATACTTCTCAACTAAAAAGTTATATGATAAAATGGACGGGGCCTGATGCTTTGGCTGTTTGTCGGGCCCACCGGGGTTTACCTGTTGGATTTCTTTCGCTCCGGTATTCAGTTTTATTTACTGTTGAGTCCTGATCTTTATCTCCTTGTTATATCTTGATTTATATAATTTAGGAGATGATGCATTGACAAGTTAGGAGTCTTTCATGCAAAGCAAATATCTATGTGTCTTGATCCACATCTGAATTAAGGGTGAGGTTTGCGCCGTTAAACCAGTTTAAGCCCTCTAGTAAAATATTTTACTGACTGTTCCAAGGCGGTTCTTTTTTGAGGATCTTTTATGTTTTTGTTCTGTCTTGTGTTTGCTATGTCTTTGTGCGCGTCTGTTTATATGTGCTTTGTGGTCACCTGCTGGGAAAGGGCTGACCTCTTTGCTCTCGTTTGTGGTGTCTACTGTGAGTTTGTCACTTTCCCATTGGTATCCTGGGTCAGGTGTGGTACTTGATTGTATCGATTCCTGATCTTTGCACCCTTACTTACTTTACAGATTCTGTTTTGTTTAAACTATTCACATGGCAAAGTAATAGTAAATTGTTTTGCTGTAAAAGCTTGCAATTATCCAATATATATTGGTACACATATTCGCCCAACGCCACTCATATTTATCAAAATAAAAAAGATAGCTATCCACATATTAAAAATATGTTTAGTTATCACAGTTAATTGAAAGTGTAGTATTGTGCACTTTTGCAGTGTTTAGCAGTGTATCAAGATACATTAAATTTCTAAAATGCTAACACGTATTATATATAAAATAAAAGCGCTGCAGGAATGCATCATACCCAGCCACAAAGACAATCCATAAATCAAGGGCCATAACATATTTGAAAATTTATGAAAATTTAAATGCAGTTGTCTCAACCTAGATCTTATATGCAAAACTTTATCATATTTTCAAAGCAAGAGTCATAACTCTCTTATTATGGCAAAATAAAACGATATGCTATCCAATAACACTCCTTCTCAATATCAACTCTGATGCAAACTTTGAAGAGAATTGATCAAATACTGTTCAAGATAGAGTACATAAATCTTCACCATTAATCAAAGGGCAATTACTCTGCTTATTTGACGACGTGTACAGATCTTTGATCCTAACCATTCAACCCCAATATCAACTCATATGCAAAGTTTGATGTAAATCAATTGAAAAATACCCAAGACAATTTTCAACATAAATCAAGCATTAGCTCTTAGTATATTTGGCGAAATTTACCCATCTACAATCCCAAACTACTCCTCCCCAACATAAAGTTTGAAGAAAATCAATCTAAAATTGCTCAAGATAGAGAGCTGAAATGAAGTGGTGAAAGACAGATGGACGGACGTACTTACAGGATGGACGTTCTGAGTTCTTAATGTTAGTTTTCCATGACAAAGTGTGGTTAACCCAGAAATTTAACCCAATAAGGGTTAACCCCATAACACCAAGCTATCTTAACCCTTACCTCACTAAGGAGGGCAGTACAGATTTCATAACCACATAGCGTACATGTACCTGGTGGCTGCCCAGACAGATGGGCGGACAGTCTACGCAAATTTCTGAATGGAAGGTATAACCTAATACCTCACACTTCTTAAAATGGCTAGGTATACAAACATCTATATTTACAGACTACAATTATGTTAAAACTGTTTGCAATAATTTATTTAGCAATATTAATCTTGTTGTACAAATATATGTTCGTACATGTCTGTTTCAGGGATGTTTAATGTTTAATCCTGATTACTGGGATGTCACCTATTGGTTTCAAAGACAGTAGACATAAATGAATCAGTTCTTCAAAGTAACTGCATTAAAAATAATCTTTGAGAATTATGAAATAGAGGTCATTGTATTTTGTTCAACACAATAAGCATAGTATGTAGTATTACTCCAATGTTTGACGAATGTTGGCACATACACTGCCAGTGCTTTATATGTTGAGGAACTTTGTCAACAAAGTTGGATTCTGAGCAGCGTATATCAATGGCCTTTGGCAGTGGTAATGACTTGTCACACTGTATATACGTGGAATTTATGCCATTTAGGGTAGTCTAAATGCTTCTTATAGTAAGCCTGCCCTCTTTGGCACCAATAATGTAATCAAAAATAGTATAGTCCATTAAGTAATGCAATATTTAACAAAAGAGAAAACTTAAAAAAGTTTACAACAAATGTACCACGTCAACTTGAGGAGAGTTAAAGTGGTTTGTTATATTCACATTTTAAGTTGGATGTATTGTAACCGAATCGTACATTCGTTTGTCCATCCATCCAGGTGTACTTCAACTCACCATTTATTCTGGTTTGCCCTTTAATTGATTTTGCTAGTAGTACAATCTCCTGTAACATTCTGTAGAGGGTTTGCATATTTGACACAATGGTTGTCTATTGTATGCAGATGACGAAAACGGCTTTTGATCACTAACAGAAATGACTTTTGAGTCAAAAGATAATGTCCAAATAATTAAGATCTGTCTATTGGCTCTCATAGCGAAATCCTGTTACATCGTTTGGTGGAGGTTATTAATATTTGGCGCAATACTTATTAAGTTTGTGAAGATATCTACAAAGATTTCACCTAACTGATATAAACTTGGAGTCAAAGCTAAAAGTAAAAATAAACTATGCAATTTGTTCCACAACATGAACTATTCCACATTTGTGGGTGCTCATCTCTGGCACACTGATTGATTATGAGGGATAAATGAAAACAAATTTGCCAGACCTCTGATATGGATCATGGTTAAAATATTTACAACCTATCTGTATGATTTGTAAGACGAACTCCTCTACTTTTTTGATGAAAGTGGTAAATATTTGGCACAAAAGTTGCCTATGGTAAGTAGATGACAACAAAGGTTTTTGAAGTCTAGTTTGGTCTTGGAGTAAAAGTTCAAAGCGTCAACTTCACTATCGCTTTTTTATTAATGAGGGATCATATTTTGCACACTGACTGCACATGGTGTCTAGATGACAACAGAGATTTCAGTCTCCAGCTATGACACTGGAATCAACTACATGTTTTACATTGGTCATAAATGCTTATATTCTGTCTAATTGGACTGTTACTTTAAGTATCCTTACATTTTTTAAAGAGGTGTTTCTTGTTTGGTATGTAATGATTGGCTATGGTGTGTTGGTGATAACAAAGGATTCAGATTACCTAGATTAAAGTGCGTGCTTTTGAGATGGCATTGGCTGACCCCTGTCTAGTATTTTTCCTTGGTCTTTAATGTACAATAGACATTATCTCTGAGATGAGGGGAAGGCAATAATCAGGAATCAATACAATCAGGTACCACATCTGACCTGGAACCCAATATGGGAAAGTGACAAAAACACAAGAAAAAGAACACACAAGGAATCCAAGAGGTCAGCCCTGTCAGAAGACAGCAAATGATGCTATCTATGACTCAGTGAACATTTTGAATCAATCAAGGTACCTACCTAAATAATAAAGGTCTTTGATATCTATGATGACAGTTTAAGACATTGAATAATAAAGATTCTAAGTGACGTCGGGAGGTATGATTTGTGGGTTAATGAAAGGCATGTAAACACTTCATCTTTGGGACTACTCGTTCAACAAACATCGCATGATCAGTTTCTCCTAATGTGGAGAGCTAATCTTAATAATTCATCAAAAGGTAAAACAAACTTTAACTATTTTAAGGATGCAGTTTGTCTTAAAAATTACTTCTTAATACTTTCAAACATTTATACGTGAACATGGTGCACTTCAAAACTGGAAACCATAAAATGCCAGAGGAAATCAGAAGATGGCAAAACATTGAACTTGAAGATAGAAAATGTACTGTATGCAATAAAACACTCTAGGAGCTGAATTGCCTGGCCTGCCACCATTTCCTGCCGATGGGATATTGTCTGCTTTACGTCTGCTACATGTATTCAAGCACACTCTGGTCTGGATGTTTAGTGACAGCAGACAATGTGGGTCCTAGTCGGGTTGCTCCCAAGTGAGAAGTCTGACTTGGGCCCATATTGTTTGCAGCTTTGACTGCCTGAAAGCTTAAGCAGAAGAGAAGAGCAGAAAACCAAAAATCGGGACTGGCAACCTAAAGGTTGAATACGGGATAGAAATAATTTCAAAGCGCTATCACTTCCCTCTGTATCATTGGCTAAGGTGGTGTTTTGTGACTATATAATGCTAGTGTCACACGGATGCATGCTGGTCTAGCGGCAATCCTGGTCCAATGTTCATGCCAGTAGCCTTCTGTGATTTGCTATACTAAAAATATTTGTGCTTGCCAGACTGTTTGTTAATTGTTGACTATGATTTACCGTTTATATTTTATCTATGAATGAAATGTTAAGTGATTACATGTAAAATGTACATCGCCAGGTATAAATATCTGATATGTCAAAGAACATAGTTTATAGAATACCTGGTGTTTGTTTGGCCACGACAATAAACTAGGAATGGTCCAGTGTAGATATCTAGGGGCTGCATAATATGGTTTACAAATAAAAATGAATTTCCTTCGCTGGTGATCGGTTTTGTTTTGGCAGGCAGAGTGAACCCTGATGAAATGCTGCATGATGAGACATTTCATGTGGATCTCCACGTCTTGCCGAAATACATATTCTCGAATCAATAATACGCAAAAGCTAAAGTCAAACAAATATGTATATTTTGCAAAAACTTAGCAAACGTTGTTTACCTGATTGTGAACGTATATCCAAAGTAATTCCCATTTTAAGTCATGTCATTCCAAACGAGAATTTGAGCTCAAAACTCATCAATTGCCCTACTTTGGAAACTATATAGGTTACGCACGTGCATCTTTGAAACTGTGTTTATGCTTGAAGTAAATATGTCATATCGTTCTTGAAACTTTTTTTATAATTCTTTATTAACATATAGTATTCATATCTTTACAACATAATCAAGATTTTCACGTGAAATTTACTAATCACTTCTATTTCAAGACTATTTTTGCTCTAAGATAAATTATTATTCTTTTTTAACACTTAACTAGTATGCAGAGAAGAATTAGGGATATACACAATTTTAAAAAACATTCTGTACTGGATTCTACAAGAAAACAGTAAATTTATTCTAGGAGTACAAAGGTATGTAGTATTGCAGATTAGCGGAGAATCTTAACATAAAATAACGGTGTGAACATTGTTGTTGGGAATCTTTAGAAACAAGATAGTCTGTAAGGAAGAAACAACATACACACTGTTCTTAAACATAGTGAAGGCCTGAGCGTTCGGTGGTAAAGTTGTAATTCTATTTAAAGTTTTTTGTACATTTTGTCAGGGGCTCAGCCTACATACTAATTATCAGTAAAATAATTATATACTTTTGACCATTTGGTCATAAACTTTGTGAAATTGTAATATATACTTGCAATATATTTTGCATTAAGGTGGTAGGGGACCCATGTCAAAAGATAACCTTACTTTTACTTAAAAGTAAGAGTGTAAGAGTTATCGTTCCTGAATCTTGTTTTTAAAAGAGAATACTTATTTGTTAAACGTAGATATTATTCTCCCCTGACAACTCTTTGATGCGTTGGCAAGTAAACAACAAAATGGCAGAATTGCTAACTTCAAAGCAAAACATATCCAAAAAAGGCTAGTTCGCTAAACGGAAGCCAAAGTCGCCAGATAACATGACTGACGAGAACAGCAATGGTATCATCGAAGATTTAGAACAGCACATACAATGGAATGAAGGCCGCAGGATTGTGGAACTAGGTAATTTAGCGGTATAAGTTGAAGATAAGTATTTTGCTTTCACAAAAAGAAGGAATGCAAGTATTAGCTTTTAAAAACATCACCCAGAGTATGAAGTCATTCAGTATTTTGATGGTTAAAAGTTGCGGGCCGTATAAATATACACACTATATACATGTCTCGGTTGCTATTTCTGCATGCTGCCGCTAATGGTCAATTTTAAAGAAATCTATCGTTTTCAAGGCTCCAGATGGGGTCCAACTTTTTCCAGGGGGTCCAACTTATTCCAGGGGGTGTCCAATTGCTTATTCCCTATAGAAACCCATATATTTTGTGATTTTCCAGAGGGGGTCCGGACCCCCTGCCCTTCCCCCCCTCTGGATCCACACTTGGAGCAGCCCTTACAGCTTCATGGTTAAGGCTACAATACATTATCTCATTTGGGCTTGGCAAACGTTAATAGACAGAAGAATGTATCATCCTCTTATTGTTATATACCTTATAATAAGCGTTTACTATAGAAACTTGAGGTGTTTCAATCGCTGACAATTGTACATTTTATTTAATCTAATGTGTCATATTTTGGTTGATCGTTGACCAATCACTGACCGCGGGCTTTATTTCCGATAAAACATGACTGCAGAGAGCTTAATTGCCGTTTCAACCTGCTCGTGGATATCCTCTGCGAGTTAAGATACCGTCGCTAATGCTTTATTGAGAACTGACCAAACTATTCAATTATCATAAGATACGCTACTTTATCACATCGGATAGGCGGCAATCGAGAAGGCTCTGAACAATCGATGAACGTGGATCGCAAATCGCTAGATTTACCATTTGTCGCCAATCAAGCAAACAAACTGCAATCCAAAAAGTATGTTTCTGGCGGTATTTGATCTACGTTCGTCGATAGTATCAACCTGTTCGATTGCCACCTATCCGGTATGTGTATTGATACAATGAATACGTAACCAAAACGATCTGAAACAAGAGCTACGAGTTATCTACATTTTTCAGTCATGTTTCTGTTGAAAAAAAAATTGTTTCTACATCGGATAGTGAGCAATCGAAAACACTCCTAACCATCGACGAACGCGGATCAAAACTCGCTAGAAACAGTGTTTTGATTGCAAAGTGTCGCCTGTTCGATGAGGCACGGATGGTGATAAAAAACTATGATTCTAACTATTTTTGGTCTATAATCGTTGATAGTATCGATGTTTTCGATTGCGCCTATAAGGCGTGGTTTTGTTATATGCTTCACGATGTTACAGTGGACATTTTTTTTGAAATGCTTTTGCTTGAAAGGAAAATATTCACAACTGTTTGGATACTGTAAAGGCGGCACCTCATGACTGCGTTATTCGTCTACTTTAGACATAGGTAAAATCTGAAAATGAGGCGTTATAACTACATTCGAAAGTGCTTGTTTATTGCTTAACAAAAGTATAGAGGCAAACAGTGTGGACCCAGATCAGACTGCTTCTAGATGAGCAGTCTGCTCTAGAACTACAGTGTTTGTTTAAGAGGCTTCATAATATTTCAATAGACGATAAAAACATACGATTGTGTTGTAATATACGCTTTAAGGGTTAATAAATGTGGAATCAGTGCATTAACGGACAGGGCTTTCATGAAATGCGCGCAGACCTGCGCGGCTCAAGCAACTTTTAAACGCTTAACCAATAGATAGAACCTGATTTCCATTCTTGAGCAGTTGAAATAACCGAACCACGCCCAGATATGAATATTAAAGTTGCCACCTTTACAGTACCCCAAAAGTCCTATAATATATAACAATGTCAATATAACATTCCTTTCTGTATATTAACGTTTGTCAAGCTCTTGTGCGATAATGTGTTGCAGGCCTCACCGCTGTGTGGTTCTGGTTGGAACACATCACATTCAGGCTTGCCAAACATTAATACACGGAAAAGAATTTTTATCCTATATTGCATATTTGTAAGTTTATTCTTTAAATGACATTTAGATCTATGCATCAGGAATAAAGCTATAATTTTTAGCTTTTTCTACATAAATCCTACGTGTAAGAAAGCATCAAAGTATCAAGACATGTTAAAGCAATGCTTTAATAAGAGGATAAAACATTCTTTTACGTAAATTAACGTTTGCCAAGCCCGAGTGTGATCATGTATTGCAGCCCGAGCCGCGAAGCGGTGAGGGCTGCAACACATTATCACACTCGGGCTTGGCGAACGTTAATATATGGAAAAGAATATTATATCGCATTGTTATATACCTTCCTTTCAAACACAAGCAGTCCCAAATTATTTTATTCAATTGTATGCAAAAAATGTCCACCGTAGCATCATGAAACGTACAACGAATTCACACCAGATAGGCGGCAATCGAAAACATCAATATTATCGACGAACGTAGACCAAAAATAGTAAAAAAACAGAGTTTTTGTTTGCCATTAGTCGCCCGACTGGCGAAAATTGGCAATCGAAAACACTGGTTGTAGCGATATCTGACTCGCGTTCATCGATTGTTCGCCAAGAGTTTTCGATTGCCGCATATCCGGTATGGAAACATATTTTTTATAACAGTAACATGAAAAATGTAAGTTATTCCTAGTAGCCCTTGTTTCGGATTGTTTTGGCTATGTATACAGTAGGCCTATATTCAATAAACACTTCACATAAGGGGCAATCGAACACGATAATACTATCGACGAATGTAGATCTAAGATCGTTAGAAACAGAGTTTTTGATTGCCGTTTGTCGCCCGACTGTAAATTATTCCTAGTAGCCCTTGTTTCGGATTGTTTTGGCTACGTATTCAGTAGGCCTATATTAAATAAACACTTCAGATAGGAGGCAATCGATAACGTTAATGCTATCGACGAACGTGGAGATCGCTAGAAACAGAGATTTCGACTGCCGTTTGTCGTCCGACTGGCGACAAATGGCAATCGAAAACACTGTTTCCAGCGATCTGTGATCTGCGGTCATCGATTGTTCAGAGCGTTTTCGATTGCCGCCTGTCCGATATGATAAAGGAGCGCATTTTATGCTAATTGAAACAGTTTGGTCATTTCTCCATAAAACATTAGCGACGATATATCTTAACTTGCAGACGATGTCCTTTAGTGGGCTTTAATGGCGTTGCAGCCCTCTGCTGCCATGTATTAATGGGGATGAAGCCCTTGGACAGTGATTTGTCGCATTGCGACACGTTAAATATAGATAAAAAGTACAACTGTCAGCGATTGAAACACGTCAAGTTTCTATAGTAAACACTCATAAGGTATATAACAATGAGAATCATAATGTAATGTCCTGGGTCACATATGCTAGGTCAAAATCTTTTTTGTCATTTTCTACGCCCATTCTTCAGTGCATAATCAATAATAGCTATGTCTCCGCCCAGTGATATACAGGGCGTAGACAAACAAAAAATTGGTTGAAACACTAATTATGGTCTTCTTTTTTTCAGAAAAGTCACCAAAACAAAAAAACGAGCACGGTGACACATATTTTTTATTCAATCATTATATTCTTCAAGAAAATATCTTTGTAAAAATATGTTTTTTGTTGTTCCAGTTACATTCTCTGATATATTTATTTTGTATATTAGTGTGTTTTTTGGCATTTATTCGTTTGACTTAATTAGGATTTTGCTTAATAAATTGTGTAAATACATGTTATTTCACTAATTTTTGTTTTTATTTATATCTCTGGTGTGAGTAGTATTTGTTCTGAATAAAACTGTATTGCGTTTCTTGTTAATTTGTTAACAAAATCTGTGTTTGTTTTTTTCAAAAACCTGCGATTTTGCAGTTTTTGACATCAAATAACTTTTTGAAAAGAACGGTGAGGTATTGTTTTTTTCGTCTTAGATTATAAGTATTAGTCTATATTATAATATATTAAAAGATAAAACACTTTTGGACATATGTCGGTGAGTCCGCTACTACCTTAATACATTTATTTAAAGTAATGAGATAAAATTCTGTATACTTAGGGTATTCCTTGTAAATAATATATAATATTTTGCTAAACATAGAATATAATTTTCTATGCTTCTTGGTTTTTGTGATAAGAAGATACGTGATTTTTCAACTAAAAGCAAAATTATATTGCAGTTGTTGATTGTCCAATCTTGAAGGTTGTTACAGAAGTATTTTAACTTAGTACAATTTAAAAACAAGTGTTCTATAGTTTCCCTATGTTCGTTCTATTATTATTTATCTTCTTGATTTTGAATAAAAACGAGTTTGTCACTAAAATTTTATTATTAATTTTATATTGCAAATCAGCTCTAGTTTTACTTCCTTGCTGTCTTTAATAGAAGAATAGTACAATTTCCATTCTTTATTGCTTAGGTTTACAAATTGGTTTCCCCACCTATTTGTTACAACCAACAAGGGCTAAGATGTCATAGAACGTTCTTCTACTTTTTTTATCTTTTAATAAGTATGCGACAAATACATTGCAAGTAATAGTATACCTATTTTGGTCCATAAATACTCTGTTTGCGTTTATTACATTTTTCCACTGATTTGGTATTTTGTGTAAAATGTTTTCATGGTTTAAAAAAGGTACCCCTTACTCTATATACATGTATCTCTTTTAACCTATCAAAAGTGTAGAAGTTACCGTTGTTATCTAAAATAACCCATATGTTTTTTATTCCTTTACTTAACAAATTATTCACATACAAGTTCTTTCCATTTCTTAGGTGTGTGTTAAACCATAATGGTGAGCTGAGAACAGATTTGTTTTCTTCCTATTTTACTTCTTCACAGAAATCAGCCCAACTAATCAGAACCTCTTTCGGGTCTGAAACTTTAATCAATAAAGTCGTCGAGGTTATCTCCCTTATGACCTGTACAAATACCAACAATTCAAACTGACGATTTCGTTTCAACATTAAAGGCTTTTTAATTCTTCTGCTCCCAAAATGCTTTGATTGCTGTACAAACAATATTCTAATGTATGTGACTGTTTAATCCAAATGAAGAATGTGAAACATGGGTTGTCCGGAAAAGCTGACCGAATCTTGCGTTGATACAAAGAAAACTCAGTTCATATTCTGTGGCTGTATGTCTACATCTTTATGTTCAAATGTCTCTTCCTCCCCTCTCCCTCTCTCTCTCTCTCTCTCTTGCTTGTCTAATAGTTATATACCACCTTGTAATATGATATGGTATTCCTCATATGTCATGTTTGTATGAACTGAGTGAAGTAAAGAGATTTGTATTGTATATTTTATTGTAATTTAGAACCCTTGTTTCTTTATAGATATAACCAATGTCGTATTGCCTATATATATAAGTTATTGCTTATTTTAAGTTACCTTTGATGTGACATGAAGGCGTGACGCTCCAGACACCATTCTCCTTGCACCATAGAAGTCCATCTCCATTGAGTTCAAATCCTGTGTTACAGGTGGCACTAGCAGTAGCTCCATATGTTGTAATACCATCGATGGTTAACTCTACTGCCCCATTGTCTGGCTGGTCGGGAGTTTTGCAATCTTTGATAAAAACACAAGCAGCAGTATGATAATAGAAGTAAGGAAGGGTGCAAAGATCAGGAATCGATACAATCAAATACCGCACCTGACCCAGGATACCAATGGGAAAGTGACAAACTCACAGTAGACACCACAAACGAGAGCCAAGAGGTCAGCCCTTTCCCAGCAGGTGACCACAAAGCACATATAAACAGACGCACACAAAGACATAGCAAACACAAGACAGAACAAAAACATAAAAGATCCACAAAAGAAGTTCCACCTTGGAACAGTCAGTAAAACATTTTACTGGAGGGCTTAAACCGGTTTAACGGCGCCAACCTCACCCTTAATTCAGATGTGGATCAAGACACATAGATATTTGGTTTGCATGAAAGCCCCCTAACTTATCAATGCATCATCTCCTAAAACATTTAAATCAAGATATAACAAGGAGATAAAGCAAGGATAAGGACTCAACAGTAAATTAAACTGAATACCGGAGCAAAAGAAATCCAACAGGTAAACCCCGGTGGGTATTTTGCGGAAGTGCTTATACCATTTTAACAATAAACAAATGAATATATTGTAAATTGTACTAACCAGGTATTTTTTAGATTTCAACATCAATATACTACTTAATGAGTTTATTTTTTATATCGATTACGTATTTTGGACAAACACAAACATTAGATTGATAACTAGGGACTGAATTGATATATAATGAGCTATGAACATGAAGGGCTATTTTGGCCACCTATGAGGCCAACTATTTGAAAATGCTTTTCACCAATTTTTTCTCATTGCTTTTTTAGAAAAATAGCCCAAGTGTAAAGGTCTGGTATTAATTTGACTTTTACCTTGGCTATGGTAGCTGAAATGGCTGCCAAAAAAAGAAAGGAAGGTAAAGTGAAAGTGACCATTTTAGAACAAGTTTAAAACATTTGACAGAGAAACTTACATAGAGCACAAACAAACAGCAAAATATATTTTAACATGATTAAGAATTATCAGGACACACAACATATTAAAAGGTTTTTAAGTATTTAGCTGTGCTGATGGCTAATTCTTTAAATAGGTCTTCCAAAGCCTCAAATCAGGTCCAATATAGCAATATATCTATTTTAAGCCTGTTTTGGCAGCTATTCTCTGTTACTATAGTAACGGTAGAAGTTAAATAAATACCATAATTTTATATTTGGGTTATTCTTCAAATAAACCCATCAGCGGAAATAATTGAAAAGTAATTTTCCGTTTTATTTGCAACAGAGTGGGGCTAAATGAGCCCATTTAATGCAAGTAGCTCTTTGTAAATTGCTAGTCTTAACAAAATATTACATTTACATTAAGTATTTTAATTTTGGTTCTTATATCGCTTTGTGTCACAAACCAAATACCAATATTTGGTGGACATAGATTCAAAATGTAAATGTCAAATGATAGTCAGATTGTTGACTGGCCTATGTTGGCATGCCACTACTTGTGAATTGATCCAGTTTACCCAACCTTAGTATATACAATTTAGTTCATTTGACGTCATAAACTTCAAATGACGTGTTCATATCAATATACATAAAATGATGGACAAACCTTTGATAGTACACTCAGCATGCTGACTCCATATCCCATCAGCCTCGCACACCATGGTATCATTACCCTTGAGAGTGTAACCTTTGTAACAGTACAGTTTGGCGGTTGCTTTGTATGAAGTCATTCCTGTTGTTGTTAGATTTACTATTCCGTTGCTTGGTGCTGGTGAATCATTGCAATCTGTGTAATATAAGTGTTAAACCAAATACAATACATACAATTAGAGTAGATTATACACACCTTATTAAATATAGTTGTGCATCAAGGAAAGGAAACGCAACTATTGCTATTCTTGGAAATTAAAAACAGTCTTATTGTATGTCAAAACCATTAAGAAAAACTAAGAACATTCGTTTATATTTACCTTTATATTCTAGCCACCTTGAAAAAAAAACTTGCTTTTAAGCTGTTTGCATTTCTCGGCTAAAAAAATGAACATTCATGTGATCTATCACGGACGGACTAACGTTAACATTAACTTGTTTATCCGTATTTGCGTTATGTTATTGACGCATAGCCATGACCTTGTATACAAGAGATTCACTACCTGACTTTCCAACACCACGTTACCATTACAGATAAACCATTTCTAGGGGCGGTAAGTGGACTTTGTTGTAAAATTGTATTGCATATTCGATTGATAATGTTAAATGTAATTCATAAGATATAGATTCAGGTTAAAGCATGCACTGGATTATGCAAACATTAGCTTTTTCATGTGCGGATCCAAAGGGCGTGACAGGGGGTCCAGACCCTTTGGAGAATCACAGAGCAAAAGAGTTCCTTTGCAATATTGGTCCTGATCCTCTGGAAGATCACAAAAATGCCAAGCCAGCATTCATTTCTCTTTAATAGCACGACGGTGGATCAGTCCTGAGACTAAATGTCAGACCTGACGTAAAGCTTTAATCCGTTGTGTGGTGCCAGAGGCTTGTTGTTAGCTGGGCCCACCTGAGGGAGCGCAGTGGCTCAGTGGTAGAGTGCTTGCCTCGAGACCGAATGGCCCCGGGTTCGAGCCTCACCGGCGTCACTGTGTTGTGGTCCTTGAGCAAGACACATTTATCCTAGCTTAGTACTGGTTCAACCCAGGAAGACCCGTCCAGCATAACTGAAAGATTGTTGAGTGGACGTAAAGAATCAAATCAAACAAACAAAAAGCTGGGCCCACCATAGCCAAACTTGAGGTTTTCTTTAGCTCTGACTATCTGTGAGTCACGGACTCTCTCTCTATCATCATAGTGTGTTAATTTGATTAGATTGTTTCTCTGTGATGATACTTTGCATTAGCTAAACAATTTTGTGTTTTAACATTTACATAATCAAGGGCGGAGATATGGCGCCAGTAAGATGTATTTAAGCCCCCTGGTGGCTTAGGCTGCTGTCCGTTCTAAAGCGGTGGTTCTGTTGTTGTTAATCTATTGTTTAATGTACTTCTCATTGCTAGTGGGAGTTCTATGTTTGCTTTGCTTCGTTATGCATTTCTTTGTGTCCATTCTAGCTTTGCAATCATCTTGAAGTGGAAGAGAGGGCTGGTTGCTTTACTATTATTGTCTGACAGATGAATTGTTACTACAATGTTCTGTGGCTCTTCCTAACGGTGCCGTGGGCTGGTTTGTAGTGTGTGATTGTGGTATTTCCTTATCACAGTCACTTGTTTATCAATGTTGAGTCATTATCAACCCGCCAGATGAATTTCGCTGTCAGACCGCTGATGGTCTGTGTTTAGTGATATTTGAAATCTATCTCCCATCATCAACTAGAAAAGGTAGAGTTGAATTGGACCACCTCTTCAAAACTTTCTGGATCTGCGCATGTTTTTAATATTCAGAGAAGCCCTTTGGTCGACAGAATTTAAAAAAAAAGCATATTCTGCAAGCTAAAATCTGCATTTCAATCATTTTATTGATAGTTGCATAACGCATGCAATAATTGAAAAGTATATCAGACTGGCTTTTATTTATTTATGTGCATTGTATGGGAGTTAGCATAATCCATGCAATTCATTCACATCATAGGAAAGCCTACGATGGAATGTTCCTTCACCTACCTAAATAAAACATTCGGTTTCTAATATATAAGGGGTCTAAGTCTATGGAATTCCATGTAAAGCTCTAGCATAGAAAAATGATGAGAATCTTTCTCAAATAGTCTCTGATGCAGTTTTGTGCATAGTTTCACCCTAATTGGTTTTGTTCTAAAACAAACAACATAGGCACCCAACGTGCAGGGACCCTAACACTCTGAACCCATTTTTGAGAATATCTTGTGCAGTTTCATAATCAATGTCAAATTCCTCATCTACCTGTGGAACTGGAACTATGATATGCCCATTTTAATAACATTCCAAGAGAACAATAACTGTAAAGTAACCAGCCCTCTCTTTCTCAGTGAGATGATTGCAAAAGGAGAAAGGATGTTAAGTATTACTTTGCAAAACAAGGACCAAACAACAACAAACAATGATAGCAACAATAATGTAGAATTCGGAAAATTGGATGTGTCGCCTGGCACAAAAAAAATAAAGAAGGCAAATTCATTTAAAGTATATCACAAGACAAAGGTTTATTTCAGTAAATCACAAAGTATAAATCTCATTTCCCCAGCCCCTAATTTCAATTTGGATACCATACAGATCAATATTAAAAGCCTGTCCACTATTTTAATGCTTAGTTCATTACAAATATACTTATCTGGACTTTCAATATCTGACCTTTCAACCTGACCAAAGGTCAGGAGTGTGTGAAAGGTCAAAGTTTTTTTTCCATGTTGGTCTATACATCTTTCCCTTTAATTTGAAATGCAACATGTAACCACAGTCAGAAAAAAATGCTTTGACCTTTTGACCCAAAAATAGTAAGTGAGTATGATCAGGAAATACCACAATCACAAACCGCAGACAATCCCATGGCACCGTGAGGAAGAGCCGCTCAACCATCACGAGACACCAGGAAGACAAATTAAGCAAAGCAACCAGCTCTCTCTTCCCCCTCAAGATGATTGCAATACTAGAATGGACATAAAGTAACGTACAACAAAACATAGAACAATTACAGACCCCCACAATGGGAATAACAATAAACAAAAAGTCAACAACAACAGAACCCTGCCTTAGAACGGACAACTGGGGGGCTTAAACGCATTTTACTGGTACCAAATCTTCGCCCTAGATTCTGCTGTTGTTGAAGTACAAGAAATGTTCAGCTGGCATAGAAGCCATGTAACTAATGCAATGTATCATCATGGAGAAACACTAATCAAATTAAAACACCATGATGAAACAAAGAAAAAGGCTCATGACTCACAGATAGTCAGAGCTAAAGAAAACCTCAAGTTGAGCCACGGTGGATCCAGCTACAGATAAGCATCAGGCACCAACCCACCGATTAAAGCTTTACGTCAGAGCTGTCATAGAGTCTGAGGCCTGGCCCACCGTCATGCAATTAAAGAGGAGACCATAGCTATAAACCGTGATTTGGTTTAAAACTAGGCATGCAGACTGTCGCATGATATCCAAGTTATATCCAACCCTTATATAACGTTTTACTATCTTTTTGAATTAATCACTAAAATAAAGTTTTCCAACAATTCGTTTGAACTTATAAACTAAATCACAATAAAATATAGGTTCTGATATGCCTTGTTGCAGAAGAGCTTTTAACCCAATGTTGTATTTAACAATTAATTCTGAGTGTCTGTGGTAGAATTTAGAAAATGCTTTTCGAATTTTATGATATCTATAACCTTGTTTTAAGAACTTAGCAGTCAAAAATAAGTTTCTGTTGTTGAAGTCCTCAACATTAGAACACATTCTAGCAAAACATATAAGCTGAGATATATATACACCATAGGAGGAGAGCGCGGAACATCTCCATCAAGAAAGGGGAAATTTACTATTTCAAAATTAAAATCATCTCGTTTATCATAAATTTGAGAAGAAACTATGCCATTGTTATTGACAAGTTCAAGTCCAAGAAGAGCTTCAGTATCAGAAGAATTCGCCTTATTTAACTGAAGTTCAGTGGGATATATCTGACCTACCATTTGTTCAAAATAAGGATTATCAATATTAAGTAAGTCATCTAAGTACCTGGAGGTTGAATTAAAAGCTTCAATAATATCAGTTTGATTATTGTCAGACAGCGACTACATAAAGTCTTTTTCATAACAAAACAAAACCAAATCTGCAACAAGAGGAGCACAATTAGTACCCATTGGGATACCTACAATTTGTCTATATAATTTCGAGCCAAATCTTATAAATAAAGTGTCCAAAAGATAATGGAGCACGTCACCCAAGGGTCGATGTTGTCTTTAAGGACAGAATATGTATTTGCATGGTGCTCTATGCTCCATCCCCTTTATTTGATATGCAACATGACATGGTACTTTCAGAATATTTGTTTTGATCTTTTGACCCCACCATAGGGATTGAGGATGTGTGTTAAGACAGAATATGTGCTTGCATGGTGCTCTATGCTCCATTCCAATGAAATTAATATGCAACATGACTATTTTCAGAAAAAAAAAATGTTTAAACCTTTAACCCCCACCCCGAGGGTGCGTGTAAGGGCATGTTCCTGCATTCGCCATCCCCTTTAATTAGATATGTAACATGTCCATGTTCCAAAAAGGTTGAATTTTGACCTTTTGACCCCACTCCTTGGGTCTGGGGAGGGGGTCTATGGGCAAAAGATTTGCTACCATGTCGATGCATGCCTCATTCCCTGCCCCCTCTCTAAGTCTACCCAGGGGGCTGTACACAGGCCTTTAAACTAATATCCCAATTGATATGTTTCATATCTATTGTACCTGAGTCTGCATGCGACATTTCAGCAAAAATAATTGACAATTGACTGAGTGATTGCGAAATTTAATGTTTGACCTTTGACTACCATGGGGGTAGGATAAATTTTAATCACTGCCATATTTATCTAGGGGCACTGGGTAATCATGGCCTATAGTGGGAAGTTTTCAGATATAAAATCTTTGGGGAAATGGGAAGTTTCTCACACAAAAAGCCCACTATTATATAGCTTTTGCATTAGCCTAAACTAAGTCAAAAATGGCCATAACTCAGTCAAATATTTGCGGATGACCTCTTATTTTAAATATGACCTGTATTTTATAATGCTAATTCCTTCTGTAACTTTTGAATGAAAGTGTTGCATTCCTTCAAAAGTTATTGATCAGAAACCACAATTTAGCTAAAATCTAAGTAAGAAAAGGGCCATAACTTAGTGAAAATTTTGCAGATGACCTTCTTTTTCGAACTTGACCTGTATTTAATGATGTGTTACCCTTTTTTAAACTTTGTATGAAACTGATGCATCCCTTCATAAGTTATTGATGGGAAAACGAAAGTGGGATGCCCTGATGACGCCGACACCGAGGACAGACTCATGATCCTTATGTATCAACCATGCTTCGCAGGCAACACAACAATGTTTCACGTCATATTCCTGAAGTCACATTATAAGTTCTGACGTCACAAGTACGTACTTTCGTCAAAATATACCTCAGTAATATTCAACATGTGGTTAAAGTCTCATTGACCAACCTAACCCTGGAAGTCTCAAATTCATCGTTGCAATTTTATTTGCTTAGCACTCTCTGTTTTTGTTGATTCGCAAACAGGAAGATATTTAATTACACTACCTCAAAATGGGTCGATTTAATGTACACTATATTTGTTAACTATGCTGTAGGTTACTTTAAAATCTTAAAAGCTCAATGTGGAATTGGAAGTCACACCCTGATAACACTATCTAGCACTGCATTGTCGCCATTGTTATTAACTGCACCCTCAAAACAATCCCTAGATAACGGATCATGCAGTACGCCATGGAAATTAATATTTTTCTATGCATTATCTGCTTCATTCACATATAAATTCCTGCTAGATTCAGTTGGAATGAAGTCTAATTAGATAAACATGAGACGTTAGGGTCATAATTTTACAATCATCAGTGGCTTAGGCTGCTGCCCGTTCTAAGGTTCTGTTTTGTTGACTTTTTGTTTATTGTTACTCCTATTGTGGGAGTCTGTAATTGTTCTATGTTTTGTTGTACGTTACTTTATGTCCATTCTAGTATTGCAATTATCTTGATGGGGAAGAGAGAGCTGGTTGCTTTGCTTAATTTGTCTTCCTGGTGTCTCGTGGTGGTTGGGCGGCTCTTCCTAACGGTGCCACAGGGTTGTCTGCGGTTTGTCATTGTTGTATTTCCAGATCATACGCTCATACTATATCCTATAGAGCTACAGTTGAAAAAAGTCTCAAACTCAAATAAAGACAATGATTGGCTGCTTGCGGACACATCCGCAAGTAGCCAATCCTTGTGCTTTATTTTGAGCTTGAGAATGGACTCAAGTTTTATAACTTCGAGGCCAGATTTATGTGTGGAGCGCAGTTGCTTAGTGGAAGAGCATTAAACTGGGGATCAGGTGTTGCTAGTTTGAGACATACCACCGGCATAGTTACTATGTAGTGTCCTTGAGGAAGATGTCGATACAAATTTATTATGAACCAGGTCATACATACTTACTTTTTATTATTATTTATACCTGTTAAAGTGCAGGAAACAGGAGGGTGGCTCCAATTTCCATCACTGCCACATGATATATTGACAGCGCCGTTTAGATCATATCCAATATTACAGGACTGTGTTGCAGAGGAACTATAGGTTGTTACATTGTAATCAGTTAATATGACAGTTCCATTGGCTGGAATTGGTGGCAATTCACAATCTGTGTGTTGATAAACAAAGATGTGTATACAAGTATATAAAAACAGATAAAACACCTCAATAAGGGAGTTAATTTCAAAATTACAGAATAGTTGACTTGTTATTTCTTTCATCTGTGAGATTAATGACACATTATTAATAGAGTTTTGACTAACGACTATTAATCATTTAGGAATAAATTCAAATCAATGTCCTTGTGCATGCCCAGCGTGGCTTTTTCCTATGCAGGATGCATTTTCAGTTTCATTTTTATTATTCTGCGATGTATAATGGCAAACAATAATTACCTTTTGCATATGGTAGCCTGATGTCTGTCAAGTTATAGAAACATGTAACATTGTTTTAAGATATTGTTTTGGGTTTAAGATCTTTGAGACCATATATGTAACGTTTCCTTTTCTTAGCTCAATATCGTTTCTATATGGGTACATGCACTGTCTTACACAATCTGTGAGAATCAAATATTTTCAAAAAAAAACTTGGTTGTTTTCAGCCTTAATTTTCAAATTGTACTGAAGGTTTATGAATATAATATGAATACAAATCCAAGGAGAGTTTTGTTTTAACAAATAAGGAAAGGTTCTGAACACTAGGGTCATTCCATGACAATGCATGTTTGGTATATATTCTTTTTTGCTCATCGAGCCCAAAATATTCAATGGGGTACTAGTGTTTGCAGACCATTCTATTTGTGGCAAACTAATTGATTAAATATCCCATATTGTTTATTTTCATTTCAAGTGTATCCCCTATACAGAAATTAAGTGTCATTTATGTAGTTTTAAAACAACATTACCAAACTAACAAGCAACAATGTTATTGCAAAATTATTTAAACACCCTTTTAGTAGCAACATAATCCCAACCTCGGATCAAACAGAACTCATAGCACACAGGTCTCTCTAAATGAATAGTATACAAAACATCAATAAGTACCTTTTAAAGTGCATACCATATGTGCACCACTCCAAGTGCCATTTGCACCACAAGATATAGTCACAGTAGCATTTGATTTATAACCAGGATTGCATGCCTGAGACGCTGTTGCACCATAAGTGGTTACATTAGCATTTAACGAAACACTGCCATTGCGTGGAGTTGGTGGTAGTCCGCAATCTTAAATAAATTGATAAAATGAAAATATTGATAAATTGTTGACAAAAAGAAATAGTCATGATTTTAATTGCAATTTTCATCATATTAAGATGAAAATCAGCATGCAAAACCTTCTAGTGAATGTTTGATCTGAACCATTATCTACTCCTGTACATTTTATCTTTGAGCAGTGATTATATTGAGGAATGACTCGTCTATGACATATGATTAACACGAAATTTTCATTTGTTGATTCCTTCAATCTATACATACTATGCAATGGTTTTTTATACCTTCCAAAGAACATGTCAAAGGTAGATCACTCCATGCACTATCTACTTCACAATAAATAGTAGCATTTCCATTGATGACATAGCCAGGATCACATTTTCTGGTTGCAGATGAACCATAGGTTGTTAAACCAAAATCTTAAGAAACATTTCCATTGTCAGGAGGGAAAAGTAATCCACAGTCTATTAATGAAATAATTAGTGCCCAGGATCAAAGGTGCATGTGTATCTAACAAGTCTGTTTTCTGAGAAATTGAGAGGGTAAACAAATAGGCTGAAATAAGCAGATATGGTGGGCAGAATTTTAAAACCATTCCCTGTCAGGAGTGGATGTTAAATTACAAAAATGCACATTTCTGTGTTTCAATCCCCATGTTGTAATAGAAGATTGGAGACTGTATAAAATCGTTTAACTTTATTCAAGTAAAATACTTCTTTCAAGCCAGTATGTTAAATTGTCAGTTCTGCAGGTTTTCTTTAATTATATTTTAGGCCCCTGGTCACCAAATACTGCTTAAAACGACTGCTAATTCCTTTACTTGCACTATTAATCAAGTTATTTGTCTTAAGTGCTCAGTCAAAACTATCGTAAAGTATTAGATTTCAGAAGTGGACATCTAAATATTTGATATTGAGTTACTTGTGAAGCAGTACACCAAAATTTAGTATTTGGACTCAAAATATAAATGTTTTAAAAGCACTATAATGTGAACTAGTTTACAATCTCTACTGTTTCATGATCAGTATCAATATAGAAATTACGTAACTAAAAAAACTAATAGAATGCTGCTGTAAACCTCTTGAATTGATGTATCAGATAAAAATTATAATTATTTTTTCCTCAGCAACGTAATTTCATATAAGAGCTGGTATTAATGAATTGGGCTAAAAATGAACATTTGTACATTTTTGCACATAAAACATTACCTGGCTAAGCCTTTGGCGAGATTGTATGTAGGTATAGACTCGTTAACGCCTTTGTTTGTCACCATTACAATAAATACGAAATCATTTGCTGGCTCCTTCAATTGTTACACAATATGCAATGCAAATATGAGTGAAATCTTACAACACTATTAGATATATACATGTGCATCCCCTCGCCCCCTAAAACGTATAGAAAACCTTAGTTCATACCTTCCAAAGAACATGTCAATGGCAGGTCACTCCATACACCATCTTCCTCACAATATATAGTAGCATTTCCATCAATGACATAACCAGGATCACACTTACGCGTTGCAGATGAACCAAAGGTTGTTACTCCAAAATCTAAAGAAACATTTCCATTGCCAGGAGAGGGTGGTGATCCACAGTCTGAAAATGTAGAGGATCTTACATGAGTGCTCAACGAGTTTAATTAATTCCATGATACAAGACATGAATGTTAGATTCTATTTATCATATGGCATTGATATGACCTTGAAGTCTCATTTCTGCCATAAGTAATGTTACAATTTTGTCATTATGTATGCATCATTGTTATGGACGTCATAACGTTTCCAGAAAATCTGTAAATCGCTAGTGGTTTATGGATTTTATTGCATGGCGTTATTTCAATTCCAGACGCGAATTCATATGAAGGAAACAATAATTACATTATGCATATTGTAGCCTGATGTCAGTGAAGTTATAGAAATATGTAACATTGTTTGGAGATATTGTTTTGGGGTTAAACTCTTTGAGACCATGTATGTAACGTTTCCTTTTCTTTGCTCAGTAACGTTTCTATGTGTACATACACTGTCTTTCAAACAATCTGTACGAATCCAATATTTTCAAAAAAACATAGTTGTTTTCAGCCTTAATTTAAAATGTACTGGAGATTTATGAATATAATATGATTACAAGTCCAAGGAGAGTTTTGTTTAAAAAATTTAGGAAAGACTTTGATCACTAGGTTCATTGCATGGCAATGCTTGTTTGATATTGCTCATTGAGCCCACAATTTTCAATGGGGTACTAGTATTTGCAGACCATTCTATTTGTGGCAAATAATTGATTAAAAATCCCATATTTTAATTTTTTTTTCAAGTATGTCCACTATAGAGAAATAAAGTGCCATGTATGTAGTTTTAAAACATCATTACCTAACTAACAAGAAACAATATTATTGCAAAATGTTTTTAACACCTATTCTAGAAGCAACATAATCCCCACCTCGGATCAAACAGAATCTATAGCATACAGATCTCTCTATATGAATAGTATACAAAAACATCAGTTAGTACCTTTTAAAGTGCATACCATATGTGCACCACTCCAAGTGCCATTTGCACCACAAGATATAGTCACAGTAGCATTTGATTTATAACCAGGATTGCATGCCTGAGACGCTGTTGCACCATAAGTGGTTACATTAGCATTTAACGAAACACTGCCATTGCGTGGAATTGGTGGTAGTCCGCAATCTTAAATAAATTGATAAAATGAAAATATTGATAAATTGTTGACAAAAAAAAATAGTCATGATTTTAATTGTGAATTTCATCATATTAAGATGAAAATCAGCATGCAAAACATTCTAGTGAATGTTTGATCTGAACCATTATCTACTCCTGTACATTTCACCTTTGTGCAGTGATTACATTGAAGGATGACTCGTCTAAGATATATGATAAACACGGAATTTTCATTTGTTGATTCCTTCAATCCATACATACTATGCAATGGTTTTTTTATACCTTCTAAAGAACATGTCAAAGGTAGATCACTCCATGCACTATCTACTTCACAATAAATAGTAGCATTTCCATTGATGACATAGCCAGGATCACATTTTCTGGTTGCAGATGAACCATAGGTTGTTAAACCAAAATCTAAAGAAACATTTCCATTGTCAGGAGGGAACGGTAATCCACAGTCTATAAATGAAATAAATAGTGCCCAGGATCAAAGGTACATGTGTATCAAACAAGTCTATTTTCTTAGAAATTGAGAGGGTGAACAAATAGGCTGAAATAAGCAGATATGGTGGGCAGAATCTTAAAACCATTCCCTGTCAGGAGTGGATGTTAAATTACAAAAATGCACATTCCTGTGTTTCAATCCCCATGTTGTAATAGAAGACTGGAGACTGTATAAAATTTTTTAACTTTATTCAAGTAAAATACTTCTTTCAAGCCAGTACGTTAAATTGTCAGTTCTGCATGTGTTCTTTAATAATATTTTAAGCCAATGGTCACCAAATACTGCTTAAAACGACTGCTAATTCCTTTACTTGCACTATTAATCAAGTTATTTGTCTTAAGTGCTCAGTCAAAACTATCGTAAAGTATTAGATTTCAGAAGTGGACATCTTTATATTTGATATTGAGTTACTTGTGAAGCAGTACATCAAAATGTTTAGTATTTGGACTAAAAAGATATATGTTTTAAAAGCACTATAATGTGAACTAGTTTACAATCTCTACTGTTTCAGGATCAGTATCTCTAGAAATTACCCAACTAGAAAATGTAATAGAATGCTGTTGTAAACCTTTTGAATTGGTGTATCAGATAAAAATTATAATTATTTTTTCTTCAGCAACGTAATATCATAAAAGAGCTGGTATTAATGAATTGGGCTAAAAATAAACATTTGTACATTTTTGCACATAAACATTACCTGGCTAAGCCTTTGGCGAGATTGTATGTAGGTATACACTGGTTAACGCCTTTGTTTGTCACCATTACAATAAATACCAAATCATTTGCTGACTCCTTCAATATTGTTACACAATATGCAATGCAAATATGAGTGAAATCATACAACACTATTAGATATATACATGTGCATCCCCTCGCCCCCTAAAACGTATAGAAAACCTTAGTTCATACCTTCCAAAGAACATGTCAATGGCAGGTCACTCCATACACCATCTTCCTCACAATATATAGTAGCATTTCCATCAATGACATAACCAGGATCACACTTTCGAGTTGCAGATGAACCAAAGGTTGTTACTCCAAAATCTAAAGAAACATTTCCATTGCCAGGAGAGGATGGTGATCCACAGTCTGAAAATATAGAGGATCTTACATGAGTGCTCAACGAGTTTAATTAATTCAATAATACAAGACATGAATGTTAGATTCAATTTATCATATGGCATTGAGATGACTATGAAGTCTCATTTCTGCCATAAGTAATGTTACAATTTTGTCATTATGTACGCATCATTGTTATGGACGTCACAACGTTTCCCGAAAATCTGTACACCGCTAGTGGTTTATTGATTTAATTGCATGGCGTTATTTCAATTCCAGACGCAAATTCATATGAAGGAAACAATAATTACCTTATGCATATTGTAGCCTGATGTCTGTGAAGTTATAGAAATATGTAACATTGTTTGAAGATATTGTTTTGGGGTTAAACTCTTTGAGACCATGTATGTAACGTTTCCTTTTCATTACTTATGAATATAATATAAATACAAGTCCAAGGAGAGTTTTGTTTTAACGAATAAAGAAAGGTTTTGATCACTAGGTTCATTGCATGACAATACTTGTTTGATATTGCTCATTGAGCCCAAAATATTCAATGAGGTACTAATGTTTGCAGACCATTCTATTTGTGGCAATATAATTGATTAAAAATCTGATATTTTTATTTTCTTTTCAAGTATGTCCACTATAGAGAAATTAAGTGCCATTTATGTAGTTTTAAAACAGCATTACCTAACTGAAAAGAAACAATATTATTGCAAAATGATTCTAACACCAATTTAGTAGCAACATAATCCCCACCTCGGATCTAACAGAATCCATAGCATACAGGTCTCACTAAATGAACAGTATGCAAAAACATCAGTTTGTACCTTTTAAAGTGCATACCATATGTGCACCACTCCAAGTGCCATTTTCACCACAAGATATAGTCACAGTATCATTTGATTTATAACCAGGATCGCATGTCTGAGACGCTGTTGCACCATAAGTGGTTACATTAGTATTTAACCAAACACTGCCATTGCTTGGAGTTGGTGGAAGTCCGCAATCTAAAATAAATTGATAAAATGAACTATTGATAAATTGTTGAAAAATAGAAATAGTCATGATTTTTATTGCGATTTTCATCATAATAAGACGAAAATGTATGGTATAGTAATGTAGTACATTATTTAGACCAGCATGCAAAACCTTGTAGTATCTGTTTGATCTGAACCATTATCTTCTCCTGTACATTTTGTCTTTGTGCAGCGATTACATTGAGGAATGAGGTGCCTAAGACATATGATAAACACAAAATTATCATTTGTTGATTTCTTCAATCTATACATAACATGCAATGCAAATATGATTGCAATTGTACTACAATATTAGGTACATTTGCGACCCACCCCCCTCAAAAAATCTTTTTTTTTTGGTTTTTTATACCTTCCAAAAAACATATCAAAGGTAGGTCATTCCATGCACCATCTACTTAACAATGAATAGTTTTATTTCCATTGATGACATAGCCAGGATCACACTTCCGGGTTGCAGATGAACCATAGGTTTTAACTCCAAAATCTAAAGAAACATTTCCATTGCCAGGAGAGAGAGTTAATCCACAGTCTATGAATAAAAGAAATTGTGCCCAGGGTCTAAAGTATCAAACAAGTCTATTTTCTGAAAAATTGGGAGAGTGAACAAATAGCCTGAAATAAGCAGATATGGTGGGCAGAAACTTGTCTTAGTTCAATTGAAATGTCAATTGTAACAAAATATCAATGGTTTCAAATATTTTCTTGCTGTTATCAATTCTAAAATCAAAAAATTTAGTCTGGTATTCCTGTCACTGAGAATGTATCAAGTATGTTCAGAGTGATTTATGACAGCAACGTAATTTCATATAATTTCATATAAGCTGTTTTGCTGACCGTTCTGTGGCGATGCTTCTTTTGTGGATCTTTTGCCTTTTTCTGACTTGTGTTTGCTGTGCCTTGGTGCGCGTCTGTTTGTGTGTGCCTTTTGGTCGCCTGCTGGGGGCTGCCCTCTTGGCTTTTGTTTGTGGTGTCTGGCTGTGAGTTTGTCGCTTTCCCGTTGGTGTCCAGGGTCGGGTGTGGTACTTGATTGTATCGATTCCTAATCTTTGAACCCTTACTTACTTTGGTATAATGCTTTATCAGGCTAAAAATGAACACTTGTACATTTTTGCACATAAAACATTACCTTCCAAAGCCTCTGGCGAGATTGTACGTAGGTATAGACTCGAAACGCCTTTGTTTGTCACCATTTCAATAAATACGAAATCATTTGCTGTCTCCCTCAACTTTTACACATTATGCAATGCAAATATGAGTGAAATCATACAACACTATTAGATACATACATGTGCATCTCCTAGCCCCCTAAAACGTATAGAAAAACCTTAGTTCATACCTTCCAAAGAACATGTCAATGGTAGGTCACTCCATACACCATCTTCCTCACAATACATAGTAGGATTTCCATCGATGACATAACCAGGATCACACTTACGCGTTGCAGATGAACCGAAGGTTGTAACTCCAAAATCTAAAGAAACATTTCCATTGCCAGGAGAGGGTGGTGATCCACAGTCTGAAAATATAGAGGATTTTACATGAGTGCTCAACGAGTTTAATATACTGCTCAACAAAAGTTTAGCACGGATAAATAAAAATTGATTTTTATTTGAGCAAATGGCTTAAAGTTATAAAATATCTACTAAAATGATGGTTTAATATGTGATGAAGTTGAGGACAGCAATTGTTGTACTTAAATTGGATGTCTACTGCGTCGTTCATTACAGTAACTTTAAACAAGAGAGGGGTCAAAAACGTGTTTCAACTGCATTATTGGCAATACAAAATGGATACAACATCGGTTTTTAAAAGTCCTTTGTTTTCCAGCTTGGTCAAATCAGCCATTCTGATAAGAATTAAGGTCGTCTCCATTGAGCTTTTAAAGCAAAAGTTAGTCTTGATAACAACTCACGTCGTTGTTATAATGACGTTTACAACTCAAAAACAGTACTGTTTTTGTTGTGTAGGCATGCTTTATTGAAAGGGTTTTCGTGTTTAAGAGGATGTCTAAAGAGAGACAATTAAGGGTAAGGCACGTTTATAAAATTTTGTCCCTGGGTATTTAATTTAAAAAAAATGACGTTAATCTGAAGTTGAGGCTAAATGTAGGCGGAAACGCTATCTAAAGCAGACGTTTTCAAAGAATCAACTAACAGAAATGTTCCTGGTGCTTCTGCCACTCTAGCATAAAAAAGATTACCTGGCCGCTCGATTCAGCTCGCTGAAAAAGTCAAGAAGTTGAAAACACCATTTAAACGTCATAATGGAACGGTAAAACATGGCATAAATGGGTATCAAATTTTGACGTTTTCAACGTTTTTCATCATTTAGAACCTTTCGCCTTACATTAGAATCAAAAGTTTAAATGTTCGATGTAGACGTGTATCCTTTACATGCCTATTACCTCAAATTTAACGTCTTTCCACTGACGCCTAACCAGATTACCTTTTGTCTGGCGAACACGAAAAAACATAAATTTCAAGATCCCCATACATGTTGATTATATCAAATAAAATGTTTCATGTTCATTCAAAGTGGGGCATCATATTATAATCCGTGCTAAACTTTAGTTGAGCAGTATAAATTCAAGAATACAAGAGCACGAATGTTAGATTCTATTTATCATATGGCATTGAGATTACTTTGAAATCTAATTTCTGCCATAAAAACGTTAGAATTTTGTCATTATGTAGGCATAATTGTTATGGACGTCATAACGTTTCCCGAAAATCTGTAAACCACTAGTGGTTTATCGATTTTATTGCATGGCGTTATTTAAATTTCAGACGCTAATTCATATGATAAAAAATAGTGCCCAGGATCTAAAATAATCCAACACTCAATTTGGCTTAAATTCGTAGGGTGTAACAAATAGGCTGAAATAAGTAGATATGGTGAACAAAATCTTGGGAAGAACATTGCTGCCAAGATTAAGTGATGAATTATATATATACTGCTCAACAAAAGTTTAGCACGGATTTTAATTTAATGCCCCACTTTGAACAAACATGAAACATTTTATCTTAATGCAATCAACATGCATTGGGATCTTGCAATTAACGTTTTTTCGTGTCCGCCAGACAAAATGTAATCTGGTAAGGCGTCAGTGTATCGACGTTAAATTTGATGTCATGGGCATGCAAAGAATAAATGTCTACATCAGAAATTAGATCTTTTGAATCTAGAGTGAAGCAAAAGGTTCTCAATGATGGAAAACGTTGAAAACGTCAAATTTTAATACCCGTTTATGCCGCGTTTTACCGATCCATTATGACGTAAAAATGGCATTTTCCACTTTTTCCACTTTTTTGACTTTTCAGCTAACGGAAATAAGAGATCAATAAATCTTTTTGATGCTTGAATGGCACAAGCATCTGGAACATTTCTGTTAGTTGGCCTTTTAAAAACGTCTTCTTTAGATAGCGTTACCGCCTACATTTAGCCTTAACTTCAGATTAACGTCACTTTTTTATGAATTAAATACCAAGGGATTTTATTTTACAAATTAACCTTTCCCTAAATTGTCTCTCTTTTGGCATCATCTAAAACACGAAAACCCTTTCAATTAAGCATGCCTACACAACGAAAAAAACTACTGTTTTTGACTTGTAACGTCATTACAACAGTGACGTTAGCTGTTTTCAAGACTCAAATTTTGCTTCAAATGCTCAAGGGAGATGACCTTCATCTGTTTTTCAAAATGGCCGATTCGACCAAGCTGGAAAACAAAAGACGTTATAATCCAATGCTGTATCAATTTTGTATTGCGAACAATGGAGCTGAAACGCGTTTTTGACCCCTCTTTTGTTTAAAGCAACAAACGATGCAGTGGAAATCCAATTAAAGTACACCAATTGCTTTTCTCAACTGTATCACATATCAAACAATCATTTCAGCAGATATATAATATCTTTAAACCATTTGCTTAAATAAAAAAAATAATTTTTATTAACCCGTGCTAAACTTTTGTTGAGCAGTATATATCTATTTGCAGCCAATGAGTTAACTTTAACGAATTGCACAATTCCGTGTCTCATGTCCTATTCTGTCATACAGGGTCAAGGACTGCATGAACTCAACTTTAAATCAATTTAATTGCTGTATTTCGTTCTAACCAGAAAGTAAAAAATATCATTTCTGCAAGGTCCATGTGTTTTTTATACTGTTTTAGGCACATGGTCACAAAACTGCTTTTTATCATTCCTTTACTTACACTTGTTATTTGTCAGAGCAATAGTAAAGTATTAGATTTCAGAAGAAGTGGACATTTTAAACATTAAATATTTTGTGAATGATGTTTAGATAAACCCAAAAGTTTATTTTTTTTTACTCAAAAAACAAATGTTTCAAAACTTACATATCAATAGGGTGATGCAAGCATATTTTATTAGTATATCAAATGAAACAAAATAAAGTATTTTGGCTTTATCATGTTTTACAGTATATATGCAACCTGGATAACAGCATTTAAAAAGTGAATTGCGTTACCTGTATTTTTTTCGACCTTATCATCAGATATATATGCATGCATACTAACTTTCTGCGTTTAATGGTTAATCTTGGACGTTAAAGCAACTTTTCCATGTTAACCTAATTCGTCAATGTTTAGCTAGCTAACTGATTTTCTTAAACATTTCGAATAACGTTACTGTGGATGACGTTATGTATAATTTTAGTAAAACAAAAGAGCTTTTAGAGCAACTCCAATCTGAAAAAATGTTTGTTTTCAATCAATGTAAATCTGTAAGTACCTAAGTTATCATTTATCTTGTAAAGAAACTTATCTTATCTATATAATATAATAAAGAGTAATCCTTATCAAAACGAAGCATGCTATAATTGAAAACTTTGTGGGGCTTTTAGCCAGGCTTTTGAATGCACACAATAAAAAAATCACTTACAGGCAACGTTTTCTTGTACTAAGTTAACTTGTCTTGGTTAAATTTAAAGGTCAATTGTCACAAAAAAATCGTGTTGTATGTGTGTCCATGAGAGTGAAAGGAAAAAGCAACAATTGTCTACACCTAGCACCACCTCAACGGTATCCTGCTTACAGCCAGGACACAATATCTATGAAGACACAGGTTAATAATACAATGATATTATATCACCAATATATCAAATACTGATTAATAACTGTTGGATATAATGTTGATTTGGTCAGCAAAGAGGTATATTACAGGAATTTTGTGATGAAAAACAGTGAACATTTTGTGTTTTTGTGCTTTTTTTCTTCCCACGCATTATTAAACGTTTTAGTAATGTTCAGCCAGTATTAAACACCAACTATGCATACAGTTATCATATCTTAAAGTTCATACTGTGCTAATATATATAAATGTTAGGGTACAAAATTCAAAATCGATTGAATAAACAAGACAAAATAATTATGGTTTATAAAAAGGACTGGTCTCTGCATCACGCAAACAAACCTATAACTACATTTACTAAATTTTATTCTCCATGCACTTTAAATGCAAGCTATTGAAATGATGGGGGGGGGTAATCTTGCGTGAAATGAAATTAGATACATGCCTATATTTGTAGGAAATAAGTTTCAATATCTGTTGGTGCTCCCTTTGCCTGTGTTTTGTTCAGTCATGGCTTCCTAATGCATTGTTTGGTGTCTTTCCTGTTTCGGCAATCATTACGCAAGAAGCTAAGATGTTGCTTTGTTTATTCTATGTTTGCTTGGGAATGCTTTGTTTGTTTGTTTTATTGTTTTACGTCCCAAGTCAACAGCTATGGTCATGGCGGGACGGTCAGTTTACCTAACCACACTTTTTTCCTGGGCAAGCCTGAACAAGCAGTTAACAAGTACTTCGTGCACATACTTTTGCTTGTAACTGACAACAATTCTTCTTTCTTTATTCAGCGGAAGGGAATAGAATGACCGTAGAAATTATTTTATTATCAATCTCCACGAAAGTATGGGACCGGGCCGCGATCCATGCTGGTGTCTCGTCATATGGATGCCAAGGGGCTTGTAGTCTTTGATCATAAGCACACGATAAATACAATAAAAGTAAGTAAGAAGCCAAAGATCAGGAATCGTAACAATCAAGAATCACACCTGGCCCAGGACACCGCATGGTAAAGTGACAAAACACAAGAAAACATCACATACAAGAGAGCCAAGAGGTTAGCCCTTTCCCAGCAGGTGACCACAAGGTTGCAATGAACAGACAAGAAAGCATGACAAATACAAAACATAAATAGCAAAAATGATCCACAAAAGGAGCATCTCCTTGGAACGGTCAGTAAAATTCATGTTTTATGGTACCAACCTCACACTTTATTCAGAATAATTTTGCCTCAGATTAACTGTCAACAAAATTAACAGTGAACAATGATTTTCTAGTCTATTTCGTTTTTGTTTGTTTAATTTGATTCTTTTTGTCATATCAACACTCTTTCAGTTATGTAGGGACGGGTCTTCGTGGGTTGAACCAGTACTAAGCTAAGATTAATGTGTCTAGTTCAAGGACATATGGCAGTGACGCCGTTGAGGCTCGAACCCGCGGCCCCTTGGTCTCGAGTCAAGCACTCTACCATTAAGCCACTGCGCACAAATTTTCTAGTCTAGGCGGTATGGGTTAAACATCATATAGTTATCGCTAACAAGTTTAGCTTATTATGTACCTTTCAAAGAACACTTGACAGGCGGGGCACTCCATGAACCATTTATTTCACAAGTTATGTCAGTAGTACCACTGAAAGCATAGCCAGAATAACATGCCTGTGTTGCATTAGCTCCTTCTGTAGTCAGGTTTTCAGTTGCAAGCAAAACTGTTCCGTTAGCTGGCGTGGGTGGTTCACCACAATCTATAAATTCATGCAAACGCCGCAAATATATACAGAGATATTAGAACTTAAACGATCTCTTTATTTCTTTCTACAATAACAGTTTAGACAAATGAAAACGTGCATAGATTAGTTAGTGCACAAAAATTTCCAAAAGTGTTATCTTAATATTAAACTAAACGAGTATCATCTTAATTCTTCATTTGGTACTCCAGATTGAAATCGCCTCCAAAAAGCATATCATAGGCACTTAGTGATGTCACCTACACAACATCAAGTGGAAATGGCCAGGAAATGCAAAAATCAAAGACCAGCACATGATTCTTAGAATAAGGGACACAAAGACGACAAAGGGAAACTCACTTAGCTAATATATCAGCCCTCTCATCCTTAGCGAGATGATTGAGAATCTAGAAACTGACACAAAGCTATACGTCAAAACAGGACTAAATACATACCATTAAGTCATCAGAGCAGAACAATAATGAACTAACAGCAACAAAACCAAAATACCAATTTATAATGGACAACAGCATCCCCTTGGTACTTATTTTGACGATGTAAAATACATACAAAAATATATTCTTGCATAAATATCTATTCGAATAGCTGTTTTAAACCCATCAATCCATGTTCAAACCATGAGATTCACATGCTGTTTGAACGTGGGTTTGAACTTGAATATACTTAAAATGAGCCCTATTATTTGCATGACGGTATATACAGAAAGCGTTGCGAACCAGACTGATCATGTCACCGATATTTTTGTTCACGAAAACGTTGCGTACGGCTATGACGATGTGACGACGTTATGACGTTCTAAAGTTTACAGCTGATAGTACACAGACTTATGTAGTATTTTAGGTCTCGTTTGATTTTTTCAAAGAAAGCAAACGGCTATTATATTTTGTTTTTGGAACGTATGCTGAGGACGAAAATGGTTGTTGGCAGCCCTGGAATCGTGGCTGACACCAGCTATGACGTGATCAATACGGTGCCTGTCAAAAACTTAATTTGAGAAAATTCATCATTATTGTAAGCATTGGAGTTTTCGTTTTCGGTTTTATGTCAGTAAAAAGGTTGATTTGCATATAAACACACAAGGAGAGTACAGAGTACACAAACAATACATTTGTGTACATTTTAATGCATGTTTTATTGAAATCACCTAGGCATTTGTCTCGTAAATACACTTTGAGTGCTGCAAATCTTGCGCTGGAAAGTGTCATTCTTGGAGAATAAAACGATATACAAATTTTGTTTGTATCCAAGAGAAACCTATGATAGCACAGTGCATTCATCTGACAACTGAACATTATTAGAATAAAACCGGCATAATCAAATCACTAAAGTTAGTATCTCACTGGGATGCGAGCAATTTACGACTATTTCGAGACTAATTTGAGACACGTTTTGGCGACAGAAATACGACATTGCAACCATAATCACATTGCGGTCACACCGAATAGGTGAACAAGACATATTTGCGACAGTCGCACGAATGACGTACGATTGTCGCACGAATCATTGGCGAATGCTTCACGACATTCGCGCGACATTCGCGAGACACTCGCACGATGTTCGCCCGATGACATTGCGAGCATTTATTACCATCGACCGCCTCACGACGTTCTCACGAACGTCATGCGACTGTCGCGCGAAGGTCGTGCGACTGTCGCATGATGAGCCAAATCAAATCAAAATTGCAATGATTTCGGATGAGCCTCGTCCTGCGAAAATCTATATGATACAGTTATGCGCACAACAAAGGCACATATCAGACTGCACTGATGCGCATTGAAAACAGAAAATTATTTTTCCGCTGCAGTGATAATTTGTTTATAGGGTTCTGTATGCCAAAATTCAACTCTTAGAAGGGCTGCTGAGACTAAGCAGGCTGTTGTAGTCTTACCAAAGTAAGTAAGGGTGCAAAGATCAGGAGTCGATACAATCAAGTACCACACCCGACCAAGGATACCAATGGGAAAGTTACACACTCACAGTTAGACACCACAAACAAGAGCCAAGAGGTCAGCCCTTTCCCAGCAGGTGACCACAAAGCACATATAAACAGACGCGCACAAAACCTTTGCAAACATAAGACAGAATAAAACATAAAAGATCCACAAAAGAAGCAGCGCCTTGGCACGGTCAGTAAAATATTTTACTGGAGGGCTTAAACCGGTTTAACGGCGCGCCAACCTCACCCTTAATTCAGATGTGGATCAAGACACATAGATATTTGGTTTGCATGAAAGACCCCTAACTTATCAATGCATCATCTCCTAAAACATATAAATCAAGATATAACAGGGAGATTAAGCAAAGATAAGGACTCAACAGTAAATAAAACTGAATACCGGAGCAACAGAAATCAAACAGGTAAACCCAGGTGGGCCCGACAAACAGCCAAAGCATCAGGCCCCTACCATCTCATCAATAGATAAGTCTTTAAGTCGGAACCATCATAGAGTCTGAAGTCCGACCCACCGGCGTGCAATTAAAGAGGAAAGCAAAGTTGCCAACCGTGATTGGGTTGACCACCAAGCATGCGTCTGTTGCAATACATTAATGTTATAGCCAATCTTTTTATAACGGGAAATTATTTTAATGAACTGCGCTGAAAAATTATTAGAGCCAACAATAACAATAACACAATAATAATTCCTTTATACTGTAATAGAAATAGTAAACATTTAAGTAGGCCTTATAAAACATAAATAACAAAATCATTCTCTCAGAATGCAGAACCATTTTTAATAATTGAAATTACTCCAAACAGTATACATGTAAGTGAGCCTAATCAATGCATCATACGTATGTGAAACTATCCTCTCAGATAGCAAGAATACTTGACAACTGGAATTTGTCAAAAATATATACTTAAGTATGCCTCACCAAGATCTTGTACTAGAGGGAACTATCATCTCAGATAGGAGGAACTCTTTTAACGAACCTTTGGCGACATAATTGCGAGTAATTTAAGATACAGGCGCGATAGTCGTGAGACGTTCGGGCTACTGTCTCACGACGTTCGCCAGAACATCGCTTAGTTTAATTTACTCGCAATGTTGTCACGAAGTGTCTCATTTATGTCGCAATTGATTCGCAATTTAGTCTTAATTATCTCGCAAATATGTCGTGTTCCAAAATGACTGTGACTAAATTGCGAGGGGTCGGCGACAAGCTCGCGACGGTTTAGAATCACCCGCGATGACTTTGCGACCATTTTGCGAGGAAATTTGTCGCATAAATTTTTTGAACATGTTCAAAATTTTCGCGACTACTTGGCGACACATGCGAGGAAATTACGAATCACTGGCGACTGTTTCGAGACTGCTTTGCGACCCACTCGCGATGTCTGTCAACAGCTGTCGCAAAACAGTCGAAGTCCAGTGAAATAGGGGCTTAAGGCAACTAACATACGGACACAAAAACATGTTTCATCTGAAAATTGTCATTATAATGCTGTAAAATGTATAATGAGAAAGAGGTGCCAGCGAAACAACTTGAAATGAATCTTGAAGACCTCCAAGGGCAGAGCTGCATAAGTAATGGCTATGCTTTGGACAATCGGTTCCTACATTGACAGCAGTGGTTTAGACACAATCTGGCTGGAATCAAATACAGGCCAGCAACTCACAGGAAAATTCTTGATGACAATAATGTTATAACATTTTATTCAGGTGCACATAACGACCTGTTGGCATTATTCTCCTTGTATCAGGGGGCCTTCTTGAAAAAGTTTTCAGCTGTGATAAACCCTATTCAAACAAAATCCAATGCACTTGATAATATATTCAAAGTAGGAGAAACAGACTCCGTGAGTACCTTAGATGATGATATGAAGGCAACTCTTGAATCTCATGTTGTACAGTTGAACCTGCTGAATCAGCCATCTTTATAAGAGCTCCATCTGCATAAGAGAGCCAGTCTGAAACATTCCCAGTCATTTTCACTCTATATTGTCTTTGCATAAACCAGCCACCTCCATCTACCAACCAGCAGCCAGTAAGGATCATTCCCAAAATGCTTATAATTTTCAATCAACAAGGTGTTAAATGGCCAATTAATACTTAAATTTACGATTTTTAAAGAATCCAATGGTACATACACAAACCTATGAGATATAAGGCATATCTTTGTTTAATGAAACATGAAAAAATATTTAAAAAACACAGATAGGTCCTATTTACTTAGGAATGTTGTTATGAATCTGACGGAAAAAGTTTTACAACGTGTCAGATCTTCTAGCTCACCCTTGATAAGACCTTGATAAGACAGTCACCTGTGTATAATAGACAGTTTTGGCTTTCCAAAAGATGGCTCTCTTATAAAGGTTTGACTGTTCTGGAAAAGATGAAGGAATTTGATTCAAATCCCCAAGTGAAACCCAGGCATAAAGCATTCAGGCAGTATATGCATATGGTTGGAGTTATGTGTTTGCATATTAGAGCAGTACAGACAGGCAATTTGGCATTGCATAGCTCTGATTTAGGCAAATTTGTCAAGTACGTTTGGGTACTGGACACACTCATGTATGCCAGGACGATTCCCGCATATATAGCAGAGATAATACAACTTGAAAGAACAGATCCAGAGATATGGTCAGAATTTAGCAATGATCATGTGGTTGTAAATATAAAAGCACCAATCACACACCCCTTTTGTGCCATAATACCAGTTCATGCTTTGGAACAAATCAAAAGATGGATGAAATTTACTGGTGGCCTTGTTTGCATAACACTGAATGAAAATGCAAGAAATCGATTCTTCATGATGTCAGCTGAGCTTGTACGATTGGCAAATGGCAAGTGATTCAGTGGCAGCAAGAAAGCTGTCACAGGCTTTTCTTAAAAGACAAAGAATGCTCAAAAGCTTGTCAGCACCACAGAAGGCTTTATCAAGAAAGTGATATAATAAATCTGGTGACAAAAGCTGTAATGCCAGAGAAAATTTAAAAAGAATATATGCCGTATTGAAGATGTTGGGGTTGCAAAGATGGAAACCTTTATTCAAGAACGTATCAAAACAGAACAGAAGAACATTTGGGCACCAATTCAAAAGGTTCAGCTTCAAACTTGGGCTGATACTTTTAAAAAGGTACATGTGACAAAATCAGACAAAGTAGTAGAATTAAAAGAAGATAGAGGGCTATTTGCGAGAATATTGATTATCGCAAACTTTCGCCCTGATATCCACTTCAGGAGTGCTTAAGTAATTATGAGCTGTCTTTAATGCAAAGATCACTGTTCACAATGCTGCACTGCTCCGCCAAGAGTAAACTATTTGACATTATACTGCAGAAGCTGTGCTATAGCAGAGTCTGTCTTAGATGCACCAAATCTTAATTGTGATTTGATATCAACACCATGTTTAATAATGCAAACGAACTCAATTAGTGATGGTGGAATCGCACCTTTGACATGTAGCCTGTATGAAACCGGCCATCAAATTTGAACTCATGATCAAGCATATGCCTTTACAGTATCTTTGCTGCTTTTCCAAGGATGATTGCTTCAGAATAGTTGGATGCCTGTGACAAAAAGTAAGCATCTTTTTGGAAAGCCAAAAGAATATCTGTTCCACTCCTGTGGGTTTCAAACTCAGGAATTTCGGCCAGCAGTTTATTTTTAAGTCTGGTTGCATAAATTTCTGATTCTGATCACCCTATCCCAAATTGTTTAAGTCTTTGCTTATACAAACTGACAAGACAAGCGAGTTTAACACGACAGGGCCATCAGTGCCAAAATTTCTCATAGTATATATATGCTAAGAGCTCTGAAAATACTAGAGGGTATTTTTTTTCTCTAATGATTGGTATTTGCTTTCTTTTGTTGTTGTTGCAATAAAGGCCATTTCTGTGTTGTATAGAACTGCCGAGAAAGACCTATGATACTTCAGCTCTTGTGCCACTATGTCCTCACCTGTCAGTCTGTCTAAGAGTTTGCCATCGTTCAGATTACGAGCACATCCATTTGATCTTTTATCAAACTCCATGGTCATAGTTTGTCAAAGTTCAGATTTTGGTTCTTCTTTTTTGGCATAAAAACAATGCATCTTGGAGCAGCCCCAATCTGTTGGGCTATCAGAGCTAGCTGTCCTTTCTTGCGAACTCTGAAGCACTGCGTTTTTAAACAGGAGTCTACAGCTCTTGTGGTACTTTGCCTGGGTTCAGTGCAAAGTTGCTTTAACACTTTCATCTTCATTCAGTCTACTTGGATCAAAAATATTAGATAGCTGGTTGATGGCTTTAAATAGTGGGATGTTTGTCGCCAACATTGAATAGCCATCTTGCTCAATACTACCTGACGGTGTATATTTCAGACCTTCTCATTTCTTCTCAGTCTGACAAAGACAGCATGTGTCCCAATCAATTTGAAGTTTGGTGCTTTGTCTAGCCACATTCAGTTTTCATAATGAAAATGAACTCCTGCATACTTGAACATAAAATAAGTTGCAATAGCCAAAAGCGAACACTTTCCTTAATTAACCCTCTTATTGATTCATACTCATAATGTCTAGAGAAATGATAAATAAGAATGTACCTTAGAAATTGGTAAGGTGATTCATCCAACCCTGCTTCTCTTAAGAGGCAAAAACTGGCTTTTTTCTAAAACAATAGCGGTCATTTTGAAAAATGGCGGCCATATTTATACATACATTCAACATTAAATCATTTTCTACATCAGTTTAAGTTTCCAGTAGAAGTAAAAGTAATTTTGCCTAGTTATGATTGTAAAGTTTGGCGTTTAAATCAGTCTAGATATTATGAGAGTATGATTTCTATTATGATTTTGCGAACATCTTGAAAAATGGCCGCCATCTCGAAATTGCAGGTGGCTAACGGGCTTTTTTTTTTAAAAAAAAAAAAAGACATTGTATAAGTTTCATGCTTGCATCACGTAATGCATGACTTTGCTGAAAAAATATCTGCTGCGCTAACAGCAATACCAAAACTGTTTAGATAGCAAAACAATGTGTTTATTTTTACAACTAAATAAGTTCTTAAAAAGGTTATCCTTTGGAAGCAAAGAATGCATCAAAGAGCTGAAACTAGAGTGTGCAAATTTTCTGGGCAGACTAGCTAGTTTTGGCCATTTAGGCCTCATCAGTGACCCTCTAATAGTTACAAAGTTCTTCAATGAAACCCATGATCCCAAAGGACAAGAAAATAAAATCCACACCATAGTGAAGGGCAGGGAGGCGTTCTGCCGCCGCCACACAGTCCCAATCACCAGCTGTAGTAAGGTCAAAAATGATCTTAAAAAGGTTATCCTCTGGAAGCAAAGAATGCACCAAAGAACTGAAACTAAAGTATGCAAATTTTCTGGGCCAGACTAGTTAATTTTCAGTCATTTAGGCCTTATCAGTGACCCCTTATAGTTTCAAAGTTCTACAATCAAACCCATGATCCCAACGGACAAGACAATAACATATACACTATAGTGAGGGCAGGGAGACGTTCTACCGCTGCCACACAGTCCCAATCACCAGCTGTAATGAAGACAAATATGTTCTTAAAAAGGTTATCCTTTGGAAGCAAAGAATGCACCAAAGAACTGAAACTAGAGTGTGCAAATTTTCTGGGCCAGACTAGCTAGTTTCGGACATTTAGGCCCCTATCAAGTCACAACGCACATATTTTGAATGTATATAACCGGCAGTAGTTTCAAACATGCTCTGCGTTGGTGTATTTGTCAAGCTCACTTTGTGCTTTTTGTAAAAAAAACAAACTATTAAAGTTTTACCGTGGGGTAGAATAAGTTTAGCTATGAGTTGACGTTCTGGTTTATTTCAATTGAAAACAGTGGCAAACCATAGGGTAAGAATACATTGAGAGTGTAAATCAATCAAAATTTATGATGGTTAACGCCCTACCATGAGAAAATAGTATGCCTTCGACAAAATATGAGGGGTTGAGCTACTTGAAAAGCAGGGGTAGTGGCACTTTAAATAATATTCTTGAAAATAGAACTAAACAAGTCAACATTTCAGCGCGACGAAATATTTCTTAAAAATAAAGCAAAATATATGCTCAATAGGCATTTTTCGTGCTCCTGTAGTGACACAATTTATAGTAAAAGTATAAAGAAAAACCGCAAAAAGTTCCATTTTTAAAAGTGTACCATTTCTCTATAAGTCGACATTTTCCTGACGTAAAGACGTAAGTTGTGCAAGCAGTGAACACATATACTGACGTCAAGAAAAAACGCCTCATCTAAAAGTCAGCGTGATTCTCTCTTAGATTGATCAGACTAAAGATATGAATTTTAGCTCATTATAACATCTTATCAGTCAAACGTATCTCATGAAAACAAAATTGCTGAAAAAATATTTGCGGGTGAGAAAACGACCTCGATTTGAGACAGGGGTCACCAGTTTCGTGTGATACACGATTTTAGCCACATTTGCAGACAAAATCCGTTGACAAGAAAAGCGTGTTTTACCATTGTTAAACAGTCTCTATTTTACCGAAAATGCGTGTATAATGTTCAGACATTGTTTGTATGCGCCTGCTGAACGAAACAACTTACCCCGCACACCTATTCGCCATGCATTTCAGTGAAATTTCAACGTCATGACTTTGCAAAGTGGGTGAAAATATTGTTACGAATCGTTTGCAAAAGTCTTTAGTCTTTAACCAGCGGCGATTGCTGAGGAAACTCAATCTGGAACGTGCTCCAGACGGTCGCTTTGAATGACGTTAACGTAGACCAACAACTGGCCATTGGGCGTTAGTGCTCATCTTAATAACGCAATGTTATGTAGGCATATTCTGTGTACATTACCTAATGTACCCCCTTATCATTTTTTTCCATTACTTAAAGCAAAACGAGAATGCTGGCAAGTTTCGTAAACGCACCTTACATTTTGTCTTTAATATGACGTCAGAATTTCATATTTGTTATTACTCGAAAGCAAAACTGTTTGAAAAAAGGGTCCAAAATTTGTTCACTATTTAGCAAAACATTAACGGCACAGACTGGGTGCAAATTCAAATTGAAAGCATAAGCGATTGATGCATAATGCCTTCATGTGTACATTGAGCCTGCTTGACGTCATCGGAATTAATGCGTCACCTGCATATCAAATTAAAGTCATTTTCCAACATCTCCTAACCTCTACATAAAGAAGCAGTACGTGGCTGTTCATTTTTGTATATCATCGCTAAGACGCCAAGTCCTTTTTCGTTAAAGAGCAAACCATCAAGTAGCCGTTGAATTCTAGTATCCAAATATGTGTTATTTGAAAGCATTCTGGACCTATAAGATACTTTTTACTATGCTGTATGGTTGCCAGATAACTGTTAACATTATGCAATTTACAAATCGTATTTCTTATTCTCATAAATGTTCTGATGTTTTTCCTATCATGACAGTACTAATGTGCGCATAGTTATTAGACATAATCATTTATTCTTTTGCTAGATGACACAATTTAATGTGCGCTCAGAGCAACGGTCAATTTGACTTGCATTGACGGAGTTGGCCTGTAAAGCCAGAGGCTGTCAAATAACTACTATTATCAGTTGCCGCTCATATTAAATGCAGTGTTGCACGTTGCCTGATAAACTTTGTCTGTCTCATGGCATGTGCCTTTATCAGGTCATGATGAAGTTGCACTTTTTTGAATGACGTTGCCAATGACACTGAATCGACACAATACTCGAAATTATGTCAAAATGGCTAGTTTGAAATGTGAAACAATGGGTAAACTGATAAATGGAATACCAGGTTTGCGTCTTTCTAGGCTCGGCTTTGAGAACGCATGTTGAATCGCTCCGCAAGCCTCGCGATGTCAACAGGTGTTCTCAAAGCCTTGCCTGATAAACTTGATATCAAAAGATACCCACCTAATATTCTCTATTTCTAATGCAATTGTTTTTGTAACGTAACGTCAAAATTTTTGACAGTATACAAATGTATCATGCGATATATATATTGTAGATAATATTATGGCGTCATTGATTTTGTCATATTTCGTTGGGTGACATGTGGCTTTAAAAACAAAACAAAGAGATTTACGGTAAACAAGCGCAGATATTCAAAATTTTAATTTGGGGAGGTATATTGTCAAATATAGGGTTGGAAATCACGTTTTACAACTCCACTCACCCGTTACCCTAGAAACTAAAATTCTGATCGTATATCAAACGGAATACATATTGAAAATAATTGTCCCCTAATTGCGTGGACTAGGCTCATATAAGTAGTGTTTATCAGTTACCTCTCATATTAACTTCATTGCTACACGTTGTCTGATAAACGTGGTCTATCCCACGGCATGTGCCTTTATGATAACGTTCATGATGACGTTGCACTTTTTAATGACGTCGCTAATGACGCTGAATCAATACAAAACCAGAAATTACGTCATAATCGCAATTTTTAAAAGTGAAACAATGGATAAACTGATAAATAGAATACCAGGTTTGCTTCTTTTGATATGAAGCTTACCAGGCGCAGCTTTTAGAACGCATATTGAATCACTCGCCAATCCTCGTGATTTCAACAAGCGTTCTCAAAGCCTTGCCTGGTAAACTTGATATCAAAAGACACTCACCTAGTATTCTATTTATAGCTATAAGTTAATCAATGATATTCTAATTTATGCTGCGTCAAATATGATTGTAGTTACAAAAGAAAATGACATATTTCTGCTTATTTAATCTCCTGGGATAGTCAGATATAACGCCTCAGCTATCCCATAGAGCTTAAAGTCTGACTCTTGATCAAGTCTTGCATCTACTTCTATACTTCGCATAACCGAATAGAGGGAGCGTAGTGGCTCAGTGGTAGAGTGCTTGACTCGAGACCGAAGGGCCGCGGGTTCGAGCCTCACTTGCGTCACTGCGTTGTGGTCCTTGAGCAAGACACATTTATCCTAGCTTAGTACTGGTTCAACCCAGGAAGACCCGTCCCGCATAACTGAAAGATTGTTGAGTGGACGTAAAGAATCAAATCAAACAAACAAAAAAGCACCGAATATGCGGCTGCTTTCAATCAAACCTCATTGTTGGAAAGATGAAATTGATCATGATCAGGTCTACTACATCTAGAAGTATGACGTGCACTTTGTGAATAATCTAAGTCGACCAACAGGTAATTATATATTATTAAAATTGAACTATTCTAACGTGCGTACAGGAATTCAGTGAACACTGCTTTTTAGCGTTTATTTCGTTATGTGCGGACTGATCGCACAATGACCATCAGAATTTGATATATCTATACACCGCCTAATTGGTGATATTTTTTTCGTTACAAAATGTATTGTCAAATGGGCTGTGATATGATGGAATTTGTCCTCATTTGAGCATCTGCATTTTTTAATTTACCCTAAATGCACCTTTGTACGGATCACTGCCTAAAGTTTACTATCGATGAATAATTATACGGTTTTATAAGACGAAGTAACGTGTTAGGAGAAGGGTTTCTTATCATATCAAAATAGTTCCATCATATGCAAATTATGGCCATAGTTTGGGCTCACAGAATTTTGGCATACGAGAAGATATTGAGGCCTTCCCAGTGGGTAACCGTCCGCTTGTTCCTATGAAATGAATCTCTGTGTTCCCCTGTTCCTCAATTTAAAAATTTGATTTTTTGTGTTTCCTGCTCATTCTCTGACATGTGCGGATCCAGAGGGGGGACAGGGGGTCCGGACCCCCCCCCCCCCCCCTGCAAAATCACAAAAACATAGGGTTTCTTAGCAATATTGATCCGGATCCCCTAAAAATCGCAAAGCTACCAAGCCAGCATTCAATGTTGGGCCATTATCGGCACGCCAGCAAAACGCCATTGGAATGGCGTTTCGATGGCGTGCCGATAATGTCCCACTTTTAGTTGCATTTCGATCCACTCTCCATCCCATCAAGTAAAAAAAAAAACGAAAAAAAAAAAACAGCAAAAAACGCTGGACCCCTCTGACAAAACTTTCTGGATCCGAGCGTGTCTGATCATCAGATTTTAAATACTTTACCTTGTGCTGATCCAGAGGGGGGGGGGGGGGCAGGGGGTCCGGACCCCCCCCCCCTGGAAAATTACAAAAATATAGGGTTCCTTAGCAATATTGGTCCGGATCCCCTGAAAATAACAAAGCTACCAATCCAGCATTCAATGTTGGGCCGCCATCGGCCCGCCAGCGAAACGCCATTTAAATGGCGTATCGCTGGCAGACCGTTGATGGCCCGCTAATAGTGGTATTTGGATCCTTCCTCCCCTCACCATGTAAAAGAAGAAAAAAAAACGTTATCAAATTTGGAACCCCTCTGAAAAAAACTTTTTGGATCCGCGCATGTTTTCCAACTTGTTTTATTAAATAAATTGAACTTTCTATATGTTTATTCCAAATAAGTACTGATTTGTTGACACCAGACAATGCAATACTATGCATGCTAAAACGTAATTCCGGGCAACTATAATTGATAAGAGAAAATGTTCAAAGGGCTCACCCGTTAGGTGTGATTCAAATGAAAAAAAAGAATCATCCAATATATATTTATTTTTTTTTTTTTGGGGGGGGGGGGGCGGGGGGGATGGCTGAGAACTAAATGTTCATGCGAAGTGCTTCATATAGGCTAAAAATAATGCACCAGTCATTTGTAACCGCTGCTTCACCCCAACCCCTGAGCAGGACGGAGATATCCATAGCCTGGTAAATGTGCTGGTTTTACATTTACATTGTCTCCACAATGCGGAGGAAATGTAGGGGTTTGATAGACCTAGACAAACATGGCAGTGCAGTATAATAACAGACTGCGGGGAAGAACTGTCCTGGTTTTGCCAGCAAGCTGTCCCCACAGTGTGGTGGTAACTATGGGGAACTGCAGACAAAAAGTCAAAGTCCTCGACATTCCTCTGGGTTGGGGCGTGGTCACAAATGACTAGTGCATAAATACGAAACAAATTATGCGCGCCAGTCATTTGTAGCCACGCCCCAGCCGGGAAAATGCACTGTTAGTACAGGATCATACCAGGATAATTCTGATGAACGGCCTCCTCATTATATATTATCTGTTGCGCTTATAATATACTGCTCAAAATGTTTAAAGGAATAACTGATATTTTTCCATGGATGATAATTTTAACCCCTGTCCAATAGACAAGTAATTCATTTCACTAGGCAATAAGGCAGAAACCCAGTTTCTTTTGCTATTTTTGCTACGATAGTCAAAGTCTTGGATCAATAAAAGTTTTCAATAAAATGATCGCTGCTTAAGTTCATGGCTTAAATTTTGTATTTTTTAATTTTCTTAAAAATGACGATTTTTCCTGGAACTCTGTAGAATCTTCTGAATTTGTTAATAGCGTAAGCTAATGATTTCTGTAACATGAAAAAGGCTATTTACTGTACAGAAATGATGCTGCTGTGGTGCTTGGTTGAAAAATTCGCCTTAAAATTTGGCTTTAATAAAAGGGGTATTTATTTTTAAAAAAAATTCATTTTTACATTAAGCGTTCCATGGAGGTTATTGGAAAGAGATTACTTTATTTTATCAACAAGCATCGTCCTTGATAGGTAACCAAACTATTCACAGGACAAACATGTGTTTGCCTTATTAACCCAACTCTTGCTATGAGTCAGACTATGAGTGCGTTTGTATTGTGATCAATGGCAAAAAGCACGGTGTTCCTTTAAATATTTGGAGCAGTGTATTTGTCTAGAGCGGTCGAGCAAGCAACACACAGGCCACGGCGCGAGAAAACCTGTCTTCTGGGAGTCCGACACCAGTCTGCTAGCTAGAAAATTGAAATTTTCCTCGTAGCAAGCCTAGATATATATGATTCTTCTAAAAAAACAGACAACAGAGTTGCTGATGAGACTGCGCGGATGCGCAGGCTGGTATGCGCCTTTATTGTTACAAATCACTGAAGACAGGTTTTTCTCAGTCGCGGTCCAATTGCTATATGTGTCATTTTACCATGAACGCTTAGAATTTGATTATCGTGAAATATGATAACTTAGACAGACTTCTAATTTACGCAGTCTATTCAAAGCATTTGCAGTGTGTATATAGACATACCAAGAGTTATCCTGCTGGTGACCTTTTCTTTATCATACAACCTGATATACGATAGTAAACATGGTAATCATTGAACTGTATAAACCACGTGCTACCCATATGCAATACATTGAGGGAAAATGAGGAGTTTTCCAAATCGAAAACGACTAAGTTATTTTATTTTACAAGATATTCCAGACTTATTTTTCTATCATAAATATTCAAATATGCAATTGTATATTAGGCGGTGCTTTATTATATGTATATGCAAAATTTTAGTCCAAAATTTTATCATTAAAGACATTTTAAAAAAGAAAAACGATGTTCACTGAATTTCTGTACGGACTATAACAGACCCCATCGCGCTATGGCCAATTTTGTAATCGTAGTTTAGTATGAATGAGATGCATCGTGTAATACATTGTAACTGGTTTTGTTACACATTAAAAGCACTAAACTACCAAGATGCAGATCAGCCTACACCGTCCAACCATCAAACGTATTATATGCCGTGACTCATTACGCCTTTTAAAGACCATTCTCGCGAGACCTGACGATACCTCATCTAGATCTCTCGCATTTCGCCCTTTGCATTATGGGTAACTAGCGATATTTGGCAAGTCCCATTCTATTCTCGCACTCCTGTAGTGACAGAATTTATTGTTAAAAATAGCAAAATGTAAATTTTTTGACAGTTTATCATTTCTCTTTTAGTCAATATTTTCTGGATGTAAAGCCCTGAGTCATGCAAGCAGTGATCGCATAATATATTTTAATAAAAATGGCGGTCTCAATTCTAGTGTGCACCGAAAGAAAGGAGACATGTTAGTACGTGCTAGCGTGCTTCCTGTTTGCGACAATGCCCTTTAGACTGGTAATTTCGTGCTACACGGCCATATTCGACTGGGAACATTTCACGATTTCGTAGACCTTCGTGCTTTACGAAGATTATTATTCAGCTATTCGGTCACTGTATCGCCATGTGATATGGAATGTCCCGGTTTCTTGTAAAGCTAACGGAGACAAGAGCGAGGTTGGGGCGTGGCTAGACAGTGACCTTATAGTTGAATAATACGAAGATCAATCGACGTAAAGTAGATCAGGTGACAAAACTAGCGTGTCTGGTACGACTCTAACTATAGAACCTCTATGGTTACTTCAAATGCATTCTAATATCCATTGCAATCCGCATACTGAATATAGATGAATCAGAAGGTCGTGGGTTCCAGTCCCACTAGGGGATATTTTCTGCATACTTTTTGGTGCAAAGGTCTAAACATAGCTCAAAATCACAATACTTTCATGGGGTGTTGCATCAAAGTGAAGCGGCCGTTTCATGAGGCTTATGAAAGACCTGTTTCCAGCATATGAAAACTTAAAAAAGGTGTAGATCAGACTGTGTTAACATGCAGTATGATCAACACTTTAAAATTATAGTTTGTATGAGTACACTATGTATCGTAAAATAACAAAGAATTAACAATAAAGATAAAAAGAATTTTGTTATTATTAAAAAAAGTATGGTATGAAAGAAAATAAAATGAAGTAACAACAACGAAAACAAAAATAGTAAGTGAGTATGATCAGGAAATACCACAATCACAAACCGCAGACAATCCCATGGCACCGCGAGGAAGAGCCGCTCAACCATCACGAGACACTAGGAAGACACATTAAGCAAAGCAACCAGCTCTCTCTTCCCTATCAAGATGATTGCAATACTAGAATGGACATAAAGTAACTTACAACAAAACATAGACAAATTACAGACTCCCACAATGGGAGTAACAATAAACAAAAAGTCAAAAACAACAGAACCACCGCCTTAGAACAGACAGCTGCCTAAGCCACCAGGAGGGGGGGCTTAAATGTATTTTACTGGTACCAAATATTCACCCTAGATTCTGCTGTTGTTGAAGTACAAGAACTGATCAGCTCGCATGGAGGCCATCTAACTAATGCAATGTATCATCATGGAGAAACACTCTAATCAAATTAACACACCATGATGAAACAAAGAAAATGGCTCATGACTCACAGATAGTCAGAGCTAAAGAAAACCTCAAGTTGAGCCACGGTGGGTCCAGCCACAGATAAGCATCAGGCACTGACCCACCGATTAAAACTTTATGTCAGAGCCGTCATAGAGTCTGAGGCCTGACCCACCGTCATGCAATTAAAGAGGGGTTTAAAAATAGGCATGCAGACTGTCGCATGATATCCAAGTTATATCCAACCCTTAGATACTATCTTTTTGAATTGATCACTAAAATAAGGTTTTCCAACTATTCGTTTGAATTTATAAATTAGATCATCATAAAATTTAGGTTCTGATATGTCTTGTTGCTGAAGAATTTTTAACTTTTAACCCAATGTTGTATTTAACAATTAACTCTGAGTGTCTGTGGTAGAATTTAGAAAATGCTTTTCGAATTTTATGATATCTTTAGCCTTATTTTAATAACTTAGCAGTTAAAATAAGTTTCTGTTGTTGAAATCAACAACATTAGAACAGACTCTAGCAAAACGAATAAGCTGAGAAATATACACACCATAGGAAGGAGAGCGAGGAACATCTTCATCAAGAAATGGGAAATTTACTATTTCAAAATTAAAATCATCCCGTTTATCATAAATTTTAGAAGAAACTATGCCATTTGTTATTGACAAGTTCAAGTCCAAAAACGGAGCTTCAGTATCCGAAGAATTCGCCTTATTAAACTGAAGTTCAGTGGGATATATCTGACCTACCATTTGTTCAAAATAAGGATTATCAATATTATGTAAGTCATCTAAATATCTGGAGGTAGAGTAAAAAGCTTCAATAATATCAGTTTGATTATTGTCTTGTTTAAACTCGTTCTTACATTTAATTCATCAAACTTACCTACAGTTGTTAAATAGGCTTTAATTGAAGTCTAGAGGTTTTCTAGCATCTGGTTTGTCTACATATGATTTCTCTACTCTCTATACTACATTGCCTCATAATCTAATCAAAAACAAACTAACAGAATTAATTGAACAAACATTTAACAGAGAGGGCTCACTTTATTTGGCTTGTAATGACAAAAATGCCTTTTTTACTTCAGAACAACCTAAACGATATAAATTGTGGTCATGTCAGAAAATGTGTGATGCGCTCCATTATCTTTTGGACAATATATTTATTAGATTTGGCTCGAAATTATATAGACAAATTGTAGGTATTCCAATGGGTACTAATTGTGCTCCTCTTGTTGCAGATTTGTTTTTATTTTGTTATGAGAGAGACTTTATGTTGTCTCTGTCAGACAATAACCAAACTGATATAATTGAAGCTTTTAACTCAACCTCCAGATATTTAGATGACTTACTTAATATTGATAATCCTTATTTTGAACAAATGGTAGGTCAGATATATCCCACTGAACTTCAGTTAAATAAGGCAAATTCTTCTTATACTGAAGCTCCATTTTTGGACTTGAACTTGTCAATAACAAACGGCATAGTTTCTTCTAAAAGTTATGATAAACGAGATGATTTTAATTTTGGAATAGTAAATTTCCCATTCCTTGATGGAGTTGTTCCTCGCTCTCCTTCCTATGGTGTATATATTTCTCAGCTTATCCGTTTTGCTAGAGTGTGTTCTAATGTTGATGACTTCAAAAACAGAAACTTATTTTTAACTGCTAAATTATTAAAACAAGGTTATAGATATCATAAAATTCGAAAAGCGTTTTCTAAATTCTACCATAGACACTTAGAGTTAATTGTTAAATACAACATTGGGTTAAAAACTCTTCTGCAACAAGGCATATCAGAACCTATATTTTATGGTGATAAAGTTTATAAATTCAAAGGAATTGTTGAAAATCCTAATTTTAGTGATCAATTCAAAAAGATAGTAAAACGTTATATAAGGGTTGGATATAACTTGGATATCATGCGACAGTCTGCATGTCTAGTTTTAAAACCAATCACAGTTTATAGCTATGGTTTCCTCTTTAATTGCACGATGGTGGGTCAGGCCCCAGACTCTATGACGGCTCTGACGTTAAGCTTTAATTGGTGGGTTGGTGCCTGATGCTTATCTGTGGCTGGACCCACCGTGGCTCAACTTGAGGTTTTCTTTAGCTCTGACTATCTGTGAGTCATGAGCCCTTTTCTTTGTTTAATTATGATGTGTAAATTTGATTAGAATGTTTCTCCATGGTGATACATTGCATTAGTTAGATGGCCTCCATGCGAGCTGAACATTTATTGTACTTCAACAACAGCAGAATCTAGGGCAAAGATTTGGTACCAGTAAAATGCATTTAAGCCCCCCGGTGGCTTAGGCTGATGTCCGTTCTAAGGCGGTGGTTCTGTTGTTGTTGACTTTTTGTTTATTGTTACTCCCATTGTGGGAGTCTGTAATTGTTCTATGTTTTGTTGTACGTTGCCTTGTGTCCGTTCTAGTATTGCAATCATCTTGATGGGGACGAGAGAGCTGGTTGCTTTGCTTAATTTGTCTTCCTGGTTTCTCGTGATGGTTGAGCGGCTCTTCCTCGCGGTGCCACAGGGTTGTCTGCGGTTTGTGATTGTGGTATTTCCTGATCATACTCACTTACTATTTTTGTATAAGTGAAAGTAGATGTCCATACGAGGGTCAGTCAAAAATAAATGAGCCCTGCCTCATAACATTTGAATCGAGTAAAATGGGCATATATTTAGATGATATTTCAATGTTGTTATATGTCATCTATTCAATTACCTAAATAATTTCTGTTGGTAGGTTTTTTCTAACGGTTGCTAGGCAACATCATTCGGCCTGTCAAAGGGGTGCGTTCACGCTGTGATACATCTAAAACTAAGCGTTGCTATGGAAACAGTAATTTTAAAGCAAGGCTTTATTCACTGTCCTCTGATATATTTAACATGTACCTATTCAGTGTCAAAGAACTGAAACCAACTGACCCCAAATTATAGATGCTGTGGTAGTTTGATTTCAGAATTCATCAAATTTTAACACACCTGAAGTCCTATAATTTTCCCCACTTACATTCGTATTTACACAAATTTAATAGAAAACATAAAATATCAGCTTAAAAATACTTAATTAGTAGAGCATACACAAAGCAACCCTCAGACATATTATGTTCCTTCATTTGAATGCACAATTTTGTTTCCATGGAAACACAATTCACGTGTAATTGAAAATGTGTAGAATTTTGGCCTTTTTTGTTGCTAAGCAACGCATACAATCAATGTTCACCTAAACATTAACCATCTTAGTGTAAAGAAAAGACAATATGATATATGCTATTCAGATAAATGCCAAATACGTCTTTTACAAAACTATCAAGCACACAAGCTTTTTAAAGACATACTGTATATTCCTGGTGGCTGAGATCATGAACACATCGATCTGACTGACGATCTTCAGTTGCCTAGCAGCCATGATAGAAACTTCACTAGGATAATTCCTTAGGGTTAAAAGATATATGACATGCTATACTTATCGAACATAATCACATTTGTTGTCTACAATACCAAACTAAAATGTTATGAGTTAGGGCTCTGTTATTTTTGACTGACCCTCGTTTTTCAAACCCACTTCGGTGTTACAATTGTCAAGTGTTTGGTCAGCACGAAAATAAATGTGGTAGACATGCTGTATGCTGCGAATGCGGTTAACTTGAACATTGTGGACCATCTGGCGTGTGTGACAAACCAACCAAATGTGTTAACTGCTCATATGATCATCCTGCAAACTCAAAAACAATGCCCACAATGGGAGAAAGAGACGAAAATACTCAAAATCAAATGTGAAAACAACATATCATTTCCTAATGCTTGTAAACAATACGAGCTATTTTACACAGGTCAAACCTATGCAAGTGCTGTAAAACCAGACACTTGCAACAAATCTACACAAACTGACGACAAAAGCACACAAACAGACGACAGCTTTACTGAATACATAAAACAAAAAGCAACAAAGAAAACGCAAGAAGATACACAAGGAAAATGTAACTCATCTCCTCATCCAGAAAAAAAATAACTTATCTCATCCATGGCCAGCCCTCAAGCAGGCAACCCTTGATATGATGAAGAATGATAAGGAGAAGAAGAAAAAAGAAGAGAAAGACTAACAACAAAAAGAAGAAAGACCACAGCAATATCTAAAAGAACAAGCGCAGAAAGAAAAAGAAGAAACACAAAGAGCAAAACAAGCTGAAAAGTATCCATATTCGGTGTTTGCTGAAGAAGTTGAGGAGGAGGTCATGAACGATGACTCTGTGGTTTTCACTTAGCCATCTTCCAGCGATCATCTCCCAAAAGGCACACTGTCACGATTACCATTAACTTGAATAATGGAAGGTTTCTATCTAACCATTATTTCATTACACCTTTTAATAATATTTTCAAGTATGGATTTTAAACATAAAATTATACAATGGAATTGTGGAGGTTTGAAGCCTCTCTATTGATTTCTGAATATAATCCATCTGTATTTTGTTTTCAAGAGACATTTCTTAAACCAGTTGATAACATCTCATTAAAAGGTTTTAATATATATAAGTATGTTCATACAGATTGTCTGAGTCCCTCTGGTGGTGCCTTAATATTTGTAAAATCATCTTTCCCACAAAGAAAGATTGATTTACAAACAGAATTACATGAAGCAACTGCTGTTACCGTCACTCTAGACAAAGAAATAACCATATGTATATTCCTCAATCCTTTTCTCTTAACTACCAACACTTGGACAATTTACTCAAACAACTTCCTTCTCCGTTTATCATATTAGGTGACTTCAATGGTCACAATATCCTCTGGGTGGCCAAAACAATGATTCCAGAGGAGAACTTATAGAAAATGTCATTACAAAGAATGATATATGTATTATAAATGATAAGTCTAACACTCATCATTTTCAAAGTAAAAGGTCTTTTTTCATATATTGATCTTTCCTTCTGTCATCCATCACTGTTTCTTGATTATAATTGGTCTGTATGTGAAGACCAACACAATAGTGATCACTTCCCTATCGTCATTGAACAGAACACGTTTTCCTCTGAGGATCACAATCCAAAGTGGAAATCAAATAGAGCCAACTGGTCTCTATTTAATACCCAGTGCACTGGTAAATTGGTACCAGAAAACTTTAAAGAATCTTCTGATCCTGTAGCTGATTTTACCTCTTCTCTTATTGAAATATCTAAAGAATGTATTCCTCAAACTTAGACAAATTCAACTAAAAGTAATCCACGGTACAATGACGATTGTAAAGAAGCAATGAATCAGTGCAAACAAGCTCTATCTAAATTCAAAAGATCTTCAAATACCAACAAGTTCAATGACATCAAAGCATTTAGAGCTAAAGCCCGCAGAACGATTAAATTTTCGAAGCGTAAGTCATGGCGATCTTATGTTTTGAAAATCAATCATAAATTACCTATCAAAAAGTTTGGGATATGAAAAGAAAACTCTCTAGAAAAACCAAATCCCTAAGTTACACACACTTAAACAGAGTGGGTGCTGACAATAAAGCAACCTCAAAAAAACAGACATTGCTGACACTTTAGGAGAAACTTTTTTGTCACAATTCATCATCATTTAATTACTCTGAATCCTTTGGAAAGATAAAAACAGAACAAGAGAAATTTAAATTGAATTTTAAATCACAAAATAATGAAATTTATAACAAAGATTTTTATTTAGATGAATTAGTTGAAGCTATTCAACTGTCACATGATTCAGCCACGGGTCCTGATGAGATCCACTATCAAATGCTTCAACATCTCCCAGATACTTCTCTTGAAACCCTTTTGAATATATTTAATTACATTTGGACTACTGGTAAATTTCCAGAAGATTGGCAGTATGCAACAATTATTCCTATTTCCAAACCTGGTAAAGATCATGCGGAACATAATAATTATACACTGTAGACCTATAGCTTTAACAAGTTGTCTATGTAAAACACTTGAAAGAATGATTAATAAAATACTTACTTGTTTTTTAGAATCTAATAATTATATATCGCGGTTCCAGTCGGGTTTCAGATCTTACCGCAGTACAACTGATAATTTAGTTAGATTGAAAACTTTCATACATGATGCTTTTATTAAAAAGGAACATGTAGTCGCTGTGTTGTTTTTGTTTTGGAAAAAGCTTATGATACCACATTGAGATATGGCATTTTAAAAGATATCCACAAATTAGGATTAAGAGGTAGACTTCCTACATTCATTGAAAACTTCCTTGCAGACCGCACCATGTAAGTCTGAATTGGCTCCTCTCTGTCTGACTATTATGACCAAGAGCAAGGGGGCATTTTGTCTACAACACTTTTTATATCAAAATTAATGATATTGTGAAATGTTTAGGTAATCTTACTGATTGCTCATTATATACTGACGGACTTTAATTACGCAACACTTACTTCCCCTTATATCTTCCAAAAGACTGTTGAATGTAAACTTCCTTTGCTTCGATAATATCATCATGAGTTGACTTCTTCAGCAAACAATTAAGTTTTAAATGTACAACTAAACTGATCGACGTTATTTGCTCCGTATGAATTTAGCCATATAAACATTTCTCAAGTAGAGGAGATTTTAAGCTATTGAATGAAAGGTGCCAATCAATATGAGAGTGATTCCACGATGACTAGCAGAGTCCATGATACAAATTTGATGCTTCTTGTGTTTCTTGATTTAAAGAAGTAGGGAATCTTTCATTCATAATATTTGGTCACATGAAACAGTTGACCCCTATCTCAAAAAGTTTACAATTTAATGCATTAAGTTCATCTTAGTTGGACAGGTTTTCCATGTTTTACTTACAAATGAATGCTCTTTAACTTACAATCAAAATTATTGTTCTGCCTTCTTCTGACACAAATTAAAGCTGTTATCCATGTGTTGCGTTTTTAATGTCCATCAGTATATGTTGATGACTTCTGTATCTGTTATCGCTCAAAAAGCATGGGGACGATTGAACGTCAACTGCAACAAAATTTGAATGAGGTTGAAAATTGGGCAACAAGCAATGCCTTTAAGTTTTCCAAATCTTAAACACAGTGTGTACATTTCTGTCAGTTGCGCAAGCAACATGATGATCCTGTTTTACATTTATATGGATCACCTATTCCAGTTGTTGAGGAATCTAAATTCCTCGGCATGATTTTTGATAGAAAACTGAGTTTCATACCCCATATTAAATATCTCAAAGCTAAATGTTTAAAAGCAATAAATCTTTTAAAAGTGCTTTCCCATACTTCTTGGGTGAAGACATAACTACACTTCTCAAGCTTTATCGGTCTCTAGTCCGGTCAAAATTAGACTATGTCTGTATTATATATGGCTCTGCACGAAAATCATATCTTCAAATGCTTGATCCTATGCACAATCAAGGACTTAGGTTAGCTTTAGGAGCTTTTAGAACTTCTCCTGTTGCTAGTCTCTATGTAGAAGCAGATGAACCATCACTATACTCACGAAAAGAGAAACTCTCTTTGCAATATGGTATAAGACTTGCTGCTAACCCATCAAATCCTGCTCATAAATTTACATTTCCCACCAAATTATTTTGATTTATATGAACAAAAACCTAAAGCTATTAAATCATTTGGCATTAGAATTTCACCACTCTTAGAATCTGCCAATATGAAACCACAAAATATTGAAGAACATTTTACACCAAATATTCCAGCTTGGTATGTGAAACAACCCAAAACGCTTTTCAATTTACACTCTGGGAAAAAATCTGAGTCAAATCCACATATATTAAAAGATGATTTCAGAAGGCTGCAAAGTCGTTATAAGAATTATCAACAAGTTTATACTGATGGGTCAAAAGAAGACGCAAAGGTTGGTTGTGCTGTTATATCAGGCAACCATAGTAATATGTAACGTATACCTGACGATTAATCAATTTTCGCTGCTGCTGCCAAAGCAGTAGATCTAGCTTTAGATTTCATACGAACTTGTGACACTAACAATAGATTTATTATATTTTCTGACTCGCTTTCTGTATTGAAAGCTATAAACCATACCAGTTCAAAGAATCCACAGATTCAGAAACTTTTAGAAAAATGTCATGAGCTTTTAGCGAATAAAGAAATTGTTCTCTGTTGGATTCCTAGTTATATAGGCATTCTATGGGATGAGATGGTAGATCAGCAAGCAAAATCATCGCTTTCATTTGAACCAACTTCTTTTAACATTCCATTTTCTAATTTTAAGCCATCTATCAATAAATATATCTTGGGAGAAGGGCAAACTTCATGGAATAACAGCATTGGAAATAATTTTCTTGACATAAATAAGTTCTTAAAAGGGTATCCTTTGGAAGCAAAGACTGCACCTAAGAACTGAAACTGGAGTGTGCATACTTCCTGGGCCAGACTAGCTAGTTTCTTCGTTTAGGCTATTGGTGAATATACATCAGTTGTTCGAAACATTAAAAAAGAAGAAGTTGTTTAGCCCGACTGCGCTTAGGTCATACAAGAGTCACTCATTCATACTTACTGCAAGGTGAAGAGCAGCCACAATGTGTTGGTTGCGATGCACCATTCACTGTACGTCACTTCCTTTCGGAATGTGGCGACTTTTCACAAGTTAGAAATAATTGCTTCCATGTTGATAACATGAAGGAGTTATTTCAAGATAAACACATTGATAGTATTATGCCATTTTTAAAAGAAATAAATTTTTTAACAAAATCTTATCGCTATTTTTTTTAAAAAAAATGTGTTTTGTTTATATTTGTATTGACCTATAACGCCCTATATATAGTATCATCGCATCATTATGATCGTTTATTGCTATATTCTGTTCAGTCAAAGATCATGTGCAGTTATCTGGAATAGCTCTTTGAAACTGAAGATATTATACATGATCCTTCCTGCCAACAATTGTACAGCAACTTGATGTCTTTTTAAAATTCATTATCATCCATTTTATTTATACCAAATTTTTACTTTTTCCATCCAAATCATGTTTAGTTAAATATCGTCAGACGCTTATGATCCACAAAGGTTGATGCGTCGTTAAGCACCAAACAAACAAACAGACATTTGTTTTGTTATGTTATTTCTTTCTTGTTTTGTTATGCTTTCATGCACGTCAGTTTGTTGATGACTTGTGGTCACCAGCTGGGAAAGGGGGGACCTCTTGGCTCTCGTCAGTGATGCCTAATTGTGACGTTGTCACTTTCCAATTTGGTATCCTTGGTCAGGCGGGGTGCTTGATTGTATCATTTCTGATCTTTTCCCTCTTTCTTACTTTGACAAATATATCATGCTAGACTAAGAACTGCATGCAGTCCTCTCCATCAACATCTGCATTCAAAAAGTATAGTTGATAGTCCCTATTGTACTTGTGGTGCTATAGAAGATGTTCATCATTTCTTATTTGTATGCCATCAGTTCACAGACCTTAGACATAACTTAATTAACTTGGTGTCAGATATCTGCAAACCAAATCTTAAAGTTCTACTCTGTGATATATCACTAGCTTTTGATCAAAATAAGCAGATATTTTAAAGCAGTACAAGAATTTATAATTAAGTCAAAACGTTTCGCATATACATATTAATCCTCCAATAACGCATTGCATTTCTATGAAACATAGCTCAATGTTTGCAATTATAGTACTATTTAAAATACGTTTTTATACACAAAGCGACACTCAAATATCACACTTCAATTAGTGTAAACAATATTTTATTAACCTCAATTCAATTACAAGCATACAATAGCATGATAAACAGAGAAAAGATCAACAGGATTTGAAAACAAGCATAAATGCCTAAACTAATCATCTCCTGATCACCACATCATCACACTTCACTTGCAGAAAGCATATCACAATGTCCTCAACAATAGCATGTTATCCAGAATCCTGGTATATATCCACATTTAATTGGTTTAACGACTATTCTGCTAGCTGGGAACATAGAGGCAACTACCATAACCCCCATAGACTTAATCATCTCATTCCTTTAAACCCCCTGTAGACAACAAGGATAACTGTAATTCGTAAATATTCATTCTCCTTTTCAAAAGTCAAAATTCATATTTGTATTAAACAGCAGTTTGACATTATGATATATACAGTTAAAACTAGTTAATTCCAGTTCAAATAATCGAGTTTTTGCTGTATTGTTTTATACCTAATTATGGCAATTCAAGTCATATGTTTACTGTATTTCTAATATTGAATAGCTGGGAATAAATTTACAAAAGTCAATAGACTTTCTTCTGAATCCCTTTTTGTATTTCAAATGATCTGTATGCGAACTACTTGTTGTTATACTAAAAAATAAATAAAAGTTTAAACTAATATGACTAAATGGTTACCTTATTCGACACCATTTTGTTTATTAAATAAACTACCTAATGTATGAGAATTGGTACAAAATGATGTTGTTAAACGCATTGCTTCCACCAAAAAAGACGGGGTTTTTTTCATATTTATCGAAAACCTCCCTGACAGAACCGTACTAAAATAACCAATGGCTTTAATGGCATAAGACTACATAGATGATATGGTTATGATCAACAGACTAAATCCAACAGGACATTATCATCATCTACATGAGCTTATATCTATTCAGTTACGAGGGGATTTTTAATGTTTGTAGAACTGTAAATTTATTGAAAACAGCGAAAGTAAATACATACAATATATAATATGTTTGGAAAAATTGAGCTTTTAACTATACATGCAACTTAAAACTTTTTTTTCAAAATGTATTACTTTAATGACTTCCATGAGGCAAAGAAACACCTATATACCATACACTGGAAATATGATAAAAATCTGACAATGGTGGACCTTGTCTCTGACAGAACGTTATAAATGATTGCGTGAAAATGGGTTTATTTCCATACATAGCTTCTGAAACTTCGGCTACAGATATAGGATACTTAGTGCTGCAATAATCTATGGCCATTGTAGCATATACGCAACACATATTGAGTATGGAAGATTTACTTGGAACCTATGCAAATTGTACAGTAGGCATATAAAATTGTATTGAAAAAGGTGATACTTATCGAAGTTGGATACAGGCTTTTGAATGTGACTTTATATGTTAGGTGTAAAGTAGTAGTCTTATTATAAGTATTTTTTCTCGTTTATAATGTAGATGGAAGTGTTATGGTAACTTTCATCCAAAAACAAAATGAATAATTAATAATTTTGTTTTAATTAGGAATGAACTGTACATAACACAAACAGTCAATGGTGTGCTAAAATCATGCTGATGGCATGAAGCATTACTATATTTAGAAACTTAATTAAAAACAAATTGTGCCTCTTAACAGGTGTTGTAGTCACTGCAATAAGAAAAGTATTCTAATCAGATTTTTATTATTTTTTTTCTACATGGGATTGATTTTTCCCCACCCACTTTTTATAACATGGGGGTAAGACAGCACATTAATCACAGGCTATGCAAATTCAGAAAAAAAATTAAAAATCTGTTCATAATCGTAATTTTATCAGGTATATGAACCAGGACTTGACTGTGAATATTATGGTATAATGATGGGTGTTTTCAAATTGTTATAGAAGAGCAAACATCATGCTTATATTTTCTTATACTTGTCTATGATACGCGTTTGAACGAATGCTTTTGATGGAGCAAACTAAAATTCGGCTTGGCAAACACTTGCTTTACCATAAGCAAATGAAACTTAACAGCGTCTAATTCCATGCTGACTGCACGATTAAAATGGCACAAATTTCTACCAGAATCCATTGCTATGCTCTTTTCAAAGCTATGTAACTCGACCGAACTTAATTCTAATGATGTAAACTTTATAAAAATTGATATACAGAAGCTAGACCTTTCAAAATATGTATATTTATGGTATCGTAAATATTATATTTGTAGAGATACAACCCAGTTCTACTAACATAAAAATGCCCCTCGTATTCTTATAAATTGAACTTGGGGCAATTACATGGGCACACTTCGAATCGAACTATAGTTCCTACTATAGTAACTATAGTTCGATTCGAACATCGATAGTCGTTACTATAGTCCAACTTGAGATCAACGGTGGGTCAGAGCACCGTTACTCTAGTAGATTGTCTGGTACCCTCCTCTAGCCCTATCTATCAAGATGGGTTCAAGATCTGTCAGTAGCCTCAATATGATTTGTTTTAGAAAATAAATACTCGCTGTGCTCTATTTGCGGCCAAAATTATTCTTAATTGTTAATAAGTGTTGGCCGTGCAATATATGAACACCATTTTTGTCTGCAATGAAGAATTGAAAGTGCGTATGCAAGGCTATTCACTTTGTTTACTTGGCAACCTACTATAGTTCCACCTGCAGACATTCGGATGTAAACGTGCGCGCGCAACTATTACGTAAGAACTTTAGTAGGAACTTTAGTTCGATTCCAAGTGGGCCATGTATTATTGCTTGCGGCGCTCTCGCCGCCAGCATTTGTGTTGGAATAGTGATACCCTCAAGCTGGTGTTTATTTATATAAACTAACTTTTTAGATTGGTTCCCCGCGTTTATAAAGCTCCACTTCCGCTAAGCATATAACGACTGGTAACGACTGGTAACGCCTATTTCATTACAAGTAGAGAATCCTACTCATCCGACTGCACATGCTCCACAAAAGATTTTTCAACACAAACTTCAGATTTTTTCAGTTGCTATAATTTGATAATTAAGTAAAAGAAAAAAATATATAATCTCCCAGAACAAAATAAACTTAATAAAATGGCTTGTTTAAAAAATGCACTTTATGTCAAGGGTATTTTCCAATACCACGTCACTCATGACGTCAGTGTGTATGCTATACGTAGGCGCAATGGCGAATACACGTTACCTGTCTTAATATGCTGACAAGCTATTAAACGGAGAGAACCAGCCTACGGACTTGTGGGAAGAATACGTTTGAAGAATCAATATTAAAACCGCAAGTAAATATTAAAACCGCAAGTAAAGATAACCATCGAAAACAGAAGTACTGTTAGTATAACGTTGGGCGTAAACTTTTAAGAGTTAAAAATGCCCCCAAGTAAACACACATTTGATTTGGAATAGTGATACCCACGAGCTGGTTGTCTATTTATTGCTTGTGGCTCTCTCGCCGGAAGCATTTGTTTCGGAATAGTGATACCATCTAACTGTTTGTCTATTTATATAACATATTGTTAGCATAACAGTCGTGTGTAAGCAACACATCAATTCACTGGCAAGATAACTCACTGACAACAAGCAAAATATAGTGTTAAGAGCATGTCTTATATTATATGACATATTAACCCTCAAATTCAATTTGTGGATATACGTTTGGGTCATGGAATGTCGCTCACTGTTTTCAGCCACTGTGACCTTGATCTCAGGAGTCAGTTCTTGAAAAAAAATGCACCAACAGCAGATCGCCTATACTATTTATAGTAGCCGTTCCATATTTGGTATGTAGATACATCTTTGGCCCTAGCGAGTCACCGACTGTTTCCAGGTCACAGTGACCTTGACCTCAGGTTTCAGTTCTAGCAAGGTCGAGCCTAGAGCATATCTATATAATTTGAGGTAGGAATCCCAAATTTGGTGTGAGGATATATTTTGGGATCATGGCGTGTCGCATACACTTCTGCATGCGCGGATCCAGGATTTTATTTCAGGGGGAGGGGTCCAGGCCCGACGGCCAGAAAACAGTCTGGACCTTCTTTTTTTTGTTTTTTTTTTCAGTCCTCAACTTATTTTACAGTTTGCAGAGGGCATCAAATGGTTTTATAACAGAGAAAACTATACTTTCGAAGGATCCAAAGGGGGTCCAACATTTTCCAGGGGGGTCCAACTTTTTCCACGGGGGTCCAAATGCTAATTTCTATAGAAACCCATATAACTTGTGATTTTCCAGGGGGGGGGGAGGTCGGGACCCCCTATCCCCCTCTGGATCCGTACTTGCTTCTGGGTCTCTTTGACATGTAGCTTGTACATAAACATGTATAAAAACACTGTAGCTTTAGTTTTATAACTTTATTAATCATGCCACGATTGTTCGAGCCATAATTGGAAAAATATTGGCCCACTTCGAATCCAACTAAAGTTCCTACTAAAGTTCATACGTAATAGATCTATGAATGCGCACGTTTACATCCAAATGGCTACAGTTGCAACCTTTTAATTAGTTGTCAAGAAAACAAAGTGAATAGCCCTGTATGCCCCACCTCAATTCTGTATCATAGACGAAAAAGGTGAGCATAAACTGCACAGCCTATTCTAATAACGAATGTAACAATCACTAATAAGAGGGACCACAAAAATAACACATCGAGGATTTATTTTGTAAAATAAAAACATTTTGAGGCTATTGATAGATCTTGAACCCATCTTGTTACAAATGTCTAGAGGAGGGAACCAGACAAGCTACTAGAGTAACGGTGCTCGGACCCACCGTTGATCTTTAGTAGGTTCGTGACGTCACTTTAGTAGCGACTATCGATGTTCGAATCAAACTTTAGTTGCTATAGTAGGCACTAAAGTTTCATTTGGAGTGGGCCATTATAATTACCATCAGTCAATTATATAGAATAGCTACCAGTCTGATAATAAAAGTGGTCATTCATACACGTAATATATTTTTTTTCTTTTCCAAATGGTTATGTTCATGGCTAGTCTATAGTGTAATTGTCTTCAGTGGAGTTGTATGATTATCAGAACTTAGAACCAGCCTATAGACTAGCAACAAAGTAGGAATGGAAAAAATTATATGGAAAAAAATAAATGACTATTTGAAAAGTTCTAGGCCTTTGTGAAAGGCTATCAACTATACAGTACCTCAGAGGACAGTTAAATATCGCCACAGGTCTTGTTAACAAAAAATGATGACCTGACGTTAAGACGGCAACTTACGTCAAGTGTATCAATGATGTTTACATCGACGATATACGTTCTGGCTGGCTTTTAATCACGTCTGATTTCTAGACAAATTTCAAATAGCAACTTTAGAATCTAAGGGTATTGCTATTCGATAGACCGTTGTTCTAACATAATTTATTATTTGGGCATGAAATTAAAAACATGTTTGCTGACATGTTGATGTTCATTGTTGCCAAACTTAAAAAAATGATACATTTAAAATGAGTAAATTTTATCAATTTCATTGTTTGCGTTTTTAAAGTCCTTCAGTGTATAGCGCTAGGCGCTGCTTTAGATAACTGTTTGTGTTTATCTTTTGCCGGAAGGGTATCTTACCGACTGACTCAATAACTATTGTTGATGTTCATCTATGACGTGGTTTTAGTGCAGTTTAAAAAATATCCAAATTTGGAGGTGTTCTTAACATACAAGGTGCACATACTGTTTTTCAACTAGGCAAGCCCTCCTTTAAAAAGGAAAATTTATTTACCTTTGTAACAAAAGTGCAGTGATGATGTATATTCTATAGGTACATTACCGCCCTGTATAGCTGGACGACATCGTCGAGATTTATATAAAATACATATTCCGTATGTATACGTAATCATTTGGCAAAGAGAAGTATTATAACACAAGTTTCTGCATTCCTCAATTGGTATGTGGAAACGGTTAGGCAACTCCTCGTTATTCGTTTTCCAACTACACGTCCTCGTCGTACAGAATCCTCCACCATCAGCACTTCCTGCAATATCAAAACCAGTACAGGCGTCACTTCTTAGCATATAACAAAGGGTTTTTTTGCATTTGCACAGAGCAAACATTTTGCTTAACAAGATATGACAAAGTCTTTACCAAACATGTGATAATGACCTGGGCCCCGAGGTTATAAAACAAACTTGAGTTCATTCTCAAACTCAAAATAAAGCGCAAACAATCATTGCACTTTATTATTGAGTTTGAAACTGTACTCAAGTTTTATAACCTCGCAGCCAGAAAATTCGACTATCATTAACCATAAGTCAACACTGGCACCAAGATGTAGATACACAAGAAAATAGACTAACATCACACTGGTAAATGTATACGTCGATTTGCTGGTATTTACGCGTATTGAAGGTACTTCATAGACCAGACGTGGTAGGAATTGGTGTAAATACTATATAGAAAAACATGCCATACGCCACAGGGACTATAGACCAATCATTTTTAAGTATTCAGTGTGTGCATGGCGATTTATGTAAGCATTTAGGAATAGTTTCGAGTACCGATCAAATACATATCATCCGGATCGGTACTTGAATCTATTCCTATATGCTTACATAAATCGCCATGTGCATGCCGAATACTTAAAAATGATCTAATCCTATAGTCCCTTTGGCATGGGGCATGTTTTTCTATATAGTGTTAACACTAATATCTACCACATCCGGTCTATGAAGTACCAGCAATACGCATAAATACCAGCAAATCGACGTATACATTTACCAGTCTGAACACTGAAAAACCCAACTTCGTCACTATAACTAGGTAAACTAGTAACCTTAGACAAAAGCTTAGTACGAGGGACGTTTTTACGTTCGTTGAAAAGAAGATTTTTCTTTCTTTCTATCTTTACTGGTTCGCTCATATATGAGCATTACACCAGGGAGTGCGAATTTAGAAATTTTGATAAAATAAAAAACAAAAAAACACAAAAAACAAAACAACACAAAAAAACACAAAAACTTTTGGCTGAATTTTTGTTTAAATAAGGAGTGCCCTAAACTCCTCTGTGGACTGGGCATTTGCCACAGAAGGAGGCAGACTATTCCAATGTGGAATAGTACGGGGGAAAAAAGAATTCTTCAGGGCATCACTGTATGTCTGGTGTCTGCGGTATTGAGCACTATGTGATGACCTGGTAGTTTTCAAACTATGAGCAGGGGTCATATACTTGTCTTTTTCAATAGACACTGCTCCACAATGAATCTTGTGAAAGAGAAGCAAGGAGGACTGGTCCCTACGGGCCTCAAGAGATGGCCAATCAAGCTCATCAAGCATTTCGCCGACGCTACTGGTGTTTCGCCATCTCCTGCAGGTCCAGCGGGCTGCTGTCCTCTGAACTTTCTCAATCTGATTAATCTGAAGTTTCAAGTGAGGGCTCCAAATGGGTGCTGCATACTCTAGTTTAGGCCGAACCAAAGTTTTGTATGCAACTTCCTTTGTACTCCTAGGTGCAAAAGCCAAATTCCTGCGAAGGAAACCAAGTGTCTTAGTTGCTTTGGAAGAGATTTCAGAGACATGCTGACCCCAATCCATGTTATCTGTAATAGTGATACCAAGGTATTTTGCCGACTGAACATTTTCCAAAGTTTGATTGTGTAGTGAGTAGTCGAAAAGAATTTGTTTGTGATGCTGATGCCGAGTCACTCTCATTGAGTGACATTTGGCTACGTTAAATTTCATTTGCCAATCGGCTTCCCACTGTCCTAAGCTGGTGAGGTCTTCTTGCAAGGTCAAACAATCCTGAAGTGAATGTATATTCCTATACAGGACACAATCGTCTGCGAACAGGCGAACAGAAGACCTGATGTTATCCGGCAGATCATTTATGAAGAGGAGGAACAGGACCGGACCTAAGACCGATCCCTGGGGCACGCCGGATAGCACTGGGACTGGATCTGAGGCTTGGCCATCTAAAACAACTTGTTGAGTGCGCCCAGAGAGCCATGAGTTGATCCACTTGTGGGTGGATCCTCTAATCCCATAATATTCCAATTTGTGTAATAGCCTCCTGTGTGGAACCTTGTCAAAGGCCTTAGCAAAATCCATTATGATTAGATCTGTCTGTTTGTGCCCACGATTCACAGCCCCATCCAGGTTGCTGATGATATCGTGCACAAACTGGACCAACTGGGTTTCGCAAGACCTCTGACTTCGGAAACCATGCTGACAGTCAGCAAGTATGCTATCTAAGGCTATGTGTTTGTTGATGTTGCTGACTAAAATATGCTCTAGGGTTTTGCAGCAGATGCATGTGAGCGACACCGGCCTGTAATTAGCAGCATCATATTTTTCACCCTTTTTAAAGACCGGAGAAACATTTGCTTGTCGCCACTCATCTGGTACCTCGCCCCGAGCTAAAGACTCATTGTAGATGTAGATTTAATGAAAACGGCGAAAGTAAATGCATACATCATGCATATATTTGGAAAGATTGAGCTTTTATCTATACATGCAACCTAAAATTATTTCAAAATGCATTACTTTAATGACTTCTAAGAGGCAAAGACATACCTATATATCGCACACTGGAAATATGGTAGAAATATGACATTTATGGACTTAGTCTCTGACAGAACGTTAGAAACAATTGCATGATAATGGGCCCATAGCCATACACGGCTTCTGAAAATATGGCTGCAGATCAAGGACGCCACGTGCTACAATATTATATAAACATTATAGCAAATGCGCAGCAATTATTGGATATGGAAGATTTGTTTGGAACCTCAGAAAATTGAACAGTAGGCATATAAACTTTTATTGTAAAAAGTTGACACAAGTGGAAGTTGGATACGGGCTTTTGAATGTGGCTTAATATGTAAGCTGTAAAGTAGTATTATATTTTTTTCTTGTTTATATGGTAGATGAAAGTGTTATGGTAACTTTCATCCCAAAACAAGGTTAATACTTTTGTTTTATTAGAAATGAACTTCAAAATAAATAGCCTATGGGGTGCTAAAATCCCTTATTTTGTATATAAATGACGCCATGGAGCGCTACTATATTTAGAAAATACGTTAAAACTGTTTTTGTGCCTCTTACCAGGTCTTGAAATAAATGCAATAAGAAAGTTATGCAGATCCGATTGTTATTGTGTTTTCTACGCGGGGTTTATTTACCCCACCCGCTTTTTATAACATGGGGGTATGCCAGGACCGGAAGTTGCCAGTTACACGCTTAAATCGATACATCAATATAACTGCTGACGAATGATTGAGTATATGCTATGCAAAACCAGAAGAAATTTTAAAATTTGTTCACAATCGTTATTCTAACACATATAATAACTAGCACTTGACTGTGATTATTTTGGTGTATTGATGGGTGTTTTAAAATTATTATAGAAGAGCAAACAACATGCTTATAGTTTTGCTGCACTTGTCTACGATTAGCGTTTGAATAATTAAATTTGATGGTGCAAAGAAATAATCGGTTTGAAAAATGCTTATATCACCATAGCGAATGGAACTTAACAGCGTATAATTTCCCAATGGCTGCGTGGTTAAAATGACACGGATTTCGGCCAGTATCCTTTTTTACGCCCTATTCAAAGCTATATATCTTGAACGAACTAAGCGCTAATGATGTAAAATTTATATCAAGTGATAGACAGCAGCTAGACCTTTCAAAATATATATAGTTATGGTACCGTAAATTCTATATTTGTAGAGATACAGCCCGATTCTACGAACATAAAAAATGACCCTCGTAAATACTTTCTTTACTAGTTTCTTAGTATGTTTACTAGTTTATTAGTAAAACGAAATATGCTTCAAATAAATACAAAATTCTAAAATATTTAGCTCGCATTTTTATAATGATTTTTTCCAAATATATATGTTTATTTGATCATACTAATACTTTACATATAAGATATCCTTTAATTAGATACTAATATAACGACATTTCAAATTGTTTGCAATTTTAGTCAAATGAAATGTTACCAAACTGTTTTAATATTTGACTACATATAATGTTATCAATGAACAATCAAAACTAGCTTCCAAACTCTTCTAATCCTCGACTGAAATCTTTGCGGAAGAGGTTAATCACAGAGTAAATGCGGAGTGGCTAAGTTTATGATACGTCATAAGGTATCATCAAATATAGATAAAAGAAAGAATCGTTATCAAATTAATCAATGTATATTCTAAGATTACTAGTTTGGTTAGTAACAGTTCTTAATTAAAATAGTAAAAATATCTACGAAACAACTAGTACAATCAGCAAAGAACTAATTGCTCTATACCTAGGAGGACAGTTTGCTTCACTTAGTCTTAGTAAAAAAGTAAACCATTATTATGTGGATTTTCAGAGAACCAACAACACGCATACTAGACCGTGAGCATTCAAATCTGTTTTGTCATAATATGATATATAGGAGTTTTCTGCAATTTACCAATTTTCTGAACAGATAAAAGAATAATGCACGTCCTAAATCAAGGTGGTCAATCACGTGGTCTGCCGGATTGGGTTCACGGACTTTACGAACCAGCAATCGGACATCACAGGTAAGGAAAATCGTCCATAACTTTCGTTATACTAAGTCAAATTCCATGCGGTAAAGTGCAAAAAACCCTTATGTTTTTCTGCACAAGACTGTGTAAAAATTTCTTCTGGGTTTGCTGCAGTTTTCCAGATTGCCTTGAACAACTGAAGAAAAAACGGAAAATTCTCCGTGATTGGGTACACAATAGTCATAAAAAGTAGCAAAACACGTTTTGTGAACACAGTGAACGTTTTTCAATGACGTTGAGAATCTTTTTTGTCATATAGACAAGACTTTCAGTATAAAATTTGCAAGATAAGCCATCTACAATCGCGCTACTAGTTAAAATTGAAACAAGATAGGGTGGACATGGCGGAAGGGTTCACACCTGGAACGAACGTTCTAAGTTGTAAATAATTTTGAATGTTTTATACAGTCAAAACTCTTTATAACGCCACTCTTTATAACAGAATATTCACTATCCGACATTAATTTGCAGGGAACGGATCTGTTTCCATTAATATTCCCTCTTTATAACAGAATATTCACTTAACGACACCGACAGTAAGTTCTGGGAACAGATATACATCTTCTATTGAAAACAAATTCATTATAACAGAATTTTTACCATGTGTCAGTCAATTTGGTGATCAGGACAAGGTCTTTTCCATGAACAGGTATCTGTCACTTTTGATAAGAGGGAAGCTTTGTGAATTTTGATGCATTATGAAATTTAACTGATGTATTCATTAGGAATAATAGCATTTATGTTCATATTTGTACTATTTTCTTTTACCAAATGGTTATGATGCGGAAACCTGGTAAAGGTCGGCATTTCTTTATAACAGCAAATTCACTTTAACGTCAAAGATAGCTTGGAACAAACATGGTCGTTATAAAGAGGGTTGACTGTATACAGCACACTTTGTATATATGTTGTTACAGATTCATATTTATGACAAAACATGTACCATTTTGCTGACAACTTCTAATTTGTTTAAACTAGGTTAAAATGTGATAATTAGCATACTGATGTAAACTTACTGAACCAATATTTTTTATGTCAGAGATACAAAAGTCGACTGTTCGATTGTGTTACATGTTGATACAAATCTTTGAGATACAATAAGATAAAGCTTGTTAGTACCTATACCCATTGGCTGAAGAATCCGCAGATTATACTAGGTGTTTGATACAGTAAGATACAGTAAGATTACCGGCTCCATGCCACAATCACATACTGCAGAACAACCCATGGCACTCTTGTAAATTAGTCTTATATAGAATAAATTGTGTGTAGCATGTGTAAGCGAATTGTAGAGAGCAGACCCAAATTTTATCTGAGCCTAACAAAAATTAACTATTTTATCCATTTTTGTAAGACACCTTTTTGTTACCTCATTACCTTATTGATATATGTGCAGCAATTTCAGTTCCATTATTGTTAATATAATTACAATTTAATTTCATTATGACAGCAATTTTACCAATACCAATGCAATGTAAATAATTAAAAATTGAATTAAATTTTTGGAATGTTCATGGAATCTCCCTTTAGACTTCACTTTGACTTTGCAAGAGACCTGAAGTATTCATGATTCCATGAACATTCCAAAAATTAAATTTATTTCTTATATTTACATTTTAATATAAATATCTAAAATATAGAAATTATTTATATTTTAGGAAGCAAAACAGTTTTGTATTTAATATGTAATTGTATTAACGGTTTTGTTTGAGTGTAAAACGGAAAAGCGGAACATCCAGTGTGAACATGGACAGCCAATGGAGCAAACGAGAGGCTTGTTTTGCACGTACGACTCAGGTGGCTCGCTGTCAATCACAACACCAGTGTCACTTCTGGCAAATAAATTCGATGTTCGATGTGTATTACACGAGCAAGTGAGCTTGGCAGCTGTCAATCAAATTTATGTAGTTCATGAGGCTATAGACGGTTGCAAAAATCTGAAGATTCAATAAAGGCTTGTTTTGAAAATGTAAATATTAGGAAAATGAATCTGTAAGCAGTTACGCATTACATGCTAAAACCAGTAAAAATAACATGCTAATTAGCATATTGTTAAATATTTATTTCACTACACTTCATTGCCAGTTAAAAGTTATAAACAACTTCAATTATATGAAAATGGACATTTTCAATTAGAATATAGATTTACATCATATATATTTCAGGTCGAGAAGCATGGTTTATTCTAATACATGTATGTAATTTGTAAACTTTCATTATCTGCAATTTGGTATAAAATGTAACATAAGTATTGCTGACGAGCAGAAAAACATATCACAGATGTCTATAATTGATATTTATGTCTAGTTTAAATATTGAATGGTTAAACTGTTTCACTTATAACAATAAATCAACATTAGCCTTGTATTTTTCTGTACTGCTATTTTCACTGTCAGTAGGGCAACGTTGATTACAGGACATTTACAGAAAATGATCACAGAAAACAGTAAATATCAAGCTTAAACAGTTGTAATCTTCAGCCAGCTTCCTTCCTGTAATTGAATCATTGCCCATGACCTCAAGCCTTCTAGAAAACATGCAGATTTATTTGTTAACCCGAGCCGTGACAAGATACTGCATGATATATATTTGGCTATTCCTCGAAAATAGGGTTTATTTTAGAGTAATTATATATTTAAAAAGCTGATATGGAAAATCTGATTTGTTTATTCTTATGGCATGGACTATCATAATACCTTTTGGGAAAAAAACATGGGGAAACCAAAATAATTATCTTTCAGGAGGGCCAAATTTAATCCACCCCCCCCCATAGATTGTATGCATACTACTATGTAAAAGGTTCGGAATTACAATGCCTCCTTAGAGTTAAGGAAGACTTAAGTTAAGTATTGATTTTTTCAGGATGCGAAATAACGTTTAAAACTGATTAAAATCAAAATAGTTTTCATTTTTCTCAAGATCACAATGATATCTTTGACCACAAATACAACATCGATCCAGGCAATTTATTTAGCATTTAATACAGCATGTTAAAATATCAATACTTAACTTAAGTGAGCTTACCTTTAAGGAGGCATTGTAATTCCGGCACCAGCAGTGACCATTTTTAGAATTCCATTTTACTTGTATGAAGTAATTCAGCATTAAAACACTAAAAAGGGAAGAAAAAAACACTGAAAAATAGGTGCCACTCGGAAATCGACCCTAATCAGACAGACACACAGACAGACAGACAGACAAATACTTTTATTAATCATCTGGTTGTTAACCCAGGTCGTCTGCGGCTCGCAAAAATCGTACATAAAGAGTAAATAATCTGACTTTCGGTCACTTTCATATTTGTGACCAGATTTAAAACTTGGAAGTTGTGTACATCAATTTCTTTTCGTCATTGAATCTGAGGTCTGACCACAGATGAAACAAAGCAAAGTGCCTAGAGATTATTTACAAATACTACTCAAACATTGAAAAGGATCAAAACTTTAATACACAGTAAACTATATTTATTAAGAATATGTATGGCATTCATGACTCCGTGACTTCATTCCAGCACCAAGCATCTAGAACAAATTTCACAGTGTTGAAAAGTATATTTTAATTCAAAGTTTGACAATTGAAGTAAATTTATATGCTAACCCTCAAAATTACCCATTTTTAGAGTTAATTGGAAAGTGAAAATAGTGAAATGGACTTTCTTCCTAACAGCACCACACTTTTGTCTTTATGAATTAAAAATGTTGTTATCCATCTGATAAACCAAAGTCTAAATCTTCATGCGCTTATCTTTATTTTTAACAGAAAAAATGATTTTGGGGTTAAAATTACACTGCACTGTTTGCCGATGTCCCATAAAAAGGACACTAGCCTTATATGGGTTGATATTCGTAACCCAAAATAGGCGAATCAGGAGGATTTTTATTTATACATCGATGGAATACAATAACTTCAAAATATGTGTATGGTCTATTCTGAAAAAAGTAACTAAACCAGAGACCGCATAGACTTTAAATGAGTTTCATTCATTCATTCGTTTCTGATAGAAAGATAGACTAAGTACTTACCATATTGATAAGAGACAAGCATCTTGAAACATAGTTCGAGAACTATACTCATAACATAACAACTTAGTATCCACTGCATTGTGATCCACAAGAGTCCAATCCAAACACTGCAGGAACTGAATGTATGTGTTTTATCAGCGATGGTGAAAAGCAAAAGCCCTGTAAAACATTTTAAATCTACTGAGACGTTTAGTTGTGCTTTTGTAGTTCATAAATGTGATATGATCATGATAGCAAGCCAATACATTTTTCTTGGGTTTGTTTTTTGTTCAAAAGCATTCCCATGCCTGCTCAATTAATGCTATATATATACACACACTTTAGTTGTATTTGCGTTTCAGTCAACATCGTTCATGTTAGGCAATGGTCGCTAACTTACAGCTTCTGTACAGACTCATAACGAGTACTAAACGTATGTCTTCTGGAATTTGTGCAAAACGAGCATATCGGCCGGGCACACCATATTTGCACAAGGCATGAGGGTAAATATGGAGTACCGGGTCGATATGCTTGGTATAATAGCCTTAAAAGCACCAGGGTGTGACTGCACTAACAACAATGAACTGCTCCATAAAATAGGGGTGTTACAATGTTATGTCATGCATTTATTCGTATTTACAAGAGAACTTTTACAAGCGATTCGATGGCGCAGTAAGTATAACGGTTGTACTCAAAGAATCTGAAAACAATGTTGAGGGTTTGAGCCCAAGGTTGAGGGTTCGAGCCCCAATAAAACTTTTTTTTTTTTTTTATTTTTTGCTTTCGCAAAGAAGCAGGAAATGTTTCGCGATTTACATGTTTGCAGAAAAGGCATGTTTTGATGTATTATGCACATGTAAAGCGACTTCACTCAGTAAAATGGCGAGGCTTGTATGGAGATACAGCGACGATGCAGGAGCTATTATTGAACGTGTACAAGTTCTGCATGGAGGTTAGAAGTCTGGAATGAAACTGTCACTGAATCGCGTATGGGACATGACTGCACCGTCATATGCGTCGAAAATGTCACTGGGTGACTTTTACCAGGGTTGTGTATGGTGGACCATCGTCAGCATGTACTCCTTGAAGAAGGTTCTGCCAACCCTTGATAACATCAAAACAGGGCTCAAACAGAGTATTGTTTACACTGGCAGCAAGGGTCTCCTTTGCAAAGATCTCCTTCATACGAAGCCTGCTTACACACGCTGTGGGGTGAATTAAAAAGTGCTGATGGAGAGACAAGATGTAGTCCTCAGCAGGATCAGATACCTTCGCATGGTCAGGGGCTTGAGAAAAGTGGGTTACACAAATGAAACTTACGTTCATACCAGCTACGCTGTCCCGAAATGCTGGCAAGATAGTACTACCAGACTAAAGATACCTTTTTCTAAAGGTAATTTAAGAATAGTGGAATTGTACGACCCTTAGGCCTGCACTATAATCACTATTTGAGTTCGTCCGCTCGTCCGTCCGTTAGCAGTTCGTGAAAATGTTCATAGCTCTTGACCACATAGTATATTTTGATCACATTTTGCATGCATATGTCATTCCCAAGCCACTGGCATGCTAAACCATTTTTTATGGATGAAAGTTTCATTCAAATTGGCAAACATTCAACGTTGGCCGTGCATAATACTGTCTGTTGATTTCACTTTACATAAAATTAATTTATTATATGTACTAAATATGCTTAACTTTTATATGTTCAGGTGAAAGAATGATCATACTCTATGCTGGGTACAATGAGAAATTCGTACCCAACGCACGCAAAAATCATTTTACTTTCCTATATTAAAATAATTAAACATCAATACATGCAATAAAATTGCAAAAAAGAAGGTTCGAAATGAGGCTCGAACTCAAGACTTCGCGTGTTTCAGGAGAGCGTTTCAACCACTGAACCAATGAGACAGATATAAATTGAATATAGCTTTTAAGGATATAAAGAATTTTTACAAACAGTTAACGGTAAATTATCTGCTCAATCCAGGAACATGGACTCGACCAAAGGTCAATACTGAGAGGTCACAAATGAATAATAACTTGACGGTTCTCATGTTTTGAACTTTCTATTATATGCACGGGTCGTTATGGGTTCACACATGAGCCGTTATGTGTTTGAAATCACGAGCACAATCGGTCCGGGTAACTGAGTTAATTGTTACTGGTTTGTGTAAAACATTTAATAATGGGATTTTTAATTTCATTTGACAAACGTTTACGAGTACGATGAAATTAACCGGTTGGCATTGTCCGATTTTAAGTCCCCTTGCCAAACAGCTTATCTGGCAATTGCGCGAATATTTTCTGTGGTTTGTGAGCATGTAGACATGCTTGCTCTGCTATTATCGAGTGAGGCTAAAGGCCTCAGATCTAGCCTGGGCCTTTATCTGCGTCTTTAATTTGTGAGTGTGCGCAGTTTTGGCTCGGACGATGCTGCCTCCTATTAGCTGGCTTAAATAATTATAATCAGCTGTTAAGTATGCCCAGAAAATCTACGGGGGCTTTTTCAGGTACACATGATCCATTCAAGACTGATCAGACAGTTGATTGTACCGGCAATTTTGTTGGTTATAGTATACCATTGCAATGGCGGTGCCAGAATGCTGAAACATTTACGCACATCAAAGGGAGACTACTGGATCAAGCAGTGATCTCTTCAGTTGCGTCCCTTTTCAAAATGGGAACTTCTCTTAAAGGAAAATATTCCTCCCGGAGAGAGTGAATTCTTTCCTTTAAGAGCAGTTCCTTATGGTATGGAAAATTTATTTTACCAGATTAGGTGACCTCCCTTGAATGTTACTATTTCTTTTACGCACGTGCGTAACTGCGTAATGGAAGCTACGCCAATGCATTGAGATAGAAAGAAAGGCTTTGAGATTAGATTCAAACTCCATTCCATTTGTTTACAGTCACATGCTATAGCGATACGCTGATTTGAAAAGCAAAATAGCAATTTCAAGCTTGTGATATTACCAAACTAAACAGGAAGTATTCAGTGGACATCTCAAGAAATGTTTCATTGATGTCGAAAAAACCGGTGACTTTGACCATATCCCTGCTTAACTATATACAATATTAAAATGCACACACACACACACACACACACACACACACACACACACACACACACATCAAATAAAACAATGATTATATGTAAAAAGTCACAATCACAGACCATTGTTAAATCGTTTTCACACAGAGGCAGAAACTAAGAACAGAGACAAATCAAATACATGTAGAAACACAAATACGCAAATGTAAATAAGCAATGCAGCTTTTCTTCCCCCATGAACGTAACCGGACTCAAAGCATTGCATTGCAAAATCATGAACATGTTTTCAACAAACTTTAACATAAACATGTAACTGGTAGAGCTGATTTGAAACCAACAATGCTAACGGCAAGGGTCTGAAAGGTAGAGAACAAGAATGTTTCAGTCGGTACATGAAAAAATATACCAAATTCAAATAGCTTGGGCGCATTCCAGCATGCGCATCCTCACAGTCTGACCAGTATTTGCAAGGTTAACAGATTAGGTAAAGTATTGGTTGAACTACATGATGCTGAGTAGATTTAGCTGCGTTTGCTTGGGTCAAGATCCCCCTACGACACACGAAAGTAATACAATTCCTTTTTCAATGGAATGCTCTCTATCTCTTAGTGGGAAGTTTTAAAGAACTAGATGAGCATTCACAAAATAAATATCGATATTGTTATTGGCCTCTAGATAACTGAGGTCAATTCAGAATTTAGTCTTAATTTTTCAACATTCACTAATATGTTGTGGTACTCATTAAACACATCTCAATGAGACGATTGTTTTGAGTTATCAAAATCTATGTTCATAAAGGAAGCAGAACTTATTATAGATATGTGTTCGAATTTTGGCTTTTCTGGTACCAAGGCTGTAAAATCTCTGATTCAAGTAAAGTAAAATGTAATTTTTGTTACATCGTGTATATCAATATTTGACAACGAAGCGCTATTGTTGGTTCCACGGTCTAGTTTGTTGCTGTTTATAATACGTGTATTGTACATATAATTTGTTTTGATTGATGTTTACTAAACATGCAATTTATACGTTTCTGAACTATAAGTTTGTAATGAAGAGTTACCTTCGATCGTTCCCTAAAACTGAATGATAATAGATAGTAGATGCACAGATCCTTGGTTTGTAGTTCGGTCCGTATATCACTTCTATAGCCTCAAAACCAAAAGCTCACAAAGTCATTAGGTAATAACTTTGTGAGCTTTGGGTTTTGAGGTTATAGAAGTGATATACTGTGAGCTTTTGGTTTTGATGCTATAGAAGTGATATATGGACCGACCTTCAAGCTCCTGTGGTAGATGCACCTGTAACACGAGGCCATGTCTCTCTATTTAACTAATCTATGTAATATCTTGGCTAAGCATGCTACTTACATGATTCCTGCACATAACAAAACTACAACAATTATTAAAGCTCATTTCCTAAGGGACGATGTCGAATAATTTCACTGTTGTCTAAAAGCAAGCATGATTTGTATGGAAGAAAGCACATATCATGGGACATTGATTGTTCAGATTCAGCTGCATGGAAAGTTTTATAACATCCACTTTTCATTCGTTTCAAATATGATTTTCACGTTAACGCTGAAAGAATAATAGTTAAAATCAAATAGATTGCAAGAAACGGCAACAAATATCTGTGCGTCGTTCTAATTACATTTTTAATGATTTCTATGAAGCGTTAATAAGCTTTTGTAGGTTTAGCAATGCATCATGAGTTTCATGAAATGCTACACTTAGAATCGGATAACATGTATTTGAATCTTCACTACATCTTTGCATTATATTTTCTTTGGTGTTCTCTTGTTGTTGTTTTATTGTTCTTGCAATATTCATGTATGAGGGTCTGGATGGGGTATAATGAATAGTGAATAATGAACCTAAAAATAAAGAATAGTGAATAATGAGTGCCTAAAAATAATGAATAATCCTATATTTTAATGAATAGAAGAAAAAATTAATGAATAGTGAATAATCAGCTTTTTAATGAACTACGGGTCTTATTTTAATGAATAACCCAAAATTTTAATGAGATGAAAAATAGGCTAATTTTTAATGAAAAGTGAATACCAGACACCCACTCCCCCTCCCCCTCCAGATACTCATGTATGACATCTAAATGTACCGTATAACAAACGTTTTACAATAGGTAATTTTAAACACCATCAAATCTTGATAATCTTGTGGTCACTAACTATGTCAACTATGGTAGAGCTCATGTGGGACCGCGCTGGTCCGACAGGCCGCCGTGGTGTAAGGAGACGGCGTGGCGTAGCGTAGTTGATAAACCACTCACCTTGTATCCAGGGGTCGTTACTTCGATCCTGGCTCCTCCAGTCTGTTGGATGGGACTCTTAGCCATTGCCTCGTCTCCTGGGACATTTTAAACCAAAAACCACTGCCCGTGAGCCTTCTGGTGCTCCCGAATATAAAAACAACAAGCGAAAACCCCAGGAGATCTCGTTAAACGACAGATGGTTCTCCAAGGAAATATCAGAATAAACTAGAATAGAGTCAGTCGATGAGGGAAATGGGGGGGGGGGGAGGGCATCACAAATATCCGCACTTACATGAAATACCTCGTAGTATGAAAATAATTTACCTTGACATTTGTCTTCAAGGTCATACCAGCAATTCAAAACCGTTGTTGTCATTTACAAGCCATAGACAATCCATGTACCAAATATGTACCACTTACATCTACTAAAAAGTTGAAGTTACAGATTTTAAGTATGTTAACCTTCATAACTGCAGTCCGAAACCATTGTGGACATCTACTAACCTTAGGTAATTAGTGTGCAATATATGAACAAGCTACACCAAAACATGTAAGAGATGTTCGCTTTACAAGCCATACAGCCAAAAGTATTGCACTTTTGAGTGATATTCCAATGTCCAAAATGCACATGCGTGCTAGTGCAATAAGGCAGTCATTGCATGGCTGTGCATACGTACAGGAGATCATCCACTCGCTAATGCTCGTGGATTATCTTCCCGTACATACGCACAAACCATACAATAACTTACACTTGTATTATTTTGACTTCGAACTATGGCTCAAGGGCCATTCAAATAATTTCTTGTCATCTACACATCTCATTGTCACATCCATCATAAAGGTATTTGAAGCCGAACAGCCTGTTTTCCAAGCAGTGCACAAAATATGAAGTGCCTCTGTTAAAACCAACAAGACAGCAGTCTGAAGGATAACTAAACCCCCCACCACAAAATCTCATGACCTTGAAGTGTAACCTTGACCTTGAGTCTGCATAGCTGAGCCATGGCTCCATCTCTCTCTCTCTCTCTCTCTCTCTCTCTCTCTCTCTCTCTCTCTCTCTCTCTCTCTCTCTCTCTCTGAGAGGAGCATTTACGTGAAGATTAATGAAAATCATTCAAAGGGTTCAGGAGATATGGAATGGAGCGGACACGGAATTCAATGATATATCCCATGACCTTGAAGTGTGACCTTGACCTTGAGTAAGCATAGCTGATTCAATGTTTCTGCATACATTCTCCCTGAGACAAACATTTTGGTGAAATTTAATGAAAAGTGTTCAAAGAGCCCAGCAAATAAGGAGCGAACAAGAATTTGAAGGGTAAATCCAATGACCATAAAGTTTGACCTTGACAATGAGTCTGTGTAGCCTAGTCATAAAATCTGGACATTGTCTCACTAAGAGGAACTTTTGGTCGAAGTTTAATGAAATCCGTTCAAAGTGTTCAGGACATATGGAGCGGACACAAATTTTTAGGAGAAAATCCAATTACCTTGCAGTGTGACATTGACCTTGAGTCTGAGTAGCTGAGTCATGGGCTGTGCACACCGTCTCGCTGAGATAAACATTTGACAAAAATTCAATTAAAATCATTTAAAGTGTTCAGGAGATATGGAGCGGACACGGAGTTCAAGGCCATTCACATGACCTTGGACTTGGACCTTGACCTTGAATCTGGGTAGCTGAGGTATGGGTTCTTCACACCGTCTCGCTGGGAGGAACATTTGAGTGATGTTTAATGAAAACCGTCCAAAGGGTTCAGGAGATATGCAGCGGACACGAAAATTTTAATGGCGGAATTACGGACGGACGGACCTACTGACAGACGAAGGGCATCCGCTTCACCCGCCAGCCGCTTCCCAGCGAGTGATTAACAAGAAGATATCTGGTCATGAGTCGTAAGCCGGATTTTAAATATATTTGACTTTGACATTTGACTACAAGGTCATAACAGTGATCTGTTCGTTGTAATCTACACACCATAAGCAATAAATGTGCAACGAGGGTGATTCAATAAGTAACCGGCCTGACCTATTTTTAACTGACCGACACAGTCAGGATTTTTACAGAGTGTTTGGACACCATATTTAAACATATGTACAAAATTTAAACATTTTTGGTTTATTAGTTGGTAATTTATCGCGTCTTCAAGCATGGCTAATGAGTCAAATGATTTGTTTTCGTCGAATTGTGGTTGTTACATAAATTTTACTATTTGGCAATTATCTTTGGTACGAAACATGATGTGAGCACGTGTAATATATCAATGGAACGGAAAATTCTTCGCCTACATGGTGACATAAAAACAACAAAATTGCATAATTTGGTAAATCACAATACTAACTTAAATTACCATGGTTAGGACACTGGACCATAACTATTTTCAGACATGTTGGCAACTCTCAGAAAGTAAAACTTTTAACAACTATTTATGTAATATAACAATTAATATCCAAATACAATTATAAATACATTTTGGTCAAACTAGAGTGGGGTAAAATGTTTGAATTCTAAAATTTTCGCAAATAAAATTTTCATTTCTTCTAAGGGAAAATGTAACTATTAATTTGGAACACTATGATTTTTTTTGAAAAGCACTGAAACTTATTGTCACTTTTTTTAACAAAATCGCATTTTGCATTTCGAAAATGACATTTGAACATAGTTGTCATAGAAGTGTTGCATATTTCCAAGTCATTTAGCACACTTTTAATGGTGGCTATATTTTTGTTAAATTATTAGATAATATATATATATATTTTTTTTTCAAACATAAGTTGAAGAGTATCTTGCTAGAGATTAATTTTATAAAAGAAAAACCGACCTGTCACGATCAGAAGTAGGGTAGGCCAGTTACATGTTGAATGGCCCACGTATATATGAACATCCTCGGTCAAGACTGAAAGATGAGCCACAAATTGATTTTAAAGGGGACGGCAACCCTGATGATTACTATGTTTTATATGAAAGTGCTTAATAAATCATTAATTTTGATACCATTTTCATCTAGACCGGTTGAAAAATGTAGAAGTTGTGGGCGTTTGAATATTTGCAAATGGACTGTAATGGAAGCGGCCATATTGTAGGCTTAGTGACGTCACACAGCCTAATTAAATATGCGTAATCAAAATAAAAGACATACCAATGGATTACTTGCAATTATCTTTAATCAAACATTTTCCTTATGTACAAAGCTGCATATCTGCTGAAACACAGATGCTATGATAGTATTGATAACTAAAAATTAAGCAGTTGAAAAAATTCTGAAAACTTATTAAATATTCAAAATGGCGGCTAAATTTGGGCCATATACTTTTTTTTAAATGCCCATATCTTCCCCATTTTTCAACCGATTTTGATGATACTTGTATCAAAATTCATGGTTCATAGAGCTCTTTCTGATAAAACATACTTATCATTAGGGTTGCTGTCCCCTTTGTATAATTGACCTTGATGATTGAATCCAAGGTCACATTGGTGATCACAAACCTATGTTGTAATCTGCGCAGCAATGCCAATAAACGCCTTTTGTTATATCTGCACTTTTGAGGGGAAAAGTCGTATATATTATAATCAGGTCCGCATGTCCGTCTGTCGTCTGTCTGTCTGTCCTTCCTCCTGCCATCCGTTCATCCCTCCATCCATCTGTCTGTCCGTCAGTCAAATTTGATCAGAACGCAAACTCCTCCCTCATTTTATGACCAAGGATGTTCACATTTGACACAATGGTGCATTACAGCGAACAGGTCATAAAAATTACCTTTGTGTCGAATGGCGAGGTTACGTAAACTAAAATCTGTATTACAGCTCATAACGTGAGTTCCTCCTTCATTTTTAACCAAATGTGTTCGTATTTCGCACAATGATTGTCTTTTGGGTGTAGATTATGTAAAACAAAGGTCTCGGAACTCGGATGTGGCATTAGATTCAAAGCACAGGTAGAATATAGGGTAAAGTCAGGTAAAATCAGACGGTCAGCTAAATTCGGACAGTCACTTTGGTTGTTTCATATTTTAATTATTGGAATATAAATTATATAAGCAAACAGTGAAAATCCTGATGAGACGGCTCATCTGGATTTCGAGTGTTTGCAAATGTATGTCCGAATTTACCTGATGTCCGAAGTTACCCGACTTTACCCTACTTAAAATCTGACAAAATTTGTCTTGCAGCTCGTAACGCGAATTCCTCTTTCATTTTTGATGGAGGGCGTTCACATTTAGCACAATGGCTGCTTATGGTGTGCAGATTACAACCAAGGTTTCAGAACACTGATATGAGGTCAGGGTCAAAGTTTCATAAATTCTGTCGTAAAAATCTTAACACGAACTCCTCTTTCATGTTTTGATGCATCTTCCCAAGTCAAGGGTACTAAGTCCACTTCGTTCCTTACGCACGAAGATGGTTTTGATAGAGAGTGTTAGTATTGAGCGCAATGATTGCTTCTGTGTGTAGATTACAAAGGAGGTTTTTATTTGCCAATATGACTTTGAGTAAAACGTTAAGGTCAAATATACTTAAAACATGTCTACAGCTTGAAATTCTAACTCCTCTTTCAGTTTTTGACCGAGTGTCTTTATATTTGGCGCAATGATTACACATAGTGTGTAAACTACAACGAAAGTTCCAGAACCATGCTATGAACTTTGAGTCAAATGTCAAGGCAATTGTTAGAAAACTATTTTTTGGATAGTACTGTGAAAACGTTTGTGTTTTTGTCGATAGAGCGTGTTCATTTAGCACAATGATTTCTTAAGGTCTGCAGATTACAACAAAGCTTTTTGATCACCAAAATGACCTTTGAGTCAAAGGTCAATGTCACATATACTTTAAATATGGCCAGGGCATGTAAAGCAAATTTCTCTTTCATTTGTTTGACTGAGGGTGTTCATAGCACTTGGCACAATGAGTTCCAATACATGTGGTGTATAAATAACAAAAAAAGGTATCCGAAAAAATGACCTTGGCGGAAAAAGATGAACGTCAAATATACTTGAAATATGTTATGCAGAGCTACCTGTTTATCTCAGCACATATAAATCTATGTTCTGTACTGTCTTTATGCCATCAGTCTATGTTAAATTGTATATCCTCATGGGCTTCTTAGCCTTTTGGAATGTGAAATAAACCATATCTATGTTATACAGCTCGTAACACAGACTCTTTTTTTCAATTATTGATCACAGTTGGCACAATGATTGATTAGATTGTGTAAAAGAAGGTTTAGGTCACTGACATGACTTTGGGAACATAGGTCAAGGTCAAATACAAATGTATTTACGTTAGCTCTGTATTATGTCAACAAGGTATACATAACCCCCCCCCCCTCCTTCTGTGTCATATGTATTCACAATGTACTCAAATCTGTTGCTTGTATCAGAGCAAACGAGATTCGTGTTTAAAGCCCTTAGAAATGAGCTAATATGATATATGCCTTTTATTTATGATCTTTAATGCTGCTGAAGATAATTTTCTTTTCATTCTTTGGACCATTTCGGATTAATCCACATACCAACGCTGATATATGAATATAACCGTCAATTTGCCTTCGTTTTTTGACGAGCTATGTATATTATAAAATAGAGCATTATACTATATTATTTTTCAACACATGCCACATAATATATATTTGTAAATAGCAAATTCATATGATTGTGTATGAATATGTAAACATTTCGGAAAATTGGTGTATACACGAATAAGGTGGATATGAAAAATCCCAGCCCCTTATTTGTACCAATTCCATAGACAAGTTACACCCCGCCCCCGATGTTTGCCTATAGTGTGTAGATTACAACATAAGTTTCTTATCACTTGGATTTAGAGGACAAGGTCAAAATCAATTTTATGACTTGTAACAAGAGGTCCTCTTTCATTTTATAGCAGAGGTTGTTCATACTTAGCACAAGCAGTGTTTATTATGTGTATTTTACAACAAAGGTTACAGATCAGTGTTATGACATTGAGTTTAAAGTCAGAGGCGCTTCATATTTTCACAATTATTGCCAATTTGACATTGGAGTCGTAAATAAAGGTCAAATAAATCAATAATAAGGCTGTTTGACTTCATAGATCAACTGTTCTTATTTCCATTTTGACGGAGGATATTCAGTTTCGACACAATGTTTGCCTGATGTGTATATATAGCTGGCAAGATATTATTTGCATTCCAGGTATGGCTCTTGCGTCAAAGTCAAGGTCGAAATAATTAAAGTATGTAAGGGTGCAAAAATCAAGAATCGATACAAGCAAGTACCACACCTGACCCAGGATACCAATGGGAAAGTGACAAAATTACAGCAAGACACCACAAACGAGAGCCAATAGGTCAGCCCTTTCCCAGCAGGTGACCACAAGGCAAAAATAAACAGACGCGCACAAAGGCACAACAAACACAAGACAGAAAAGACATAAAAGATCCACAAAGAAGTACCGCCTTGGACCGGTCAGTAAAATGTTTTACTGGAGGGCTTAAACCGGTTTCACGGCCCCAACCGCACCCTTAATTTAGATGTGGACCAAGACAGATGGATATTTTGTCTGCATGAAAGACCCCTAACTTATCAATGACTCAACTCCTAGAACATATAAATCAAGATATAAAAGGAGATAAAGCAAAGAAAAGGACTCAGCAGTAAATATACCTGAATATGGGAGCAAAAGAAATCTAACAGGTAAACCCCGGTAGGTCTGACAAACAGCCAAAGCATCAGGCCCTACCATCTCATCAATAGATAAGTCTTTAAGTCTGAACCGTCATAGAGTCTGAAGTCCGACCCACCAGCGTGAATTTAAAGAGGTGTAGGTGGTTCATATTTTGCATACTAATTGCCTTTTGTGGGCAAGCTTCAACAATGTGCATATGGCGTGTAACGCAAACAATTTAGTAGATAAACGTAGGTGGTATTTATTTTGGGACACTGATTGTCTGCAGTTTGCAGAAGACAACAAAACTTTTGAATTGCTGTTATGACCTTGGAGAGTTTAATGTAAGTGTGGATATTTGCGATTGCTCCACATCGATTGGGCCCATTTTATGATTTTTTACAAATTGATCATGCTAGAAGGCATGCCAACGATTTATTTGATTTAATAAATCGCCATTTAATACTGACTCTTATCAATATGCCTTGTTGCAGCGAACAAAGTTCCAAGGCGCTACTTCTTTTGTGAATCATTTGTGCTTTTTATTTCTTGTGTTCGTCATGCTTTCGCGTCTGTTGATTGCTGCCTCGTGGTCACCTGACGGGAAGGGGCTGGCCTTTTAGCTCTTGTTTGTGATGTCTTATTGGTCTAATACTTGATTGTATTGATTCCTGATCTTTGCCATCTGTCTTACATTGTATTTTACAATCATTTTGGTAGATTGGATTAGTGTTATGTGTTTTTTATGAATTATGTAAGCAGCAAAGGCGCATATGAACATGCACAAGCAGTCTATCCAAAATCCATTTTTGCTCGCATACACAAAGTATTGAAATTGATACAAATTCGGGTGGTCAAACATGAAACTGAGGGCTCAGACTTCGGGCCCTGGTGAATAGGCAACGTATGTAAACTAGCAAAATACATATGCGAGAAATAAGTACCATTTTACAAGTAATTTATGTGGTTTATTTCATATTTTATTTAATAATTCACATAATTAAAATACAGACTGAATAATGGTAGCAAGCTATGTACAAACATTTATCAGTCTAGACACATTAACAATTGCAAGCAATGACTACCGATGTTTTAAGAATAATATTGTTAGGGGTCTACCATTTGATTTCTATGGAGGAGGAAGGGGGCTTTTTAAAAAAAATCAGCAAAGGTCTCGAAAGTAAAAAGAATATCCAGGACTGATCGTAAGTAGAAGAAAGATGTAAAGATTGAAATAGAAAGAGAAATAGAGGGGGAAAGAGAATCAGAGTATAGTGATAGATATTAAGCGTAGCCAATTGGAGTGTCTGAACTCGATTTTGACTGTTTGAATTCTCTTATCTGTGATCTTGGTCTATTGTTGGTCATTCTGAAATTCAACACATCAAATAACCTTGGCATTTTTAAAGTTACAAGATACAACAAGATACTGAAATCTTTATTTTACATCGGTTTTCCATTGTACAACAATCTAACATTAGCCATAAGGGTATTTTACTGACCAACAATAATATAAGTCTATATATACAACAAGAAATGTCTAATAAGTATAGGTTATTCAATAATTTGTGGCTGATAAGTCCCCCACTGTTTGTGCATTCTAGCCTGATGCACAAACAGTAGAGACTCATTCAGATCAGCGTATACATGTATATTCATGTGCCGTTTGATCATGCTGCCTTTATCAATATAGCATTTTGGGACAAGCAGTGTAATTTCTGACCAGGCTTTAATGTACATGAACAGCATAAACAGCTGGTCAGTGTTTTCTGTAGTCGCCACATTTCTGTGAAACAGCTAAAATTTGAAATTCACATAATTTTGGGTCAATACAATAAATCTTATCACAGTTTTCTTTTGGATTCTAAAATAAAATGAATTTGGTGAAATTAACATTTCAGACTGCAATTTCCTCTCATCAAGTTATGGTAGTGATCTAAAAATGTGAGGTGTACAATTAGCCCATAACCCGCCCACTCCCTTTGGTTTCAGCCAATCAGTTGCAAGGATAGGACCATATTCAGTGTGGTATATTTTCCATATCTCACATTTTTTGAGACCACTCCAATAACTTGCATTGATGGGAGGAAATTACACTGCTGGTCCCATTATGTTATTTGATAAAGACACCATGATCACACAGCACATGGATATATACACTGATTTGAAGAGGTCTCCACTGTTTGCGCATCAGGGAAGAATGTTTGCGCAGCAGGTAGAATGCACAAACAGTGAGAAGTGATCAGCCTATACATCTGTAACGTGTGATCAGTGAAATGCTTCCCAGATGATTTTGGAAATAAAATCCAGTTGTCCCATGTGAACGGATCCAAAATAGATTTGGGCAACCTTAACTGCAAATAGATGACAAATGAGAATCTCAAGTTATAAGTTAAACAATCTGACCTTAATCATAGAGAAATAGCTGAGATAAGACACCTGGAATACAATTGAAATATTCCATAGCAAACTTTCATGTTGTTTACTCAATTATGTTAAAGTTGCGGCTATTTTTCAAAACAAGACTTTTATATTAATTCTTGTATCCCATTTTTATGAAACAAAACTTTTAATTGTTCTAGTATCCATCAATCTCGATCATTATACATGCTGATATAATAAAAATTTGTTTGTTTTTAAAAAAAACACTGGCAAACGAAGGAAAAATATCCAGGACCAAAGTGATCCCCCATAGCAATTAAATGGTTGCTCTCTAAGAGATAAAATAGAACCTGTTTCAAAGTATCAACAAGAAATATCTTTAAACGAGAATGGGATCAATTGATGGGGGGGCACATCGTAAATATACGTATTTACATTAAACGCCACGTAATATGACATTTCTTTACATTCACCTTTGTCTGCAAGGTCATAGCAGCAATCCAAAACCTTTGTTGAAATCTGCAAAGCATAGGCAATCAGTGTACCAAAAACACGTAACACAATAAAGTAAAGTCATATACATACCTCAGACAAACACAGAGGCAATTATTTTTGTAAAAAAGCGGGAGGAGTTGGTATTTGAGGCAACACAGCCTGATTTTATATAAATTTGACATTGACCATTGGTCCAAATGCCACATTGGCAATCATTCTACAAGTTATGAAGCACCTCTGTCAAAACAAATAGGAGCTCATGTTATGAGCCATAAGGCAGTTTCTAAGTATGTTTAGCCTTAGACTCCAAGATCATACAGTAAAACCTGTTATAAGCGGCCACTCAAAAAGAAGACCAAAAATTGGTTTCAAGACCGATTATCTCTTAATGCAGGTCAAAAGTATTGCAGAATGCTCCAAAAGAGCATTCTGCGATACTTTTGACCTTCATTATCAATCATTTGTCTTAAAGACCTTTGTTTTGTCTATTTTTGAGTGAAAGCTTAAGACAGGTTTTACTGTAAATGATCTGTAACCTTCTTTGTAATATACACAGTATACATAACCATGCTAAATATGAACACCATATGTCAAAAAATGAAAGAGGAGTTTGCATTACAAGTTATAAGACTTATTTTAAGAATATTTGACCTTGACCATTGACTAAATAGAAACTTATTTTGTAACCTACTCACCATTGGTAATTTTGCGCCAAATATGAAATGTTCAGGTTACAAGCCAAATAATGGATTAAAAATAAATTTGACCTTGACTTTTGACTCCTGTGCCATATAGGCGATTTAAAACCTTACGTATCATCAACACACCATAGGCAATTATTGCGTCATATATGAATACCCATGGTCAGAAAATGAAATAGTTCACAATGTGAGCCTTTTTACAGACATTAAGTAAATTTGACTGTGGCCTATGACCTGAAGATCATACTGGCAATCTGAGACATTTCTTGTTATCTACACATTATAAGAAATCATTGTGCTAAATATGAAAACTGAAAGCAGAATTGGCGTTACGAGCTGAAAACAGATTTTAAACGTATTTGATCTTTACCTTTGACTCTGTCTGAACTTACGTTGTAATCTACCACCACCCCTCCACCACCAACACCACCTCCTCCTCCTCCACCACCACCATCACCACCACCACCTCCACCACCACCATCTCCTTCTCCTCTGCTTCCGCAAATCCTCCTCCTCCTCTTTCCCACCTTCTCCTCCCTGCAACTCCACTGTACCCTCACTGTATCCTCATCACATAGTAACGAAGCCATGTCCATAAATGTGCAGCTATACAATGATCAAGTATAACAATTTTGCTTTAAACAACCAGACATTCACATGTACCCTATGTACAGTTTCAAGATGATGCAATCAAAGGTAATATACGCCTGTTCTATACTTTTTGAACTCCTTTTAACATCCTTAATTCATTTCTGAGGTCAAAATAGACAATTAGTGACATTATCCATTATTTAATTTAGAATACATTATTTAATTTAGCCTCATTTTAATGTCTTTTTCAATTTTTAATGATATGTTATTTTTGCCTTCCTATTTTTATTTTAAGAGTGACGTAATCAAAGGTAATATAGGATTGTTTTATATTTTTGGCACTCCTTTTAACATCCTAAATTCATTTCTGTGGTCAAAATAGAAACTTTGTGACATTTTTCATTATTTCATTTTGACTTATTTTAGTATCTTTTTCGAATTATAATGACTTTTACACGTGTCAATTTTGCCTTCCTATTTTGTTTTTTAATAAAATTGACGTAACCAAAGGCAATATAGGCATGATCCTCATCTGAACTAAGGGTGAGGTTGGAATGCCGTGAAAGCGGTTTAAGCCCTCCCCTCCAGTAAAATATTTTTACTGGCAGCTACAAGGCGGCCCTTCTTTTGTGGATCAATTATGTTATTTCCGTCTTTTTTTTTGTTGTGCTTTCATGCGCATCTGTTCATTAATGCCTTGTGGTCACCTGCTAGGAAAGGGCTGACCTCTTGGCTCTCATTTGTGATTTCTAATTGTGAAGTTGTCACTTTCCCATTGTATCCTGGGTCAGGTGTGGTACTTGATTATATCGATTTCTGATCTTTGTCCTCTTTCTTACTATGTTTTATACGTTTTCTGACAACTTTCACTATCCTAAATTCAATTCTGAGGTCAAAATAGACAATTTGTGACATTTTTCCATGATTTCATTTTGACTTTTTTCAATTACTTTGGCAGATCCAATGGGGTACGCTGTTTTGTTTGATATCTTAATTTCATGAGTTTTGCTGACCAATGTTCTAGCATGTGTACATACATCAAAGAGAAAAAGGATTGAGATTTCCTTCCTTACTTGCCATACCATGATAAAAACCTTCTTAAGGGTTTTGGTCATTTGTAAGCAGGACGTTGAGAAGAAAACAAGGTAAGCAGAGATTTGGCATTTTCGTTAAACATTAGTTATATATCCTACTATTTTCATCAGTTCAATAGTTTTGTTGTCGTTAAAGACCATTGTGCAATATTCCACTATTGTTACACATGTATCACCATTTTCTCCATCTCTGGCCCTCAATGGGCGCTATCATGCTCTGGATTGAGTATACCCATCCTTTCCATTGTTTCATTTTGTCATAGCGATCATTGCAAAGGCTCAATTTTCATCTAAATGTTGACGTGTTTACTGATCGAGGGGCAGAATGATTATGACCCAATCACATTACAGTGAGACTTATATACATGTAGCAAAATGTATTTTTTGATTGGTCACATCATCCCAGAATCTAATTGGAGGACTATTTTGGATGCAGCCTGTCTATTTATAGTCTGACAAGTTTCACCTTGTGCACTTAGGGTCTGATTTTGTTTGTTTTATTTAGTTATTTACCTTTTCTAGCTCGTCCTTCTTAAACTGCTTAAGGCAAGAGGTCTCCTTACCGTCAGAGGTCATGCTCTTAGTTAGATGGAGGTCGTCTTGGATTCCATGCCCTTATTTAGATGGCGGCGATTTCGTGACGTCGTTTGCGCTATAGAGACGACCATACTACTATTGCCTATCAAGTCAAGGGCAATAACTCAAGAGTGTTAATGAGTCGATGTTGACGAAACTGATGAGATATCGACTTAGCAAAGTACTTATCATTTATACCAAGAATGCGTCAAATCTGACCAATAGGTACTGTTATGTCGTTCTGGGCGGACGGAATGAAAGACGGACGGACGGACGCACGGTCGACGCCAAAACTATATCTTCTATAAATTAGCGAGGTAAAGGTTATGTAGCCTATTGCAGGAAATCTACTTTCTGGTTCACGAAAAGTGGCAGCCTTTTACCGTTAGCAAAGAGTTTACTATTCAAAACCGGAGCTGAAAAGTAACTGTAAATTGTAGGTTGTTTGCTTAGCATGGTTTAGGTAGCGCCTAAGTTCATATTTATCATCATGCTGGCATACGACGAAATCGAGCTAAAATCAGAGAAAGTCTCTCTCTGAACTTATGCAAAGCGTATGTTAAACGAACCTAGAACGTGTGTCTAACATATACTTGACATCAAAAGAGACGCATATCTTTCATTGCTTAGGGGAGACCGGGGCTAGTTCGGCCCCATTTTATAAAACGTGCAATTTTCGAAATACTATAACATCTAGGTCTGCGAAACCTATATATTTAAGTAAGGCACAATAGGGCGGTACAAGTCCCGGTAACCCCCATAATGTGTCTCTGTACGATAAAGGGTAATCTTCATTCAAGGAGAACAGGTCATGATGGCCGAACTTGCCCCGCCATGGGGTAAGTTCGGTCACCCTCGGGGCAAGTTCGGCAAGGCCTATTATTATACAGTCAAACTTCTGTAGTTGGAATTGCAAATGGCCAAGAAAATGTAACGGCATTAACCTCCGAGTTAGTTCTTCAGAATACAAATTTACCAAAAATGAATCTAAAAATGTCGTATCAAATTGTCCGAGTTTTCGTCTTGCTTTTTGGGCCGATTTATTCTTTGAATAGCCTGCCTAGCCCATTAATGCCAAATAAAATGTCCCACATTTATCAAACGGACGAACAAGTTTTGAATCAAAGGGCCATTGGGTAGTAACTTTCATCAAATTTTATAATCTGTAAACAATCAGTGGACACCGTGATCAGACTCCGCACTCTGTGGCGTCTGATCTGGGTCTTTACTGTGTACCAATGACCCAGAGAAAGGCGCTAGGTTTGTATGGGTTTAGTTTTTTTAACTTATTTTTTTTCTAATCTTTGAATACATCTCGTTTTATTTGTTGTTATGTAAAAAATAATAATAACAATAAACGGAAAAGGAAAAATTTGCATTACGTGTCTTAGACATTTTTTTTTACTTTTGACGTCAATGTAAAATGGCGATCTGAAACTTTCGATGTAATGAACGTAATCATTACGCAGTCAGTCGTTACACGAAGGTATTTAGGATCCATGATATGAACACCCTTTACAAAATAGGTGACCTAAAAAACAATGGCAAATATTTTATGTAAGTGTATGGCAAGTTTGGCTATGGGCCGAACTTGCCCCGACTTAAGTGGCCGAACTTGCCCCTGACTGACTATTTCCAAATATTACGTGGCAGCTCCTTTTAAGATGCGGGAGAAGAAATTAACAATGTTTTATATCGAAGGACATAATCCGTTCGTAATTAAAATATAGAAATCAAATCAGTATCTTAACACATCTTTGGATGATTAAAACTGAAATGACTATGAGAAATTTACTAATCATGCAAGAAAACGAATTTTCTGATACAATATCAATATACCCTTCAACAATGCAGCTATTGTGTACTCATGTGGACAATTTCGTCACAAGTAATTTCCAAATATGTTTCCCAGCCCAATATCTTAGTTTACATGCTAAATATAGCCACATGCCGAACATGCCCCGAGGCCGAACTAGCCCCGGTCTCCCCTACTTAACATTTGAAACAATAATCACATTTTACCCTGAATAATAATATTGATATATTTGACAGAACGCATACACTATAGTTATGGGTCACTTTATTCCTTGTTACACAGTTAATTAATATCTTTTAGACAATGTAAAAAACGCAAAATCAGTGCTGTACGTAGGTAGAGCGATGTTTGAATCCAATTTCACTGCATATTAACGCAGCATAATGTAACAAATTCTAACACACCTCGCCTATAGAGTCAACGGTAACAAACTGTGATATATCGATCGTCTAACTTATGCTGAACTTGCACATGTAACCTCGAAGCCAATGTCTATTTTCTTTCGAGATGTAACGCATCTTAAACGTATGCATAACATGTAGCGTACATCTAACTTATGTCTAACGTATAAGCAATACGTCGGCATGCGCTGGAAATTTTTATGAATGTACAAAATTTTGGGACCCCTTCGCCGTGTCCGTAACGCGTTTAAAACTTAACTCTAACTTATTCACCGTACACTCACATCGTTGATGAATTTCCCATACATCGATATACATTGTTGCTACACGTACCTTTTCGTATGCATAACTTACATGTTGCGTACATCATGATCATTTATCTTTTTGCATGCATATTTTTTTCCTCATAGACTGGTGCTATACGTCGTAGTGTGACAGGGCCTTGAAGACTTCTTTATCTTTATCTTATCGAGATATAAGAAAAATCATCCGTAGATTTATTGCGCGAGCATTCGCAGGGGTAACAACCTACGTCATAGCGTGGGTGTTGTAAACACGTAGTATGACGCCATCTTTGATTTGCAAGGTTAGTTTTTCCCTTCGTAAATGTCGTATAAATTAGTGTCTGTCAAAACTAAGCAGTGCAGGCGGTGCCTAACATCACACTTGAACAGAATATACAATGGTCACGTCCAGAAATGCCGTTGCCTTTGTAAACATTCACCCACAAAAATCGAAGTGGGTGACTGCTAAAATTATCCTCGTGTCTCCCGCTTCGATTCTTGTGGGTGAATGATTACAAAGGCAACGGCATATCGGGGCGTGACCGTTATATATTCTGTTCAAGTGTGATGTTAGGCACCGCCTGCACTGCTTTGTTTGTACAGACACTCATTTGTTTAATCTTACGAAGGGGAAAACTGACCTTGTAAATCAAAGATGGCGCCGTACTACGAGTTTAAAACATCAATGCTATGACGTAGGTTGTTACCCTTGATTCGGTGTACCACGACCATTATACTAGGGGACGATGTTCCGATAAGTCAGCGGCGGGACAATATTATAAGAGGAAGTCTACGAATTTTGTTTGAGTTATCTCCCGCTTACCGGAAATAGATTTTTACTTATTTTTCCTGCCATCTGTCAAAAGAGAAAGTTTTTCGTATTTTAAAGGCCTTTGAGGTCAAAATGACTTACGATTTGCCATGTATGTCGTACATGGCAATGTATATAATTTCTGTTCACATTGTAAACAGCAATTCAAAGAGCTCAGTGGGCGCAAATCACTGGAAACTGAACATCGAAGAAGGAAAAGTTTTGCAAGCGGACGATGAAACGGCGGGTAATTCTAAAGGCTCGGAAGACGACCATCTATTTACTATTCTTAAAAACAGGAGGGTCGAAAACGGAGAATGGAAGGTTGACAGTGAATTAGAATGTCAGTCATGTCAATCCAACAATTTTCACAGAGAAGAAAGCGTGGAAAGGTAATCACCAGCTCAAAACATTATTATTGCATAAAATATGTAACACACGCTTTTAACAGCCATGTTTTTACAGGCAATTCACTAGCTGCTGATGCACAGCTTTTGTAATTTACAGATACACATTCTAGGATGTCACAAAAATTGACGTCATCAACAATAACGAGCATAGAAATGAGCGTAATTTAGTGACAGTAGGGCTGCCACGTTTACGAAATTTGGTAATCGTTTAAAATTGTTTGGTTGGGTGTTGTGATAGAACTTATCTGCTTATTTCAAGTTATTGGATTGCAACCTTGTGTTTCAACAACATCCTCGGAGTCCAGCAGATGTAAATGCATAGAATAACATGTTTGATCCCTATAATCCTACACTATATTAGGAAGCAGTTGACGAGCACTTAAGGGCTTACACCACTTCAACAAAGCGGTATGAAGGTATGTCGATTGGTCTGGGGAATCTCGGAAGTTCATGATTGTTAATTTTTGCTTGTATGCGCAGCCATAAACTACACATTTCAAGGGTAATTAGCTTCCATGCACAAAGAACTGGTTACAGCATGTATAGTGACGTCCGCTAACATGCGCGAACCGCGGCCCCTAACATGCGCGGGCTGCGGCCCCTAACATTACGCACTAGCCCAAGTTTCTGCGCCACATTTAATCAGATCAAATATTTTTTGTTATTATTATCGGGTATCTTATGTGAAGAGAAAACAGCTAAAAGTTTTCACTAAATATGCTAGCTACTAGCTAGCTTTCACTGCTGAACAGGGGTGGATTCCTGCAAAAATTGGATAATGTTGTTAAAAACTTCATGACCGTAATTTCAAATGGTAAAGGCTTCAAATTATTTACTTTGAATCAAATTATTGTTGATGAAGTAAATTGTTAAGAACAACCTTAGTCAGTTGTCAACCTTAGTTGTATGTATGTTAATAGATTAGTTCAATCAAAATATGTTAACCATGCCTGAATTTAAAAAAAAAAACAGTTATGATCCCTATTGTCATGTTTCTAATTTCTAGCGAACAAAGAGGTAACAAAAACATTGACAGGAAGAAAAACATCTTAACGTGTGGTAAAACAGCCAACTATACACAGTATGACCATCTACGAGGAATAACCAACAGAAATGAACATCCTCACATACCAGAACCTGAAGTAGCCATTATGTTCCGGAGAAAGGGTTCCAAAACTTCTGATGTTGATATGAATGAACTGGAAATTAGGCTTAAAAAGTTAAAGAAGCAGGTGTGATTTTTTGTTTTATTTTTGCGATTAGGCCAAATAAAAAACAAGTGTGTTTCGGGTAACGGGTCTGAAAATTTAAGTTAGGTAGGCACACATATATTTTTTTAATTAATATTTTTCTGAGAAAAAATTATTTTATGTATTTTGAAAATGCATGAAATTATATTTTTTCCAGAAAACCTGAAGAAAGCTCTAGGTTTAACCAGTAAATTTAGGTAGGGGCAGGTTACCATAAACACAGTTATTTTTTATATGGCCTTACCTGGGAAATAGCCAAAAGGCAAATTGCAAGACAAACCAAAAATGATGACAAAAAGGAAATTTAGGCAAGGCCTCATTAAATCTTTGCGTTCTGGGTAATTTTTTTACATGCTCCTTTTGCTGTCTAAATTTTTGAAAATCTTTCAGGAACACTTCGAGTGTCAAATGATTTGGATCCAGATCAGGGCCAAGATTCTGTCAGTCCTGATCTGGGTCCAAACTGTTTGCAAAGGTTATCAGCAGACGACAAAAGTTGCCGGTAGCATGTTTACTGCGTGTCCAGCCATCAGTGTTACATACATCAAGGGATATTTTCTCAAAATTTTGAAAACCAGTAACTTGGAACTTTATAATTCATTGCTTTATTTGAAATTGAAACTTGTTATCAGTTCATTTTTGAAAGTATTGTAGTGTTAGCCATCTAGCCTACAAACTCTGTCAGTGGAAAAGCTTGCTGAACCACCAAGGGTTGTTTATCACTTATATAGGCTATCTTTATTTGCATCACAAACTACAAGATTTCTAATTTGCATAGTACATCTACCCATACACCTAGTACCTTGTACCAATGTATAATGTACATGACTGCAACCGTCAAATTACTCAGCGAGAAGTCTCGACCCGACAATTGGCCTGGAAAGACATGGGTAAGGCAACGTGCTTGTGACCTGGGTAGCGTCACATGTGAGGCATAATGACCCTTCTTCATAGAAGAGACACCTACACCCTTTAAAAAAGGATAATAAAAAAGATAGCTATCTCAGACACTGAAGAGACCAGGCATGCAAAATTGTGCTCTGCAATTTAATCTTTTTGTGAAGGAATAACTAAGAATTTGTGGATGAATTTTATATCATCATGATGACAATAATTTCAGCTTTTACAGATTTGTAAGAAAATATTCACAATTTTACACTCAAAATTTTTGTTTAAACCTATATTCCTTTTTCCTTTTTCAGCAACCGAAATCATCAGGAACTTTCAGCCAAATTGGAAATTTTTGGAGGATCAAAGGGAATACCCAGCTTTCAATAGAATGTTTTCGGAAGTCTCTTATGATCTCACCAAACAGTCCAGACATTTTACTCTACCTCGCTCGAGTTCTTTTTAATCTCCAATACCTCGACGATGCTATCTTTTTAACCCGCCGATCATTAGTGATGCAATCTCCAGACGATAATTCATGGCACCAGCATTTTACTTTAGGAGAAATACTCAAAGCTTACGGACACTATCAGGAAGCGGCGCTACATTTTCACCACGCTCTAGAGTTAAATCCGGGCTTCCAGCGGGCCGAGGCCCATCTACGAGATATGGAAGGCGCGCCAAACCCATCTATAACACAGTATACCCTTTTTATCATTTTATTTCTAGTCATGGGGGTGATCTTCGGAGTGATTACTTCTATGGAGGCTGGTTATGATGAGACTAGCGAGGGTAAACCGCAGAGACATTTTAACCGAGCTATGGCCATGAGATCAATTAAGTTGGGAATTAATCCTCGTCTTATAAGGTTGCGTAAACTTAATGCACCTTGACTGGATCCTAAAGCATTACTGTTATGTAGAATCCATTAGGAAAATAAACAAGATTTTTTAAACATTGAATTTACCTTAGCCTTTTCCCCACTCTTCATGACAATTGCCTTCTGACCTCACTTCTGCTTATGTACTTTTGGGGCTTATATGGCAAATAATATAGACCATAGGTTTAGATAAACTTTTTGAGCGTAAAATTGTAAATTTTTTCTTTTGCATTTCCTTATTAAATGTTTTGGGTGCTCAAAAGAACAGTCTCATTGAGACAGTTCTTTTGAGTACCCACAACATATGTTTTGGTTGAGTAATACGTAAACTAATTTCTTGGTACTAACATTTAACTAAAGGACTGATAGACCCAGATCAGACTGCTCCTTAAGTACCAGTATGATCAGGGATCATAGTTTTTGCATAGATACTTTTGGCAAAATTTCATCTGGGTCTTCACTATTTGCTATAAAAGATAACAAAACTTCAGAGACAGAAATACTTCACAGGGGACAAAAAATCTACTCGTCGGCTAGTAATTACGAGTGAAATAAAAAGGACAAGTAATTCTTCCCAAAGCACTCCTCCTACAGGACGAGTGCTTTGGGAAGAATTACTCGAGGAAGTCATATTACATAATACTCCCTTATATTCTTAACTAAAGGCCTGTATATTCTAAAGGACAAGTGCATGTGTTTGCAGGACGAGTGAAAATTATAAGTCGCTCGTCCTGCAGGACAAGTGCAATATTGAAATATTTTCGTGCCCTGCTTCATAATTTGGAATATGCTGTGTGAACCCTTTACTTGTTAGTGGCCACTTTTGTCGTCTGCTGATAACTTTTGCAAACCATTTGGACCCAGATCAGGACTGACAGAACATTGGCCCTGATCTGCATCCAAACCATTGAACATTGATACAGATAGTGTGTTCCTGAAAGATTTTTTTTTAAAAGGCAGCAGAGGACCCAAAAGCATGAAAAATTTACCCACCATGCAAAGAGTTAGTATAGGAAACAGACGTCTATTTTACCATATTGAATCATTACAATGGCAGAATCAGGGGTTCAATCAATACAAAAAAAGGATCTGATGAAAATTCTATGTTTGGAAAATCTTGTGTTATATTTAGGAGTGTAATCTATCATAGTCATGGATATGAGCAGAATCTAAATCACCAGATTTCTTCCTCCATGCAATAACATTTCATGGGCACTTCTTGGAACCAGGTCTCCAGATAAGATTGTTCTCAACCAAAACATATGGTGTTGGTACTCAAAAGAACTGTCTCAATGAGACGGTTCTTTTGAGCACCCAGAACAAATGTTTAATTGATTAGAAAGAAAACAATTACAATTTTATGCTAAAAATGCCCTTCACTGGAACTGTGGTGCTTCCCGTGGTGTGACCTGACTGTGTTTTTTGGATAGGAGTAAGAAAACTTGTGGTTTGGATACATTTGATCTAGGGCTTCATATATATGTCTGAGGCAGCTCCCTATAGTGAGGTGTCCAATGATCTACAGATGGGCTTCCAAGAAAACTCAGTTTTGAAACAACTTTGAACTTGTGTATTGGATGTTAAGAATGTAACTTCAACAATTGAAAATATATCGGAGGTTTAGATAAACAATTTTTTTAGCTTAAAATTGTAAATATTTTCTTACCCATCAGTTTTAACATGTGTTTTGGGTGCTCAGAAGAACCGTCTCATTGAGACGGTTCTTTTGAGTACCCACAACATATGTTTTGATTGAGAAATAAGAAAATTATTTTTTGGCACGCACTCTTAACTGAGATCCTGTATATTCCTTAAACTTTAGTAAGGGGGTTATTTTAACTCTACCTCACTGGAGTTCTTTTTAATCTTATTATTGGGTAAAAATGCCAGTACAAATAGAAACTCCTAGTAAATTTCCTGGCCAGTGAGACTTCAAACAGTTTGGATACAGATCAGTCCCGACTTAATGTTGGACCTGCTCTTGATCCAAGTTGTTTGGCACTATAATGGTATTCCAGTGAACATTTTTTGAAAACAGTTACTAATATGTTTCCAGAGTTTAAGTGACCCCCGTTTTTCTCTTTTTAAACAACTTTAAATTGAACCTAGAAGAACGGCACTTAGCATGTGGATTTAAATGCATACCGCGTAACTAAAACTTATTTTTGGGAGACGCCCTTATTTGTAAATGAAGCCCAAATCCCCTGTACAAAAGAATAACTTAGTTGTTTTTCCCAATTAATATACCCATGTGTACCCCTATAGATACACGTGGTATATTTGCATTGCTTTGATGATATATACTAGCCTACAGGAATATCGATATCAACTGATTCAACGAAAATCTATTCCGCAAACCTCACTCGTCATCACTTTGACACACGCACGCACGCACACACGCAATTGTAAAAGTCTATATGGATCCTAGACTGTGCCGTATTGAAAGCAGGCAAATAGAAGGCTTAAGCATGAAACCTGCATGTACATATAGCACCCTCTATTTCAATTCATCGTCTCTTTTTGCCTACGAGGTTATTTGCCTTGGTTTTGTCGTCTGCTGATATTTTTTTTTTCAAAATCAGTTTTTTGTTGTTGTTTTTTCAAAAAAAGATTGGTAATTTCAGTAGAGGTTCAAGCAGTTTGGATCCAGATCATCTCCGTCGGGTCTGATCTGGGTCTAAATTGCTTGCAAAGGTTATCAGTAGACGACACTAGTAAGTAAAGAGTTTATGACGACAATTCAAGCAAAGTAGAGAGTTGACGAGAAATACCGAATCAGGGATATACATTAAACTTCAAGAGCATCAAATATTTGCCTGCTTAAGATATTTCGCTGATAAACTTTGTCAACAGCCGAAGCCAAGTTCAGGCTAAAATGTTGGGCATTATCTGGATCCATACTATTTGAAACCCTACTTGTATTCCTGAAAGACATGTTTTTAGAAAATAATTATCTCGAAAGAAAATTCAGCAGAGGACAACAACAACCTAGCATTTAAGGTTTAGACAATACTATTACTAGAATCGTTTTTTCACATAGGCCATTTCAATGCATCGGTGAAGCTTATAAATCAATATAAGCAGTGAATCATGGCCTAATGCGCGAAGATTGATCCAGTTAAGCAATTTTAGCGTGAAGCTGCGTCTGTCTTCATCAGTTTAAACACGTGTTGTGGGTGCTCAAAAGAACCGTATCGTCGAGACGGCTGTTTTGAGTACACACCAAATATTTTTGAAACTATTTTTTGGTTGAGAAATAGGTACAATAATTTTCTGTAACGCACTCTTATCTGTAGGACTGAAGAATTACCTCCACTGACCCGTATAAACCATGTCTTATTTATTTCGTTAGGCTCACTTGGGGACTAATTCAAAGATGAGCACCAAAAACACACCAAAATTCCATCTAATCCCAGCCTATACAAAAAGTCGCATTTATGTGGAAAAAATTAATTCTATTACGCGGTCTATATCTAAATTCATTTCTCTAATTTATTTTTCAATTAAAATCACCATTAAGGAATAAGTGGCATTTATGTGGAAAAAATTAATTCTATTACGCGGTCTATATCTAAATTCATTTCTCTAATCTATTTTTAAATTAAAATCACCATTAAAGAATAATTAGCAAAAAACAGGGGTCACTTAAGTTCTGGAAACACTATAGTAAATTTTGTAAATAAATGACGGCAAAAAGCATGCCAAGTTTCAAAGAATTAAATAGAGGATCTTACATGAGTGCTCATGTTGTATTGAATTTATTAAACAAGTTGGGGAAAAGAGATAAAATGCAAGGCTTGTCGAGCATTGTATCTCTTTTTCGCAACAAGTTTAATAAATTCAATAATACAAGAGCAAGAATGTAAGATTCTATTCATCATACGACATTAAGATTACTTTGAAGTCTCATTTCTGACGTAAAAACATTATTATTTTGTCATTATGTACGCAACGTTGTTATGGACGTCATATTGTTTACCGAAAATCTGTAAACAACTATTGGTTTATGGAATTTATTGCATGGCGTTATTTCACTCACAGACACGGTCATATGATAAATTGGACGTAGAGTACAGTATTAAGCTTAATTTTAAAGTGCATAGGTTTATATAATCAAAATTTTCCAGCATAAAATTGTAAATAATTTCTTATCCATCAATTTTAATATATGTTTGGGTGCTCAAAGGAACCATCTCAATGAGACTGTTCGTTTGAGTACACACAACATATGTTATGGTTCAGAAATAAGAAAATTAATTTTTTGCCAGCAATCTTAACTAAAGGCCTGTATATTCATAAGTTTTTAAAAAATTCTAGACCTCCAATAGAAAACAGTTGAGGTCCAGATCAGCCGGATTCTGGTTGCTGATAATTTTCTTATACATAAAGGATCTAACATGTGTGCTCATTGAATTTATTAAACAAGTTGAGGAAAATCGATAAAATGCGAGGCTTGCAGAACATTTTATCTTTTTTTCGCAACGAGTTTAAGAAATTCAATAATACACAAGGAAGATGGTTTGATTCTATTTATCATATGATGTTTAAATTATTTTGTATTCGCTTTTTTGGTGTGAAAATGTCAAGAGTTTGCCAAATATATGCAACGTTGTAATGGGCGTCATTTCATAATGTTACAAAAATCTGTAAACCACTAGTGATTTATCGATATTAATGCATTGCGTTGTATCACTTCCAGATGCCACACAGTATGATAATTCAGTTTCAGAAATAAGAAGAATAATTGTTAGTTATGCACTGTTATTAGGGGTGGGGGGGATCAGTGAATAAAAATGTAGCTGATCAGATCGTGCATAAACACAGGCTGATCTCCTACTTTGTTATTCACATGCAACAAAAACAGGTGTTCCGTGGTTTGTCAACAAAGGATTCACACTTGTACACTCAAAAATTGTGTTTAATGGACATATGATGACACACATTGAATTCTATTGAGTGGTGGATTCAAAACTTCTAATTTCCACACAGTCCAATGGTGCTATTTCCTTATTAAATGATATGGATTCATTGTGTAGATGAAAAAACATTGTGGATCCTGAACAGCTAGCTTCTCATTATAATGAATCCAGCCTGTCTGGGTCTACACCGTTTTTATAAAAAAAAATTGTGTAAACTATTTTGAAAATTATGTTCAAAGTTTGCTTATTTACATAGGCCCAGATAAGGAAATTTTATGAGTGTAAAACTGTAATTATTTCCTTACCCATAAATTTAAACATTTGTTAGGGTGCTCAAAAGAACCGTCTCATTGAGACGGTTCTTTTGAGTACCCACAACTTATGTTTTGGGTGAGAAATGAAGAAAATAGTTTTCCAATACACATTCTTATCTGGAGGCCAGTATTTATGTTGAATAGATATGATTAACTCTACCTTCTGGCAAATTTTGCATGCTTTTTTGTTGTCTGCTGATTTCTTCCAATATTGACTTTTTTGAAAAATTCTTTCAGGAATACCATTAGAGTGTCAAACAGTTTGGATCCAGATTAGGCCCGACATATTGTCGGGCCTGATCTGGGTCCAAACTGTTTGCAAAAGTTATCGGTAGATGACACTAGGAGATAAAGAGCGTCCATGGCATTTTTAACCCTTATTTTAACAGCAAGTATTATTAATGAACAGAACTGCTTCATTGTGTTTGTTTTATCCCTCTAAAGCCTGTTTGTTTGATTTGATTCTTTACGTCCCATCAACAATCTTTCAGTTATAAAGGGTAGGGTCTTCCTGGGTTGAACCAGTACTAAGCTAGGATTAATGTTCTTGCTGAAGGACACAACGCAGCGTTGCCCGTGAGGCTCGAATCCGCGGCCCCTTGGTCTCGAGTCAAGCACGGAGCCATTGGGCTCCCTCCCTAAAGGCTCTGGGCATAGCGCAGTTGGTAGTGAGTCCAATGGCAAATCTGACTGCTGTGGATGGCAATAGACGAGTTGCGAGTTTTAACAGAGACATACATACATTATCCTCTCCCTACTGTCAAGACTTCATTATACCCCCGGTATACGAAGTAAATAGGGGGTATATAGTTTTTGCCTTTTCTGTAATTATGTTTGTCTGTCTGTCTGTAAACTTTTTTTTCTGTCAAAGATTTCTCAGCAACTACTTGACTTAGGGCTATGAAATTTGGTACAAAAAGCTTGGTAGTGATGAGTTGTACTTTGTAACAAAAAAACAGCCACATTTTGCTTATCAGTCCCTTTATTTCTTCATTTTTCTTTCTCTCCAATGAAAATTTCTGTCACAGATTTCTCAGCTCCTATTCAAGACTTCATTATACCCCCGGTATACGAAGTATATAGGGGGTATATAGTTTTTGCCTTTTCTGTAATTATGTTTGTCTGTCTGTCTGTTTGTCTGTAAACTTTTTTGTCTGTCAAAGATTTCTCAGCAACTACTTGACTTAGGGCTCTGAAATTTGGTGCAAAGCTTGGTAGTGATGAGTTGTACTGTGTAACAAAAAAACAGGATTATTTTGCTTATCAGTCCCTTTATTTCTTCATTTTTCTTTCTCTCCAATGAAAATTTCTGTCACAGATTTCTCAGCTCCTATTGGAGCCAGTGTTTTCAAATTTTGTGTGCATCTTAAGGTAGGCAAAGTGTACTTTGTAAATGAAAATAAAGATGCGAATCCTTATTTTGTCTTCTTTTTCATTTTTTCCTTCTGTCACTCTTATATAATCGAATGGACATTTTTTCTGTCAAAGATTTCTCAGCAACTACTTGACTTATGATTCTGAAATTTGGTACAAAGCTTGATAGTGATGAGTTGTATTGTGTTACAAAACAACAGCCACATATTGCTTATCAGTCCCTTTATTTGTTCATTTTTCTTTCTCTCAAATGGAAATTTCCGTCACAGATTTCTCAGCTCCTTTTGGAGCCAGTGCTTTCAAATTTTGCGTACACCTTCAGGTAGGCAAAGTGTATTGTGTAAATGAAAATAAAGATGCTAATCCTTATTTTGCCTTCTTTTTTCAATTTTTCATTTTTTCCTTCTGTCGCACTTATATAATACATATGGACATTTTTTCTGTCAAAGATTTCTCAGCAACCACTTGACTTATGATTCTGAAATTTGGTACAAAGCTTGATAGTGAGGAGTTGTATTGTGCAACAGCCACATATTACTTCTCAGTCCCTTTATTTGTTTATTTTTCTTTCACTCCAATGAAAATTTCTTTCACAGATTTCTCGGCTCCTGTTGTTGGAGCCAGTGTTTTTAAATTTTGTGCACACCTTCCGGTAGGCTAAGTGTATTGTGTAAATGAAAATAAAGGTGCTAATGCTCATTTTGCCATCTTTTTCAATTTTCCTTCTGTCACTCCTATATAACACATATGGCTGTTTTTTGGTCAGTTTTCTCAGCAACTACTTGATTAAGGATTATGAAATTTTGTGTACACTTCAGGTAGGCAAAATGTATTGTGTAAATGAAAATTAAGATGCTTATCCTCATTTTACATTCTTTTTTCAAATTTTCAATCTTTTCTTCCGTCACTCCTATATAACACATAGGGACATTTTCATCAAAGTTTTCTCAGAAACTACTTGATTAAGGATTATGAAATCTTTAACAATTTTGTCTTTTCTCTGAAAGTGTTACAACCTCTGATGGCTACTGCCGGGGGTATGTGAGCTTTGCTCACTTCTTGCTATATTTTCATTATGTCTCCATCCCAAGGGGGAGGGGGACATAGTGTTTTGGGTGTGGATCTCGTTAGCTTCGGGGTTTGTGGAGGCTTTTTTGCATGCAAGATAGCTCAACCAGCTATATCTTTGGAGTGCATAGGAATTCTTAAGATATTTTGATAGCTGGCTCTTGACATTAGATTCACCTATTGCACTGATACTACATGCACCACACAAGAAGCTCCAAAATGGAATTCTGGGGGTCAGAAAAATAGGTGTATACAGCTCAAACCATCAATGATCATTAGACTTCGTGACACTGGCATCTCAAGATGGCGACGCTCACCGATAAATTGGAGCTACAGACTATTCTCGCTGTTGTAGCCTCTAAGAGAGGCCCACCTCCAACTCTGTGAACAATAACATTTCTAACAGACACACGAGCCTGTAATAGAGATTTTACGGTATATTCCATAACCAACACAAAACATTGAATAACCCATACATAATTTGGTTATAGGGGGAAGACAACAAAGTTAAGTGATTTGTGTTTATTGTATTAACACAACATTTATGAATTTACACCTCAGAATCACTACACAGGACTTTTTAAAAATGGAAATTACCTTTAAGATCATGTGAATGCCTTTTAATCTTATGCATTGTTTAAAAATTAACTTTTCACAAAAAAAGTCAAAATTACTATCAGACTGCCAAACTTATTTTAAACACCAGATCAGGATTTCGGTTGTTTTACCCATGTGAGATTCTATATCTCACATACCCGTACCAGCCCTGGGGAAAGATAAAAAACGAACAGCTGCACTCTGGCTGTATGTTGATCCGTGACTTCGTTGTAATGTTAAAATGACGTCACCATGTCGCATCTCAGCATATTCAGGGTTTTCTAGAAAGCTTTCATAAGTTTTTAATGAGGTATTAGGTGGTGAGCAAGAAAAAAGATCCATCATGAGTGAGGGTGGGATAGAAAAATCCGTCCCTTGTGATTACCGATTGTCATCACTCAGCAAGCCTCGTGATGCCAATCTGTGATCCTCGGGACGGATTTTTCTATCCCACCCTCACACTCATGATAGATTCTTATAGTCTGGCCCAATCTGGGCTCAAACTGTTCACAAATTTATCAGTATGTAGCACTAGTGAGAATGATGACTAACCCCTTTTATCATCCAAGTGCCAAGGTTAAGTAGGTGGGCGATTTGACACTTCTTATAAAAGAACAAAATATGAATATTACTCCAAAGTAGCATGGAAAAAGCGGGAAATACCTGACTCTTAGGGTCTTTTCTGACACATCCTCTGACTTCAATAATAAATGAAAATGCCTGAATGTTTAATGGAAAACAGATGGCTTTCTAATTATCATTTAGGGAACTTGAGAAGCGTTGCATCTCACAGATCTCAGATTTCAAACCTCTTAATATAGATACATACACAGGGTTCACACAGGCTTGAAAAGTACTTGGATATGCAGGACTGTCTTGAAAAGTCCTTGAAAAGAAAATTTGCCTTGAAAGTACTTGAAAACACTCAAAGGCCTTGAAAAGTCCTTGAATTTTACCATTTATAGGAGGACTCAACACTGTCTTTGGAGACCCAAGTCACAATAAAATTGTGGTGCCTTTATTTGGTGCAGCATATGCTGCACCAAATAAAGGCACCACAATTTTCTACTAATTTTCTAAAACTAATACCTTTAGTAATGCACTGTAGCATTTCCGAAGTAGAATTTTAATGTGTAAATCAGTATTTTTCATAAGATTTCAATCGTTGAAAACAGTAGGAAAGTCTTTTTTTTTTGTTTGTTTGATTTGATTCTTTACGTCCCATCAACAATCTTTCAGTTAAACAGGGACGGTTCTTCCTGGGTTGAACCAGTACTAAGCTAGGATTTATGTTCTTGCTCAAGGACACAACGCAGTGACGCCGGTGAGGCTCGAACCTGCGGCCCCTCGGTCTCGAGTCAAGCATTCTACCACTGAGCCCCCATAATGCAAAGAATTAATGTCAGGGATCTAGTGTAAGAAATAAGAACATGTAAAGTATCTCCCATCAGTGTATGGAAGCACATAAGTATAATCATTTATTTACTACAACTAACATGCATGGAATGCTTCTTCTATATTGGAAGTTAAAATAGAAAATATACATTGTAATGGTGGCATTGCTCACAAAACGGTCTCGTTGCGAGAAAACCTAATTATGTTGCATGCTAACAATAAAGGTGCAGACCAGCCTGCACATACATAGACACATTATATACTCAATGTCAGTGAAATCACATACACTTAACATAGGACAATATTTAGTACATTCTGAACGAAGAACTGCGGATACTTCAACACTCAATTTATGGCATAGGGTGCCATGCATCACCACTATGGAAAAATGTATCCATCACACCCGAATGCATTATAATCATTCCTTGACAGACTCCTGTAGTTTCCATTGCATTGTATAAGAACATGCAAAGTTTTGGTGCTATCTTAAAGTTTGATCCTCATTTCTTGCGTTTAATGGGATAACCTAAACCATTTTGGTGGGGCTTTCAATGAAAATGCCTAAGGCATGTTCTGGCATGTTGTCTTCTGAAAATGATGATTTCAAATTCTTAAAAGCTGCAAAAAACATAAAATGCACGCGCATCACATGCACCATAGTTCCAGACCATGTGTAACTGTTTCCAAACCAGCTTGTCGTTGACTAGAAACATGAACGTAACAGTAGCCAAAGAGCTGCATCATATATTTCCGAAAAATATTGAAATTTCGATACTGGTAACTTTTCATTGACGCTGAGTATATAAGCTAAGAAGACTGATTTGAGTCTTACTTGGTCGCAAACCAAGTTGTTTTGTCTTGACGAGCCAAAAAAATATTTCACCTACATATATTATGCTTCTAACAAGTGCACTGAGCACATAACTCTTTTACAAAATTCTGTACTATCTCAGGAAAACAGTGTAAATATAGATCAGCTGGCTTCTGATGATCACATTTAAATTTATCCTGAAATATGACACTGTATAAAACTGTATGGCTAAATTGTATACAGTTGCACTTACAATTTATCTGATTTCACATGTAAGTGTATGGGGTATAAAATGGCTGAAACATCAGGGCCCAAAATTAAAATGCCTCCTTAAAATCGAATACTACCTAAGTTATAAGTATTGATTTTTTGAGGATACGACAATAACGTTTCAAACTTCTTAAAATTAAAATTGTTTCATGTATTCTCTTGATCGCAATGTACCCAGCCTGGCAATTTATTAAACATTTAAGATACCATGTTGAAATATCAATACATGTACTAACTAAGTTAGCACTTAACTTAAGGAGGCATAATTTTGGGCCAAGGAGCATCATGGGCGGATCAGGAGGGGGTACAGGGGGTCTGGACACCCCCTGAAAAATCACAAAAATATAGGGTTTTTAGCAATACTGGTCCAGAAATTCTGAAAAACCAAGCCAGCGTTCAACGTGGGCCATCATTGGCCCCCAACGAAACACCATGGCATTTCGCCGGTTAGCCGATGATGGCCCACTTTTAGCGGTATTTGGATCCTCTCTCCCTCATAATCTGAAAAAAAAAAACACAAAAAAAAACGCTGTCAGAGTTGGACCCCCTCTGGCAAAACTTTCTGGATCCGCGCATGAGCATATCAATATCAGTGAAAACAAATCAAAGAGTGAATACAAGGTATATACATTGTATTACCATATTTGACAATAATATGGGTGAAAGTTCAAAATTTCCCAAATCCTGAACTTTAGAAAATCAGAATTTAAAACTTGCTGTATGCCTCCTAAATATCAAAAATTCCAAATATAATGGTCAATACATTTAGATAAACTGAAACTAAATCAGAAAAGCTATTATTTCCAGCAGAATTCAGCATTTCAAGGCTGACTTTCTATGGAAAGTCAGCCTCAAAATCCTGAATTCAGGAATAATCCTGAAAACTTTTACCCATGCAATAAACGCATTGTGGGCAAAACCTTTTCGAAATTTCATACCACTTTTTTAAGACTGTAGACCCCGATCAGCTGGTCTATGATTTAGCCAGCTGGTCAGGAACCATACTGTTTTCCACCAAGACCATGAATCCATATAATAATGAAAATGCACCTCTGGATTGACTAAAAATCACCTCAAAAAGAACTTGGTGTGAGCTAGGTCAGCGTATAAGGGTACGTATTCTGTTTGTTCGATTTGATTTTTATGCCCCAGTCAACAATTTTTCAGTTATGTCTGGACGGGTCTTCGTGGGTTGAACCAGTATAGTACTAAGAGCAAGGATTAATGCATCTTGCTCAAGGACACAACGCAGTGACGCTGGTGAGGCTTGAACCCGCAACCAATTGGTCTGGAGTCAAGCACTCTACCACTGAGTCACTGCGCTCCAAATAAGGGTACATATGGCAGTTTGAATACATGATTTATTACAAAAAACTCAACAGATCTTCTAATATGAAGTTGTTTACAAGTGTTTTGATAAATTTATGATAACTCTATATCTCCTAGTGTCGTCTGCTGACAACTTTTGCAAACAGATAAGTCCCATACCTGGCCCAAAAAAATGTCGGGCCTGATCTGTTCGACACTCAGATGGTATTCCTGAAACAATTTCTTGAAAAACTTGATTTTGAAAAAAATCAGCAGACGACAAAGAAGCATGTAATATTTCCGAGGCAGCAAAGAGTAACCATGTCATGACATCACTGAGAAGCATTCAACTTCAGGCATGCTGATAAGGGCTGTTATATCTTCCCCATTTTGTTTTTATTTACTTCTTACCCATAAAGCACCACCTATAATTTGCAGCCGACGACAATAACAAACTGAAGGTCCTGAAGCGCTCACCTGATCTCCTTAATAATGTTAAAATAGGTCAAGGTCAACTAGGGCTTATAATGAAACATATTTTGTTTTACCATATATGGAGGTTGCAGCCATTTAAGTCAAGTGACCTAAACCAATCTTATGAATACTCCATCAAACAGCCAAGTGATTTCTGAGAAAAAGATGTTTAAATAAGTGGCCTTGGATAAAAGGTCATAGGTCAGCATGACATTTGGTACTTATATAAAACGATTGTCTCATTAGATTAAACATTTCTCGCAAGTATTATGCTTTGGGCTTAAACAGTTCAAGAAATATGAACATTTCAAGGTTTTTCCCATATAAATGCATCAAGAATCAAATTTGACCATGCCATAAAGTAGGTCGAGGTCAACCTAGATTCATCATTTGAGCAAACCTGGTAGGGCCCACATCCCCAATGCTACATACCAAGTCCCAAGGCCATTGGCCTTCTGGTTCCAGAGAAGAAGATATTAAAAGGGTTTTTACCATAAATGGCCATCTTGGTCATGTGACCAAAATATTTTGTATAAATTTTGGCTAACTTATCATAAGGAGTCTTCACATGAAATTTGAGTTTGATTGGGCCAATGGTTAGTGAGAAAACTATGTTTTAATATATGGTAACCTAAGCTGAAAGGTCAAAGGTCAACTTTGACCTTTGAAACTTCTTTATAGCCATTGTCTCATTAGGTTAAACATATCAAGTGAGATTTATGACTAAGGCTTCCACAGTTTTAAAAAAAATCAACTTTCCAAAAAATCCCATTTAAATGCATTAGGAAGAAAAATTGACCTTGACATTAAGTAGGTCAAGGTCAACCTAGGATCATCATTTGAACAAACTTGGTAGGCCCCACATCACCCAAATGCTACATACCAAGTCCCAAGGTCATCTGCCTTCTGGTTCTGGAGAAGAAGATTTCAAAGGGTTTTTACCATATATTGGTGTGGTGGCCATCTTGGTCATGTGACCAAGACCATTTGAACAAACATTCGTTCCCGCATACTAAGGAGTGGCCATATGAAATTTGAGTTTAATTGGCCCAGTGTTTGGCCCAAGATGTTTGAAAATGTTTATGGACGGACGGATGCTATTACCTCATCCATGAGCCTTCGGTTTAGGTGAGCTTATAAGACATAATATTTCATGAAATATCATACCTTATTTTTTTCGAAAATTAGGCAAGATGTCACAAAATTTGTTGTGATTGGCACTTCAAGGGTTAGTAGCCACTGTGGTGTACTGGATAAACCCCACTCCTCGTAAACGGGGCTTCTGTCCGATGAGACTTTAAGCTGTGGCCTCGTCTCCATATGACCTTAGCTGTTGGTGGGACATTAAAAAACAAATACACACACACTTCCTATTATCAGATTGATTTGCTATTCAGTAATAGTGTGAGTAGCAATATATTCACATTGTACATGTACAGTAAAACCTGTGTATAAAGGTCTCTCTCAAAAAGACCAAAAATTGGTTTTCAAGACTAATTAATGCTTAATGCAGGTCAAATGTATTGCAGAATGCTCAAAGGGGAGCATTCTGCAATACTTTTGACCTTCATTAAGCTACCATTTGACTTGTGATTAAGATCTTTGTTTTGTCTATTTTTGAGGGGCCATTTTACACAGGTTTTACTGTATACCTTAATTAATAATTTTGATCAGCTGATTATATATGGGCCTCATCGCCGGAAAACCTGAATTAGTTGCATGCAACCAACAAAGGCGCTTACCACCCAGCACATACGAGCAGTCTGGTCAGCAGCTTTGTTAGTCACTCTCTGGAAAGTATAATAGCTAAGGCTACTACATTTTTCAATATCTCAGGTAGTCTCCAGGGGACAAAAATTCCACTCGTCCGCTCGTAATTACAAATGAAATCTAGAAAGGATAAGTAATTCTTCCCAAAGCACTCTTCCTGTAGGACCAGTGCTTTGGGAAGAATTACTAGAGGAAGTCATATTTCATATTACTCCCGTATGTTCTTTTTGTATACACTTTTAAAGGACAAGTGAATGTGTTTGCAGGATGAGTGAAAATTGTAAGTCACTCGTCCTGCAGGACAAGTGCAATATTGAAATATTTTTGTCCCCTGGCCTTTGTAGCTCTTCAGGCTAGTTTGAGCATTACTTGATAAAAAAACCTGAGACAGGTTTTCTTGCGTTGTAGCCAATTGGGTTCAAACAACCGGGCCCTGCCTTGTCTTAGACCATAGGTTTGGATAAACAAACATTTTGAGTATTTTCTTACCCATTAGTTTTAACATATGTTTTGGGTGCTTAAAAGAACCGTCTCATTGAGACGGTTCTTTTGAGTATCCACAACATATGTTTTGGTTGAGAAATAAGAAAAATCATTTTTTGGTACGCACTCCTAACTAAAGGCCTGTTAGACATATTCTTTATAATTTGTTCAGACTCAATGTTTGTGGCAATTTTACAACCATTTGGGGACTTCTTATCATAGTCATAGTAAATGCTCTTTCACTAATTGTCTTATATATCTTGTCCTCAGGCTCAGAAAGCAATCCAGTCTGTGTTCGAATTCCCCGTACTGAAAAAAGCAACAAAGTTTAAAATTAATAACATAGTCCTATATTGCGACAACAAGAGAAAAGTCTTAATCAATTATGTTAATTCTTGTATGAACTGCTAAACAAAACTACATGCAAAACATTAATCTGTTCTAATTAACCCTTTTCATTCTGATAGACTATCCCATACTTATGTATGGGATTGTCCATTTTGTATTTTTAGGGGTAGCCAGCCAAAATTAATATAAAATAATGTAAAATGATGTCCCTGGAAAAAAAATCATCTTAGCAAACAGCACAGTCTAATGAAATGCTGCCTTACAGGACATTTTGTCTGGGTCTTCACTATTTGCCAAAGTACTTGTTTACAGGTATCCAGAATGAAGAGGGTTGATTGTTAGTTTAACCCTTGTTAGAACTGCTAAAGAAAGTGACATGCAAAACCTTTGTCTGATTAACAATAGTAATAATCACACATGTACAAGAGGGAGGGCAGTGGCTCAGTGGTAGAGCGCTTGACTCGAGACCGAGGGGCAGCGGGTTTGAGCCTCACTGGTGTCACTGCATTGTGTCCTTAAGCAAGACACATTTATCCTAGCTTAGTACTGGTTCAACCCAGGAAGACCTGTCCCTATATAACTGTAAGATTGTTGATGGGACGTAAAGAATCAAATCAAACAAAAAAAAAACATTTACATGTGACAGCCTGTGAGATAATGGTTCTTATCACAGTGCTTGCACTAGTGGGCGTTTTTACGTCTGAAATTGGCTTCTGTACGCCGCAAATCCGAAGATCGGACGTACTCTGATTTCCCTATAAAATCATGTACGCCCGTCGGCAATAGCCGTGACGTATATATCGGTAATGAGAATTTGGCCGTTTGATCTCGCCGCCCTCTTCAGAAAGTCAAGTGTGCGTAACGGCATTTATACTTGATAAAGAATTCATTCAGTGATTGACCAATGGGCGCTCAGGACAACCTCAGACCGCGCTCAGGACAACCTCAGACCGCCCACTGCCTGCTGTGACGATTAAGTTGACAGGTGTTGAAATAATTATTTTACCTACCCATTACCTACGACCACATGAGTAATATTATAGAGAGAAAGATCTGTGTCGCGAAACCCTTCCGTTTTTTTTTGGTCTAAAATTGTTGCATTTCCTTCCAAATATTATTCCAATATTTGTTTAATTTTTGTTTGAAAAACGCGAGAACAATGTTTTTATACAAAATCTTACATTTCTGCAGTAGACTTGATGTTTTTCTATCGGAATCAAGTGCTATTATCTGAGAAAAATCAGAAACTATCAATCTGCGTATATACCCCACCAACTAGGCCCGCATTGCGAGGAAAATAATGAGACAGTTGCATTTAGGAACCTGAGTTTTAAATATCATAACCAACTCAACTTTAAGCAATAAAGGCAAGGTCTTTTAACATCATAAAGAGCTAGCAAATTTAGCTTAAATATTTTTGCGAGTTAATTAAAATTTGCAGATTTTTTTAACAAGTTGAGCTTTTAAAAGAACTAGGCCTTGAGTCAAAGCAGGTATTTTTGAGTTGTAAATAAATTCTATCAATATTACAGCGCAAGAAAGATTTCTTTAGATCATAAGGGAAATCTTGCCAAACTCGCCTGTTCTCTCTGTCTTAAACAACACTTTTTACAGCCCCCCCCCCCCCCCCCCCCCCCCCCCCCCCCCCCCCCCCCGAAAAAAAAGCAAAAAACAGTCTGAAAGAGCTTTGGCAAGGAAAATCTATGCTGAATTTTTTCAGAAACCAATTGACAGCCCAACTCTTATGGGAATGCTCTGCCATATTTGTAATAGAATTTGTAAGACTGTCATCTATTTTTGTCCAGGATCCCAACATTGTGGGCCCAGATCAGACTTCTAATAGAATAAACTGATCAGTCAACTGGGAAGTCTCATCTGGGCTTTCCTTGTTAAATGCCATGTAACATAACTTAACCCGATCAGTCTGAATTTGTAAAACCTTTTACCTATTAGATACTGATATTTATAAACTATGATCAACATTCTTGAAAATGCTTACTTAATTTTTGGTACAAGCTCTCTATGCTAGGTACTGGTATTTATACAATCAACTTCCTTAAAAGGGCATCCATAATATTATTAAAATCTTAAACCTTGAAAATGCAACTATCCATAGTGGGTTTTCAAAAAATATCTCTATTTGTTAGGCCAAATAAAAATATACCTGTGTTTAGGGTAACCCGACCCTACCTAAATTCACTCGAGAAACAAGAATTTTTTCAGGTTTTCTGAAAAAAATATAATTTTATGCATTTTGAAAGGCATTTCGCCTTTCAAAATGTATAAAATTATATTAAGTTATACTTTTTTTCCAGAAATGTGTGCCTAACCTATCTTAAATTTTAAGACCCATTACCCGAAACACGCTTTATTTGGCCTTAGGAAATGATCCATAACATAGGTCCAACTTATGAATAAGCAAAGATTTTGGGCATAAAATGGGGATTATTCTAAACATATACATGTACATAGACCCAGATAAGGAAATTTTATGAGCGTAAAATTGTAATTATTTCCTTACCAATCAATTTAAACATGTGTTTTGGGTGGTCAAAAGAACCGTCTCATCGAGATGGTTCTTTTGAGTTACCACAACATATGTTTTGGACGAGAAATAAAGAAAATGGTTTTCCAATGCGCATTCTTATCTGGAGGCCTGATATATTGTGGGTACTTAAGAGAATCGTCTCCTAAAACATTACACATGTTTTGGTTGAGAAATTGTAAAACAAGCTTGAAATTACACCTCTCAAATCTGGAGGTCAGCACATTATGCTGAGATGTAGAAGCTATCTGTAACATGGGAGGGTAAACCTGTAGCTTTCTGGAAATATTTGGGTAAATACAGGTACTTTAAAATTTCGAACACTAGTTGCCAGCCAAAAAGGTCTTGAGACAAACAGGACAGAGCCATATCTGAAGAAGCAGTCTGATCAGAATCTTCCCTATTGGCTATTCTGACAAGCATCTTCCTTATTGGCTATTCTGACAAGCATTTTGTGAATTCAAGTCTTGAAAACCAACATAATGAGCCGCGAAATGAGATTACCAACAATGTAGCATTTTTACAAGTTTAGCTCAGACGAGCCTGTGCAGCCTCCTTTTAAGCTTAGAAACTCCAAATGATGTTGGGTCAGTAGCTTAACAGTCATAGAATATTCAAGCAACTAGCAAAGGCTCTGATCAGACTGCATGTATGCGCAGTCTGGTCTGAGCCGTTTCTGGTTGCACCTAATACCACATTGTTGGAAATCTCATGTCACGGCTCAAATTTTTATTTGAGAACAGAAAATGAAAATTGTTCGAAATTTTAACTTTTTACCGGTACTGTAAGCATAAAACAGTGTGGAGGGAATGCTGGAAACCAAGTGCTGGGAGATGATGGTGCATTTTTGACTTGAAAACCATATTTATCTTCAATTATGTTTTGCAATTAATTTGTGTAGCATAACTTTATTATTAGTCCGTACAGAAATTCAGTGAACAACGTTTTTCTTTTTTAAAATGTCTTTAATGATAAAATTTTGGCCTAAAATTTTGCACATACATATAATAAAACACCGCCTAATATACAATTGCATATTTGAATATTTATTATTGGAAAATAAGTCTGGGATCTCTTGTAAAATAAATTAACTTAGTCGTTTTCGATTTAGAAAATTCCTTATTTTCCCTCATTGTATTTCATATGGGTAACACGTGGTTTATACAGTTCAATGAATACCATGTTTACTTTCGTATATCAGGTTGTATTATATAGAAAACAGTCACCAGCAGGATAACTCTTGGTGTGTCTGCATACACACTGCAAATGCTTTGAAGAGACTGCGCACATTACAATTATGTCTGAGTTATCATATTTCCCGTCTTTTCTAAGCGTTCATGGATAGCAATTGGACCGCGACTGCAAAAACCTGTCTTCGGTGATTTGTAACAGTAAAGGCGCAGACCAGCCTGCGCATTTGCGCAGTTTCATCAGCAACTTTGTTGTCTGCTTTTTTAGATGAATCATATCTACACTTGCTACGAGAGAAATTTCAGTTTCTAGCTAGCCTGTTTAGCCGAAGAAAATGGTTTAAAGCTCGCTTTGTTGGAAACCCAGAAGACAGGTTTTCTGGCGTCGTGGCCAGTGTTGCTTGCTCGACAGCTCTAGGACACATATTACAAGTGCAACAGATAATAATAATAATAATAAAAAAAAAAAATGAGGAGGCTGTTCATCAGATATATTAACGGGAGTCACATTATTTGAATGCGCTCTGCATCGTCTAATACGCAAGTCATTCGTAACTACAGCCCACAGAGCCAGGGAACGGCGGGGACTTTGATTTCCTGGCTGCAGGTCCCTGGTATGACCCTGTACTAACAGCGCATTTGCCCGGCTGGGGCGTGGTTACAAATGGCTGGAGCGCATATTTTTTTCGCCTTTATGCACTAGTCATTTGTGATCATGCACCAGCCCAGAGGAATGTTGAGGACAGGGACTTTGTGTCTGCAGTTCCCCATAGTAACCACCACACTGTGAGGACAGCTAGCTGGCAAAACCATGACAGTTCTCCCCCGCAGTCTGTTATTATACTGCACTGTCATGTTTGTCTATGTCTATCGAACCCCTACATTTTCTCCGCATTGTGGAGGCAACGTAAAAGTAAAAACACAACACATTTACCAGGCCATGGATATCCCCGTCCTGCTCAGGGGCTGGGGTGAAGCAGTGGTTACAAATGACTGGTGCATTATTTTTAGCCAATATTGCACTTCGCATAAAAATTTAGTTCTTAGCCACCCCCAAAACTATATTGACCTCAAACACAAAATGAGCCAGTGCATGGGATTCCAACAATAAGGCATGTGCGACCAGCAAAGCCTCAGATCAGCCTGCGCATACGCGCAGTCTGATCAGAGCCTTTGATAGTCGCTTGAGTATTCTATGATTGTTAAGCTACTCATAGAACACCATTTGGAGTTTCTAAGCTTAAAAGGAGGCTGCAGAGGCTCGTCCGAGTCTACACATGTCAAAATGCCACATTGTTGGAAATCACATGTCACGGCTCAAATATGACATCCGCATATTCCCACCCCATCACTAGTTTCTCCTTCCGACCTCAGCATTATTTTTATTGGATGAGTCCTTTTTCACTTGAATCACACCTAACGGGTGAGCTCTGTGATAATTTTCTCTTATCATTTATAATTGCCCAGAATTACGTTTTGGCATGCATATTTTGCATTGTCTGGTGTCAACAAATCAGTATTTGGAATAAACAAATAGAAAGTTCAAGTTATTAAATGTTTAAAATCTGATGATCAGATAAGAAGGGAACACAGAAAATCCAGATTTTAAATTGAGGAACATGTGGAACACAGAGATTCATGTTATAGGAACAATTGGATGGGTACCCACTGGGATTAAGGCCTCAATATTTTCTCGTATGCCAAAATTCTGTGAAACCAAACTATTGTCATAATTCGCATTTGATGCAACTATTTTGCTATGATAAGACACGTTACTTCGTCTTATAAAACTGTATAATTATTCATCGATAGTAAACTAAAGGCAGTGATCCGTACTAAGGTGCATTTAGGGTAAATTAAAAAATGCAGATGCTCAAATGAGAACAAATTCCATCATATCACAGCCCATTTGACAATACATTTTGTAAGGAAAAAAATATCACCAATTAGGCGGTGTATAGATGCATTAAATTTTGATGGTCATTGTGCGATCAGTCCGCACATAACGAAATAAACGCAAAAAAGCGTTGTTCACTGAATTCCTGTACGCACATTAGTTCTAGACCTAGAGGGTTTTCTCTCAATTGTAAATTATAGAGTCCTTGTTACTCTTGCTGCCCTATTATAAGTGTTCCTATGTGTAAATTAAGGGTCCTCCTTTGATTCATTCATCAAACCTGTGCTATTAAATATATTACAAAAGGTTACATAGGGCCAGTAAAGAAAAAAATAATTTGCATAAAATTGCGATTATTTTCTTACCCATCAGTTTGAACATATGTTTTGGGTGCTCAAAAGAACCTTCTCATTGAGACGATTCTTTTGAGTACCCACAACATATGTTTGGTTGAGAAATAAGAAAATTATTTTTTATTCACCTTTTATTCACCTTTAGCCTTTGGCTCAGGTGAGCTAAAAATAGCAAAGAGTACTCTTTTATTTTTTTAAGAAAATACTGTGATTAGCTTTTACACCAAGTATAAAATATGTAATAGGTGGCCTAAAGGATGCACAGATATTTTAAACTGGGATTTGGCAATCTTAGAAAGAGAAAGCTGTTTTTAGTTGTTGTTTTTAATTGTGTTGTGGCTGTCGTCTCTGTTTATTGTTTCTTCCTTGTGATGCCGTGGGTTGGTCTGTTGTCTGTGATTGTGGCATTCACTGGTCATAATCACTTACTTTTACATATGGGCCGCGACGTAACAAAAACCCGTCTTCGGAGTTTCCGATCAGGTCATACCGAAACCAGCCTGCTCAGCTACAGAGAATAGCTAAAATAGTGAAATTTTGCTTGTAGCAAGTTTCGAGATGATACTTTCCAATAAGTGTATAGCTAAGGCGCTGACCAGTCTGCGCGAATGCGCAGGCTGGTCTGCGCCTTTGTTGTTCCCAAACCTCGGAAGACAATATATTTTTGAGTGCAAGGAAATTCTGGGACTAGCCATGTGCAATAATAGGAGTTATACCAGGTTCATTGAAACATACAACCATTCATAGCCTATGCATCAGGCTCCCTGTAAATATCAGGAAAAATATCAGTGTTATGTAAATTACAAAGTACAGGATTCATTTTCGAGTATAAATAGCATTTAGAATGTACATAATAAACCCATAGTAATACAGTTAAAGATTCACTCAAACAAGTTATGATAACTTAAAAGTAACTGTAATTGCAGAGGCTACTTGAAGATAAATTTGGGAGTTGTCGGGTGTAGCTCAGAAGACATATTCTTGAATTTTTTTCATTTCCTATCTTAAAGATACTTTAGGTACTAAGAGAATCATCTCAGTGTTGGACATGGGTATTTCATTGGGGTTAGAAAAAATAAACCATGATATGCACTGTACAAATTGTGCTCTATATATAATTTCCATCCAGTCTATATAGTATATTGAACCATTGCTTTTTGAAGAAAAATCTCATATATGCAGAGAAATAATAAGGATATAATTATTTAATCTTCAACATAAGTCAGTTTTGAAAGCGAAGCCTCAACAACGTATTTCAAATATATACATTTACCCGTATGTTAGTTACCAGTCAGTGTGTACTGGGTCCGAGCCCCCTGTAAAAACCTGTAAAAAATGTTAATATTACATAATTATCACCATTCCTTACCTTGCACTCGTGAATTCTCCCCAAGGATCAGATCCTCCTACTGGCTGTGCCGGTGCCTGCTCTTCAGATCTCAACGGATCAAAATTGGAATCAAAACCTCCTAATAAATCAACATTTTGGCTCTGAGTATTATTCTGACTAGAGGAAGTGACGGTGGTCTGGCATATACTAGAATTTTCAGAAGTACCGCCAAAGTCTAACAATAAATCAGCATTGTTCGTATTATTTTGCACAGGATTTGATGAACTAATTTTTTGCTGACTTTGCAATGATGAAGCTGATGAAGCTCCCCCTGGTGGTGGGACTTTGATGGCTCCAACACTCCCCGGCGGCGGCGGTAAGAAACCCATCCCTCCCGCAGGTTTGGGTCTCGCCTTTTTGGGTGTAGCATCTTCTTCCTCTGGGTTCTTCTTGGTCTGCAATGAAAGATATTTGAGCCACAGGGGATTTTTTGCCCTTCCCTAGGGCCAAATTTCGGCCCCATTCCAAATAAAAAATAGCCACCCTTTTTCCCAATACCAGGTCTGTTTTTTCCCAATTAAGAAAAGTAAAAAAAATATATATATATTCTTTTTTATTATTTTTTTTTTAGAGACCACTTCTACTTATGAGAAACAATGACCCATATCAGAATGATACTTAAACACATGTGCTTTTAAGTGGTATGCTTGGCATAATACAATCTTAAATAAATTGATTTTGAGGATATATTTTGCTACCCCTGTTATGTCTATGTCGTTAATTTCTCCCAATTTTGCTGTTAAATCGATCATTTTTTCCCAATTTTGGCCAGGGGCATTTTCCCAAAATTGCTGGAAAAAGTCCAGGAGACCCTATATGAGATTTCAAACAATGTGGTATGTGCGACCAGCAAAGGCTCAGACCAGCCTGAGCATACGCGCAGTCTGATCAGAGCCTTTCTAGTCACTTGAATATTCTATGACTCTTAGGCTTCTGGCTGAACAGCATTTGGAGTTTCTAAGCTTAAAAGGAGGCTGCACAGGCTTGTCAGAGTCTACACTTGTCAAAAAGCCACATTGTTAAAAATCACATGTCCCGGCTCATTTTTGTTTGTTTGGTTTCTGGTATAACGTCCCAGTTAACAGCTATGGTCATGTTGAGACCGTCACTTAACCTAACTACACTTATCTTCCTGGGAAATCTTAGACTAAGCAGTTTTACCAGTACTCAATGCACATACTTTCACTTGTAACTGGCAACAGCCCTTCTTTAATAAGTGAAAGGAGAGTAATGACCGTAGAAAATATATCATGATCAATCTCCACAAAAATAAGGGGGCGGGTCAGCAATCAAACTTGTGACCGATTTCATTACTGGGCCGGGCCAAGGAAAGATATTGATAATCCTTTTAACCTTTATCCTATCACTATTTTTGTTTGTCCTGATGTTGTATCTGCTTATGTAGCCTTTATTGCTAAAAATATAGACCCTGATCAGACTGCTCCCAAGGAGCTTGGTTCATATTGTTTGTTTCCATGAGAAAATCCAGCATTTGACTAGTGACTTTATGCAGCAGAGGTAAAAAGCAGACAACATTTTTATGAAAAAAGGATTAATCGGTAGTTTAAGTTAAAAGGTGTTGGACTGTTATAAGTAAAAAATTTATCATTTTCCATATTTGCCCTTTGTTTTTAACATCTTCCTTGAGACCTGGCCAATGTTAATTCTGCCCACTGGGAAATTTGTATGCTTTTTTGTCGTCTGCTGATTTTTTTTTTCAAAATCAACTTTTCCAAAATACCATCTGAGTGTCAAACAGATTGGATCAAGATCAAGCCCAAAATTTTATCGGGCCTAATTTGGGTCCAAACTGTTTGCAAAAGGTATCAGCAGAAGACACTAGTTTGTTTGTTTGATTTGATTCTTTACGTCCAATCAACAATCTTTCAGTTAAACAGGGACGGGTCTTCCTGAGTTGAACCAGTTCTAAGCTAGGATAAATGTGTCTTGCTCAAGGACCACAACAAAGTGACGTCGGTGAGGCTTGAACCCGCGGCCCCTCGGTCTAGAGGAAAGCACTCTACCACTGAGCCACTGCACTCCCTCAGGCGACACTAGGAGATAAAAAAGTTAATTCTATACCTATATTATCCAGCAGCTTCTTTTCAAGATAAAAGGAAAGTGCACTTATTGTCAACTTTAGTTATGACTCCATTTTGGAGAACTATTTAAGTACCTACGGCAGAAGTTCTAAAATTTCGGACAAGACTTGTCTGCCATAAAGGTCAAGACAAACAATGCAAACCCAGACCAGACTGCTCCTGATCAGGGTCTTCCCTGCAGCTGATTGCTACTCTGACAAGGATTTTGTCAAAAACATACATTTTACAGGGGACAAAAATTCTTCTTCTAGAAAGGACGAGTAATCCTTCTCAAAGCACTTGTCCTGTAGGACGAGTGCTTTGGGAAGAATTACTCGAGGGCGAGGGTGAGGGTGAAACGAGCATTTTCTGAGTATTGGCTGTAAACAGTAAATGGAATGCAGTTCTGAAACTGACTCGGTAAATATCATTTTAGCAGTGATATTTAAGGATCTTTATAAGTCATATTACATATTATTCCCGTATGTTCTCTATTGCATACGCTTTTAAAGGACAAGTGCATGTGTTTGCAGGATGAGTGAAAATTGTAAGTCACTCGTCCTGCAGGACAAGTGCAATATTGAAATATTTTTGTCCCCTGTTTTATTTCATTATTTGAGTAGATGTTCTAAAATTTCGAAAACTAGTGCCTGCCAAATTAAAGAGGCCTAGACATTGAAGACCCAGATCAGACTGCTTCTGATTAAACAGTCTAATCAGGGTCTTCCCAGTTAGCTACTCCAACAAGCATCATGTGAATTTCAGCCCCGCTAACCTTCATTTTATTTGATTACAGAAAGAAAAAAGTTCTAAATTTTAGAACATTTACTGAAACCTGCAAATGGTTTTAAACACTATATGGCATGGCCCCTTACCCATGGCCACTCTCACCTGAACATAACAGAGGTGGATTCAGAGAGGGTTCACTTTTGATACCAAATGAGCCAGTGCATGAGATTTACAACAATGTGGTATGTGCGACCAGCATACGCTCAGTCTGATCAGAGCCTTTGCTAGTCGCTTGAGTATTCTATGATTGTTAAGCTACTGACTGAACACAATGTGGAGTTTCTAAGCTTAAAAAGTGGCTGTAGAGGCTTGTCTGAATCTACACATGTCAAAATGCCACATTGTTGGAAATCTCATGCCACGGCTCAAATTATTTCAATTTCATGGAGATATTTCAGAAAAATGAGCCAAAATCAGCAAATCAAATGCCCCTTTCTACATCTGAACCTTTTTCCAGAAAATCTGGATTGGTCCCTGGATAAGGAGCACTTACACAGGGCTTACCCTGGCTCAGAATCTGTTGTAGCCAACACTTTAGCCAAATGGACAAAGTTGGAGCCAAATGAAATTAACTTTAGCCAAGGTTTTGGCCAGAAAGTAGTATCAACAAGTTGTTTTGTATTTAACTCTTTGCCTGCTAGGGGCGACTTTTGTTGTCTGCTGATATCCTTTGCAAACAGTTTGGACCCAGATCATTTTGTCGGGCCTGATCTGGATCCAAACTATTTGACACCCTGAAGATATTAAAAAATCCAGTTTTCAAAGAGTAAAATATGGCACAATAATAAAGTGTGAAGGAAAAATAAAGCAATATTGGAAAATCCAAAAGCTGATCAAAATACAATTTTTTGCAAACATGTAATTTTTGAACACCCTATAATGTACTTTTAGCCAATGACATATTTGTAGCCACTCTTATATTTTTAGTAGCAAATGCCTACAATGATTTAGTTTGGTGCTCAAAAGAACTGTCTCATTGAGTTGCTTCTTTTGAGTATTTAAACATGTGTTTGAAAATTGGTATAAATACTAAAGCACTTTAATCTAGAGGTACAATATCTTTAATTTTTTATGTATATATATAAAGTGTGCCTGTGTGTATGTAGGTTTGAAAGTGCTCCACGCTGCTTGCATTATTTTGTGTACATGTAAATTCTCTTTTTACTTTATACTTGTATTCTTTTTTGGTGGTAGTTTATAGAGGGCCTCATAGAAGATTAGCTTTTTTCCCTAAATGTGTTACCCTCTGAAAATAAATACTATAATTATTATTTTTATTTTTATTTTTATTATTATTATTATTATTATTATTATTATTATTATTATTATTATGGCTTATGGCAGGGTGAGCCCCGACTTACAGATATATTAATTCTGATGGTCTGTCCTTCTTTAAACCCTAAGTCGAGCTTTGGTCCCTTTTCCAATTCTTTTATAGATTTTTCTGCTTCTTTCTCTTGCCGTAAATGTCTGGAAAAAAGAAAAGATACCACCACTGGAATAAATGATCATTGCTGAGAATAAAAGACGAAAAGCTAAACATTCAGTTCTAAAAAATATATTTATATGCCATGATAAGTAAAAATTATGGTTTCAAACAGAATGACCAACTTCTAATATATAGTGAGTGATAGACCAGAATGTGTCAGGCCTTAAGTTGAGGATGCGTACTGTTAAATTAATTTTTTTTCTCAACCAAAACATATGTTGTGGGTACTCAAAAGAACCGTCTCAATGAGACGGTTATATTGAGCATCCAAAACATATGTTACAACTGATGGGTAAGAAAATATTTACAGTTTAACGCTAAAGATTGTGTTTATCTAAACATATGATGTGTGCTTAATCTGTAAGTAACTGCTACATTGTGTGCGTAAATCTGTGGAAGACCCTGATTAGACTGTTTATTTAAATGTGTGTTTTGGGTATGACTGATTACTACTGACATTATGTTTTGGTTTATGAAAAACAAAATTAGCCTTAAATTATACCCTCGTATCTGCAGGTATGTACCAGTCAGACTAGCTGCAACTAAAACGAAATTTGTAACTACCCTAAATATTCAGACAACTAAAATTACCATCATAACTATCTTAAAGTTCCCACCAGACCTCATTACATCCTGATGATGAGTTTAAAATGTATTTCTGAAGGAAAAAATAAACCAAAATGTGGTAGTAAAATTATACACACATTCAAATGCGCATGCAGAAAGGCCTTAAGGAAAGAGTGATTAATTGATGACTTATTTTCTTATTTCTCAACCAAAACATATGTTGTGATTATTCAAAAGAGATGTCTTTTTGCCACAGTTCTTAAAACTAACGGATTAGAAAATAATTACAATTTTACACACAAAAAGTTTTCTTATCAGAACTTTTGAGCAAACCAAGAGATATATATGATCACAAATGAAGAGACATGTGCAGAGGACAAAAATATTATAATATTGCACTGGTTCTGCAGGACAAATGACTTACAATTTTCACTCGTTCTGCAAACACATGCACTTGTCCTTTAAAAGTGTTTGTTTATTTGATTTGATTCTTTACATCCCATCAATAATCTTTCAGTTATAAAGGGACGGGTATTCCTGGGTTGAACCAGTACTAAGCTAGGATTAATGTTCTTGCTCAAGGACACAACACAGTGATGACTGTGAGGCTCGAACCTGCGACCCCTCGGTCTCGAGTCAAGCAATCTACCACTGAGCCACCGCGCTCCCCTTTAAAACTGTATGCAATAAAGAACATAAGGGGTAATATGCAATATGTCTTCCTTGAGTAATTCTTCCCAAAGAATTACTCGTCCTTTCTAGATTTCACTCGTAATAACGAGCCAAGGAGTGGAATTTTTGTTCTCTGACGGGTTTGATGCTTTTGGAGTTTTGCCTATTAGAGTCATCTGCTGATAAGTTGCAAATAGTTTGAACACAATTTTTATAGCAGATGTAAAATTGACTATACTTAAAGTGGTCTTGTAAAGCAACATTCAAGTCAAAAGAATCTCCTCTGTCTTCGAAACCAATCCCAATGAAAGCACTCCTACCTGAAAATAAATTTAAATAGGCCGGTGTCCAGCAAAAGACATGAGTTGGCATGTGTGGCTGTGTGCTCATCGAAGACTCAGATCAGACTGCGCAGATTCGCAGTCTGATCAGAGTCTTTGATGGGTGATCTATGGGTAGCCAAGGGTTCAATGTTTCTACAGGCAGAAAACTAAGACTGATCAAACTGCTGGATGTGCAGACTGATTTTGATCTTCGCTGTATGCACATGCCAACTTGTACCATATGCTGGGCACCGGCTCGAATACTGTATATGACCTTATAAGCACACTGTGCACATTATGTCATAAATTTTTCAAATTCAATACCCTCTTTTGAAACAGCCTATATCCAGATCAGCTGGCTTCTGAACCCTGATGATCAGGATCTACACTTTTTTTCATCTAAACAATGAAGCCATATTAATATCATTGCATAAAGAGCCTTGTCCTTCACTACACATGTATCAACGATCATGTTTTAACCAGCCCAAATTTATGTACAAGCAACAAGGCAATTCACATGCTATTAATGCATGGATTTGGTACCTTTAATACACTTGCTCCGGGCCACTTAATTTTACCACAGCTGATCTGTTAAGCTCTCTCATACCCATCTTGGCCCTGGAAGATGAATATTAATTAGAAAGCCCAACCATTTGTTGACTGTGAACAGGCAACAAATGTTATGCCTTAATTCTTAGCAAATTTAGGTGAATATTCTGTTTAAAGGGGACATATCAAGGTTTTTCATTTTAATTGCAAATTCCTTTTATATGTCGAATTTTATGTATTTATTAAGAACCCAGCTCATTTTCCACAATGGTAAGTGATAAAATGAGTATAATCATCATTTTCTTTAAGCTTGTGCGCTTTGTCAATGAAATATTGACTCGCTTACTTCCCTTGAATGGGTTACTTCCCTTTGCTATCGGAGTGTCCTGATGACGTCACAGAGGCAGTTTATGAAGGACTGTTAGTATAGAATCATGTTGGATTCTGATATTTTATTCAATATTCTTGGATAAAGAAGGGTTTATGTGTTGCAAATATAACTGCAATACGCATTCTGATCACTCTCAATGAAATTGTGGATAGATATTTTGTGTTTTAGTGAATTGAATGCCCTACGATAATCTATTTTAACGGCTCAGAGAAAATGGAAATCTCCGAGACAATTCAAACGATTACGCGTCTATGCGCACGAAACAGTCGTGAAAGCATTTGTAAACCTGAACATCGAGCTATCGTCAATTCAAGCAATAAAACGGCAGTTTAATTTTGCAATGAAATGAGTCATAAATATTATTTCAGTCCTCCCGGTTGCGTATAGGTTAAACGAATTTTGTTTATTTGAATTGATTCTTTGCGTCTTTGAGTCATGTCAGGTTGGTCTTCCTGGGTTGAAACAGTACTTAGAAGAGATTAATGGCTCTTGCTCAAGGACACAAACCGCAGCAATGCGGCAGGTGAGGCTCGAGCCTGTAACCCTTCGATCTCGAGTCAAGCACTCTACCATTAAGTCACTGCGCTCCCTAACGAATTTTGCATTGTGGGTTAAACTCCTGTGGTGATTCATCAGTCTGTACATAGGGCTCTAAAATTGCCCAGTCTTTAAAATGCGCGGATCCAGAACATTTTGTCATAGGGGGTCCAAATGTGACTTCTTGTTTTATAAACATTTTAGTTGATGAGGGTACAGAGGATCCAAATACCACAAGAAGCCGGCCATCATCGGCCCGCCAGCGAAACAGCGTTTCGCTTGCGTGCCGATGATGGCTCAACCGTGAATGCTGGCTTTGTAGCCTTGTGATTGTTCAGGGGATCCAGACCAGTATTGCTAAGAAACCCTATGTTTTCGTGATTTTATTCAGGGGGGTCCGGACCCCCTGTCCCTCCTCTGGGTCCGCCGATGAAAATTAAAATATTCATGCATGGCGCACCAAGATAATGTAGGCTATCTCGTTGAGGTGAGTGTTCATTACGGCATCTGTTAATTGAGAGAGAGAGAGAGAGAGAGAGAGAGAGAGAGAGAGAGAGAGAGGGAGAGGGAGAGAGAGAGAGAGAGAGAGAGAGAGAGAGAGAGAGAGAGAGAGGGAGGGAGGGAGGGAGGGAGGGAGAGAGAGAGAGAGAGAGGGAGAGTTGCACTTACTGCATATTTCTAGACATTATTTATACAAGCATGCGCAGCCATCTGCTTCTTCATCACCGACTATGTTCCAAAGTTATATGTGTGTGAGTGTGGCATAGACTGTCAAGACTGTGCGCAGATATGTGTTTTAGACTTTATTGGTAGTACTAAAATCTCATAAGCTCGCTTTTTCTGTGTTCATTGAAAGCGTCTCGCGATATGCTTCTAATGAACGCATAAATAGTTTATATTCTTATAGAAAATATAAAAAAACAGGATCTGTGTTGCATCAAGATTTGAACTTCGCAGATGCTCACGCAATATGCTCTTTGATTTCACTGACTAAATGGCTAGTCTATCAGGCTCCCCTTCCCGATATGACATGCATTTTGACATGTAGAGTTCCTGGGCCACGTGCAGAAACAGCAACTAAAATCAATAGGTTGTCAATCTACATGTACAATCCTCGGGTCGACATGCACCCAAAGCCACAAAATTTTGGTATTGGTAAAGGAATCCTTCATACATGGTTGCACAGCCATCTAGCAGGGCTAGGGGCCTGAGTCGTCATGGATGCCGCCAGTAAGCATATAAAATTGGGCCGATAGTGGCCCAATCTTGGATACTGGATGGGTCTTGACTTTATGTCTATATTGTTGGTGGAGGCCCTTTCGATACTGCATGTGCGCAAGCTCGTTTGATCCTTCGGTGCAAGAATGAAAATCGCATGAGCTTGCTATAATTTGTCAATGGGCTCAATGGAAGCGTCTTGTCTCAAGAAATGCGTAAAATGATTCCAATGGGCAAGTGGTCAAAAATAGAAAGAAAGAAAAAACTAATGCGACCTAACAGACAATCATAAATTCAAAAGTCAGTGACCTTACTGAGTAGGCTCGTGCATAGCCCAGCGATCCTGATTCCAAATTCTTAAAAAACGCAAAACTGCGTTTCCGACAGTCAAAAATATCGTTTTTGATCGCAAAATTACATTTTTATGCAATCGGTAACAATATATTTTGCGGAACACGATCATCGTTTGAAAATAGAAAACGTTGTTGTCGCCGATCAAGTTATAATCAATGCCTTCGCTATTGTCGCATGCCGGTGTGATACGACAATGTCACCCATTTTTTTGTTTTTAATAAACATGTAGACAAATAGTAGATAGAGGGGAAGGGTCGTAACTAAGGTTGTGAGAACTTGTGACCCAACCCCATTGCTGTATAAAAATTTGGCAATAAAATATGTTTAAACTACAAATAGTAGATCTAGAATTGATATAAAATGGGGTTTGATTAACAAAGACATACAATTTTATTAGGCCCTATAGGCGGCTGCCGATGTGAGCCTACGATATGTTTTCAACAGGTGATCAACTTTCGAAGAACTCGTTGGAATATTGATAAGTGTGTTACAGTAGCCTATTGGTCCAGACTCGTCAATGTCTACCCTGAAATATCATTTAAATCGCTATCAAGGGTGATATCTGTGTTGCATTATTCACTGCGACAATACAGTCAATACACAGTCATCGGACGAACTGCCCTTGTGACGTCACAAATCCAAGGGAAGTGACTGGCCGCTACAGAAATCAAGGGAGATAAGCAGGATAATAAATTATCGACACCAATTAATCAACAGTCTAATTAATGAAGATATTCTTATTTTTTACCACAAAAATTGATATGCTTAGCTCTTAGTACCATTTTCTTCCACATTTTACTAGATTTAGAACTTTAATATGTCCCCTTTAATTTATGCAATACAACCACGCAACTACCAGTTTAGCAAAAGCATAGTTCATGAAATCAAATTTGGTGATATAGCTGTCATGTAAATATAAACAATTTGCCATATAGTGACAGGTATTTTAATACTGATTGGCAGTCTGAGATGTTTAAAAGAGGAAAGCCAATGGACATGATACTCGTTTAGTGTATATTTCAAAATAGGTTTCCTTAATTTCAGTAACATAATGTTGTTGGTACACAATGTGCAAATTCAACATATGTCCATTCAATAAATGAGTGTTTTTCACCATAAAACAGGTTTTTCACAAACTTCTCAACTACTTTTTAAGTTTAAGTGTAATGAGTATGTAGAAATGAACAAGTTTTTGTGTAGTTTGGCATGCACCTGGACGACATTAATAGATAGCCAATTTTATATTATTCACAGCTTATCTTCAGATGTTTCATCGGAATGAAATGCTAACTTGATGGTTGCCTGGTTGTAATCAAACATTATTTTTCAATGCATTCAAGTTCGCCAGGACCCTAGGGAGATGTTGAGCTTTGCCCTCAGCTTTTTACCATCACCATCAAGACCTGGCGAAAGTTAATGCATGAAAAACTTTGTTTGATCCCTTATAATAAGATATGTCACTGGAAAGGAAAGCTACCTGAAGTTGAGCTTTGACTTTCTCATGCCTGAGTCTATATGACTATTGACTAGTGTAGGTGGATGATGTGTTAGATGTTGGGAGGATGGGTGGAGGGACGGTGATGCATTTTTTTTAAAACTATCTTTCACAATTCTTAACAAGATATGAATCAATATTAGGCTTGGTTGGAAAATTATGAGTTTGTAAAGACTTTAAAATAAAACGTAAACACTAAAATTCTAAGTCTTAGAACTTGCCTTTAGGTTATGTTTGTAGGGTAGGGGGAGGTGGATGGTATTGCACCATTTTTCTATCCAAAATGTTCCATCATACCACACATGAATCAATAATTGGATTTGAAATAATGAGGTCCTAAAAGGTTTAACATGAAATTTCTAAGTATGTGACCCTGACCTTGAGATGACTTAGTTGCTTATAGTGGGTCAATGATGGTGCTGTGGAAAAATTTGGACCAGCATTTATCAGTTATCATTGATCATACCAAAGATGAACAAAATGGGTTGTAGGGTTTGCAAATAATGAGGGCTGAAAAAACATTGACGCAAAACTTTAACATGGAAATTCTAAGTCTTTGACCTTGAGATGACATAGTGGGACCGGATCAAGGATGGTACTGTGGAAAATTGTGGACCAGCATGTATCAATTAGGCCAAATAAAAAATAAGTGTGTTTCGGGTAACGGGTCTGAAAATTTATTTTGCCAAACGGAATAATATTTTTTTCTGGAAAAATATATAATTTTATGCATTTTGAAAGGCCTTTCAAAATGCATCAAATTATATTTTTTCCAGAAAACCTGGAAAAAACATCTAGGTTTCATCAGTAAATTTAGGTAGTGTTGGGTTACCCTAAACACAGGTATTTTTTGTTTGGCCTTAGCATCATACCAAAGATGAACAAAATGGTTTGAAGGGTTTGCAAATAATGAGGGCTGAAAAAAACATTGATGCAAAACTTTAACATGGAAATATAAAGTCTTTGGCCTTGACCTTGAGATGACTTAGTGGGACCAGGTCAAGGATAGTACTGTGGAAAGTTTTGGACCAGCATGTATCGCCATAATAAAGATGAACAAAATGGTTTGTAAGGTTTGCAAATAATAAGGGCTGAAAAATATTAACGCAAAACATAACATTTGTGGACTCTAACGATTATGCATGGCAGTAGTGGAATAGCTTTCTGTGGAAAATTTAAATACCCCTGTCAAATTAGAAAAAAATCCCCAGAATATCAACCGGAATCTGTTACAGCTGTTCAGTCCTTTTCTTTTCAACTACATCTTAGAATTAGGAGGAAAGTTGGTCTTACCCCCGTCATCCTTGATTCGTAGAACAAAATATCGACTGGAATCTGTAACCGCTTCTACTGCTATACCAGGATATGTCTCCACAGGACATTTAGCAAATAATTCACCTGAAATAACAAAATAAAAATAGCTCCAAATTTGGACTCAATGTTGAGAAAGGGGTACAGCTTAAAAGCCTCCAGGGTTCATACAGGCAAGATTGTGTAAAATTTAAGGACTTCTAAGACATTCCTACAGTTTTCAAGGACTAAAAGTTAATGAAAAATACATATTTAAGTGTTAAAATTCTATTTCAGAAATGCTTTACTGAGACAATGGAGAAATTAGTATTAGAAAATAAGTAAAAAATTGTTGTGCCTTCATTTGGTGCAGCATATGCTGCACAAAATAAAGGCATAACAATTTTATAATGATTTAGGTCTCTATCAACTGTGCTAAGCCTTACAGAAATTGTAGAATTCAAGGACTTTTCAAGGCTTTTGAGTGGTTTTCCAGTACTTTTTAAGGTAGATTTAATTTTCAAGGATTTTTCAAGAAAGCCGTCTAGATTCAAGTACTTTTCAAGCCTGTGCGAACCCTTGCCTCTGTCAAGTCCAGCTGCCAAGATGATTTGGCAGAGCTTGTCAATGAGTTTTTTTCCTATTTCATTCACATTCTCAATTGTTTTGGTTTGATTTGTCCCATCGACAATCTTTCAGTAATAAAGAGACAGGTCTTCCTTGGTTGAACCAGTACTAAGCAGAGGATTAAGTGTCTTGCTCCAAATTAATTTCAAATTGTCCCAATAGTTTTTGACATTTTTTTTCATTCCCTAAGTACATAATAGGATAAAATGGCCTACCTTAATTGAGTATCACCCAAGGATCATTGTTCAATATTATTATTGAATCAGGCCACTTTTTGTTTCAAAAGAGTTTTAAATATTTTCCTTTCTGTTGCCAAGACAACCAAATTCTGCTTTGAATGGAAATCTTTGAACAACTTTGGAAGAAGATCACACAAGGATCATTTCAATGGCTCTCACTAGGATTTTGAAAACAGGAGTTCAGGACTCCCATCTGGCAAAAAGTAGGAGTCCCACTGGAAAAAGTGGGAGTCCCACTCCAAAAGCTTGGAGTCACACCATTTTGTGCACACTGTATATCTTTTTCATTTTAGCCGGAAATGAAAAAAGTCAATAAGCAATGCTTATTAGATACCCCCCGCACAGTAAGAGTTGGTGAAAAAACTTGGCAAGTTATAGTTCAAACCAGCAGACCTTAGTTTTGAAAAGAAGACTTCAGTAGAATCTGTGCAAACAAAAATTATAAACTCCTTCATGCATATGTTCAATGTGTCTACATTGTATTGGCAAAGTATCAAATTGCTCCATCAAAAGCTGTGGTAGGAGTTGATCGGCCCATAAAGGCACTATCCATGCATATACAAAAGCCATATAAGGGAATAATTGTCAAAGTTCTCATAGCTGTCATTTTGTCAAAAATTAAATTTTTTTTAACCAAACTCCATCATGCATATGTTCAATGTGTCTACATTGTATTGGCAAAGTATCAAATTGTTCCATCAAAAGCTGTAGTAGGAGTTGATCGGCCGATGAAGGCACCATCTATGCTTATACAAAAGCCCTATTAGGGATAAATTGTCTAAGTTCTCACAGCTGTCATTTTGTCAAAAAAATTTTTTTTCTGAACCAAACTCCTTCATGCATATGTTCAATGTGTCTTCATTGTATACATAGGAATAGTATCAAATTGTTCCATCAAAAGCTGTGGTAGGAGTTGATCGGCAGTTGATTGGCCCATGAAGGCACCATCTATGCTTATAGAAAAGCCCTATTAGGGAAAAATTGTCCTAAGTTCTCACAGCTGTCATTTTGTCAAAAAAAAATTTTTTCTGAACCAAACTCCTTCATGCATATGTTCAATGTGTCTACATTGTATAGGAAAAGTATCAAATTGTTCCATAAAAAGCTGTGGTAGGAGTTGATCGGCCTGTGTATGGCCTATAACAGCATAAGCATAAAACCCTATATAAAAACCCATTTAGAACTACAAAGGGAAATAACTCTTCTAGAATTGGCCCCTAGCCCTTACTTTTTTGTCTAAAGTATTTGTCTTGCATATATGAACATGTTTGCAAGGTTTGATGAAAATCCAGCAATGACTCTTCAAGATATTAAGGAAACAAAACGTTACGGACGGACGGACGCACACACAGACGCACGCACACACGCACGGACACCGTGAAAACAGTATACCCCACCACAAACAAAGTTTGCGGGGGGTATAATGATAATTTTAATAATTCTTAGAGGGACTGATTTTAACCCATTTAAGCACTAATGGATTGTTCCTACTTATTTTCACTATATTTTTAAATCTCATGTAATCTGAACACACCTTTTTTTGTTTGGCCTTATCAAAATAAAAAAATAAACTGTTGGTACTTGTTTTATTCATAACAAGACAGACAGACAGACAGAAAGACAGACAGACAGTTTAGGGAAGTAAGACGTAATACTGTGTTTCCAAGAGCTCTGATTCCTATGATGTTTGGTGAAATTCCATCCAGCGGTTTTAGGGGAAAATAAAGTTAAAACCAGCTCATTTTATGGTACAATATGAGCTGTGACATGAGATTTCCAACAATGTGGTATGTGCGACCAGCAAAGGCTCAGACCAGCCAGCGCATGTGTGCAGTCTGATCAGTCTTTGCTAGTTGCTTGAATATTCTATGAGTGTTAAGCTACTGAGTGAACATCATTTGGAGTTTCTAAGCTTAATAGAAGGCTGCTTAGGCTAGTCTGAGTCTACACTTGTCAAATGTCACATTGTTGGAAATCATATGTCACGGCTCAAATATATCCTGATAAAGAGTCCCATGACTGATTCAGACCTGATGTTTTGTCTTCTAGTTTGATAAACAAGTCCGTTCCCTTGGCCACAACTCTAAGTCTTCCAGTCCAGTCAGGCTGATCAAGCTTCCAATCACTTGCCCTGAAATAAAAGAATCTTTTAATAAAGTAAAGTAATTTTGATTACAACCTTTTTCATTTGGTGTTTCATCTTCTGGTAGGTTGGTTAATAGATAGATAGGTAGGTAGACCGATAGATAGGTTTGTAGACCTGTAGGTAGATAGGTAGGTAGGTAGGAAGATAGACCTGTAGGAAGGTAGACCTGTAGGTAGGTACGTACGTAGGAAGGTAGGTAGACCTGTAGGTAGGTAGGTAGGTAGGTAGGTAGGTAGGTACATACGTAGGAAGGTAGGTGGACCTGTAGGTAGGTAGGTAGGTAGGTGGACCTGTAGGTAAGTAGGTAGGTAGGTGGGTAGAAGTGGTTGGAATCGGTTGAATTTTCATGATCGATCATCGGAAGATGTAAGTGATCAATGATCGATCATTTATCGACCAAATGAAAACTTTGTAATGGAGTGAATATTTAGGCAGCTACTCCATTATCCATTCTGTTTCTCATTTGTTTTGTTTGTTATCAAATTAATTTCGGCAAAAAATGAATCTATTTAAGTTTTGCCAATCATTTTAGTGCCCTAAAATCAGTCAACTATGATTTTTGCAGAACAATAATGATAAAAATAAAAAAAGAAAAAAATGTCACTTCCCGCTCTACCCTCGTCTTCCATATAACAGCCTCTAAAGTTTGCAATGAAAGGTTCTGCCGCACCAATGTTAATGGTTTCTAAAAGATAAAAGAAATCTGAATTCTGTCTAACCTCTGCGACTGCTGTTCTATTCAGCAGCAACGATGATATATTTTCAGGATTTATCAATGGCGATTTACCATCGAAGACAAACGATTTGAAACAGTTGCGGAAAATGGCCCTATTCATGTCCAGGGTAGCCTTCGATATTATGCCATTGCTTTTTATTCTAGATGACAGAGCGGCTCTTCACCCTGGAAAGTCAAGAAATTCGCTCTTTTCTGCCATTGTGGAAGTGTGAACCGGCATAATACCAAAGAATTAATTAAGCAAAACGATCAAAACTAACCACAACGTCCAGATGTGGGTAAAAGGCGGAACCGAGTAATCAAGTACAAAAAAGTACCGATCATCAACTTGGATGGCAAAAATCAAGCAATGCCTGACGGAATTGATAACTCGACCGACCACTAGTGGATAGACCTGTAGGTAGGTTAGTAGGCAGGCAGGTAGCAGTGTAAATATATAATTGAGGTTGAATAAACCTGATCAGGTGAGTTTTTTCAAAAAAACATTCCTAGCACAGTAAAGATACAATGTAGCCAACATTGTAAATGAATCACTGATCTATTGGTATTTTAGCAGAGCTATTTTTTATCAAAATTTCAAAATAAGCACTCACTGGTGTAATGTTCAAGTTAGCACTGAATTCAGGGCGATATGATGGATTTTTATTTTATGTTATCATATAGCCCTGATTTTTTAAGCCTCTATCTTTTCCCTTACTGTTATCGTGGACGTATTCGTAAACCAAGTTGAAAACACATTTCCAAACAGTGTCTTCCTCTAACACTACTCCATTTTGTATGTTTATAGGTTTATCTATATTTTGCTATTTAGTTTGCTGCTGATGCATACCTGATTAGTTCTAAAAAGATAAAATACTCCTGTCCACACAGAATGTTTACACTATTTGTTTTCAAAACATGGCATCATTTTTGTCTTCTGAGCTGAAGAGCATGCTTTTTCTGTGGGTACTAAAGTCACGTACGAATTTGTTTTGGTATTTAATGTACCGACAATGACACGTTTATTTTCCGTTTTCTGAATACACAGATATTTTAACAACATTAAATACCAAAATCAGACTTATATAATGTTTTCTTTTACCTTCCTTATTATCATAATTGGCCTAAAAATGATCATACCTGGTCTGTTGAGATTAAAAGAATCCAATACCATCTCACCATACATTTGTTACATGTAGATATTTGCAAAAAAAGATGACCAATTACCGATCTAACTTGGGCCGCCTTTTACCAATTTGTTGCCATCGAGAACTACCCAGTTGGACATGTACAAACTGTGTCCGAGGAGTTTTTAATGGCAAAGGATGGGATCCTTTTTTGTGCATGCAGGTTGATTTTTATGGTGACCTCTCTCACCATTTGTAATAGGTTTTCTTTTAATATCTTGATGAATGTCAACGAATAAAGGTCAATCTTCAACCTAGTATGCAAATTTTTCACCCTGGTTCTGTATTCCGACGGATGTCACTGGATTGAAAATTGACTATTTTCAGATAAGGAACTCCCCCACTTCCGCTAACAGGAAATACATAGAAAAAAATCCAAATGGTTTTGCATATTCAAACAATGACATCATTATACAATTCTAATCATAAACCATTGCGCACATGTTCAAAAAGAAGGTCAAAACACCCAATGTCTCTATATAAGATTCATGTGGCGCCTTAAAAACGATGGGTACCAACTGTGTGTATTGACTGATAGCCTATTTGAACACAAGCGTGTGATAGTAAAGCTATTCAGCGTGCAGCAAGGTTAGCCATGAAATAAAAAATATTTTCTATCACTAATATACTACTGATCACTGTGCAAAAGTAACTTGATTCTGATCTTTCCAATCCATCGCTTCTTGTCGTAAACAAGCTGACCCTCTCTCGGTTCAGAGGTCAATGTACTCTTGCGTTAGCTTGCTACTTTTGGCGGAAAACTTGTCACGTGAGCACATGATCAGAATAACAATTGTCCGCCTTGTTGGAAAAGTCCATTTTCGGTCTGATGATGACATTTTGGGACATGACAAAGCTTCCTTTCCGAAAATTAGATTTATACGGGTGGGGTATGTGAATGTTAAGGATTTCTGTCAAGTAAGTATCTCATTTTCTTTGGCATGCTATATTAAATTGAAATCAAACCATTCTTGGAAATCGACTTTCATTTTCTGAAATAGGTCATTACTCGTTATAATTTAATAGAAAATAGGGGGCGCTACAATGCACAATAATACAGAAACGTGACTGCTGCGAGCGTACCAACATTAAGTTAACAGAATCAATAGCTTGAACAATTTTGCCCTGATTTTCAAAATTCAAACACCTACTTGTTTCTTATAAAGTCCAAAATCCACTGTTAATCTTATTATAATAATGTACTGAGTTTTTGAAAAAGCGCTGACATACCTTACCTAGTCATGGGGAGTATAACCGGGTTTTATTATAATGTTTCTCAACGTTTTATTAAGTTCGTCTCATCAATTCAACATCCGAATTTTATCGCAAAAACGTCATCACCCCTAGCTCGTGAAAAGCATGCAAAATGGCTGCGATGAGCCGAAAAACAACAAGAACATGATATTACAGATTGCATTGATCGTGTCATAATAACGAAGTCAATGGTAACATTTTTATAACTGGTTGTGTATGTAAAACACATGAAGAAGTCTAAATGGTTGGATTGTCAAGGAAACGAGTTTTTCCCAAAACAAAAGGGGACTCCATCACTGGTCAAGATAGAGCACAAAAACACTGCGACTTTAGATTCAGCCAGATCGAAAAAAATCTAAAGTCCCAGTTCTGCAACTATGTTCAAGTATGAGCGAGGCCAGAAAAGATAGAATGAGCAGATCTGATTGAAAGCATGCCATTTCACGGCGGACATTTTCAGCCGAAACAGGGTCATCAGCCACTTCTGATTCATTTTTCTGCTGCAAAACTCAGATGGCCTGACTGACCTGGTACAAGGTGATTTAACTGGCGTGGGCCCAAAAGAACTGGCCCGGCCAACGGACCTGCGCTTAAAAATGCCCTGCAGAAAAAGCAATTCCACAGAGGTTAGGCCAGCTTAGTTCTGGGACCATAACGTAGTTTGTAAGTTTGTTCTAGGCTCAAACTACGTTATGGTTTTTATGCACGATAGAATGAAAATTAAGTCACGTATTTCAATCCATGCAATTCCAGCTTGCGTGTACTGCTGTGCACTTCTGGCAATTAGTAGTCATGAAGAAAAATGTTGAAATATTTGAAATACAATAAGTATGTCGTATATTGACACTTACGATGTGTTAAAGAGTGAAAAAACAAAAGTGTTTTGTAAACAGAGAGATGTTGTTGTCCTACATCATGGCGTGTGGTTCTCAGTGTCATCAGCGTCAGTATAGGAGGCAGGGTACCAAACTTGACAGGTATTGGGGTATAACTAAACACCGGAAGGAACATTCCTTACGCGGAAGAATGCTCCTTGTTACTCTTCAGCATGACTTAACCTCCACATTGGACAGCGGCGTACAGGCAGACACGATTGTCTTGGAATTTTCTAAGGCTTTTGACAGAGTTCCAACAATTCAGTTTACCCGGGAGGCTATACCACGATGGCATCAGGGGATACCCAACAGTAGATCACATACTTCCTTTTTGGCAGAACCCAGTGTGGCTGTTGAGGGTTGTTCTTCAGAAAGCGTGCCCGTCTTAAGGGGGGGGGGGGGTCCTGTATGTGTCAGTACTGGGGCCCTTGTTATTTTTGCAATTTATTCTGTATGTGCCAGATACTCCAAACACCTCTAGGAGAGTATTTACTATTACATGGAGTGCACACTGAAATGGCTATGAATTTTTTAGTCAAAATAATCAGAATATAACATGAAAAGGACAATCAAGAAAGATGTGTAAATGAATTGACAAAACGTAAATTTTGGAATTTTAACTGTATTTCAAACTATAATTAATTATTGTTGGAAAGGGGGGATGGCATGCTGTGAGACTGACACGACTAAAAATTCTAGATGATATTATGTGTGAATGATTGATGATAGATGATTAGTGTCATTAACGACCTCAAGACAATCTCATCTCCAGACATGTTTGTTTGCAGATGACTGCATAATGTATGGACCGTGATTATGTCGTCCTACAGCAAGACCTTGATGCTTTAGCAGAGTGGGAATCCAAGTCGGGTGGTGAATTCCATCCTTAGAAATGCAGTGTCCTGAGTGTATCAAGATCCAGACCCCCTTCAGACCCCCTCCCACAAGCTAATAGGACACATCATGAATACTGAAGATGCAACAAAGTACCTGGGTGTCAACCTCAAGGCTACCGTTTCTTGGAAGACACACATAGAAATGATCTCCAATAAGCCCAACAGCATGCCCAGGATCTGAAGATGCAGCCGCAGGTCTTGTGGTGAGGATTAAAAAGCAAACACCTACTTCAGCATAGTCCGCTTGAACTTTGAATACTGCTCGTTTGTTTGGACCCAGCACAAGAAGTGTCAGATTCGGAAATTAGAGATAAATCAAAGAACAGCTGCCTGGTACACAACAAACCGAAACAGGAACACCAGCAGCCTGCCATCAATTCTCAAGCTTCTCCAGTGGGAATTTCTCGATTCCAGGCGTTCCAAAATTCAACTGATACAGACAGATAGTATATTATATGTACAAGGGAGTATGCCGGTTTATTTGTGTTGTTATTGCTTCTTTGGCTTTTATATAGTGGTTTTGGCTGCATTTTCTTATATCGTCTTTAGGCCAGAATTTTTTTATTAGTTGATTTACAAACCCGCCGACTGTAATTTTCCCGAAAGTGCAAAAAAAATATAATTAATAAAAAATTTTTTTTATTTTATTCCATCCGCCGACTCTAAATATTATTCGTTTCGTTAAAAATAAAAATGGATTGCGAGATCGATTCTCCCAACAGGATACGCATTTATTTAATTTCTAGCGCATATCATGTACGAAAAACAAAACAAGCAATACGCATTTGATGTTTTTCCAGAGCGTCATATTTCGTTTTTGTTGTTTACACGGTAGGAAAAAGTTAGAGGATATCCGAATTTGTTTCTTTTCGGGCATGTTCGTTTTATTACGGAGGCATCGCAAATCTTCGTAAACGCATTCGCCATCAAATGAAAACACGTCTAAGTCTCCGTCGGATCAATAGTGCAGCTTGCGGAAACCATCGAGAACCGCGAGGTTGCTGTGTAACACACAGTTTTACTTTCGGTTTCACAACGGAGCTCTCTGCAAAATGCTACGGAAGAAAGTTATAGAAATAAAGCAATCCAAGCGTGTTTGCCTTCTTATAATAGTGTACAGTATTTTCTTCAAATATCTCTGAAATCCAGCGGCTTTTTCCTTTTAGAAAAAAAGTATCAGGAGACCTGTGTTTGCGAGAATCGAATACACAAAATCCAAACAAGTACTGGCTTATACAAAAGTATTTCGGTCTGTCTAATGACTAAAAAAATCTTTCAGATCATTTTAAGTAGCGTCAAGTTCTGATCAAATATTTTGATTTCAACAAAACCCCTCACCCACCTACCCCTCCCAAAGCAGACAATAGCCACTAAAAGGGCACTCGTAATGCTCCTATTTGCACTATTTTTTTTTTTACAAAAAAGTAGTCTCCTCCTGCACCCCTTGTCCCCTCTGCGGCTTTGTCCTGCTTAACCCAACACCTCTTTTGCCAAATAAAAATTGTTATCTTACCTTTTGCTCTCTTGTTAGTAGACTAGGAAAACAAGCAGTTAGCTCGAGCGCAATTAAAATAGCTTAATCGTTTCTTGGTGTATGTTTTTTTAAGACAAAAAGTCAGTACTCCAAAAAATTTCTCGTTACTCCTTTTTTTAAAAAATTGGACGAGTACTGTATTCTGTTAAAAATAAAGCTTATCTAAAACCCTGGACCCAACTTTGGTTACCGGCGTGTATTGATTTAACATTATAAGAAGGAAATCCAGTAGACTGGTATCTAGAAATCCAGTGTTTTGAAACCGGCGCTGGTTATTTTACATGAAGTGGACAACCAGTATATCTTCCTATTTTCAATATGGCCGTTAACGACAACAATTTTTAGTTCTGAAATTCGAGTGCTTTACTATTAAGGTACTTAATAAAAAGCATTACGGCAAGTCAGTTTGAAAGCAACCATCGGAAATGAAGTATCCAAAATATTCGAAGATGACCAAGTTTCTGTTTTATGGGTATTCACCGGAGACTCCGAGAGAGGGAGAACCAAGTGAACTGTTCTGCGGAGCTGGAGACACCGTTTAGTCAGTTATCCATGAATTTAAACATAAATAGGAGCGCCTTTAGAATCTGTCCGCCACTCAATTTAGTGTTTAAAATAGGACATTTATTGGGCGGACAGATTCTATAGTCTAGCCTGCCAATCATCATATTGGAAGTGGGTCAAGTTGTCTCTTAGTCAACTCGTCCCCCTAGGTCAACTCGTTCTCTGGTGCATTTGGCCCTGTCTCGTTAGTTATGCACCAGTCATTTGTATCCAATGTTCCCCCACCTACAGGGATGGGCGGGGATAATGACTTTTCACTTTTCAGAGCCCTAGTATGAGGCTTTGAGTGATTTTCCAGTACTTTTCAAGGCAGATTTAATTTCCAAGGACTTTTCAAGAAAGCCCTCTGAATTCAAGTACTTTTTAAGCCTGTGGGAACTCTGTGGTTTATATTATCAAACTTCTAGTCAGTCTTATCTAGTCAGTCTGTCATGATGATGAAGTTTTCAGATGGTCATCTGCAAACACTATAGATCCCGATCAGACTTCTCCTAGAGGAGCATTATGGTTAGGATCTACAAGGTTTGCCATTTTGTCTGGGTTTTTTTTTATAGAGTGACACTGTTATAAAGTTGATAACTGACTGTTGGTTTTACACCTTATTGTTTTACTGTTTGTTCTCGGAATATCTGAAAAAAAAAATTTAAGAAAAAAAATCTCTTTTTTTATTTTTTTTATTATCGACTGATCATTTTCAGAGCTTTTTTTTTTTTTTTTTCGTCCCCCCGACCCTAAATCTGAAATTTTTTTCCCGTAAATCAACTAATAAAAAAATTCTGGCCTTACAGTTGGTCAGGCCTTTATAATGACGATTGTGGCATAAAACTTTCATGGGTAGGTTAGAGCCTGGTGTTTTAGTTGGTTGTACTTACCGTGGTTAAACTAGGAGGTTTCTTTGGCTCTGGCAGAATGGGACTTAAGAGCTTTTTACTTTGTTTCATCTAAGTAAGTAAAGGTGCAAAGATCAGGAATCGATACAATCAAGTACCACACCTGACCCAGGATACCAATGGGAAAGTGACAAACTCACAGAAGACACCACAAACGAGAGCCAAGAGGTCATATATACAAACATTTTTGCATCTTGATCCACATCTGAACGAAGGTTGAGGTTGGTACAGTGAAACTACTTTAAGCCCACCAGTAAAGGTATTTTACTGACCGTTCCAAGGCGGTGCTTCTTTGTGTATCATGTTTGTTATTTATGTTTCATAGTAAGAAAGAGGGTGAAGATCAGGATTCAATACAATCAAGTACCACACCTATCGCAGGATACCACATGGAAAAGTGACAAACACACAATTAGACATCACAAACAAGGGCCAAGAGGTCAGCCCTTTCCCAGCAGGGGACAACAAGGCATCAATAAAAAGACGCCCGCGAAAGCATAACAAACACAAGACAGAAATAACACAAATGATGCACAAAAGAATTACCACCTTGGAACGTGCAGTAATAAAATCATAAATAAAGTTGCCATATCACGTAACGTCGGCACTTTTCAAAAGAATATCACAGCAGAAGTGAAACGATATCATATGATAACGATATTTTATCACATGTTACCTAAGAATCCATTGATCCATCTTCAGGATTCAGCTTTGATTAACTTATATCTGGTGTGACACGCTCTAGCTCCAATGACTTGCTGACACCTCTATCTCATTGACAGAATGTAGGTCAGTATGAATGCCTGTAGGATGTTTCTCCATTCCTGAATGAAGGACTGCTGCAGCTGTTGTTGGTTATGCCGAGCTTCGGTTTATCTCATTCTATAAATATTCAATAGCACTAATGTCAGGTGTCTTTGTCCATGGTAGCCGATGCCTATTCTGCAACTGTACCAGTGCCTGTCTGTGATATTCTTTTGAAAATTGGCGCCATTATGTGATTTTGTGACTTTTACTTATGGCGTGATATTTATATTTTCTATGATTTGAATTTATCATTGAATCGATTGAAAATAAATTTATGCCAGGTATGTATCATGCTTATTCCCAATTTTAACGCAATCTGTACACACATTATTAAATTACATAACTTATATAGTAAGTATTGCATTAGCTGTGGTCTGGAGTGCATTTTATCTCCATCAGGTCTGGTACTTGATTGTATCTATCTGATCTTTGGATAATTCTTTACCTTTCCTTTAGCTGCAATCAAATACGGTAAATGTTCTAAAATTTCGAACACTCTAAAATTACGAACACCTAAAATTATCGCCGAAAATAATTTTTAAAACATTCTAAAAAATCGAACACTGCCCTTTTTCGGAAAAAATGAATTTCTAAAATTATGAACACATGTTATTTTCGGCGGAAAACCGATGTCCGTTTATCTGTTTGTGTCCCATCCGTGTTCGGTATACTTCTACCGTATAGCACGTGAGCGGTAGCGACATTTGGAGGTTCCATTCTACTTAGATGGGTAATCTGGCACGTGACATTCTATTTCCCATGCCAGCGCGCGACGTTATACATTATTCAAGGTCACCAGCATTGACGAACTTGATGCACGAACAAGTTCCTGCAACGATTCCGAAACTGCCTTGACATGTTTGACTAACCCTATTGAGCTCAAATGGCTGAGATCATTATTTATTACTGACTACACATTGACCTAGCTAATTGTACGTGAATTATGCACGTTGACACACGCTGAGCAATTCTCAATAGTGTGCTGTATATGTGACACGTGCTTTTTTTTCTAAAATACCAGCCCCGAAGAGAGGGAGTTGCGGAAAATGAGACGATCACTTAGGCGAGAGAGAATAAAATAAGTTGATGTATAGTGATTGCCGTGGACGTTTGCAACTCAAGGGGCCATTCGGTTTCGTGCAAAATGCAGAGAAATCGTGCAAGTTGCATTTTTTTTCTCACCGAGACATCCAGTGCCGCGGGAAAATAAAGTCATCGTATATTTTATATTTTTACCGACATGCCTGCAAGAACTAAAACGTGGTCATCATCTCATTTTTATTCACGGTACACTACCGTTAACGTAAGGCTTAAATATGTGTGAGACTGACATCCCTACCCTCCCCCCCTTTAAGCATTTTAAAGGATTTCCCAGTTCGTCAATATGTCCAAGCCGCGTGCGACACGGAGGGCACTTCTATCATTCTATGCGCTGCTCTTTTATTGAACACAACTCGGACCCGAGCATGAAATCAACTTGCGCGGAGCCCCATATGAGCTGGTAAAGACCCTGCTGGAACTTATGACAGATGTGATCAGCGAAGGCTCAGGAGAGCATGTGTGTTTGCACAATCTCGTCAGGGTCTCGCTCACTAACAAAGTTTAAAGTGGATGAAGACTCTAGCCAAATAATAATTCTAGACATCTATAGTACGTACGTTGTCTTTAAAATACTTGTCAGCGGTTTTCTAAGTGCATGTAATAATTGCTATTCCTATTAATCAAGAACATCAAATTCCTCAAAATGGAACATTTTAACAAACTGTTGAGCCGATCGCGGCGTGTCTGTTTGTCCTCATGAAACTGCACATGGAAGGCCCTACGAGTGCATTACCGGTATAATGTACGCACAGACGCACATACATGTACCAAGAAATAAATTGATTGTAGCACGATTCTGCATCTTGATGAATTTAATATTTACATATTTAATTTCATGAAATAAGCCAGTTCATGAGATTATGTTACCTATCACATATGCAAGCAGCGAAGGCTCAGACGAGCCTACGCATCCGCGGAAAATCGCCAGCGCCTTAACTGCCCACATACACAATGAAGGTGCATGCCGTGGCTGTGAATTTAAAAGCAGTAAAGCCATTGAGATGATTGGGACATCTGGAATTCGCTTTATTTACTACACGTCTGTAGAAGTATGTACCCCGACTTTGTTGTTACATGCGAAGATCAGCCTGTGCACCGCTCAGTCTTATCAGCACCTTTGTTTCTAGAACATAACGTTAAACATTTTGTCGGGCAAATTCTGGGCCCAAACTGTCTGCTAAATTAATTTGTCACAGGCTCTTTGGGGGGGGGGGGGGGTGCCTTCTAGGTCCCACCCTGGGTTCGGCACTGCTAATAGTATCAGCAGCAGACAAAGGGACAGGGTTATGGTTCACAGACATGTCTAAGATCAAAGAAGCCGACTATCAGACCACGTGTTGTTGTTGTTTTAAGACTCGGGTAGCACGCGGTGGCTCATGCGCACGAAAGCGGACTTAGCACTCAAAACATAATTGCCTAGCTGTGTCTCCTTTTCATGGGTTTGCATGAAATAAAAAAAAGATTTCAATGAACTCGAGCATGAAACGGCGCACTGCATGCATGAAAAACTAGATTTGTGGTACTTGTCTGAATTTTTCCTTTCTTTAAGATATAAATGTACCCAGCGTGTCGTACGCATCGGCTCGAAGCCAATGTATCATAAACTGAGCTGCGGCATAATGAGGCATTTTGACGAGTGTATAGACTCAGACGAGCCGGTGCAGCCTCCTTTTAAGCTTACAAACTCCAAACGATGTTAAGTCAGTAGCTTAACACTCATAGAATATTCAAGCGACTAGCAAAGGCTCTGATCAGACTGTGCATATGCGCAGGCTGGTCTGAGACTTTGCTGGTCCCACATACCACATTGTTGGAAATCTCATGTCACGGCTCAATTATATTCTTTCGAGGCATCAGACGCAAAGTCGGACGTTCGCTTACATTATTAATTCTCGGTATGCCTGTTTGCCCCTGATGACGTCGAAGATCTTTTGGATCCAAACTATTTGCAAACTTTGAAAGCGGGTGGTATTGAGAGAGAGAGAGAGAGAGAGAGAGAGAGAGAGAGAGAGAGAGAGAGAGAGAGAGAGAGAGAGAGAGAGAGACTAGCGCTTGCATACGAATCTCTTTTAATCTCAAAAAATATCATGTATCGGTGCAGAAAATGATACTTGGAGATGCTTCTCGCGCGCATCGGCTTTTGCACGACAAAGTCGGACATTCGACAGTATTGGTGCTTTGCATGCTTTCTATCGCATGCTCAAATGTTTAAATTGACGAAACATTCTTTCCTGAAATCCATTCGGATCTGATCTGGATCCGAACTCTGACAACGTTTTTAAGGGAGAGAGGATCAAAATATCACTAAAAGCGGGCCATCATCGGCCCGCTAGCGAAAGGCCTTTAAATGGCGTTTCGTTGGCGTGCCAATGATGGCCCAACGTTGAATGCTGGCTTGGTAGTTTTGAGAATTTCAGGGGATCCGGTCTGTTGCTAAGAAATTCTATATTTTGTGATTTTTCAGGTGGGGGTGTCCGGACACCCTGTCCCCCCTCTGGATCCGCGCATGGGACCGGACTATGTCTACACTTATTGAGATATACTGAAAACCCATTTTATCGTGTGCATCGGCTTTTGTACGACACTTTGCCTACTTTCTATCGATCGACAAGTAAAGAGAGAGAGATGCGTGTTCTTTTTGAATTTCGTCATTTTTTTAACTCAAAGAACTCGTCTATGTATTTCAAAGATTCGTGTACATCTTTGCAAACAATTTGATCGACGAGATGTCCTTGTCTATTTGAGTGTCTGTATTACATTATAAACGGCATTTGCGCAGATGGAGAGCAAGCGAAAAGCGTTTTGGTTTTCTGAAGGAAGAACGAAAGTGAAGCGATTCATCGGTAGTCCGAGGTTAAATAAGTGGACTTTTACGACTTGTAAGTAAATTGAGTGACATAACATGCACATGCCTGGCTCTCGACTTGGCAATTACCGCACGCGCTTAACATTTTCTGACTCAGTCCGCAAGAATTTAGCGGCGGTTGAAAAGAATAATGAGAAGATAGCGCAGAATCATATCGCCGTGTTTCAACACGTTTCTCCCACATTTTTACATGCATATAAACCGTTTTTTTGCTCATGATAAAGACCACATTCTAAAATTACGAACACTAGCACTTTTTCTGAAACGTAATTTCTAAAATTACGAACAGCGGAAAAAATAATTATTTTTTAGTGTTCGTAATTTTAGAACATTTACCGTACCTATTTATGCAGATATACTATTACTTACACACCTGAGTGCTTGTAAGTAACAAATGCTGTTTCTAAAACACGCATGGCAATAAATAAAGAAGGGATGGCTAGGTATGGAATGGTAACAGATGTCAGTCATATAACAGAGCAACGCAGCATAATATTATATTTCCATATGCCTTATTTGGTAGGTAGGTAGGTGGTGGGTGGGTATATAGGTAGGTGGATGGGTGAATGGGTAGGTAGGTATGTTGACCGGTAAGAAGGTATCTAGACCTGCATGTAGGTGGGTAGATCTATATGTAGGAAGGTAAATATTACTGTAGGTAGATAGGTAGACCTCCAGGTACGTAGGTGAATAGATAGATAGGTAAGAAGGTACAGATAGATAGGTTTGTACATAGACCTGTAGGTAAATAGGTAGGTAGACCTGTTGGTAGTCAGGCCCGTAGGTAGGTAGGTAGGTAGGTAGGTAGATTGGGTTATGCAGCCCTTTGAAAATTCGTGGAAGAACAATTTCGGTATTTAGTATATCCCTAACAACCTCTTTCTCAAAATCATGACCGGCCATTCAAAACGTTCACAGAATGTGTAAACATATGATTGAGGTTGAATAAAACCGATCAGGTGAGGGTTTTCCAAAAAACATTCCTAGCGGCGTAAAGATAAGTATCTAAGGAACATCGGGGTCCGTAGAATTACCGAAAACCACTCATTTACCGAAAACCACCGAAAACCACTTAGAAAATCATATTTATAGGGTAATTATACCCTCCTTGTATTTGTTTTTTAGTAGTTTATGTTTATATATAAGTATATTTAATAAGATGGATAGAAAAATTAAAAAATGAAGCCATCTTATACCGATTTTGATCGTTTAAAATGTATAGCGTCTACCGAAAACCAAAAGCAATCGCCGAAAACCAATCCGAATAGCTGATATAATAAGTTACTATGTTCTTGAAATGTTTGTTTTTGACAATAAAGATGTTTATAGCAGTATGTAAATAAGAAGGATAAAATAAATCAAGTTTGAAACCATCTTATACCTAATTAAATGCTTTAAAACGTACAGCAGCAGGCCGAAAATCAAAAATCAATTACCGAAAACCGCTTTATGTTATAAGTCTATAAATCCATGATTAAGTGGCCTCACCATATACCCTGTAACAAAATATCATAAATAATATGTGTATAACATAAACTACTAAAAAAACAAATACTAGGAGGGCATAATTCCCATATAAACTTGATTTTCTAAGTGGTTTTCGGTGGTTTTCGGTAAATGTGTGGTTTTCGGTAATTCTACGGACCGCGAACAACGTGAGCTCTTACGGTAGAGATATGGTCCAAAATGGGCTAGGGTTTATGCACAGTGTATCTTTAAAATCTCATGGTCCGGTTTTGTTGTCCATGAAATTACTTCCGTATCCGGTGAATCAGAGCTGTTTCCCGTCGGCATTGGTCAAGTTAAACGAAACAGCATTAAGACGCATGGTACCAGCTGTTACGTCACTGGTGAATTGATTGCAATGCGCTATTTTTTAAAACAAGAAAATGAAGAAATCGAAAATTAGTTCAAAGTCAACTCACTTTTTTTCTATTCTATCACAAGCGTTTTCATACATTCTCCAACTTTGATTCGAACAAAACTGACGATACTTCAGTTTTAAGACGAAACCAACCAAATTGAAGCGGGCTATTTGCTGATGTAGTTACCAGACGAATCAAAGCACTGAGAGTACTGATGGAAACGATGTCTTGTGATTTTAGTTCTTGTATGCTAAGCAGAGTGCATTTTTGTAGATGATATTTTAGGAATATTTGAATTTGTATATTGTATATTTTTCTGACCAATGATGAAGGAAAAGTTTGATATGATTTCTATTTTTAGTTTTTAGTTTTAGCATAACAGAATTTTGAAGGGGCATGCGACAAAATATCAATCTTATCATTTCAAACATGGGCTGGTATGTCTTTAAACCCTATTTCACTTTTAAGCTCTGGTGGCCATTTTGTTATGTGGGATCAAAAATAGTAAGTGAGTATGATCAGGAAATACCACAATCACAAACCGCAGACAACCCCGTGGTACCGGGAGGAAGAGCTGCTCAACCATCACAAGACACCAGGAAGACAAATTAAGCAAAGCAACCAGCTCTCTCTCTCTTCCCCACCAAGATGATTATAATACTAGAATGGACATAAAGTAACGTACAACAAAACATAGAACAATTACAGACTCCCACAATGGGAGTAACAATAAACAAAAAGTCAACAACAACAGAACCACCGCCTTAGAACGGACAGCAGCCTAAGCCACGGGGGGGGGGGGGGGGGGGGGGGGGGGCTTAAATGCATTTTACTGGTACCAAACCTTTTGCCCATATTTAGCAGAGGGCATTATGCCGAATGCATCACTGAAATTATTTTAAGAGTTTGGATTACTGGTTAAGAAGTTTAGATATCTTTTTAGATTTTCCATTCGGTTCATTGTTGCCCTATTTTGAGGGTAATGCGATGAATTATTGCAAGCAGGAAACAATGGTTAAGGAAAGGTGGTTTATAGCCATTTCCTTTTGCCTAGCTCTTGATAACATTTTGTTCAGCAACCCGTTAACATTTTGCTAACATAGACTTGCATTATAATTGCCTAAAAATTCCAACAAGGGCAATAACTAAAGTTTTAAGGGTCGATTTTGACGAAACTTATAGGATATCAGAGTACTTGATACTTATTGTGTACCAAATATGTATCAAATCTGACCAGTAGTTCTGAGATGTGGATGGACAAAAATGCAACGGACGGACGACGCCAAAACTATATCCCTCCAACTTTGTCAGGGATTATTAGATATCAGCATAGCTACATACCTAAAAAGCTTTTAATATGTTATGTGTTCTGATAATTTTTATCACCTGGTAAAATATCTTGTTTGAGTTTACGTTAATTACTCTGTCAAATGTCTCAAATTTGTTCCAAAATGTTCGCTTTTCCATTTTTTAGCCCATTTTGATGTCCGTTTTTTGGTAACCATAGCAAAGATAAACGTCAATTTAAAAGTTTTACTTTTAAACTTGGTATATTGTTCTAATAAACCAATAAGAACAAAATGGTGAAAAGCATTTTTTAGCCCATATGTGGGCCAAAATAGCACCCCCCTGATGCATGTAGCTCTTTGGCAATATTAACTGTGTATATCTAACATATAGTATAGATATAAAAAGAAGATTTATAGATGGTAAACTTACGTTTCATTAAGAACATTGACAATAAAAAGTAAAAAAAGCACTTAAAAATAAAAAAGAGCAAAAAAAGAGCCATGACATGTGAGTTCCAAAAATGTGGCATTTCCTTTACTTGGCATATGCAAAATATACTTATCTATAATGAACATACACTTTGCTGAGAAAAATTCTAATCCATGTGCTACCAATGGTTATCTTAGGACACAATGATGTGACGCTTGATGGGTGCAATTATCTACTTCAGAACTATATGCAAAGACACTTTGACTATACATTATTTCAGACCTATATGAAATGACTAGAAACATTCATACAATCTATACATAAATTTAACTATCATATGACATTACTGTTATTCAGTAGATAACATCATGTCATACATAGTAGCTCTTACAGAAGTGATCATTTCATGAGAAATTTAAAAGAAAATTTATTGCTTTACTTCAAAGAGTGTTTAAGAGTGTTTAGAGTCAAAGAGACTCTATGGTGGTTCCGACTTAAAGACTTATCTATTGATGAGATGATAGGGGCCTGATACTTTGGCTGTTTGTCGGGCCCACTGGGGTTTACCTGTTGGATTTCTTTTGCTCCAGTATCCAGTTTTATTTACTGTTGAGTCCTTATCTTTGCTTTATCTCCTTGTTATATCTTGATTTATATGTTTTAGGAGATGATGCATTGATAAGTTAGGGGTCTTTCATGCAAACCAAATATCTATGTGTCTTGATCCACATCTGAATTAAGGGTGAGGTTGGCGCCGTTAAATTGGTTTAAGCCCTCCAGTAAAATATTTTACTGACCGTTCCAAGGCGGTACTTCTTTTGTGGATCTTTTGTTTTTTGTTCTGTCTTGTGTTTGCTATGTCTTTGTGTGCATCTGTTTATATGTGCTTTGCGGTCACCTGCTGGGAAAGGACTGACCTCTTGGCTCTCGTTTGTGGTGTCTTACTGTGAGTTTCAGAGTTCTCACTAACTCCAAATTTGGATTATTTTACTCCATCTTTTTTATTCTGACTCCAACTTTTTCAAAAGTGCCAATAGAAAAGTATGGTAAAACTCCATTTTTTTCTGGCAAACAGCATTTTTACTCCTATTTTCAAAATCCTAGTGAGAACTCTGAGTTTGTCACTCTCCCATTGGTATCCTGGGTCAGATGTGGTACTTGATTGTATTGATTCCTGATCTTAGCGCCCTTACTTACTTTTATTCCAATTGTGTTTCTTGTCACCAAAGAGTTATTGCTTGCGGCGCTCTCGCCGCAAGCATTTCTGTCGGAATAGTGATACCCTCTACCTGGTTTGTCTATTTATATAAACAAACTGGTAGCATAACGGTCGTGGTTATGGGAACAAAACAGTTCAGTGACAAGACAACTCACCGACAGCAATACGAGTTGCACCTCGCTCTTTGACGTATCAGAACTTAGCATCAGCCTATAGACTAGCAACAAATTAGGAATATATTTATATGGGAAACATGAAATGACTATTTGAAAAGTTCTAGGCCTTTGGGAAAGGCGATCAACTATACAGCCCCTCAGAGATCGTTATCAGGCTACAGGGACAGTTAAATATTGAGGCAGGTCTGGTTAACCAAAATTGACGACCTGACGTTAAGACGGCAACTTACGTCAAGTGTATCAACGATATTTGCATCAAAGATATCTGTTCTGGCTGGCTATCCTCAGTTCCAGACAAATAATAGGGCTTCGAGGGTAATTTGTATCCAGGTTTTTAATAAAAATATTTTGAAACGATTACTTTAAATCACGTCTGATTTCTAGACAAATTTGCAACTTTTGAATCTAAGGGTATTGCTATTCGATAGAATGTTGTCCTAACATTATTTATATTTTGGCATGAAATTAAAAACGTGTTTTGCTGACGTGTTGATGTTCATTGTTGCCAAAACCAAAAAAAATGATACATTGAAAATAAGTAAAATTTTATTAATTTCATTTTTTTGGGGCGTTTTTAAAGTCCTTCAGCGTACGTTGCTAGGTGCCGCTTTAGATAACTGTTTGTGTTTTTCTTTTTCCAAAAGTATCTTACCCACCGACTCAATAACTATTGTTAATGTTAGTCTATGACGTGGTTTTAGTGCAGTGTAAACAATAACCAAATTTGGAGGTGTTCCCAACAAGGTGCACATGCTGTTTTTCAACTAGGCAAGCCCTCCTTTAAAAAGGAAAATTTATTTAACTTCTGGCTATAACATTATTTTTTGACATGATTTGTTTGTTTGATTTGATTCTTTACGTCCCATCAACAATATTTCAGTTAAACAGGGACGGGTCTTCCTTGGTTGAACCAGCACTAAGCTAGGATAAATGCGTCTTGCTCAAGGACCACGACGCAGTGACGCCGGTGAATCTTGAACCCTCAGTCTCGAGTCAAGCACTCTACCACTGAGCCTCTGCGCTCCCTTTTTGACATGATATATTCCAATGAATAACAGTAACATCAAATGAAAAAATAATGTTATGGCCACAGGTTGCATAATTTTGATACAAAGAAGTTATGTTAATAACAATGTAAATTTTCTTTGAAATAAACCAGCTTTGGAGGTGTTAATTTCGCAATAGAGTTCATATGATGAGAGAATCTTCCATTTGTGCCCATTTCAAATCATTTTTTTTAAACTAACCTAAGGCTGAGCCTGTCTAAACTGATTGACTTAAGCTTTAAGTATTTGGTCAACATTATTCAGTCTAGTCAGACTCCTCCCACAGAGGAAGGCAAAGAAAAGAATATACTTCCTGGCCCCCATCCCTCAACAAAGTTTGACAAGTAAATTTAATCCTGCCAACAATAAAGGAACCATCTCTCAGAAACCTTCAGCAGAAAATAAAATGCCCCACTCTACCACCTTGTTATGAAATGATAACTAGTGTAAGACCCTCTATAAAATACATAGAACAAATCAGAACGAATGGAATAAGAGACCCTATTTCTGCTTGTTAAAGTTCCATCAGCACATCAAAGAACAAACATAAGAGTCCCTGTCAAGGCTAGTCACCAAGTCATTTTCTATTTCATCCTTGCTGGGAATCTATCTTAATATATTATCCCAAGGAATCCTAGTTAGTTGGATTTTATAATACGGTAAATCTTGTATTAGTTCGTACACTCGAATAGTTCGTTAAATGTTATGTATTAGTTCGTACACTAGTCATTTTTTATATGCAATTCTATTAGTTCGTACACGTTTTTTTTCTTCATTGGTGCTTGTTTTTAATCAGCGTGGCTGTCTACGATATGTTCCTGTTAACTTTCGCGTGCTTACACCAAACAGACCTTTTCGTCTGTCAATCTAACGACTTCGGTCGCTAACGTAAATCCAGCATTGACGTCGCATGTTAATAACATTAAAATTTGTTTTCTGAAAATCGAGCGAATGCTAATTTACACGCCCTATGTCGCCGATGCGTCGGAGATATATTCTGTAAGGTCATTACAAAAAGTGTCCTTAGAATAAGGGAAAGTTACATTTTACTTCTGTGTCCTATATCTTTTATAATCGGACACCCAAGCCGCGTGCGACCCGGAAAGCATTTTTATACTTGTGCAGCTCGGACCCGACACGAAATCAACTTGCGCGGTGCCTCACATAAACTGGTACCAGAATATTTCGTAAATAGCCTGCTGGTACTTATGACAAGGCCCAGGAGAGCATGTGCGTTTGCGCAATCTCATCAGGGTCCCGCTGCTCACTAACATAAAGTTTGAAGTGGATGAAGACTCAGCATGCTCAGACCAAATCAAATTCTAGATATCTACGTACGTTTTGTTTTATATAGTTGAATATCAATTTCGGTTTTCTGAGCGTAAATAACTCAATAAATGTAGTAATAACGGCTTTTCCTAGGTTCAAACAAATGGAACATTTTAATAAATTGTTTAGCCGATCGTGGCGTGTCTTGCTGTCCTCATGAAACTACATACGGAAGGTCCTGAGAGTTCATGATTACCGAGATAGTGTACGCACAGACGCACAAACCGAGCATAATTTGGTTGTATCATGATTCTAGGGATTGATGAATGGCATTTCCATGAAATAAGCCAGTTCATGAGATTATGGTACCTATCGCATATGCGAGCAGCGAAGGCTCAAACGAGCCTGTGCATCTGCGGAAAATCGTCAGCGCCTTCAGGCTTAACTGCGAGCATAGAAGGAATGTAGATGAAGGTACGTTCATTAATTTAGGATAATAGCCCCACTAGGTGGCTGTGAATTTGAAAACAGGAAGAATTCGCTTTATTTTAACCACCACGCATCTATTGATGTATGTATCCCGACTTTCAATATATTAGTTTTCATGAACAGTCAGACCGTGTGTCTTTTTTGGAAGGAAAAGTCTTCCAATATGGATGGATTTTCCTTCCATTTAGTTTTTTTTACAGAAAATTGGAAGGTCTTTATAACATCCATCTTAATGAAAACAGCAAAAGACCAGAATTTGCAAAAATCCTTACCACACGTCTGTAAATGTTTTACCCCGACTTTGTTGTATGAGACCAACAAAGTCGCAGATCAGCCTGGGTACCGCACATTCTTATCAGCGCCTTTGTTATGAATACAAAAATTAAACATTTTGTCGGGCCTGGTCTGGGTCAAACCTGTCTGCTAATAATATCAGCCGCAGACATGAAGATCAAATCCGCCGCTTTCATGCCACGTGCTGTTTTAAGAGTTGGGTAGCACGTGGTGCATTGGCGCATAACATAAAACATAATTGCTCAGCTGCATGCGCGGATCCAGAAAGGGGTCCAACTTTGACAACTTTTTTTTAATTGATGATGGGAGAGAGGATCCAAACACCACTATATGCGGGTCATCATTGGCCCGCCAGCGAAACACCATTTAAATGGCGTTTCGCTGGCGTGCCGCTGATGGCCCAACATCGAATGCTGGCTTGGTAGCTTTGTGATTTTAAAGGGAACCGGACCAGTATGCTAAGAAACCCTATTTTTCAGGGGTGGGGTCTGTCCCCCTCTGGATCCGCCCATGAGCTATCTGGCATGAAAAGACAATTTCTGTAAACTCATCACTTTCGCTCATTGCGATCGCGTACACGTTCGCAAACATGTGATATAAATTGTTTTGGATCTCGGAAATTTACTTTACAAATTCAAACTATCAAATGGCGGGCGACAGCCAGAACTCCTTTTTTTAAATTTCCAGTGGGTGCATAAAAGGCCTCGATACACCGTCACAAAACCGAAAAATCGCACCGAAAATTCACTTTTTTTCTTAACGACGTGAAGAGCATTAGACGCTAGTAGGCAAAGATGAGCCTGTGCATCCAACACTGTTGACTTTACGGTAGTATCATGCGCGGATCCAGGATTTTTTGTCATGGGGGGTAGGGGGCTCCAGGCTCAACTGACAGAGAAAAAAACACTCTGATAACGTTTTCTTAGGCATCAGCCTTTTACGATTTTACAGAGGGGTCCAATAATTTATTTTAAGGAAAACTATACTTTTTTGAGGTTCCAGAGGGGGTCTATCATTTTTCAGGGGAGGGGGTCCAAATTTTTCCAGGGGGTGTGGGGTCCAAATGCTAATTTCAATTGAAACCTATAGAATTTTTTATTTTCCAGGTGGTCCGGGCCCCCATACCCCTCTGGATCCGCGCATGCGTATGATAGATCCACTTGCGATATCCAAATTTTCAAGTCAACAGTAAAGCCAATCCCGAAGGACAGGTTTATTTCATGCAATTGTTCATTTTCCATTCCCGGAGCATCTAGTGACACCTCAAAACATGATGAGGTATATGATTCTGCAATATGTTAGTGGAAAACAAATGTTGAGACCTCGGACCCTGGTCCGAGTTGAGACACAGTGATTATCGCGACTTTTAGTCAACTATTGATGGTTTCAGTCTTTCATTATGTATATAAGACTAGGCCTTAATTTCTGGCATCAGTTTTAGAAAAACGGGCTGTCCAATGTTGTCAAATAACGTTCATGCTAGATACATTACAATAACATACCATGCATAAGCAGGGTGCTTGAGATCAAGCAACATACTCGCTGGAAGAATGTGTTTAATGGTAAAAAAATACAGTTCAAACGTAAATAATCAGATCTTAGAACAAATCTACATGGATATGCTCGAGAAGCTTAAAATGGAAGCATGCAGTGTGCAAGAACACATACAATAATATGGCTAAACAACCGCCAGCTTTTTTGAAAAGCTAATACTTGTGTAAATCTTCTCGATGATGATATTGTTGCGCGAAACGAAACGAAAGTTAAGGTGTATTTATTTTATTATTATTATTCGTTTCTGTCTATCGACAGTGTCTTTTCATGCAATTGACTTAATTTCAAACGCCACTGCTATCATTCTGTCCATAAAAACTTATACCTAGCGCACTATATTTTTAGAACTATTTTAGTGGCGGTCAGGTTCATAAAGGGCGGGAAAACATTAGCAATCCACAAGAAAACGTGTCTTCTTCACGTTTATGACAAAAGGACAGGGCTGCGTTTATTGTCCGTCTCGTAATGTTTAAAAGCAAAGAAAAGTATAATGATAAAAAACGATTGCAAGATATTGTGCTTTTAACTGCAATATCTGGCTGCATCATAGATATTGCAAGCGGTTCTTCGTCGTACAAGAGCAGGTTTTCTCATGCTAAGGCATTGTTTTTCTGACACTCGTTTGAGGCATCCAATGGGGTTGGTTTACTGTTTTGCGAATTTGTCCCAAATTTTTACCAATTAGCGTCTTCATAAAACTCATTTTTACCGGTAAGCACATTCAGCATTACAAAATATTTTTTTATCACTGATTTCTCTTAAATTAAACTGATTAAAGCGTAATTTTAACAAACGAAACACTGATTTTAAGGTACCCCGTTGAGACCCTCTCCGTTTGATGTACAAATAAACTTATAATTCTGTTTCAGTCATATGTAAGCTTTCAATAATCAAGTTTTCAAGCACAACAACGTTTTTCTGACCGTTGGGTTTACATTTCAGAGCTGAAAACCGCAACAAACTAATAAAATACCAATATTGTTTTTGTCTAGCAGCAGGACAAGGGTTGTTTGCATTAAGGACATTTGGTTCCCAGCGACTTACACAGGCTGTAACGGTATAGGTAGCGGACTGGGTAGCAATGTTGAACGCGGGTTCGATGATATGGGGATTTTGTGTGTATTTTGTGTATATGATACCATTGGAAACAGATGTTTTGAGAAACATCGTTTCCAAAAAGTGAGTCAAAAACAACCCACAATGCATCGCTCTGCACATATAAACTCCCCAGCAATATTAACCGGTATGTTTTAACTCCCCAGTATTGACGCTCTCTGTCCAGAACGACACTCCCCAGTATTGTCGCTCCCTGTCCAGAAAGACCCCAGGGGTTGTACAGTACAGATTATGCATAGAAAAACGGTACACACACTCTCTCTCTCTCTCTGCTAGACTGCTTTTTATCGGTCTCTATACTGGATTTGATTAAGTTGTAATGGTGTGTTGGCATCTAAATATGCTAATATTGTAGTGTCATTGCTTTTGACATACTTTCTTAAAATGCTGCAGGGGAGTGTGGGCAGCAGCCCTTTTTATTTGTAAAATGTGGAAACTAATTTTTAACAGAGCAAAGTACAGTTGTCCCCTTCTCTGATTCTCTCAATCCCCACCCCCACCAAAACCCCCAGCCCACCCACCATTCATTATCTATCTATCTATCTATCTATATATCTATCTATCTATCTATCTATCTGTCTGTCTGTCTGTCTGTCCGTCCGTCCGTCCGTCCGTCCGTCCATCCATCTATCTATCTATCTATCTATCTATCTATCTATCTATCTATCTATCTATCTATCTATCTATCTATCTAATCTAATCTACCCTAACCTACCCCACCCCTACCTCTTCCCCTACCCTACCCTACCCACCCACCGGTCTGTCAGTCTGTCTCTATCTATCTATCTATCTATCCATCTATCTATCTATCTATCTATCTATCTATCTATCTATCTATCTATCTATCTATCTATCTATCTATCTATCTATCTATCTATCTATCTATCTATCTATCCATATATCTATCTATCTATCTATCTATCTATCTATCTATCTATCTATCTATCTATCTATCTATCTATCTATCTATCTATCTATCTATCTAATCTACCCCACCCCTACCTCTTCCCCTACCCTACCCACCCACCCACCGGTCAGTCTGCCTGTCTATGTCTGTCAGTCTGTCTATATATAGCTGATCATTCCAACAGGGAGTGCTTATGGCCTGGGCGGTGACCGCATCCCCCAAACCACCCACCATTCATTATAATTTAGCTATCTCATTATAATCCATCCATCCATCCATCCATCCATCCATCCATCCATCCATCCATCCATCCATCCATCCATCCATCCAACCATCCATCCATCCATCTATCTATCTATCTATCTATCTATCTATCTATCTATCTATCTATCTATCTATCTATCTATCTATCTATCTATCTATCTATCTATCCTACCCCTACCTCTTCCCCATACACTACCCTCCCACTGGTCTGTCAGTCTGTCTGTCAGTCTGTCTGTCTGTCTCTCTCTCTCTCTCTCTCTCTCTCTCTCTCTCTCTCTCTCTCTCTATCTAAACTACGAAAATTCAGGGCATCACTATATGTCTGGTATCTACAATATTAAGCTCTTTGTGGTGGCCTTTCGAACTGGGAGCAGTGGTCAAGTACTTGTCTTTTTCTATACACATAATGATAACAGTACGTGTCAATACAATCTCGATGAGCTGTGATTAACCTTGATTGAAATAAACTCTTAAATCAGATAGCTTATCTTAGTATTTTTAAAATAAATAAAATGCCAAAAAACATGAATTCAGCAATGTTCTTTAATATCTTCCTTTTGATATCATCAGCAGTTTACCGATGGTACATTATTATGGTGACTGAGTTGTACCAGAACACTGTGTCACAATGAGCAAAAAATGAGAAATGTTCTAAATATCATTTAAGAAATAGATCAGCTCCAGCAGTGAATTGTTGAGTAATAATTCACTGTTTGGAGGTCAGTTGTAAAGAAGATCAAATCACTAGCGTGCAGCGCGAGTGATTTATCTTCGTACAACTGACCGACGAAAACACATTCGAAGTCTTCAGCTTCTTCCAACTTTCCGCCACTGCACTGAAGAACTCCAGCCAATACTTAGACTATGCCCCATACGTTTACGTGCAATTGTAACGTCTTTCAAGCGTAAAAACGATGTTACACCGTCTAACGCCATGAGTGACGTCATTTTTCCGTGACGTCAGCTATCACACACTTTAGCTGTGAATTATTGTCCGATATATCACAGTTTGTTACCGTTGGCTCTATAGGCGAGATGTGTTAGAATCTCTAATATATCAAGGACTTTAAAAGGTTTTCAAGAGCTTGAACTGCTTTTAAATTCCATTTGCAGGGGATTACATATATGTATTCTATCCCTGTGAATAGAGTTGTACATCATTTGTGTTCGGTTTGACTCTTTATGTCCCAGTCAACCATTGTTCAGTCATGTCAGGACTGGTCATCATAGGTTGAATCAATACTAAGCAGCGGATAAAGTGTCTCGCTCAAAGACACAGCACAGTGACTCGGCCAGTGGATATACTCAAGCAAGCAACCCTTCAATCTCCAGACTAACGCTCTACCAACTGAGTGAGCCGCTGCTCTATGCATTTCAGTGTACCTCTTGACCAGCATGCTTTGAAAGGCTTGAGGTGCAGCCTCTAAGGCTAGGGGCTATAATAAATTATGTAATATATCAGTTTTTACGGAAAAGGGTCACACATTTAACTGATTCTTATGATGTGCCCCACCTTGACCCCCCCACCCTCCTCGAACACACATCTGACTCATATTGGGTCCCAGAACACACTTGTTACAACTCTTAAAACCAGGCCAGAAGCAACTGTAATTTTGTATGAAAGCATTTAGCCACCACCCTGAGCTACCAGGTGTTCTTGTTCAAACCACTACCTTGAGGGAAAATCCCACCTCAGGAGGAGCTTGATCCCACGACCCTCACTAATGAGTCCGTGCTCTAATCACTGAGCTTCTCAGGTGGTTCTTTTCAAACCATCCCTGGAACACTAGTCTGGGCTTCCAGGGGGGTCGTAGTCTGGGGTCGTTCCAAACCACTACCTACAGACAATATAACTAGGGAACTTACACATAAATAGAAAATTGGATCTAGCATGCTGTGCTTGCCATAAAGGTTGTGCCTTATTTCATATTAAGGTTACGTCATAAACTGAAGCGAAAATTGAGTCCACTCTTATCAATTAGAATTTTGAACAGAATGTGCACATAAATATTACGCCGTAGAATGTGTCAAAACCAAAAATGACATTCGGAGGCGTAATCTTACACCTAAGGCCAGCTGGACTAGTACATGGATAACATTGACATCCTACTACATAGAGATCCATGTAAATAACACAAAATTTGGGATATTCAGGGACATGAACATTTCAACGAAGCATCAATGGTTTTATCCCACCCACAGGAGCTTGACGTTGAAATGTTTTCTTTCCTTGTATACCCTTTACGTAGTAAAGGGAAGGACGGTCACTTTGCTGCTGCACAAATTGTTTCTGGGTGAATTACACCGTTATTATTCAGGTGACAATCTCGTGCGTATACCATTTGAATAAACAATTGCATGCTCTTTCCTCCGCCCTATGTCAGAAGTTTGCCACATTCACGGTTTTATTGTCATTTTGTTTTTTCTGTGAAGTCTGATAATAGCCGTGTGATGGGTGCACGGCCATCTTTGTTATTTTGCTCTCTTCTATTATGCAAGTATCGCAGCAAATGTATAGTGTCATCTGATTGGTCAATACATGATGACAGAATGTTCTAATCATCTCGACCAATCAGATGACACTTTACATTTGCTGTGATACTTGCGCAATAGAAAAGAACAAAACAACAAAGATGGCCGTGCACGCATCACACGGCTAAAATCAGATTTCACAGAAAAAGCCAAAATGACAATAAAACTGTGAATGTGGCAAACTTCTGATATAGGGCGGAGGATAGGGCATGCAATTGTTTATTGAATGGTATACGCACGAGATTGTAACCTGAATAATAACGGTGTAATTCACCCAGAAACAATTTGTGCATCAGCGAAGTGACCGTCCTTCCCTCTACTACGTAGAGGGTATATAAGTAAAGAAAACATATCAACGTCAAGCTCCTGTGATCCCACCCACCAATTTACTGTAAAATGAAACCAGATTACGCCCCTTCGACAAAATATCGATCCAAACTACAACCATATTGTTGAGGAAAACAAGCCGGCTTTGAACTCTCCGCGAGACCCGCTGATTTGTTTACCTATATCCTCGGTTTGAGGGGCGTGGTGGAATTCTAAACACGTGAACTTGCGGTTTAACACACAATATACTTTCGTAATCAACATTCGCCATCTTTTTGACAACCGGAAATAGCAAGAAACGTCACACTGAGTAAGCTCCCTTTATGGGTACGTGTTAAGTGTGACAAGAATACCCAATACGCGAAATCTGGGATAGATAGATAGATAGATAGATAGATAGATAGATAGATAGATAGATAGATAGATAGATAGATAGATAGATAGATAGATAGATAGATAGATAGATAATCCCAAACCCGCTTCTGAGTATTATTGGGACGTTTACACGCGCATAAAGATTAAAAACGAGAGGTTAAGATAAAAGAATGATAGTGAGATGAAAATAAAGATGAGATGGTGTTAGGTGTTAATAAGATGGAGTTAAAAGCAGATTAAAAAATGGATTGATGGATGGATGGATGGATGGATGGAGGGATGGAGGGATGGATGGAGGGATGGAGGGATGAACAGTGATAGACAGGTAGATAGATCGGTCGGTCGCATGGTTGGGGTTATTAAAATTGTAATTGTAATTAATTGTTATTTAATTGCATTTTCTTAAGTAATTGCATCCTCGGACCCAGTAATACACGGACATGAAACTACATGAAACTGAAATAAGTTTAGTCCTAATGCAAAATTTATATCTGTATTCTAGTCATATTAATCAATCGAATTCATAGACATCCCCGCACAAAATAATGTAAAACTGGCAAAAATCGGCTTTTTTACTCGCCGATAATTCTTTACTGCACTAAGTTTATAAAGTCATCATAAATCATCAAAAAATAAGCCCCTTTGGAAGATAACAATAAAGTTTATAAACATTTGCAACTGATAGGTGCGTTAACTTGGAAAATAAATGTCAGCCCTGGTCAATACAACAGCCGCCATTGCATTCGGAAACAGTATCTGGATACTACCGGATATGACATAGTTATAATCAGCAACCTCGACACCAATATTGGCAAATTCCGCTAGTTTTGAGCCCGTTTTATTTTGGGCCCGAGTTTCATCTAATAGTAATTTAGACATTTCTTTAATTGCAGTAGTTGAATGTAATTAATTACATGGTCAAAAATGGGAGTAATTAACAATTACTTTCAATTACTTTTTAATTACTTTTCAGATCAGTTATGAACTTCAGTTACCTAAGATTATTATAGATACTTAAAATACTTCTAAATGAATTGTTCTTGGTCTTTGTAAATGCATATATCACTTGCTGTACTCAATATATGAAAAGTTGAATGCAACGTGAAACAAATAAGAATTGGAACTAGTCACACTAGTATAGACATAAAATAGAATATAAAAATTTAATCACAGACACAGACTGTATGTTACCTCTACTATTTTGAAAGCATCCTTTTTAAAGCAAATTATATATTCTTTGTTCATCTGCTTATAAAAGTTATGGCTTTGTGACAATCAACCTTTAATAGTTTTAAAAGTTACCAAAATAGTAAGTGAGTATGATCAGGAAATACTACAATCACAAACTGCAGACAAACCCATGGCGCCGCGAAGAAGAGCCACACAACAATCGCCAGACACCAGGAAGACAAACTAAGCAAAGCAACCAGCTCTCTCTTCCCCATCAAGATGATTGCAAAACTAGAATGGACATAAAGTACCGCATAACAAAACATAGAACAATTACAGAATCCCACAATGGGAGTAACAATCAACAAAGAATCAACAACAACATAACCACCGCCTTTGGACAGGCAGCAGCCTAAGCCACTGGGGGGGGGGGGGGGGCTTCAATGCATTTTACTGGTACCAACTCTTCGCCCTAGATGAAGCACTATACTGTTAAGCTCGCATGGAGGCTTCCTAACTATTGCAATATATCATCATGGAGAAACAATTAAATCAAATTAACACACTATGATGAAACGAAGAAAAGGGCTCACGATGGGCACAGCTTGCACCAACCTGAATAAAGCTTTATGTCAGAGTCTGGGGCATGACCCACCATCGTGCATAGTTATAAACCCTGATTGGGTTTAAAACCAGGTATGCAGACTATCGCATGATATTCAAGATAATCCTTTAGAATTGATCACTAAAATGAGGTTTTCAAGTGTTTTTTTTTGAATTTATAAACTAAATCACCATAAAATATAGGTTCTGATATGCCCTGTTGCAGAAGAGTTTTTTACCCAATGTTGTATTTAACAATTAACTCTGAGTGTCTGTGGTAGAATTTAGAAAATGCTTTTTTGAATCTTATGATATCTATAACCTTGTTTTGATAACTCAGCAGTCAAAAATAGGTTTCTGTTGTTGAAGTTATCAACATTAGAACACACTCTAGCAAAATGAATAAGCTGCGAAATATATATAGACCATAGGAAGGGGACCAAGGAACATCTCCATCAAGAAATGGGAAATATAATATTTCAAAATTATATTCATCCCGTTAATCATAATCTTAGATGAAACTATGTCATTTGATATGGACAAGTTCAAGTCCGAAAATGGGGCTTTAGAATCAGAAGCATTCGCCTTAGTCAACTGAAGTTCAGTGGGATATATCTGACCTACCATTTGTTCAAAATAAGAATTATCAATATTATGTAAGTCATCTACATATCTGGAGGTGGAGTTAAAAGCTTCAATAATATCCGTTTGATTATTATCTGACAGAGACAACATGAAGTCTCTCTCATAACAAAATAAAAACAAATCTGCAACAAGAGGAGCACAATTAATTCTTCTACGAGCAAGTGAATGTAATTTATGCTCCTTTAGTCTTATTTCATAAGGAAGGTGTTTTTGATGCGGTACAATTCTAGTTGCTCTCATTTGGACTCTGTCAACACTCTCAATATCTTTTTCTAAGGTATGGATACCATACAATATTGGCAAGCTCAAGATGTGGTCTCACCAGTGCATTGTACAGCCTCAAAAATGTATGTTTATCGATATATTCAAATGTTCTCTTTATTAATGCCAACACGCTATTTGCCTTATTTCTTTTAGATATATACTGACTGAACTTTAAGTCCTTGGTGAATATCACTCCTAAATCACATTCCTCTTCTGCCAATGACAATTTTGTTTTATTCATAGTAAAATCATGCCCATGTTAGTTCCCAATTGTTGGCATAATCAACTAAATTGTCCAAATCTTCTTGGAGAGTGTCTGTTGCATCCGTTGAGGCATGAATCTTAGTATCGTCAGCAAATATCCACACCATGTTTCTAACCACTTCCAGAATGTCATTGCCAAACAAAATAAAGAATATTGGTCCTAATACACTACCCTGCTTTACTCCGCTATCTACAGGTCTCCATCCTGATGAACTTCCTTTAATTGAGACACACTGGCGACGATTTAACAGGAAACTGCTAATCCATGATAGTAGGGGTCCTTTTATACCATATGAGGAAACTTTCTTCAACAAACGTTGATGTGCAACCTTGTCAAATGCTTAATCTTGTCCAGATAAATAGTATCCGAACTTTGATTTTGTTCAATATAATCAGACCACTTTTCTAGAACATTAAGGAGCTGTAGCGCGCATGAACAGCCACTTCTAAAGCCATACTGCTTATCGGACAGAAGATTATATTCTAGGAGATGTTTCAGAATCGATTTGTGCACATATTTCTCAAGAGTTTTGCAGACAATTTAAGTCAAGCTCACTGGTCGATAATTACTGGGTTCTGACATACTTCCTTTTTTGAAAATTGGTGTTATTCTTGCGTCTTTCCATGCACTTGGCACTGGCCAGATGATAAGGACTTTTGAAAAATGATTGATATCGGTTTCACAAAAATGTCAGCCATGCTTTTCAGAAAAAAGGGTTAATATTATCTGGTCCCATTGATTTGTTTATATCCAATTGTTGTAATAATTTCAAAACATCTGATTCTGATATTAGAATGTTTTCACGATTATTTTTCACATCCTTTTGAGACACATCTGGCACTGTATCCAAGTTTTTCCTTGTAAATACCGTTGTGAAAAAGTCATTCATTAAATCTGCTTTTTCCTTGTCTGTTGAGGTAAATATACCATCTTTATTTTTGAGATTGAACTCTCCCGATATTGATTTTGTTTTCTATTTAACATATAGCCAAAGAATTTTAGCATCTGTCTCTACTTGCAGTGAAATTGGTTTTTCTTAGTGTTCTTGACAAACTCATTTGTCAAATTTTTAACCTGTTTATATTCCTCAAAATCATCCTTCCTCCTTGTTGCGATATATTTATTGCACGCATGACGCTTTCTCTTGATATGTAAGAAGGTTTCACTATTCATCCACATGGATATAGGTTTACAACCAGTCCTAGGTTTGGTCTTAGGCACATGCAAGAAAATGCAAGATCATCCCGCTGTTACCTTCAGAATATCAGGCGGAATGAAGCTATACTTGACTTGCTCAGCCAAGAGCTTTTTGCTTGAATTATGATGTCATTATTGGTTAAATAACTCACTTTTTTCTTTCACATTTTATTTTTTCATATGGTACGTAATAATCAAAAGGGCACAATTACTGACAAACCAATTTTATATAATTACAACTGTAATTTTAAATCGCTGTTCACTTCGCAGTAAAAATGCAGTGCCTTTTCGCGAAAATTCCTGATTTCAAACACCTGAAACTAGTCGATATTTGTTCTCAGTTTGAAAATATTTAACCTGATTCATTTTTCCAAAGTAGACGTTATTTACCACTCATAAAATAGAAGTATTTGGCATTCATTCTCACAGAAACAGGCACGTATTTTAAGTAGCCACCAGCTTGTTTACGGAAGAAGCCCGGATTGCATGCACGGCAAAACCAAAGTCAGTGTCCTTAAATCGCTGCAGCTGTAAAATACATCAACAAAATAATAATATAACGACTATAATCTTGCTCATTTAACTTTTAAAGTACACAAAAAGCATAATGTAATCTTGGCTTACTGCATGTAGCGTAGTAAATTTTCTTGCAAACATGAAAATACATTGAAGTCTATGGGATTTCTGACGTTGTGGAATTACTTTTGGTCCCCAACTGTAGAAGTAGAAATGGAATCGGATGAATTGGTTGGCTGCAGTTAGGTGGCACCTATTTCATATTAATTGCTATCCTAAGCAATACCCTTACCCTAACCTAAGTAAGTAAGGGGGCAAAGATCAGGAATCAATACAATCAAGTACCACACCTGACCCAGAACACCACACGGGAAAGTGACAAAACACCACACACAAGAGAGCCAGGAGGTCAGCCCTTTCCCAGCAGGTGACCACTTGGCTGCATTGAACAGACAAGAAAGCATGACAAACACGAAACATAAGTAACAAAAATGATCTACAAAAGAAGCACCGCCTTGGAATGGTCAGTAAAAATATTTTTACTGCAGGGCTTAAACTAGTTTCATGGTGGCAGCCTCACCCTTAGTTCAGATGTGGATCAAGACACATAAATGTTTGGTTTGCATGAAGTATCCCTTACTTATCCATGAATTATCTCCTAGAACATATAGATCAAGATATAAAAAGGAGATAAAGCAAAGATAAGGACTCAACAGTACATAAAACTGAATACTGGAGCAAAAGAAATCCAACAGATAAACCCCGGAGGGCCTGACAACAGCCAAAGCATCAGGCCCCTACTATCTCATCTGTAGCTGATTTCATAGGCCTTCTGTACTTTTCCGGATTTCCATCCTGACTAAAGTCACATGTACTTATATCACATGACTTTCTCGGCCAATCGAAACTTGTTCCATTACCAGGAGACCAGCAACCATGTGCTCGAGGCAGCATCAAAACACCAAAAGAAATTCTATTTTGTAAGCAAACAGGCTTGTATATATCCCATACGAAGTGGGGATTAGTTGTCAGGGGCCACTTAGAGCCGCTCTGTATATTTATTGTTACCTCGTAAACCAATTTTATGTTTTTAAACAACTCCGGTGGTTGTTTACAGGCTGATGACGTCAATATTTAGTTCGTCACAGCACCGGAGTCAGTGTTTAAATAAACATTTCATCATTTGAAGAATGACTCAATATATCGTCAAAAACATCATCGGTAATGTGGCATCGAGCTATCAAGTCAATCTAGCGATAGAAATTCCTAATCTAACACAAAACTACATAATTTTTCACGTTTTCACTTGTCAACATTGGGTATCTGCAATGCTAATTTTTATATGCGTCACGTTGTTAGGAAGTGTTTTGATCGGCCAGATATTTTTCTAATCATGAGAGCTCGGAGCTAATCGGAACATGTCGAGAAAACTCGGTATGAAATTAGCTATAGATAAGTCTTTAAGTCGGAACCGTCATAGAGTCTGAAATCTGACCTGCTGGCGTGCAATTAAAGAGGAAAGCAAAGTTGACAACCGTGATTGGGTTGACAACCAAGCATGCAATCTGTTGCAATACAATAATGTTATAGCCAATCTTTTTATAGTGAGAAATTATTTTAATAAACTGCGCTGAAAAAATATTAGAGCCAACAATCTGCTTTAAATTATACATTAAGTCACAATAGGAATCTGCTTTAAATTATACATTAAGTCACAATAGGACTTAGGTTCCAAAAGTGCCGCAAGAGAGATTTTAGTCCAACATGGAATTTAGATATCAAATTTTAGTATCATCGATAAAATTTAGAGAAGGTTTTGCAAAGTTTATGATACCAATAGCCTTGTTTAAGAAGTTTCTGAGTTAACAATTTATTGCGAGTGTTGCAGCCAGCAACATCTCTACTTTATGTTTATCTAATACTTCAGCTAAATTTTAGATATACTGAACGAAACTTCTAAACCACCAGTTAACAAAACACATTTTTCAATATAGCTCATTTATTTTTAAACTGTCTGAAATGATATTTGACACAGTATATTTGGGCACATGTATCTGTCGATTGAACATAACAAAGTTTGATTCAATAAGGATGTTCATTTATGCATAACGATAGAGTACTAATACCGGTTTTGCACGTGGCACACGATGCTAAATGTTTTTCGCCTTGTGTATATTCGTATTTTCATCGACAACTATCCAACAATTTTATTTTATAAAAAAATGCAAACATTTGGGTTGTATGAGTATAAAGTAGAGGGGTTGGGCTGTGGGTTCAATCGAAAACGCGACCTCACTGAGGCTGATTCATAATTTATCACAAAGTTTGACATGTTTTGATAGAGCCGAAAGTTTACACCACAACCTGTCGGCCATTTTTGATTTTTGCACTCGTATGACGAGAAAAATTGACAAAAACTGAGTATAACGTGTGTCCTAAAATGTCATGTATAGTCCACCATACTTTGGTGCGGTGATGCACAAATGCTGCATTGGAACATCGGATCTCTCGAGATTGATGTGCAGTACAAGGTTAATAGCTGACGGATGTTCCAATAAAATTGTAGACAAAAACTTTTTATCACCATAAACACATTTCTGTGATCTTTTAGGCCACTATGGGCCTCCATAGGAGCACTGAATTGCATGAAAATTGCTACTTTATTGCACAATAAACACGATAGTGTTCAATGATGTCCATTTACAGCAACAGAAAGTTTCAATAATGTTGTGGACAAAACATGTCATCTCCATAAAGCATTCTTATGTTGTTTTATGCCATTATGGGCTTCCATAGGAACATTGTGGATTACCTGAAAATTCCTACTTAATAAAAGCAAAACCCCAAAATGTTCAATAATGTCCATTTATAACACCATAAAGTTGGTGTTTTTTACTTTAGGTCCCTGTAATACTCATTTTTAGGCGATGAGTTCAAATTTTAGCGTTTGTGTGAAAATGAAATGCGATGGTGCCTTTATACAGTCTATCAACTGAGCATGTTAATATCAATTTATGAAAATGAAATTTTGACAGTTTCTGTTTAATTGATTTTTCCATATTGAGTGTAAATTGTAGCCATGTATTTATCATATATGTTAAGATATATGAGAAAATATCGAGTGGCGGTTTGGAAGTTTCGTTCAGTATAGACCAAAATAGATTCTTACCAGATCTTTCATATACTTTTTCGCAGTACTAAATTACATCTTGACGACAGCTGTAAGACAATGATGGTTACAATTTAGAAAGTTATGTAGCCATACAAGAACTGGAATTAGCAATATATTTTGCTTTATAGGGTGTTTTGTGGAGTTTAAGTAACCAGTATAATGTAGGAACCTTTTCTTGATTTTCTTTAGCTTTGACACCAAAATGCAGGGCTGTATGATAACCATGCCCATCGACAACAACCCTCTCACTCAAAGAAGCCTCCAGTTTATAGGCATTAATGTCAATAAGCTCATGTTCAAGTGTATCAACATAACACAATCGTCAAATAACTACAACATTGTATACAGCTTTATCTGCTGGAACCAAAACATACTTCATATGAAAATCCTGGATGCCTCGTTTAAGTTGACGAAAAGAAGATTTAGGTTTTGGGCGCAAAAGATGATTACTATGAGAGTACAATGATATACGAGTATCAATAATTTTAAAAATGTTAATCTTCCATTCCTTCAAGGCATCAGGTTCAACATTTCCTCGTTTACACCAGCGATTACTGAAGTCATTTAATGAACCAGCGATCTCTCTGCGACATTTAGGGAGATCAATATTAGAGGGAAATCTCTATTTGGGGCCTCTATAAATAATTTGTGAACTCTAGCATGCGTCAGGAATGGCATTTAGATTACCTGTAATCACATGCCCTGCAGGGGGATATAAATAAGAAGAATTTTGGCAATCTCAGGAGTCGGGAATATTGGAATCCATATTCATATCAGTTATAATTTGATTAAAGTTGAATATAGTAGACCTAAAAGGTGTGTTATATTTATAGCAAATGATAGGAGTTTCTGAGGTATTAAAGTAATTTGGAACAGAGGAAATCACTGATTTATCCTTAAAGATACTATGCAAATCGATAAACTCCATACCTTTGTTAATGATGGAATTTGGATAAGATATCGTTTATGGTTGACCCCAGAATCGATATAAGGACTAAGGAAATGTTGAACATAACACCTACTCAGAAGAGCTGCTTTATATTGATTTTTATGTTTTTTCTGTCTTTTGTTTGCTATACCTTTGTGCGCGTCGGTTTATATGTGTCTTGTGGTCACCTGCTGGGTAAGAGCTGACCTCATGGCTCTCGTTTGTGGTGTCTAACTGTAAGTTTGTCACTTTCCCATTGGTATCATGGGTCAGGTGTGGTACTTGATTGTATCGATTCCTGATCTTTGCACCCTTACTTACTTTGTCAGCTCTATCGTAAAGTTTATTAGCCTCTAAGTCTAAATTACGTAAAACTGAAATAGGCAAGAAATTAAAAATGAAAGTAAACCATGGTGATCATTGTTATTTAAACTATGAAAAGACTATGAAAAGAATTTGTGAGCTAAAGTAAGGGGTGAAAGTAAACTTTTCTGGCGCTATGTGAAATCTAAATACAAAACTAGAGACAAAGTCTGTGATTTAATAAAAGATGATGGCTCATTAACTATTTCAGCAAGGGATAAAGCTGAGGTCCTGAATAGCTTTTTGTTAGTGTCTTCACAAAAAAATCTTGCATATATACCGGTATTACCTAATCGGAACTTTGTCACAGAATTTTCTTTGTTTAAGATCCGCACGGAGGATATGTTGAAAGCCTTAAATGCTTCAAGATCAGCAGGACCAGATGGCATACAATATAAATTTCTTCTTGAGTTGAAAGACAGTCTATGTGTACCAATAACTCATATTTGAGCCTTGACATTGACATGAGATTTCCAACAATGTGGTATGTGCTACCAGCAAAGGCTCAGACCAGCCTGCGCATACGCGCAGACTGATCAGAGCCTTTGCTGGCCGCTTAAATATTCTATGACTTTGATGTTGACCAAACATCATTTGGAGTTTCTAAGCTTAACAGGAGGCAGCACAGGATCATCTAAGTCTATACTTGTCAAAATGCCACATTGTTTGAAATCACATGCCACGGCTCATTTTCAATAAGTCATTAGAATCAGACGAGGTACCATTTTAGTGCCGAAGGGCTCATGTATCACCTATTTTCAAGAAAGGCAACAAGAAACAACCAGAAAGCTACCGTCCAGACAGTCTGACTAGCGTTGTTTGTAAAGCTATTGAGTCATTGGTCAGATATCAGCTAATTGCACATATGGAAAGGAACAAATTATTCTCCAAGCACCAATTCGGGTATAGGAGCAGCCGATCTTGTGCTATGCAGTTGTGACGTGTCCTAGAGGACTGGTAAAGGGCTTTCTCTCTATTTCTGAAGGATCCGTTTTCTAGATTATTTAGAGGTCGCTAGAGCTGTCGTTGTTTCTGTGTGGATCTCCCCTTGCATCGATATAGTGTTTTTATTTTTTTCATATTCTGGCCCTTCAGGAATACTAAATAAATGCATTTAAACTCCATGGTGGCTTAGGCTGCTGTCCGTTCTTAGGCGGTGGTCCTGTTGTTGTTGACTTTTTGTTTGTTGTTACTCCCATTGTGGGAGTCTGTAACTGTTCTATGTTTTGTTGTATGTTACTTTATGTCCATTCTATAGACTGGCTCCTGTCCATAAAACAATTTTTCACCAATGTGTGATATCATAAACTTGTAGCTAGTCTAACTCTGATGGCTCTGATGATTGAACCAAATCTTGCGGGAGACACCATGGGGATATGGAGATTCACAATTGCTAAAATCGTTCTTGATCCAAACTTACCATTTGACACACCGATAGTGCTTATGAGTTACGGGGATTGAAAACAGCAGTAAAAATGATTTTGCTGGTTTCTGTTTAAGAACAAATCTGACCACTTAAGAACCAGTTCTAAAATTTAAAAATATCTTCATCTTAGGTAGGATCTGACTTATGTGGAAAGATATACCTTAGAATAACAGTGTTTTACACGTGTCCCTTTTGTAAAACCAGGTCTAGTAATAGGTCCACTCCGTCTGTCTGTCCGTCGACAACACTTTAATGGTGCCTAGTTTGTGAAGTCTGTACTCCAAAAGTTTTTATTCCTTTTTATTCAAACTTTGCATAATTATGGCTCACATATTGAAGATGCTTAACTTAGACATGGAGATAATTTCAGCCCATAGATAAAAGACATACACATACTTTGTTATCTTGATCTGGTAAAAACTATCACATCTGTTCCGTAACGTTAAAACACTGTAGTGCGTAAATTCAGAGATTTTTTGATAGATGAGGAGAATTAAGATTTTTTTGGTGAACACCAATACTTGTATTTTTGAGAAAAAAATAAGATAACTTTTACTTATAACAAGACCAAACTCTGCTCTGGAGTACCTGTGTCGCAAATGCACATCTTCACATTGTGAACAGTCATTAGGGAAAGTATGAATATAGAGGAATTAAATCTGTTTAAATTACTGATTACACACAAATTATACAATGTAAGCACTTCAAAGGTGTAGTAGACATAATAATGTCTAAGTTCAACACATCCAAAATATTATCAAATGTCCACAACTAAGTTCACTGTGTGAACAATCATAACTTATAAATTTGAATATTAAGAATGACAATTACTGGAGTCACAGATTACACAAACCAGACACCCTCTAAGCATTTTGGGTGGATAAAATGTCTAAGTCCAAAAGCACAAAAAATCAAGAGAATATTCATAAAAAAATGCACAACATATAGGGTACACATGTTCATAACTGTTATTATGCAAAGTTTGAGGAATGAAAACTGTTTGAGTTACAGATTACACAAACCAGTCACCCTCTAAGAATTTTACGGAAAAATGTCTGACCCCCCCCCCCCCCCCTAAAAAAAATCATGAGATTTGTATAAATAGGAGGAGCTGTGAACAATCATTATGCAAAGTTTGAATAAAAAGGAATGAATACTGTTGTAGTTACAGATTACACAAACCAGACACCCCTTAGCATTTCGGATGGAAAAATGTCTAAGTTAAACATCTTCAATATTAAAAAGTTATTAAGGTTTAAAATTAGGCTTTTTTTCTGGTAGTCAGTGGATCGTTCTGCATCAAAGATGTTTGCATATGTTCCCAAACGGGAGCCACTGTATCCCGATTGGGCATCACAACATTCTCTTGTTCCCGAACGGGATCCACTAACTACCAGAAAAAAAGCCTAATTTTAAACCTTAATAACTTTTTTCGGTAATGATACATAACATTTTCTAGACATTTTAAAAAAATCTGAACGGTCAAAAGTTTGGAAATTTATTCACCTTTAAGCTGCTAAAATTTGGTGAAAATCGGTTAAAAACTGTGACACATATTTTTCGTTTTCTGAGACCACTATAAAAACAGTAAAATGGAGCCGGATCGAGGAGCAAGTTACTATTTATAGTAACATTTATCTGTATTTTTCTCTCAATTTAAGTAGGTTAATGGAGCCCGATTGGGCATCTCTCCTCCACTGTTGAGAATGTTCAGCGCCGAGCGTCAAAATTAGTTCATGGATTGCATGTGCACTTGTCATATGAGAAAAGATTAAGAAAATTAGCCCTTCCGATCCTAATTTACAGAAGATTCAGAATTGATATGATTCAAGTCTTCTAAATTCTGAAGCAAATAGACAATATCCCAGTTGAAAAGTTTTTCACACTGTCATTAGACTTAAGAACTCGTAGACATAAATTTTAACTTGTAAAAGAACACAGCAGAACAAAACATAGGGCATGTACGTTTTCTCAACCAATGGAATAGTACCTCCTCTTCATGTGTAAAAAGTGAATCCATCAACAGTTTCAAGTCGACACTACTCGAAGGATTATCCGCTTAGGTTTACAAAAACATAATTTTAAGTAAGACTTTTAGCGCCTCCAACAGTTTTAGTCTAAATTATTGATACATATATATACTAAGGAAATTAAATTAGAAGCTGAGATCGGCATATACAAGCATCCATGCTTAGATGACGGCCTAGTACCCATAAGTTATACGTAAGTATAGAAGTTTACTCGTGTATTTTACTTCCAAGCAATGTATGTTCATTTACATTCACCCAATGGACCAGACAAATAGTGGAGGGTCTGGATGGGGTGCAATGATTAGTGAATAATGGCCCTTTTTATAATGAATAGTGAATAATGAGCAAAGAATAATGAATAGTGAATAATGAGGGCCGAAAAATAATGAATAATCCTATCTTTTTTTAATGAATTGAAGAAAAAATAATGAATGGTGAATAATCAGATTTCTTTGCCATCTTTCTTACTTTTTATGAATAATTGGTCTTATTTCAACGAATAACCCAAAATTCAATTGAGATGAATAATGGGCTATATTTAAATGAATAGTCAATCCAGATCCTCATAGTGGCCGGCAGAATCTAAAGTCACTTTGGGGGCGTTTTGACCAACTTTGGGGACGTTTGACCAATTTTGGGGCGTTTTGACCCAAGAGCTTGAAGTTCGGTCCTCATATCACTTATAAAAACCCAAAACCAAAAGCTCACGATGTCATTAGGTAATTGACAGTGTGAGCTTTTGGCTTGAGGCGAAAAGGTGACACAAGCTCCTGTGTTTTGACTTGGGGACGTTTTGTATGTAATTTTCAAAACCGGAAGTTAAGTAAAGTTCACGAACGTCAACATTTCACGGGCGATGCGTCCAAGATTTTTGTCTTTTAATTTTTTTCAAAACTAAAAAAGCAAGGTAAAGCAAACATATTCAGCGCCATATAAAACCGCTACTGTGAGATAGTTATGTTTTATTCTTCATCATCATTTGTTCTCGCAAAATAGGTTGATGAATCGAAATTATGACGCATTAAAATCGTGTCATATGTTTTCGTGATTAGGCGATGCCGTATTCGGACACTTCCTTTGTGACATATTCTCATATTCAAAGTGAGGATAATTTTGCTTGCTTTAAATTATCTTAGATTATTTTAAAAAAGTGCCAGGGATATTGTTATCAGCTTCCCCTGTATTGAGGGGGTGGACAGGGGGGTACCCAATCCCCACTTCCCTCCCCCTTTCACCCCACTTCCCTCCCCCTCTCCCCCCACTTCCCTCCCCCTCCAACCCCACTTCCCTCCCCCTGTCAGATTTTCCCCTCCCCCTGATAAAATTTTGTTCTGTTCATGAACTTAAGCGTAGCCAAGAACCAAAATTAATTCTAAAATAGCTTACCAAAGACCCATCTGCATTTTCAGGGGACAAAGAGTTAAAACATACTTTAGTTTGCTTTAGTTAACCGCCTCGATAGCTCAGTTGGTAGAGCGTCCGCTTTTGGAGCGGGAGGTCGTGGGTTCGAATCCCGCGGCCGCACCATACCAAAAGTGTAAAAAATGGTACTAGCAGCTCCCTTGCTGACGCTTGCATAAAAAGGGGTTGTGCTAGGGAGATAAAGACAGGTAAGTATCTGTTAAAGATATAATTGTTATGTCGCAGAATAGCTCATGAGCTAATGTTGTCTGTTACATTATAAGCGACGTTAAATAAGGCTTCTTTATCTTTATCTTGTTTTTATGCTTAACCCTTCTTGAGGGGAATGGCCGTAAAAATTATTTCAAGATCAAATCTCCATTTAAGTATGGAACCAGGCCGAGATCGAACTCTCAGCCCCTGTATCTGCAGTCAGATATGCATATTCAATCTGACACGTTATCGTCTGCGCTGCGCGGCCCCTGAAAAGTACTGTCACCAGAGATGAATGTCTCTAGTAAACATTTTTTATATTAGGCAAAATCACTTCTTGTTTCCGGTTACCCTAACGACCCTTATATTTTTGGGCCTCCTTTTTGGAAATGTTTTTGGATATTCAGTATTCTAATTTTAGAATTTTTAAGATTTTTAAAAAAAAATTCATGCAAAATTTACATAAAAAATAAGGTTTGCATACCTATTGACCGTTTAAACATTGAAGATATATCCGTTAAATGGACGTTTTATACCCGTTTTTTCTTGTAGAAAAAAGGGTACATTAATTTCGTACCAAAGTTGGTCAATCTGAGTCTGTCCGTCCGTCTGTCCATGCGTGTGCGTGTATGTTCGTGCGTGCGGTTACATGTAATTGTATTCTCTCATAAACCGTCGGCCGCAGCAGCTTTAAACTTTGTAGCTGCACAAGTAACATGATTTAGAGGATACTGGGCAACGACATTTCGTGGTCAAGGGAAAATTGCAAATAAATTATTTTCATGTAAATGCATCTCCTCCTGAACCATTAGCCGTAGCAACTTCAACCTTTGCAGCTGTATAGGTCACACGATGCATAGGATACTAGGCAACACTTCATGCGACCTAGGTCAAAGCTCAAATAATGTATTTTCTTGTAAATTAATCTTCTTCTAAACCGTTGGGCGCCACAACTTCAGCATTTGCAGGTGCACAGGTCATATGATATAGAGGGCACTGGGCAACAGTTCACGTGGCATTTGCCCCTAAGGCCAGGGTTTAGTTCTATATTTTCTTTAAAATGCATCTACTCATAACTGTTGGACGTAGCAGCTTCAGACTTTGCTGGTGCATACGTCACGTGATGCATAGGATACTAGGCAATATTTCATGCGACCTAGGTCAAGTAATATATTTTCTTGGAAATACATCTTCTTCTAAACCGTTGGACGTCCCAACTTCAAAATTTGCAGGTGCATAGGTCACATGATATAGAGGGCACTGGGCAAAATCTTATGTGACCTTTGACCCAAGGTCAAGGTCAATACTGTCTCTTGTAAATGCATCTACTCATAACTTGAACGTAGCAACTTCAAACTTGGCAATATTTCAAGTGACCTTGATGTCACAGTCAAGTTCATATACTATATTTTCTTGTAAATACATTTCTACCTTAATGTTTGGGTGTAGCAACTTTAAGCTTTGCAGGTGCTTAGATAACATAGTGTTGAGGGCACAGGCAACATTTCATTTAAAAGGCGGTCATTTGCGATGGTGTACCATCGACTGAAGTCTAGTTTTTACGTAAGCGCCAAGGAGCTTTTGAAACTTCATGAAACATTTTCACATGTGTTGAAAAAGAGAATGACTTTCCTCTGCATTTTAAAGCATATCTAAACTCTTTGGAGTACGAGTCTCAATACATGTACTTTTTCTTGCAAATATCACTGTAAAATACGTCATACATCGATAATGTGAAAAATCAAAACACTAGCATAAATTTTCCAAGCTTGACGATATGCGTGGTTTCAAACTTTCCGGTCTGTCAAACAATCATTGTTTAGTTTGTTTCTCAAACACTGACAATTCTATATCAAAATGCGAATTATCGAACTTAGCACAACTCATGTTGTGTTTTAATTTTTTATGAGTTTACAGAACGGAATAAATGAAATAGCTATCGAAGGCCAAACATTATACAACAGCCACCATTTCAAAGCGGAATGTTGGGTTCTTTGCTCTATTAGGCTAATCGGTTCCGTAAAAAAGTAGATTTAAAGCCTCCTATATTAGTTGGGTTTTTTTATCTGTCACTGAGTGACACGATCTATCATTCACTTAAAGACAACCTACCCTGATAATCTCGTTTACTCGGCAGGCTCTGTTCTTTGAACGACAGTAAAAAAAATCAAGCTGAAATCCTACTGGCGCCATTCATTACGTGGGTCGTGTGACAAAATAGTCCACACAAATATGCATGTTTTCCTTGGCGGACCTTAATATAACTTATAGGCATTAAACTGCCATTTTCTCTGAATTTTCTATTTGAAAAAATCAATCTCCCGCCCCAATCTTTCCAGACTCCCCGTCCCCTCGCTCCCCGCCCCCTCTACCCCCGCTCCCCGCCCCCTCCACCCCCGATTCCGCCCCCACTACCCCCGATTCCGCCCCCTCTACCCCCAATTCCGCCCACTTAATCCCCGTACCCCCGCCCCCCTGTCCACGCCCTCTGTATTCCCCCCTTCACGAGGCCATCATCACTTGGAGGCCACCAACAATTTTCAAGATTGTTTTTCTCAAGATTTCTGTTCGTCTATCTGTTATTTATCAGGGGTTCAAATCAAGGGAACTACTGTTAAATTGTGTTAACATGGGTTCGGTCGGCAAAGGAACTCAGTTCAAGGAACCTTCTGGTAAAAGAAACCACAGTTATCAAGGATGCCAGCTTGCGCTGTAAGGTGGAGGTCCCAGTTATCGGTGTAGTTGGCAAGCAAGCATTTTGTTTAAAGAAATAACACAACATGCAATGTTGCTTACAGATTGTGTACTTTAACCCACATTTTGTATTTTACAAAGAGCTTTTCACCCAAATGAACTTTTTTGACAGGGTATTTTTAAATGCAACTTTTAAAGAAATAGAAAACTGATGCATATCAGATAACACTTTGACGCAAGGTTTTTACTTGATGAACAAAATAAGTTAAAATGACCCCCCCCCCCCCAAAATTAATCAGTATGTCCTCGATTACGCAATTAAAATTAAAAAAAACAAAAACAAGAATTTAGAAATCTCATTAGTTTCCTCAATAGTGAATTGTACTTTCAAAACGCATCACAGATTTCCCGTGGCTAATTATAGCTAGTTTTATCAATAATGTCCCAATCACAACAGATGTATTGCATCAAAATCCCCGACATCAGTGTCTCTTCGAAAATATTTTGGGAAGAAAGACTGCTAGACAGCTAGGGAATGCAACTGTTGGGGAGTTAGATACCACATCCATAGCAGTCACATTCAGCATACTCAGTTTATTATTATTATTGTCTGAGATTTGAAATCATGGCGCACAAGACAATGCTGAGATCCTTTTTAAAAAGTCTGGTGAATCTGACTCGCAGAAGAGTCTGTGATTGAGCGGGACTGATAAGGCAGGCTCTGAAGCATCGGGCTATGCAAAGCATTGAAAGTCTCCACTCCATGGGATTTCTGTGATGCCACATTGGTTTGTTGTCTGAAAAATTTCAGTGGCATTTTTTTTACTGTTTAATACTCCAACTTGAAATTTTAGGGAGACCTGCATTATGTTCAATGACCAGAATGATGTATGTGTTTAGATGTATGTGTTTTGGGTGCTCCAAAGAACCTTCTCATTGGGAAGGTTCTTTTAAGTAGCCACAACATTTTTTTTTTACCTTTGGTTGAGAAACAAGAAAATTAAATTTCAATAACACTGATTCTTATCTGGAGGCCTGGTATTTTGATTGGAAAAAGTGGTGTTTGCTGTTGATTGACATTGTAATTGCTATTGTCTACTTGTAGATGTAATGACAGACCAGTCTAGATAGTTGAGACAGCATTGTCAGACTAGCTGTAACCATGGCGACAGAAGTAGCAATGGTCCAGTTTATTTCTGGGCTGAAAAGTCGCAGTGAGGACACGAGGATAAAGACAGCCAATGAACTGCTACACTTTGTTAGTACAGAGCTGAGAGAAATGCCGATGGAAGAGCATAGTCAGTTTATGGATCAGTTTAATCATCATATCTTCGAGATGGTGTCAAGCTCTGATCTTAGTGAAAAGAAGGGTGGAATTTTAGCAATAGGTTTGACTTATTCTTCTTTATATTTTTTAAAATCATGTCAAATTTGGCACTAATTATAAGCAAAAATCTTATCTGGAGATCTGTTTAGGTCATTTTGGAATATTGTTGCAAAATGCAAGGAATGAATATGAATATAAATAAATCTCATCAATTGACTGTTTATGCAACTATATACCTCAACAAGCACCGGTCTTATGCAAGTATTTACCGCAACAAACACCTGTGTAATACAAGTATTAACCCGTTAAATACTTGCATAAGATGTAATCCCAACAAACACCTGTCTAATGCAAGTATTTTTCCCAACAGACACCTGTTTAATCATTGCAAGTACATGTACATGTATTTATTTCAACAAGCACCTGTCTTTCTCAAGTATTTACCCCCAACAAACACCCGTTTAATCATTGCAAGTATACTACTACCACGACCTCTAAGTAATGCCCCTCGATTCATTCAATTCATTTACTGTTACAACATGTCTCAAACGTTTTGTGGAAGTATACATGTAAATGCATATACTTCAACAAGCACTAATCTCATGCACATACATGTATTTACCTCAACAAGCACCTGTCTTGCACAAGTATTTACCTCAACAAGCACCAGTTTTAGGCAAGTATTTACCTCAACAAGCACCAGTCTTGCACAAGTATTTACCTCAACAAGCACCAGTTTTAGGCAAGTATTTACTTCAACAAGCACCAGTTTTAGGCAAGTATTTACTTCAACAAGCACCTGTCTTATGCAACTATTTACTTCAACAAGCACCAGTTTTAGGCAAGTATTTACTTCAACAAGCACCTGTCTTACGCAAGTATTTACCTCAACAAGCACCAGTTTTAGGCAAGTATTTACCTCAACAAGCACCTGTCTTGCACAAGTATTTACCTCAACAAGCACCAGTTTTAGGCAAGTATTTACCTCAACAAGCACCTGTCTTGCACAAGTATTTACCTCAACAAGCACCAGTTTTAGGCAAGTATTTACTTCAACAAGCACCTGTCTTGCACAAGTATTTACCTCAACAAGCACCAGTTTTATGCAAGTATTTACTTCAACAAGCACCTGTCTTGCACAAGTATTTACCTCAACAAGCACCAGTTTTAGGCAAGTATTTACTTCAACAAGCACCTGTCTTATGCAAGTATTTACCTCAACAAGCACCTGTCTTATGCAAGTATTTACTTCAACAAGCACCTGTCTTATGCAAGTATTTACCTCAACAAGCACCTGTCTTGCACAAGTATTTACCTCAACAAGCACCAGTTTTAGGCAAGTATTTACTTCAACAAGCACCTGTCTTATGCAAGTATTTACCTCAACAAGCACCAGTTTTAGGCAAGTATTTACTTCAACAAGCACCTGTCTTATGCAAGTATTTACCTCAACAAGTACCTGTCTTACGCAAGTATTTACCGCGACAAGCACCAGTTTTATGCAAGTATTTACTTCAACAAGCACCAGTTTTAGGCAAGTATTTACTTCAACAAGCACCTGTCTTACGCAAGTATTTACCTCAACAAGCACCAGTTTTAGGCAAGTATTTACTTCAACAAGCACCTGTCTTATGCAAGTATTTACCTCAACAAGCACCAGTTTTATGCAAGTATTTACTTCAACAAGCACCTGTCTTATGCAAGTATTTACTTCAACAAGCACCAGTTTTAGGCAAGTATTTACTTCAACAAGCACCTGTCTTACGCAAGTATTTACCTCAACAAGTACCAGTTTTAGGCAAGTATTTACTTCAACAAGCACCTGTCTTATGCAAGTATTTACCTCAACAAGCACCAGTTTTATGCAAGTATTTACTTCAACAAGCACCTGTCTTACGCAAGTATTTACCGCAACAAGCACCAGTTTTATGCAAGTATTTACTTCAACAAGCACCTGTCTTACGCAAGTATTTACCTCAACAAGTACCAGTTTTAGGCAAGTATTTACTTCAACAAGCACCTGTCTTATGCAAGTATTTACCTCAACAAGCACCAGTTTTATGCAAGTATTTACTTCAACAAGCACCTGTCTTACGCAAGTATTTACCGCAACAAGCACCAATTTTATGCAAGTATTTACTTCAACAAGCACTTGTCTTACGCAAGTATTTACCTCAACAAGAACCAGTTTTAGGCAAGTATTTACTTCAACAAGCACCTGTCTTATGCAAGTATTTACCTCAACAAGCACCAGTTTTATGCAAGTATTTACTTCAACAAGCACCTGTCTTACGCAAGTATTTACCGCAACAAGCACCAGTTTTATGCAAGTATTTACTTCAACAAGCACCTGTCTTACGCAAGTATTTACCTCAACAAGCACCAGTTTTATGCAAGTATTTACTTCAACAAGCACCTGTCTTACGCAAGTATTTACCGCAACAAGCACCAGTTTTATGCAAGTATTTACTTCAACAAGCACCTGTCTTACGCAAGTATTTACCTCAACAAGCACCAGTTTTATGCAAGTATTTACTTCAACAAGCACCTGTCTTACGCAAGTATTTACCGCAACAAGCACCTGTCTTATGCAAGTATTTACTTCAACAAGCACCAGTTTTAGGCAAGTATTTACTTCAACAAGCACCTGTCTTACGCAAGTATTTACCGCAACAAGCACCAGTTTTATGCAAGTATTTACTTCAACAAGCACCTGTCTTACGCAAGTATTTACCGCAACAAGCACCAGTTTTATGCAAGTATTTACTTCAACAAGCACCTGTCTTACGCAAGTATTTACCTCAACAAGCACCATTTTTTTGCAAGTATTTACTTCAACAAGCACCTGTCTTACGCAAGTATTTACCTCAACAAGCACCAGTTTTAGGCAAGTATTTACTTCAACAAACACCTGTCTTACGCATGTTACCGAGCCGCGTAGCCCAGTCGGTAACGTGTCTGGCTACAGATGCGTGTCTGACTGCAGATCCAGGGGTCGCGAGTTTGATCCCGGTCTGGTCCAATACTTTCATGGAGATTGATAATAAAATAATTTCTACGGTCATTCTCCTCCCTTCCGCTGATTTTTTCAAGAAGGGTTGTTGTCAGTTATGAGCGAAAGTATGTGCAGGAATTACTGGTTAACCACTTGTTCAAGCCTGTCCAGGAAAAAGTGTGGTTAGGTGAACTGACTGTCCCACAATGACCATAGCTGTTGACTTGGGACGTAAAGCAACAAAAATAAACAAACAATCTTATGCAAGTATTTACTTCAACTAGCACCTGTCTTATACAAGTATTACATCAACAAGCACCAGTTTTATACAAGTATTTACCTCAACAAGCACCTGTCTTATGCAAGTATTTACCTCAACAAGCACCTGTCTTATGCAAATATTTACCTCAACAAGCACCTGTCTTATGCAAGTATTTACTTCAACAAGCACCTGTCATATGCAAGTATTTACCTCAACAAGCACCTGTCATATGCAAGTATTTACCTCAACAAGCACCTGTCATATGCAAGTATTTACCTCAACAAGCACCTGTCATATGCGAGTATTTTCTTCAACAAGCACCTGTCGTATGCAAGTATTTTCTTCAACAAGCACCTGTGGTATGCAATGATTTTCTTCAACAAGCACCTGCCTTATGCAAATATTTTCTTCAACAAGCACCTGTCTTGTGCAAATATATTTCTCAACAAGCACCTGTCATATACAAATATTTACCTCAACAAGCACCTGTCTTGTGCAAGTATTTACTTCAACAGGCACCTGTATCTTTGCTACATAACTAGTTGTTACATATCTCTCAGATTTTGATTGCAAACCAAATATTTTTTATGCATGGCCTCAGATATAACCACAATTTCTGAGCTACCATGAAAAATAGTACATCTACCATATACAGTAAAACCTGTCTTAAGTGGCCTCTCAAAAAAGACAAAAAAATTGGTTTAAAGTCTGATTATTACATAATGCAGTTCAAAAGTATTGCAAAATGCTCCAAAGGGAGCATTCTGCAATACTTTCGACCTTCATTAAGCTACGATTACCGTTTCAACATTTGTTTTGTCTATTTTAAAGTGGCAGCTTAAGACAGTCTTTACTGTATAGTATATCATTATTCATATCTCATCTTCAGTGAGTCTGATCGGGGTAGACTTGGGTAACACATCTACAAGGATGAGCCGTTTTGCCAACTACTTACGGAACTTGATTCCGTCTAATGATGTCACCGTGATGGAGATGGCAGCTAAGGCTGTCGGGATATTGGCCGTTTCGTCAGGTGCGTTTGCGGCTGAGTATGTTGAGTTTGAAATGAAGAGAGTCTTGGAATGGCTGACAGGAGATAGAAATGAGGGAAGGAGACATGCAGCTGTGAGTATCACCAGACCCCCAGATATGAGTGTGCATGTCACCGGGCCGCATAGCGCAGTACGTAACATGTCCCTCTGCAGATATGGGTCTAACTGCAGATCCAGGGGTTGTGAGTTAGATTCCGGCCCGGTCCCATACTTTCATGGAGATTGATCGTGAAATAACTTCTATGACCATTCTCCTCCCTTCCACTGATTCTAGAAGGGTTGTTGTCAGTCACAAGCGAAAGTATGTGCACAAAGTACTGGTTAACTGTTTAATCAAGCTTGCCCAGGAAAAAGGTGGTTAGGTGAACTGACCGTCCTGACATGACCATAGCTGATGATACGGACGTACAGAATCAAACCAAACCAAAAGATATGAGTGTGGAGCGCGGTGGCTAAGTTGGTAGAGGGTTAGACTGGGGATCATAGGGTTGTTAGTTCGAGGCTCATCGGAGTCACTGTGTTGTGTCCTTAAGCAAGACAATTTATCAGCTGCTTAGTACTGGATCAACTCAGGAAGACAGGAAATCATTCTGACGTGGCTGGAGAGTTGTTTTGAGAGAGAGAAGGCTTCGCTGGTTTGGGCATGTGGCGCGTTCCAGTGGTGCAATCAGAACAGCATATGATATGCAGATTGATGGCAAGCAGGGGGCAGGGAGGCCCAAGCAAACATGGAAGAAACTGACAGAGAAAGACTGCCGTGAGTGGAAGCTCACCACAGTTGACCCTCAAGAAAGGAGCACCTGGAGATCAGGTGTGAGATCTGCTATGCGTGCAGCTAACCAGTTACCTGGAAAGGGGCCCACTGATGTGGATGATGCCCCTGCACCTGCACATTAATCAAAAATCCGATTATGATATGATGATGACGAAAAGCATCAACACAAACAACCAAAATATATGAGTGTGTAGCTGAAAATTATTTTACTTATTTCTGAACCCAAACATATGTTGTGGGTACTCACAAGAACCGTCTCACCAAAAACACGTTTAAACTGATAGAAAATAAAAAATAAATTTAGGCCAAAAAATTTTGCTTAACTGGGCAACGGTATCACATAGATCCATATAAGGCCAAACAGATTAATATGATATGTGTGATTCAAGTTCCATACAATTTTAAAGGCAGGTTAGAAAAATACACGGTCATTTTATATTGTTAAAAGTTCTTACATGGCGATGATACTAATACAATACTGCTGAACAAGGAAATCCCTTGAAATCTAACAGTGCTTAGAAAATTAGGGTAAAGAGGGTGGGAGCAAACTATAGGCACAGTCTGGTATCCTGAAACACACAACAGCAACTTTTTGTTGTAGGCCCAAACAAGTTTTTAGTACCTGCAGCATATGTTTTGATGCAGAAAAAAAGAATACTGGTTTTTAATAAAATAATAAAAACATTCTTTTCTTTAAGCACGATATCAGAATCCTGTCTATGTTAAATCGCAACAAAAGTCGTCTGCTTTTCTTGTCTGCTGAAATGTTTAAGAAGCTTCTATGGCAAACAGTGTAGACCCAGATCAGACTGCTCCTATAGGAGCAGTCTGTTCTGGGTCCACGCTGTTTGCTTCTCTACTTAATTCGTCAATAATGTTTTGCAACAGACGACTTCAGCAGACGATATTTTCAGATGCATTTTTTTCTTGGCGCTTTAAGGGTTAAAGTCTTATGTAAAGCAATTTAAGCTTACTGCATATAAAGGGATTCTTTTTGTGTTGTGTGGGTGTTTTACCAAAAATACCTCAAAATGGTGGATTCTATTTGTGAAAAAAATGTGAGTACATGTAGCTTTTGCAAGTTTGGTACAAATACTACCCCCTCAAGTTTTCATAAAAAGGGGTGTTTGATATATTTGTTCAGTAAAACCTGTCTTTAGCGGCCACTCAAAAAGAAGACCAAAAATGGTTTTCAATACTGATTTTCACTTAATGCAGGTCAAAAGTATTGCAGAATGTTCCAAGGGGAGCATTCTGCAATACTTTAGACCTTCATTAATCTACCATTTGTCATTAAGATCTTTGTTTTGTCTGTTTTGAGTGGCCGCTTAATACAGGTTTTACTGAAGATTCAAATATTCCTTCTGAAAATCAACCTACATTGTCTATTTTGTTGTACTATTTTGATGTGTGAATCGAAATGGGGGGGGGGGGCCTTTATAATTTATACTTTGGAACCCTAACCACAGGGAAATAAGGGTCATTTGAACTCTAAACAGTAAATAGTGAAAAATAATCTGGAAAAATGGATCCTTCAGAAATAGAGAGAACCTACAATACTGTGTTAGAAAACAGTTGAGTCTGTTCATTAGGACTAATAGAAAGTGCAACAATTTTCATACCCCCAAGCACTGGCTTAAGCAGTATTCTGCTTTCCATCAGAATCCAATATTCCCAAAGGACCAGAATATGAAAAAATATGAACACAATATCGATGCATGGGGAGAATCCTACAACTTATTGTAACATGTTGTATAATTTCTCATATTTTCTCATTGACAGGTACTGTGTTTCAAGGAACTTTCTGTGAACACTCCAACCTTCTTCTTCCAACATGTACAACAGTTCTTCGACTGTATATTCATACCTGTCAGAGATCCTAAGGTAAGTCCAGGCCCCAAGGTCATAAAACTTTTTATGACCTGCCATTTTCAATGACCCTGGGCAGGGGCATCTGCATCACATTCACACATTTCTAGTTTCATGGTTGACTTAATTTGCATGAAATTTATCAGGCCAATAAATGTTAAAATGCCAACAATTGTTGGTATTTTAACATTTATTGGCATGATATATAAAACATCTTAGATTTTATATCTGATGTTATAAAAAAACTTTTTACATGCTCAACTGAACTGAGCATGAAATTTATCATGCTAATAAATGTTAAAATGCTAACTATTGTAAGCATTTAACATTTATTAGCATGATAGATACACCATCTGAGAGTTTTTAGTTTTCAGTATTTTAGTTTTTATGAGCAGTTGAAATTTCATGCTCAGTTGAGTTGAGCTTGAAAAAAGTTATAACCTCAGGGGCTTGGCCAAGCAATGAGTACCCTTACTTGTCTTTCTGGCAAATCTAAAAGATTTCTTCCATGACTCTGTAAGCAATGGGCCAGTTCATGAGATTTTGGTACCAATCCTTCAACTCTGATTGCCAGGACTCAGATTGTTAACTAGTATTACAGGTTAAGATGAAAATTTTTTGAACTATTTTCTTACTCATCAGTTTTAATATATGTAACGTATTTTGAGTGCTCAAAAGAACCGTCTCATTGAGACGGTTCTTTTGAGTACCCACAACTTATGTTTTGGTTGAGAAATAAGAAAATTATGTTTCTGTTACACACTTTTTAACTAAAGTCCTAATAGCTCATCAAATTTGTTTTCAGATTAGTTAAAGGCAATTGACAATTTAAACTTGAAATTGAAAGTTTTAAATAGCTACCTGCATTAGAAGGCGATTTTGACAAAAACAACTTTGATTTTATGTCTTCAGAGGAGCTCTTTTTAATATCTGAGAGTTCAGAATTCGGATTTTTTTAATCTTTCACCCACGCTAATGTTGCCCAATTAATGCATTGCCTTTACACAACATGGGTGAAAGTTTTCAGAATTATTCCTGAATTCAGGTCAGGATTTTGAGGCTGACTTTCCATAGAAAGTCAGCCTCAAAATGCTGAATATAGGCAGATTATAATAGCTTTTCTGATTTTTTATCAATTTGTAAAAAGACAATTGACCATTAAAACTTGAAATTGTTAATATTATTTTTTGGGCATACAGCATGTTGTGAAGTTTGAATTTCAAAAGATCAGGATTTTTTAATTTTTTAACTTTCACCCATGACACAACCTTTTTCAGCCAATCATAAGAGAAGGAGCTGTGGCTGCATTGAGAGCTGCCTTGACTGTGACATCGCAGAGGGAGGGTAAAGCTAGCCAGACATCACAGTGGTATAAGGTAAGAATTTAAGGCTTTGACTGTGACATCACAGAGGGAGGGTAAAGCTAGTCAGACATCACAGTGGTATAAGGTAAGAATTTAAGGCCTTGATTGTGACATCACAGAGGGAGGGTAAAGCTAGTCAGACATCACAGTGGTATAAGGTAAGAATTTAAGGCCTTGACTGTGACATCACAGAGGGAGGGTAAAGCTAGTCAGACATCACAGTGGTATAAGGTAAGAATTTAAGGCCTTGATTGTGACATCACAGAGGGAGGGTAAAGCTAGCCAGACATCACAGTGGTATAAGGTAAGAATTTAAGGCCTTGACTGTGACATCACAGAGGGAGGGTAAAGTTAGTCAGACATCACAGTGGTATAAGGTAAGAATTTAAGGCCTTGACTGTGACATCACAGAGGGAGGGTAAAGCTAGTCAGACATCACAGTGGTATAAGGTAAGAATTTAAGACCTTGACTGTGACATCACAGAGGGAGGGTAAAGCTAGTCAGACATCACAGTGGTATAAGGTAAGAATTTAAGGCCTTGACTGTGACATCACAGAGGGAGGGTAAAGCTAGTCAGACATCACAGTGGTATAAGGTAAGAATTTAAGGCCTTGACTGTGACATCACAGAGGGAGGGTAAAGCTAGTCAGACATCACAGTGGTATAAGGTAAGAATTTAAGACCTTGACTGTGACATCACAGAGGGAGGGTAAAGCTAGTTAGACATCACAGTGGTATAAGGTAAGAATTTAAGACCTTGACTGTGACATCACAGAGGGAGGGTAAAGCTAGTCAGACATCACAGTGGTATAAGGTAAGAATTTAAGACCTTGACAGTGACATCACAGAGGGAGGGTAAAGTTAGTCAGACATCACAGTGGTATAAGGTAAGAATTTAAGGCCTTGATTGTGACATCACAGAGGGAGGGTAAAGTTAGTCAGACATCACAGTGGTATAAGGTAAGAATTTAAGACCTTGACTGTGACATCACAGAGGGAGGGTAAAGCTAGTCAGACATCACAGTGGTATAAGGTAAGAATTTAAGGCCTTGATTGTGACATCACAGAGGGAGGGTAAAGCTAGTCAGACATCACAGTGGTATAAGGTAAGAATTTAAGGCCTTGATTGTGACATCACAGAGGGAGGGTAAAGCTAGTCAGACATCACAGTGGTATAAGGTAAGAATTTAAGGCCTTGATTGTGACATCACAGAGGAAGGGTAAAGCTAGCCAGACATCACAGTGGTATAAGGTAAGAATTTAAGGCCTTGATTGTGACATCACAGAGGGAGGGTAAAGCTAGCCAGACATCACAGTGGTATAAGGTAAGAATTTAAGGCCTTGACTGTGACATCACAGAGGGAGGGTAAAGCTAGTCAGACATCACAGTGGTATAAGGTAAGAATTTAAGGCCTTGATTGTGACATCACAGAGGGAGGGTAAAGCTAGCCAGACATCACAGTGGTATAAGGTAAGAATTTAAGGCCTTGACTGTGACATCACAGAGGGAGGGTAAAGCTAGTCAGACATCACAGTGGTATAAGGTAAGAATTTAAGACCTTGACTGTGACATCACAGAGGGAGGGTAAAGCTAGTCAGACATCACAGTGGTATAAGGTAAGAATTTAAGACCTTGACTGTGACATCACAGAGGGAGGGTAAAGCTAGTCAGACATCACAGTGGTATAAGGTAAGAATTTAAGGCCTTGATTGTGACATCACAGAGGGAGGGTAAAGCTAGTCAGACATCACAGTGGTATAAGGTAAGAATTTAAGGCCTTGATTGTGACATCACAGAGGGAGGGTAAAGCTAGCCAGACATCACAGTGGTATAAGGTAAGAATTTAAGGCCTTGACTGTGACATCACAGAGGGAGGGTAAAGCTAGTCAGACATCACAGTGGTATAAGGTAAGAATTTAAGACCTTGACTGTGACATCACAGAGGGAGGGTAAAGCTAGTCAGACATCACAGTGGTATAAGGTAAGAATTTAAGGCCTTGATTGTGACATCACAGAGGGAGGGTAAAGCTAGTCAGACATCACAGTGGTATAAGGTAAGAATTTAAGGCCTTGACTGTGACATCACAGAGGGAGGGTAAAGCTAGTCAGACATCACAGTGGTATAAGGTAAGAATTTAAGGCCTTGATTGTGACATCACAGAGGGAGGGTAAAGCTAGTCAGACATCACAGTGGTATAAGGTAAGAATTTAAGGCCTTGATTGTGACATCACAGAGGGAGGGTAAAGCTAGCCAGACATCACAGTGGTATAAGGTAAGAATTTAAGGCCTTGACTGTGACATCACAGAGAGAGGGTAAAGCTAGTCAGACATCACAGTGGTATAAGGTAAGAATTTAAGGCCTTGATTGTGACATCACAGAGGGAGGGTAAAGCTAGTCAGACATCACAGTGGTATAAGGTAAGAATTTAAGGCCTTGATTGTGACATCACAGAGGGAGGGTAAAGCTAGCCAGACATCACAGTGGTATAAGGTAAGAATTTAAGGCCTTGACTGTGACATCACAGAGGGAGGGTAAAGCTAGTCAGACATCACAGTGGTATAAGGTAAGAATAATTTAAAAGGCTTTGACTTTGACATCATAGAGAGATAGGTGGGTAGCGAAGAGGTTAAATTGGGCCACTTTTGTCCCCTAGAAGCTCTACCAATAATTAATAGTATATACCGGGCAGAGTAACACAGTTGGTGACGTGTCTGACTGCAGATACTTGTCTGACTGCAGATACTTGTCTGACTGCAGATCCTGGGGTCACGAGTTTGATCCCAGACCGGTCCCCTACTTTTGTGGAGATCTATTTATCATAAAATATTATTACGGCAATTCTCCTCCCTTCCCCTGATTCATTCAAGAAGGACTGAAGTTAGTTACAAGCGAAAGTATGTGCACAAAGTACTGGTTAACCGCTTATTCAAGCTTGCCCAGGAAAAAAGTGTGGTTAGGTGAACTGACAGTCACGACATGACCATAGCTGTTGACTGGGACGTTAAGCATCAAACCAAACCAAACCAATGATAGAGCAGTCTCTGGCTTTATAAAGTAATTGATATGTGTCTGAGATGATTATGACTGTTTTCATACATCAAGATAAGCAAACATTTTGAGCATGAAATTGGTATACTGGGATTTTTTTTCAATTTGGGAAGGGGTCCTAAGGCTTTTCAGGTTGGGAAAATTAGTGTGGTAAACCCCTAAATTGGGAAATTTTTTATAGTGCAAAATTATGTCATTTTTGGTCAATAAAAAAAACAAATTAGTTATTACACATACTTTTGCCATCAAAAAATTGAAGGAGAAACAAGATGCAGTAGCAGATTGTCATCATGTAGCTTGTGTGTGTGGTGACTGAATACAAATTCTTAATATATTTTTTTGATGATTGGGATTTTTTTTCAAAATTGGGAAAAAAGTCACCTAAAATACATTGAGAAGAGGCAGAAATTACTGAGAACACCAAAAAAATCCCTGGTATCATTTTCATATGCATAAGTTTAACCATAAGTATTAACTCAGGGAGAGGGTTCACATAAAAAAGCTTGAAGCCCTCTCACACCGGGTAGGCAGCAATCAATAAACGCTCATAACAATGGGCGAACATGGATAAAAATCGCTAAAACAGTGTTTTTTATTGCCATTTGTTGCCAGTCGGGCGACAAATGGCAATAAAAAACTCTGTTTTTTTAAATGTTTTTTATCTACATTCCTCGTTCGTATAAACATTTTTGATCGCCCCCTACCTGGTGTGCCTCTAGTCTTTGGTCTTTTTATTCAGCTTATGCTTCGATGCTTATGTTTTGCTGATTTTTTTTACAATGTTTTGAATCAACCATAACCCTTTCCTTGTTGTCTGCTGATAACTTTTGTAAACAGTTTGGACCCAGATAAGGACTGGCAGAACTTCGGTCCTGATCTGGGTCCAAGCTGTTTGACACTCTGATAGTTTTCCTAAAACAATTTTTTGAAAAAGGTCAATTCTGAATTAAGTCAGCAGATGGCAACAACCACATAGAAAATTACCCAGCATGCAAAGAGTTTAATGCTTAGTCTGATCAGGGTTTTCACTATTTATCCATTCCATTACTACCTTCTACACACTTCATGGGAGCACAGTGGCTCAGTGGTTGAGTGCTTGACTCGAGACAGGGGCTGCGGGTTGGAGCCTCATTGGCTTCACTGTGTTATGTCCATGAGCAAGACACATTTATCCTTGCTTTGTACTGGTTGATTCCAGGAAGGCCCATCCCGACATAAATGAAAAATTGTTGACTGGGACGTAAAGAATCAAACAAACAAATTTCATTTCAAATGTTTATATATTAGAATCAAGATACAGTGCAGTCCCTTTATAACACTATGTTTGGAGTCATGTTCATAGGTCAAGATAACGCAAATATTTGAGGATCAAAATGTTAATATCTTTTTATCCATGATTTGCAACATATGTTTTGGGTGCTCAAAAGAACCGTCTTTTGAGTACCCACAACATAGGTTTTGGTTGAGAAATAAGAAAATCGATCTTTATGCACTCATATGCACTCCTATCTGGAGGCCTGAATGTAATAAATGAACAGTGTTATAAAAGGACAATTTTACAAAGGAATTCTAGGAAAATGGTCATTTCCTATAATAACTCCTATTTAAAATTCCATGTTAAAAATGTTTGGAGTCTCAACATGACTGTGTTATATCCAAATCTGTGCCATAACGAGCTAAAAAGGGACTGCACCGCATGATCATGCATAGAGTTGACAAAGTATGTTGGGTTAATAACAGCTAGTTAGGCAGAAATAGGGAGCGCAGTGGCTCAGTGGTAGAGAGCTTGACTCCAGACTGAAGGGCCGCGGGTTCGAGCCTCACCGGGGTTACTGCATTGTGTCCTTGAGCAAGACACATTAATCCTAGCTTAATACTGGTTCAACCCAGGAAGACCTGTCCTGACGTAACTGAAAGATTGTTAACTGGGCTGTAAAGAATCAAATCAAACAAACAAAAGTTAAGCGCAAATGAAACTGAAAACGGCTGTAAAAGCCAATAAACTCAAATCAAGTAGCTTTAATAAGAAATATCATTTGTATAGCTAATTGTCCCCCATGCAATTTAGAAACACTTGTGTCTAAGGTGTATAGATCAACATTTGCTGATTTTCATTAGTTTTCGATCGTTGCCTATCCTGTGTGAATAAGCACAGGCGTACGGTAGCACCCATTATGCACAGTACACAGGTGAGTAATCTAAATCGTACACATTCAAAGAAGATTCAAGTTATTTTTTTCCCCGTATAATAGGGACTATTCTTAAAGGAAAGAATTCACCCCGCAGGGTGCTAATTCTTTCCTTTTAGAGTAGGCTACACACTCACACAGTAAAGGGACGTAATTGAAGAAACTCACTGATTGTTTCAGTACCTTCCCTTTGATGTAGTTAAGTAAATACTTTTACGTTCTGCATTGTTTGCGTAGGCTTGAAAAGTATTTAAATATACAGGACTGTCTTGAAAAGTCCTTGAAAATTAAATTTACCTTGAAAAGTATTTGAAATACACTCCAAGGCCTTGAAAAGTCCTTGAATTTTACCAGTTACAGGAGGATTCAACACTGAGACCTAAATTAGTATAAAATTGTGATGCCTTTATTTGGTGCAGCATATGCTGCACAAAATAAAAGCACCACCATTTTATACTAATTTTTTAACACTTATATCTTTAGTAATGCAGTCTAGCATTTCAAAAATAAATTTTTTACTTGTAAATCGGTATTTTCATAAGTTTTCAGTCCTTGAAAACAGTAGGAAAGTCTTTTAGAAGTCCTTGAAAAGTCCTTGAATTTTACACAAACTTGCCTGTATGAACTTTGTTCTGGCAACGCCCTTGATATAGTAAAATTACATTTCAGCAATGTTTTGACGAGGCAGAGAAACATTTTGACGAGTCTATTGGTCGAGAGAAAAAGCTAACAAGAGATGACTGGGCACATGGTTCCCTGCTGATTGTTAATGAACTGCTGAGGTGTAGCAATGTCGAGGGAGAGGTATGGAACATCTTCCCAATTAGATGCTTGCAATACAGGGTTCCCACAAGCTCTTAAAATCATGGAAAACCTGGAAAATCATTAAAAAAAGTTCCATGCCTGGAAAATCACGGAATTTGAAAAAACCTGAATAATCATGGAAAAATCACGGAATTTTGTGAAATAATATGACAAAACCACCAGTAGCCAGAAAACAAGCTGTCGGACATTTGTGTGTCCAACAGCTAGTTTTCTGGCTACAGGTGGTTTCAAGTTTTAATTATTTCAAAATGCATGCATGGTCTACAAGCATGCTGTTGTTGCTGCATTCAGCCTTTATGATCAGCTGGTGTAGTTGCTGCTAAAAGGGGAGCTTGAAGTCTGTGCATTAAACAGTCATGGAAATTACATTGTTAATCATGGAAAATAATGAAAGTGTTTTTTTGAATTTCTGTGGGAATCCTTGCAATATCATGTCCCACTTTTCTGATGAAATACTGTAGACAGGGGTGTGGAAATACCATGCCCGACCTGGTCCCATTTCTCTCAGGAAGTTTTGTTTGATTTGATTCTTTACATCTCAGTCAACACTTTTTCAGTTATGTCGGGAAGGGTCTTCCTGGGTTGAACCAGTTCTAAGCAAGGATAAATGTGTCTTGCTCAACGACACAACACAGTGATGCTGGTGAGGCTCGAACCCACGGCCCCTCGGTCTTTAGTCAAGAGTCACTCTACCACTGAGCCACTGTGCTCCCCCCTCAGGATAAGTTAAAATAATATATTTACTTGTCCTGGGACAAGTATAAAACTTGCCCTGGGACAAGTATAAACAAAGCTAATGCAATTCTGTATTTAATTTTTAATTGATTATTATGAGCTCACAGTGCCATGCTGTATGGAAAACAGTGTGGATCCTGATCTTCTGGCTTCTTTAGAAGCCAGCTGATCTGGATCTAAACTGTTTTCAATTGAGTTTATATCTAGTTTCATACTGATTTAAAAGAGTTCATGCATGGTATTTGCAGTAAGGGCTAAGCTGAGTTCTTTGTGCAATCAATATCTGTTCTTTTAGACAATATTAATTACATTACTTGCTGTCACAAAAGCCATATTTAGCAACCAAATTGATATGGAAATTTGAACCAGTGACCCCTTATAATGTGTAATGGGTCATTCCAACACTGTCAGTAAAGTCAATAAAGATGGACTGTTCTATTCTCTGTAGATGGGTACTTTTACTTGAATAAAGACTGAGAATGGAGAGCCATATTAAGCAACCAAATTAATATGGAAATTTTAACCAGTAACCTAATATACAGTAAAACCTGTGTAAAATGGCCTCTTAGAATTAGACAAAACAAAGATCTTAATGACAAATGGTACATTATTGAATGTCGAAAGTATTGCAGAATGCTCCCCTTAGAGCATTCTGCAATACTTTAGACCTGCATTAAGCAATAATCAGTCTTAAAATACAAATTTTGGTCTTCTTTTTGTGTGGCTGCTTAACAATTTACTCCATAATAACGTCTTTTGACGCCTTTTAAATATCACGAATTTGAAAATATTATGGAAAATGGAAAACGCAACTTTTGTTTGTACCCCCGGCAAACTTTGTTTGTGGTGGTTATACTGTTTTCACATTGTGCGTCCGTCTATAACGTTTTGTTTCCTTAATAGCTTGAAGAGTCATCACTGGATTTTTATCAAACCTTGCAAACATGTTCATATATGCAAGACAAATACTTTAAACAAAAATGTAAGGACTAGGGGCCAATTCTATTTGAGTTATTTTCCTTTGTAGTTCTAAATGGCTTTTTGTATAGGGTTTATGCTTATGCTATTATAGGCCATAGATGGGCCGATCAACTCCTACCACAGCTTTTGATGGAACAATTTGATGCATTTCCTATACAATGTAGACACATTAAACATATGCATGAAGGAGTTTGGTTCAGAAAAAATAATTTTTGACAAAATGACAGCCGTGAGAACTTAGACAATTTTACCCTAATAGGGCTTTTGTATATGCATTGATGGTGCCTTCATGGGCCGATCAACTCCTACCACAGCTTTTGATGGAGCAATTTGATACTTTGCCACTACAATGTAGACACATTGAACATATGCATGAAGGAGTTTGGTTCAGAAAAAATAATTTTTGACAAAATGACAGCTTTGAGAACTTAGACAATTTTCCCTAATAATGCTTTTGTATATGCATAGATGGTGCCTTCATGGGCGGATCAACTCCAACCACAGTTTTTGATGGAGCAATTTGATACTTTGCCTATTTAATATAGACACATTGAACATATGCATGAAAGAGTTTGGTTCAGAAAAAATAATTTTTGACAAAATGACTGCTATAAGAACTTAGACAATTTTTCACTTATATGGCTTTTGTATATGCAGGCCGATCAACTCCCACCACAGCTTTTGGTGGAGCAATTTGAGACTTTGCCTATTCAATAATGACATATTGAACATATGCATGAAGGGGTTTGGTTCAGGAAAAATAATTTTTGACAAAATGACAGCTGTGAGAACTTAACAATTTTTCCCTAATAATGCTTTTGTATATGCGTAGATGGTGCCTTCATGGGCCCATCAAATCCTACCACAGCTTTTGATGGAGCAATTTGATACTTTTTCTATTCAATAAAGACACATTGAACATATGCATGAAGGAGTTTGGCTCAGAAAAAATAATTTTTGACACAATGACAGCTATAAGAACTTAGACAGTTTTTCACTTATATGGCTTTTGTATATGCATGGATAGTGCCTTTATAGGCCAATCAACTCCTACCACAGCTTTTGGTGGAGCAATTTGAGACTTTGCCTACAAGGGTCATCCAATAAAGAATGAGACTTTTGCTATAGCGCGGTTAATTAACATACTAGACTTATGAAATCTCGTTCCAAGCTAGCACGTCTTTTTGGCTGTTCACATGTACCATATTCGACGTGTTACATAGTTCCAATTTTTGTTGCTAGGCAACATAAAAAGACTGGGTGAATACGCATGGACAGCTCATTATATGTGGTCACCATGGCAACAGATTGAGATGTATTGTTAATTTTTCTACTAATATTTGTATAACCTCATGCAGGCTGTCTATAATCAGTAGGGAAAAGTGATGTTCCAGAGTCTTCAGCTGTTACCATGGAAACAAAGCTTAAAAAATCAAGTTTCCAAAAAAAATCTGTTATTTTTTGCCGACCTCTTGACTTTAAAAGTTAATATCAAATAGTCAATGGCAATTAAAGAGAACAGGGTTTTGTTAATGTAGCCTTAATAACAATCAGCTGCACATAACCATACCTTTTGAAGGATATACATCGCTAACACAGTTACCATAGCAACGCAAAGTTATGTGTTTATTAAAAATCGAGTAAATTGGTTGCTAGGCAACCAAAATAAAGGATATGCATATTTGGTTCTTTTTTATAGCATTTTATGTAACACTAATATTGTATAGTTGAAGAATTGATATCAAAAGGTTTAATTCTATCTGTGATCGAAAATAAAAGACTTTGAATGACCATGGGTATGCAAAAAATAATATAAACGCAGCCATGCGTCTTCAAGTTCTTCCACAAAACATCCCATTACTATGGAAAATGATCAACCATAAACATACTGTTTCTATTCCTGAATTGCTAAGATGACATGCTATCATTATGGTGAATCTTAACTAAATGCACACACAGATTTTCAGACTATGTAGAAAGTCTCATTCTTTATTGGATAACCCTTGTATTCAATAAAGACATATTGAACATATGCATGAAGGAGTTTGGTTTGGAAAAAATAATTTTTGACAAAATGACAGCTGTTAGAACTTAGACAATTTTCCCCTAACAAGGCTTTTGTATATGCATAGATGGTGCCTTCATGGGCCGATCAAATTTTACCACAGCTTTTGAGGGAGCAATTTGATCGGTTGCCTATGCAATATAGACACATTGAACATATGCATGAAGGAGTGTGGTTCAAAAAAAATTTTTTTGATAAAATGACACCTATGAAAACTTAGACATTTTTTTAGATATAAGCTTTTATATATAGAGCTTTCAGGGGTGAATAATTTTGTGTATTTGATCTTAACAAATGTTCCAGATATCAATGTTTAAGATCATTTGCACAGATTCTACTTAAATTTTGTTTTCACAGATTCAACTGAATTTATTTTTCAAAACTTTTGTCTGCTGGTTTGAACTATCACCTGCCAAAATTACGTTTTTTTCACTGATCTTTACTGTGCGGGGGTATCTAATAAGCATTGCTTGTTGACTTTTTTCATTTCAAAAGTATTCAAATCTTAACTTAATTTTTTCTTGAATTTTTTCAATGTTGTCTAAAAATAGAAAATGATGTCATGATCTAAAAATAGCCCATGGAGTAAAGTTTACTGTACTTTTATAGAGACTGAGAATGGAGATGGAGGAGATAACAGCCCAGCAGTATATACACGAGAAAACAATGAAGGTAGGTGCTATCATATGGGCCTCAATGTGACAAAACCTGTCTTTGGGGCTTCCTTGAAAGTGAGGCTCTAACAAGTCTCCCCAGCTACAGAGACTAGCTAGAACATTGAAATTTCACTTGAAGCATGCTTAGATATGGTACTTTCCAAAAAGTGAATAACAAAGGTGCTGATCAGTCTGCGCGGATTAGCAGGCTGGTCTGCCCCTTAGTTGTTCGCACACCAACGAAGACATGCACTTTTTCTTGCGTCGAGGCCCATATGATCAGTTGCCTTAAGGTGTGGATTTCCATGTACATCATCATCATCGTCGTCGTTGTCGTCATTATCATCATCATCATCATCATCATCATCATCATCATCATCATCATCATCATCATCATCGGGTTTTGATTAACATGCAGGTGCAGGAGCATCCTCAACATCAGTGAGCCCCTTTCCAGGTAACTGGCTAGCTGCACACAGAGCAGATCTTACTTTGGGTAAGACTGCCATTTGTATATTTGTAGCAAAGTTTTATGGCAGGATGCCCTTCCTTTCACCAACTCAGACACTTTTTGCAGTCCAAGACCTCAGCCTGTACCCTACTGACTTGGGCTGTATGCTCCACCGTTGGCACCTCGAATTAGTAGTGCAGGGTGTCAAGTGTCCTTTATATTCCTATATTTGGAAGACAGTCCTATATATTCCTATATATTCCTATATTTGGAAGACAGTCCTATGTATTCCTATATTTCAGGGTAAGCAAGAAATTTTGAATTCTTATTTAAAACAAATGTTGTTAATTTCAACAGTGTATGCAATCAGAACAGTCAAGGATGCAGTTGAGTTCTTCGATCCAGTCAGCAATCAACCTCAAAAAGTTCCCCTCACAAGAGAGCTCCTTAGAAGTGCTAAAATGGCATATGCCAGCTACAGACAAAGACTAGACAGGGACAAGGAAGAAAAAGAGAGACAGCTGGGAGCAAATTCTTTACTTTAAGAGAAGTTCCTATTTTGTAACGGGACCCAAATGAAGAGAATCATTGCTAGATCCATTTGTCTCCCTTTGATGCACATAAATTTTTTTGCATTCTGGCTACGCCACTGATGAACATTTTTTTGCGTTTATATTCTTTTCCATCAGTTTCACTTTCCTTGCTAGCAGCAGTTTTGTCATCTGCTAAAAAATTTGCAAATTGTTTGGACCCAGATCAGGACTGACACAATGTCTGTCCTGATCTGGATCCAAACCGTTTGACACTCTGATAGTGTTCCTGAAAGAATTTTTTTTAAAAAGTTTATTTCAAAAAAGTCAGCAGATGATGCAAAAAGATGAAAAATTACCCAGCATATAAAGAATTAAAGATATGTTTTGAGAAATCAATACAGTTCACTGTGATCATACTACACCGCCAATTTGGGTATCATCACTTATTCCGGTGTTAAGGTAGCTTTCTCATCATGTTCAATTTCTTTATTTAATCACAGATATACATCGGGAAATGCTTGGGTTCCGATTGATTTTTGTTTGTCAAATTCACATTGTATCTTTTAGCTTTAAAATTATATGAAAACTTTGAAGTTTCATGTCTAGGTATGAAATAACAAATTACGGTTTTGTCATCGTGGATAATTTATCTTGATAAACCGTAAATTTATGACTAAACCGTAATGGACATTTTATTAATATAACTGGAAAAAAGCACATTTAAAATCTGATTTTATTTACATTTTAAACAACACAGAGGTTGATAAGTAGAGGCTGCAACCTCGAAGCAAACATATTCAAAAGTTCTCATTTTATCAGCCTTTAGTTGAAGGTAATTTTACTATGACACTGGAAGGTACGACGAAACGCAAATTGTCAGTGTAGTGTGACTACAGTGCAATTGTCTCATTAGAAATCTTAAAATTAAGTTTTAATAATGTACTCTAGAGGCCTGTTTGTGTGTATAATCATAAGGATTCTCATGGAACCCCTGTTTCAGGAATACTCACGGAATAAAATGCAAGGAAGTCTTGTTGCCCTTCAACAGCTGCAGCAGAAGTCATCTCCCTTGAGTGGATTTGGACTGGCAGGCCGGCAGCTGCAGCGAAAACCAACTCTGTTTGAAAGTAGATTCTGTAAAGAACTCCTTAACGAACATTTTGAGAAGGTAAGTTTGTGAACATTCATGATATTGGGTTACAAGTTTGATTCCCGGCTTCTCCCAGTCTGTGGAATGAGACTTTAAGCCATTGCCAATCTTCTGAGACGCTTTAAAACCATAACCACTGCTGGTTGAGCCTTCAGGTGTTCCTGGACATAGAACCACAAAAGCCATAAACCTACCCGGCCAGTACTGGTACAGCCAAGGAATACCGCCACAAACAACTAATATTGGTACAATTGAAGTTGGGAGCACAGTGGTGGAGAGCATAACTTGAGATCAAGGGGTTGCGGGTTCGAACCTTACTGGTGTCACTGGGTCGTGTCCTTGAGCAAGACACATTAATCCTTGCTTAGTACCAGTTCAATCCAGGAAGACCAGTCCCAAAATAACTGTAAAATTATGCAGGTCCCCTAGTGGAACCTTTAAAACCTTTAGAAACCTTTAATTTGGTTGCAATCCTTTAAAACCTTTAATTTGATTGCAAAACCGTTAATAACCTTAAATTTGATTAATAAACCTTTAAATTTTGCAGTATCAGTTTGAACATAAGAAATAGACCATAAGTGTTGAAAAGCATCTTGAGCTTTTCAAAATCTGTACATGTGTATTCATCCACTGACCATTGTCTCTAGTTGTCTACCTACTTCTTGAACCAGCTGGGTAACTCTTACAATGGTCTTAAGGTCAATTTTTCTGAGGCTTCAGATAAGGCAGCTATAAAAAAGAGTGTGGTAAGGTAAATATAAATGCTTTTGGGTTGATTTCTTGCTTTACATCCATGTAATGTCGGAATGGCTAGTTGATCCTAACCACCCTTTTCCTAGGCAGGCTTAACCAAAATCTTTTCACAAGTATATGTATGCAGTGCTCATCTTTCACTAGTAATTGACAATTATAGTGAAAAAGTGTGCCCAACCTGGGAATTGAACCTGCAAAACTCCCGAATAAGGTTGGACACTCTACAAACTGCTTGCTATAACTGGGATCATGGCAAATATTAATGGATATCATCAATTGGGTTTATTGATTTCTGAATAAAGTGCTGATTTTCTCATGTCACTGTCTAAGGTTGTCAAGTCTACACACCAGACTAATACAGACATGCAAATCTGTCTAAATTTTATATTTAAAAGGGCATACACTATTAATGGAAGCAATATATCCTCTGAAATTGTTCATTTAATGAAGGTTAAATTGCCCTAAAAAATGACCAGAGATGACCTCCTGCTTTATTGGTTTATTACCCCCCCCCCCCCCCCCCCCCTCTTCAAGATTAGAAATATGTGATTTATTTTTTCAATCCAACACTGCTCAACACAAGCCTTTAGTCCAAAGTGTGGTTTTCAAACTAGGGAGTAAAACAACAAGAGTGATTTTCTATTGATTTGTGATAAATGGGCAATAATTTTTATTGGCTAAGAATTTGCTGCATCACTTTCATACCATCATATATCATAACATGGATTTAAAGATTGGGATCCGATGAAAATACTAGAAAATTTGATGTTAATTTGCTCTTTATTTTTGTTAGAATTACAATGAAACAACCTTTATTTTGCCTAAAATAGCCTTTAATTTCATGAGAGTCTGCTAGGGGGCCGGAATTATGGACTTGGATGTAAAGAATCAAATCAAACAAAAACCCAATAAGTGCACATGCTCCTGTAAACACACACTGGGTTCTTTATAGATAGATTGTTTACAGTAAATGAACTAAGGATTTCCAGCCAAATCAGCAGTGTGATGTCAGGTAGAAGTTTTAAATATTGATTTTCTGGAGCGAGGGTGGACGAAATATTTGATAATGATACAGTAAAATATGTCTAAAGCGGCCACTCAAAAAGAACACCAAAATTGGTTTTCAATACCGATTATAGCTTAAAGCAGGTCAAAAGTATTGCAGAATGCTCCAAGCTACCATTTGTTATTAATATCTTTGTATTGTCTATTTTTGAGTGGTCCCTTAAGACAGGTTTTACTGTATTTCCTTTTTTGGTTTTAAAGGACATCTGAACTTTTGGACAAACCATAATATAGTTGTTCACGTTAGCTTTGAATTTTACTGAGTCCCTTGGATTGAGGGACTTAGCAAAGTCAAACAGTTAGGATCCAGAACAGGCCCGACATGGGGCGTGATCTGGGTCCAAACTGTTTGCAAAGGTTATCAGCAGCTGACAAATAGTGAAAATGATAATTCCTGACCTCTATGGTTTTTTTTTCAGGTTTGTGGCTTGATTTTACGTCACCGCAGCAGCAAGAGTTTATATGTACAACAAACATTGTTGACCGTCTTTCCTAGGCTGGCTGCCTTTCATCCAACATACTTTTGCAGAATGTAAGTAAAATTGCTGGGGATCTTGACAGGAAGGGGTTGCATTATGCCCTAATTTGAAGGTTTTATCAGGGATGTGGAAATACTTAAAGTTGATACTTGCCCAGGGACAAGTAAATTGCCATAAGATATTTAAGGAATAGATCAGCTCTGGCAGTGAAATGTTGTATAATTATTCACTGTTTGGAGGTCAGTTGTAAAGAAAATCAAATCACGAGTGCATAAAAATGACGTTACACCGTCTAACGCCACGATTGACGTCATTTTGCAGTAAAAAATGATGTCAGCTAGTGCACGCTTTCCATGCGCTTTCAAAACTGTCACTTTATCGTTTGATATAACACATTTTTTTAGCATTGGCTCTATAGGCGAGGTGTGTTAGAAATGTCCATATAAAGTTTACTTGTCAGCTGATGGATAAGAAAATAGACAGTTTTTTTGATCAGGGAAATCACATGTTTAATCTGACATGGTAAATAAATGATAACAGAGTTTACGCTAAATATTTTACTATGACCTAGGAGTATTTGTTAATGGAGAATAAGATAACTATCATCATATTGCTTTTTAGGAGACAAAAAGTAATGTGTTTGAGTGTGTTTTTTGGGGCTCTTTTTTTCTAGTACAGTAAAACCTGTCTAAAATGGCCTCTCAAAAATAGATAAAACGTAAGTCTTAATGACGAATGGTAGCTTAATGAAGGTCGAAAAGTATTGCAGAATGCTCTCTGGAGCATTCTGCAAGACTTTCGACCTGCATTAAGCAATAATTGGTCTTGAAAAACAATTTTTGGTCTTCTTTTTAAGTGGCCGTTTATGACTGGTTATTTATTTGAGTTAATTTTATTTCTCAGGTATTTGGAAGATACTGTGAATTTTCTGCTGATCACCCTGAAATCCCAGCGAGAGAAAACGGTGGCATTTCAGGCTATTGGTCTACTGGCTATATCTGTCCAGGATAACATTTTTCGCTACATGGGTCGTATTATGGAGGTGATCCGAGCCTCTCTTCCACCTAGAGAGGTACAGACAAAGTAAGTCCATTTGAAACCCATTAATTTAACTCTTAGCAAGCTGGTTAATATTTCAAGCTTCTGTTGTTGTCTGCTCAATTTTTTCAAAGTTAACTTTTTCAGAAAAGTCTTTCAGGAACAATATCAGAGGGTCAAATGGTTTGGATCTTGATCAGGACAGACAGAATGAAAGTCCTGGCCCTGAGGTTATTAAACTTATCATGCTAATAAATGTTAAAATGCCAACAATTGTTGGAATTTTAACATTTATAAGCATGATAAATACAACATCCGAGAGTTTGAAAGCAAGAATATGCTGTATTTTTCAGCATTATAGGTTTCACTGGCAGTTGAAATTTCATGCTCAGTTGAGTTGAGCACAAAAAAGTGGCCTGATCTGGGTCCAAACTGTTTGTAAAGGTTTGCAAAGGTTATCAACAGAGGACAAAACTGGCTGTTTTCAAGGAAAGAACTAAGAATGATGATCACAACAGAAGCCCAGTTTAAATTGTAGGAGCACCACAATGAGTGCAATAAGCATCAGTTTCAAAGCTGAGGGCACTATCAAGATTTGTGGACTGCCCAATACAAGAGTCAGGGCTCAGATTGATATTGCCCAAGCCGCAGACAGTCAATAAACCTTGAAAGTGGCCCAAACTTAGAGGAGGCAGGGGACAAAAATATTTCAATATTGCACTTTTCCTGCAGGACGAGTGACTTACAATTTACACTCATCCTGCAAACACATGCACTTTTCCTTTAAAAGCGTATGCAGTAAAGAACATAAGGATGTTTGTTTTGGTTTGATTTGATTCTTTACGTCCCATCAACAATCTGTCATTTAAACAGAGACAGGTCTTCCTTGGTTGAACCAGTACTAAGCTTGGATAAATGTGTCTTGCTCAAGGACCACAAGACAGTGATGCCGGTGAGGCTCGAACCCGCCGCCCCTCGGTCTCTAGTCAAGCACTCTACCACTGAGCCACTGTGCTCCCATACATAAGGATGTAATATGTAATATGACTGACTTGAGTAATTTTTCCAAAAACAACCATCCTTTCTAGAATTCACTCATAATTACGAGTGGAGGAGTGGAATTTTTGTCCCCTGAGAGGGTAGTAGCTCAGATGGTAGGGTGCCAGACATGGGATCAAATGGTTGCTTTTTTGAGACTCACCTGAGGCAGTGTTGTGTCCTTGAGCAAGACACTTTATCCTCTGCTTAGTACTGGTTCAACCCAGGAAGACGGTAAAACATCCACACATGACTAAAATTATTGACTGGGGCATAAAGCATCAGCACAAAGTGATCAAAATTTAGTTTTTTATTGTCTTTAGTGCATTGAACACTGAACACTTACTCCATTTTCAGAAGTGTTACCAAACACCACATACAATAGTTTCTTACTATCATTGGAAAGCAGTTGGTAATGATGAAATGCAAATAAAAGTGCATGATATATCCGAATTGACTCTACTGATAGGCGGATCCAGAGGGGGGAGGGGGTCTGGGCCACCTTGGAAAATCACAAGTGGCAAAAGGTTTCCTTTGAAATACTGGTAAGGACCCCCCCTCTCTATATACTGGTAAGGACCCCCTCTAGAAGCAATTGGACCCTAAAGGGAGAGGGAGATCAGTACGGACCTATGTGAAATACTTTGATGATTAAAAAAATAGTGTCAGGACCCCGCTGAGGGAATATTCTGGATCTGCCCTTGCTACTTATTTTGCTTGTCATTTCAGAAAGCAGAAATCTTTCGTCGTTGACCCTGCAGTTTTCACTTGTGTCAGTATGCTGGCCAAGGCTGTTGGCCCTGGAATGAAGAAAGACGTTCAAGAGCTGTTGGACTCTATGCTTGCTACAGGGTTGAGCCCGGCACTCACAGCCTCACTTCGAGACCTAGCGACCCAGATACCGCAGCTGAAGAAAGAGATCCAGGATGGGCTGTTGAAGAACTTGTCTATGATTTTGATGGGAAAGCCTCTTAGACATCCTGGAACTCCTAAAAGTCCACAGAGCTCAGTACCACAATCAGGTTAGTATAGGTCCAGATAGGCAAAAGAAGTTCAGCGAACTTTGTAAATTTTTTCTTACCCATCAGTTTTAACATGTTTTGGGTGCTGACAGTTCTTTTGAGTACTCACAACATATGGTTTGGTTTAAATAGAAATTTGAAGAAAAATATCAAATGAGCCGCAACATGAGATTTCCAACAATGTGGTATATGCGACCAACAAAGGCTCAGACCAGCCTGCGCAAAGGCGCAGTCTGATCAGAGCCTTTGCTAGTCATTTTAATATTCTATGACTGTTAAGCTACTAACCAAACATCATTTGGAGTATCTAAGCTTCAAAGGAGGCTGCACAGGTTTGTCTGAGTCTACACTTGTCAAAATGCCACAATGTTGGAAATCACATGTCGCGGCTCAAATAGACACTATCATTTAGAGACATGGGTTGGAACCATAATCATGACTTTTCTCTTATTTTTCAACCCTTGGCCTAACCATACTTGATATTTTATGTGCCAATTTTTAATCAATTAGCTCCAAGGATTCAAGTTATTAGCATTGTATAAACAAGCAGAGTGGAACATAGTGTAGATCCTGATCAGCTGGCTTCTTTTTTGGCTGCACTGTTTTCAAAACAGGATTCAACTTCAAGTTGGTAAGAAAAAACCCAGATCATCCAGAGTCCACAGATTGCTGTACCACAAACTCTTTAAAAATAGTTTGGCCTGATAAAATGTTGCCTAAGCTTTCTACATGTAAAACTATCACTCTTAGTATGCTGGGTAATTTTCCATGCTTGTGTTGTCATCTGCTGACTTTTTTTTAATATAAACTTTTTCAAAAAAATATTTCAGGAATATTATCAAAGGGTCAAACAGTTTGGATCCAGATGAGGACTAACATTCTGTTGGTCCTCATATGGGTCCAAACTGTATGGGGAGATGGCAGTGGCTCAGTGGTAGAGTGCTTGACTAGAGACCGAGGGGCCGCGGGTTCGAGCCTCACCAGCGTCACTGCGTTGTGTCCTTGAGCAAGAACATTAATCCTAGCTTAGTACTGGTTCAACCCAGGAAGACCAATCCCTTTATAACTGAAAGATTGTTGATGGAATGTAAAGAATCAAATTAAACAAACCAAACTGTATGCAAGGGTTATCAGCAGACAAAAAATGAGCTGCTAGGAAGGAAAGAAATATTGTGCTAACCATTCTTTGTAGATGAGCAGACTTGTTTTAATCAACCTGGTAGTTGACTGTATAGCAGATCTCAAAGGCAGGTTTTCTTGCCATGAAGCTCATTTTCATTTGTCTTTCATGTTTGCTTAGGTTCATCGGGTGCAGTATCAGAATCCCATGATGTGACCAGTATAACCCTGGCCTTGAAGACATTGGGTAACTTTGACTTTGAAGGTCACTCTCTGACCCAGTTTGTGAGGCACTGTGCTGATCACTACCTGTCCAGTGAATACAAGGAGATTCGAACCGAGGCTGTCAGGACTTGTGCCAAGCTGCTTACTCCATTGCTAAATGTATGCTATAACCTAATCCTCCCTTAACTTTTAGCCCTCCAGACATTATTTCTGCTCTTTCATCTACTTATGTTCCTAGGTGGTCTATATTGCAAACAATATGGATTGAGATCAGACTGCTCCCTAGAGCGATCTGATCAGCGTACATATTTTTTGCTTTCAATTTGAAATTGATGAATAAATGTAGTCTGAAGTGCACTTGAGTATAATGCAGCAGACGTAAAAAGCAGATAGCATTTTCATTATATAGAAAGTGGCAGAATAAGGGTGAAAACAGGGTTTGTACAGACTATGAAAAGTCCTTGAATTTGACATTGGTCCTGGAAAACTCCTTGAATTTGAAAAATGGGTCAATAGTCCTGGAATTGTCCTGAAATTTTGCACAAATGCCATTGAAAATGTGGATTGATCTAGGAAAATTATCAAAAACAACATTTTTCTTCATTAATGGGATGTGCAAATAAAATGAGTAAGAATTGTTGGATACGTGAGAGCCAGGTGCGACATCATATTTAGATTCATTATGTCCGTAGGAGCGGTATAATATTCAGATTCAATATGACTGGTAGTCCTGGCCTCTATCAATATGCGAATCCGAATCAACTGGTGATGAGAATCAGATGTGACTTCTTTCATTTCTAGCAAGCAAAAAGGAAAAAGTTTGTGGAAATTGTTAGAAAACAATTAAAAGTGAGCAGGAAGGGCCAATGTATTTACAAAATCGAGTGGGAAAGGAATTTTACATAATCCAGATTGATTTAGCCTTAAACCAGGCAATGGAATTGAGTCATTGAAAAACGAAAAAAAAAGTCCTGGAATAGTCCTTGAAAATTCCCGAATTTTATTTTCTTATTTCTGTACAAACCCTGGAAAACATGTCGACGTTTGTTGCTGTATTGGGTGTAACTTTCTGCGTGCTGGAAAATTTTACATGCTTATTTGTCCTCTACAAAATTTTTCTCTAAAAAATTCAAATAAATTTTTTATTGTCAAAAAGTAAAGTTTGAATCAAGATCTGGCCCTTTATTTTGTTGGGCCTAATTTGGGTCCAAACTGTTTGAAAAGTTATCAGCGAGCAACAAAAGTCACCACTACAGGAGAGGGGAATTACATGTAGTTAAGTCATTTCCTACTGAGAAATGTTTGCAAACAGTTTGGACCCAGATCAAGGCAGACAAAATGTGGCTAGTTGGATCCCAGTCCAGCCACATACTTCGTGGAGAATGATCATGAAATAATTTCTACGGTCATTCTCCTCCTTCCTCTATCAAGAATGGTTGTTGTCAGTTACAAGCGAAAGAATATGCACGAAGTACTGGTTAACCACTTTGTCAAGCTTGTCCAGGAAAAGTGTGTTCTTAGGTGAACTGACCATTTCAACATGACCATAGCTGTCGACTGGGATGTAAAACATCAAGACAAAGCAATTAACATTTTAAATTGATATTATTTTTAGGTCTTCTGCAAGTTTTAAGTTTCTTATGTTCAAAATTTTGGAAAATTTTCAGTTTTACCCTTTGTTTTTAATATTCCAGCTCCTTGCCACCAACCAGGGTCACCTTAGCATGGCAGCTATGAACACAGTAGCAGAGGTTCTTAATAAACTACTGGTGGTTGGAATAACAGATACAGGTAGGCTTGTTCATGGGTATATCATAGGATTAGATAAGCAAAAATTTTCAGCGTAAAATTGTAAATATTTTCTTACCCATCAGTTTTAACATATGTTTTGGCAATCTGATTAAAACCCGATCTAGCCACAGCTAGATCTGACACCCACCCGTAGACGTTCGTCTTCTGGCGACCTTTGAATTGACCAATCACGTTGCAGCTTCCAAAAATCTGGAAGCGAAATCGATGTTTGTTCGCCTTCGGTTGTTTTCCATTCGATCTTGACGATAGGTAAACAACCATGGCGGCATCTTTAAAATGCCGTTTAGTGACAACACACGTTCGCATTGTTAGTGTGTTTCTGCATTTTATCAGGTAGAATTGAATTCAGAAGCTGCGAAAAATATCAAGTAGCTAAACAATTATATGCTGCGGTTTACAGAGGAATCAGACCTTTACAGCTCGGATTGCAGTAGATCGGGAATAAAACTTGGACAGTCAATGTCGACAACTTTTCACTTCTCTTCATAATTGTTTACACCCTTGCGAGCTGAAAATTTCTTCAAAGCTGACAGGGAATTTCCCCTGCTCCCCCCATACACTTAGGGTCAAGAAAGAAAAAGAAGCCCCCCCCCCCCCCTCTTTCATCGTGAGAAATAAGCTTGCATTTTTTTCTCTCAAATGTTTTCCATATGTTCTAACATCTGTAGATATTCAAGCAAACAAAATAACATATTTTAGATAAAAAATTGTAAGAATGTAAAAGTTTCAAGAGGGTTGAACATGCGCGGATCCAGGAATTTTCGTCAGGGGGGTCCAGGTCAGTCTGGACAACGTTGTTTTTTTTTGTGTTTTTTCCTCAGCTTATTTTACAGAAGTCAAATGGTCAATTTCAAAGAAATCTATCATTTTTCAAGGTTCCAGAGGGGGTCCAACATTTTCCAGGGGGGGGGGGGTCCAACTTTTTCCAGGGGGAGTCCGGACCCCCTGTCCCCCCTCTGGATCCGCACTTGTTGAAGTGGGCTTCTCTTTTTCATTACTGACCCCAAGCATCTGTGCCCCCCCCCCCCCCCCCACCACAAAGCAACAACAACATACAGCTACAAACAAAACTAACAACAACGCTTCTAGTCTCAGACAAAGATTGGGTGATGCTTCCAAATCTAGAACTGCTGTACTTAACTGATTGAAGCGTAATGGAATTTCTCATGCTTACAATTTGGTCCAGTCCATTTCTATTTTAAGGGTATTGGATGGTATTTTTCTTTTTATATTCAAGTTTTTATAAAACATTCTTAAGCCTTATCAGTGGAAATTCTGATCACTGCATCTGATCTGGCTCTGCACTGTTTGTCAATGTCCCACAAAAAGGACACCAGGTTTTAAATGTTTCTTACTGCGGAAAACAAAACCAAAAAATTGTAAAATCAGTCAAGTAAGAAAAGTTTGTTGGGGATTTCATCAAAAGATGATCAGGACAAGTGAAGTACCCCAAAGAGTGACAATTAAAATTTGGTACCAGTTACTCGGACCCATTCGAGCAGTTACCAAGGCATCAACTACAAACTGATGTATTTTCTTGAAGAAATGATTTCTTAATGTTTAAAGAAAACTTCAACAATTATTGTCTCGCAAATTAATATCTGTTAATTTTAGCTTTTTTTTTGTTTTCATGTCAGGCCGAAAAAATGTTGGTTTTCCGTGGTGCTCCTACCTACCCACCCAAATCAGGCCCTACCCAAAAAATGTTATTGTCTTTCTGAGAAACTTTTTTTTATTTTTTTTGTTTTAACAAACCCTTCTTTAAAATCACCAAATGCTGTATTTTAATTAAAGAAACTGCTACAGAGACTGTTATTATATGCATTCTTACCTTATTTACAGCATTTGTAGACCTCTTAAAGTGATAGCAAGAAGGTCATAAAATTATGCTTAATTTCTAAAAAAAAAAAAAATACCTACCTACCTACCCAAACTGAAATTGATGGGTAGGAGCGCGGCAAACAAATATATTTTTAAGGATGGCCTATTAAAAGAAAAGAAAAAAATCACCAAGCTGTCACCAGGCGCAAAAAGGGGGGGGAGGGGGTTATGAGTTAAGCCCCCTGTATCTGTCTGGAGATGAGACTGGGTGACTAAATTTGGGGAATTAGACTCAAGATAGGCAGCACCCAGAACTCACTCCAGAAAACTTAGAATATGATTGGATTTCTCAATGTCTCTCCCCTTTCGGTACCCTGTGACGCAGTCCTTAAATAGCACTAACTAGAAGTAAACACTTGAGACGGTTGAAATTTCTATAATTTTAATAAATGCAAAATGTTCCTAAAACGCAATGGATGCAGACTGTTGAATTTTATTATTATTGTCCTAAATTTTTCCACTAGTTGATATTACCACATTTTCTCACAATTAAGTCCTTGAATTTCACTGTCTTCCTATTATTATTCCTAAAGTTCATTTTTCCTGTAAATCACAATGTTCTAATTTTGTCTTTAATAAAAAAGCGAGGTCCCTAAAAATATCAAATATTTCACTTTACTTCTGTCACCAACTATATATATTTTTCCAAGATTAAGTTGCCTGCTATCTAAATTGAAGAGTCCACCATTCTTAAATCTAATCATGAAATGCCTAGTTCTATCTGATTTGAGTCCTAAGGTCCTAAGTTCCCCTTTTATAAATTTTGCACATCACATTTCCAAAAACTGTTCAGATAGGCTTGACAAAGATTTATAAGACCTTAAACACAGAAACCACAAAGTCAACGGCCTATGCAAAGTCTGCAATGTAATATCCTATGTCCCCAGTTTAAAGGAAAGATCTAGACTAAACATGTTCTAGTTTCCAACTGCTTGTATAGGCTATACAAAGATTTATAAGTCCCTAAACAGAAAACCAAAAATCAAACGGTCTGCATAGAGTCTACAATGTAAAATCCTATTGTTCAGTTTAAAGCAAGATATTTATTGTTCCATTCCCAGGTTAAGACTGACTGATTGACCCTCAAATTTGGGTCCCAGGAAAACTCCCTAGGTCCGAAAACAGCCAATGAAAAATATATTAACAATCAACCAACCAAACAATTCTCTAATTATAACCAATGAAATTAATGTTAAAATTCACTACGGACCTGTGCCAAAATTATGCTAGAAGCCAATCTGCTTAATGGGTGAGAAATTGCTATCAACACACTCATCAGGTGACAACCATTACCTCAATTAACCATTTCATTGTTCACCTAAGTAAGCTAGAAGCCAACAGATTGCCACTAACCCCTAATATCTAAGTTTGCCAAGAGGTGATAAAACATCACAAGTAATAGCTGCTCTAGGGCTGATAAGAGATCAAGTTGTCAGAATTAGCCAATTTTAAGTCAAAACAGTTCTTAAGCCATCAAAATTATTTCCAATCTTATATCCAAACTTAGCCCCAAGCCAAGAATACAGTTTTGAACAGAATACTCTGGAAAATATGAAATCTTAACCCTTAAATAAAGAAAATGCTAAACTTAAATTTTTAAACTAATTTTACATCAAAAACCCTATTTCAGACTCTTCCATCCAGACTCCCATACTATCTACAGAAAAAACTAAAAACACATTCTCTCATCTTTCTCTCACCTTAACATCAATAATTTTATTGCACATTTATCATGTCATTAATCAAAACAAAATGTATTTAATTAATTAAAACTAAATGTGTCAAATTTTAAGCTGGTGATAAATATCTCTTTCAAAAAAGTTCATTTGGGTGAAAATTTCCCTGTAAAATTCAAAATTGTAGAATAAAATACTATTTAATGTCTACCTTTGAGTATATGGTATGTATATGGTGTAAATTTTTTTTAGCTGACTGCAAGAAAAAAAAATTAAGGTATGCCTGGAAATGATCCGAAAACTCCACAATCACATACCAACTCATTGCACCCACATGACCTTGTGACAGTGACAGCCCATTATAATTTCTGGCAGGACCAAGAACTGTCAGAACTTACTACACCATACATGGCCTAAGACAAATAAGGAAAATTTAAACCTTAAAAATTACTTTCTTATTAAAATATCTCACCACATTTGTTTGTTCATCAGCAGATATAAAATATACTGTACATTTATTAGTCAGTTATGTCTACACCTTTCATATTTTAACCAAAGAACAACACCCCAAATGCTAAAGGTATTTAAAGTTAGTGGCCATGTCACTTTGATTTTGTTTACATCCATTTTGTACCGCAGCACATGCAAACATCTACATGTATCATGAAGCTGTGACAGTGTCTTAATTTAACCCAATGTGATAAATGGATTTGAAAGAATCGGGGAAGGGTATAATCCATTAAGTCTGTGGTATTCAAATGAAAAGTGTTTACACATTTTCCCCTTCAAAATTTTCTGCAAATTTGGGATTTGGACATCCTCAACAATTTGCTTCAAACAGCATCATATGATTCACTGTTTGTTTGATTTAAACAAACTTTGCATAACTGGTCCTTATGTGGCTCTCATTGATTGATATTTAGTTGCACAAATATACTCCACAGAGGACAGTTAGGTAAATTGCATTGCATATTATCAAAATCAGGTATAATCCTGGCCCAAAATGATGATGGGCCCTTAAAATGGGCCAATGGCCCATATCCCATTCAAATACATGCAAATTTCCAAATTTTAATGGGCCTTTGGAAATTTTCATGGGCCCTTTGCCTGTAGTTTTCTCAAAATATGGTTCTACTCTAGTCCCCAGGAGGGAGCGGGGGTACTCTCAATTTTCTTGCTACATAGGCTCGGGCCTAGCATCTACTGGTTACAAAAAAAATATATCAGGCATATCAGATATACAAAGAAAATGTTTGAAAATTTAGCATGCCCAAAAAATATTACCGGGCCATTCTGTTCCACCAGAAACCACTAAAAAGGTTCTTTGACAAAAAGTGAAAACCCAGATAGGGTAATACCATAAGATGGTGACATTTCATCAGGGTCTGCATAGTTTGCTAAAACAAAATCTATCTTCAGGGAAAGAAATACAACATTTTTTGGGAAATATAACCTTTGACCCCTCAATATATATAATGGACCATCCTGACTTAAATGTTTCAAACTTTATGGAAAATTCCATTGGTCTTTAATAAAAGGGTTAAAAGGCAGAGTAAAGTTGTATGTGGCTTTTGATGAGAGAGATAAATTGCATTGCACATCAAAGTCTGACCAGCTTTTAATGTATTCTCAAAATAATTCCCATTCAAAGGTTCTGGCATGCCCTCCTACTCTGATTAATTTAGCCATTGCATGTAAGTTTTTTTTATTTTATATGGGCCTTTTGAAATTTTGATAGACCAAATAGGTTTTACTCCCCATGAGGGGGTGGGGAGCTACTTTCAATTGTTCTTTCTACATAGGCTGAGCACCAGCATCAACTGTTCACAAAAACATATCGGGCATATCAGGCATACCAAGAAAATATTTGAAAATTTAGCATGTTTTTTTTCACCAGAAACCGCAAAACAGGTACTTCAGATGACAAACAGTGAAGACCCAGATGAAATGCCACATGATGTGACATTTCATCAAGGTCTGCACTGAAAGAAATAAACATTTTTTAAAAATATAATCTTTGACCCCTCAATATATACAATGGACCATCCTGACTTAACCTGTTTTAAGGAAAATTCCATTGGTTTTAACAGATTTGATATGTGGCTTTTGATGAAAAAGTAGGAACTTGTGGGGATCATTTCAAGAAAAAAAGAAGGAAAGTAGAAAGAATCTGATGATAAAAAGTAGGACTTTTCCCTCTAAATGAGCAGCTTTTTTCTAAAAAGTAACCCCCAGTAGCAGAAAAATGTGTATGTGGAAGCTGACAGCCATAACAAGATTGGAAGCCGCTAAATATGAGTCTCCTAATTTGTAAGGCTAGGTTCTACTGCACATAGGAGGCTTGAATAGGGGGGGTACAAAATATCTCATATCCCTTGAAGTAAACAGGCAAGTATCCCTTATAAACTGGCAAATATCCCCGTAATTAATTTTCCTAAATATTCAATATCCCTGAAAGTAACCAAAATATTGAACACAGTTTCCCATATCCCTGGAAGTAAAATAGATAGTATCCTATATCCCTGGAAGTAAAGTGGCAAATATCCTTTATCCCTAAAAACCCTATACAAGCCTCACCTAGGCCCCCAGAAACTGTAGAGTAAATGCTGCAAATTCTGAATATCAATTATAAGTATAATAATTATGAATATGGCAGTGTAGGAATAGTAAGTGTATAGTAGAAATTTTCTTAATATGAGTAGGAAAAATTAGGAAGAGGTAAAAAGAAAAACATAGGCAAAGTAGGAATACTTTTGATGGACCAAATAAGTTCTACTCCCCATGAGGGGGGTGAGGAGCTACTCTCAGAATCTGATGATAAAAAGTAGGAATTTTCCCTCTAAATTAGCATCTTTAGTTTAGTAACCCCACACTGACAGAAAAATGTGTATGTGGCAGCTGACAGCCATAACAAGATTGGAAGCCACTAAATATGTGTATAAGGCTAGTGTTCTACTGTGCCTAGGCCCCTAGAAACTGTAGGGTAGATGCTGCAAATTCTGAATATCAATAATAAGTATAATAATTATGAATATGGCATTTTATGACAAAAAATGTAGGAATAGTAAGTTTATAGTAGGAATTTTCTTAATAATTATGAGTAGGAAAAAATTAGGAAGAGGTAAACAAAAAATAGGCAAAGTAGGAATACTTGTAAGTCGTTCATTGATTAAGGCTTAATGCACCAGTCATTTGTATCCACGACCCCCAACCTACGGGGGTAGCCATGGAATAGGTGGGCTGAGGTGCAGGGTAATTACTTTTTGATTGTCCCCGCAATGCCAGGATTATTACATTGGGAAACTTAACCCTGGAGCTAAGAGCAGGGTAACCTGGGTTGTTATCATCAGCTTGTCCCCACAAGGTGGGGGTTATACCAAGGCTTTAATAAATGAAAAGTCATTATCCCACCCTTCCCCGTAGGTGGGGAAGCAGTGGATACAAAAGACTGGTGCATAAGACAGTCAACAATATTTCAGTCATGAGGGAGAGAGAAAAAAATGGGATAATCAGACTTAACCCCGGAAGAAGAAGAAAAGGGCCTGGCCCTGACCCCCTTCCAAATTTGCCCCTTTTATCCTGTCAACAGGCCAAAATATGTCAGTGCTACCTCTCTGAAAGCTGCATGATCAGAGACTGCACAACCCTACCATCCACTTTTGTAAGTCTGCCAGAAAAAAAATCGGCCAAGCCTCAATGTTTGACAATATAAGTATGCCAGAGTGCCCCCCCCCCCCCCCCCCCCCCCCCCCCGTCCTGGGTTCAGACAGGTCACCATCCAGCCTAGATTTTGAATATTTCAGGTATAAATAACACCAACATCTTTTTAGAATGCTCCCAAGCTGTGTTACACGATGCATTACACAGTCACCGTGGGAAAAACAGAATGTCTCATTTCGTACACGGTAGGTCTATATGCATATCTGTGTGAAGCAGAAAAACCCTACCGTAGACTATAGAGCGCCAATCCAAATGAAAACAGACTGAAAAGCAATTTTTAAATAACAATTTAAGTTAATAAATGCAACTTATTTCCGGTAAAATGGTTGACCCTTGCCCGCATAAATATCTCCCTTGAGAAATAATGGACAAGTCTGGATAGATTGAGGGGCTCTCTTTGGGAAACATTACTTTGCGGGTTCTCTTTGGGGATAGCACTGCTGATGCGACAAGGATTTCTCCATCTTAAAACGGTAGGGAAATCGCTGTGCAGTCTTTTTTTGCAAAAATACCATCAACGATTTATTATTATTGTGACTTTTTTAAATGTTCAATATTCAATCGATCCAGCAGTAATTTCTTTGCTGAACATTTGCTGTGTGTATTGCGTCCCGAAGTGCGTTATGAAACGTGAGTAGCGATTGGTTGATTTAAAAATAGAACAATCCGGAAAACCGACGTCAGAGAAGATAATCTCTCATGGGTCAGTGTCAGATCTACCGGCGGACATAGTAAGCGTAGATCGGGTTTTAATCAGATTGATGTTTTGGGTGCTCAAAAGAACCGTCTCATGGAGACGGTTCTTTTGAGTACCCACACCATATGTTTTGGTTGAGAAATGAGAAAAATAATTTTCAGTTGCGCACATTTATCTGGAAGCCTAGGGGTATATTCCTAGCAAACTGTTCAAATGAACCCAGGGTTCCCACAGGCTTGAAAAGTACTTGAATTTAGAGGGCTTTCATGAAAAGTCCTTTAAAATAAAATAAGCCTTGAAAAGTACTGGAAAATTGCACAAAGGCCTGTAAAAGTCTTTGAATTCTTCTATTTTATGTAGGAATTAACACTGATGATAGAGATCTAAATCAGATAAAATTGTTACGCCTTTATTTGGTGCAGCATATGCGGCACAGCAAGTTTATACTAATTTTCCAGTACTAATGTCTCCATTATCTCAGTCTAGCACATCTGAAGAAGAATTTTAATCAGTATTTTTCATTAACTTTAAGTCCTTGAAAACTGTTGGAGTGGTTTTTAGAAGTCCTTGAAAAGTCCTTGAATTTTACTCATACCTGCCTGTTTAAACAGCAGCTTCTGATCCACTGACTGTTATTTCAGAATACTGACACACAAATATTTACCATAATGCCCCCTTTCAAAAATTGCTCAAGTGGTTTCGCTTTATTGAACAAAATGGCCACCAGAGCTAAAAATAGAATATTAAACCTTTAATTAGAGCATTAAGATTTCTACCTTCGGTAACCAGGGTTACCATAGATTACCGAAGGCTGCTGATGGTGACATTCGGTAACATATGGTCACCATCGGTAATCACTTCGGTGAGTTGCTGGTCGCCGATACCGCTGCGTCTCGATAGTAGAGGTAGCCTTGGTAGCTGATTTATGACGTCATTTCAAAATGGCTGCTAGAATAAAATCTGCTAGCGGGATAAACAGAATTTTGTTTCAAACAGAATTTCCTGTCAACAATAAACTTTACAAGTTGTTGGTAAAACAAAGTGCTATTCTGCTGATATCAGATCATAAGATTTTGTCTCGTTAAATTTTAAACTTTTTTAGTTATAGTGAAGCATAGCCTCCATTTTAACAGACACTTAACAGTCAGCTAAAGAGATGATTGTTTTAAGCACTCAAAAAATGTTGACGCACATTCAAACTAACATGTCCAGCTACAGAGACTAGCCATAATGCTGACATTTTACAAATTTTCAATTCAAATTATTCAAATTTTAGTTAAAGTGAACTAAAGAGGCACTGATCAAACTGCGCGGATGCACAGGCTGGTCTCCGCCTGTGTTGTTCGCATGCAACAAAGTTTAAAATAAAACTGAAATGAAAGTGTACTCACAGGGTTCGCACAGACTTGAAAAGTACTTGAATTTAGAGGGATCTCTTGATAAGTCCTTGAAAATTAAATATGCCATGGAAAGTACTGGAAAATCACTCAAAAGTCTTGAAAAGTCCTTGAATTCTACTATTTTCTGTAGGACTTAGCACTGTTGATAGAGACCTAAATCAGTATAAAATTGTTGTGCCTTTATTTGGTGCAGCATATGCTGCACCAAATATAGGCACAACAATTTTATGTTAGTTTTCCAGTACTAATGTCTCCATTATTTCAGTCTAGCATTTTCTGAAGTAGTATTTTAACACTTAGATCAGTATTTTTCATTAACTTTATGTCCTAGAAAACTGTTGGAAAGGCTTTTAGAAGTATTTGAAAAGTCCTTGAGTTTTACTCATACTTGCCTGTATGAACCCTGACTCACCTTGTTACAAGTTGCTTTCCATTTACATTTTAGATTCAGATATTCGGCTGTGTGTATTGGGATCACTGGACGAGAGATTTGACGACCACCTGGCTCAGGCCGAGAACCTGAGTGCGTTGTTTGTGGCGTTAAACGATGAAGTGTTTGAGATCCGGGAGATTGCTATCTGTATGATCGGTAGGCTGAGTAGCAAGAACCCTGCCTATGTGATGCCTTCTCTAAGGAAAACTTTGATTCAGGTAAAGTTGGTCTTCTTTTGTTGTCTACTGATAACCTTTACAAACAGTTTGGAACCAGATCAGGCCCAACATGCAAAATTACCCCAGTTTTCAATGAGTTATAACAGCTTAAGTATTAAGACTATATACTGGTTTTTTTCTGCCTTTCTCCATTCTGAATGAAAAATAGCCACCTTTATTACCCCAACCAATTCCATGTCTGTTTTCCCCAATTTAGAAAAGTTTTTTTTTAGTTTTTTTTTACTTTTCTCTTAGAGACCACTATTACTTAGTATGAGGAAAAAATGATACTAAAAATCTTGTGCTTGGCATAAAAAATCTAAAATAAATTAATTTTTACTATAAATTTTGCTCCCAATTATCTTTTGTGTCGATATTTTTTCCAAATTTTGACATTAAGTCGATCATTTATCCCAATTTTTCCCAAAATTGCTGGATAAAGCCCTGCTATAGCAAAATCTGTAGGGAGTACAATTGGTATTCTGATATCTATGGATTGCTAGTAGGGTGAGAGTTTAGTCTCATGCTGGCCACATGCCTGTGTTGCAAATTTTTACTCTCCTGGTGTAGGCATATGTATAAATTCTCCTTAATTCAAATTTATTTACATTACATTCTTTAACCCTTAAAGCATGGGTGAAAGTTTTCAGGATCAAACCTGTATTCAGGATTTTGAGGCTGACTTTCCATAGAAAGTCAGCCTCAAAATGATGAATTATAATAGCTTTTCTGATTAATTCTCAGACTAGCTAAATACAATTAACCATTTAAACATGAATTTATTCATTTTTGTAGGCATCATGCAAGTTTAAAAATTTGAATATCTAAAGTTCAGGATTTTTTTTGAAATTTTGAACTTTCACCCATGTTAAAGTATAGTGTTTTCACCCATGTTAAAGTATAGTGTAAACCCATGAACAGTTACTTTGGCAAACAGGGGAGACCCACATGAAGTGCCGCCTTGTCTGCGCAGGCCCGATACTTAAGAATCGACTTGTCTGCTAAGGCACATCACAACTGAAAAGTCGGGTTTGTGTCAATACACGGTGTGCATTACCCGAAACACTACGTTAAAAAAGTAACAAGCACTGAATGACTATTAATAATCCGTTTATGGAGACATTAAGTAACTTTTGGTAGCTAAACAATAACAATGATTGGTATTACAGTATTTAGCGAAACAATGATAAGATTTTGAACACTAAAACATTTTTGGGTCAAAAAAGTGGTTTCAGTGACACGTGATGACGCAGATTGATAACAAATTTGAATCAACCAATCGGGGATCACATGATTTGGTGACGCATTCCGTAAACATGTATGTCGCATGACCCACAATGCTCAAATCAGATAGGTCAGTATGTGATTGTCATGCCACCTATTGTTTGAATTTGGAAGTGTCGCTAAATGCAACATTTCATCAGGATCCTGAAAAATCATCAGAGAACAAAAAATAGAATATTTTTGCAATTTATAGCATGTGACACCTCAATATACACAATGGACTGTCCTGACTTTATTGTATGAAGCTTTATGGAAAATTCCAATGGTCTAGAAAGGGTTAAATCATTATGAAACAGGGTTCGCACAGGCTTGAAAAGTACTTGAATTTAGAGGGCTTTCTTGAAAAGTCCTTGAAAATTAAATATGCTTAGAAAAGTACTGGAAAATCACTCAAATGCCTTAAAAAGTCCTTGAATTCTTCTATTTTCTGTAGGACTTAACACTGTTGATGGAGATCTTAATCAGTATAAAATTGTTGTGCCTTTATAAATGCTGCACCAACTAAAGGCCAGCGCCCTAGATAATCTTTTGGGTCAATTGGGTATTTACGCAACCTGGTTATCCTAAATTGCGTACTTGCAAAAACAATTGCGTATTTTCATATATTTTTTACGCCGCGTTTTTTTTTGTGATCACACGTTTTCTTATTGCATGAAGCCATCGGGAATGTGCTTGCATATATATTCACTCCCATCGTCTGTCTTTCTAAAGTATCAAACTAGCGGATTTTATTGTACCTGAAGCAAATCTCATCCCCTTGTTGACATTCGAGCATGTACACTTTGTAAAGTTTCACTTTCATCATAGTGTTTTTCCGCAAAATACTGGACTGGTCACCGATATTTAATTCATAAACTGGAGCTGTATTGAGCGCTCGCTAATAAAAAAAAATCAATACCCGACTGGCATTTGTTTATTACCCAAATGGAAACGAAATGGACCAAATGGTACGCAATGACATCACATTTAATTGCATACCGATCATTAGAATTGCTTTTCAGTACGCACACAATGCATTTTAATTGTTTTTTTTAGGATTTTAATTGCGTATTAACGCAAATACGCTGCTTATCTAGGGTGCTGAAAGGCACAACACTTTTATACCAATTTTCTAGTACTAATTTCTCCATTATCACAGTCTAGCATTTCTGAAGTAGACTTTTAACACTTTAATCAGGATTTTTCATAAACTTTTAGTCCTTGAAAACTGTAGGATAGTCTTGAGAAGTCCTTGAAAAGTTCTTGAATTTTACTTATACTTGCCTGTATGAACCCTGTGAAAGTAATGGGTGAAAGTTTTCAGGATTCTTCCTGAATTCAGCATTTTGAGGCTTACTTTCTATAGAAAGTCAGCCTCAAAATGCTGAATTAGGCAGATTATAATAATGTCTCTTGATTTATTTTCAGAATATCTAAGGACAATTGACCATTTAAACTTGAAATCATTAATGTTTACACGTTTTCAGATTTTAATTTTTAAGTTCAGGATTTTAGAAATTTTGAACTTTCTTCCATGTATAATACAGATTCTGACTGAGTTAGAACACAGCGGTGTTGGTAGAAACAAGGAGCAAGCTGCCAGGATGTTAGGTCACCTTGTTGCTAATGCTGCAAGACTGATACGACCTTATATGGACCCCATTCTAAAGGTATAATGTATTTACATTTTATTTGTTTTGATTTAGAAATAAGAAAAATAATTTTCAAATCATGCCAAAAATTTCTGTGTATAATTTATAGCATATGTTTTTCTCAAAAGAACGGTCTGATTGATACCGTTCTTTTGAGTACCCACAACATATGTTTTGGTTGTGAAATAAGAAAATGAGCCAAGATCTGACAGAAGAGACCTTCTGGCAATAAAAACCAAAAGTGAGATATTAACAGAGAAAGAAAGACCTAGCTGTTGTGAACAATTAAAGAAAATTTGAAGAGATTATCTTTACAAATAACAAAGATATGAGTGTTTAAACTTGTATAGATGATGCATTTTAAACATGACGTGGGAGCGCAGTGGCTCAGTGGTAGAGTGCTTGACTCGAGACCGAAGGGTAGCGGGTTCGAGCCTCACCGGCGTCACTGCGTTGTGGTCCTTGAGCAAGACACATTTATCCTAGCTTAGTACTGGTTAAACCCAGGAAGAACCGTCCCGCATAACTGAAAGATTGTTGAGTGGACGTAAAGAATCGAATCAAACAAAAACAAACAAAATAAACATGACGTACCTTAACGTTGTTAATGACGTTTTGACGTCAACACCATTGTGTTAACATATGACGCTAATACAAAGACACTAGAAGCAATAAATCAAGAATGCTCCATTTTTCTGTAAATTTGATGTGTATACAATTGCATAAGACTGCACAAATAGCCCACATACGCACATCCCGTGTTTACAAAAGCATTTGAAATGAGGTACCATGTTTTAAAGGAAGTGTGTTGTTCCTAAGCACATCTGTTGTTATGGCAACATACATTATACATATCACTATATTTTATGCGCCTATGATTGTATTACATGTTCGAAGCAATTTGACTCTATTGTAAGAACATGCAAAATCTTGAAATTTAGATGATTTTTTTTTTAAAAATTTTGATTACACAAAAACTGCTAAAATGCCCGAAGGACCCTTTTGTCAGATCTGCGCTCAAATTATTTTCCTGTTACATACTCTTAACTTAAGACCTGTGCACTCTTATCAGGAGACCTGAAATAATTTTTAAAAAAATACTGATGAAGATGACTTAGAATACTTGCTTTAAATGTTGACAAAATTAGTTCAAATTAGTTTCATTTACAAGAACTAGCTCTTACAGCTAAGAGCTAGTGCCCTATGCCATAGTTTATTGTCATGATAAATGTGCTATTAAAGCTATTTTCTTATTGGAAAGATTGATCAAAATGACAACTAACAAGTCTGTTTTATGGTTCCAAATGACAAAAATCTGGTTTCAGATAAAACCCAAGCTTTGTTTAAGATCTGACATTTTAAAGATTTCATTTTTTATACCCCACCACTTAAAGTGTGGCGGGGTATTATGTTATACCTTTCGGTGTCTGTCCGTCCGTCCGTGCTCACCATTTCCGATCGATAACTTGAGTATTTATTCAACAGTATTTTTCAAATTTTGCATACATATTGTTATCGGCGATGAGTGGTATGAGATTGTTAATGGGCAAAATCCGTCCATTTTTAACGGATTTACTGCCCTTTTCCGTATTGGAAAAATGGTTTCTGGCCTGTTATTCCTTTACTGTTCATGATATCTGAATGAAACTTCACAGATATGTTGCATATCAAAGGTTACGTATTGTGACTAAGGACCGTCACTCTGACCTTCCCAGTTTGTGAGTTATCCGCCCTTGATAGGTCTGAAAAAAGGTTTTTGACCTATTGTTCCTTTACTATATGGAATATCTGAATATAACTTCACAGATATGTTTCACATCAAAGGTAACATATTGTGACTAAGAACTGTCACTCTTACTTTTCCCGTTTGTGAGTTATCCGCCCTTGATTGAATTAAAAAATGTTTTTTACCCGTAGTTCCTTTACTATGTGGAATATTTAAATGAAACTTTACAGATATGTTTCACATCAAAGGTTACATACTGTGACAAAGAACCATCACTCTTACCTTTCCAGTTCATGAGTTATCTGCCCTTGATTGATCTGAAAAATGGTTTTTGACCTGTAGTTCATTTACTATATTGAATATCTGAATGAAACTTCACAGATATGTTAATCATCAAAGGTTGCATATTGTGACTAAGGATCGTCACTATTACCTTTCCAGATTGTGAGTTATCCACCCTTGATTGATCTGAGAATTGGTTTTTGGCCTGTAGTTTCTTTTACTATATGGAATATCTGAATGAAACTTCACAGATATGTTGAACATCAAAGGTTACATATTTTTAGTAAGGACCGTCACCCTTACCTTTCCAGTTCATGAGTTATCCGCCCTTGATTGATCTGAAAAATGGTTTTTGACCTGTAGTTCATTTACTATATGGAGTGTCTGAATGAAACTTCACAGATATGTTGACCATCAAAGGTTACATATTGTGGGTAAGGATCGTCACTATTACCTTTCCAGATTGTGAGTTATCCACCCTTGATTGATCTGAGAATTGGTTTTTGACCTGTAGTTCATTTCATCCGTCCGTGCTCACTGTTTCCGATCTATAACTTGAGTATTTATGCACAGAATTCTTTCAAATTTTGCATACATATTGTTATTGGGGATGAGTGGTATGGGATTGTTAATGGGCAAAATCCGACCATTTTCTATGGAGTTACTGCCCTTTCTCCCTTTAAAAAATGGTTTCTGGCCTGTTATTCTTTTACTGTTTATGATATCTGAATGAAACTTCACAGATATGTTGAACAGCAAAGGTTCCATATTACAACGAAGGACAGTCACTCTTACCTTTCCAGTTCATGAGTTATCCGCCCTTGATTAATCTTGTCTATCTCAGTTCTGTTGCTATTTAGGCATTATATATCTCACAAAATAACTTTTGGTGCCCCCAGCAGTGGCGAGGTATTATGCAGTGCTTGCGGTGCTTTTATTTTTATTGTCTACCATTTTTTGCCTGTATTAATCCTCAATAAGGCTTGTTGCAGGAAAATAAGGCTTGATATTATATATGAATCAACTGCCAGATACTACATATGAATTATCTGCCATATATAAAATATGATTCATGTGTCAGATATTACATATGAACCATTTGCTAGATATTACATATGAATCATCTGCTAGATATTACATATGAATCATCTGTCAGATATCACATATGAATCATCTGCTAGATATTACATATGGGTCATCTGCCAGATATTACATATGAATCATCTGCCAGATATTACAAATGAATCATCTGCCAGATATTACATATGAATCATCTGCCAGATATTACATTTAAATCATCTGCATGATATTACATATGAATCATATGTCAGATCTTACATATGAATCATCTGCTAGATATTACATATGAATCATCTGCCAGATATTACATATGAATCATCTACCAGATATTACATTTGAATCATTAGCCAGATATTACATATGAATCATATGTCAGATATTACATATGAATCGTCTGCCAGATCTAACATATGAATCATCTACCAGATATGACATATGGGTCATCTGCCAGATATTACATATGAATCATTTGCCAGATATTACTTATGAATCATCTGCCAGATATTACTTATGAATCATCTGCCAGATATTACTAATGTATCATCTGCCAGAAATTACTTATGAATCATCTACCAGATATTACATATGAATCATTTGCCAGATATCACATATGAATCATCTGCCAGATATGACATATGGGTCATCTGCCAGATATTACATATGAATCATTTGCCAGATATTACTTATGAATCATCTGCCAGATATTACTTATGTATCATCTGCCAGATATTACTTATGTATCATCTGCCAGATATTACTTATGAATCATCTACCAGATATTACATATGAATCATCTGCCAGATATAACATATGAATCATCTGCCAGATATGACATATGGGTCATCTGCCAGATATTACATATTAATCATTTGCCAGATATTACTAATGAATCATCTGCCAGATATTACTTATGTATCATCTGCCAGATATTACTTATGAATCATCTGCCAGATATTACTTATGTATCATCTGCCAGATATTACTTATGAATTATCTGCCAGATATTACTTATGAATCATCTGCCAGATATTACATAAGGATCATCTACCAGATATTACATATGAATCATCTGCCAGATATAACATATGGGTCATCTGCCAGATATAACATATGAATCATCTACCAGATATTACATATGAATCATCTGCGAGATATAACATATGGGTCATCTGCCAAATATTACATATGAATCATCTGCCAGATATTACTTATGAATCATCTGCCAGATATTACTTATGAATCATCTGCCAGATATTACATAAGAATCATAGAAAGTCAGCCTCAAAATTCTGAATTAAGCAGATTCTAATAGCTTATTTGATTTATTTTCAGTTTATCTAAAGACAATTGACCATTTAAACTTGAAATTGTTGATATTTGTAGGCATACTGCAAGTTTTAAGATTTGATTCTAAAAAGTTCAGGATTTTGGAAATTTTGAACTTTCACCCATGTAACTGTGATTAACTCTGGTTGTAGGTGCTTATTCCGAAGTTGAAGGACCCTGATCCTAACCCCAGTGTAACTATTAGTGTGCTGGCTGCCATTGGAGAACAGGCCCAGGTAATCTTAGTCTCTCATTATATATATCATCACAGATTTAGATAAACAAAAATTTTCAGCGAAAAATTGTCAATATTTCAGACATGTTAAGATTAACGGATCTCCCGTGTCACTTACGGAAAACTCTGCCATTTTCCGCAAAATGGATTTTTAAAAAAAATCACGGATTTTCAAAAATCCGCTCATAGTCTTACCGTTTTCTTTGTTAAAAGCCATTTCTTGTGATAATTTGGCGTAAGTGGCTGAGAAAAATCAATATTGATATCGTAAGGAAGCTTGGTATTTTCGAATAGCTGTCAGGTAAAGCATCTCAAAGTCACTGAAAAATCAATATCAATTAAGGGCTTGAAAGTAAACCAAATAATACAGGTACAAATAATCCAAGCGGCTGTATAACTTGAAAAACCCAACAAAGATGGCGAAACACAAATCATCACCAGGGATTAGCCCAGTAAAAAAACGAATACGGTATAGAAGCGGGTCAAATTTTAATGCAGAATATACAAGAACGTTTGACTGGGTTATGGCCAGCGACCGGGGCAAGCAGCAGGCGTACTGCAAGGTTTGCAGTAAGCATTTCATCGTCTCTCATGGCGGGATTGACGACCTCCGTAGACATGGGGAAGGCAAAAAGCATTTAGAACTGTTCAACACTAGAAAGAGCACTAACAAAGTGACAAAGTATCACGTTTCATCAAATTCTAGCTCACTGGATGAGAAAGTTATCAAAGCTGAGACACTGATAAGCCTTGCAATGGCAAAACACAATGTGCCACTGGCTTTTGCGGACCACCTGACAAAGGTAGTGAAAGAGGCCATTCCTGACAGTAGTATTGCCAAAAAGTATGCTTGCAGTCGGGGGAAAACCACTCAAATAATCAAACGGGCCATAGATCCATTACAACGGGCCCAAGTTGTGGAAATGTGCCAAAACAACAAATTTTCACCGATGATAGATGAATTCATATAAATGTATTACAAAAATAAAATTCATAAAACAACAAAGGTGATGGCTTCTTTAAGAATCCTAAACATTATCTTGAAAAGATTCCAATCTTGCTTTATACATATTTTGGCAAATCGCGCGCGCGCCAAATTTGAGGTAAAAAACAAGTCGTTCCGCGAGTTGTCCCACATTTTTTTTTTTTTCAGAAACTTAACATGTCTGATATTTCTTACCCACAGTTTTCAGCAGATGTTTTGGGTGCTCAAAAGAAACGTTTCATAGAGACGGTTCTTTTGAGTACCCACAACATATGTTTTGGTTGAGAAATAAGACAATAATTTTTCTGTTACGCACTCTTAACTAAAGACCTGTATCATAGGTAAGTAGAAATTACTACACCAGAATGTCAATATAAAGTGCTAGCTTGGATCCACAATCAGGGATCATACCACACGTGGTCAAGACCATTGTGCCAAGGTGTCCTTTTTTGTGATTCCGTAATGCCGTTCCCCACCTACTATCTTTATTAGGCATCCGATTCACTTATTGGTTGTATTTACCTTGTAGCATCATAAACTATTCAGGGGGCCTCCAGATTAACGTAAAATTGATAATATTTTCTTATCCATCAGTCAAAACATTTGTTTTGGGTGCTCAAAAGAACCGTCTCATTGAGACGGTTCTTTTGAGTACCCACAACATATGCTTAAATGGTTGAGAAATAAAAAAAATAATTTTTGAATATGCACTCTTATCAGGGGGCCTTCTGTAAAACCAATAGAGCAATACGAGATTAGATTTGTCACTATGTGTCTGCAAAAATTCACCCCTTACCTTATTGTTTAGCACAATGTTTATCAGATACACGTTTAACAATTAAGCAAGGCAGCTTATTGAATATTGACACTTTAAGGTATTGTGAGACAAACGATTAAACCAACACAAGTCAAAACTAGAATGCGCCGTCGATGGGGCGCCATCGCAAATCCCCACACTAAAGTTTTTGACCCACCCAGCACCCTAAAGTCCCACCCTGGGGCATGACCCCAGCAACAGAATGAAAATTCTGTTCAATATGTTTTCTATCTTTTATTTGTAAGAAGGCACACAAAGTTTGGTATAGAAATCTTAGAATTCGACAGTGTAGCAGTAATTTAATGATATTTGACCTTTTGACCTCACCGCAAGGTCACCAGTATGACCCTAGGATGAAAATTTTACTTGCATTCTGTTCTGCTGGTCATACCCCTCGATTTGATATGCCACATGACCATGTTTGAAAAAAAAAATTTACCCCCTGGGCACCCCCAGCGCCCCGAAGTTCCACCCCTGGGGCATAACCCAGGAGACAGAATGAAAATCCCGTCTGATATGTTTTGTATCTTTCATTTGTGAGAACACACACACAGTTTCGTATAAAAATCATTGAGATTGACTTTGTAATTGAAATTAAATGATATTTGACCTTTTGACCCCTCCCCAGGGCCCCAGGGGGCAGGGCCAAAAAAAGTTTGACATTGCACGCCCCATTCATGTGATAACTCACACACCAAATTTGGTTGAATTTTGTCCAATGGCTTAGGAGGAGATAGCATAACGGACAGACGGACGGAGGCGATTACAATATCCCCTTCGCTTTTTTTAAAAAGCGTGGAGATAATTGATAGGGGGAAAGGGACCTATGAGTGATTCACATACAGAAAGAAAAAAAAACAGTTGCTAGAGGACATCGGCAGTAACAATCCAAAGCCATTGTGCAACAGTTATAAGAATGTCCTTGTTATATTGGTCAGGGTTGAATCAGCATTTCAGTATGTTATTATTAAACCTGTTATTGATCAGATTATAATTTTATTGTTTGTTTCCAGGTCAGTGGTATTGAGATGAGGACTAAGATGGATGATCTATTACCCATAATCCTTGATATGCTTCAAGACTCTTCTGCTCTTCAAAAACGTGAGGTAGCTAAATTTACAAATGTATGTTTTCACAAGTCCTTTTCAGGCCTCCATATAGGAGTGCATATTTGAAATTTATTTTTCTTATTTCTCTACAAAAATAATGTTATGGATACTCAAAAGAACCATCTCAATGAGATGGTTCTTTTGAGTAGTCAAAATAGATGTTTAGATTGATGGATAAGAAAATAATCAGAATTTTATGCCTAATTTTTTTTGACCTATGCTTGTTTAAGCAACTGTTTCAAAAGAGGGTTAAGAACTTTGAAAAAAACAATGCATACAGTGTGCCTGCCTATATTGTCTATATGTTTAATTGAAGTTTATCATATGCTGTCGCATCCGGGAGTTAAAAAACGCCAAGCAATAAAATCGATAAACCACAATAGATTTACGGGAAGCATTATGACGTACATAACAACGTTGTGTAAACGTTGCGTACATAATGACAACGTTATATTGTTTTTACGTCAGCAATGAGACTTCATAGTAATCTTAATGTCATATGATAAATAGAATCTAACATTCGTGCTCTTGTATTATTGAATTTATTAAACTCGTTGCGAAAAAGAGATAAAATGCTCGGCAAGCTTCGCATTTTATCTCTTTTCCCCAACTCGTTTAATAAATTCAATTAAACATATCACTCATGTAAGCTCCTCTATATACATTATGTAATTTCTTAGGATACAAAACTCCCTGTACAATATGAGAATAATTGGCACGCTGTTTTACCCAATTACAGGTTTCCTTGTGGACGTTAGGGCAGCTGATTGAGAGCACAGGTTATGTGGTGGAGCCCTACAAGAAGTACCCAAAATTACTGGAAGTTTTACTTGAGTTCCTGAAAACTGAACAGTCCACAGGGATTAGAAGAGAGGTAAGGAAATTGAATCACATTTCGATAAAGGTACCCAAAAATGCTAATTTGACATAGAATGTTGGCCCTGAATCAAACAAAATAGATGCCAGGAGAGTGAATGTGGGCCCTGAATCATAGCCCCAAGGCTATAAAACTTTTTTCATACTCAACTCAGCTGAGCACCAAATTTATCCTGCTCATAAATGTTAAAATGCCAACAATTGTTGGCATTTTAACATTTATTAGCATGATAGATACAATATCCGAGAGACTTAAAGCAAGAAACTTCTTTATTTGTCGATATTTTAGTTTTTATGAGCAGTTGAAATTTGCGCTCATGGTCTGATTATGGCCAACACTGTCTGTGCAATATAATTCAGGCCTCATACTTTTCAGGCTTCTGCAGGATTCAGGCTTTCAAATCTTGAATTTTACATGATTTCAGGCTTTATTTTTAGATGTTAGCACATATGAAATGTTTCACTTTGTTCTTGTTTTGGCATGAAAACCTTGGTCAAAAAAGCAACACTTAAATCAACTAAGGATCATTGACACTTGCAATGGGTAAATGCCTATGGTTTTCAGTAAAAATATAAGTTTGTCAATTGTCCCTTTCTTCACCTTGAAGCTACCCTAAACTGAGTACTTTATGGCTGTGAAATCCGTTTTCAATATCAAATGCTTCAAAGATGTAAAATTTTGGGTAGAACAATCAGTTTTACATTAAGATATATAGAAATATGAAATTATTTAAAATATCCTTCCCCCCCCCCGTGTGCCAGCAAAAGCTTTTACATGTATATGTGGTACCATATTTTACACATTGTATGGAAGTGGCTTGCTGGCACAAGGGGGGGGAGATGTTCAGCAGCCCAAAAACCCAGCGCCTTAGCCCATAAAATGCCTTTTCTACCAAATAAGAAATTAATGACAGTAATGAAGTTCTCTAGAACCAACCTCCTAAATTGCTTTGTATTCTGTGCTAGTTTAATATAAAGTACTTATAGATTAAAAGTAGAATTAGCAAGGTTTTATGCATTTTTTCATAAGAAAAAATCACACTGCTATTAAATGTCACATTATTTTGCAAACGTCCTGTACTTATCTATTTGCATGCTAGGGAATTGTTCATGTTTTTGTTTTCGTCTGCTGACTTTCTTCAAAATTAAGTTTTTAAAAATAAACCACCCAGGACCACCATCAGAGTGTCAAACAGTTTGGATCCAGATCAAGACCGACATTCTGTTGGTCTTCATCTGGGTTCAAACTGTTTGCAAAAGGCTATTGGCAGACTACAAAATTATCCACTGGCATGCAAAGAGTTATAACAGGTAAATACTTGAGTGTTCAATATATTGTCTCATATAGGGATATACATGCATAAGTATACCATAAATATTTGGACACTTTAAATACATTCGACACGCTATGCCCTTTAAACAAAGCAAAGTAATATTCAAAGGATCTAGTTAGAATCAGTAATACTTTCCAATAATAAATGGGATACTCTCATTCCTTCAAAAATATTTATTTCTTTTGTTGAGCTTTCAGTTTTGTATTATTTATGGTACATGTAGTCAAAAATGTACAGGTAACTTCTAAATTATCTCCCCAAAATCATTTTATTACAAAACATATTTTACAAAACATCAATTATCATGATTCGTTTATACTCCGCGTATGGTATGTTCAATAGATATCACCATGTCTACCAAATAAATCAAGAAAACGTGCAGAAATCACTTTTTAAAGCACTTTTTATTGTCATGAAATTTCAGACCCCCTCCCCTATCTACCCGCCATAACTCTCGAATGCGTAGGAACTTTGAAAATATTTTGCTATCTGGCTCTTGCCATTAGATTCACTATTGCACCAAATGCACCACAATAGAAGCTCAAAAACAGCGTTCTGGGAATCAGAAAAATAGGCGTATAAGGCCCAAACCGTCAATGATCCTTTGTCATGTTTATTTCATGCTTCCCTATAGAAGCTAATACAATAATAATTTTCAGACTTTTGATTATTGCTCTAGTATGAGGCCTGAATATTATAAGCAAATCTGCCAGCCAGCATATTGGGCATTATTGGGCAACCTGTAGATTGATTATTTGACTTCTGTGCCCTGCAATGGAGATGTGGTGAGTTTGAATCCAGGTCCTTTTGCATACTTTCATGGAGATTGTGTTCTACCAACCACTGATTCAAATAGGGCATTTACTGATGAAAATATGTATACATAAGGCCAGTTAAGCAAACTTTTTAAGCGTAAAATTGTGATTATTTTCTTACCCATCAGTTTAAACATTTGTTTTGGGTGCGCAAAAGAACAGTCTCATCGAGACGGTTCTTTTGAGTACCCACAACATATGTTTTGGTTGAGAAATAAGAATAATAATTTCCTGGTACACACTCTTTTCTGGAGGCCTGCGTATACCTTTGGTACATTTTGATATGACTGAAAAATTGTTGAAAGGGACATAAAGCATAAACACAACAGTATTAAAAGACAGCCTGGAGAACTAAATGATTTATGACCCACCTGAAATTGAGAATGGACATGTCCAAGACAAAAGCAAGAAAGGTTCAATGCTGCTCTATATCTGTGTGTAAAATACTAGGTTAACCAGTATGTAATCACATGGGTGAAAGTTTTCAGGATTATTCCTGAATTCAGGATTTTGAGGCTGACTTTCTATGGAAAGTCAGCCTCAAAATGCTGAATTCTGCAGGTAATAATAGCTTTTCTGGTTTAGTTTCAAGTTATCTAAAGGTATTGACAATTAAATTTGGAATTTTTGATAATTTGGAGGCATACAGCAAGTTTTAAATTCTGATTTTCTAAAGTTCAGGATTTTGGAAATTTTTGAACTTTCACCCATGCTATCAGTGTTGGTCCAAATCACTATGAATGGTAAGATAGGCAACTGATTTAGAGAACAGGCTCCAATTAAAATAAAACTTTTTTCATACTCAACTCAGCTGAACACGAAATTTATCCTGCTCATAAATGTTAAAATGCCAATAATTGTTGGCATTTTAATATTAATTAGCATGATAGATACAACACCCGAGGGACTAAAAGCAAGAAACTTCTTTATTTGTCACTATTTCAGTTTTTATGAGCAGTTGAAATTTTGTGCTCAGTTGAGTTGAGCATGAAAAAAGTTTTATAACCTCGGTACCAGGCTTTGTGTAACCTATAAAAAATTACCAAATTTGTTGGAATTTTTACTGGAATTTCTTACAGCTGAAAAGTTCACATGGATTTTAACAGAGATAAGCCAACATTTTTATACCCCGCCACACTTTAGTGGCGAGGTATTATGTTATACCCTTCGGTGTCTGTCCGTCCGTCCGTCCGTCCGTGCTCACCATTTCCGATCGATAACTTGAGTATTTATTCACGGAATTTTTTCAAATTTTGCATACATATTGTTATCGGCGATGAGTGGTATGGGATTGTTAATGGGCAAAATCCGTCCATTTTTAACGGAGTTACTGCCCTTTTTTGTATTGGAAAAATGGTTTCTGGCCTGTTATTCCTTTACTGTTCATGATATCTGAATGAAACTTCACAGATATGTTGCACATCAAAGGTTACATATTGTGACTAAGGACCGTCACTCTGACCTTCCCAGTTTGTGAGTTATCTGCCCTTGATAGGTCTGAAAAAAGGTTTTTGACCTATTGTTCCTTTACTATATGGAATATCTGAATATAACTTCACAGATATGTTTCACATCAAAGGTAACATATTGTGACTAAGGACCGTCACTCTGACCTTCCCAGTTTGTGAGTTATCTGCCCTTGATAGGTCTGAAAAAAGTTTTTTGACCTATTGTTCCTTTACTATATGGAATATCTGAATATAACTTCACAGATATGTTTCACATCAAAGGTAACATATTGTGACTAAGAACCGTCACTCTTACCTTTCCCGTTAGTGAGTTATCCGCCCTTGATTGAATTAAAAAATGTTTTTTACCCGTAGTTCCTTTACTATGTGGAATATTTAAATGAAACTTTACAGATATGTTTCACATCAAAGGTTTTATACTGTGACAAAGAACCGTCACTCTTACCTTTCCCGTTAGTGAGTTATCCGCCCTTGATTTAATTAAAAAATGTTTTTTACCCGTAGTTCCTTTACTATGTGGAATATTTAAATGAAACTTTACAGATATGTTTCACATCAAAGGTTATATACTGTGACAAAGAACCATCACTCTTACCTTTCCAGTTCATGAGTTATCTGCCCTTGATTGATCTGAAAAATGGTTTTTGACCTGTAGTTCATTTACTATATGGAATATTTGAATGAAACTTCACAGATATGTTGACCATCAAAGGTTACATATTGTGGGTAAGGATCGTCACTCTTACCTTTCCAGATTGTGAGTTATCCACCCTTGATTGATCTGAGAATTGGTTTTTGACCTGTAGTTCATTTCATCCGTCCGTGCTCATGACCATCAAAGGTTACATATTGTGGGTAAGGATCGTCACTCTAACCTTTCCAAATTGTGAGTTATCCACCCTTGATTGATCAGAGAATTGGTTTTTGACCTGTAGTTCATTTCAACCGTCCGTGCTCACTGTTTCCGATCTATAACTTGAGTATTTATGCACAGAATTTTTTCGAAATTTGCATACATATTGTTATTGGGGATGAGTGGTATGGGATTGTTAATGGGCAAAATCCGAACATTTTCGATGGAGTTACTGCCCTTTCTCCCTTTAAAAATGGTTTCTGTCCTGTTTTTCTTTTACTGTTTATGATATCTGAATGAAACTTCACAGATATGTTGAACAGCAAAGGTTACATATTACAACGAAGGACCGTCACTCTTACCTTTCCAGTTCATGAGTTATCTGCCCTTGATTAATCTTGTCTATCTCAGTTCTGTTGCTATTTAGGCACTATATATCTCACAAAATAACTTTTGGTGCCCCCAGCAGTGGCGGGGTATTATGCAGTGCTTGCGGTGCTTTTATTTTTGTTAATTGTTTCTACTGTTTTAATAGTGATTACAAACTGGCTCAAATAATTAGCACAAGCTTAACAGTTTGAAAATTATCTGTGATAGTATTTATAACTAACTATTTCTCCAAAAGTGGAAAACTGAAAAAATTGTTGATTGGGACGTAAACGCAATATATCAGTAGTAGAAAATAGTAAAAGTGGTGACTTTTGTCTCCTGCTGATAACCTTTGCTAACAATTTGGACTAACAGATTGCATAAATTAGGACTCAGATCAGGCCCAATAAAAGGGCTGTCTGATCTGGATCCAAACTGATGGCCACTCCAGACCTGATGGTATTACTGAAAGAGCATTTAGAAAAAGATAAACTTTTATTGAAAAATATTTCAGGAACACTATTAAAGTGTTAAATGTTTGGATCCAGATGAGGATTGATGTTTTGTCGGTCCTGATCTGGATCCAACTGTTTACAAACGTTATCAACTGACGACAAAAATTGCCATAAAAACCTTTTTTTTTCAGGTTATAAGGGTTCTAGGAGTATTAGGGGCTCTGGACCCTCACAAACACAAGATGAACCAGGGCCTGATTACAATGGGTGAATCTGGGGCTGTGTTGAGCATCTCTGACCCTAAACAAGGACAGGAAGCCAGTCAGACAGGTGTGTAGGAGTTACCTCCCTGAGAAATAGACCCTTATGATTAAACCCTTTATTAAAAATAGAACCTTCCATACATATTGGCTTTATCATATTGGAATGGTCTGTTATATTTTTCTGGCCCATTAGATTAACCCCTTTATCATTAATAGAACCTTCCATACTTATTGGATAGAAGCCACTGTGATTCACAGGTGAAAGACGCAGTGATTTGTCCTATCCCCCCCCCCCCCCCCCCCAACAAAAAAAACACACACACACATCCCAGATTTTTTATGCAAAATGTGATTTTCCATTTAGATATGGATAATGGGAGCCCATTGGCTCTGGTAGAGTGCTTGATTCGAGACCAAGGGGCCGCTGGTTCGAGCCTCACCGGTGTCACTGCGTTGTGTCCTTGAGCATGAACAATAATCGTAGCTTAGTACTGGTTCAACCCAGGAAGACCCTGTCCCTTTATTACTGAAATATTGTTGATGGGACGTAAAGAATCAAATCAAACAAAAACAAAGCATGGATAAAATTTCGCGGGCAAAAAATATTGGCTGGATAAAGGTTAAGGTCCTAAATGTGCAAGGAGGATGTGTTCTGTATGAGTGGGTGGGATTAAATGGTTACATATGGTAGTCAGGGTAAACTCTTTGTCCACTGACTAATTGCATGCTTTTTTGGCGTCTGCTGATTTTTTTCAAAATCAACTCTTTCGAAAAATTCTTTCAGGAATACCCTCAGAACGTCAAACAGTTTGGATCCATATCAGGCCCGACAATTTGTCGGGCCTGGTCTGGGCCCTAAATGTTTTCAAAGGTTATCAGCAGACGACCACAGGTTTAGATAAACAAATTTTTTGAGTGTAAAATTGTAAATATTTTCTAACCCATCAGTTTTAACAAATGTTTTGGGTGCTCAAAAGAACCGTCTCATTGAGACAGTTATTTGAGTACCCACAACATATGTTTAGTTTGAGAAATAAGAAAAAAAAAATTGTTACCCACTAAAGGCCCGGACAATACTAGGAGGCAAAGAGTTAAAATGAAATTTGATATATTTTAGAAAACACAAGTGAGATGTTAGCCAATATGAGTGCTTCCTCAACTCTCGAGGAATTCTATCCTGCCATAGCCATAGCAACATTGATGAGAATCATTCGAGATTCAACACTCTCCAAGCATCACACACTGGTTGTGCAGGCAATAACATTTATCTTCAAGAGTCTTGGGATAAAGTGTGTGCCATTCATACAGCAGGTCATTCCCGCTTACCTGTCAGTCATCAGAGGGACAGAACCCACCTTCAGAGTGGTGAGTATGCAGGCGCCTAGATGACAGTCCCCTTAAATTTCTAATTTCACAACCTAATTGAAAAAAAATAATTTGCTTATCTTTTCGCCCAAAACATATGTTGTGGGTACTCAAATGAACTGGCACAATGAGATGGTTCTTTTGAGCACCTAAACCTCATATTTAAACTGATGAGTAAGAATTCTGAAAAAGTAACAATTTTACTCTCAAAATTTGCTTAACCCTTTACTTTGTAGGCTTGTTTTAGATCATGACATCATTTTCTATTTTTAGACAACATTGAAAAAATCAAGAAAAAATTAAGTCAAGTTTTGATTACTTTTGAAAATATTATGGAAAGTGACGCATTTGCTCTTTTGGAGCAAATGCTCCATTTTCCATAATATTTTGAAATACCTGATATTTCAAAGGCGTCAAAAGGCATTATAGTAGTTTCAAAGATGCATAGTAATAAGACAATTCTATTATTCTTATTAATAGGTAAAGCATGACTATTCACTGGCATGCTCCTATGCAGTAATCTGTGATAGGTTCAGTATAACTGTAAACTGAGTCTACCTGCACACCCAAAATCAAGGTTAACTCGGCAGTGTTTGTTTACAACGATTCTCATCTATCTTTGAATTTTTCAAAGTACTATAATGTGGAGTAAAGGGTTAACTGGATTTATGTTATAGTACTTTTTACCAAAACAATCACACAAAATTGACCTGATTACAGAAATATGGTTTAAATTTGATATCAGGTAACTTCAGTTGAGAATGAGAGATATCTTTTAAGGACCAAAAACATATGCTTTTATAGGAAATTATTGAAAAAGAATATAAACTTAAGTTTTGAACATTGAAAGTTTGAATTACACATTTTGAGTTTTTATTATGCTGGGCATGGTGGCTCAGACTGAAGCATTTTTGCTTAGCATGCAAGTGGTGCCAAGTTGGAAGGACCCCCCTGTCCCGTGAAGATTTGGGTTTGTATTTATTTCTACAGCCTTTCTATCTCATTCACTGATTCAAGAATAACGGTTGTTTGTTAACGTTCCTTTAACCCTTTACTTCATAATAACGCCTTTTGATTCCTTTGAAATATCATGTATTTGAAAATATCATGGAAAATGGAGCATTTGCTCTTTAAGAGCAAATGCTCCATTTTCCATAATATTTTCAAAAGTATTCAAAACTATGACCTAAATTGTTTTGAAGGGCTGAACAACTAAAATGCAACAAACCAACAGTAGTTGTTATGTCTCCCTACCAAAGGGGATGGAATTATCTAAATTTCAGTATTTTGGAAAATATATAATACAGCTCTGTGGCTACTTTTACTTTCATGATTCTGGTCAACCACAGTCTGGTTTGGAGAGATAAAACAGTTCCACAAGCCCTGGAACTATGGTGCACGTGATGCACATGCTTTTTATGTTTATGGCATTTTCAGAAGACAGCATACCAGTACATGCCCTATATTTTTGTCCCCCGCCTTTTCGAAGAAAAGCGGAGGGACATAGTTTTCGGCATTCCGTCCTTCCGTCCTTCCGTCCGTCCTTCCGTCCGTCCTTCCGTCCTTCCGTCCTTCCGTCCCCCTAATATAGTAGGTACCTTGTGTGCGCAACTCCTCCTACAGTTTTATGCCGATTCTTTCGAAACTTTACAGATGTTTTAGTCATGGTCTGAAGATATGCATGTGGTTTGGATATTATCCTGAGATTATTTTTTGTCACTTTTTTCGCAATTTGAACTTAGTCATTTTTAGGCGTTTTTACTATCAAAGTGAAAAGATAGTGGGTACCTTGTGTGCGCAACTCCTCCTACAGTTTTATATCGATTCTTTTGAAACTTCACAGGTGTTTTGTACATGGTCTGAAGATATGCATGTGGTTTGGATATATTCCTCAGATTATTTTTTAACACTTTTTCCGCCAGTTGAACTTAGCCATTTTTCTGACATTTTTACTATCAAAGTGAATGGATAGTGGGTACCTTGTGTGCGCATCTCCTCCTACAGTTTTATATTGATTCTTTTGAAACTTCACAGGTGTTTTGGACATGGTCTGAAGATATGCATGTGGTTTGGATATAATCCTCAAATTATTTTTTATCACTTTTTCTGCTATTTTAACTTAGGCATTTTTCTGGCGTTTTTACTGTCAAAGTTAATGGATACTGGGTACCTTGTGTGCGCAACTCCTCCTACAGTTTTATGCCGATTCTTTTGAAACTTTACAGATGTTTTTGTCATGATCTGAAGATCACTTTTTCTGCTATTTTAACTTAGGCATTTTTCTGGCGTTTTTACTGTCAAAGTTAATGGATACTGGGTACCTTGTGTGCGCAACTCCTCCTACAGTTTTATGCCGATTCTTTTGAAACTTTACAGATGTTTTTGTCATGATCTGAAGATATGCATGTGGTTTGGATATTATCCTGAGATTATTTTTTGTCACTTTTTTTGCAATTTGAACTTAGTCATTTTTAAGTGTTTTTACTATCAAAGTGAAAAGATAGTGGGTACCTTGTGTGCGCAACTTCACAGTTGTTTTGGACATGGTCTGAAGATATGCATGTGGTTTGGATATAATCCTAAGATTACTTTTTATCACTTTTTCCGCTAGTCGAACTTAGCCATTTTTCTGGCATTTTTACTGTCAAAGTGAATGGATAGTGGGTACCTTGTGTAATTTGAACTTAGTCATTTTTAAGTGTTTTTACTATCAAAGTGAAAAGATAGTGGGTACCTTGTGTGCGCAACTTCACAGTTGTTTTGGACATGGTCTGAAGATATGCATGTGGTTTGGATATAATCCTCAGATTACTTTTTATCACTTTTTCCGCTAGTCGAACTTAGCCATTTTTCTGGCATTTTTACTGTCAAAGTGAATGGATAGTGGGTACCTTGTGTGCGCATCTCCTCCTACAGTTTTATATCAATTCTTTTGAAACTTCACAGGTGTTTTGTACATGGTCTGAAGATATAATCCTCAGATTATTTTATCACTTTTCTAAGCTCTAATTTGCTTGTTTCAGCTTTTTTTTCTACCAGACTGAATAGATAGATGGTACCTCAGGTTGGGGCTATATTCATGAGGAAAACAATGCTAGAATGATTAAATTCACAATTTATTTCCAAATACAGTTTATTGACAGTCATTTTTTCTCATTTAAATAATAAACAATAATGGCGGGGGACATAAATTCTCTGAATTTGCTTGTTTCATTGAAAAACCACCAGAATGGTTTGAATTATCTCATTAAACACAAAAAATGAGGATCAAACTTTAAGGTAGCACCAAAACTACTGGGGTCCGTCAAGGAATGGGTATAATGCATCCGGATGTGATGGACACCGTTTTCCATAGTGGTGATGCATGGGACTCTATGCCATGAAATTGAGTGCTAAAGTATCTGCAGTTCTTCATTCAGAATGAACTAAATATTGTCCTATGTTAAGTGTATGGGACTTACTGGTAACTTTTCATTGACGCTGAGTATAAATAGGTCAAATTTGAGTGTATGTGGTGGTGGGATATCTATTTTCTCTGCAATACTATTAAGTAGGAAAATCCCTGAACAATACTAACTATTAGGTTTTATTTCTTTATTTCAGTTCTTGTTCCAGCAGCTTGGTCTTATAATAGCCACAGTGAAGCAACACATCAGGAACTATTTGGATGATATCTTTGAACTCATTAAGGTAAACAGCAGCCATGTCATATATAGAGGATCTCACATGAGTGCTCATGTTTTATTGAATTTATCAGTTGGGGGAAAAGCAATAAAATGTGATTCTTGCCAAGCATTTATCGCTTTAGTTTGATAAATTCAATAATGCAGAAGCACCAATGTTAGATTCTATTTATCATATGACGTTAAAATAATTTGTAATCACAATTTGGCGTATAAATGTTAAGAGTTTGCCATCTTATACGCAACGTTATAATGGACATCATTGTGTTACGTCACTCAATTTTATTGCATGGTGTTATATGACTCCCAGACGTGACGTCATGTGATAATGTAAGACGATTAATATTGGTGGCATCAGAATTTGGCGATTTTCAAAGACTGACATATTGGTGTAGTCTATTCCTAGCGATTTATAAATTCGATGTCGTTTAAGGTCATTAGCTATTCTCATAGGGGCTGCTTTTAAAAGAAAAAATATGCTCCCAATGGGGAGCATATTCTTTAATTTAATAGTAGTCCAGACATGGTTTCCTCTACGTTGAAACACACTCCACTGTTTGAATGTTGATTTTTGACGACACAGGTACAAACATAAAGGGTGTGTGTCCATTTATTGCTGATTGTGCAAATGAATTAGAAACTGTTTTTTGCGGTCTCATAATTTGGTGATTTGTGCTTTTACCGCCAATAGTGCCAAATAAAAGTACCCACCAAATCAGGGTTCCCACAAGCTCTGGAAATCATGGAAAACCTGGAAAATCACCAAAAAAGTTCCATGCATGGAAAAATCATGGAGTTTGAAAAAAATACTGAATAATCATGGAAAAATCATGGAATTTTGTGAAATAATTTGATGAAACCACCAGTAGCCAGAAAACTAGCTGTCAGACACACAAAACTTGTGTGTCTGACAGCTAGTTTTCTGGCTTCTGGTGGTTTCAAATTTTAGTCTTTTCAAAATGCATCCATGGTCTACAAGCATGCTTATTTAAATACATTACTGTAGCTGCATTCCCCATTTATCTCAGCGTGGTGAAGATGCCGCTAAAAGGGTAGGTAGGAAATGATGCATTAAAAAGTCATGGAAATTACACTGTCGATCATGGAAAATCATGGAAAAATCATGGAATTGTGTTTTTGAATTTCTGTGGGAACCCTGCCAAATACAAGTGTTGTGCAGTAAACAAGGTATCTTTCCTGAGTGCTCATGTATTATTAGCATCCCCAATACCTGTCCATCATCAGCTGGAATTGCAGAAAATTTCAATGGTCACCGTCTTAATCCTTAATTTTGATTATTTCCAGTATAATGACATTGTCTTTATGTACATCATTAGAAAGGCAATAAAAATGCTTCAATCAGATATAAGATATGAGCCAGTGCATAAGATTTCCAACACTGTGGTATATGCGACCAGCAAAGCCTAAGATCAGCCTGCGCATATGCGCAGTCTGATCAGAGCCTTTGCTAGTCGCTTGAGTATTCTATGGTTGTTAAGCTACTGACTGAACACCATTTGGAGTGTCTAAGCTTAAAGGAGGCAGCAGAGCCTCGCCAGAGTCTACACTGAACCGAAGTTAAAAGTAGCCACCATACAATTTTTGCTCCTGTTCAGAAAGTAAAAAATCGCTCTCACAAAATTTAAATTCTATTAAAAGGTCCAAGGCTTTGTCGAGATTCTGCAAATTATGGCATTTCAAAATGTCTGGTAGACCTTGCACAGACGAGGTCCGAGTAAAGGTACCATCATTTCAAAAAGTCACACTTTTTAGTGTAATATAAACTATTAATCAGATACGTTATCCATTTAAATTTTGATTGGTTTGAAGATGTTTATTACAGCTGTGATATCAGATGAAAAGAATCAAAAGTTTTTTTGACAATTGAACACTCCATTTCTCTTCTATGTTAACATGAAGACAGCCATGGTCAACAACTTGATCAAAGGAATTTTAGCTTTACCATGCAGTTTGCATACTCACTTTGCATTGCTCTGTACGCTTTATTATCTGCGGCACAGCATTGCAATTTTCAGGGGTTCTTCATTATGAATTGGCGTCACCGTTCTGCTTAAAACTTAAAAGAAATCTTTAACAAATGCCATTTAAATGACCTTTAAAGTTTCACGTAAAAATCGGAAGTGGATACCAAATTAGTAAAATATATCGTTAGAAAATGGGCTCAACAAGTTGCATGGTGTTTTGTCTAACATATTAACATAAAATAAAACACAAACATGGATTTTTTCATGTGCAGCTGATGATTTCCGAAAATTTCGGAAAATTCGGAAAATAATTAAGTTTTAAAACTTCATAAAAAATATGTTATAAGCAAAATGTCAAGTGTTTGGTGTTTTTTCAAGTCGACTAGGCAGGTTTGCAATCACCTGTACTTGATTTCGATAAAAACTGCACTCAAAACGCTTATTTTCTACAAAAAAATGATTTTTGCATTTTTAATGCCCAAAATCGTGTAGTGATAGAAAACTCTTCCAAAACACCGCTGAACTTTAGTCAATTACAATGCACATACTTGAGCAAAAATTCATTTCAATATCATTAGGGCATAGTCAGAAAAAAGAATTTGAAAAGTGGCTACTTAGAACTTCGGTTCAGTGTACACTTGTCAAAATGTCAAATTGTTGGAAATGACATGTCGTGGCTCAATTATGAGTGTTTATTTGGTTACATAATTTATTGGCATCTGTTTAAATTTAACCATTGTGGTTAATTTCCACTCAAGTCGATAAACAGGTTTCAGGTCACTTGCTTGTGGCTATGTGTCCTCTTCCAATGAAACTGTGAGTTACTTGTTGTTATTGAATATTCATGAGCTTTTGACAAGTGGCATGCACACGAGTGACCTTTTTTTTTCAATGGAAAAACCCAGGTCAGTAACTATCAAATATTTAATGTGCTAGAAGCCCCCGACATACTTCTGATCCAATGACAATCTTCCCATTTATAGGTCACATAAAATTTATTTGTCATTCAGGAGTGTTGGACCCCTAACAGCTCAATGCAGAACACAATTATCCAGCTGGTTGAGCACATTGTGTCAGCTATAGGAACAGAGTTCAAGATCTATCTGCCTCAGATAATACCACAGATCCTCAAGGTGTTCATGCATGACTCCAGTAATCAGAGAGTTGTCACAGCTAAGGTAGGATATAATCATATATATTAGTTCAAGATCTACCTGCCTCAGATAATACCACAGATCCTCAAGGTGTTCATGCATGACTCCAGTAATCAGAGAGTTGTCACTGCTAAGGTAGGATATTATATAAATATTACATTCCCTGCGCGGGTGAAAGTCGAAAATATCATCCCGAGGAATGTGATTATCAACTGAGGCGCAGCCGAGGTTGATAATCATATTTCGAGGGATGATATTTTCGACTTTCACCCGCGCAGGGAATGTAATATTTATTTTATTATACCGAACAGAACATTAGTTCCCTTATTCCTGGAAGGCCTTCTCTTACTCAATAGACCTATCATGATGAGGAGAGATCCAAAGAGAAATAATGAACAGCCTCTTATCTATATGTTTGAATGAAATTAAATCTTTCACAAAAATGGTTCTTCTTTAACAATCTTAATGCTCGACCTGATCACTGACGTTCCTTTTAACAAATGACGTCATAAAAGCTGATGACGTCAAACTTAATACCAAGCAGCGTCATTTTAAAATGAGATACTGTACATGAGGCTGTTTTTATGCAAACTAGAAAATTTCGCCTAATCTGCTCAAATTTGGTCTCAACGTTTTCCTCCCGTCCTAAATAAGAAAACGAGTACTCACACTTTATGTTTCTGACCATTAACAACGAAGTTATTTTGAGTTTAAAGTCGCCAAATCATGCGTCATGTCCGCCATTGCTGTTGAAAGGCTCCTGACGTGAACGAACCGTACGCGCATCGACGTTGCGCATCATGTGACCACCCTGATATTTTATAACATCACCCGCTGCTATGGCAAACACGTGGCAGTATTCGCCATCGCTGTAGCAGCGGGTGATATTATAAAATACCAGTCGTTCGTCTATGGAAGTTTTGTATGGGAAATTCACGTGAGGTATAATAAAGTCATATATATTAGTTCAAGATCTACCTGCCTCAGATAATACCACAGATCCTCAAGGTCTTCATGCATGACTCCAGTAATCAGAGAATTGTCACAGCTAAGGTATGGTAATGTCATATATATTAGTTCAAGATCTACCTGCCTCAGATAATACCACAGATCCTCAAGGTGTTCTTGCATGACTCCAGCAATCAGAGAGTTGTCACTGCTAAGGTTGGGTATAGTCATATATATTAGTTCAAGATCTACCTGCCTCAGATAATACCACAGATCCTCAAGGTGTTCATGCATGACTCCAGTAATCACAGAGTTGTCACAGCTTAGGTAGGGTATAGTCATATATATTAGTCAAGATCTACCTGCCTCAGATAATACCACAGATCCTCAAGGTGTTCATGCATGACTCCAGTAATCAGAGAGTTGTCACTGCTAAGGTTGGGTATAGTCATATATATTAGTGCAAGATCTACCTGCCTCAGATAATACCACAGATCCTCAAGGTGTTCATGCATGACTCCAGTAATCAGAGAGTTGTCACAGCTAAGGTAGGGTATAGACATATATATTAGTTCAAGACCTATCTGCCTTAGATAATACCACAGATCCTCAAAGTGTTCATGAATGACTCCAGTATTCAGAGAGTTGTCACAGCTAAGGTAGGGTATAGTCATATATATTAGTTCAAGATCTACTTGCCTCAGATAATACCACAGATCCTCAAGGTGTTCATGCATGACTCAAGTTAATCAGAGAGTTATCACAGCTAAGGTAGGATATAGTCATATATATTAGTTCAAGATCTACCTGCCTCAGATAATACCACAGATCCTCAAGGTGTTCATGCATGACTCCAGTAATCAGAGAGTTGTCACAGCTAAGGTAGGATATAGTCATATATATTAGTTCAAGATCTACCTGCCTCAGATAATACCACAGATCCTCAAGGTGTTCATGCATGACTCAAGTTAATCAGAGAGTTGTCACTGCTAAGGTAGGATATAGTTATATATATTAGTTCAAGATCTACCTGCCTCAGATAATACCACAGATCCTCAAGGTGTTCATGCATGACTCCAGTAATCAGAGAGTTGTCACTGCTAAGGTAGGATATAGTCATATATATTAGTTCAAGATCTACCTGCCTCAGATAATACCACAGATCCTCAAGGTGTTCATGCATGACTCAAGTTAATCAGAGAGTTGTCACTGCTAAGGTAGGATATAGTCATATATATTAGTTCAAGATCTACCTGCCTCAGATAATACCACAGGTCCTCAAGGTGTTCATGCATGACTCGAGTATTCAGAGAGTTGTCACAGCTAAGGTAGGGTATAGTCATATATATTAGTTCAAGATCTATCTGCCTCAGATAATACCACAGATCCTCAAGGTGTTCATGCATGACTCTAGTAATCAGAGAGTTGTCACTGCTAAGGTAGGTTATAGTCATATATATTAGTTCAAGATCTATCTGCCTCAGATAATACCACAGATCCTCAAGGTGTTCATGCATGACTCCAGTAATCAGAGAGTTGTCACAGCTAAGGTTGGGTATAGTCGTATATATTAGTTCAAGATCTACCTGCCTCAGATAATACCACAGATCCTCAAGGTGTTAATGCATGACTCCAGTAATCAGAGAGTTATCACAGCTAAGGTAGGATATAGTCGTATATATAAGTTCAAGATCTACCTGCCTCAGATAATACCACAGATCCTCAAGGTGTTCATGCATGACTCCAGTAATCAGAGAGTTGTCACAGCTAAGATAGGATATAGACATATATATTAGTTCAAGATCTACCTGCCTCAGATAATACCACAGATCCTCAAGGTGTTCATGCATGACTCCAGTAATCAGAGAGTTGTCACTGCTAAGGTAGGATATAGACATATATATTAGTTTAAGATCTACCTGCCTCAGATAATACCACAGATCCTCAAGGTGTTCATGCATGACTCCAGTAATCAGAGAGTTGTCACAGCTAAGGTAGGATATAGTCATATATATTAGTTCAAGATCTACCTGCCTCAGATAATACCACAGATCCTCAAGGTGTTCATGCATGACTCTAGTAATCAGAGAGTTGTCACAGCTAAGGTTGGGTATAGTCATATATATTAGTTCAAGATCTATCTGCCTCAGATAGTACCACAGATCCTCAAGGTGTTCATGCATGACTCCAGTAATCAGAGAGTTGTCACAGCTAAGGTAGGGTAAAGTCATATATATTAGTTCAAGATCTATCTGCCTCAGATAATACCACAGATCCTCAAGGTGTTCATGCATGACTCCAGTAATCAGAGAGTTGTCACTGCTAAGGTAGGGTATAGTCATATATATTAGTTCAAGATCTACCTGCCTCAGATAATACCATAGATCCTCAAGGTGTTCATGCATGACTCCAGTAATCAGAGAGTTGTAACAGCTAAGGTAGGATATAGACATATATATTAGTTCAAGATCTACCTGCCTCAGATAATACCACAGATCCTCAAGGTGTTCATGCATGACTCCAGTAATCAGAGAGTTGTCACTGCTAAGGTAGGATATAGACATATATATTAGTTCAAGATCTACCTGCCTCAGATAATACCACAGATCCTCAAGGTGTTCATGCAAGACTCCAGTAATCAGAGAGTTGTCACTGCTAAGGTAGGATATAGACATATATATTAGTTCAAGATCTACCTGCCTCAGATAATACCACAGATCCTCAAGGTGTTCATGCATGACTCCAGTAATCAGAGAGTTGTCACAGCTAAGATAGGATATAGTCATATATATAAGTTCAAGATCTACCTGCCTCAGATAATACCACAGATCCTCAAGGTGTTCATGCATGACTCCAGTAATCAGAGAGTTGTAACAGCTAAGGTAGGATATAGTCATATATATTAGTTCAAGATCTACCTGCCTCAGATAATACCATAGATCCTCAAGGTGTTCATGCATGACTCCAGTAATCAGAGAGTTGTAACAGCTAAGGTAGGATATAGACATATATATTAGTTCAAGATCTACCTGCCTCAGATAATACCATAGATCCTCAAGGTGTTCATGCATGACTCCAGTAATCTGAGAGTTGTAACAGCTAAGGTAGGATATAGACATATATATTAGTTCAAGATCTACCTGCCTCAGATAATACCACATATCCTCAAGGTGTTCATGCATGACTCCAGTAATCAGAGAGTTGACAAAGCTAAGGTAGGGTATAGACATATATATTAGTTCAAGATCTACCTGCCTCAGATAATACCACAGATCCTCAAGGTGTTCATGCATGACTCCAGTAATCAGAGAGTTGTCACAGCTAAGGTAGGGTATAGTCATATATATTAGTTCAAGATCTATCTGCCTCAGATAATACCACAGATCCTCAAGGTGTTCATACATGACTCTAGTAATCAGAGAGTTGTCACTGCTAAGGTAGGATATAGTCATATATATTAGTTCAAGATCTACCTGCCTCAGATAATACCACAGATCCTCAAGGTGTTCATGCATGACTCCAGTAATCAGAGAGTTGTCACTGCTAAGGTAGGGTATAGTCATATATATATTAGTTCAAGATCTATCTGCCTCAGATAATACCACAGATCCTCAAGGTGTTCATGCATGACTCCAGTAATCAGAGAGTTGTCACTGCTAAGGTAGGATATAGTCATATATTTAAGTTCAAGATCTACCTGCCTCAGATAATACCACAGATCCTCAAGGTGTTCATGCATGACTCCAGTAATCAGAGAGTTGTCACTGCTAAGGTAGGATATAGTCATATATATTAGTTCAAGATCTACCTGCCTCAGATAATACCACAGATCCTCAAGGTGTTCATGATGACTCCAGTAATCAGAGAGTTGTCACAGCTAAGGTAGGGTAAAAGTAAGTAATGGTGCAAAGATCAGGAATCGATACAATCAAGTACTACACCTGACCCAGGATACCAATGGGAAAGTGACAAACTCACAGAAGACACCACAAACGAGAGCCAAGAGGTCAGCCCTTTCCCAGCAGGTGACCACAAAGCACATATAAACAGACGTGCACAAAACATAGCAAACACAAGACAGAACAAAAACATAAAAGATCCACAAAAGAATACCATAGATCCTCAAGGTATTCATGCATGACTCCAGTAATCAGAGAGTTGTAACAGCTAAGGTAGGATATAGACATATATATAAGTTCAAGATCTATCTACCTCAGATAATACCACAGATCCTCAAGGTGTTCATGCATGACTCCAGTAATCAGAGAGTTGTCAAAGCTAAGGTAGGGTATAGACATATATATTAGTTCAAGATCTACCTGTCTCAGATAATACCACAGATCCTCAAGGTGTTCATGCATAACTCCAGTAATCAGAGAGTTGTCACAGCTAAGGTAGGGTAAAGTCATATATATTAGTTCAAGATCTACCTGCCTCAGATAATACCACAGATCCTCAAGGTGTTCATGCATGACTCCAGTAATCAGAGAGTTGTCACTGCTAAGGTAGGATAAAGTCATATATATATTAGTTCAAGATCTATCTGCCTCAGATAATACCACAGATCCTCAAGGTGTTCATGCATGACTCCAGTAATCAGAGAGTTGTCACCGCTAAGGTAGGATAAAGTCATATATATTAGTTCAAGATCTATCTGCCTCAGATAATACCACAGATCCTCAAGGTGTTCATGCATGACTCCAGTAATCAGAGAGTTGTCACTGCTAAGGTAGGATATAGTCCTATATATAAGTTCAAGATCTACCTGCCTCAGATAATACCACAGATCCTCAAGGTGTTCATGCATGACTCCAGTAATCAGAGAGTTGTCACCGCTAAGGTAGGATAAAGTCATATATATTAGTTCAAGAACTATCTGCCTCAGATAATACCACAGATCCTCAAGGTGTTCATGCATGACTCCAGTAATCAGAGAGTTGTCACTGCTAAGGTAGGATATAGTCCTATATATAAGTTCAAGATCTACCTGCCTCAGATAATACCACAGATCCTCAAGGTGTTCATGCATGACTCCAGTAATCAGAGAGTTGTCACCGCTAAGGTAGGATAAAGTCATATATATTAGTTCAAGATCTATCTGCCTCAGATAATACCACAGATCCTCAAGGTGTTCATGCATGACTCCAGTAATCAGAGAGTTGTCACCGCTAAGGTAGGATAAAGTCATATATATTAGTTCAAGATCTATCTGCCTCAGATAATACCACAGATCCTCAAGGTGTTCATGCATGACTCCAGTAATCAGAGAGTTGTAACAGCTAAGGTAGGATATAGTCATATATATTAGTTCAAGATCTATCTGCCTCAGATAATACCACAGATCCTCAAGGTGTTCATGCATGACTCCAGTAATCAGAGAGTTGTCACTGCTAAGGTAGGATATAGTCATATATATTAGTTCAAGATCTACCTGCCTCAGATAATACCACATATCCTCAAGGTGTTCATGCATGACTCCAGTAATCAGAGAGTTGTCAAAGCTAAGGTTGGGTAAAGTCATATATATTAGTTCAAGATCTACCTGCCTCAGATAATACCACAGATCCTCAAGGTGTTCATGCATGACTCCAGTAATCAGAGAGTTGTCACAGCTAAGGTAGGATATAGTCATATATATTAGTTCAAGATCTACCTGCCTCAGATAATACCACAGATCCTCAAGGTGTTCATACATGACTCTAGTAATCAGAGAGTTGTCACTGCTAAGGTAGGATATAGTCATATATATTAGTTCAAGATCTACCTGCCTCAGATAATACCACAGATCCTCAAGGTGTTCATGCATGACTCCAGTAATCAGAGAGTTGTCACTGCTAAGGTAGGGTATAGTCATATATATTTGCTCAGATAATACCACAGATCCTCAATGTGTTCATACATGACTCCAGTAATCAGAGAGTTGTCACAGCTAAGGTAGGGTATAGTCATATATATTAGTTCAAGATCTATCTGCCTTAGATAATACCACAGATCCTCAAGGTGTTCATGCATGACTCCAGTAATCAGAGAGTTGTCACTGCTAAGGTAGGGTATAGTCATATATATTAGTTCAAGATCTATCTGCCTCAGATAATACCACAGATCCTCAAGGTGTTCATGCATGACTCCAGTAATCAGAGAGTTGTCACTGCTAAGGTAGGGTATAGTCATATATATTAGTTCAAGATCTACCTGCCTCAGATAAAACCACAGATCCTCAAGGTGTTCATGCATGACTCCAGTAATCAGAGAGTTGTCACTGCTAAGGTAGGGTATAGTCATATATATTAGTTCAAGATCTACCTGCCTCAGATAATACCACAGATCCTCAAGGTGTTCATGCATGACTCCAGTAATCAGAGAGTTGTCACTGCTAAGGTAGGGTATAGTCATATATATTAGTTCAAGATCTACCTGCCTCAGATAATACCACAGATCCCCAAGGTGTTCATGCATGACTCCAGTAATCAGAGAGTTGTCACTGCTAAGGTAGGGTATAGTCATATATATTAGTTCAAGATCTATCTACCTCAGATAAAACCACATATCCTCAAGGTGTTCATGCATGACTCCAGTAATCAGAGAGTTGTCACTGCTAAGGTAGGATATAGTCATATATATTAGTTCAAGATCTACCTGCCTCAGATAATACCACAGATCCTCAAGTTGTTCATGCATGACTCCAGTAATCTGAGAGTTGTCACTGCTAAGGTAGGATATAGTCATATAAATTAGTTCAAGATCTACCTTCCCCAGATAATACCATAGATCCTCAAGGTGTTCATGCATGACTCCAGTAATCAGAGAGTTGTCACTGCTAAGGTAGGATATAGTCATATATATAAGTTCAAGATCTACCTGCCTCAGATAATACCACAGATCCTCAAGGTGTTCATGCATGACTCCAGTAATCAGAGAGTTGTCACAGCTAAGGTAGGATATAGACATATATATTAGTTCAAGATCTACCTGCCTCAGATAATACCACAGATCCTCAAGGTGTTCATGCATGACTCTAGTAATCAGAGAGTTGTCACTGCTAAGGTAGGGTATAGTCATATATATTAGTTCAAGATCTACCTGCCTCAGATAATACCATAGATCCTCAAGGTGTTCATGCATGACTCTAGTAATCAGAGAGTTGTCACTGCTAAGGTAGGGTATAGTCATATATATAAGTTCAAGATCTATCTACCTCAGATAATACCATAGATCCTCAAGGTGTTCATGCATGACTCCAGTAATCAGAGAGTTGTCACTGCTAAGGTAGGGTATAGTCATATATATTAGTTCAAGATCTACCTGCCTCAGATAATACCACAGATCCTCAAGGTGTTCATGCATGACTCCAGTAATCAGAGAGTTGTCACTGCTAAGGTAGGGTATAGTCATATATATTAGTTCAAGATCTACCTGCCTCAGATAATACCACAGATCCTCAAGGTGTTCATGCATGACTCCAGTAATCAGAGAGTTGTCACTGCTAAGGTAGGGTATAGTCATATATATTAGTTCAAGATCTACCTGCCTCAGATAATACCACAGATCCTCAAGGTGTTCATACATGACTCTAGTAATCAGAGAGTTGTCACTGCTAAGGTAGGGTATAGTCATATATATTAGTTCAAGATCTACCTGCCTCAGATAATACCACAGATCCTCAAGGTGTTCATGATGACTCTAGTAATCAGAGAGTTGTCACTGCTAAGGTAGGATATAGACATATATAATAGTTAAAGATCTACCTGCCTCAGATAATACCACAGATCATCAAGGTGTTCATGCATTCCTCCAGTAATCAGAGAGTTGTCACAGCTAAGGTAGGGTATAGTCATATATATTAGTTCAAGATCTACCTGCCTCAGATAATACCACAGATCCTCAAGGTGTTCATGATGACTCTAGTAATCAGAGAGTTGTCACTGCTAAGGTAGGATATAAACATATATAATAGTTAAAGATCTACCTGCCTCAGATAATACCACAGATCATCAAGGTGTTCATGCATTCCTCCAGTAATCAGAGAGTTGTCACTGCTAAGGTAGGGTATAGACATATATATTAGTTCAAGATCTACCTGCCTCAGATAATACCACAGATCCTCAAGGTGTTCATGATGACTCTAGTAATCAGAGAGTTGTCACAGCTAAGGTAGGATATAGTCATATATATTAGTTCAAGATCTACCTGCCTCAGATAATACCACAGATCCTCAAGGTGTTCATGCATGACTCCAGTAATCAGAGAGTTGTCACAGCTAAGGTAGGATATAGTCATATATATTAGTTCAAGATCTACCTGCCTCAGATAATACCATAGATCCTCAAAGTGTTCATGCATGACTCCAGTAATCAGAGAGTTGTCACAGCTAAGGTTGGGTAAAGTCATATATATTAGTTCAAGATCTACCTGCCTCAGATAATACCACAGATCCTCAAGGTGTTCATGCCTGACTCCAGTAATCAGAGAGTTGTCACTGCTAAGGTAGGATATAGTCATATATATTAGTTCAAGATCTACCTGCCTCAGATAATACCACAGATCCTCAAGGTGTTCATGCATGACTCCAGTAATCAGAGAGTTGTCACAGCTAAGGTAGGGTATAGTCATATATATTAGTCAAGATCTATCTGCCCCAGATAATACCACAGATCCTCAAGGTGTCCATGCATGACTCCAGTAATCAGAGAGTTGTAACAGCTAAGGTAGGGTATAGTCATATATATTAGTTCAAGATCTATCTGCCTCAGATAATACCATAGATCCTCAAGGTGTTCATGCATGACTCCAGTAATCAGAGAGTTGTCACTGCTAAGGTAGGATATAGACATATATATTAGTTCAAGATCTACCTGCCTCAGATAATACCACAGATCCTCAAGGTGTCCATGCATGACTCCAGTAATCAGAGAGTTGTAACAGCTAAGGTAGGATATAGTCATATATATTAGTTCAAGATCTATCTGCCTCAGATAATACCACAGATCCTCAAGGTGTTCATGCATGACTCCAGTAATCAGAGAGTTGTCACTGCTAAGGTAGGGTATAGTCATATATATTAGTTCAAGATCTACCTGCCTCAGATAATACCATAGATCCTCAAGGTGTTCATGCATGACTCCAGTAATCAGAGAGTTGTCACTGCTAAGGTAGGGTATAGTCATATATATAAGTTCAAGATCTATCTACCTCAGATAATACCATAGATCCTCAAGGTGTTCATGCATGACTCCAGTAATCAGAGAGTTGTCACTGCTATGGTAGGGTATAGTCATATATATTAGTTCAAGATCTACCTGCCTCAGATAATACCACAGATCCTCAAGGTGTTCATGCATGACTCCAGTAATCAGAGAGTTGTCACTGCTAAGGTAGGGTATAGTCATATATATATTAGTTCAAGATCTATATGCCTCAGATAATACCACAGATCCTCAAGGTGTTCATGCATGACTCCAGTAATCAGAGAGTTGTAACAGCTAAGGTAGGATATAGTCATATATATTAGTTCAAGATCTACCTGCCTCAGATAATACCACAGATCCTCAAGGTGTTCATGCATGACTCCAGTAATCAGAGAGTTGTCACTGCTAAGGTAGGATATAGTCATATATATTAGTTCAAGATCTACCTGCCTCAGATAATACCACAGATCCTCAAGGTGTTCATGATGACTCCAGTAATCAGAGAGTTGTCACAGCTAAGGTAGGGTAAAAGTAAGTAATGGTGCAAAGATCAGGAATCGATACAATCAAGTACCACACCTGACCCAGGATATTAATGGGAAAGTGACAAACTCACAGAAGACACCACAAACGAGAGCCAAGAGGTCAGCCCTTTCCCAGCAGGTGACCACAAAGCACATATAAACAGACGTGCACAAAACATAGCAAACACAAGACAGAACAAAAACATAAAAGATCCACAAAAGAATACCATAGATCCTCAAGGTGTTCATGCATGACTCCAGTAATCAGAGAGTTGTAACAGCTAAGGTAGGATATAGACATATATATTAGTTCAAGATCTATCTACCTCAGGTAATACCACAGATCCTCAAGGTGTTCATGCATGACTCCAGTAATCAGAGAGTTGTCAAAGCTAAGGTAGGGTATAGACATATATATTAGTTCAAGATCTACCTGTCTCAGATAATACCACAGATCCTCAAGGTGTTCATGCATAACTCCAGTAATCAGAGAGTTGTCACAGCTAAGGTAGGGTAAAGTCATATATATTAGTTCAAGATCTATCTGCCTCAGATAATACCACAGATCCTCAAGGTGTTCATGCATGACTCCAGTAATCAGAGAGTTGTCAAAGCTAAGGTAGGGTATAGACATATATATTAGTTCAAGATCTACCTGTCTCAGATAATACCACAGATCCTCAAGGTGTTCATGCATGACTCAAGTTAATCAGAGAGTTGCATGACTCAAGTTAATCAGAGAGTTATCACAGCTAAGGTAGGGTATAGACATATATATAAGTTCAAGATCAACCTGTCTCAGATAATACCACAGATCCTCAAGGTGTTCATGCATGACTCCAGTAATCAGAGAGTTGTCACCGCTAAGGAAGGGTATAGACATATATATTAGTTCAAGATCTACCTGCCTCAGATAATACCACAGATCCTCAAGGTGTTCATGCATGACTCCAGTAATCAAAGAGTTGTCACAGCTAAGGAAGGGTATAGTCATATACAGTCAAACCTGTCTTAAGCAAGCGGCCAAGGGATAATCCAAAATCGCTTGCTTAAGACAGGTGGCTGCTTAATAGAGGTTCAGGTAAGATGGCCATATGATTGAGGATATTCCCATACGAGTTAAAATTATGAAGAATTAGGTCTACACCGCCAGTGTAGGGTTCAGTTATAGCATCATAGAAATAAAAAAAAGAAAAATAAAAAACAAATATCAAAATATGTAAATTTAAAACCAAAGCAATTCCATATTTTTTTTTTTAAATCAATGTTTGTCAAAAGAGTTAGCCTTTGGACTTAAAGGCTTCTTGTCACTGGTATACCCATTTTCTCTAAAGCTAAACCTTGATTTTTGATAAGCAAAGGCATGTTTAATGGACATCTTGCTACTGAACATGAAGAGAAAGTTGTTTGATTTGTAGATTTATTCAGGTGTATGAGACTTTGAAAAAAATATTCTGTTACTCAAAAAAAAAAATTCTCAAAAGCTATTGCTTGTTTTCATCCCCCAGCAAACATTTCATCTTTGTGTAGTAAGTATGCCTCCAGCAAAGAGTATTACTACTTGCATTTAGTTTTTCACACATTTACCGTTAAACATCTGCCACGGTATGGATGAATGAACTTTGGCAGCGGTAAACGCTTTGATGTTGACAATTTATCGGTTGACTGGCTTTGCACTGGTACCCGCATTCACAAAAAACTACAAGTCGTGTTCGTTTAGCGTATTCAGGTTTTAGGTTACGGGCGGAGCTATTTTTTAATCCACATGTGCAGGTTTCTTGAAGCATGTCGTAGTGTTCGATTAGCATAAACACTCGAACTTTTAAAATTTCAGCTCCATTCTGTCTCGAGTGGCACACAAACACCCCAACTCTTGCGTCCCATAGCCTCAACATAGGGTGGCGGCCGTTTTAGAATTTCTTTTAGGAGACAGCACTGCTGGGGAGTTTAATTGCTCCAAGCATTTGACCAGTGCAAAAAAGTTTATCGATAAAATTTAATCAAACGGCCGCATCGAACCATGGAAAGTGGCCGTTTCAGCCTTTTGGGGCAAATTTCGCCGACCGCTGGCCGCGTTGGACAGGTGCACGCTTAATAGAGGTGCATTTGCATTCAAAATCGTTCGGGAGGACCCTGAAGTGGCCGCTTAAGGGAGGGTCACGCTTAATAGAGGTGACCGCAACAGCAGGTTTGACTGTATATTAGTTCAAGATCTACCTGCCTCAGATAATACCACAGATCCTCAAGGTGTTCATGCATGACTCCAGTAATCAGAGAGTTGTCACTGCTAAGGTAGGGTATAGTCATATATATTAGTTCAAGATCTACCTGCCTCAGATTATACCATAGATCCTCAAGGTGTTCATGCATGACTCCAGTAATCAGAGAGTTGTCACTGCTAAGGTAGGGTATAGTCATATATATAAGTTCAAGATCTATCTACCTCAGATAATACCATAGATCCTCAAGGTGTTCATGCATGACTCCAGTAATCAGAGAGTTGTCACTGCTAAGGTAGGGTATAGTCATATATATTAGTTCAAGATCTACCTGCCTCAGATAATACCACAGATCCTCAAGGTGTTCATGCATGACTCCAGTAATCAGAGAGTTGTCACTGCTAAGGTAGGGTATGGTCATATATATATTAGTTCAAGATCTATCTGCCTCAGATAATACCACAGATCCTCAAGGTGTTCATGCATGACTCCAGTAATCAGAGAGTTGTCACTGCTAAGGTAGGATATAGTCATATATATAAGTTCAAGATCTACCTGCCTCAGATAATACCACAGATCCTCAAGGTGTTCATGCATGACTCCAGTAATCAGAGAGTTGTCACTGCTAAGGTAGGATATAGTCATATATATTAGTTCAAGATCTACCTGCCTCAGATAATACCACAGATCCTCAAGGTGTTCATCCATGACTCCAGTAATCAGAGAGTTGTCACTGCTAAGGTAGGATATAGTCATATATATTAGTTCAAGATCTACCTGCCTCAGATAATACCACAGATCCTCAAGGTGTTCATGATGACTCCAGTAATCAGAGAGTTGTCACAGCTAAGGTAGGGTAAAAGTAAGTAATGGTGCAAAGATCAGGAATCGATACAATCAAGTACCACACCTGACCCAGGATACCAATGGGAAAGTGACAAACTCACAGAAGACACCACAAACGAGAGCCAAGAGGTCAGCCCTTTCCCAGCAGGTGACCACAAAGCACATATAAACAGACGTGCACAAAACATAGCAAACACAAGACAGAACAAAAACATAAAAGATCCACAAAAGAATACCATAGATCCTCAAGGTGTTCATGCATGACTCCAGTAATCAGAGAGTTGTAACAGCTAAGGTAGGATATAGACATATATATTAGTTCAAGATCTATCTACCTCAGATAATACCACAGATCCTCAAGGTGTTCATGCATGACTCCAGTAATCAGAGAGTTGTCAAAGCTAAGGTAGGGTATAGACATATATATTAGTTGAAGATCTACCTGTCTCAGATAAGCCACAGATCCTCAAGGTGTTCATGCATAACTCCAGTAATCAGAGAGTTGTCACAGCTAAGGTAGGGTAAAGTCATATATATTAGTTCAAGATCTATCTGCCTCAGATAATACCACAGATCCTCAAGGTGTTCATGCATGACTCCAGTAATCAGAGAGTTGTCAAAGCTAAGGTAGGGTATAGACATATATATTAGTTCAAGATCTACCTGTCTCAGATAATACCACAGATCCTCAAGGTGTTCATGCATGACTCAAGTTAATCAGAGAGTTATCACAGCTAAGGTAGGGTATAGACATATATATAAGTTCAAGATCTACCTGTCTCAGATAATACCACAGATCCTCAAGGTGTTCATGCATGACTCCAGTAATCAGAGAGTTGTCACCGCTAAGGAAGGGTATAGACATATATATTAGTTCAAGATCTACCTGCCTCAGATAATACCACAGATCCTCAAGGTGTTCATGCATGACTCCAGTAATCAAAGAGTTGTCACAGCTAAGGAAGGGTATAGTCATATATATTAGTTCAAGATCTACCTGCCTCAGATAATACCACAGATCCTCAAGGTGTTCATGCATAACTCCAGTAATCAGAGAGTTGTCACAGCTAAGGTAGGGTATAGTCATATATATTAGTTCAAGATCTATCTGCCTCAGATAATACCACAGATCCTCAAGGTGTTCATGCATGACTCCAGTAATCAGAGAGTTGTCAAAGTTAAGGTAGGATATAGACATATATATCAATTCAAGATCTATCTGCCTCAGATAATACCACAGATCCTCAAGGTGTTCATGCATGACTCCAGTAATCAGAGAGTTGTCACTGCTAAGGTAGAGTATAGTCATATATATTAGTTCAAGATCTATCTGCCTCAGATAATACCACAGATCCTCAAGGTGTTCATGCATGACTCCAGTAATCAGAGAGTTGTCACTGCTAAGGTAGGGTATAGTCATATATATAAGTTCAAGATCTACCTGTCTCAGATAATACCACAGATCCTCAAGGTGTTCATGCATGACTCCAGTAATCAGAGAGTTGTCACAGCTAAGGTAGGGTATAGTCATATATATTAGTTCAAGATCTACCTGCCTCAGATAATACCACAGATCCTCAAGGTGTTCATGCATGACTCCAGTAATCAGAGAGTTGTCACTGCTAAGGTAGGGTATAGTCATATATATTAGTTCAAGATCTACCTGCCTCAGATAATACCACAGATCCTCAAGGTGTTCATGCATGACTCCAGTAATCAGAGAGTTGTCACTGCTAAGGTAGGGTATAGTCATATATATTAGTTCAAGATCTATCTGCCTCAGATAATACCACAGATCCTCAAGGTGTTCATGCATGACTCCAGTAATCAGAGAGTTGTCACAGCTTAGGTAGGGTATAGACATATATATTAGTTCAAGATCTATCTGCCTCAGATAATACTACAGATCCTCAAGGTGTCATGCATGACTCCAGTAATTAGAGAGTTGTAACAGCTAAGGTAGGATATAGTCATATATATTAGTTCAAGATCTATCTACCTCAGATAATACCACAGATCCTCAAGGTGTTCATCCATGACTCCAGTAATCAGAGAGTTGTCACTGCTAAGGTAGGGTATAGTCATATATATTAGTTCAAGATCTATCTGCCTCAGATAATACCACAGATCCTCAAGGTGTTCATGCATGACTCCAGTAATCAGAGAGTTGTCACTGCTAAGGTAGGGTATAGTCATATATATTTGCTCAGATAATACCACAGATCCTCAATGTGTTCATACATGACTCCAGTAATCAGAGAGTTGTCACAGCTAAGGTAGGGTATAGTCATATATATTAGTTCAAGATCTATCTGCCTTAGATAATACCACAGATCCTCAAGGTGTTCATGCATGACTCCAGTAATCAGAGAGTTGTCACTGCTAAGGTAGGGTATAGTCATATATATTAGTTCAAGATCTATCTGCCTCAGATAATACCACAGATCCTCAAGGTGTTCATGCATGACTCCAGTAATCAGAGAGTTGTCACTGCTAAGGTAGGGTATAGTCATATATATTAGTTCAAGATCTACCTGCCTCAGGTAATACCACAGATCCTCAAGGTGTTCATGCATAACTCCAGTAATCAGAGAGTTGTCACAGCTAAGGTAGGGTATAGTCATATATATTAGTTCAAGATCTACCTGCCTCAGATAATACCACAGATCCTCAAAGTGTTCATGCATGACTCCAGTAATCAGAGAGTTGTCACTGCTAAGGTAGGGTACAGTCATATATATTAGTTCAAGTTCTATCTGCCTCAGATAATACCACAGATCCTGAAGGTGTTCATGCATGACTCCAGTAATCAGAGAGTTGTCACTGCTAAGGTAGGGTATAGTCATATATATTAGTTCAAGATCTACCTGCCTCAGGTAATACCACAGATCCTCAAGGTGTTCATGCATAACTCCAGTAATCAAAGTTGTCACAGCTAAGGTAGGATATAGTCATATATATTAGTTCAAGATCTACCTGCCTCAGATAATACCACAGATCCTCAAAGTGTTCATGCATGACTCCAGTAATCAGAGAGTTGTCACTGCTAAGGTAGGATAAAGTCATATATATTAGTTCAGGATCTATCTACCTCAGATAATACCACAGATCCTCAAGGTGTTCATGCATGACTCCAGTAATCAGAGAGTTGTCACTGCTAAGGTAGGATATAGTCATATATATTAGTTCAAGATCTATCTGCCTCAGATAATACCACAGATCCTCAAGGTGTTCATCCATGACTCCAGTTATCAGAGAGTTGTCACAGCTTAGGTAGGATAAAGTCATATATATTAGTTCAAGATCTATCTGCCTCAGATAATACCACAGATCCTCAAGGTGTTCATCCATGACTCCAGTTATCAGAGAGTTGTCACTGCTAAGGTAGGATAAAGTCATATATATTAGTTCAAGATCTATCTGCCTGAGATAATACCACAGATCCTCGAGGTGTTCATGCATGACTCCAGTAATCAGAGAGTTGTTACTGCTAAGGTAGGGTATAGTCATATATATTAGTTCAAGATCTATCTACCTCAGATAATACCACAGATCCTCAAGGTGTTCATGCATGACTCCAGTAATCAGAGAGTTGTTACTGCTAAGGTAGGGTATAGTCATATATATTAGTTCAAGATCTATCTACCTCAGATAATACCACAGATCCTCAAGGTGTTCATGCATGACTCCAGTAATTAGAGAGTTGTCACTGCTAAGGTAGGATAAAGTCATATATATTAGTTCAAGATCTATCTACCTCAGATAATACCACAGATCCTCAAGGTGTTCATGCATGACTCCAGTAATCAGAGAGTTGTCACTGCTAAGGTAGGATATAGACATATATATTAGTTCAAGATCTATCTACCTCAGATAATACCACAGATCCTCAAGGTGTTCATGTATGACTCCAGTAATCAGAGAGTTGTCACTGCTAAGGTAGGATATAGTCATATATATTAGTTCAAGATCTATCTACCTCAGATAATACCACAGATCCTCAAGGTGTTCATGCATGACTCCAGTAATCAGAGAGTTGTAACAGCTAAGGTAGGGTATAGTCATATATATTAGTTCAAGATCTATCTGCCTCAGATAATACCACAGATCCTCAAGGTGTTCATGCATGACTCCAGTAATCAGAGAGTTGTCACAGCTAAGGTAGGACATCTACAATAATGTAGCCATCACATAAGAAATTAGTCCAAATAAAAAAAATAATTGTGTTTGGGGTAACAGATCTGAAAATCTTAGGTAAGGTAGGCGCACATACTTTTTTATAATTTTTTTTCTGGAAATGTAAATAGCTTTCAGATTGTTTCAGCTACGTATTCAGTGTATCAATAAACACACTGGATAGGCGGATATTGAAAAACTTGATAATACTATCGACGAACGGTAGATCAGGAATCGTTATAAACAGAGTTTTCGTTTGATGTTTGTTGCCTGAGCGGCGACAAATGGCAATCAAAAACACTGTTTCTAGCGATTTGGTGATCCACGTTTGTCCATTGTTCAGAGCATTTTCAATGGCCGCCTATCTTGTGTGATAAAGGAGAGTATTTCATGTTAATTGAAATAGTTTGGTCACTACTCCATAAAACACTAGTGACAATATCTTAACCTAAAGACGATGTCCTTGAGTGGGCTTAAATGGCAATGAAGCCTTCTGCTGCCATGATTTAATTGGAATGAAGCCCGCAGTCGGTAATTTGTCTAATTGCAACATGTTAAATTTAGATGAATGTACAACTGTCAGCGATTGAAACACGTCAAGTTTCTATTGTAAATACGTATAAGGTATATAAAAATGTTGGTTTAAACATATTTTATTCATGCTCTAGAGTACCAAAGCCTACAAAGCACAATGATATAACAAGGCATGTGAATGAAATGGATTTGACAGTAAGTGTAAGCTTATAAGAGTCATCTCCTGAGATAACATTCATTGTTATAATATACAGTTATTTCATGCATGTTTGTAGTATAGTCAAAACTATTACCCAGAGGTGCCGTGGACGATATAGTATAAGTAGACTATTAACCCTGGGTGTTGTGGACAACCTGATACAATAGTGCATCAGGTCGTCCACGACACCCAGGGTTAATAGTCTAACTATACTACAAACAGGCATGAAATAATTGTTTTATTACCCAACCCATTTGATGACATACTTAGCAGTGTTCCATAAAAGGAGTTGCTGTAGACGATGCGGTTTTGTTGCAAAACAGAAAATTTCACCTAATTGCTCAATTTTGGTCTCAAAGTGTTCAGCTCGTTCTAACTAAGAAAGTGAGTACTCACACTTTATGTTTCTGACCATAAACAACGAAGTTATTGGAGTTTAAAGTTGTTAAACCATGCCTCATTTCCACCAATGTTGCAAAACATCTCTGGCATAAACGAACCATACACGTATCGTTGTTGTGCATGCCAATAAGTGCCTCCGAGTTTTTAACAGTGAAGCAGGAAACCAGGCCATGATATAGTCCCAGTCAATAGTCAAAAATATTGACCGGACAATAGTTCAGTGACTCATGACATAGCAAAAAATAGACAATATCTTCAGAACTCTCTTATAGAATTTATTAAAATTTTGTAGGTGCATTGAAATTGACAAGATCTAGCTTGGGATTGTTACACATCATTTTTCCCAGATTTGTTCCAGAGTTATGGCCCTTTATTTACGCCAAAATTTCGGTTCCGCTCAATATCTTGAGAACTACTGGACATATTTTCACCAAATTTTATATATGCATTGACATTGACATGATCTAGCTTGGGATTGTTACACATCATTTTTCAGATATTTGTACTAGAGTTATGGCCCTTGATTTATGCCAAAATTTCGTTTCCGCTCAATATCTTGAGAACCGATTGGTAGATTTTCACCAAATTTTATATATGCATTCATATTATCTTGAGAACTACTGGACATAGTTTCACCAAAATTTATATATGCATTTATATTGACATGATCTAGCTTGAGATTGTTACACATCATTTTCAGATATTTGTACTAGAGTTACGGCCCTTGATTTACGCCAAAATTTCATTTCCGCTCAATATCTTGAGAACCAATTGGTAGATTTTCACCAAATGTTATATATGCATTCATATTGACAAGATCTAGCTTGGGTACACAACATTTTTTGGATAAATGTACTAGAGTTATGGCCCTTGATTTAAGCCGAAATGATGTTTCCGCTCAATATCTTGAGAACAAATTGGTAGATTTTCACCAAATTTTTTATATGCATTCATATTGACAAGATCTAGCTTTGGATTGTTACATGTCATTTTTTACACTTTGTAGTGGAGTTATTGCCCTTGATTTACACCAAAATTTCCTTTCGGCTCAATATCTTGAGAACAAATTGGTAGATTTTCACCAAATTTTATATATGCATTCATATTGACAGGATCTAGCCTGGGATTGATGCATGTCATTTTTCGAACATTTGTACCAGAGTTATGGCCGTTGATTTAAGCCAAAACTTTGTTTCCGTTCAATATCTTTAGAACAAATGGACTGAATTTCACCAAACTTTATATAACTTTTAATACTGACAAGATCTATGTTGGGATTAGTAGCTGTCATATTTCGCAAATTTGTAAGAGAGTTATGGCCCTTGATTGATGTCAGAATTACGTTACCACTCAATATCCTAAGAAACTCTGGCCTTTTACTGCACGCAAAGCACTGCAGCGGGTCTATAGTCAGATCCTCTGACAATTCTAGTTTCAATATCTAAATGTTTAAGTTCTGTTGTTTCAGCTTCTAAATGCCCTGCAGTTATTTGGCGCTAACTTGGACGATTACCTCCACCTGTTGCTCCCACCTGTGGTCAAGCTGTTTGATTCTACTGAGGTTCCTATACCAGTAAGAAGGTGCGTATTTATAGAGGATCTTACGAGTGCTCATGTTTTATTGAATTAATTAAACAAGTTGAGCAAAATAGATGAAATGCACGAAGGTGCCCACCATAGAATAACAATGATCCCTGCCATAGAATAACAAAGGTGCTGATCAGATTGCATGGAGGCACAGACTGGTCTGAACTCTGCACCTTTAGTGATCTTTTGCAACAAGATCATTTTTTTCTTGATGGGACCCATATAAAGTTCCATAAAACATAGCAGGCCCCTAGATATGAGTGCTTAATTTAAAGTTAGTTTTCTTATTTCTCATCCAAAACATATGTTGTGGGTACTCATAAGAACCATCTCAATGAGACAGTTCTTTTGAGCACCCAAAACATATGTCAAATCTGATGAATAAGAAAATATTCATAATTTCATGCTCAAAAATTGTGCTTAGGCCAGAATTTTTTATCAGCTGATTTAGTGGAATTTTTTTTTCAGATTTAGGGTCATGGGGGGTGGGGGGGGGGGAAGGAAAAAATGATAAAAAAAATTTCAGAGCTTTTTTTTTTTTATACTATCTCCAGAAAAAAAAAGTAAAACTAGTAAAGAAAACAGTCTGTATTAAATCTTTAAGTATTTTATCATTTTCCTAAAAATCTGGACAGGACAACCACTTTTAACAGTGTCGCTCTCAAAAATTCACAGACAGAACCTCAAAAATATATCATTTTTTTTCAACAAAGCAAATAATATTTAGAGTCAGCCGATAAAATAAAAAATAAAAAATTTTAGAATTAAATTTTATTTTTTTCTACTTTCTGGAAAATTACAGTAGGAGTGTTCGTAAATCAACTAATAAAAAAATTCTGGCCTTATCTGGAGTTACATGTATATCATTTTTGTTGCAGAGTGGCTCTGGAGACAATAGATAGGCTCACTGATGCTCTAGACCTAACAGATTATGCCTCAAGAATTATCCATCCTCTTACACGTACCCTAGACACGACTCCGGAGTTACAGAACACGGCCATGGATACTCTGTGTGCTCTAATCTATCAGCTGGGTCAGAAGTTCCTGATTTTTGTACCAATGACTAATAAGATAATCACCAAACGTAGGATACTACATCAACGATACAACATACTCATGTGTAGAATTTTAAAGGTAAGGAATCCCATAGTCTTGTCCCAGACCCTATTTCTTTTTCTTTTTTTAATTTTTTTTTATTTTTTCTTATCAAGGGACATAAATCTTAAACAGCTCTTAGACTAAATATTTTACAGGCTTAAGTTCCCTGGCTGAAGCCATAGATAACAAGTGAGCTTGGATTAAAGAGGCACTTAAGAAACAAACATGTATTTTTAAGGATAATTAGGATACCCACTACACTACTGGGCAGAGCCTCTGATTCAACATGCTTTCTCGAAGACTTGCCTGGTAAACTTGATATCAAAGACACTCACCTAGTACATGTACTCTCTATTAATCCCCCGACGAAGTCGGAGGGATATAGTGTTGGCTGCGTCCGTCCGTCCTTCAGTCCATTCCGTCTGTCCATCCGTCCGCACTTTTTGTCCGTCCGGAACCATATCTCAGTACCTATTGGTCAGATTTAATTCATTCTTGGTACAAATGATAAGTACCATGGACTTTCGATATCCTATAAGTTTGATCAAAATCGACCCCTTAACACTTGAGTTATTGCCCTTGTTTAAGTATAGGCAATTATAAGGCAAAACCTATATTAGCTTTTTTGTGTGATGATCTTCACATTTCATCAATGCTATTGTATTTAACATCTTGCTATAGACCATGGCTGCCAAGTGCCTGTAGATAAGAATGGCAGTGTCAAAGTCTTACCCCACCCCCTTTGACCCCACCTAAGGGGTCAAAGGTCAAGTATTTAAATTTCGCAATAACTAAGGCAATTATTAATTATTATTACTAAGAAATTTTGCATGCAGGCAGAGCAGCAATAGATATGAAACCTATCAAACAGGATTTCAGTTTGAAGGCCTGATTCCGAGCCCTTGGGTGGACTTAGGGGGTGGGGCCACGGTCAAAATTAAACTTTTTCAAAATATGGTCATGTTGCATATCAAATTAAAGCTGAAGTGGCTGGCAGCAACATGGTAGCAAATATTTTGCACACAGACACACCCTCGACCCAGGGGGTGGAGTCAAAAGGTCAAACTATATATTTATCTGAAAGTAGTCATGTTGCATATCAAATTAAAGCTGACGACGCTGGCAGCAACATGGTAGCAAATATTTTACCCACAGACACACCCTTGACCCAGGCGGTGGGGTCTAAAGGTCAAACTATATCTTTTACTGAAAGTAGTCATGTTGCATATCAAATTAAAGGGAATTTAGCACAGAGCACCATGAAAGCAAGTATGCTGTCAGTACACACACCAACGACCCCTGGGGTGGGGTCTAAAGGTCATTTTTTGTTCTTTTCTAAAAGTGGTCATGTTGCATATCAAAGTAAAGTGGAAGAAGTGTAGACCTACATGCAAGCTAACACTTTGAATTTACACACAATCTTGACCTCTGAGGTTGGGTTTAATGGTCAGATATTGAAATTGTGCAGACGTAAGCATATTTTTTATTGAATTAAGCACTTAAACATACTTGACAGGCGTTTGTTATGATCTGAATGATACTGTAGGTGAACTAAGGGTTAGATAAATGGGATTTTTGTTTTGTGATTTACATGTTTCTCTCAAATAACCCTTTGTCGGTGGATATAAATTCGTCAAATTTGCCTTGTTATATCATAGATTAACTGATGCACCATTCACAAATCAAAATGGGCACGGTGGGAACTTATAAGACCATGTGCATGGATGAAAGTTTTCAGGATTAATCCTGAATTCAGGATTTTGAGGCCAACTTTTCATACTGAATTAGGCAGATTATAATAGCTTTTTGGTATCTAAAGACAACTAACCATTTAAACTTGAAATAATAATATTTTGAAGGCATACTGCAGGTTTCAAAATTAAAATTTTAAAAGTTCAGGATTTTGGAAATTTTGAACTTTCACCCATGCTTGTGTGAAGCCGCTGTGGTGTAGGGGATAAACCTATGTCTTGTAAACCAGGGGTCGCAGGTTCCATTCCCGGCTTCTCCATAAAACCACTTTCGGTGAGCCTTCTGGTGCTCCCTTCATATAATAAACACACATATTATAAACCCTGCCGGCCCAGTACTGGTTACCCATGGAAAAGCCACAAAAAGTTTTTTTTTTTTTGCTTGTGTGCTTATTAGGTCATAAGTGATATACAATGAAACCTCGAAAATTCAAACTCCAATTGTTCGAATTATTTGCTAATTTGCATTAAATTTCGGACACAGTGGATTCAGAGAATAAGGACTATTTATTAACTATTTTTATAGATGTCCATAAAAGCATATGTGTTGGGTACGTAAAAGAAATGTCTCCCTGAGACGTTTCTTTTATACGGCCAAAACTTATGTTTGATAGAAAAAACACTGATAATATTCACTTTTAGGGGTTATATATTTTTATGTATACCACCCTATAATACAAATTACTTTATTTTTATTTATTTATTTTATTTTTCTACTGACATTTTCACAATAATATCACAGGATTGTAAATAAATACATTTATCGTATGACCTTACTGTTATTCAGTGGATAGCTTCATGTCATGAAAATGGTATGACCACATGTTACATATCACTTTTGGCAGGAGCAAGTAACTTTGTGACGACGTCAGTTACTACAAGGCGAAATTTTCATTGAAATAGATAAACTTTGAAGGCGCTAAAATCAAATTTAAAGGGTCAAATGATAAACAGAATCTTACACTCGTGATCATTTCATATTTAATTTATTAAACTCGCCAAAGGCTTGTTTAATAATTTCATATGAAATGATCACTTGTGCAAGATCCTCTATGTACTATGACATAAACATAAGGATTCTAGGCAGATGCTATTACACTTATAAACTAAAAGTTTAATACAATACTAGAAGATTCCATTCTGGTTTGCTACTACAAATTACTGATAATTTAGAATAAGACCTAGTTATGAAAACTTCAAATTGATGAGATTCTACTGTATTTATTCAGGACTTTAGTTAAGAGTGCATAACGAAAAATGAATTTTCTTATTTCTCAACCAAAACATATGTTGTGGGCACTCAAAAGAAACGTCTCAATGAGACGGTTCTTTTGAGCACCCAAAACATATGTTAAAATTGATGGGTAAGGAAATATCAATAATTTTACACGAAAATTTTTGTTTATCTAAACCTGTGATTTATTGCTCTGCTAGGGGTCGACATTAGCAGAGGAAGAAGATGACCCAATACTGATGAAACATAAGAGAAATAGAAGCAAGGTACTTGAAGCCGAGACAAAGACCGAACAACAGACCATCAAGAAGCTGAATGTTACCTTCTCCCAACTACAAATAGTGAGTGGATTTTGTTTGTTGTATTGGTCAGGACTTTTTCCAAATATTTTGAGAAAGGCCCCTGGCCAAAATTGGGAAAAAGTGATTGACTTAACATCAAAATTGGGAGAAATTAAGGACATAGAACATAGGAAGGGTAGCAAAATATATCCTCAAAATCAAGTTATTTTAAATTGTATTATGCCAAGCATACCACGTAAGCACAAGTGTTTAAGTATCTGTCTGATAAGGGTCATTGCTTCTAATAAGTAGTAGTGGTCTAACAAAATTTTTTTTTTTCTACTTTTCTTAATTGGGAAAAAACAGACATGGCATGGTTAGTTGAGCTGATCGTCCTGACATGACCATACTGTTGTTAGCTCAGACATAAAGCATAAAACCACAAACAAAAAATCGAACACTCTACCACAAAACCCATGCACTCCTCAAATTAGCGGGTGCTTAGAACTATGAGAGTTTGCATGATGAAGTTCTTACAATACAGTGAGCCACTTTAGTTACACACCACTTTTTCAGGGCCCATATATTTTGACAAAAATACTGGAATCAAACATTCTCTATGATAATTTACTTATTGACATTTTATCTGTTTATTGACATCAAACATATATTCAGAATCACTCATGCGAAACATTCTGCTTCGTCAAAGGCAATTTTACTTACTTTGACAAAAATGCACGTGCATCCTGAACGTCTATATTTTCTATTAATTTGTGTTTTGTGCTAGGCATTATCCATGGTGATCCTTGTGACAGTAAAACACCAAAAATAATTATTTTATTCAAGTAAAACCCCTTTTTTCGGTCGTTGAATTTAGTAACACCGTTACTTTTTGAAGAAATGCTCATTTTGACGTCATATTAACGTCAGTTACAATAATCAAAAAGGGTTTCCTTCGCAAATTGTTTTGTTATGAGTCACTTGTTGTCATAGAAGTATCAAAACACTGAAACGTCTTATCATTGACACGTCTTATAGCCTTGGTAGTAGTGACGTCAACACTAACGTCAACACCATGACGCCAATGAATCCGTTATTTTTTTACGAAAATAAACAGCGGATACATGGTTGTTTAATATGAAATTATAAAAGAAAAGTTTTGATATCTAGTTTACTCAGAATCATACAAAATTTTAACTAACTTATTTTTTTTTTTTATTTAAACCAACTTTTTTCAAACCTTGGCCAGCTGGGAACCAAAATAGTAAAACATTTGAAAAAAAATGATGAAGTTAACAAACACATTCCAGTCTTAGATATTGCCAAGAATAAATCGGCTCTTATCTCTGGCATAGCAGAAATACGACCCTGAATAAAGTGCAATGTGAACTGAGTTTCATTCGAAATAATGTAATGTGAAATGGTGTTTTGAGGGTAGTGCCCTTCAAGATCCATTTTCTCATTCGTTTCTAATCTGATCACATTGAAATTGCAATGGGTAGTGCAAATATAGATGCCCTTTACCCTGGTAGTCTCAGGATAAAAATATCATATTTCTTTTCGGAGTAATTTTACATTTTATAAGTGGTGCGTAACTAAAGTGGCTCACTGTACAGTAAAACCTGTCTTAAGCAGCCATTTAAAAATAGACAAAACAAAGGTCTTGAAGGCAAATGGTAGCTTAATGAAGGTCAAAAGTATTGCAGAATGCTCCCCTTTTGACCTGCATTAAGCGATAATCGGTCTTGAAAGCTTAGTCTTCTTTTTGAGTGGCCCCTTAAGACAGTGGCCGCTTAAGACAGGTTTTACTGTATACTATTTCAGGCATTGGGAGCTGGTAGACGAGAGTCAAAGGAGGACTGGATGGAGTGGTTGAGAAGGCTTAGTGTTGAGCTGTTGAAGGAGTCCCCATCTCCTGCCCTAAGGTCATGCTGGGCCCTGGCACAATCCTATAATCCTCTTGCCAGGTAGGTTTCTCCCAAAATCACAGAATCCCCATCTCCTGCCTTAAGGTCATGCTGGGCCTTGGCACAGTCCTATAATCCTCTTGCCAGGTAGGTTTCTCCCAAAATCACAGAATCCCCATCTCCTGCCCTAAGGTCATGCTGAGCCTTGGCACAATCCTATAATCCTCTTGCCAGGTAGGTTTCTCCCAAAATCACAGATTCCCCATCTCCTGCCCTAAGGTCATGCTGGGCCCTATCACAATCCTATAATGCTCTTGCCAGGTAGGTTTCTCCCAAAATTACAGAATCCCCATCTCCTGCCCTAAGGTCATGCTGGGCCCTGGCACAATCCTATAATCCTCTAGCCAGGTAGGTTTCTCCCAGAATCACCATGTACATGTATTGAAGGCCTAGCATCGAGCTATTGAAGGAATCCCCATCTCCTGTCCTAAGGTCATGCTGGGCCCTGGCACAATCCTATAATCCTCTAGCCAGGTAGGTATCTTCCAAAATCACCATGTACATGTATTGAAGGCCTAGCATCAAGCTATTGAAGGAATCCCCATCTCTTGCCCTAAGGTCACTCTGGACTCTGGCACAATCCTATAATCCTCTTGCCTGGTAGGTATCTTCCAGAATCGCCATGTACATGTATTGAAGTCCTAGCATCGAGCCATTAAAAGAATCCCCATCTCCTGCCCTAAGGTAATGCTGGGCCCTGGCACAATCCTATAATCCTCTAGCCAGGTAGGTTTCTCCCAGAATCACCATGTACATGTATTTAAAGCTCAGTGTTGAGCTATTGAAGGAATCCCCATCTCCTGCCCTAAGGTCATACTGGGCCCTGGCACAATCTTATAATCCTCTAGCCAGGTAGGTTTCTCCCAGAATCACCATGTAGATGCATTGAAGGCTAAGTGTTGAGCTATTGAAGGAATCCCCATCTCCTGTCCTAAGGTCATGCTGGGTCCTGGCACAATCCTATAATCCTCTTGCTAGGTAGGTTTCTCCCAGAATTACCATGTACATGTATTGAAGGCTAAGTGTTGAGCTATTGAAGGAATCCCCATTTCCTGTCCTAAGGTCATGCTGGGCTCTAGCACAATCCTATAATCCTCTTGCCAGGTAGGTTTCTCCCAGAAATACCATGTACATGTATTGAAGGCTTAGTATTGAGCTATTGAAAGAATCCCCATCTCCTGCCCTAAGGTCATGCTGGGCCCTGGCACAATCCTAAAATCCTCTAGCCAGGTAGGTTTCTCCCAGAATCACCATGTAGATGCATTGAAGGCTAAGTGTTGAGCTGTTGAAAGAATCCCCAACTCCTGTCCTAAGGTCATGCTGGGTCCTGGCACAATCCTATAATCCTCTTGCTAGGTAGGTTTCTCCCAGAATCACCATGTACATGTATTGAAGGCTCAGTGTTGAGCTGTTGAAAGAATCCCCATCTCCTGTCCTAACATCATGCTGGGCCCTAGCACAATCCTATAATCCTCTTGCCAGGTAGGTTTCTCCCAGAATCACCATGTAGTACATGTATTGAAGGCTCAGTGTTAAGCTATTGAAAGAATCCCCATCTCCTGCCCTGAGGTCTACACTGTTTGCCAAAGTACCTGTTTATTGGTTTCCAGTATACAAAGGATTAAACTACTGATTGGATGTTGATTAAACTGACAGAAATGATCTACATATTGCTCTTCAGTAATTTTTCAAATGTTTCCAGTCTGTTGTATAATTAGGTCAAGGGATCAAAAATTAGATTTATAGAATGAAAACTTAAAAAAAATATGTCTGAGAAGTGTGCTTATTGAAATTGGCAGTAAACCAATAAATCACTGACTTAAACTTTGTTCAAAGAGATAGCATTCATTTATTTCCCAACAGTGGGCCTGGCTAATGTAGAAATCTTGGTTTAAAACAATAACAAAATGGTTTATGGACCAGCACATGAGATTGTGGCATAATGTACTTAAAGAATGAGCAAGCAGTGAAGACTCAATTGAGCTTTGTATTCATGCAACCTCACCAGAGGCTTCCCTGCTCACATACACAAAAGACAGGTCCTGGAAGAAGTGGAAATTTCAGGCTGTTACTCCACTAAATAGTTGTGCATGCATGTTTAACCCAATGTGGACGGAAAATACCATAATGGGTACTTTGGCAAGCAGTGAAGACCCAGATGAAATGCCGAATAATGCAACATTTCATCAGGGTATGCATTGTTTGCTAAAGCAAAAACAATCTTCAGAGAAAGAAATGCAATTTTTTTTAGGAAATATAACCTGTAACCATCCTGACCTTATTGCATGTAACTTATGGAAAGTTCCTTTGGTCTGAAAATGGTTAAAAAATGACTTTTAGTATACATGTATGTGATAAGTATCAAAATCTTGTGAATTGAATAAATTATTATAGTATTTTTCTGGTTTTACAGGGATTTGTTTAATGCTGCCTTTGTATCTTGCTGGACTGAACTGACAGAGTCTGAGCAAGATGAGCTTATCAACAGCTTGGAGCATGCTCTAACGTCCCAGGAAATACCGGAGATAACCCAGACTTTACTCAACTTGGCAGAGTTCATGGAGCATTGTGACAAGGTAATTTGTCTGTACTGGGGAGTTTATGAGTTTTCTCCCTTGTTTGAGTACTATCTTGGGGGTTTACAATCCTTATTTGAGTATTGTCTCTTGGCAGAGTTCATGGAACATTGTGATAAGGTAATTTGTCTGTACTGGGGAGTTTACAATAGTTATCACCCTTGTTTGGCAGAGTTCATGGAGCACTGTGATAGGGTAATTTGTCTGTACTGGGAAGTTTAAAAAAGTTATCTCCCCAGTTTGAGTATTTTCATGGAGCATTGTGATAATGTAATTACATAAAATAATATGGACCTGGTTTTGTTGTCTGCAATTAACGCAGGCATTAAACCAGACTGCATTTGCACATTCTGTTTTCTGCAAAATATTATAGCTTAGGTTCTAAGATCCAAAATTTCAAACTTCTAGGTACTAATCTAGCAACTTTATACTACCCTTACCATCTTTAGCATGAAATATCTTGTAATGTTCCAGGTCTACACTGATGTCATTGGTATAAGAAAGGTATACCAGGGTTGTCCACCTGTACATGAGATAAACCATTGCTAAAGCTTGTGGATTATCTCCACGTACAGGCGGACAAACCATGGTATAACTATTACGTAGCTTAACTGTTACCTTGTCAGAAATTATGAAAGAGTTTGTGTCTTACAGTGAACTTAACATTTTAAAGACAGGTTTTCTTGTGTCCAAGCCCATGTTACACTGATATTTGATAGTTGTTATCACATACATTTTGAACATTCAACCAAAGTTATATTGCGGATATCTAAAAAAACTGTTTCAGATACTTCAGGGAGCGCAGTGGCTCAGCTGTAGAGTGCTTGACTTGAGACCGAAGGGCCGCGGGTTCGAGTCTCACTGGTGTCACTGTGTTGTGGTCCTTGAGCAAGACACATTTATCCTAACTTAGAACTGGTTCAACCCAGGAAGACCCGTCCCTATATAACTGAAAGATTGTTGAAGGGACGTAAAGAATCAAATCAAACAAATCAAACAAAAGTTTCAGATACTCATTTTCTAAAGTTTTGTTTGGTATATTTCAGGGGCCCCTACCTCTCGACACATCTCTACTTGGACAGAGGGCTATGAGGTGTAGGGCCTATGCCAAAGCCCTTCATTATAAAGAGGAAGAGTTTCACCGTGGACTCAATGCTGAAACACTGGAGTCACTAATCAGGTAATAATGCTATAATGCTATAATGACTCTTTATTATATACCTATAAATGATACATCTTTTGAACTGTCTGTTTTCGGGCCAATATAGACACATTGAACATATGCATGAAGGAGTTAGGTTTGGAAAAAAATAATTTTTGACAGCTGTGAGAACTTAAACAATTTTTCCCTAATAAGGCTTTTGTATATGAATAGATGGTGCCTTCATGGGCTGATCAACTCCTACCAAAGCTTTTGATGGAGCAATTTGATACTTTGCCTATGCAAGAAGGAGTCTGGTTATACAATATAGACACATTAAACATATGCAAGAAGGAGTCCGGTTATACAATATAGACACATTGAACATATGCAAGAAGGAGTCTGGTTATACAATATAGACACATTAAACATATGCAAGAAGGAGTCCGGTTATACAATATAGACACATTAAACATATGCAAGAAGGAGTCTGGTTATACAATATAGACACATTAAACATATGCAAGAAGGAGTCCGGTTATACAATATAGACACATTGAACATATGCAAGAAGGAGTCTGGTTATACAATATAGACACATTAAACATATGCAAGAAGGAGTCTGGTTATACAATATAGACACATTAAACATATGCAAGAAGGAGTCTGGTTATACAATATAGACATATTAAACATATGCAAGAAGGAGTCCGGTTATACAATATAGACACATTAAACATATGCAAGAAGGAGTCTGGTTATACAATATAGACACATTGAACATATGCAAGAAGGAGTCTGGTTATACAATATAGACACATTAAACATATGCAAGAAGGAGTCCGGTTATACAATATAGACACATTGAACATATGCATGAAGGAGTCTGGTTGAAAAAAAAAATTGACAAAATGACAGCTATGAGAACTTAGACAAATTTTCCCTTATATGGCTTTTGTATATGCATAGACACATTGAACATATGCATGAAGGAGTTTGGTTCAAAAAATAATAAATAATTTTTCAAAAAATGACATCTATGAGAACTAGACTATTTTTCCAATATAAGCTCTGACATTTAGAGCTTTCAGGTGTGAAAAATTTTGTGTATTTGATCTTATTAAAAGTTCCAGATTGCAAGCTTTAAGATCATTTGCACAGATTCTACTGAAATCTTGTTTTCAAAACTAAGGTTGCTGGTTTGAACTTGCCAAAACGTAAGTTTTTCACTTTTCCTTACTGTGCGGGGGTATCTAATAAGCATTGCTTATTGACCTTTTTTCATTTTAAAAAGAGCACAACTCATTATGGATAAGCATATGGCTTGGGCATAGTGTTTCACAAAAAGCTATTTCTATATTTTGTCTGGTTTGTTTCAGTATTAACAACAAGCTCCAACAGCCGGAATCAGCAGCTGGTGTACTTGAGTATGCTCGGAATAAATCTGACGTGGTAAGCTCCTCTACATGTAGTGTCCTCACACAGAAACATACCAACTGCAGATCCAGGAGTCGCGAGTTTGATCCCGGCATGGTCCCATACATTAGTGGAGAATGATTATGAAATAATTTTTACGGCCATTCTCCTTCCTTCCGCTGATTCATTCAGGAAGGATTTTTGGCAGTTACAAGCAAAAGTATGCGCACAAATTACTGGTTAATGGCTTGGTCAAGCTTGTCCAGGAAAAAGTGTGGTTAGGTAAACTGACCGTCCCCTCATGACCATAGCTGTTGACTGGGACGTAAAGCAACAAAACAACAAACAAACAGAAACATACGCTCAGATAAACAAACTTTTTGGAGCATGAAATCATTTTTTATCCATAAAAACAATCTTTTTAACTCTTTCCTTGCTGGTGGCAACTTTTGTTTTCTGGTGATAATCTTTGAAAACAGTTTTGACCCAGATCAGGACCGACAAAAGGTCGGTCCTGATCTGGATTGAAACCGTTTGACACTCTGATAGTGACACTCTGATAGTGTTACTGAATGATTTTTTTGAATAACAATTTTGAAAATAATCAACAGCGTAAAAAACAACCCAGCATGCAAAGAGTTAAGCATGTAATTGTGATAATTTTTATCCATTAAATTAAAAGCAGGATTCCTAGACACCCACTCCAGCGGAAATTTAGCTGTTTCATAAGTAAGTGGGTGGAGCTTAGCTACTGTGCAGATTAGAACATTGGCATGATCTAGTTGATTAGACCAAATTATTTGGTTATTTTTTGTTTTTGCATTTTCAGTACCTTGTTTTTCAGTGGATGAGACAATGCATGTAGCCTATAAAAAGTATAAAATAAAAAAAACATTTACTTCTTTTCGGTAAATACAAATATATTCATCTCGAGAGTTGAAAACATCAGAATTTTCAATCGTGCTGCATACTCGTGAAGATTCAGATGTTTTCAACGCACTTGATGAAATATATTTGGTATTCACCTGAAAATAGTAAATATCCTATATATCACACCTCAATATAACACAGATTTTGATATAGCGCAGTACTGTTGTGGCTCCCAAATTTTTTTACCATGAAACTTTACAAAAACAGTCATTTTCCTATAATTCCTTTATAAAATTATCCCCTTATAACATGGCTCACTTATAAAGTAGTCATCGACCCATTCATTTAGACCACAAACGTAGCGTTGTAAAGGGATTGCTCTATATTTTACAATATGTACTTTCTTTGCACACTTATTGAAAAGCCATTTGCATATCCACCTTCCCGCTGAAGAAATATTTAATATATAGAGGATCTTACACGAGCGCTCATAATTTATTGAATTTATTAGAACTAGTTGGGGAAAAGAGATAAAATGCAAGGCTTGCCTAGCATTTTATCTCTTTCGCAACAAGTTTGATAAATTCATTAATACATGAGCACAAATGTTAGATTCTATTATCATATGACATTAAGTATACTTTGAAGTCTCATTTCTGGCATATTTTTTTTTATAATTTTGTCATTATGTAATCAACTTTGTTATGGACGTCATAACGTTTCCTGTGGTTTATCGATTTTATATCATGGCGTTATTTCACTCCCGGACGCGACGTAATATGATAATATTTATTTTTTATTGATTAATATTGTTATTATAATTATTATTATAACACACCTCATTATAGCACGAGTTTGGATATAACCCAGTCATGTTGTTGCTCCCAACCTTTTTTACCATGGAATTTTACAAAGGAATTATAGGAAATTGACCATTTTCCAATAATTTCTCAGTAAAATTAATTCACTTATAACACAGTCCATTCCTATGGACCCCAAACATAGTATCAGAAAAGGACCGCATTGTACAGTAAAACCTGTCTTAAGCGGCCACTCAAAAAGCTGACAAAAATTGGTTTTCAAGACGGATTATCGCTTAATGCAGGTCAAAAGTATTGCAGAATGCTCCAAGGGGAGAGCATTCTGCAATACTTTTGACCTTCATTAAGCTACCATTTGCCATTAAGATCTTTGTTTTGTCTATTTTTGAGTGTTCGCTTAAGACAAGTTTTACTGTATCATTATTATATATATTACTTTTATATATTTCTTGTTCCCTGCAGAAGATACAAGAAGGTTGGTATGAGAAGCTACATGATTGGAACCAGGCACTGAAGGCCTATGAGTCCAAAATGTCCAATCATATGGATGATGTAAATGTTACACTTGGAAGGATGAGATGCCTTGAAGCATTGGCAGAATGGTAAGTACTGAAATACATCAATTGGGTACTTTGGCATGAATTGGGTAACATTAGTGTTTACCCAGAAAGGAAGCAGTTAAGTAGAATTGAGATTTAATATTATCCATAAAGGCATCAATTTTAAAGTAATATTTGCATCAATTGGGTAAAATTACTACAGTAACTCAACATGTATATCCAGAGAGGCACCAACTAGGTATTATTTGCATCATTTGGGTAGCTTAAGGTTTATAGTATGAACTCAGAGAGGTATCAATTGGGTAACAGTGAGGTTTTACAGGTGAATCCAAAAGGTCATTTATTAAATAACATTGCCAAGTGATTTTGTAACAAAGAGGCTTAACACCTGTATTCAGAATTGGCTAACATTGGCATCATTTGTGTAACATTGAAGTGTACCATATGAAACTTATCATGCCCATAAATGTTAAAATGCCAACAATCGTTGGCATTTTAACATTTATTAGCATGATAAATACAACATCTGAGAGTTTGAAAGCAAGAAAAGTCACATTTTTTCAGTATTTTAGTTTTTATTAGCAGTTTAATTTTCGTGTTCAGTTGAACATGAAAAAAGTTTTATAACTTCGGGGCCAGGTTGCAATTTCAGAAGACAGATATTCTCATGTTAGGCTAATAATTTAACAATTTAATCATTGCAGGAATCAACTACATGCCATAGCTGCTGACAATTGGTCCACAGCCAGCGATGATATCAGAAGTAAGATGGCCACCATGGCCGCAGCAGCAGCTTGGGGACTTAGTAAGTACCATATTCTTTGTATTGGAAGTTCTGTTTTAATAGTATGGGCCAGCATGTGAGATTTTTGTATGCATTTGATGTGTCCAAAAAGCTCCAATAAATGCCCATGTAGGGAGGCTAGATATTATAATTTTGGTCTGAATCTTCATGGCTAGTATCTGTTACATGGGTCACATCTATACCAAAGGACAGTAGAAAACCAAATACACTCTACCAAATGAATGCTTTCAAGAATTAGCTAAAAATATATTTTATGCTATATGTCTCGAAATACATGTGATTTAGGGGATAACTGTTCAAAATTTTCATTTGGAGAGGTATATCGTCAGATATACTGTCGGAAATTTAGTTTTACGGTGATGCATTAGCGAAGTAGTAAAATGTGATTTCAGAACATACCGTAAAATGGGAAATTTTTGCGTCATCCAATTTTCGTGTTTTTCTGCGGTTAGTTGGGAACCGCAAAAATTGAAATCCACGAATATTTTCCAAGTTTGACCCATTTGTTTATTTACCTGTATACAGAACTTTTTTTTGTATTCATTTGTGTTTTAATAGCAGCACCTAAAACACTGTTTTTCATAGACTGACCAGCGTAGTTTACACATGTCAAGCTACATGTATACTGTTTATTTATTGAACATGAATAGATCAATCAAGGTCATGCTCGTGAGCGTTCAACTGCTACACAATAGACAGCAATTACGCTTAAACACACTTGATCATTTATTCAGATTTGGACCAGTGATTGTCAATATGTGTTCACATAGTTCTGTCAGCGTGTTTTCACATAATAATTAAATATTAAGTGATTGTTTTCAGAGAAAAAAAAGACAATGTCATTGTATTGCCAGTTTAAGTCTGCACACAAAATGTACTGTTATTCTATGCACTAGTTACAATTTGAGACCAAGAAACTATGATTCCTTTTCCAGATAAATACGGAAAGCACCTAGTTCAAATCATTGGAAATGACCAACTAAATGCATACTTTAGACATTTCGCAGGACATTTAACTTGCAGTTATAATTTTTGCGGAAACAAAAGACTGCGGAAATAAAAACCTGCGAACATTAATCCTTGTGTTTTTGAGGCAAAAACGTGGAAATTTGGCAATGCGAAAATATTCCATTTTAAGGTATCTGACGATATATCTCCCCTTTAAAAATTATATATATTATTATCCCCATTCTAATGCGCCAGTAACACTTTTACTTAAAAAAGACAGTGAAAATGTAGTATGTTGCGCCTACATCCAGCGGCTGTCAGCTGCATAAAGGCATTCGTCAGCCAATGAAAAGCGACGTTAAATAATGACGTCAAGTTTGCGACAAAATATACAAATGTATAGAGAATACTAGGTGAGTGTCATTTGATATCAAGTTTACCAGGCAAGGCGTCAAGAATGCTTGTTGACATCGCAAGGCTTGCCGAACTATTCAACAAGCGTTCTTGAATCCTTGCCGGGTAAACTTGATATCAAAAGATGCGACCCTGGTATTCTATATATCAGCTTACCAAGTTGATTCAATCTTCAAACTAGCGAATATGACATAATAATCGATTTTTTGTGTCGATTCAGCATCATTGGCAACGTCATTCAAAAAGTGCAATGTCATCATGACCTGATAAAGGCACATGCCGTAAGTAGTTCAGGCAATGTTTAACACTGCAGTTAATATGAATGGTAACTGATAAAGCAGGATATATTGTCGAAAATTAATGACATTACATTTGCAGGTGCATTAGAATATTCTATTATAATTTGCTGTAAACTGCACAGGTTTCCTGTTTTGTCCTTATCACATAGTTGCAACTCTTTACATACTTGGTAATTTTTCATGCTTTTGTTGTCGTCTGCTAACTTTTTCAAAATTAAAAAATTCTTTCAGGAACACCATTGTAATTGACAAACAGTTTGGATCCAGATCAGGACTGACAGACTGTCGGTCCTGATTTGGGTCCGAACTGAATGAAAGGTTATCAGCAGACGACAAAAGTCGCCACTAGTAAGGAAAGAGTAAGGAAAGAGTCAAGATACACACTAATTAATAAGTTCACATCCAAAAAAGAAAATGAGCCGTGGCATGAGAGTTCCAACAATGTGGTATGTGTGACCAGCAAGGGCTCAGACCAGCCTGTGCATACGGGCAGTCTGATCAGAGCCTTTGCTAGTCACTTGAATATTCTATGAGTATTAAGCTACTGACTGAACATTATTTGGAGTTTCTAAGCTTAACAGGAAGCTACACAGGCTCATCTGAGTCTACACTTGTCAAAATGCCATATTGTTAGAAATCACATGTTGCGGCTCATTTATTTTTCACATGCAAGTAAGAAAATGTTTATTGCAGCTAACTGGGATACTATGGAAGAGTACATGTGCTTCATTCCAAGAACCAGTTATGATGGTGCTTTCTACAGAGCCGTCTTTGCTGTTCACTCGGAGAATTACCAACTTGCACAACAGGTCAGTTCCTCTTCTAAACCCATGATATATGTAAAATGGAATTTCTCAATTCTTATCCATTTTCAGTTTAAGGGGTATCAGGTATATTTCTTATTTCTATTTCATTTTGAGATGGAATTCCTATTTGCCAGTACTACCCACTGTGCAGATAAACTTCCACGGCATGGATGTAAACAAATCCAGATACATACAGACTCCCATTGGATTATTGATTTTTTGAGGTTATAGGTCATGTTTACACTGTACAATGTGAGGTACTGTTTGCAAGCAGTGGAGAACCTGATTAGATGCCATATTTTGTGGCATCTGATATGGGTCTGCATTATGTGTGTCCCATCATATCATAATCAGATTTTTGATTAACATACAGGTGTAGGGGCATCATCCACATCAGTGGTCCCCTTTCCAGGTATTTGGCTAGCTGCACGCATAGCAGATCTCACACCTGATCTCCAGGTGCTCCTTTCTTGAGGGTCAACTGTCGTGAGCTTCCACTCACGGCAGTCTTTCTTCGTCAGTTTCTTCCATGTAAGATAGGCCTCCCTGCCCCCCCCCCCCCCCCCCCCCCCCCCCTGCCACCAATCTGTATATCACATGCTGTTCTGACTGCCCAAACCAGCGAAGCCTTCTCTCACAAAATGAGGTTGAGGTCCTCAAGCTCAAGCTTTGCCAGTAGCTCGCTTGACCTTACTGTGGCCACATCCTCTGGCTTGATACTGCAGATCTGTCTGATCATGGCCCTATCATTGTGCTGGAAGCACTGCAGGTTCGTCTTGGTTAGTGGCCAAATTTCACTGGCATGGAGCATGGGGCTCTGCATGCAAGAGCTGTATACATGGCCACGGGTCTTGTAAGAGAGATGGCAAGATATGAGAACTGGTAGTAGCTCCCTTAACTTCAAGGCTGTTTTCACATGAATAGTGACCGTTATTTCACAGTCTCCACCAGCAGAAAGCATGTCACCCAGGAAGCTACCACCTCCAGCTTATCAGGTCTGACCTTGACTTCACTCTGTGGTCTGCCCTTAATAGGGCGGGGATACCCCATGCACCGTGCACACCTATAATCAGGATTTTGTGTCAGTTGTTGTAGCCCGCTGCATTTCTTATGCACTCAAAGTTTGCAGCCATTGCAGTAGATGCTGTTGTTGCCTACTCCTGTACGACGTACAGCGCATGGGTATTCACCTGAACTCTGCCGCGAAGGCCATATAAAGCCTCTTGATCATTGCTAGGTATTTCTCCTGCAGTTGCCGGACCACAATGATTGCATCTGTAGTGCCTCTTCCTGGGACAAAGACAAACTGGGAGTTATCAATAGACACCACCTGTCTTTTGAGACCATCGACAATCCTCTCTAGGATCTTCATGACCTGCTCGGTCAGCTTGAGGCCTCGATAGTTGCCTCTGTCCAAAGCATCACCCTTGCCCTTGTAAAGGCAGACAATGAAACTTTGCTCCCAGTCAGTTGGGACCTTGCCATAACGGATAATCACAGTAGCAAGATCGTGGATCATGATGGCACCTGTATCATCTGCTGCCTTGATCATCTCCACCACTATATGCCTGGTGGACCTGCAGCTTTGCCCGACTTCATCTTTGAGATGGCCTTTTTTACCATGTCAATAGTGATCGGGTTAGGCGGGCCATCTAACGACATTTCCTTGGACAGGTGATCAGGGTCCCAGTCAAATTCAATGTTTAGAAGCCTTTCATAATGTTCAGCCCACGCATTTTGCTTTGCCTCCTCGCTCATTGACATTTCCCAAGCGTCATTCTTCACTTGCTTGTCACCTACAACATCAACATTCTCTTTCCTCATCTGGTAGGCGAGGCGGAAGATATCAGACGACTTGTGGTCAATGCCATCATAGACCACCTTGTCTGCTTTGTGGTGTGCATGGTGCACCATACATCTAGAGATGTGCTTGGGAGTGTTTAATGATGCTCGTGTGGATTTGCCAGCCTTCCATGCTTTGAAAGCTTGGCGCTTGGCTGTGATGGCATCATCTACTTCCTTATTCCACCATCAAGATTCACGTCGCCATCAAGGGGGCTTTGTTGTGCCACACACCTCCTCTGTTGTCTTCAGCAAACCTGTCTTGAGTTTCACCCAGATTTCCTCAGTTGTAGTAGTCGCTTCAGTTTCCACAGCTGACACATGTGCCTTGAAGACTTCCTGGAATCGGCTACATGTTTGAGGATCTCTGAGCTTCCACACTTTCGGACGTGGGGTGAATTTGTGCTTGATTCGGGGCGGCATATCAATCATCATGTCACACACAAGGAGGTGATGCTGCAGAGCAACCTCTTCTCCAGGAATCACCTTCACATCCAGAACAAGATTGCACTGGCTCTTTCAAATTAACACAAAGTCTGGGAGCGCAGTGGCTCAGTGGTAGAGTGCTTGACTCGAGACCGAAGGGCTGCAGGTTCGAGCGTCACTGCATTGTGTCCTTGAGCAAGAACATCAATCCTAGCTTAGTACTGGTTCAACCCAAGCAGACGGGTCCCTTTATAACTGAAAGAATGTTGATGAGACGTAAAGAATAAAATCAAACAAACAAACACAAAGTCGATCTGGATTGCTGTACATGTATTACTGGACCTGTATGTGATGAGGTGACTGTCAAGTTTCTTGAAACATGTGTTACTGAGGAACAGGTCATATGCTAGTGCATATTCCAGGATCCTCTCACCCTCACTATCCATACCCATAGCCTCCATGAACTTCTTTGTAACCGGAGCCTGTACTGCCTACGTGGCCATTCCAATCACCACATGGGATGAGGAATTCTGATGATGAGATCATTGCAGTCAGGGCCCTAAGTTGGTCGTAGATTAGATCCTTTACAAAATCACTGAGACCACACTATTATATCATAAAAAAATTAAACTGTTTTAAGATATGCAATGTGACTTTATGACTTCTCACGAAAAAGTAAATACATTTGTTAATAAGAACTTTAAGAAGGTAGTAAGCAAGCAAAGAATTGGTGCAAATATGGAGATTTGTTCTCCTCGGTATAACAGAAAAATAATGTTGAAAAACAATTTAAAGAGGACCTAGCCCCATAGCAAAGCCTGAAGCAAGTCCGACTGCTGATCCAGGATCTCAAGGTTGATCCCTGTTCCGTCCCATACTTTCGTGGAGATTGATCGTGAAATCATTTCTACGGTATTCTCCTCCTTCCAATGATTCAAGAAGGTTGTCGTCAGTTACAAGTGATTGTGTTTGCACAAAGTACTGGTTAACTGCTTAGTCAAGCTTGCCCTGGAAAAAAGTGGTAAAGTTAAGTGACCATCTTGACATGATCATAGCTGTTGACTGGGATGTAAAACATCAAACCAAACAAACAAACAATTTAAAGAGGGCTGCATTTTCCGCAAAAATTATGATTTACAACCATGCAACTAGCAATTTAGCAATATACTCCCATGAAACATCTCAAGATAAGCTGCCAGAAGCATAAACTAGACAGCCTATTATTGCCATCCAGTTGCATGACAAACTACATGAAAAGTTGTTGATTTCTACATGCTCATTTCTTTGAATAAATTAAAGGGGTTGAGAATTTGTTTAAAAAAGCTTATGGTGTAAAACTCATTTATTGAAAAGACATATGTTGTAGGTACACATTGGAATTGCCTCATAGAGGCAATAGGCAATTCCAATGTGTACCTACAACATATGTTGCTGAAAATAAGGAAGAAAACTATTTGGAAATTTACTACATTTTCCAAGTATCATGTCCATTGTCTTTACCTCTTTTAAACATCCCAAACTGCCGATCGGTTTTAAATTTCCTGTCACTCTACTGCAAATTGTTTATATTTGCATGACAGCTATATCTCCAAATTTGAGTTCATGAACTACCTCATTGCTAACCTGGTAGTTGTGTGGTTGTATTTGTGTAGTTTAATCATTCTAAGCAAGAATGCCATGGAAATCAAGATGCACTGTACCACAACTTTTAAGAATGTGCTGAAAAACTCTGTAAAATAATAAACTGCTCCAATTGGATGTTGACCCTCTATTTTGCTGTTACAACCACAGGAAATGTACAAAGTATGAAACCTAGTATGCAAAATTGCACAGGTTTCATATTTCGTTCATTTCGTGTGGTTATACGCCTTTAGATGAAAAAGTAATATTATACACCAACCCCTAGATAAACTGGGCCGTGTAGTGCAGTTGGTAACGTGTCTGGCAACAGATGTGAGTCTGACTGCAGATCCAGGGGTCGCGAGTTCGATCCCGGCCCGGTCCCATACTTTCGTGGAGATTGATTATGAAATAATTTCTACAGTCATTCTCCTCCCTTCCGCTGAATCATGCAAGAAGGATTGTTGTCAGTTACAAGTGAAAGTATGTGCACGAAGTACTGGTCAACTGCTTATTCAAGCTTGCCCAGGAAAAAAGTGTGGTTAGGTGAACTGACCATCCTGCCATGACCATAGCTGTTGACTTGGGACGTAAAGCAACAAAGCAAAACAAAACCTTCTAGACAAGGGATAAAAGATCAAATAATGGAAAAATCAGGTTTTGTCTTCTTATAGTTTAATAGAAAATATTGTATATAATAATGTTTCATATGTTTATTTGTTAAGGAAAAGTTTGGGGTTGGAATGGTAATTTGTATAACATGAAGTTTTGATCTGTTTTTCAGTGTATTTAATTCTATTTATAAGTCTAGAGATATCCTTGACACAGCTGAATGCTATGTATTGTTTCATATCTTTGTGTGGTGAAGTTTGGGGGTTTGTAATTGCAATTTGTATAACATGAAGTTTTGATCCATGTTTCAGTGCATTGATAAGTCTCGAGATATTCTTGACACAGAGCTGACTGCTATGGCTGGTGAGAGCTATGACAGAGCTTACGGGGTAAGTTGTATAACTTCATAAAAAAAGAAAATTTATGAATGCCATCAGGGTGTCAAAAATATAGGATCTAATCATTTAAATGCTCCCAATAAGATCCACACCAAAAGTTTTTGAGAAGAAATAAGAAAAATATCACTTTATGAGCCTAGACGTGACAAAACCCGTCCTCAGGGTTTCTGACAAATTTGAAAGTGACACTCAAACTATTCTCCTCAGCTTCAGAGACTAGTTAGAAAATTGACATTTTGCTTGTAGCAAGTTTAGATATGATACTTTCCAAAAAGCAAATAACAAAGGTGCAGATCAGTCTGTGCTGATGTGCAGGCTGGTCTGCGCCTTTGTTGTTTGCAAACCCCTAAGACAGGTTTTCTTGCATTGAGGCCCTTATGATTTTAACCCTTTTAGCTCACATGAGCCATAGCCTTTAGCTGAGCTATTACAGGGTTCCCACAGGCTTGAAAAGTACTTGAATTTAGAGGGCTTTCTTGAAAAGTCCTTCAAAATTAAATCTGCCTTGAAAAGTACTAGAAAATCACTCAAAATCCTTGAAAAGTCCTTGAATTCTACTATTTTCTGTAGGACTTAGCACTGTAGATAGAGACCTTTACCAGTATAAAAAAGTTGTGCCTATATTTGGTGCAGCATATGCTGCACCAAATAAAGGCACAACAATTTCATACTAATTTTCCAGTACTAATGTCTTCATTATCTCAGTCTAGCATTTCTGAAGAAGAATTTTAACACTTTGATCAGTATTTTCATTAACTTGAAGTCCTTGAAAACTGTTGGAGAGGCTTTTAGAAGTCCTTGAAAAGTCCTAAAATTTTACTCATACTTGCCTGTATGAACCCTGTATTATGATTGTTGGATATCTTGGGTCCATCAGCTATCTGTCCTTAAACATTTTCCTCAAACACCATCTCTAACTAAACCTTTAGGTGGAATTTCACCAATTTTTTAAAGAATGATCCTTCTGTGGTCCCCTTTCATAGTTGTCCATTTTGAACAAGCCTGAGCCTTAGGCATGGAAAGTACTTATATAATGTTCTTGCTGTTGAAAAAGTCTTTGAAAATTGAATCTATATTGAAAAGTGCTGAGAAATCACTCTAGGGACTTTTAAAAAACTTGAATTGTGCTATTTCTTGTGCCTTTATTTGGTGCACAATTTTGCAGACAGTTATAAAGCAAAACAACATTATGTTTATTTTCCAATACTAGTTTCTATATTATATATGTACAGCATTTGTGAAATTGAATTTCAAAGCCTGACTTAATATGTATATATTTCATTTTATCATATTCCTTGAAAACTGTAGGAAAGTTTTAGAACTCCTTGAAAAGTCCTTGAATTTGATATGGGTAAATTTTCTTTCAGGTAATGGTTATTATAGAGAATGATGTTATCGAAGTAGGATATTCATTAAAAATCCTTGAAATTTTCAAAACCCTTGAATTTGATATAGGATATTCAGAACTTTCTTTCAGGCAATAGTAAATGCACAGATGTTATTTGAGTAGGAGTCATTAAAAGTCCTTGAAAAGTCCTTGAATTTGATATAGGTGAACTTTCAGGCAAAAGTATTGATAATGCACTGATGTTATTAGAGTAGGAGTTATTTCAATATAGTCCTTGAAAACAATCAAAGAGTCATTTACAGTCCATCGGGCCGCATAGCGCAGTCGGTAACGTGTCTGGCAACAGATGCGAGTCTGACTGCAGATCCAGGGGTCACTAGTTTGATCCCGGCCCGGTCCCATATTTTCGTGGAGATTGATCATGAAATAATTTCTACGGTCATTCTCTTCCCTTCCGCTGAATCATTCAAGAAGGGTTGTTGTCAGTTACAAGCGAAAGTATGTGCACGAAGTACTGGTTAACCGCTTGTTCAAGCTTGCCCAGGAAAAAGTGTGGTTAGGTGAACTGACCGTCCCGCAATGACCATAGCTGTTGACTTGGGACGTAAAGCAACAAACAAACAATCATTTACAGTCCTTGAAAAGTCCTTAGATTTGACATAAACTTTCTTTCAGGCAATGGTACATGTACAGATGTTATCGGAGTTAGAAGAGGTGATACAGTATAAATTAGTTCCTGAGAGAAGAGAGTCAATCAAACACATGTGGTGGGATAGATTACAGGTATTACAGCCTTTACAAAATAATTGCTTCCATGTTGATAACATGAAACAGTTATTTCAAGATATACATATTGATAGTATTATGACATTTTTAAGACAAATAAATCTTTTTAACAAAATATAATCCCTATTTTTAAAATCGTGTTTTGTTTTACATTTGTATCAGACCATAATACAGATTCTTTAATGTTGTATTCTGTTCAGTTAAAGAGCATGTACAATTATCTCTTTGAAACTGTCAGATATTGTACGTGGTCTCTCCTGTCAACAATCGTACTGCAACTCAATATCATTATACAAACTCATCATCATCATTCCTTTCATTTTATTTATTACAAATTTTTACTTTTTCCATCCACATGATGTTTATTTGAATACCGTCTGACGCTTATGACCCACAAGGATTGATGCATAGTTAAGCATCAAACAAACAAAAAAACAGCCTTTACGACCCCAGATGAATAGAAGTGCTATTTTTTTTCTTGAATTTATTTAATAAGTTTGGGAAAAGAGATAAAATGCAAGGCTTGCTGAGCATTTTATCACTATTTTGCAACGAGTTTGATAAGATAAACTTGACAATACAGAACCACAAATGTTAGATTCTATTGAACATATGACATTAAAATACTTTGGAATTGTATTTCAGGCATGAAAGCCTTAAGATTTTGGCATTATGTACGCAGTCATCACGAGGTACCTAAATATCTAAACCACTAGTGGTTTATTGATTTTAATACATGGTGTTATACCACTCCCAGACACGAGGTCATGTGATTAAAATGTTAAATCTTGCATAATACAGGGTTCGCACAGGCTGGAAAAGAACTGGAATTTAGAGCGCTTTCTTGAAAAGTACTTGAAAATTAAATCTGCCTTGAGTTTGCTGTGAGTTTGTCACTTCCCATTGGTATCCTGGGTCAGGTGTGGTACTTGATTGTATCGATTCCTGATCTTTGCACCCTTACTTACTTTGAAAAGTACTGGAAAATCACTCAAAAGCCTTGAAAAGTCCTTGAATTTTTCTATTTTCCGACGGATTTAGAACTGTTCATAGAGACCTAAGTCGTTATAAAATTGTTGTGCTTTTATTTGTCGCAGCATATGCTGCTCCAAATATAGGCACAACAATTTTATACTAATGTTCCAGTACTAATGTCTCCAATATCTCAGTCTAGTATTTCTGAAGTAGAATTTTAACACTTAGATAAGTATTTTTCATTAACTTAAAGTCCTTGGAAACTGTTGGAGAGGCTTTTAGAGGTTCTTGAAAAGACCTTGAATTTTTACTCATACCTGCCTGTATGAACCGTGTAATAAACAACCTAGCAAATGAGATTTTAGTACTTACAGCATTAGCAAGCAGCTAAGGCTCAGATCAGCTTGCAGGTTGCCCGGATAAGAGGTGGTAATTCCAAATTAATTTTATTACTTCTAAACCAAAACATATGAGTCGTATCAATGTGGCATTTTGACAAGTGTAGACTCAGACAAGCCTGTGCAGCCTCCTTTTAAGCTTAGAAACTCCAAACTATGCTTGGTCAGTAGCTTAACAGTCATAGAATATTCAAGTGACTAGCAAAGGCTCTGATCAGACTGTGCATATGCGCAGGCTGATCTGAGGCTTTGCTGGTCACATATACCACATTGTTGGAAATCTCATGTTATGGGTATTCAAAAGAGCCATCTTGATTTGATAAGACGGTTCTTTTGAGCACCCCAAAACATGTTAAGTCTAATAGGTAGAAATGATTGGCAGTTTAGCATAGTGGTTAAATTTCTTGAATTTTACTGTTGGGATTATCTATGTCACTGTTTACAAGCACCCAAAAACATGTTAAGTCAAATGGACTGAAATGAATAGCAATTTAGCGCTCAAAATATTTGATAGTGGTTAAAATTCTTGAGTTTTTTCCCTGGTATTATCTATGTCACTGTTTGCAAGCACCCAAAAACATGTTAAGTCAAATGGGTTGAAATGAATAGCAAATTAGCGCTCAAAATATTTGATAGTGGTTAAAATTCTTGAAATTTAACCCTGGAATTATCTATGCCATTGTTTACAAGCACCAAAAAACATGTTAAATCAAATGGGTTGAAATGAATAGCAAATGAGCACTCAAAATATTTGATAGTGGCAAAATTCTTGAGTTTTATCCCTATGACTATCTACGTTACTGTTTACAAGTAGGGAGGGCAGTGGCTCAGTGGTAGAGTGCTTGACTGGAGATAGAGGGGTTGCAGGTTCAAGTCTCGTTGTGTCCTTGAGCAAGGCACATTATTCCCTGCTTAGTACTGGTTCAATCCAGGAAGACCCGTTCACATTACTGAAAAACTGTTGACTGGGATGTAAAGAATCAAATCAAACGAAACTGTTTTCAAGCACCCCAAAATTTTTTTCAAGTCTAATGGGTGGAAATGAATATCAATTTAGAACTCAAAATATTTGATAGTGGTTTAAATTCTTTTATCATATGACGTCGCGTCTGGGAGTGAAATAACGCCATGCAATAAAATCTGTAAACCACTAGTGGTTTATAGATTTACGGGAAACGTTATGACGTCCATAACAACGTTGCGTAAATGACAAAATTATAACGTTTTTACGCTTAATGTCATATGATAAATAGAATCTAACATTCGTGCTCTTGTATTATTGAATTTATTAAACTCGTTGCGAAAAAGAGATAAAATGCTCGGCAAGCCTCGCATTTTATCTCTTTTCCCCAACTCGTTTAATAAAATCAATAAAACATGAGCACTCATGTAAGATCCTCTATGAATTTTACCCCTAGGATTATTTATGTCACTGTTTTTTCCAGATTATTGTGTTAAAAAGATTACACTAAGAATGGCCATACTGTAAATTCGGAAATTTTCGCGAGGGTTTTATTTAGCGAAATTTCGCATATGAGAATTTTGTGTAAATATAACCCTAGCGAAATGGCTAAATCTCTCTGTCGTTTCCTGATGTATGTCAATCACGCCCTAGTTGCAAATTTTAACGCTGCAAATATGTCGTTTAAAACTATTCGCGAAAAGAAAATTTTCATGAAAATTTCTGAATTTACAGTACTCAACCATTCTCGCTTGTGAATTTTTCAGGGTTGCCAGAGAGTAGCGGAGGATTGGCAGCGTATTATACAAGTGAGGTCATTGGTAGTGTCGCCGAGTGAAGATATGAATACATGGCTGAAGTATGCTAGCCTGTGTAGAAAAAATGGGAGGCTGGTGAGTAAGGCTAAATGTCTTCATTGTTATGGTAGGTAGATGTTTGGTTGTTAAAAAGCATTTTTGGTTTGTAGATTTTGGTGACTGACTATATCAGAGGGCCTGGATGGGGGTTCTGAAAGTAAGAAAGAGGGCAAAGATCAGAAATCTATACAACCAAGCACCACACCTGACCCAGGATACCAATGGGAAAGTGACAACTTCACAATTAGACATCACAAACGAGAGCCAAGAGGTCAGCCCTTCCCCAGCAGTTGACCACAAGGCATCAATAAATAGACTCACACGAAAGCATTACAAAAACAAGACAGAAGTAACATAAATGATATACAAAAGAAGCACTGCCTTGGAACGGTCAGTAAAAATATTTTACTGGAGGGCTTAAACCGGTTTCACGGCGTGCCAACCTCATCCTTAGTTCAGATGTGGATCAAGACACATAGATGTTTGGTTTGCATGAAAGTCCCCTAACTTATCAATGCATCATTATCAGTATGGGGAAAATCACTTATCATAAAAATTTGGCAATTTAATCACTTACAATGAAATATTTGCCTAATCATTAAAATTCACCTTTTAATCAGTAAATTAAATTTATGTGTACAAAGACACTGCTCATTAATTTTAGAATGTGTTTAATCTGTAATCACAACTTTTGCTATCTTTATAATTTAGTCAGATAATAGTTAAATTTTATACCATAAAATTGCTAAACGTTAACTAGTTGGGCTAAATATCGCTTATCAATATTTAAAATATGGCCAAAAATGGCTAATCGATATACCCCATCCAGGCCCTCATATCATGTAGGTCATACTGGTCAGTACTTTGAAAGTCAAATTTAAACCAAAATAGCTTGTTTGTACCATAGGGTCCATACCTTTTGATTCAAATGATGGATTCTGGCCAGCCTCTGTATGTATTGTATTATTACAAAGGTAAAAAGATCGGGTTAGATTTTGGTGACCTTCACCTAAATTTTAAGGTAACCACTTCATACAGATTGTAAAGATTGTAAAAATGAACATGTACCTGATGACCGGGCCAGGTAGCGCAGTCGGTAATGAGTCTGGCAACAAATGCGAGTCTGACTGAAGATCCAGGGGTTGCAAGTTCCTTCCTGGCCCCATACTTTCATGGAGTTTGATTATGAAATAATTTCTATGTTCATTCTCCACCCTTACGCTGAATCATTGAAGAAGGATTGTTGTCAGTTACAAGCAAAAGTATGTGCAGGAAGAACTGGTTAACTGCTTGTTCAAGCTTGCCCAGGAAAAAAGTGTGGTTAGGTGTACTGACCGTCCCACCATGACCATAGCTGTTGACTTGGGACATAAAGCAACAAAAACAAACAAAAAACATGTACCTGACAGTGTACAAATCTTTAGAATATTGTTTTAGGTTTGCCACAATTTATCTAACAGATCACTTTCCATTGATACTGCATGGTTGGGGGACATTGAATTCTTATGAAAAACAATGTTTTAACCCTTAAAGCGCCAACCACGACTTCAGCAGACAACAAATTTTGCAACATCTTTCCTAGTTATCAACAAAAATAAGGTATGATCTTTCATGAGAAACGTCTGCCAGCAGACGATTCTCATGAAATATCATGCCGTATTTGTTATTTTTTAAAAAGCAGCAAAGCTTGAAATTGTCGTCTGCTGCAAATTATAGGTGGCCCTTTAAGGGGAAATTAGGTGATTAACCTTTTGTATTCTGGAAGCCTCTAAACAGGTACTTAGGTTAACAGTTTAGACTGGATGAAATGCTAGGGTCTACAGTGTTTGCTACGATGGTCGATGATAGAAATCTTTAGGGACTGAAGTACAATTCTAACCTGTGACCCCTTTATATGAAGAATGAACCACCTCGGGTTGACTGTATCAAACCTGCAGTAAGAATTCAGCAGTATACATAGAGGATATTACATGAGTGCTCATGTTTTATTATGCCCCCGCCATTTATAATGGGGGGGCATATAGTATCACCCTTGTCCGTACGTACGTACGTCCCGTACGTACGAAAAATGGTTTCCGGGCGATATCTTTTGAAAACATTGGTGTATTGGATTCATATTTCATACACAGGTATATAACCATAAAATACAGGTCAAGTTCGATTATGGACAAAATCCACCAATTATCAGAGTTATGGCCCTTGATCTCCGAATGAAAAATGGTTTCCGGGCGATATCTTTTGAAAACATTGGTGTATTGGATTCATATTTTATACACAGGTATATAATCATATAATACAGGTCAAGTTCGATTATGGACAAAATCCATCAATTATTATCCGAGTTATGGCCCTTGATCTCCGAATGAAAAATGGTTTCCGAGGGATATCTTTTGAAACAATTGGTGTATTGGATTAATATTTCATACACAGGTATATAATCATAAAATACAGGTCAAGTTCGATTATGGACAAAATCCACCAATTATTATCAGAGTTCTGGCTCTTGATCTCGGAGTGAAAAATGGTTTCCGGGCGATATCTTTTGAATACGGTTATGTATTGGATTCATATTTCATACACAGGTATATAATCATAAAATACAGGTCAAGTTCGATTATCGGTAAAATCCACCTATTATCACCAAAGTTATGGCCCTTGATCTCGGTACGAAACATGGTTTCCGGGCGATATCTTTTGAATACATCGGTGAAATGGATTCATATTTCATACACAGGTATATAATCATAAAATACAGGTCAGGTTTGATTTACGGATAAAATCAACCAATTATTATCAGAGTTATGGCCCTTGATCTCCGAATGAAAAATGGTTTCCGGGCTATATCTTTTGAAAACATTGGTGTATTGGATTCATATTTCATACACAGGTATATAATTATAAAATACAGGTCAAGTTCGATTATGGACAAAATCCACCAATTATTATCAGAGTTATGGCCCTTGATCTCCTTATGAAATATGGTTTCCGGGCGATATCTTTAGAATACGTTGGTGTATTGGATTCATATTTCATACACAGGTATGTAATCATAAAATACAGGTCGAGTTCGATTATGGACAAAATCCACCTATTATTATTAGAGTTATGGCCCTTTGTTAATGACAATGCTCTATTTATGAGAATTTGGCAATAGCGGGGGCATCCGTGTCCCATGGACACATTTCTAGTTGAATTTATTAAGCGAGTTGGGGAAAAGCAATAAAATGTGAGGCTTGCGGAGCATTTTATTGCTTTTTCACAACAAATTCAATAAATTCAATTATACAGGAGCACAATCGTTAGATTCTATTTATCATATCACATTTTTAGAGTGAAAACGTCAAGATTTTGCCATCTTTTACACAATGTTATAATGGACGTCATTGTGTTAAGTTACTAAATCTGTAAACCACCTGTGGTTTATCGATTTTATTGCATGGCGTTATTTCACTCCCAGATGCAATGTCATGATAAAAAGGGTTAATCTTTCTTATTTCAGACCCTGTCCCACAAGACCCTAGTCATGCTGCTGGGTACAGATCCCAGTAAACACCCGGACCAGCCAATATCAACAGCCCACCCTAAGGTGACATTTGCCTACCTGAAACACATGTGGAAAAGTAATAATAGGGTAAGTATACCTTTGTTGTACAGTAAAACCTGTGTAAAACGGCCTTTCTCAAAAAGATAAAAAATTGGTTTACAAGACCGATTGTCGTTAAATGCAGGTCGAAAGTATTGCAGAATGCTCCAATACTTTCGACCTTCATCAAGCTACCATTTGTCATTAAGATATTTGTTTTGTCTTTTTTTGAGTGGCTGCTTTACACATGTTTTACTGTGCTGTATGGAAATATTGTTGATTATGAGGTTCAAGCATGGTTTATATATACACATGCCAGAGAATTATATATTTTCTGAAGGTTAGGGTAAAATAAAATTTAAAAATGCCCCAATGTCAAGATTGTCAGAGAAATTTGCTATTCCAATCATGAATGTAAAAAATGCTTTTTTCCTTGCTGGATCATGGCTCATACAAAAGATATGAGCCAACACATGAGATTTTGGATATATTGCATTGCATTGTCCAGCAAGAATGGCTCAGATGAACCACATGAGCATTTAAAGGGGAATTTGCTCTCATGCTCACCTTGCTGCATCATGGAATAATTTCAATGACAATGACCAGAACAGGATTTTAGGCAAATGAAAACACAAATTAATAGACGCCTTCATTTAAATACGAATTTGTGGAGAGCAACATTTACAAAAAGGATCAGTAAGCAAAATTTACATCCGTTATAAGTAATGCAAAAATGACAAACATGTTTGGTGGTTTTTCATTTTCCTCATGCAACCTACGCTTATAAAAGCTATTGATTGGGTGCAAGATGGGATAGAGCTCTTATTCTGAAAAAATCAGTTGCCGTCAATGACGTCAAAATGTAGTCATCACTTGGTTAAAGTGTAATGTTTATTGGTGCTTCAACATAACAGAAAATCAGATTAAGAAGATAGCATAGGCTTACAATGTAGCCCATCTCATGATTGATTAAAACCTAAAGTTACTGGAAAATGGTACAACATATTTTGAGATAACCGTAACGTTTAACTTTAACTTTCGGCTCATGCTCTGTAGCTGTGAAGATGTTAAATTCAGCAATATTTGTCTTAACGTGTTGGAAGGTATCCAACCGCTTAACTTCTAAACGTGGTTCAAGAAATACTGATTAGAAACCCCGTTTAAATGTGATAACGTAAAGGTATTGATAAAACGTCAAATTGTGCAAACTTGGTGCTTTAATTCTCAAAGAAAGTTCAGCCTATTTCAGCATTTTGTTTTGCTTCTTTTGTTTTCAGTGACCAAACAATCACTTGGAAATGATTTTGGCGTCCCCTAATGATCAGAAATGTCTATGTTAGCCGCTAGTCTTAAAATCTAACGTCACATTAGCACGGCCACTACGTTTGAAAATCCTGTAATGTTTTACAATGAAATCCTTGTCGGTTGATCGGCGCTTGTATATTGATGCCAAAAAATGAAACTTAAAATTCGATGTTGATGGACTGACCAATACAAAACAATTGCTAAATTTATTTTGCATAGTATAGTTTTATAGGTTTAATTTTGATTTCCTCTATATGCCTTCTTTAGGGTCGGGTATGAAAGCCATGACCGCGCCGCGCCAGGAGGCGCGGCCGCGCCGAAATCTGCCGCGCCAGAAATATATTTTTCCCTTCTCGAAGCACAAAGAGGTATAATTCCATTTTTTTTCGCTATATCAACAGCAAACAGTATTATTAACAATTGCTAATAAAAAAAAAATATTAGTTTTCCCGAAATTATGATTTTATAAGCAATTTGACATGTGCCAGGGGTATGAAAGACCCTGCCGCGCCGTGCCGTGCCACTTGCATTAGGTAGTGTTTCCCAGTTATCTGAAAATTACCTGACCCGAGTATCATGTTTTTTTTAAGTAGAAATGAGGATAAGAACGAATAATGGTTCTTATTTTTTTCTTTTCCTGCTTTGGGAAATAATGTTTTCATTAATAAAAACGGCAAAACAAATCCCAAAACACTCAATAGGCCCCTTTTATGTTGAGCGGTCTATATTGATTTGACACCAGTTGTGATTACACTTTGTTTTCATTTGACACACTGCATTATAATTTAATTACTATCAGAATGATTTAATATAACAGAAGCTTTGTGAGATGCATTCAAAATATAAATACATGTATAAGTTTTTAAGTTTCTAACTCTGAATGGATGGGACTAAAACTTACCTGTGGGGCAATTAGTCATCAAAGAAAAATGATTTACCAAAGACCATATCCCAGTTACAGCGTTTTCTTTATTTATCCTCGACCCACTAGCGAAACGCCATTCGACTGTCGTTTCGCGGCGGGCCGATGGTGGCCCTCTAATATGTTTAATGGGATAGTGTCATAAAATCATTTTTGTTTGATGTCCAGCTCCTGCCACTTGGAGGCTATCCCATTTAGGAGCCACACGTGAGTTAGGTGTACAATATGAGCTCAATGTGAGATTTCTAAAAATATGACATTCCGACCATGGTTTATTCAAATAAGTCTGTGCAGACTCCTGTTGCGTTGAGATGCTCGTATTTTTGCCTTTAGAAATTGGTCAGGCAACGTACAAAGGACCTGGCCCCTAGGTTCTAAAAGGTTTTGCATATTCAACTCAGCACGAAATTTATCCTGCTCATAAATGTTAAAATGCCAGCAATTGTTGGCATTTTAACATTTATTAGCATGATAAATATAACATCTGTGAGACTCAAAGCAATAAACTTCTTCATATATCCATAGTTTAGTTTTTATGAGCGGTTAAAATTTCGTGCTCAGCTTAGTTGAGCATGAAAAAAGTTATAAAACCCCCGGGCCCGCTTAAAGTTGATATGTATATGTGTATGCACAGTCTGATCTGAGCCTTTACCGATCGCACATGGCAAATTTTTGGAAGTCTAACATCTCGTCTTGGTTATATATGTTGTGTATTATATTTGGGCCTCGACACTAGAAAGAGGATTATCTCTGGTTGAGGCCCATATAATACGTAAAGTGTATTTGACCTTGTTATATCTTGATTTATATGTTTTAGGAGATGATGCATTGATAAGTTAGGGGTCTTTCATGCAAACCAAATATCTATGTGTCTTGATCCACATCTGAATTAAGGGTGAGGTTGGCGCCGTTAAACCGGTTTAAGCCCTCCAGTAAAATATTTTACTGACCATTCCAAGGCGGTACTTCTTTTGTGGATCTTTTATGTTTTTTTGTTCTGTCTTGTGTTTGCTATGTTTTGTGCGCGTCTGTTTATATGTGCTTTGTGGTCACCTGCTGGGAAAGGGCTGACCTCTTGGCTCTCGTTTATGGTGTCTTCTGTGAGTTTGTCACTTTCCCATTGGTATCCTGGGTCAGGTGTGGTACTTGATTGTATCGATTCCTGATCTTTGCACCATTACTTACTTTTAAGAGGCGCATAATGACATAAATGCTTCTATATGAAAGATGTAGATGAGCAGATTAGCTGGCTGCAGATCATCAAGATCAAAACTGCCAAATAGTGGATACTTTAATAATTTCAAACATGCGATTATAAGTTAAAATAAACCATTTGCGCGTATTAAGTCGAATACGGTAAAAACAATTACAAAAAAAAAAAAACCCTCGTCACGTGCCCATCCTTCATATCCAGCATATTTTAGTAGATTTTTCTAACAACTTATATATCATTATAAAAAGGAAACATAGAACACGAATTTCAATGTTCTTCAACTTCTGATATAATGGAACATAAATATAAATATCTGGATCGAAGATTTAGAATGGAATGAGAATAATTTAGAAACTGTTTGTATACAAAGCGGGAATAACAGAAAAACAACATATTGTTGAAAATGATTAATATAGACCCTCCCTACATTGAGATGCGCAAATTCGTTGCGGCTTGGGTCCATATTAAACCTTCTCAAGAACATGTATACAAGTTTAATAGGAACCTTCCCTACACCGGGATGCGCTAATCGGTAGCGGCTGAGGTTCATATGAAACCTTCACAACAACCTTAAGTATACATTTTGTTGAAAAGGTTTAACATAGACTCTCCCTACATTGGGATGCGCTAATCGGTAGCGACTCGGGTCCATATTAAACCTTAACAATAACATGTAGGTACGAAAAATGAAAAAATACAAGTTTAATAGGAACCCTCCCTACATTGGGATGCGCTAATTGGTAGCGACTCGGGTCCATATTAAACCTTAACAATAACATGTAGGTACGAAAAATGAAAAAATACAAGTTTAATAGGAACCCTCCCTACACCGGGATGCGCTAATCGGTGCTAGGGGACCGTGAACAAGTTAAACTGACCGGTTAATTGTCCAGCTGTAACAACCCATGAAAAAGGGCCTATCGAGTATGTGCGTTATTATTATTATTATTGTTATTATTATATTCCATTATATCGCATTGTATGCCCAAAACACCCATTTAGAATCACCCTTCCCCACATTTCTAGTATAAAAAAACCAGGACATATATTCCAGTTATCGACTGTTAGAAAATTAACAGTAAACTGCCATTAACTTAAGTGGCACGGCACGGCGCGGCAGGGTCTTTCATACCCCTGGCACATGTCAAATTGCTTATTAAATCATAATTTCGGGAAAACTAATATTTTTTTTATTGGCAATTGTTAATAATACTATTTGCAGTTGATATAGCTAAAAAAAATTGGAATTATACCTCTTTGTGCTTCGAGAAGGGAAAAATATATTTCTGGCGCGGCAGATTTCGGCGCGGCCGCGCCTCCTGGCGCGGCGCGGTCATGGCTTTCATACCCGACCCTTCTTTAGAGTTTTCCGTTTCCATGAATGAAGTGTATGATCTTGTATCAGTATTTTTTTCTTTCTTGTGAGGTGTTTTTTCAAGTCAGAAAAATGTCAGGGAATTTCGCTAAAGATATTTTTGTATGAACCATGTAAAGACTTCATGGCAAAGTGAATATAACAGCTCACACAATTGCAAAAGAATTTATTTAGAAAGGTTGTAAACCTATTATCATTTGATATCAGTATGGGGACATGAGCTTCACCATAAAATAGTAATTTTTTGTATATTTTTCTTTTTGCATTCATTTTCCATATAGAATGAAGCTTACAGTAAACTCCAGCATTTTGTACAGCAGTCGCTGCAGACTAAGACACTACAACTTTTAGCCCCGGAAGATACTCAACAGAGAACAGAACTCAATAAACTCATGGCAAGGTAATACATGTTTACCATATTTGTGCTTATAATTAACTAAGACCCTACAATTTCTAGCCCCAGAAAATACTCAACAGAGAACAGAACTCAATAAACTTATGGCAAGGTAATACATGTTTACCATATTTGTGATTATAATTGACTAAGACCCTACAACTTCTAGCCCCAGAAGATACTCAACAGAGAACAGAACTCAATAAACTCATGGCAAGGTAATACATGTTTACCATATTTGTGCTTATAATTAACTAAGACCCTACAACTTCTAGCCCCAGAAGATACTCAACAGAGAACAGAACTCAATAAACTCATGGCAAGGTAATACATGTTTACCATATTTGTGCTTATAATTGACTATGACCCTTCAACTTCTAGCCCCAGAAGATACTCAACAGAGAACAGAACTCAATAAACTTATGGCAAGGTAATACATGTTTACCATATTTGTGTTTATAATTGACTAAGACCCTACAACTTCTAGCCCCAGAAGATACTCAACAGAGAACAGAACTCAATAAACTCATGGCAAGGTAATACATGTTTACCATATTTGTGCTTATAATTGACTATGACCCTACAACTTCTAGCCCCAGAAGATACTCAACAGAGAACAGAACTCAATAAACTTATGGCAAGGTAATACATGTTTACCATATTTGTGTTTATAATTGACTAAGACCCTACAACTTCTAGCCCCAGAAGATACTCAACAGAGAACAGAACTCAATAAACTCATGGCAAGGTAATACATGTTTACCATATTGGTGCTTATAAATGACTAAGACCCTTCAACTTCTAGCCCCAGAAGATACGCAACAGAGAACGGAACTCAATAAACTCATGGCAAGGTAATACGTGTTTACCATATTTGTGTTTATAATTGACTAAGACCCTACAACTTCTAGCCTCAGAAGATACTCAACAGAGAACAGAACTCAATAACTCATGGCAAGGTAATACATGTTTACCATATTGGTGCTTATAATTGACTAAGACCCTTCAACTTCTAGCCCCAGAAGATACGCAACAGAGAACAGAACTCAATAAACTCATGGCAAGGTAATACATGTTTACCATATTTGTGTTTATAATTGACTAAGACCCTACAACTTCTAGCCTCAGAAGATACTCAACAGAGAACAGAACTCAATAACTCATGGCAAGGTAATACATGTTTACCATATTTGTGATTATAATTAATAAGTGCCTTGCTTCCATAAGCAAACAATGGGTAATTTATGGGGTATTTCCACTATATGTGCTTCTGATTTCCAGTCAATTCATTGGTGCAATTTCATAATGTTTACCATATTTTTGCTTATAATTGATAAATGCCCATTCTTCCATAAACAAACAATGGGTATTTTTTGGGGTATTTACTCTATATGAACTTCTGATTTGTGTAAAATCAGCTTCCACAAGACCCAAATGTTGAAGCATGAAAAAACATGACTGTGTGATCCCTATATTACTAAGCAGATATCTTACAAAGTATGTTTAAGAAATAGATCAGCTCTTGCAGTGAATTGTTGAGTAATAATTCACTGTTTGGAGGTCAGTTGTAAAGAAGATCAAATCACGAGCGTGCAGCGCGAGTGATTTATCTTCGTACAACTTACCGACAAACAGTTAATCATTACTCAACAATTCACGCACTGGGGCTGATCTATTTCGATTCTAACACAAAATAAACGACAAAAACACATTTGAAATCTTCAGCTTCTTCCAACTTTCCGCCATTGCACTGATGAACTCCCGCCAAAACTTAGACTACGTCGCATACATTTACATGTATTTGTAACGTCTTTCAAGCGTAAATATGACGTTACACCGTCTAACGTCATGAATGACGTCATTTTCCAGTAACAAATGACGTCAGCTAGCACGTACTTTCCTCGCGATTTCAAAACTGTGAATTATTGTTTGATATATCACACTTTTTTAGCATTGGCTCTATAGGCGAGGTGTGTTAGAATAAGCCACTAGTGGTTTACGTATTTAGTAACAGTAAGTAATGAAGTTCAAAACAACTTGGCATATATTTTGACAAAATCTTAGAACTTTCACGCAGAAAAATATGTAATTTCAAAGTAATTTTAATGTCATATATGATAAATAAAATCTTATATTCATGCTGCCATATTGTTGTTTTTTAAACTCATTGAGAAAAAAACTATAAAAAGCTTGACAAGCCCCACATTTGATCACTTTTCCACAACTTGTTTAATAAATTAATTAATACAAGAGCACTCATGTTAGATCCTATATATATCAGATAAAGTTTGTAATCAAAAAATATTTTTCTTTCTCTACCCAAACATATGTTGTGGGTATTCAAAAGAACCATCTCAATGAGACGTATCTTTTGAGCACCCAAAACATATGTTAGATTTGATGGATAACAAAATATTCACACTTTTAGACTTAAACATTTGTGTTTATCTGTATGAATGTATATTACATTGATTTGTATATAAAGGGTTCAAGCTGGGCCCTGACAGTAGGGAGAAGTGACTTCTCTCCAGGAAAATTAGGGGGAAGTGACAGTCAGTTAGGACGAAGTTGATAGCGCAAAATTACGGCATTATCTGTCAGTTTAGAAGCAAAATATCTATTACACATACTTCTGCTATTAAATGAAAGGAGAAATACAATTCAGTGGTAGTAGATTGTCACCACAGAATGAAAATGAGTCTCCCTAAAAAAAAGTCTCCCTAAAAAAAACAAAAAACTTTTTTCTTTTTTTAGGGAGACTCCCACTTCTCCCTGGGTCCCATTTAGGGCGAAACTTTGGCCCCTAGGGTGACTATTTCGCCCAATCACCCCCTAGCTAATTCCCTGTCTAATGTTTTCAGATGTTACTTGAAGCTAGGCTGCTGGGCAGAATCAAGCCTGGGTATCAATGAGCAGAATGTTCCACAAATCCTGGAGTATTTCAGCCTCGCCACGGAGCATGATAAACACTGGTACAAGGCATGGCAGATAAACAAATATTTTCAGCCTTTAACTGTGGATATTTCCTTAGTCATCATTTATAACATATGTTTTGGCTGCTCAAAAGAACCATCATTGAGACGGTTTTTTTGAGTACCCATAACATAGGATTTGGTTGAGAAATAAATTTTTTTTTTTAAAAATTGGTGCACACTTAACAAAAAGCCTGCTCATTTTTTCAGATGTTACTTGAAGCTTGGGTGCTGGGCAGAATCAAGCCTGGGTATCAATGAGCAGAATGTTCTGCAAATCCTGGAGTATTTCAGCCTCGCCACGGAGCATGATTAACACTGGTACAAGGCATAGCAGATAACAAATATTTTACAGCGTTAACTGTCATTATTTTTAACATATATTTTACAGCGTTAACTGTCATTATTTCTAACATATATTTTGGCTGCTCAAAAGAACCGTCTCATTGAAGCGGTTCTTTTGAGTACCCACAACATATGATTTTGTTGACAAATGAAAAAAAATATTGTTGCACACTTTTAACTTAAGGCCTGCTAATGTTTTCAGATGTTACTTGAAGCTTGGGTGCTGGGCAGAATCAAGCCTCGGTATCAATGAGCAGAATGTTCCACAAATCCTGGAGTATTTCAGCCTCGCCACAGAGCATGATAAACACTGGTACAAGGCATGGCACATAAACAAATATTTTCAGCGTACAACTGTGGATATTTCCTTAGTCATCATTTTAACATATGTTTTGGCTGCTCAAAAGAACCGTCTCATTGAGACGGTTCTTTTGAGATCCACAACATATGATTTGGTTGAGAAATAAAAAAAAAATTATTGCACACTTTTAACTAAAGACCTGCTAATGTTTTCAGATGTTACTTGAAGCTAGGCTGCTGGGCAGAATCAAGCCTCGGTATAAATGAGCAGAATGTTCCACAAATCCTGGAGTATTTCAGCCTCGCCACAGAGCATGATAAACACTGGTACAAGGCATGGCACATGTGGGCTCTCATGAACTATGAGGCAGTTCTCTTCTACAAGCAGAAGGACCATGCTACTGGCTCCTCACAGAACCAGGAAGTTAATTTGCCGATTACTCCTAGACCAGACATGGTAAGGCCGAGTTTTTATACACCCATTAACTTTTTTAAGACTAATGATGAAGTTTGATACAGTTAAGTCATGATGGTCCATTGTATAGATTGTGGTGTCTCCATTGTATAGATTGTGGGGTCTTGAGTAGTTTTTTAAAAAAAATATTATATTTCATTCTCTGAAACTCGATTTTGTCTAACAGTGCAGACCCTTTTGATCAATTTTAATAATTTTTCTAATTCTTATAATACAGAGAAGGTAGGTAAGTAATCATTGTCTAAGCTGGGAAGCATTTTTCAAAATACTAACCTGTCTGATTTGAGCATTGTGGGTACATGTGACATATTTGTTTACCGAATGCGTCACCAAATCATGTGATCCACACGATTGGTCGATTCAAACTTATGATCAATCTGCGTCATCACGCGTGACTGAAACCACTTTTTGGACAAAAAAATGTTTAAGTGTAAAAAATCTTATCATTGTTTCGCTAAATACTGTAATACCAATGATTGGTATTGTTAAGCTACCAAAGGTTACTTGATGTCTCCATAAACAAATTATTTATAGCCATTCAGTGCTTGTTACTTTTTTAACGTAATGTTTCGGGTAATGCACACCGCGTATTGACACAAACCTGACTTTTCAGTCGTGATGTGCCTTAGCAGACAGGTTGATTCTTTAGTATCGCACCTGCACAGACAATGGGTAAGTAACCAGCCTGATCATTAGCTGAAATAATGAAAGCCTGAGACAAGTTGAACAATGTGAGCGTTCGCAGGGGCTCTTTGTTGTGGGACTTATCTTTATTTGTAATGTAAAAAGCCTGGCATCAGTACAACAAGCGCCTAGAGCACTCGCATCATTGAACTCACCTCTGGTCAAGGTGTGAACACTTGAGATGAGGTAAACATTGGGTAACAAAGAGGTACATGCATTAAGAGGCTATTTTGGCCCCCCTATGAGGCAAAAAGATAAAAGTTGGTTTCCACTAGTTTCTTCTTATTAGTTTATTAGAAGAACAGTCCAAGTGTTAAAGTCTGGTATTGATTCGAATTTTACTGTTGCTATGGTAAAATGGCCCCCAAAATAGGCTGAAAATAGGAAAGTGACCATTTTGGAGCAAATTTGAGACATTTGACAGAGAAATTAATAAAGAGCACAAGCAAATACCCCAAAAAAATATTTTAACAGGTGATGAGAATTGACACGGCACACAACATATTAAAAGTTTTTTTTGGTATTAGCTTGTGCTGATATCTAATTCTTAAAAAGTCAGTCTCCGAAAGCCACAAAAGGCAAAAATAGTAATTTCTCTATTTTTCAGCCTATTTCATTGGCCATTTTTGTTACCATAGCAACGATAAAAGTAAAATAAATGCCAGAATTTAACACTTGGTTTATTCTTCTAATAAACCTATTGGGTGATTTTGGTGAAAAGCAACTTTCAGTTTTTTGCTCCAGAGGGGGCCAAATTTGTCCCTTAATGCACGTTCCCCTTTGAAAGTACATGTATATAAGCTATCCATGCTGAATCCAAAATTTCAATAGTTTGGCTAGTCTCTTTAGCTGAACAGACGGGATTGAGCATTACCTGGGCATACACCTGGAAGACAGGTTTTTCTCGCTGCAAAGCCCTATATGCTAAAATGGGTGAAAGCCTTAACCCGTCATATTCTGATGGATTTTCCCATATATATTGATACAGTAAGTATGGGATTGCCCATTTTGTGTTTTAAGGGGTTACAATTGTGATGTATTTTTGTCCCTGAGATTTGTTATAATCTCAGCAAACAGTGCGGATCCTGATGAAATGCAGCATTAAGCATTAAGCTGCATTTCATCTGGGTCTTCACTGTTGACCAAAGTACCCATTTAGGGGTTTCCCATATACAAAGGGTTTCAGTGTAAGTATTCAAAGTTTTTCTCGCATTGTATTTCTTTATTAGTTTCATACTGTTGAAAATATTCAATTTTCAGATCTCCTCCAAGATCCACAAGTACTGTGTGCCTGCTGTCCAAGGGTTCTTTAAGTCTATAGCGCTGTCATCTCAAAATAGTCTTCAAGATACACTCAGGTAAATAACTGGGATTTAGTTTGGCGTTGTTCCTTGTACATAGTCCAAAAAAAAAAGATTGGACTATTTGTCTGAAAAAAAAATGTTTCCTGGAATAAACCAGTACTAAGTAGAGGATAAAGTTTCTTGCTCAAGGTCACAGCTCAGTGCCTCTGTTGAGGCTCTAACCAGACACTCTTTGATCTCAAGTCAAGCAATCTACCACTGAGCCCCTTGGCTCCTATAACCAGGCCTGTGAGGTTCAGAATGGTAAGGGTTTGTAATTAAGTGTCATTTTGAGCATAATTTATTATATTATAAGAATCCATCATGAGTGTGAGGGTGGGATAGAAAAATCCACCCCAAGGATCACAGTTTGGCATCACTAGGCTTGTCTAGTGCAAGGCCATCGTCGCCGGTCCGTCAGGTTCGACGAGCGCTGGCCCACTCTTTTGGCCGAGTATACTTTCCCCTGTGTCCCTTTTTTCTCGTTTCGGTTCATTTTACTTTGTGCTTACCATTTACTGATGCAATTATCAACAATGCTCATTGCACGTGTCATCAATAGACCGACCTAGCCAAGGTGTGAAAACATTAAAAAATTATAATGACACCTGCTTGATTAATTTCATATTAGGATGGTCTTAATGGACATTATCATACTTATGGATCGTGACGAGAGAAAGCCTGACATAGCTGCATACGAACATCAAAGGCACAGACCAGCCTACACATCCGCACAGTCTGATCAGCGCCTTTGTTGTTCGCTCCCAGGAAAGTATAATTGATAAACTTGCTACACGTAAAATTCCAGCATTCTAGCTAATCTCTGTAACTAATGAGGTTGGTTTGAGTCTTGCATGGTCGGAAACCCTGAAGACAGGTCTTCTTGTTGAGGTCCAGATAATTTCTATGATCCAGTTTCATTTCCCTTAAATTGACAATTTGTTTTTTTTCCTTCTAATTAATACGTTTTGACTTAACATATATGAGCATAGTGAGCCTGTGTTTTTACAATGCATTTCGTTACGGATATACAAGTCCCGCCTGTTCCATTTCAGCCTAAGACTTTTCGGCTCCACCAACGTTCATTCAACTTTAAGAAGCCTGAGCAGAGAAGTGTTAAGCCGTCGTTGTTCGACAGTAGGCCCTGGCTCCAATACGATGAAGCCAAAGATCTCATGTTATGCCTACTGAAGCCAAAATCTAGATGAAGCCTGCATCCTTAACTGGTGTTCTACATGTAATTGAAAAGATGCTAGACTAAGTGTATATCTTTTCGAAAACACGACTCTTTGATGTACCACCAAGGACAAGTGCTAAAAGAACTTTGCCAAAACCTGCGGGGACTTAAAACAAACATGCTGTAGGAAAAAATTGTGACTGTCTGAAAATATTTTGTCCAGCATTCAGTTTCTCACGCGACAAGAGATATCTTTTCTGGCAAAAGACCTTGACATCTGGTCCCAAACGCATAAAACCCCCATTAAAAAAGCGCTCAAAATTTAAAAAAATCACGGGGGAGGCCCCTAACAAGAGGGGGAAAAATATAATATCGATAACTTCTGATTACTGATCTTTGCGCTCTTACTTACTTTTTTTCCGCCGGACCGTTTTAGATGCGAGGCGATGGCCCTGTAGTGATGACAAACTGTGATCCCAAGGGAAGGATTTTTATATCTCACCCTCACACAAATAATGGATTCTTTATCTTTCTCACCATTGACTTTTTTATTTTAAAATAAGCTTCAAGAAGTCCCTAATATAAATACATTGAGATGCAATATCACATAATGGCTTCACCTTTACTAAACATTGACGTCAATTGACGACCATGTGCATGAGTTCCAATACAACCAATGAACTGTCCTCTCATGACAGCCTGAGTAAGACAGCATGGGTAAGATAAGAGTTTCTAACCCAGGATAAAACATTAGATATACTTTTCTTGCACACCCAATATGGATATCTGAGATTTTACCCTGGAATAGAAAATATAACTTATCCATGCTATCTTACCCAGAATGTCAAGTAACTTCATTATGTGAAATTGAATCCTAGCATATTGAGGGACATCTGGAAGCTTATTTTGAAATAAATAAATAAATGAAAACAGTGGAGAGCAAGAAAAAGAATCCATTATTCGTGTGAGGGTAGGATTGAAAAATCCGTCCCTCAGCAAGCCACGTGATGTCAAACGGCGATCCTCAGGACGAATTTTTCTATCCTACCCTCACACTCATGAAAGATTCTTATAATCCGGTGTGCAAGAAGAGCACTGATGAGTTTGCTCATCCCCAGAAGAAGAGTAGCACAAAAGAAGCCAACACTGTTACAATGCAGTGACTGCCTCAACTTGATGGTTATCATACTGTCTTAACAGTTAATAATAATGGGGCTAATCAGAATGCACAGATTTGTAGGCTGATCCATCCTGTGATTGCCTACAAAAAAAGGCATTAAATTTTGTTTTCTGAAAATGAAGCTCATTTAATTGCTTGTTAGCTAGCAAACTCTTTTTCCTACAAGTGGTGACTTTGACACAATGTTGGGCCTGATCTGGATCCAAATCGTTTGACACTGATCTTTTACCTAATTATTACAGATTATTGACACTATGGTTTGACTATGGACAGTGGCCAGAAGTTCATGAGGCTTTGGTGGAAGGAATTAAGACCATTCAGATTGATAACTGGCTCCAGGTAAGTTCTGTCGCTTCCACTTTCTGTAAAGTAGCAATAATCACTGTAGTCATACCACCACGGCAATTTGGGTCTCGTCACTTATTCAGTTGCTAAGGAAACTTTCTCATCATGTTCAATTTCTTCATTTTATCACAGATAAACGCCCCAAAATGCTAGGGTTCCGATAATTTTTTGTTCATCAAATTCACATTGTATCTCTTTTAGCTTTAAAATTATATGAAAACTTTAATGTTTGATGTCTAGGCATGAAATAACTAATTACGGTTTCGTCATCGTGGACAATTAATCAATGACGAAACCGTATAATTATGACTAAACTGTAATTGACATTTTTTTTAATATAACTTAAAAATACATTGAAAATCTGTTTTTATCTCCGTTTTGGCAAAACAACACAGAGGTTGTTAACTAGACGATGCAATCTTGAAGCAATCATATTAGAAAGTTCTCATTTTTGTCAGCCTTTATTTGAAGGTAATTTTACTATAACACCGGAGTGGGTGACGAGACCCAAATTGCCGTAGTGAAATGACTACAGTGATAATGTTATTATAAAGCTTTTTGGTCCCTGTAAAGGCGGCAACTTAAATATTCATATCTGGGCATGGTTAGGCTATTTCATCTGCTCAAGAAGGGAAATCAGGTTCTATCTATTTGGTTAAGAGTTAATAAGTTGTTCGAGCCACGCAAATGTGTATGCATTTCATGACAATTTTGACCATATACACTGAGCTCACATTTATTAACCCTTAAATTGCATATCACAAAAAAGTTGTGTGCTTTTGTCAACTGCTGAAAGATTTTTGAAGCCTCTTGGACAAACAGTGTAGATCCAGATCAGACTGCTCCTGTAGGAGCAGTCTGATCTGGGTCCACACTGTTTGCCTCTATACTTATATTAACCAAAAAAGACATTTTTGGATGTAGTGAGTTTGCTGGCATTTTAAGGGTTAAATGGAATGTTTTCTGCGTTTAATGTCTATGGCGCAAGAAAATACAGTTACTTTTGAATAAAACCACGCCTCATTTTCAGCTTTTAGCTAAATTCTAGGTAGACCAGTCCTAATTACCCATCCTTTACATTGACCCAATAGCCTAATAATACCTCAAGATTTACGGAGGACAGTGGCTTAGTGGTAGAATGCTTAATTTTAGAAAAAGGGGTTGCTGGTTTGAACCTCATTGGAGGCTCTGTGTTGTGTCCTTTCAGCTAGATACTTTATCCTCACTGCTTAGTACTGGTTCATTCCTGGAAGCATCCCAACATGACTGAAAATTGTTGACTGAGACTGAAAGCATTAAATCAAACAAACAAAAGTTCAAGATTTGAAGACTGCATTTGGCCTTGCCTTAGTTAATAGCTAGCAGCATACAAAAATAATGGCTGAGATATGGGCCTCGGCGCAAGAAAACCTGTTATTGGGGGTTGTCAAACAAACAGGTCTGCTCAGCTGCAGAAACCAGCTCGAAAATTCACGTTTCTTTTGTAGCAAGTCTAGATACATGTATGATCCTTTCCAATAAGCTGAAAATATAGGCGCTGATCAGACTGCGCAGATGTACAGGCTGATCTGCATCTATATTATATACCTATAAATGATACAACTTTGAACTGTCTATTTCTATTCATCTGATACAGAGAACCTGATCAACAAACTGATGTTTTCTGATATGGTATCACTATCCTTTAAAACGAGGCTAACATCGGTTACCTGTTTTTGTGGCGACGCTACGTAAAGTAATATTCAAGCATGGAACCAGAGGCATAAAACATGATGACTTAATGTCAATAAACGTAACCTAAAATGGCAAACATTCCCGCAATTTTCGGGATTAAAGGCGAAAACAACTTATAAAATCAGAATAATGTCAGAAAAAGGTCTTGTGGATGAGGCCATACCATTGGATCACCCTCGATCCTTCCCATCTCAGGTGATCCCATGGTATGCCCTCATCCACTCGACATGATACAGTACGCCAGATCAAGTTACTATCATAATAATGTGTATTTGTTGTTCGCAAACCATGAAGACAGGTTTTCTCGCATCAAGGTCCATATGAGTGATCAGTGATTTTATTGCCGTTTTAGGGATACAGCCTGTGCCTTTTGAATTTTATAATAAATCCCAATAAAATCCTCAGGTTGGGGAAAAAATCTCCTAAATTGGGAAAATACAGGTCTATCTTGGATTGGGAAGCAGCCTGTATTCGACTGAAAATTAGGCCAAATAAAATCAATGGTGATGCCTGTAGTTTTCTGGACATTACTCATATTTTCATGCAAGAATGAGTGGCTGGAGGCTCCAGAAAAATCATCACATCTCACTATGCTTGTAACAAATCCTCTGACGAAATCCATAGTATTTGAAGAAACTAAAAAATAGCCATGAACAGTCCTTTAGTTAATATCAAAAAATTATTTTTCTTATTTCTCAACCAAAACATATGTTGTGGGTACTCAAAAGAACCGTCTCAATGAGAAGGTTCTTTTGAGCACCCAAAAAATATGTTAAAATTGTTGCATAAGAAAATATTCACAATTGTACGTTGAAAAATTTTGTTTATCTAAACCTATATATGAACAAGCATGAGCAAGACTGAGGAGCGCTTGGCCTAAAGCGTCAGCCATTATCTCCTGGTTTGATACAACTCATTTTTCATCCAAGATCCCATAATAAGTTAAGCAGCATGACATAAAGCAAAATCAGTCTACACATCATATGTAACAATATCTCGGCAAGCAAAGGTGGTTTAAAGAAACTTATTGAATGACAAGTAATACATTGATAAATATTAATTTTATTATAAATAAATTTGGCAATTCCCAGGGACTAGCTCAGAAAAGCAATCAAAATTAAATGCCAAAACTGATGCGAAATATCCAATGTAACTGACAGCATCAGCTTTGTCCAGCAGAAATCGTGTTGATTCTAAATGCGAAAGAATCTACATTTTTGGTCGAAACGACGTCGAGAGTCTTCCAGACAGTTCAAGGGGCACACTTGTTCCAGACCCGTCAGGAAGGCTCTTGAAGAGTAAAGCTCCAAACGAGTAAAGTTCTGAGAAGTTCCCCAGGAAAAACCATAGCTGATTAGAACTGTACGAGTAATTCCCCAAAAATGAAAATGGAATGATAAAGTGGTGTACTTATGCCATTATAGTACAAGTGGACATTCGTTCACACCATGCATTTCAGATGTGCTCAAGCAGATGCATAAACATGTAACTGAAATAATTAATTAGTTGTCGCCTGTTGATGATAAATTTAGTTGCACTTAATCATTTTTGATGAGTATTTGTCTAAATTCAACTGTATTAGTCAGAAAGAGTTCTTGAAATTCTTATAAAATATTTGCTAATCAGCAGACGACAACATACAAACACAAGAAATAAAGATCAGTCATATGAAATAAGCATGAGAAAAAAAAATCAAACACTCTGGAATAAGAAACATAAACAAAAACTTACATCTGAATGGTCTCATATGTAACTGCTTATTAAAGGCCTATTTTCTCTGGTGAAGATGCCCTTCCACAATATGTTATGCAGCATAACATATAGCAAAATCAGTCTCCACATCATATATAACAATATCTCGGCAAGCAAAGGTGGTTTAAAGAAAAAAAAAGAAACATATTGACAGCAAAGCACCATCCCACTAGGGTAAACTAGGTCAACAAAAGTATACAGTAGAGTCTCCTTAATTCCAAGTCCTAAGGACTAGAGGTTATATTTTGGTGTATCAAAATTTTCGAATTATAGGGAGATAAACTCAAAAATGATAATTATCAGTGATTTCATATCAAACATATGTTTTTTGACAGTGATTAAAACAGTTTATAAGTAGACCCTATTATCTCCAGCTTGCCCCTGAATTTTTTTTTTTTCGAATGACCGAGTACAGTCGAACTTCGATGGCTCGAACTCGTCGGGACCGTCGGTGAGAGTTCGACCCATCCATGTGTTCGAGCGATACCTAGCCTGACAATTTTCAAGTTGGTTCATGTGTACTTTATGTCATCACGGACACCATGTTTTTTATCGACCAAAGTTGCAAAGCGCACGTGACACCAACCCTTTGCACGCTAGAGTTAAAATGACAACCTACATGTGTTAGCGAAAGTAAATACATTTACCAGCATGCGCATATGCGCAGGCTGATCAATGCATTTGCTATCGAGTAAGCTGTACCGTTTGTCTTCTTGTGGGTGAATGTTCCTGTTTATGTGTCGCTACAGTTTCTTGCGCGATTCTTGATTACAAAACATCTTATTGTCTTTAATCATTTTCGGCTGCCCTACTAAGTGGTGACAAGTGAGAACTTACTCAAATCTTTGATCTGATAAGTTGCCGCTAATTGCTTCACACGTTCGGCTCGTCAGTTAGGTAACCCAAGGGTAAAATCATCATTGTCACGGAGCGCTTATGAAAATAATAATGCACTTAAATCAAGAGTGTGACTGATTCAAGAAATATTTGGTTCGAGCCATCATAGCGTTTTTACATGAAAAAATCTCCCTGCGGACCGTGCTTTCAGTTCGAGAGTTCGAGCCATCGCTGTTCGAGCCTGGGGTGTATTTTAACATTAAATGTATAGGGAAATTGCTGGGACCGACGAACGAGTTCGAGCGATCCCTGGTGTTCGAGACAGGCGAGTTCGAGCGACCAAAGTTCGACTGTATTTTGAAAAATGGAAGTTTGAATTTTCGAGGTTTTACTGTATAAGAAAAGAAACAAAATTTATTATCAGTATCATTTCAACTTCAAAGGTGATCAAAAAAACATTGAAACCATTACCTCATAGTTTTTCTGAACACTTTTTCCTTTTTGTTTTCAAATAAAATAATGGTTATCAGGCTGGAATTCACAAATTGTTGTCAGAATATAAAACAGGGAAGACCCTGATCAGACTGCTTCTTCAGAAGCAGTCTGATCTGGGTCTGCACTGTTTGTCTTGTTCTTTTTGGCAGGCAATTAGTGTTCCAAATTTTAGACCATCTAGTGACTAGATGGGGTAATCGTAATCTGTAATCATGATTACTTGTAATAGATTACTTTTTTCAGTAATCATAAAGTATGATATGGCATCTACTATAATGACTGCTTTCCTCATTTGCAGGTTATTCCACAGTTGATAGCTAGAATTGATATCCCAAGGACCCTAGTTGGCAGGCTGATACATCAGTTGTTAGTGGATGTTGGAAAGGCTCATCCCCAGGTAAAAACCTCTTTTTAACCTTAAAGCTATACCACTTACCTATTACTTTATGTCGAGACTGAAGGGCCGCGGGTTCAAGCCTCACCGGCTTCACTGGGTTGTGTCCTTGAGCAAGAACATTTATCCTAGCTTAGTACTGGTTTAAACCAGTTCCTATATAACTGAAAGATTGTTGATGGGACGTAAAGAATCAAATCAAACAAAACAAACCTATTACTTTATGACCTTACTTTAAAATGATGTCAAGTTTTTGTTTGATTTGATTCTTTACATCCCATCAACACTCTTTCAGTTATGTAGGAATGGGTCTTCCTGGGTTGAACTAGTACTAAGCAAGGCTTAATTTTCTTGCTCAAGGACACAAGGCAGTGACGCCAGTGAGACTTGAACCCTCGGTCTCGAGTCAAGCACACTACCACTGAGCCAATGCACTCCCTTATGACGTCAAGTTAAGGTATTTACCAACAATATTCGGACACCTCATCTCATCACCAAATGTATCCATTACTTTGAGCAAGTCCATTTAGCAAGTGGATACGGTGAAAAAGGTATTGATTGAATTGCTTTAGATCAAACAAGGGTGATGGGGGGTAAGGATGGATATTTCCACAAGAAATATACATATGGTCATTGGCCATTCTAAATTTAAGAGGTTAACCCCACAAGCAAATTATAACCCCATAACACCATAACCTAACTGTAACCTTTATAAATACAGCGATGGATGGATGGAAAAACAGCCATATAGATAGTCATATTCTATACAGTTAAAAGCCTGAATAATTGTTACACTGCCTGTCAGATGGTACAGATTACCTGGCCATGTAGCCCAGTCGGTAATGTGTCTGGCTACTACAGATGCGTGTCTGACTGCAGATCCAGGGGTCGCGAGTTTGATCCCGGCCCGGTCCCATACTTTTGTGGAGATTGATTATGAAATAATTTCTATGGCCATTCTCCTCCCTTCCGCTGAATAATTCAAGAAGGTTTGTTGTCGGATACAAGCGAAAGTATGTGCACAAAGTACTGGTTAACTGCTTGTTCAAGCTTGCCAAGGTAAAAGTGTGGTTAAGTGAACTAACTGTCCTGCCATGACCATAGCTGTTGACTTGGGACATAAAGCAACAAAACAAACAAACAAAAGATGGTACAGATTTACTTCATTAGATAGATTAGTTTTTCCAAATTAATTAATAGATTGTCTTTAGGCAAGATGGGCCATACTGCAGTGTATCACAAAGCATGCTGATTAATATGTGCTTTAGGCTGAACAGAAAACACTGATGATCCTGATTGGCTGACTGATCTGGGTCTACAATGTTTTTATTAGTAAATATATCTGAGTCCTTCATGACACTTGCTAACTTTGAAGAATTTTGTATTCCAGGCTCTGATATACCCATTGACAGTCGCCTCTAAATCCAACGTGACAGCTAGACAGAATGCTGCGAACAAAATACTGAAGTTGATGAAAGAACACAGTAATACTCTTGTCAACCAAGCTATTCTGGTAAGTTCTTCAGCTCTTTCTGATCGGGCATTGAAGCGCAGTTGGTAGGGAGTTAGTCTGCAGATCCAAGGATCGTGAGTTAGATCCCAGCCGGCCCCATACTTTCGTGGAGATTGATCATGAAATAATTTCTACAGTCACTCTCCTTCTTTCGCTGATTCAAGAAGGGTTGGTGTCAGTTACAAGGAAAAGTATTTGCACAAAGTACTGGTTAGCCACTTAGTTAAGCTTGTCCAGAAAAAAAAGTGTGGTCAGATGAACTGACCGCCTTGACATGACCATAGCTGTTGACTGTGAACAAAACAAAATAACCCTTTCTGAAAGGATGGATTCTCACACTAGTATTTGTACAATTGGTAAAGAATGGGATCATTTATTATATGTTTTATAGGGTAACAGGTCTGAATTATTTCCGACTTATGATGTATTTCTTTCCTGAAGATTGTTTTTAGCTGGCCTTAAGCAAGTTCACAGAGAGCATTTATGTTCTGTATTAAAGTTTTGCATTAAAGATTTTAAGACGTCAGGCTCATTATTTGCAAACCCCTATAACCTATTAGGTACATATTTGTTTTGATGATACACCCTGGTCCAAACTTATTCGGCAGTACCATTCACTAGGATATCTAAGGTCAAAGTCATAGACTTACAATTTTCATGTTAAGAATTTTGCATTTAAGAAAACCCACATTATTTTCGGGCACAATAGCAAAATGGGTTCCCGTTTGGTATGATGATACATACTGGTCCAAAAATCTCTACAGTACCATTATCAACCCCCTAGGTTATAAGCTGTCACTATTTAAACATGCAAGGCCAGATATCTAGTATTTGGTTTTATCAGTCACCCCTAATATTAACTGAATTATTTCAACATAACCAAATAAACGTTTCCTTTCTCACGGCTCGTTACCTTTATCAGGTCATGATGACGTTGCACTTTTTGAATGACGTCGCTAATGACGCTGAATCAACATAAAAATAAAAAATAACATCATAATCGCTAGTTTGAAGAGTGTTCAACAATGGGTTAACTGATAAATAGAATACCAGGTTCGCGTCTTTTGATATCAAGTTTACCAGGCTGGGCTTTGAGAACGCATGTTGAATCCCTCGGCAAGCCTCGCGATGTCAACAAGCGTTCTCAAAGCCTTGCCTGGTAAACTTGATATCAAAGACACTCACCTAGTATTCTCTATATCTCGGCAAGCCTCCCGATGTCAACAAGCATTCTCAAAGCCTTGCCTGGTAAACTTGATATCAAAAGACACTCACCTAGTATTCTCTATATCTCGGCAAGCCTTGCGATGTCAACAAGCATTCTCAAAGCCTTGCCTGGTAAACTTGATATCAAAAGACACTCACCTAGTATTCTCTATATCTCGGCAAGCCTCGCGATGTCAACAAGCATTCTCAAAGCCTTGCCTGGTAAACTTGATATCAAAAGACACTCACCTAGTATTCTCTATATCTCGGCAAGTCTCGCAATGTCAACAAGCATTCTCAAAGCCTTGCCTGGTAAACTTGATATCAAAAGACACTCACCTAGTATTCTCTATATCTCGGCAAGCCTCGCGATGTCAACAAGCATTCTCAAAGCCTTGCCTGGTAAACTTGATATCAAAAGACACTCACCTAGTATTCTCTATATCTCGGCAAGCCTCCCGATGTCAACAAGCATTCTCAAAGCGTTGCCTGGTAAACTTGATATCAAAAGACACTCACCTAGTATTCTCTATATCTCGGCAAGCCTCCCGATGTCAACAAGCATTCTCAAAGCCTTGCCTGGTAAACTTGATATCAAAAGACACTCACCTAGTATTCTCTATATCTCGGCAAGCCTTGCGATGTCAACAAGCATTCTCAAAGCCTTGCCTGGTAAACTTGATATCAAAAGACACTCACCTAGTATTCTCTATATCTCGGCAAGCCTCGCGATGTCAACAAGCATTCTCAAAGCCTTGCCTGGTAAACTTGATATCAAAAGACACTCACCTAGTATTCTATATTGAGCCTGCATCAACTCACATGAGTCTTCACTGCTGGCCTATGCAATATGAACCAAAACCTCCTGTACTGGCTCATAGTTTTTCATAAAATTTAGAAAAATATAAAGTCAATGAATTGCATTCACTCTTTATCAAATTTTCGGCCATGTGCCTTCTTCAGGATAATCGAAACATGCATACAATGGTCGAAAATTTGATAAAGAGTGAATGCAATTCATTGACTTTATAGTTTATTATTCCCTTAGGAATTATAATTTGTAATTATTTTAGAAAAATAGTTTGGATGTTCCTTGCTATTTTGAGTTTTTCTCTGTAGGTGAGTGAGGAGCTGATTCGTGTAGCTATTCTCTGGCATGAGTTGTGGCACGAAGGCCTAGAGGAAGCCTCAAGGCTCTACTTTGGGGAGCGTAATGTTAAAGGAATGTTTGCTACACTTGAGCCACTCCACACTATGATGGAAAGAGGACCACAGACATTGAAAGAGACATCCTTCAATCAGGTATAGCTTACTAAATCTACTTATTCACAGGCACATCATGAGGATGTATCAACTTTTAATTATAGCATAGGCCTCCTTGAAATGGACCCCGACGCGAGAAAACCTGTCTTCGGAGGTTTGCTAACAACAAAGGCGCAGACCAGCCTGCGCATCCGCGCAGACTGATCAGTGCCTTTGTTATTCGCTTTTTGCTAAGAAGTATATCTAGACTTGCTACAAGCAAAATTTCGCTTTCCTAGCTAGTCTCTGTAGCTGAGGAGATTTGTTTGAGTCTCGCTTTTTCAGAAACACCGAAGACAGGTTTTCTCACGTCGAGGCACAAATGTCCATGTTGATGTATCCAGCAGGGCTAGATGTCTATATGTTGGTCAGAATTGTCATTTACATCCATACTTTGACGGCGATGTGAGAAAACCTGTCTATGTGGTTTCCGATGAGGTGAGATTCAAACCAGTTGCTCAGCTACAGAGACTAGCTAGAAAATTGAAATTTCGCTTGCAGCAAGTCTAGATATGATACTTTCCAATAAGCGAATAACAAAGGCAGATGCGCAGGCTGGTCTGCGCCTTTGTTGTTCGCGAACCCCTGAAGACAGGTTTTGTCGCAACTAGGCCCACTTTGTGTATACAAGCAGTCAGGGTTCTGGCGACCTGGCTTTAGTATAGTCCTATTTGTATGTAAACAGATGTGTGTAAACAGTACATTTAGAATTGCAAACAGTGTAGTCTTAACCAGACTGGTATACAAAAAAATGTAAAACTGTGTAAAAATAAATGTGAACTAAAACACATTTGATGGCGCGTCATCGCAAACCCCCACACTCTGGATGATATCTAATGATATTTGATCCTTTGACCCCATCCCAAGGTTACCAGTTTGATCCTAGGGTAAAAAATTTCAGTGGATCCTGGTCTACTGCTCATCCCATTTAATTTGATATGCCACATGACCATGTTCACAAATTTAATTTTTGACCCCCCAGCACCGCTTAATCCCAAACCCTGAGGCATGCATGACCCAGGGGACTGAATGAAAATCCCGTCTGATATGTTTTATATCTTTCATTTGTGAGAAGACATACAAAGTTCAGTTTAAAAATCTTTGAAATTGACTTTGTAAGTAAGATTTAATGGTATTTGACCTTTTGGCCCCTCCCCAAGGCCCCAGGAGGCCGGGACCCAAAAAATTGTGCCGTTGCATGTGCCATTCATGTAAGTAACTCACACACCAAATCTGGATGAATTTGGGAAAAAAAAACTCACCCCCCCCCCCCCAACCCCCCCACGGTACCCCCAAGTCCCACCCCTGGGGCATGACACAGGAGACCAAATGAAAATCCCATCTGATGTATTTTATATCTTTCATTTGTGAGAAGACACACAAAGTTTGGTTTAAAAACTTTAAAATTGACTTTAAATTGAGATTTAATGGTATTTGACCTTTTTGCCCCTCCCCAGGGGACAGGGACCTAAAAAATTGTGCCGTTGCATGTGCCATTTATGTAAGTAACTGACATTCAAAATCTGGTTGAATTTATGAACAAAAAAAATTGGACCCCCACGGTACCCCCAAGTCCCATCCCTGGGGCATGACCCAGGTGACCGAATGAAAATCCTGTCTGATATGTTTTATATCTTTCATTTGTGAGAAGACCAACAAAGTTTGGTTTAAAAATCTTTGAAATTGTCTTTCTAATTGAAATTTAATGATGTTTAATTATAATTGACCTTTTGGCCCCTCCCCAGGGCCCCAGGGAAATTTCGGCATTTTAAAGTACCCAACAAGGGTCCATTCGTGATACGGATGGACGGAGGTGATTGCAAAACCCCCAACGCTTTTTTTAAAAAGTGTGGGGACAAATGTTGTTTTCTAATAGGTGATCAGGTGTGAGATCTGGTATGCGTGCAGCTAGCCAGTTACCTGGAAAGGGGCCCACTGATGTGGATGATGCCCCTGCACCTGCATGTTAATCAAAAATCTGATTATGATGATGATATTATATCAGGTAACAAGCAGGAATAGCAAATGAAGACTGAGCCCTTAAAAACTTTTTTTAGAAATGAAAATTTGCTGAAAGAAAAGTCTTACAACACTGTTGAGAAACCTGAAAACACCTTGCTCAAACCTATAAACCAAAATAACCTTTTATGTTTAATAGGCTTATGGTCGAGATCTGATGGAGGCTCAAGAATGGTGTAAGAAGTATCAACGCTCTAGTAATGTGAAGGACCTCACCCAAGCCTGGGATCTATACTACCACGTGTTCAGAAGAATTTCCAAACAGTTGCCCCAGGTTTGTACAGCACACCATATTTGACATAGTATATGTAGTAGTAGTACATAACTTAGTAAAAATTTGATACCTTCTTTTGAAAACTGTAGATCCAGATCAGCTGGCTCCTGATGAAACCAGCTGTTCAGGCTCCACACAGTTTTTTCATCCATACAATGAATCCATATTACTGTAGATTTGTAAATTTTGGCGAGCATTTTATTTTCGCGAATAGCATTAAAAGATATATAAGTGATGTGAAAAATTCTCGACTGAGGCAATATTTATCTATATCAATAAACCGGTTCCGATAGCCTAGTGGTAAAGGCATCTGCTTCGGGAGCGGGTGGTCGAAGGTTCAGTTCCCATTGTCGGCGGCAGTGGGGTTCGTTTTGATATGGCCGGTTGGTGAGCCGCAAGCTAGTTAAATGAATGGTTACCAATTCCTAGGCTGCCTGATGCCTGGCAAAAGGATGGGATTTGGGAAGTAAATGTGACAAGTGGAGGTGTCTCATAAGTCAGAAATGGCTGGCCCTTTCAATAGGGGTGACACTATAATAAACAAGCACTTTTAATAAAAGACAGAGTGATTTTGCCATTTCGCGAGGGTTTAATTTAAAATAATTTAAAATAAAATAAAGTCCTCTCAAAAATTTCTGAATTTACTGTAGTATTGAAATTGCACAGCTGGAGTAGCTGTAAATTAGAAGTTGATATAACATTCAAAACTAAACATATAGAGGATCTTACATGAGTGCTCATGTTTAATTGAATTTTTAAACGAGTTTGGGAAAAGAGATAAAATGCGAGGCTTGCCGAGCATTTTATCTCTTTTTCGCAACGTGTTTATTAAATTCAATAATACAAAAGCACTAATGTTAGATTCTATTTATCATATGAAATAAAGATAACATTGAAATCTCATTTCTGCCGTAAAAACTTTGTAAGTTGTCATTATGTACGCAACGTTGTTATGGACGTCATAACCTTTCCCGAAAATCTGTAAACCACTAGTGGTTTATCGATTATATTTCATGGCGTTATTTCACTCCCAGATGTGACGTCATATTCAAATTGATGCAAAACATAGACATACATTCTACTCTTGATACCTCAAACTCCAAGGGACTGGGCAAAATGTATCGAGTTATCAGCAATTTGAGGTATTCCAAATCATGCGGTAGTAGCTACCATTTTATGGGCGAAAAGAATCGATTTAAATTAATCCAATAATAGATTGTTATTGGGAGCTTTTACATTAACGGGATGAATTGGCCCAAGAAAAATTGACTTTAGGAACGCATTCAATTTGCTGCATCTCCTGTTTGCTTCTGTATTGGCTTGCCTGTATGATATCTCAAAAACCACTCAGCAGAATATACCAATGATGAAGAGTTAATTTGGTGTTGGTGACCTGGGGTGGGGGTAATGAAAAACTTGTTTTCTGAAAGCAGTTTTGTTTTCTATTCAGATACCCATTTTCTCAAACTTTACAGTGTAAGAATCTATCATGGTAGTGAGATGTGATAACTACAAATTTGCATATGTTGTGGACCAAATTTTAAGTTAGTGTTGAAAAGTGTAAATCCTGAATAAATTGTTCAATAGGAAATTTAGTTCATTAAGAACTACAGTAAAATCCGTCTGAAGTGGCCACTCAAAAGGAAGACAAAAAGTTGGTTTTCAAGGCCGAATATTGCTTAATGCAGGTCAAAAGTATTGTAGAATGCTCCAAGTGGAGCATTCTGCAATACTTTTGACCTTCATTAAGCTACCATTTGTCATTAAGATATTTGTTTTGTCTATTTTTCAGTGGCTGCTTAAGACAGGTTTTACTGTATCATCATATTTAAAGAAATTTAACAGACTTGCAGATAAGAGTGGGTAATAGAAAAAACTAATTTTCTTATTTCTGAACATATGTTGTGGGTACTCCAAGTTTAAAGGGTTCCACCGAGTACCCAAAGCATGTGTTTAAAGTGATGGATAAAAAAATATTCACAATTTTAGACTCAGAAATGTTGCTTATCTGGACCTATGATCAATGTGATATGCCATGATTTTTTTGCAGCTGACATCCCTAGAGGTCCAGTATGTGTCCCCTAAATTGTTAAGATGTCAGGACCTAGAACTAGCTGTACCAGGGACATATGATCCTAATCAGCCGGTTGTGAAGATAAGAAAAGTTCAGAGCTCTCTACAGGTGATCACCTCCAAGCAGAGGCCCAGGAAACTAAGTATATTTGGTAAGTTGTAAGGCTTTTGAAGTGTCAAAATATATTTGGACAAAATTATATTATTGGCTTGGAAGTTGGAAAACCTGATTTTTTTGGCATGTAAGCATATCAGGCACACATCAGCTTGTACATTGCTATTTACTTCTGTTTAGTATTCAAGTTTACATGTACATTCTTCTGTCTGCTTGCAATGCAATAAAACAGTGAATTAGAATGTGATAAACTTATTATAACATCATGTTTTTATTAAAGTCCTCAGTATCAACCAGAGACCCCAAAATAAGCCTTAGAAGCTTTCAGGCTTATTATGGGGTTTTCAGTCTTATTATGGGGTTTCAGGCTTATTATGGGGTTTCAGGCTTATTATGGGGTTTCAGGCTTATGGGGTTTCAGGCTTATTATGTGGTCACAGGCCTTTTATGGGGTATCAGGCTTATGGGGTTCTGGGCTTATTATGGGTTCTCAGGTTGATACATTGAGCAACAACCAAAACACTGTATCCGGCTATTAGTTAAGAGTGGGTAAAGAAAAGATAATTTTCTTATTTCTAAACCAAAACATGTTGTGGGTGCTCTAAAGAACCTTCTCATTGAGAAAATATTTACAATTGCACACTCATCTATACCTGTGCTGTATGATAATCTCTAGTGATCTCACTGGCCGACCAGTATATGCGCCTCGTCACGAGAACACCTGTCTTCGGGGTTTCCGACAAAATGAGATTCAATCCAGCCTGCTCAGCTATAGGGACTAGCTAGAAAATTGAAATTTCGCTTGTAGCAAGCTTTGATATGGTGCTTTCCAAAAAGGAATAACAAAAGCGTTGATCAGACAGTGCAGGCTGGTCTGCGCCTTTGTTGTTCGCATACCCCTGAAGACAGGTTTTCTTGCAACGAGGCCCATATAAAAGAATATATTTTACTTACAGGTAGCAATGGTCAAGAGTATAATTTCTTACTGAAGGGTCACGAGGATCTGAGGCAAGATGAAAGGGTGATGCAATTGTTCGGGCTAGTCAACTCTCTCCTCTTGAGTGATCCAGAAACCTTCCGCAGAAACCTCACGTAAGTTGTATTTGATTTAGTGTAAACAGCAATGGCCAAGAGTATAATTTCTTACTGAAGGGTCACGAGGATCTGAGGCAAGATGAAAGGGTGATGCAGTTGTTTGGATTAGTCAACTCTCTCCTCTTGAGTGATCCAGAAACCTTCCGCAGAAACCTCACGTAAGTTGTATTTGATATAGTGTAAACAGCAATGGCCAAGAGTATAATTTCTTACTGAAGGGTCACGAGGATCTGAGGCAAGATGAAAGGGTGATGCAGTTGTTTGGATTAGTCAACTCTCTCCTCTTGAGTGATCCAGAAACCTTCCGCAGAAACCTCACGTAAGTTGTATTTGATATAGTGTAAACAGCAATGGCCAAGAGTATAATTTCTTACTGAAGGGTCACGAGGATCTGAGGCAAGATGAAAGGGTGATGCAGTTGTTTGGATTAGTCAACTCTCTCCTCTTGAGTGATCCAGAAACCTTCCGCAGAAACCTCACGTAAGTTGTATTTGATATAGTGTAAACAGCAATGGCCAAGAGTATAATTTCTTACTGAAGGGTCACGAGGATCTGAGGCAAGATGAAAGGGTGATGCAATTGTTCGGGCTAGTCAACTCTCTCCTCTTGAGTGATCCAGAAACCTTCCGCAGAAACCTCACGTAAGTTGTATTTGATATAGTGTAAACAGCAATGGCCAAGAGTATAATTTCTTACTGAAGGGTCACGAGGATCTGAGGCAAGATGAAAGGGTGATGCAATTGTTCGGGCTAGTCAACTCTCTCCTCTTGAGTGATCCAGAAACCTTCCGCAGAAACCTCACGTAAGTTGTATTTGATATAGTGTAAACAGCAATGGCCAAGAGTATAATTTCTTACTGAAGGGTCACGAGGATCTGAGGCAAGATGAAAGGGTGATGCAATTGTTCGGGCTAGTCAACTCTCTCCTCTTGAGTGATCCAGAAACCTTCCGCAGAAACCTCACGTAAGTTGTATTTGATATAGTGTAAACAGCAATGGCCAAGAGTATAATTTCTTACTGAAGGGTCACGAGGATCTGAGGCAAGATGAAAGGGTGATGCAATTGTTCGGGCTAGTCAACTCTCTCCTCTTGAGTGATCCAGAAACCTTCCGCAGAAACCTCACGTAAGTTGTATTTGATATAGTGTAAACAGCAATGGCCAAGAGTATAATTTCTTACTGAAGGGTCACGAGGATCTGAGGCAAGATGAAAGGGTGATGCAATTGTTCGGGCTAGTCAACTCTCTCCTCTTGAGTGACCCAGAAACCTTCCGCAGAAACCTCACGTAAGTTGTATTTGATTTAGTGTAAACAGCAATGGCCAAGAGTATAATTTCTTACTGAAGGGTCACGAGGATCTGAGGCAAGATGAAAGGGTGATGCAGTTGTTTGGATTAGTCAACTCTCTCCTCTTGAGTGATCCAGAAACCTTCCGCAGAAACCTCACGTAAGTTGTATTTGATTTAGTGTAAACAGCAATGGCCAAGAGTATAATTTCTTACTGAAGGGTCACGAGGATCTGAGGCAAGATGAAAGGGTGATGCAGTTGTTTGGATTAGTCAACTCTCTCCTCTTGAGTGATCCAGAAACCTTCCGCAGAAACCTCACGTAAGTTGTATTTGATATAGTGTAAACAGCAATGGCCAAGAGTATAATTTCTTACTGAAGGGTCACGAGGATCTGAGGCAAGATGAAAGGGTGATGCAGTTGTTTGGATTAGTCAACTCTCTCCTCTTGAGTGATCCAGAAACCTTCCGCAGAAACCTCACGTAAGTTGTATTTGATTTAGTGTAAACAGCAATGGCCAAGAGTATAATTTCTTACTGAAGGGTCACGAGGATCTGAGGCAAGATGAAAGGGTGATGCAATTGTTCGGGCTAGTCAACTCTCTCCTCTTGAGTGATCCAGAAACCTTCCGCAGAAACCTCACGTAAGTTGTATTTGATATAGTGTAAACAGCAATGGCCAAGAGTATAATTTCTTACTGAAGGGTCACGAGGATCTGAGGCAAGATGAAAGGGTGATGCAATTGTTCGGGCTAGTCAACTCTCTCCTCTTGAGTGATCCAGAAACCTTCCGCAGAAACCTCACGTAAGTTGTATTTGATATAGTGTAAACAGCAATGGCCAAGAGTATAATTTCTTACTGAAGGGTCACGAGGATCTGAGGCAAGATGAAAGGGTGATGCAATTGTTCGGGCTAGTCAACTCTCTCCTCTTGAGTGACCCAGAAACCTTCCGCAGTAACCTCACGTAAGTTGTATTTGATTTAGTGTAAACAGCAATGGCCAAGAGTATAATTTCTTACTGAAGGGTCACGAGGATCTGAGGCAAGATGAAAGGGTGATGCAGTTGTTTGGATTAGTCAACTCTCTCCTCTTGAGTGATCCAGAAACCTTCCGCAGAAACCTCACGTAAGTTGTATTTGATTTAGTGTAAACAGCAATGGCCAAGAGTATAATTTCTTACTGAAGGGTCACGAGGATCTGAGGCAAGATGAAAGGGTGATGCAGTTGTTTGGATTAGTCAACTCTCTCCTCTTGAGTGATCCAGAAACCTTCCGCAGAAACCTCACGTAAGTTGTATTTGATTTAGTGTAAACAGCAATGGCCAAGAGTATAATTTCTTACTGAAGGGTCACGAGGATCTGAGGCAAGATGAAAGGGTGATGCAGTTGTTTGGATTAGTCAACTCTCTCCTCTTGAGTGATCCAGAAACCTTCCGCAGAAACCTCACGTAAGTTGTATTTGATATAGTGTAAACAGCAATGGCCAAGAGTATAATTTCTTACTGAAGGGTCACGAGGATCTGAGGCAAGATGAAAGGGTGATGCAATTGTTCGGGCTAGTCAACTCTCTCCTCTTGAGTGATCCAGAAACCTTCCGCAGAAACCTCACGTAAGTTGTATTTGATATAGTGTAAACAGCAATGGCCAAGAGTATAATTTCTTACTGAAGGGTCACGAGGATCTGAGGCAAGATGAAAGGGTGATGCAATTGTTCGGGCTAGTCAACTCTCTCCTCTTGAGTGATCCAGAAACCTTCCGCAGAAACCTCACGTAAGTTGTATTTGATATAGTGTAAACAGCAATGGCCAAGAGTATAATTTCTTACTGAAGGGTCACGAGGATCTGAGGCAAGATGAAAGGGTGATGCAATTGTTCGGGCTAGTCAACTCTCTCCTCTTGAGTGACCCAGAAACCTTCCGCAGAAACCTCACGTAAGTTGTATTTGATTTAGTGTAAACAGCAATGGCCAAGAGTATAATTTCTTACTGAAGGGTCACGAGGATCTGAGGCAAGATGAAAGGGTGATGCAGTTGTTTGGATTAGTCAACTCTCTCCTCTTGAGTGATCCAGAAACCTTCCGCAGAAACCTCACGTAAGTTGTATTTGATTTAGTGTAAACAGCAATGGCCAAGAGTATAATTTCTTACTGAAGGGTCACGAGGATCTGAGGCAAGATGAAAGGGTGATGCAGTTGTTTGGATTAGTCAACTCTCTCCTCTTGAGTGACCCAGAAACCTTCCGCAGAAACCTCACGTAAGTTGTATTTGATATAGTGTAAACAGCAATGGCCAAGAGTATAATTTCTTACTGAAGGGTCACGAGGATCTGAGGCAAGATGAAAGGGTGATGCAGTTGTTTGGATTAGTCAACTCTCTCCTCTTGAGTGACCCAGAAACCTTCCGCAGAAACCTCACGTAAGTTGTATTTGATATAGTGTAAACAGCAATGGCCAAGAGTATAATTTCTTACTGAAGGGTCACGAGGATCTGAGGCAAGATGAAAGGGTGATGCAATTGTTCGGGCTAGTCAACTCTCTCCTCTTGAGTGATCCAGAAACCTTCCGCAGAAACCTCACGTAAGTTGTATTTGATTTAGTGTAAACAGCAATGGCCAAGAGTATAATTTCTTACTGAAGGGTCACGAGGATCTGAGGCAAGATGAAAGGGTGATGCAATTGTTCGGGCTAGTCAACTCTCTCCTCTTGAGTGATCCAGAAACCTTCCGCAGAAACCTCACGTAAGTTGTATTTGATATAGTGTAAACAGCAATGGCCAAGAGTATAATTTCTTACTGAAGGGTCACGAGGATCTGAGGCAAGATGAAAGGGTGATGCAGTTGTTTGGATTAGTCAACTCTCTCCTCTTGAGTGACCCAGAAACCTTCCGTAGAAACCTCACGTAAGTTGTATTTGATTTAGTGTAAACAGCAATGGCCAAGAGTATAATTTCTTACTGAAGGGTCACGAGGATCTGAGGCAAGATGAAAGGGTGATGCAGTTGTTTGGATTAGTCAACTCTCTCCTCTTGAGTGATCCAGAAACCTTCCGCAGAAACCTCACGTAAGTTGTATTTGATATAGTGTAAACAGCAATGGCCAAGAGTATAATTTCTTACTGAGGGGTCACGAGGATCTGAGGCAAGATGAAAGGGTGATGCAGTTGTTTGGATTAGTCAACTCTCTCCTCTTGAGTGATCCAGAAACCTTCCGCAGAAACCTCACGTAAGTTGTATTTGATATAGTGTAAACAGCAATGGCCAAGAGTATAATTTCTTACTGAGGGGTCACGAGGATCTGAGGCAAGATGAAAGGGTGATGCAGTTGTTTGGATTAGTCAACTCTCTCCTCTTGAGTGATCCAGAAACCTTCCGTAGAAACCTCACGTAAGTTGTATTTGATATAGTGTAAACAGCAATGGCCAAGAGTATAATTTCTTACTGAAGGGTCACGAGGATCTGAGGCAAGATGAAAGGGTGATGCAGTTGTTTGGATTAGTCAACTCTCTCCTCTTGAGTGATCCAGAAACCTTCCGCAGAAACCTCACGTAAGTTGTATTTGATATAGTGTAAACAGCAATGGCCAAGAGTATAATTTCTTACTGAAGGGTCACGAGGATCTGAGGCAAGATGAAAGGGTGATGCAGTTGTTTGGATTAGTCAACTCTCTCCTCTTGAGTGATCCAGAAACCTTCCGCAGAAACCTCACGTAAGTTGTATTTGATATAGTGTAAACAGCAATGGCCAAGAGTATAATTTCTTACTGAGGGGTCACGAGGATCTGAGGCAAGATGAAAGGGTGATGCAGTTGTTTGGATTAGTCAACTCTCTCCTCTTGAGTGATCCAGAAACCTTCCGTAGAAACCTCACGTAAGTTGTATTTGATATAGTGTAAACAGCCCATAAATTTTAAGCTGTGAGCTCATTAAGTTTAATTAAGTTTATCATATGATGTCGCGTCTGGGAGTGAAATAACACCATGCAATAAAATCGATAAACCACTAGTGGTTTACAGATTTACGGGAAAATGTTATGACGTCCTTAACAACGTTGCATACATAATGACAAAATTCTATCGTTTTTCCGCCAGAAATGAGATTTCAAAGTAATCTTAATGTCATATGATAAATAGAATCTAACATTCATGCTCTTGTATTAATGAATTTATTAAACTTGTTGCGAAAAAGAGATAATATGCACGGCAAGCCTCACATTTTATCTCTTTTCCCCAACTTGTTTAATAAATTTAATAAAACATGAGCACTCATGTAAAATCCTCATTATATATTTGCATGTTTCATAGATTCTCAGTGATTCCACTGGCCACCAACTCAAATGAAGCATGAGAGACACATAGGGATCATGTTGTTGTTTCATACACGGCAGTATCACACTTTTGGTTTCCGATCAATAACTTTTGAAGGGATGCTTTAATTTCATTTAAAGTTTACACAAGAGTGAAGCATTGTAAAAAAAGGGGTCAAGTTCGAATTTGGAGATCATCAGCAAAATTTTGACTAATTATGGCCTTTTTTGACCTGGTTTAGCCAGGCAATACATTGGATTCTCAGAATTTCGTTAGATAGAATATGGTATACATTTGCAGGATTCAGAGGTTTTCGGTGATTCCACTGTCTACCAACTCTGGACTGATTGGCTGGGTACCTCACACTGACACCCTGCACTCTCTTATCAGAGACTACAGAGAGAAGAAGAAGATTCTCCTTAATATTGAACACAGACTCATGCTCAGGGTAACTATAATAGTGTAATTTTGATATCAGGCATGACATAATTTGATTTCCAAAGTGAATTTATAAGAATAAAACAAAACTTTACTGAATTTGGCAGATTATAATAGCTCCTCTGTTTTTTTTTTTCTTCATTTCATTTATAACCAATTGAACTAATTTGTAGGAATATTTAACACTTAAAGCGCTAATTACAACTGCAGCAGACCACAAATTTTGAGACATCTTTCCCAATTTTCGAAAAAAATAAGGTATGATATCTGACAGCAGACGATTCTCATGAAATATCATGCCTTATTCGTTATTTTGAAAAAGCAGCAAAATTTTAAATTTTCGTCTGCTGCAAAATATTGGTGGCACTTTAAGGGTTAAATAAAGTGCAGAATTTTTGGAAATTTTGAACTATAATCCATGGATATGCAACTATTACTACCTAATTCTCTGGCCCAAATCTATGGAAGAGCAACAGATTTTTTTTTCATTTTCAGATGGCTCCAGATTATGACCATCTGACATTGATGCAGAAGGTGGAGGTATTTGAGCATGCCCTGGAACATACCCAGGGAGATGACCTGGCCAAGATTCTCTGGTATAAGAGTCCAAACTCAGAGGTAAGAATGTGTACCTTGAATTTCATGACACAATATCAAAGTATGCTCCTTGTGAGGTTTGAACATACCTGAAGTTACCTCCTCATGCTATGAGTCATATGCCTAGCCCGCTGCCCTACAGCTGATGATATGAGCCGTGACATGTGATTTCCAACAATGTGGCATTTGACAAGTGTAGACGGAGACAAGCCTGTGCAGCTCCCAGAGGGGGTACTCTAATTTGTTCCGCATACGTAGGCTCGGACCCAGCATCTACCGTTCACCCCAAAAAAATATCAGGAATTTCAAGCACCCCAAAAAAAATTTTGAAATTTTAGCAACCCAAAAAAATATCCGATTTCTGTACCTTGACCTTAAAAAAAGGCCCTAAATTGCATAGAAATGACCCTCAAACTAGCCCAATTTTGTGATGACCCCCCAAAAATATCCACAAAATCTTCATACCCCAAAAAAATATTCATTTATCTGAAAATCCAAAAAAATATTGAAATTCAGAATTTTGAACCCAATAAAATGGGCCGAGCCTACGTATGTGTGAAAATATCAGAGTATCCCCCCTGGGGTGCAGCTGCCTTTTAAGCTTAGAAACTCCAAATGATGTTCAGTCAGTAGCTTAGCACTCATAGAATATTCAAGGGACTAGCAAAGCTCTTGATCAGACTGCGCGTATGCGCAGGCTGATCTGAGGCTATGCTGGTCGCACATACCACATTCTTGGGAATCTCATCTCGCAGCTCATATAGTTGTGATGCTACTTATGTATTGTTATGATACATTCAATTTCAAATAACCTAATTTATTCGTGTTTGATTGTCCAAAATTAGCAATACTAGATCTCTAAGCTATTAAGCAGAGTAAGATCTGCTTAGTACTCTGAAATTTTGCAAAGGAATTATAGGAAAATGACCATGAAATGGTCATTTTCCTATAATTCCTTTGTAAAATTGTCCATTTATAACATGGTTTACTTACAATGCTGTCCATTCCTATGGACTTCAAATATAGCAAAATTGTCCCATTAGATCACAGTTCATTTATAACACGGTCCATTCCTTCGGACTCCAAACATGGCGTTAGAAAGGGGACCACAATGTATGCTTTATAATTGTTGCGGCTTTCATTGTGATAAGAAGTTATTCCTCTTTACAGATATGGTTTGACAGAAGAACTAACTATACTAGGTCTCTGGCTGTGATGTCAATGGTGGGCTATGTTCTTGGACTTGGAGACAGGCAAGTTGCTTCACTTTTAATTCTTTTGCATAGTGGGTTACTTTGCATGCCACAGTAGAGGGAATGCAGTCGATCAGTGGTAGAGTGCTTGATTCAAGACCAAGGGATTGCTGGGTGGAGCCTCACAGGCGTCACTGCGTTGCGTCCTTGAGCAAGACACATTAATCTTTGCTTAGTACTGGTTCCAACCCAGGAAGAACGGTCCCGACATAACTGAAGAATTGTCGACTGGGATGTAAAGAATCAAATCAAACAAAAACATGCTACAGTAGACAGGTATAGGATCTAGATCTAAGTAATACAATGTCTTTTCTGTTGTCTGCAGATTTTTTTTCAAAATTAACTTTTTTAAAACAATGATTTAGAAATACCATTTTGTGCGGGCCTGATCATGGTTGAAACTGTTTGCAAAGGTTATAAAGAAGTAGTGTCACATACCTGCATAACCATTATATAACAAACCTTAAAATGCCGACACTAGCAGGATAAAGACTTAGCCCTTTTCTCCATAATAACGCCTTTTGACGCCTTTGAAATATCATGTATTTAAAAATATTATGGAAAATGGAGCATTTGCGCTCCATTTTCCATAATATTTTCAAAAGTATTCAAAACTTAACTTAAATTTTTCATGAATTTTTTCAATGTTGTCTAAAAATAGAAAATGATGTCATGATCTAAAATAGCCTATGGAGTATAAAGGGTTAAACCATAGGAAACATAAGAAATGTACATCATGGTAGATTTGATATATTTCACAGGCCTCCTGATAAGAGTGTGTATTTGAAAACTATATTTCTTCATTTCTCACCCAAAATATATGTTGTGGGTACTCAAAAGAACCGTCTCAATGAGACCGTTCTTTTGAGCACCCAAAACACATGTTTAAATTGATGGGTAAGGAAATAAATACAGTTTTACGCTGATAAAATTTCCTTATCTGGGACTATGTATTTCAGACATCCCTCCAATCTAATGTTGGATCGTATGAGTGGCAAGATCATCCACATTGACTTCGGTGATTGTTTTGAGGTTGCCATGGTGAGGGAGAAGTTCCCAGAGAAAATTCCCTTCAGGCTTACCAGGATGCTGATCAATGCTATGGAGGTATGTGCATGTTAGTCAACAAGGAAAGAATATAAAATTCGTTGACCACGGGACCTTGCTATATTGAGGCTCCAGTATGCAATTCTGGTGCACTTTCATTTGTTTTGTTTGATTTGATTCTTTACGTCCCATCAACAACCTTTCAGTTATGTAGGGACAGATGTTCATCGATTGAACCAGTACTAAGCTGGGATTAATGTGTCTTGCTCAAGGAAACAACACAGTGACGGTGATTCTCAAACACGTGGCATCTGGGTCTCGAGTCAAGCACTCTACCACTGAGCCACTGCGCTCCCTCTTTCTATTGTAATACAACATCTGATTGAATACTGTTAAAATTTGCACAGTTATCCTGCAAAATATGGTAAACATTCAAAAATTTAGATCACTTTTCTTTCTTTCCTCCAATAAAATGAGCCAGTGCATGAGATTTCCAACAATGTGATATGTGCTACCAGCAAAGCCTCAGATCAGCCTGCCCATACGCGCAGTCTGATCAGAGCCTTTGCTAGTCGCTTGAGTATTCTATGATTGTTAAGCTTCTGATCTAACATCATTTGGAATTTCTAAGCTTAAAAGGAGGCTGCAGAGGCTCGTCTGGGTCTACTCTTGTCAAAATGCAAATTGTTGGAAATCTCATGCCACGGCTCTAATGTGGGTTACCGGGGATGTAATTTGCTAAATGCTTGTCTGAGTAGCAAGCAGAGAAGACCCTGATCAGACAGCTTCTTTAAAAGAAGTCGTATCTGGGTCTGGGCATTTTATTTAGACCTTAATGTTAGGAAACTAGTGTTCAAAATTTCAGAACATTTACCAAACTGACTGAAATTTGATACCATAAGTTGTGTCACTTTTCTTTGGATGATGTGTAAATATGGTTGTATGCAACTTCATGCTATGCTCAGATTTGTGATGAAACAAAAGGATTATTTTACTGAAAGTATACTAAACAAAAATAGAAACTTCACACTTATTTAATCAGCAATATCTCTGCCAATACCTATCTCAATTAAAAACAAATCATATCAAATTAATGGGTGTTCAATTCTCAGTAGATCTGTGTAATTGAAACACAGCTGCAACATGGTGCTTTTGACTAGTAGAGTTGAGAATGAGTAAGGAGTCAAAATAAAAATCACACATCAAAAATCATTTGTTCTGATTCTTGTTTTTATCATCTGGTATGAAACGTTGAGGTGTGTAGCATCTACAGTTGCCGGCTAGAACCGCTTACGTCAATGCATGAGTATAGATTAATGGTCTTTTCTTGGCGTTGTTTTGTTATGTCACATAGATCCTGTGCATAGATAGATATTCCTTTCTGCTCAAACCGTCTCACTATGCCATGAACAATAATGCGAGAGCAACCAAACATCTTTGCCGCAGGTATTATTCATGGTATGGTGACTACCTGCCAAAAGCCTTCTTACGCTCATTTTGATGTACACGTAGCATTAGTACAGTATACTTGGTGGATATTATTTGTTGATTTTCGATGTTTTGACTCAAAAGACTGCCGCATTCTGTGTTTACATATTCAAAATATTGTACTGATAATTTTCCAGACTTAATATGCAGTTAGACGTTTTGTCAATGTTATTCATGAATGCTTGATCAAGTTTGAAACTTTTTTGAATGGTTGTCTTGTCAGATGTGTAGCCTTTATATACACATACTTTTTAAAATAATGAGTCTGTGTTAAAGAGACTAAGTCTGCAACAATGAACATTTTTCGATTTTTTTTATTTTCTTTTTAAATCATTTGTAAAAGTTGAATTAAGTTATGTTTTCACAATAAATCTGTTCACTAGAGCAGAAAACTGCACGGAAAAGTGAAGTATCTTATAAAACAGGTGTGTTTTTCTTGTGTCGGTAATTATTTGCATCCCTCCAATAATTATAGACAGTTAATTTTAACATAAATGCTGTTGTTTCGATACTGATAATTTGTTAAGATTTACGAAATTGGTAAAATGTATACCTGAATTTTAGTTTTTTTACTGTATTCTTGAAAAATAGAAACATTAGTTCTAAAATTAAAAGATCAAAAGTTACAGACTATGCAGCTTTAAATTTGTAAAATTTCTATTTTTGTTCAGTATTGAGGAAGTAGATCAGAATAGGGATAATTGCATGAAAAAAACACCCTCATTTTAAGAGCTATTTCACCAGTTTTTCAGGGGCAATTAACTTTTACAGCTCTGCTATGGCGTCCCCACAAAACTGAAATTTTGACCGTTAATCCATGGGTGAAAGTTTTCAGGGTTATTTCTGAATTCAGGATTTTGAGGCTGACTTTCCATAGAAAGTCAGCCTCAAAATGCTGAATTAGGAAGATTGTAATAGGTTTTCCTGTATATATATACAGTCTGTCTAAAGGTAACTGATCATTTAAACTTGAAAAATTGTGAATATTTAGTGGGCATACTGCAAGTTTTATGACTGGAGTTTCAAAAGTTCAGGATTTTGGAAATTTTGAACTTTCACCCATGTTAATCTTATGCTACTTCCACAAATGATAAATTTGAATACAGTTATCCTTAAACAACTGATCATTTGATTGCTTTTTTTCCTCAGGTAACGGGTATTGATGGTAACTATAAGACCACCTGTGAAAGTGTGATGGCTGTACTACGTAGTCATAAAGACAGTCTGATGGCTGTATTGGAAGCTTTTGTTTATGATCCATTGTTGAACTGGAGACTTATGGACAGTAAGTAAAGACTTTTACAAACACTTTGTTACAAATCAGTATCATTTGAAACCCTGGACCTTTATTGGAAAGTAGAAGACTGGCATTAGATGGCAAAATAATGTTGTTTACATTGAATTGGATAGCCTGTGCTTTATGATAAATCAACTTAAATTTCTTTCATAAAAAAGTTTATTACAATAATTTAATCAATAAACTATCAAATGGTATTAAAGAATTCATGATTTTACATTTATTTTACCCTTAATGACCTATATTTTGGTTAGCAGATTAACTAAGGGAGCAGGCTGATCAGTGTTCATAATATTTGCGTCCGTGGTAAAAGTTTTCTGGGCTGCATTTGAATATATGCTGCTAATGTACATAATAAGCAGGCAACATTTTTATGGCAAAAGAATATTAGCAGGATAAGGGTTAAAAAAGACTGATCAACTAAGAATAAAAATTACTGTTTATTTCAGCAACTACAAAAACAAAGACAAAAGGGAAGCGGTCTGATCCCACATATTCTGGAAGTCAGGAACAAGGAGACATCCTCGAGAACGTCGACTTAACGCAGTCCACCCACAAGAAATCTGTTGCTGCCGAGGCCGGACAGACGGCAGGGGGAGATAACTCACAAGCAGAGGTGTTAAATAAGAAGGCAATAAGTATTGTTGAACGAGTGAGAGCGAAGTTGACGGGAAAGGACTTTCCGACGGAAGATTCTATTGATGTACCAGTACAGGTGGATCTGTTAATAAAACAGGCCACGTCACACGAGAATTTGTGTCAGTGTTATATAGGATGGTGTCCATTTTGGTAGATTTGATAAGTATTGACAGGCCTTTAGTTAAGAGAGCGTAACAGATTTATAATTTTCTTATTTCCCATCCAAAACATATGTTGTGGGTACTCAAAAGAACCGTCTTCATGAGACCGTTCTTTTGAGCACCCAAAACATATGCTAAAAAATATAGGTAAGAAAATATTTAAAATTTAACGCAGAAAACATTTGTTTATCTTAACCAGTGATTGATGTGATAATTTTTAAACTGTACAAAAATAGACAATAAGGATCCTTTTACTGGTTTGACTCATTATGATATGGGCTGTGATACAAGGTTTATGTCTTCGGGGTTTCCTACCAATTAAGACTCAAACCAGCCTACTCAGCTACAGAGACAAGCCAGAATATTGAAATTTTGCTGTTATCAAGTGAAGATATGATACTTTCCAAAGAGCTTATAACGAAGCAGCTGATCAGTCTGTGCAGATGTGCAGGATGGTCTCGCGTCGAGGCCCATATGAGCTGTAACCTGAGATTTCCAACAATGTGGTATGTGCAACCACCAAAGGCTCAGACCAGTCTGTGCATACGCGCAGTCTGATCAGAGCCTTTGCTAGTCGCTTGAATAATCAATGAGTATTAAGCTACTGACCAAACATCATTTGGAGTCTCTAAGCTTAAAAGTAGACTGTACAGGCCTGTCTGAGTCTACACTTGTCATAATGCCACATTGTTGGAGATCACATGTCACGGCTCATATAATCTCTTATGGGACAAAACCTGTGTGCAGGGTTTGTGATCAGGTAAGACTGATATCCAGCCTACTTGGCAGTCTGGGGACTTATGGTTATCCATAGTGCATTTTTGTGATGGTAGGCCATAACACTTACAAATTGCACAAAACACATTCATATTGGTGATTTTATCTTTCTAGAGAATTTGTTATGTATAATATAATTTGATGTGGGCCTTTGTACCAGACCCTAACAGTTTATAGTCCATTGAGTCAGCATTTGAGTAACTGTTATTGTTTCGAGAAACCTGTAGACTACTGGTTTAAACATGTATTTGGTTCATATTTTGTTAGAGAAAAACACTAAAAATCTTTATTTTTTATTTAAATGTCATGATCATATGTTGCCATCTTGTGGTGAATATGTAAAGTAGTGTGTTATGGCTAACCATTGCTATGTTTAAGCTGAAGTACATTACAAAGTTATGGCTTACCATAACAAAAGTGTGTTATGGATACAAAAGTGTTTATGGATAACCATGAGTAGAATATTGAAATTTTGCATGCTACTGGTTGTCTTGAGCTTTGATCCCTTACAGTAAATAACTGAGGCACTGATCAGACTACACTGATGGGAAGGCTGGTCTGTGCCTTTTTGGTAGCATGAAACAAAATCAGGTTTTGTACAGTAGTGACCAGGCCCATATTTGAGGGTGCAGATGGACACAAGCTGAAATTGCTAATCCATTAAATTTTAGCCATGTAATCAGTATTCCTTTTATATGTTTCAGGTCCACAGAGATAAACCATGCTATAAAGGCACAATTTTACAAAAGAATAATTATAGGAAAATGACCATTACAGGAATTATAGGAAAATAATTCTTTTGTAAATCTTTTGTAAAATACCATAGTAAAAAAAATTTGGCAGCCATAACATGACCGTGCTATATCCAAATCTGTGTTATAATGAGGTATCTTATAAGGGGACTGCACTGTATATTAATATGGCCATTCTCATTCATAAATTGAAAAGGTTTTTATTATACATTTATGTAAACAGAAAGTTCCAGAAAGATGCATGATTTTCCAGAACACAGTTTACAGTTGTGTTTTCTTATTTTACACCATAAGGCAGCATGTGAAATTTTGCTATTTATCTTATTAGCTAGCAGCCAAGTCTCTGACAAACCTGCACATGCACAGTCTCACCAGAGTCTGCACTGCTCACATACACATAAAGTAAATAGCTTAGCAAAGACTTGAAGCATATGGTAAATGTTCTAAAATTCTGAACACACATGTTTTTCTATTCTAAAATAAAATGTTGGTTGTCAGGGCTGCAATTTACGAAATGCTTGTCTGAATAGCAAACAGGGAAGACCCTGATCAGACTGCTTCTTCAGAAGCAGTCTGATATGGGTATTCTCTGTTTTTCTAGGCGTATTTGGCAGGCAACTTATTTTCAAATTTTAGATCATTTGCCGTAAATACGATAAGTACCAAAATCTTGTGCGATGGCCCAAATTGTTAGGTTGGGCAAAAAATATGTGTGTTTACTATAGCATGGAAAAATGTAATAGGATAGGTAAGTGGATTTTTTTTCTACAAAGGTTTTACATGTGATGAAGGGGGAAAATATGGCGGAAAAGGGAAATCCCCATATTATACTGAAAAAAATTACGGTCGGCAGCAAAAAAATAGGGATGGTCGGACATTAGTAAACACAAATGATTTTTTTTGCCTTATGACTTATGATTTACAAAATATAATATGTAAATAATTTACAAAATATAATATGTAAATAATTTGACAATCTGTCATTGATAGTGTATATAATAGATCATTGGTAATCTAGAGAAACTGAACATTACAATTGACTCTTTGCATGCCAGTGACGAATTTTGTCATCTGCTGATAATCTTTGCAAACAGTCTGGACCCAGATCAGGCCCGACAGAACATCGGGACTGATCTGGATCCAGACTGCTTGGCACTCTGATGGTATTTCAGAATTTTTCTCTTCCAAAACATAGATTTTGAAAAAATTCAGCAGAGGACAAAACTTATCATGAAATTTACCCAGCATGCAAATTGTTAAGCCATCTGAGGTAGCACTAAATAAAATTTGTTCTTGCACACCGGATAAAGGTATCTGAGATTTTACCCTGGGATAGAAAATCTTATCTTACGCATGCTATCTTACTCAGGACATCAAGTAACATCATCATGAGCCTATTCAGGGACTTCTGGAAGTTTATTTTAAAATAAATAACAAATAAATAAAGTATATAAATAAAACAGTGGTGAGCAAGAAAAAGAATCCATCATTTTCTATCCTACCCTCACACTCATGATAGATTCTTATAATGAGACTGGGAAAAATGTACAGACAATTTCAAGGCTTGTCAGTCGAACGAGGGCAACATTAAGCTAAGGATGACAATGACTTCTGCCATTTCACCCTGGACAAAATGTAAAAATAAACAACAAATACGTCTGGCATTTGGTACTGTTTTGATCTATCTATATTTGCCTTTTCTATATTAATATCAACATTACAACTCATTTTCATCAAATCATCTAGAATATAGGTGTTATCTCTAGACAGCATATATGGGCCACGACTAGAGAAAACTGAGCTTTTGGTTTGTGACTCAAACCAGGCTGCTAGGCTACAGAGACTAACTAGACTATTATAATCTCGCTTGTATCAAGTTTAGATATGATGTTTTCAAATAAGTGAATAACAGAGGTGCTGATTAGACTGTGCAGGATGGTCTGCACCTATGTTGTCCACAAACCCCTTAAGACACCAATGCCCATGAAATGTGTATTATTAAAATGTGTTCAGATTTTGTCGGGTCCATGGGAATAAAGTGGAAGGATGAAAAATTGTATGTTACAATAAATCTACACCACTTTCAGCACCCTAGATAAGCAGCGTATTTGCGTAAATAGGCAATTAAAATCATCAAAAAAGCAATTGAAATCGAATGTGTGCGTACCGAAAAGCAATTCTAATGATCGGTATGCAATTACATGCGATGTCATTGCGTACCATTTGGTCCATTTCATTTCCATTCGGCTAATAAACAAATGCCAGTCGGGTATTGATTTTATTTTTACTAGCGAGCGCGCAATATACTCCACTTTTATGAAAATATCCGTGCCCAGTCAAGTATTTCGCGGAAAAACAAAGTGAAAGTGATGAAAGTGAAACTTTGCAAAGTAAGCACGCTCGAATGTTAACTGTGCTTCAGGAACAATAAAATCCGCGAGTTTGATACTTTAGAAAGGCAGACGATGGGAGTGAATAAATACTCAAGCACATTCCCGATGGCTTCATGCAATAAGAAAAGGGGTCGGGTCTGAAAGCCCCTGCCGAGCCTAGCTGCCGAGTGCCGACCTACATAGTTTATTTTTTCAAATTCATCCTCGGTGAAGATTTTTCATAAATAATCTTTATTTAATATCATCACATAGACTAAAATCGATAAGTGGAACAATAATGATAAAAGTGAATAACAATAATTTTGATTCTATTGCCATTTTATTGCTCGCAGGGGTTCTGAAAGCCACAGCCGAGTGAATCAAGGTTTCAAATGATTTTTATTAGAAATTTGAAAGGTCTACAAGCGAGTTTGGCAAACATTCTGAAAATAAAAGATAATTGAAGAAAAATTTTAAAGGAATCTTACTTAAAAATGCGTTAATTTCATGAAAATCGTCATTTACCTATAGGCCACATCCGGGTCTATTTATAGACATTTTGATTGACCTTAATGAAATGTCAATTAAATCCAAATAATAACTGTTAACTATTATTATTAATGTTCCACTTATTGCTTTTAATCTATGTAATGATTTTAGATAATATTTATTTTTGAAAAATCTCCACAGATGATGATATTGAAAAATAAACATTGTGGGTCGGCAGCTCGGCTCGGCAGGGGCTTTCAGACCCGACCAAGAAAAGGTGTAATCACAGAAAAAAACGTGGCGTAAAAAATATGAAAATACGCAATTGTTATTGCAAGTGCGCAATTGAGGATAACCAGGCTGCGTTAGTACCCAATTGGCCCAAAAGCTTATCTAGGGCGCTGCACTTTTCAAAAACTAAAAGTCTGAATTTGTTTCATCCATGTAGTTTTCATATATTCTCATTCAGTATTGTAGTTAAAACAGATAATTTACTCATTTCATTGTTAAACACTTTCAGCAAGGAACTAATTGTTTCTTGTACAAGAAAAGTCATCACATTCAAGCAGAATTTTAACTTTTAACTCTTTAATGCTAGCTGCGACTTTTGTCTACTACTTATAACTTTTGCAAACAGTTTGGACCCTGGTCAGGACCAACAGAATGTCTGTTCTGATCTGGATCCAAACCATTTGACACTCTGATAAATGTTCTTGAAATAATTCTTGAAAAGTCAATTTTGAAAAAGTCGGCAAACAACAACAAAAGCATGAAAAATTATTAAGCATGCAAGAAGTAAGAAGAGTGATAGTGTTTAACCTGTCTGAACCCTTAGCTGGCTAGTCACTAATATTGTCATCTGCTCCTCTGATCTGCTTATGTTCTTACGTAGCTTTTATCGCAAACAATATGGACCCAGATCAGACTGCTCTATTGGGAGCAGTCTGATCAGGGTTCATAGTGTTTGCTTCAATGGAAGAATCTAGTCTGAAGTTCACTTGAATATATGAAGCAGACATTAAAAAAGCAGCCAACATTTTCAAGACAAAAATTTGTGGCGGGAGAAGTGTTTAGAATTCACTATTTAGCTTTAACCATTCAGATGCTCATCACCATAAAGAGTTGCTATGACATTAAACTTCATCATCGTCGTCATAATCATCGTCGTCGTTGTCATCATCATCACTTACATGCTTCACCATTTTCATTCTGGATACCTGTTTAGTAAACAGTGAAGGCCTAGATGAAACGCTGCATAATGCATCTGCACTGTTTGCTAAGATAAAAACAATCTTAACCCTTTATATACTGGAAACCCCTAAACAGGTGTTTTGGCAAACAGTTAAGACCCATATGTAATGCTACATAATGGGTCTGCACTGTTTGATAGGATAAAAACAATCTTAACCCATTATATACTAGAAACCCCTAAACATGTGTTTTGGCAAACAGTTAAGACCCAGATGAAATGCCACATAATGGGTCTGCACTGTTTGATAAGATACAAACTATCTTAACCCTTTATATACTGGAAACCCCTAAACAGGTGTTTTGGCAAACAGTGAAGACCCAGATGAAATGCAGCATAATGCTGCATTTCATCAGTTTCTACACTGTTTTCTAAGATTAAAACAACCTTTAGGGACAGAAATACATTATAATTGAGAAAATTCTACCTGTGGTCCCTTAAAATACACAATGGGCAGTCCCATACTTTTTGTATTAATATGTATGTGCAAATCCACCAGAATACAGAGGGTAAATGGACATAAATTAATCAGAATATAAAAATTTCGACCAGCAACCCCTTTAAACATAAGATGGACTATCCCATATTGTATCAGTATGTTTTTGGAAAATCCATCAGAATGAAAAGGGTTAAAAAAAGAAAGTCTTGAGTGTATTTTGTTAATGTGCTTGTATTTGTGTCTTGATGCTGGAAAACCTGTCTTCAGAGGCTTACAAACAACAAAGGCGCATACCAGCCAACGCATTCTGATCAGTGTCTGTCTTATTGGCTTATTGGGGAAAATATATATAGACTTGCTGTGAGCGAAATTTCAATTTTCCAGCTAGTCTCTGTAGCTGCTCAATCTGCACTGTTCCCATTTAGAGGCTAAATAAGGCATTCCAAAATTTGCCCTTTCCCTTGTTTATTTTCACACATTAATATACTGCATAATATGTGTAAAAGAGTTCTTCAAAGATGATTCTGCTGAAGCCAGCTGATCAATATCCACACATTTTCATCGATAAATCTATATAAATAATAATAATAATAATAAAAAACACTGTATGGCTGGAACTTAGAAGTTCCTATAGTATAGTGTTTTGTTTTGTTTTGTTTGATTTGATTCTTTAAGTCTCAGTCAACAGCTGCGGTCATGTTGAGACGGTCAGTTCACCTAACCACACTTTTTCATTGGGCTTGAATTGCAATTTGTTGGAAACCCTGAAGACATGTTTTCTTGCATCATGGCCCATTTGTCTGTTGAATCCAAATAAAGAATGTATCACATTTTTGTCCTTTAGTGTAGTTTTATTTGCTGTAAACCCATTCGTTGATAAAGAGTATTTATCCTTTTCTTCACTGATGAATTATTCCTTGCAAAGTGGGTATCATCACTGATAGATTATTTCTTTTAAAGAAGGTTTTCTTCTGAATTGTTACTTGGAATTAGGGTTTTCTTCTACTGATTTAGAAGAAATCTTTGGAAAGTGGGTTTTCTTCACTACTCAATCATTCCTTGGAAAGCACTGAAGAATCATTCCCTGAAAAGTGGGTTTTCTTCACTACTCAATCATTCCTTGGAAAGTGGATTTTCATTTGTGTTATTTATGTCTTGTGTGTGTCATACTTCCACGTCTGTGCATAGCTGCCTTGTGGTCACCTGTTGGGAAAGGGCTGACCTCTTGGCTATTCTTTGTGATGTTCAATTGTGTTTTTGTCAATTTCCCATGTGGTATTCCGGGTCAGGTGTGGTACTTCATTGTATCAATTCCTGATCTTTGCTACCTTTCTTTCTTCATTGATTGTTCTTTGGAAAAAAAATGGGCTTTCTTCACTAATGAGTTATTCCTTGGTTTATGGGTTTTCTACACTACTGAATCATTCTTCAGAAAAAGTGGGTCGTCTTTGCTACTTAATCATTCTTTGGAAAGTGTTTTTTCTTTGCTACAGAATCATTCCTTGGGAAGTGGGTTTTCTTCACTACTAAATCATTCCTTGGAAAGTGGGTTTTCTGTACTGCTGAATGATTTCTTGGAAAATGGGTTTTCTTCACTGATGAATTATTACTTGGAAAACGGGCTTTCTTCGCTGATTAATTATTCCTTAGAAAGTGGGTTATCTTCACTGATGAATAATTCCTTTGAAAGATGGGTTTTCATCACTGATGAAATATTACTTGGAAAGAGGGTTTTCTTCACTGATAAATTATTCCTTGGAAATTGGATTTTTCATCACTGATGAATTATTCCTTAGAAAGTGGATTTTCGTCACTGAAGAATAATTCCTTGGAAAGTGGGGTTTCTTCACTGGTAAACTATTTCTTGGGAAGTTGGGTTTCTTCACTGGTGAATCGATCCTTTGAAAGAGGATTTTCTACACAACTGGATCTTTCCTTGGAAAGTGTTCTTTTTTTGCTACTGAATCATTCTTTTGAAAGTGGGTTTTTCTTTGCTACTGAATAATTCCATGGAAAATGGGTTTTCTTTGCTACTGAATCATTCCTTGGAAAGTGGGTTTTCTTCGCTGATGAATCATACCTTGGAAATTGGGTTTTCTTTTCTAATGAATTATTCCTAGGAAAGTGGGGTTTCTTCACTGATGAAATATTCCTTGGAAAGTTGGGTTTTCTTTACTGATGAACTATTCCCTGGAAAGTGTTTTTTTTTTCAGCGAAAAAAAATATTCCTTGGAAAGTGTGTTTCATCACGGATGAATTAATCCTTTGAAAGTGGGTTTTCTTCACTGATGAATTATTCCTTGGAAAGTGGGTTTTCTTCACTGATGAATCATTCCTTGGAAAGTGGGTTTTCTTCTCTGATGAATTATTCCTTGGCAAGTGGGGTTTCTTCTCTGATGAATTATACCTTGGATAGTGGGTTTTATTCTCTGACGAATTATTCCTTGGAAAGTTTGATTTTCTTCACAGTGACTGATGAATTATTCCTAGGAAAAAGGGGTTTCTTAACTGATGAATTATTCCTTGGAAAGTGGGGTTTCTTCACTACTGAATTATTCCTTTGAAAGTTTTTTCACTGATGATTTATTCCTTGGCAAGTGGGTTTTCTCACTGATGAATTATTCTTAGGAAAGTCGGATCCTTGCGGAGTGGAATGGGTATTAACAGCTAACTCAATTGTACTATCCCCCGGCAAAGTTGAGGGATATAGTTTTGGTGTCGTCCATACCGTCTGTCTGTATGTCAAATATTATTTGAGCATAAATCTGTAGCTATCAACTGAGGATGGGGAGCTATGTTTTGGCCTTAGTTTCTAATAACGACCCTTCCTTGTGATTTAGACTCACCAGAGTCACAGTATTTTGGCCTTCAGCAGGGGCAGTACTAATCCGTACTGGTTCAACCCGGGAAGACAGGAACTATTCCTGACATGACTGGATGTTATTAACTGGGAAGTAAAACTCCAAAACGAACACACTTTGTGAGTGTAAACGATGAAGGCACTGGTGAGTCTGTGGGAGTGGAAGGATCATCTGAACCATCGCTGCTTGCATGTGCGAATAGGAATAAACTCTCACGAATTTATAATTGGATGAAGGCTATTAGCTAAATTAAGTACATTGTTGCAGGTACTGGCGTAAAAATTCATACACAGATAGAATATGAAAATAGGAATTTAAGTAATATACACGGTCCATGCTAATTAATACCCGGTGCCGGAACCAATGATTTGGCCATCTTCATCAGAATGATTGTGCTATCACGGCTTAACATATTTACTGCACTATTAAACTTGAATTGAGACTCAGTTTTTTGTTGTTTTTTAAATTGTGCACAAAATTTACTTCGGATTGGAATTTTTGAAGGGGCATACAGAAAGCAAAAGACAAACTTCGCATGGAATTTAACCGAGAGCAGATTATTTCAAGATTCAAAACAGAGAGAGTTATTTTGCTTTTATGAGACACATTCCTTCGACTAAATGTATCCATCTGTGAAGTTTCTCAATGAGGCGGTTCTAAAAAGTACTTACATCATACCTTTTGGAGAATAAGACACACCAACCTGAAGGATACTTAAGATATGGATATCTTGATTGATTGGAATGCTTTTCTATTGACTCAAAAGGGAGGTGTTTAAAGTAACCATGGTAACAAGCCATCTGCGTTTAAGCCATTGAAGTTTCGTTGTAAATGGCTTGAAATTTCACTGTACATGGCTTGAAATTTCAATGTAAATGGCTTGAAGTTTCACTGTAAATGGCTTGAAGGTTCACTGGAAATGGCTTGAAGTTTCACTGTAAATGGCTTAAAGTTTCACTGTGAATGGCTTGAAGTTTCACTGTAAATGGCTTAAAGTTTCACTGTGAATGGCTTGAAGTTTCACTGTAAATTGCTTGAAGTTTCACTGTAAATTGCTTGAAGTTTCACTGTAAATGGCTTGAAGTTTCATTGTAAATGGCTTGAAGTTTTACTGTAAATGGCTTGAAGTTTCACTGTAAATTGCTTGAAGTTTCACTGTAAATGGCTTGAAGTTTTACTGTAAATGGCTTGAAGTTTCACCGTAAATGTCTTGAAGTTTCACTGAACATGGCTTTAAGTTTCACTGTAAATGGCTTGAAGTTTCACTGTAAATGGCTCGAAGTTTCACTGTAAATGGCTTGAAGTTTCACTGTAAATGGCTTGAAGTTTCACTGTAAATGGCTTGAAGTTTCACTGTAAATGGCTTGAAGTTTCACTGTAAATTGCTTGAAGTTTCACTGTAAATGGCTTGAAGTTTCACTGTAAATGGCTTGAAGTTTTACTGTAAATGGCTTAGGGTTGCATTGTAAATGGCTTGAAGTTTCACTGTAAATGGCTTGAAGTTTCACTGTAAATGGCTTGAAGTTTCACTGTTAATGGCTTGAAGTTTCACTGTAAATGGCTTGAAGTTTCACCGTAAATGGCTTGAAGTTTAATTGAACATAGCTTGAAGTTTCACTGTAAATGGCTTGAAGTTTCACTTTACATGGCTTGAATTTTCAATGTAACTGGCTTGAAGTTTCACTGTTCATGGATTGAAGTTTCACTGTAAATGGCTTGAAGTTTCACCGTAAATGGCTTGAAGTTTCACTGAACATGGCTTGAAGTTTCACTGAACATGGCTTGAGGTTTCACTTTAAATTGCTTGAAGTTTACCTGTAAATGGCTTGAAGTTTCACTGTAAATGGCTTGAAGTTTCACTGTAAAGGGCTTGAAGTTTCACTGTAAATGGCTTGAAGTTTAATTGAACATAGCTTGAAGTTTCACTGTAAATGGCTTGAAGTTTCACTTTACATGGCTTGAATTTTCAATGTAACTGGCTTGAAGTTTCACTGTTCATGGATTGAAGTTTCACTGTAAATGGCTTGAAGTTTCACCGTAAATGGCTTGAAGTTTCACTGAACATGGCTTGAAGTTTCACTGTAAATGGCTTGAAGTTTTACTGTAAATGGCTTGCAATTTCACTGTAAATGGCTTGAAGTTTCACTGTACATGGCTTGAAATTTCAATGTAAATGACTTGAAGTTTCACTGTAAATGGCTTGAAGTTTCATTGTAAATGGCTTGAAGTTTGACTGTACATGGCTTGAAATTTCACTGTAAATGGCTTGAAGTTCCACCGATAATGGCTTGAAGTTCCACTGAACATGGCTTGAAGTTTCACTGAACATGGCTTGAAGTTTCACTTTGAATTGCTTGAAGTTTCACTGTAAATGGCTTGAAGTTTTACTGTAAATGGCTTGAAGTTTCACTGTAAATGGCTTGAAGTTTCACTGTAAATTGCTTGAAGTTTCACTGTAAATTGCTTGAAGTTTCACTGTAAATGGTTTGAAGTTTCATTGTAAATGGCTTGAAGTTTTACTGTAAATGGCTTGAAGTTTCACTGTAAATTGCTTGAAGTTTCACTGTAAATGGCTTGAAGTTTTACTGTAAATGGCTTGAAGTTTCACCGTAAATGTCTTGAAGTTTCACTGAACATGGCTTTAAGTTTCACTGTAAATGGCTTGAAGTTTCACTGTAAATGGCTCGAAGTTTCACTGTAAATGGCTTGAAGTTTCACTGTAAATGGCTTGAAGTTTCACTGTAAATGGCTTGAAGTTTCACTGTAAATGGCTTGAAGTTTCACTGTAAATTGCTTGAAGTTTCACTGTAAATGGCTTGAAGTTTCACTGTAAATGGCTTGAAGTTTTACTGTAAATGGCTTAGGGTTTCATTGTAAATGGCTTGAAGTTTCACTGTAAATGGCTTGAAGTTTCACTGTAAATGGCTTGAAGTTTCACTTTTAATGGCTTGAAGTTTCACTGTAAATGGCTTGAAGTTTCACCGTAAATGGCTTGAAGTTTAATTGAACATAGCTTGAAGTTTCACTGTAAATGGCTTGAAGTTTCACTTTACATGGCTTGAATTTTCAATGTAACTGGCTTGAAGTTTCACTGTTCATGGATTGAAGTTTCACTGTAAATGGCTTGAAGTTTCACCGTAAATGGCTTGAAGTTTCACTGAACATGGCTTGAAGTTTCACTGAACATGGCTTGAGGTTTCACTTTAAATTGCTTGAAGTTTACCTGTAAATGGCTTGAAGTTTCACTGTAAATGACTTGAAGTTTCACTGTAAAGGGCTTGAAGTTTCACTGTAAATGGCTTGAAGTTTAATTGAACATAGCTTGAAGTTTCACTGTAAATGGCTTGAAGTTTCACTTTACATGGCTTGAATTTTCAATGTAACTGGCTTGAAGTTTCACTGTTCATGGATTGAAGTTTCACTGTAAATGGCTTGAAGTTTCACCGTAAATGGCTTGAAGTTTCACTGAACATGGCTTGAAGTTTCACTGTAAATGGCTTGAAGTTTTACTGTAAATGGCTTGCAATTTCACTGTAAATGGCTTGAAGTTTCACTGTACATGGCTTGAAATTTCAATGTAAATGACTTGAAGTTTCACTGTAAATGGCTTGAAGTTTCATTGTAAATGGCTTGAAGTTTGACTGTACATGGCTTGAAATTTCACTGTAAATGGCTTGAAGTTCCACCGATAATGGCTTGAAGTTTCACTGAACATGGCTTGAAGTTTCACTGAACATGGCTTGAAGTTTCACTTTGAATTGCTTGAAGTTTCACTGTAAATGGCTTGAAGTTTTACTGTAAATGGCTTGAAGTTTCACTGTAAATGGCTTGAAGTTTCACTGTAAATGGTTTGAAGTTTCACTGTAAATGGCTTGAAGTTTCACTGTTAATGGCTTGAAGTTTCACTGTAAATGGCTAAAAGTTTCACCGTAAATGGCTTGAAGTTTCACTGAACATGGCTTGAAGTTTCACTTTAAATGGCTTGAAGTTTCACTGTAAATTGCTTGAAGTTTCACTGTAAATGGCTTGAAGTTTTACTGTAAATGGCTTGAAGTTTCACTGTAAATGGCTTGAAGTTTCACTGTAAATTGCTTAAAGTTTCACTGTAAATGGCTTGAAGTTTTACTGTAAATGGCTTGCAGTTTCACTGTAAACGGCTTGAAGTTTCACTGTAAATGGCTTGAAGTTTCACTGTAAATGGCTTGAAGTTTCACTGTTAATGGCTTGAAGTTTCACTGTAAATGGCTTGAAGTTTCACCGTAAATGGCTTGAAGTTTCACTGAACATGGCTTTAAGTTTCACTGTAAATGGCTTGAAGTTTCACTGTAAATAGCTTGAAGTTTCACTGTAAATGGCTTGAAGTTTCACTGTAAATGGCTTGACGTTTCACTGTAAATGGCTTGAAGTTTAATTGAACATAGCTTGAAGTTTCACTGTAAATGGCTTGAAGTTTCACTGTAAAGGGCTTGAAGTTTCACTGTAAATGCTTGAAGTTTCACTGTAAATGGCTTGAAGTTTCACTGTGAATGGCTTAAAGTTTCACTGTAAATTGCTTGAAGTTTCACTGTAAATTGCTTGAAGTTTCACTGTAAATGGCTTGACGTTTTACTGTAAATGGCTTGAAGTTTCACTGTAAATGGCTTGAAGTTTCACTGTGAATGGCTTGAAGTTTCACTGTAAATGGCTTGAAGTTTCACTGTAAATTGCTTTAAGTTTCACTGTAAAGGGCTTGAAGTTTCACTGTAAATGGCTTGAAGTTTCACTGTAAATGGCTTGAAGTTTCACTGTGAATGGCTTAAAGTTTCACTGTAAATTGCTTGAAGTTTCACTGTAAATTGCTTGAAGTTTCACTGTAAATGGCTTTAAGTTTCACTGTAAATGGCTTGAAGTTTCACTGTAAATGGCATAAAGTTTCACTGTGAATGGCTTGAAGTTTCACTGTAAATTGCTTGAAGTTTCACTGTAAATGGCTTGAAGTTTTACTGTAAATGGCTTGAAGTTTCACTGTAAATGGCTTGAAGTTTCACTGTAAATGGCTTGAAGTTTCACTGTAAATGGCTTGAAGTTTCACTGTAAATGGCTTGAATTTTCACTGTAAATGGCTTAAAGTTTCACTGTAAAAGGCTTGGAGTTTCACTGTAAATGGCTTGAAGTTTCACTGTGAATGGCTTGAAGTTTCACTGTAAAGGGCTTGAAGTTTCACTGTAAATGGCTTGAAGTTTCACTGTAAATGGCTTGAAGTTTCTCTGTAAATGGCTAAAAGTTTCACTGTGAATGGCTTGAAGTTTCACTGTAAATTGCTTGAAGTTTCACTGTAAATTGCTTGAAGTTTCACTGTAAATGGCTTGAAGTTTTACTGTAAATGGCTTGCAGTTTCACTGTAAACGGCTTGAAGTTTCACTGTAAATGGCTTGAAGTTTCACTGTAAATGGCTTGAAGTTTTACTGTTAATGGCTTGAAGTTTCACTGTAAATGGCTTGAAGTTTCACCGTAAATGGCTTGAAGTTTCACTGAACATGGCTTTAAGTTTCACTGTAAATGGCTTGAAGTTTCACTGTAAATGGCTTGAAGTTTCACTTTAAATGGCTTGAAGTTTCACTGTAAATGGCTTGACGTTTCACTGTAAATGGCTTGAAGTTTAATTGAACATAGCTTGAAGTTTCACTGTAAATGGCTTGAAGTTTCACTGTAAAGGGCTTGAAGTTTCACTGTAAATGGCTTGAAGTTTCACTGTAAATGGCTTGAAGTTTAACTGTGAATGGCTTAAAGTTTCACTGTAAATTGCTTGAAGTTTCACTGTAAATTGCTTGAAGTTTCACTGTAAATGGCTTGACGTTTTACTGTGAATGGCTTGAAGTTTCACTGTAAATGGCTTGAAGTTTCACTGTAAATGGCTTGAAGTTTCACTGTAAATGGCTTGAAGTTTCACTGTAAATTGCTTTAAGTTTCACTGTAAATGGCTTGAAGTTTCACTGTAAATGGCTTAAAGTTTCACTGTGAATGGCTTGAAGTTTCACTGTAAATTGCTTGAAGTTTCACTGTAAATGGCTTGAAGTTTTACTGTAAATGGCTTGAAGTTTCACTGTAAATGGCTTGAAGTTTCACTGTAAATGGCTTGAAGTTTCACTGTTAATGGCTTGAATTTTCACTGTAAATGGCTTAAAGTTTCACTGTAAAAGGCTTGGAGTTTCACTGTAAATGGCTTGAAGTTCCACCGATAATGGCTTGAAGTTTCACTGAACATGGCTTGAAGTTTCACTGAACATGGCTTGAAGGATACTTTAAATGGATTCACCGTACATCTGCAAATGGATTTAAGTTTCACTAAGTGTATTGAAGTTTCACTGTAAATGGATTGACCTAACTTGAGAGCGTACATGTAACTTATATTTCGCATTTGAAGTGATTTATCAGATAAAAAGTGTGAAAACCTGGCCCCGAGATTAAAAGAATTGTTCATGCTCATCTCGACTGAGCATGATTTACCCTATTTATAAATGTTAAAATGCCAACAATTATTAGCAGGATAAATACAAAATATGAGATTTCTAAAACAATTGAAATCATTATTTTCAACATTTTAGATTTTTATGAATAGTTGAAATTTAATGCTCATCTGTACTGAGCATGAAAGTTTTTTTTATAGCCTGTGGACCTGGTATGGTTCTCTGCTTATTGTTTGTTTAGTCTGAGTACAATTTTTTTGTTTGTTTGTTTGATTTGATTCTTTACGTCCCATTAACAATCTTTCAGTTAAACAGGGACGGGACTTTCTGGGTTGAACCAGTACTAAGATAAATGTGTCTTGTTCAAGGACCACAACGCAGTGACGCCGGGGAGGCTCGAACCAGCGGCCCATCGGGTTCGAGTCAAGCACTCTACCACTGAGCCACTGCGCTCCCTATGAGTGCAAAATGAATGAAAGATGAGATTTAACCCATCTGATACACTGCCTAAATATTTAAAGGAACACTGTGCGTTTTGGCATTGATCACAATACAAATGCACTCATAGCCCGACTCATAGCAAGAGTTGCATTAATAAGGCAGAGGCATGTTTGTCCTGTGATTAGTTTTGATTACCGATCAAGGATGGTTTTTCTTGATGAAAATGAAGTACTCCATTCCAGAAATCTCCACGGAACGCATTATGTAAAAATGGAATTTTGCCAAAAAAAATACCCCTTTTTAAAATCAAAGAGCATTAAGGGGCTTTTTGCCCCCCCCCCCCCCCCCCCCCCCCCCCCCCTATGAGGCGAAAATATAAAAATTGCTTTTCACCAATTTGTTTTATTAGTTTATTAGAACAATAACCAAAGTGTAAAGTCTCAAATTACTTTGACTTTTCCCGTTGGTAACAAGAATGGCCACCAAAATAGGCTGAAAATAGGAAATTTACCATTTTGGAGCAAAATTGAGAGGTTTGACAGAGAAATTAACATAGAGCTCAAGCAAATACCAAAAATCTATTTTAACAGAAGATGAGAATTACCATGATACACTACATATTAAAAGAGTTTTTTGGTATTTAGCTGTGCTGATATCTAATTTTTAAAAAATCGGTCTCAAAGAGCCTTAAATTTGGTCAAAATGGCAATTTTATATGTTTTAAGCCTATTCAGTCGGCCATTTTTGCTACCAGAGCCACGATAAAATTTAAATAAATGCCGAAATTTTCCACTCCAGTTATTCTTCTAATAAATCAATCAAAAGAAATTGATAAAAAGTCATTTTTAGTTTTTGGCACTAGAGGGGGCCAAAATAGCCCCTTAATGCATTTTCAACCAAACACCACAATACTATCATTTCTGTACATTCAATAGCCTTTTACGAGGGATGATCTAAAAGTTCTGATCGTTGCCTTGTAGCTTTTGACAAGGACATTTTTGAGAGGCATACTATGCACCATTCAAAAGTTCTAGTTTTTACCTTTATAATGATGCTAATATTTTCTCGCTGTACTGTTTCGATTAATAATTACAGCACATTATATATGGTCCAGTCCATACCACTGGCCTTTTTTATGCCCCCAAAGGAACTTTGGGAGGCATATAGTAATCGCACTGTCCGTCCGTGTGTCCGTCCGTGTGTCCGTCCCGCTTTCGTGTCCGGTCCGTATCTCTTATATTCTTTGAGGTAGGATTTCCAAATTTGGTGTGTGGATACATCTTGGGATGGCGGAATGTCGCGTACCATTTTCGGGTCACTGTGACCTTGGCTTTGACCTCTGACCTAGTTTTTAGAATAATCGTGTCCGGAGAATATCTCTTATATTATATGAAGTAGGAATCTCAAATTTGGCGTGTGGATGCATCTTGGGATGACGAAGTGTCCCGTACCATAATTGGGTCACTGTGACCTTGAACTTGACCTCTGACCTAGTTTCTAGAAACTGCATAGAGTCTTGTGCATATCTCCTATATTCTTTGAGATAGGAATTCCAAATTTGGTGTGTAAATGCATCTTGGGATGACGGGGTGTCACATGCCAATTTTGGGTCACTGTGACCTTGACCTCTGACCTAGTTTTAAGAATTATTGAGTTCGGAGCATATCTCTTATATTCTTTGAGTTAGGAATTCCAAATTTGGTGTGTGGATGCATCTTGGGATAGCGGAGTGTCATGTACCATTTTCGGGTCACTGTGACCTTGACCTCTGACCTGGTTTTTAGAATAATCATGTCCGGAGCATATCTCTTATATTATTTGAGGTAGGAATCTCAAATTTGGTGTGTGGATGCATCTTGGGATGACGAAGTGTCGCATAACATTATTGGGTCACTGTGACCTTGAACTTGACCTCTGACCTAGTTTCTAGAAATTGCATTGAGTCTAGTGCATATCTCCTATATTCTTTGAGATAGGAATTCCAAATTTGGTGTGTAAATGCATCTTGGGATGACAGGATGTCACATACTATTTTTGGGTCACTGTGACCTTGACCTCTGACCTTGTTTTTAGAATAATCGTGTCCCAAGCATATCTCTTATATTCTTTGAGTTAGGAATTCAGAATTTGGTGTGTGGATGCATCTTGGGATAGCGGAGTGTCATGTACCTTTTCGGGTCACTGTGACCTTGGCTTTGACCTCTGACCTAGTTTTTAGAATAATCATGTCCAAGGCATATCTCTTATATTATTTGAGGTAGGAATCTCAAATTTGGTGTGTGGATGCATCTTTGGATGACAAAGTGTTGCGTACCATAATAAAGTCACTGTGACCTTGATCTTGACCTATGACCTAGTTTCTAGAAACTGGTGCATATCTCCTATATTCTTTGAACTAGGAATTCGAAATTTGGTATGTAAATGCATCTTGGGATGCCTGAGTGTCACAAACCATTTTCGGGTCACTGTGACCTTGACCTCTGACCTCGTTTCAAGAATTGTTGTGTCCAGAGCATATCTCCTATATTATTTGATGTAGGAATCCTAAATTTGGGGTGGTGATTCCTCTTGGGATGGCGGAGTGGTGCATACCATTTTTAGTCACTTTGACCTTGACATTGACTTCTGGTCTCATTTCTAGGTTTTTCCAGCTATATTACAGCTTACTTTCCTCAAATGTGTCTTATGCTAGACCAATTCCTTTGGGGGCATTCGTCACGTGTTTGTGACATTTCTTGTTTCATATTATAGAATAATGATAATATTTGAATCTAAATCTTTCAAGCCCAGCATCTTTAAAGCTACAGAGTATAACGGCATTGTCTCTTTACTTTTTGTTACGTGTAATGTCCAATCAAATGTTAGAATGGTGGCAGGTTATGTCGATTCAATATGTACAGCTAAAAGCGGGATTCTTATGACGTCATTGAAATTGACAACTACAACATTTGGAATACATTGCAGGATTTTGATTTCCGAGAATATTCAATTTTTGTCTATCAATTTTGACTAAAAACATGCCGAACCAAATTTCGGCAAAATATTTAAGACCAATTTTTTTTTTATTACGAAACATCTCAATCTTTATTGGAATATTGTAAAAAGTTATACTTTTTACCGAAAAAATGACTGATTTTAAATAAGAATTTTCAAAATTGTTATGGTTTCAGATGGATGCTTTGTGCCCAATTTAATCCCATATTGCATCATTTTACGTTATAGTGCACACTTGGACAATTAATAGGGTTTTATTTTTTGATATACGCATACAAATTGTGTACCTCCGAATATTGACCTAATTTGTAGACTCGTTTTAATTTTCTTATGTGAGTTATTATCAGTCTCCGACAATACCGATAATTCATAATTGCATCAGACAGAAATCAGTTCATCTTCGTTTATCTAAAACAATTTTCACCTTGAATACAGCTGTTGCTACGGCAGTAAGGGTCGGTCAAAACTTCAAGTGGTTCAAAATTTGATTACAGCTGACATTTGCATCGCCAAACATTCAAAGGCCTAGAAAACACAAATCATATAGAAAGTTCGCCATATCTTCAGAACATATTGGCTTAGGGATGATTATTGAGCTACCATAAAAACGAAATGCTGAGATGGCACGTGTCAAAATTGTGGCGTCTCTAACATGCACAGTCTGCTTGATAGGTCAGTGCATTGAGGGCATGTCTGTTTTGGGATAGATTTCCAGTCGCTCCTTCAAGATACATAAAACATGACAGAGCTGTGTATAGACAAAGAAGATATTATCATGTGGTACAGTTTTCAAGCATGTTGCATCGCAGGTTACAGAGATATCACACCAGGATCAGGGGCCTGTTGCATAAACCGTCATTAAAAGTTAACTGCCAGTTAAGTCGTCATTAAGTCGCTGTTAACTTAATGCCGACTTTAACTCTGTTGCATAAAAGTCCATTAACTTTAAGTCGGCATTAAGCTCCCATTAAAGCTGTCATTAACTAAAGTACCTCAGGAGGTACTTTAAAGCCGTCATTAAGTATGGATTTCACCTCTGTACATGTGCATTTCCATGATTTGCAGCCGTTTTGGAATTTACTGAAAATTAGTAGTCATTATCATCAAAACAGATAAAAAAAAAGAGCATTCAAATGATTATCATTATTATTTCAAAGTGACTATTGGCTTCCAGTGCCTAACTACAATACGCTATGGGGAGCAAGGGATTGGGTGGGCATGCGCGGATCCGGGGGGGGGGGGGGGGGGGTATGGACCCCATCGGAAAATCACACGTTATATGGATTGATCTAGATCTAAACCCCCCTCCCGCACCTGGCGAAATTTCCTGGTTCCGCGCATGGGGGGATTTATTTCACTGGAATGCATTAGAACAGATTGCCTAATGGAGGACCAGGCTCAGGGGGTGACTCTATACCAGCTAGGGGCTTGGGATTGGCTAAAAATTATGGCTTTCACATGGCTTAGATGATACAACGTAATACTTAACGTCCTTTTGAAATTGGCATTTTGGGCCTTGCTACTTCGCTACTTTGCGAGTCTCAAAATAAACGTGCATCATATCACTGGGTAAGAATGATATAACTCTGACCTTTTTTTGAGTGTCGGTGTATACAACAATAGTATTGGCACGCGCGCTGTGACGTAAGCTGTGACGTGCAATAAGTCACACTGGATAACCTGATCAATACGCGACGGCCCGACCGAGTAAAGAAACACCGTTTATCTCTTGATAATCATCCAGCCTTAGATAACAGGCCATACTTAAATGGCGCGTTTCTTTGTTGTTGCAATGCATGAACCACGCGACGTAGGGGGCCGGAATAGGGGATAGTGAAAAGCGCACGTGTATCACAGTTTTGTACCTCATCCGATGACGACTCTGAAAGTATTTCTTATGTGATTGGTATGCTTTCTAGAAAACAATATTATACGATTCTCTGAGATGATTCTATACTCGAGATTCTATAAAGAGTGCATTTGGAGAGAAAAAAATAAACAAATTAAACAACTACCATGACTACAGATGGTGGACAAAAGTACTCGTCACACTCACTGTTTTTGCAAAATTATTCCTGGAAAACTATTGAAGCTACAATTATGAAAATAGTACCAAATGATAGCAAATTGGTTTTCGTAATAAACATACTTACAGTAGTTTACTGTTGTCTATTGTTTTCCTATACCAGCCGTTTTAGCACAAAGAAAAAAATAAAATCATACCATTTTTTTCGATAACGTTAACGTTAGCGTCACTGGAAAAATAGTACTCACTTTGAACGCGCGTTAGATAGTTTAGAACAAAAAGAGTAATCATTTTGATATTTAATTGTATACTGTTATTTTCTATTTGCCATTCTGTGAAATTGCACCCATGCATTAATTATTTTCTTTACCAAAAAAATCTTGAAATACACTGTTTTATACAGCGACGTTATGGAGTGACGAATACTTTTGTCCACCATGCATGCACTGTTGAACCAAGCTGCTTTAAAACATGCTTTTGAACTAGGTGTTTAAATGATTAACGGTTAGCGATTTTTTATGGTTAATCTTACCGAATAGCGGAATGAGAGGTGCTAGTGATTAGCGAATTTCGGCCTAAATTATATAATGATTAGCGGTTTTGGGCCAAAAAATTGCCGACGCGTTTAACGGTTAGTTTAACCCATTTAAGGGGTAAAGCTTAGCGTCCTTTTTGTGGGACATTGGCAAACCGTGCAAAACCAGATCAGACGCCGCAATATGCGGCGTCTGATCAGGTTCTCCACTGTTCGCTTACAGAAATTTCTTTTAAAAAATGAATAAAAATAAAAAGTACCACCAAACAACCCTTAAAACGGAAATGGACTGGTCCAATTGATAGAGATGGGAAATTCCATTGAGCTTAAAAGGGTCAAACATATTTTATTGCCAAATATGATACAGCAACAGTTTTGGGTCACAAGTTCTCACAACATTAGTTACGACCCTTGCCCTATTTAGCGAATTCGATGGATAAAAGTTATTCCACTTCGCTTTTACAAAAAACTGTTACTGATTAAATGTACCTATTTTCGGGGTTATTTTTACCGATTACTGATTTTTGGCCTAAACTTTACTGATTACTGATTTTTTGCCAAATTTTGTGACTGATTAGCGATTTCTGGACATACATTTTACTGACTAGCGATTTTTAGGTCTAAATTTTACAGATTAGCGGTTTTGGGGTGTTACTGATTAGCGATTTCAGAGGTATCCCATTAAGACCCTCGTAGCTATGGTCATGTCATGCCAGGACAATCAGTTCACCTAACCACAATTCTTTTCCTGGGCAAGTTTGAGCAAGTGTTTCATGCACATACTTTCGCTTGTATTATATAAACTGACAACAACCCTTCTTGACAGAATCAACGTAGGAGAATGACCGTAGAAATTATATCACGAAAGTATGGGGCCGGGCCGGGATTGAACTAGCGACCCCTGGGTCTGCAGTCAAAACCGCACCTAGTCAGACACTTTATCGACTGCGCTACGCCGCCCAGTGTCACTGTCTTGTGTCCCTGAAAATTCGTGGTCACCGCCTACACGGTGTGGTATTGCCGGGGGAATTGCCTTTAACGGTGGCTTTTAAAATATTTCTCTTAGACCCATCCATTTTATGGAGTAAGATGTGAGCATATGCGTGCGCTGTGTGAATAAACATATCCGCAATGCTATTATCTTATAGCAAAAAATGGATAATCAAATAAAATAAAAATAAATAACAGCTTGTAGTGTTTTTTCCCTGAGCACCCTAGCTTTCCCTGCCATACAAACAGGCTGTGACGACCTTGTCTGTATTGTGCCTGAATGCGGGTTGTCGTAGATAGAAAGCCCTATTTCTGGGGTCCTATTTTATTTTGCTCTGATGAAATTTTAGGAGCACAGCGCAGTGTTAGAGTGTTTGACTCGAAACCGAGGGGGTTGCGGGTTCGAACATCACCCGCGTCAATGCCTTGTGTCCTTGAGCAAGACCCATTAACTAATCTTTGCCTAGTTCTGGGTCAACCCAGGAAGACCCGTCCCGACATAACTGAAAAATTGTGTACTGAGACGTAAAGATTCAAATCAACAAATTGTGGCTTGTAGGGGTGCGCGTTAAGTCACTGGCGGAAAATACAACAATGTCAACATGCATGTCCCATGGAAACGGATGTAAACAAAACAGCCGATGGTTTTAAAAAACGTTTTTTCCATAAAAAAGACACATCGTCGCATGTGCATTAGGCTTACAGCCTTTCAACCATTTATTTTATGGAACTATAACATCTTGATCTAGAAGTGATGATGGGGTGAAAACCGTGTTTTTTTTTTCTAAAAGAAGCGGGTCACAAGAAAACTAAACTTACTGATTTAGTTCGAACTTCCAACTCGAACAACATCTTTACGGCGCAATATAGCATAAACTGTTTGATCTAGATTGTTTTTCTGCAAAGAAGTTTGTTTTTCCATATTCGCTATACATGCCAGTTACAATTTATAGTTTACAAAGCTCAAGCTGTCGGTTTCGTCGAAGCGTCACTGTGACTGTGGTTCGCCGCCATATTGGAAGCTGTTGTTGGAGCATGTGCACGTGAATATGTCTTAATGTCAGCTTTACCAGTCTGTTAAGTCGTCATTAGTTAAGTTGACATTAAAATTGCTTTATGCAACACAAAAATAATGCCAACTTAACTAATGGACTGGTAAAAGTTTAATGACAGCTTAAACCTTAATGATAGCTTAACTTTAATGACGGTTTATGCAACAGGGCCCAGAACTTTAAGATCATCCCTCGTAATATCGCAGAAATCGCTAGTTTAAGCATTTGAAAAAATCCAAAGAAGAAAAAATCGTCATTTTTTAGGAAAATTAAAAATTACAAAATTTAAGCCATGAGCTTGAGCAGGAATTGTTTTGTCAAAAACTTTTTTGATCCAATACTTTAACTAGCAAAAGAAACTGGCTTTTTTGCCTTTTTGTCTAGTGAAATGTATGGCTTGTCTATTGTACAGGGGTTTACATTATCACCTGTGCAAATTATCAGGTGTTCCTTTAAATATTTTGAGCAGTGTATATCCAAGCCGAATAGACTTCCAATTATATTCAATCCATTTCAAATGTTCAAATTTAATGTTGTTGTTTTTTTGTTTTTGTTTTTGCTTTTTTTTTTTGGGGGGGGGGGCACTGTTTGTCTGTACCACATGGAAAGGACACTTGGCTATCATGGGTTAACATTCGTCAATGATGGATTTGTTTTCACTTTATACAATGTATCGAAGATTTCTTTGTTACATCACAGAAGCCGTCTGAACTGGACTGTTATTTTAGGAGCCTCTATGCATATTAAACAATTTATGAAATTTAATAGCAACATTGCATAGGGCAAAGCTCTGGCTAGTAAATGTATATTTAAGCCCCCAGCTGCTATCTATACCTACCTTCTGATAAGCTGATCGTTGGATACACAGATATTTTACCAACAAAATCTTAATCCTTTAAAAGATAAAATAAATGAAGTGATTTTTCTCACGTTAATGAGTACTTCCTGGTTATACGAGTACAATACACCGGGGTTAACGGTATCTACACTATACATGCATGAATTCACAGGTTTAGATTGAAAGATTGTTAATGGGACATAAAGAATCAAAACAAACAAACAAACAAACAAACAAACAAACAAACAAACAGGTTTAGATAAACAATTTTTGGAGCGTAAAATTGTAAATATTTTCTTACCCATTAGTTTAACATATTTTTTTGGTTGAGAAATAAGAAAAATATTATTTTGTTGCGCATTCTTAAATAACACACTGGTAAATGTATACGTCGCTTTGCCGGTTTTTTTACGCATACTGCCGGTACTTCATAGAGCGGGTGTGGTAGGTATTTCCATTTTTGCCCGTTTAATATTATATAGAAAAACATGCCATATGCCAAAAGGATTATAGACTTCAATCATTTTTAAGTATTCAGTATGTGCATGGCAATTTATGTAAGCATTTAAGAATAAATTCGAGTACCGATTGAATACATATACGGATCGGTACTCGAATAATATTCCTAAATGCTTACATAAATCGCCATGTGCATGCCTACTACTAAAAATGACCGAATTCTATAGTCCCTTTGGCATACGGCATGTTTTTCTATATAGTATTAACACCAAAATCTACCAATTCCGGTCTATAAAGTACGAGCAAACGCGTAAATACCAGCAAATTGACGTATACATTTACCAGTGTGAATAAAGGCCCGATGAGTGATCGTTCATGTGCCATAATTCATTATGTTTCTTTCGCCCTCGCACGAAGTCCTATTCAATTTGCCAAATTTAGAACTCGCATGAAGTCCTATTCAATTTGCCAAATTTTGAACTCACACGAAGACCTATTCAATTTGCCAAATTTTGACCTCGCACGACGTCCTATTCAATTTGCCATATTTTGTCAAAATTTGGCAAATTGAATAGGACTTTGTGCGATGTCCTTTTTCTGTGGTTGTACACCTTTAACTTTTTTTCCTGCCATTGTCGACTTCTGATAGCCTTACCCAGTCCAGGCTCGAAAAACGTAGGGTCCGATTGGATCAAAACTGCCTGACAGACTAATGGCATGGCTCACAAAAAACAGCAGACAAAAAAAAACAGGAAGATTACCTGACATGCACAGAGCTAACATGAAACCTCGTGCGTGCATGGTACTGAACAATAAAGTTATGGCCTGTGCTGTGAACACTCGTGGGATATCTTCAGACGCACAAACCATACACTGGAGTATACACTTTATACATATACAAGGTAACCCGGGTGAGCAAATACCTCGTTGCGTTCGCCTGATAACCTGCGTTCACCTGATAACCGTCTTAGAAATGAAGAAATATACGTTTTGGCGATAAAGTTTTGTTGGATTTCAATACTAATGCAAAGAGGTATAATGTGTGGCGTTATTTTCTAAGAACATCGCTACTCTCTTTACATATTTTGATAAATTGAAAGCTTTTAATAAATAAGGGGCTATGCCAATATACTAGTAGGGTTTATGCTGTGTTTTTATTGAGATAGCTGGCTCCGAGTTTATGAAAGATTGCCGCGAGTTGAGCGTGAAAATTCAACTGCTCATTAAATCTAAAAGGCTGAAAAATGCTTTTCTTGCTTTCAAACACTCAGATGTTGTATATTTCATGCTAATAAACGTTAAAATGCCAAAACATGTTGGCATTTTTACATGTATGAGCATGATGAATTACATGCTTAGTTGGCTTGAGCATAACTAATGCACGTCTTATAAACTTGGAGCGTGAGTGTGCAGTTGATCTAAGGTGTAATTGATGATTTCTCTCTCCAAATGTCAAATGTTTTTGTTTATTTTGGCAAGCTCCTAAAAAACTTTAAAGGGAAGTACATGGAAACGTCGCGCTGGATTGAAACTGATAATAGAATGTATACACAGTTTCATATATAGAATGCATACAAAGTTTCATATATAGAATGTATACAAAGTTTCATATATAGAATGTATACAAAGTTTCATACGGATACCAGCGAAGGGATGTTATTAATTGATTTTTCGCTTACTGTAAAGGCGGCAACTTTAATATTCATATCTGGGCGTGGTTCGGCTATTTCATCTGCTAAGGAAGGGAAATCAGGTTTTATTTATACTTTGGTAAAGAGTTAACAAGATTTTTGAGCCTCATAAACGTGCGTGCTTTTCATGAAAATCCTAACTGCATACACACTTAAATCACATTTATTAACACTTAAAGCGCATAATCACAAACTGTATGTTTTTTTTGTCGTCCACTAAACTATTTGAAGCCTCATAGACAAACAGTGCGGATCCAGATCAGACTGCTCCTGTAGGAGCAGTCTGATCTGGGTCCACAATGTTTGCCTCTATGCTAATGTTAAATAGACTTTTTAAGATGCAGTTATTTTGCTGGCGTTTTAAGGACTAAATAATGACTGAGGTAATGGCGCAATACGATACATTTACTTTTGAATAAAACCACGCCTCATTTTCAGCTTTTACCCATGTCTAAGGTTGGCCAGTCCTAATTACGCATTCATGAGGCGCCGCCTTTAAAGTAAGCGAAAAGTCAAAGAATACACATGTACCAGTATACACCTTTAGATATAGGACGTACGCATGTTTATCAAAATTTACTATAATGTGTGGTGTTCATGATTTAACACATTTTAAACAAGATTTATCCAGAAAATAACTGTGTTTACTAGATTCTTTGTAAAATTAAAGATAGTGGGTAGGCGTTCATAATTTATATAAGTTTAAATTTCAAGCTTTTTATCATTACATAGTTTGAAAAGTACGTAAATCATTGAAAATATAAATGCATAATTTTAGTACAATGAGCAGAAATACATTTACAAGTACGCTCAAATTTTAATAAAATAATAAAGAACAAAAACAAAATTTCTACACAAAAAGTAAATTCTTCATTATTATGTACTGATTTTTTTTTCAGAGGCCAGCGAAGGTAATCACAGCAGCTTTTGTCCAAACATCTTGCCGCAAACATATTTTAGAAATGTGCATTAAACAGCTTGATTTCAAGTCATGATAGAATCACATCACCTGTGGGGAGCTAAGTGGTTTCCTATGCAAATACTGCATTTTATCAGTCCATTCTCATACTAACTGCATTGTTGCACGTTGACCTGATAAGCGGTGCCTATCTCACGGCATGTGCCTTTATCAGGTTATCATGAAGTTGCACTTTTTGAATGACGTCGTCAATGACATTGTATCGACACGAAACTCGATAATGACGTTATAATCGCTAGTTTGAAGAGTAAAACAACTTGTAAACTGATAAATAGAAGAGGGCCTTGATTGGGGGGGGGGGGTGGGGGGGGGTGGTTCTGGTATTTACTATACATTAAAAAATTAGCCCATTTTTCATTTCATTAAAATTTTGGGTTATTCATTAAAATTAGACCAATTATTCATTAAAAGTAAGAAAGATGGCAAAGTTATCTGATTATTCACTATTCATTAATTTTTTCTCCCTTTCATTAAAAAAATAGGATTATTCATTATTTTTAGGCCCTCATTATTTACTATTCATTTTTTTTTTGGCTCATTATTCACTATTCATTATAAAAAAGGGCCATTATTCACTAATCATTATACCCAATCCAGACCCTCATTGAATCCCAGGTTCGCGTCTTTTGATATCAAGTTTACCAGGCTCGGCTTTGAGAACGCATGTTGAATCGCTCCGCAAGCCTCGGGCTGTTAACAAGCGTTCTCGAAGCCTTGGCTGGTAAACTTGATATCAAAAGACACTCACCGAGTATTCTCTAGTTTCCATGTTAATAGTTGACATTTCTTTTAAGTAACAACCAATACTCAAGGAGATTATTACGACCATGACAAGAAAAGTACAGTTTAGTCCCCCGAGGATTCTATTCTTGACAATTTGTGTTTGTAAATGCCAACAATACACATGAAAATTACCCTTCATAGCCTTCCTCTCACAACCCATGTAAGTGTAATATTAAAAATCTTTTTATAAACTTATAAATAACCTGGAAAAAGGATCCTTCAGGAATAGAGAGAATCTACAAAATTAGAAAACAGCAGACTCTGTTTTATTGAATCTGTCCATGAGAACAAATGGAGCAATTCTCACAGACTAGCACCTGCTTAGGCGGTATTCTGCTTTTCATCAGAGCCCACAATTCCTGAAGGACCAGAATAATAAAATTATCAACACTATATAGATGCACCCCTATACAGTTTATCCAGTAAAGAACCACATTCCCCAGTAAAGAATCACCTGAAATTAGTCCAATCTCAAGGTGAAAATGATATAAGTATCACATTAAAAAGATATTGATCTGATGTTTCACCTATAAAGGAAATATTCAAGTAGTTTCGGTCATTCTTATACAGATTTAACACAAATATTTAATTCAAAAATTTTAAGTGTTCATTGTAAACTACAATATTCCTAAATATTTATATGTTCTGAAACCAGAAGTAAATTTTGTTCAAGGCTCAACACTATTTGCTTTCAGGTAGCAGCACCATTTATTTATAAGGGAGGCTGTCACCACCAACTCAGTATAGTTCATTTGAAGACACATCCAAAAATAAGTGATTTTTACTCGCAACTGTACAGTGTCCAAGATTATAGTCCTGTTAAATTTCTTGGCAGCTGGAAATCAATTTTATATGGAATTCTGGCATCATAGGGCATATCCATGGACAAAGTTTTGGAAATAACTTGTTTCCTTTCAACTGAACGATTATCATTGTTTTGAAATTTTGCTTTCAAAAACAGGCTTAAAAATAGGTTTACTCACAATATACTACAAACGATTTTAGCCAACTTTAGTTGTTGTTAACAGGAATTAGAAGAAACTTATTGATATTCTACATCCCTAATGATTACATTTTCTAACAACACAAAATGTTTGGCTTTGCTTCATCAAGTGGTAAAAATATATGCAACAGTGGTAAATCTGTAACACGCACACATATGCTTTTACAAAAAGCTTGGTCTACGCTAAGCATGTATAAACTTTTCATTTTGAACAAGTAGTGTTTTAAGCAAAGGGGAACATTTGGAACATAAAGTTAATTCTACTATTCTCTAAAAAAGAGTTACAATAAAAACGTGTTAACCGCCTATTCCATAGATGTGACTCCTTGTATCAAAAATTGTCAAAATTCTAATTATTTATATTCCCCTGCAGGGCATGTGATTACAGGTAATCTAAATGTCATCCCTGACTCTACAGTTCGTTATATTATTTCTAAAGGTCCTAAATATAGATTTCCCTCTAATATTGATTTCCCTAAATGTCGTAGAGAGATCGCTGCTTCTTTAAATGACTTCAGTAACCGTTGGTGTAAACGAGAAAATGTTGAACCTGATGCCTTGAGGGAATGGAAAATTAAGATTTTTAAAATTATGATACTCGTATTTCATTTTACTCTCGTTATACATATATTTTACCCCCTAAACCTAAATCTTCTTTTCGTCATCTTAAACGAGGTATCCAGGTTTTTCATATGAACTATTCTTTGGTTCCAGCAGATAAAGCTGCTAACAATGTTGTAGTTCATTGACGATTGTATTATATCAACACTCTTAAGCGTGAGCTTGTTGACCCCAATGCCAATAAACTGCAGCCTTATTTGAGTGAGAGAGTTGTTGTCGATGGGCATGGCTGCCATACAGCCCTACATTTTGGTGTCAAAGCTAAAGAAAACCAAGTCAAAGTTCCTACGTTGTATTGGTTACCTAAACTCCATAAAAAACCCTATAAAGCAAGATATATTGCTAATTCTAGGTCTTGTTCGACCAAAGAAATTTCTAAATTGTTAACATCATGTCTTACAGCTGTTTAAAACATGTTATCAAGTACTGTGAAAAGGTATATGAGAGATCTGGTAAAAATCTATTTTGGTCTATTAAAAATTCAGGTGAAATTTGGGATAAACTTAAATCTTAGAGATTTCAATGCGACCAGTTTGTCTACTTATGATTTTTCTACTCTTTACACTACTTTACCTCATTATTTAATTGAAGATAAACTTATGATCTTATTGAAAGAACCTTCAATAGAGAAGGTTCTCCTAACCTTGCATGATACGACAGAAACGCAATTTTTACTTTAGAAAACCCTAAAAATATCGTGCATGGACTTGTCAAAATGTATGTGATGCGCTGACCTTTTTGTTGGACAACATTTTTATTCGATTTGGCACCAAGTTGTATAGACAAGTACTTGGGATTCCTATGGGCACTAATTGTGCTCCCTTTGTTGCCGATTTATTCCTGTTTTGCTATGAAAGGGACTTTATGATGTCTCTTTCTGATGATAAGCAGGCTGATATTATTGATGCTTTTAACACTACGTCCAGATGTTTGGACGATATTTTAAACATTAATAATGTTTATTTTGACACTATGGTTAGTCTAATATACCCTTCAGAGCTCCAACTTATTAAAGCTAATACCTCTGATACCGAAGCCGCGTTTTTAGACTTGCATTTGTCAATTTCTAAGGATATTGTTGCTGATTCATTCAAGAAGGGTTGTTGTCAGTTACAAGCGAAAGTATGTGCACGAAGTACTGGTTAACTGCTTGTTCAAGCTTGCCCAGGAAAATGTGTGGTTAGGTGAACTGACCGTCCCGCAATGACCATAGCTGTTGACTTGGGACGTAAAGCAACAAAACCAACCAACCAACTACCAAAATTTATGATAAAGTTGACGAATTTGATTTTGAAATTGTCTATTTCCCATTTTTAGATGGTGATGTTCCTCGCTCCACATCATATGGAGTCTATATCTCTCAACTCATTCATTTTGCTAGAGCATCTAGCCATGTTGCTGATTTCAACACTCGCAATAAATTGCTAACTCAGAAACTTCTTAAACAAGGCTATCTGTATCATAAACTTCGCAAAACCTTTTATAAATTTTATAGACGATAGTATGATTTGATATCTAAATTCCAAATTGGACTTAAATCTCTCTTGCGCCAAGGATTTTCGGAACCTGAATTCTATGGTGACTTGATTTAAACAATCCATTCTCAGTCGAGAGTGATAAATTTGACCAATGCGCTTGCCGTCCAGATAGAAGAGAGGGACGCCGATAAGGGTAGAATTAAGATTGCGTTTAAAAGCGCTAATACTTGGTGCATTTCTAGTAGTAAGGGGTAGTTCATTCCAATCGCGTACTACGGAAGGAAGAAAGGAATTGTAATACAGCTGAGTATTTGAGCGTATGTATTTGTAATCAGATGCATTATGGAGGCTATATGCTGTATTATTTCCAACAGTAGGGAGGATAAGTGAAGACAAGTAGTCAGGACATAGTCCATTTATCATTTTGTAGATTAGTATTTGTTTATGTTTTTTTTCTTCGGCAAGAGAGAGTATCCCATCCAACTTCTTTTAATACTTTTTCTATTGAAACTAGCTTAGTGGCACCACTGACAATACGTGCAGCTTTATGTTGTATTTTTCTAATTCATTTGCCTCGTATTGCGTACAGTTATCCCACACGACGGCAGCATATTCAAGTAACGGTCTGATAAATGAAAAGTATATGATCTGTAGTGTTGAATTTAAATTTTCGCATTACATTTCTATGGTGACTTGGTGTATAGATTGAAGAAAATTGTTGGCTCCAATAATTTTTCAGCGCAGTTCATTAAATGATTTCCCATTATAAAAAGATTGGCTATAACATTAATGTATTGCAGCAGACTGCGTGCTTGGTGGTCAACCAAATCACGTTTGGCAACTTTGCTTTCCTCTTTAATTGTACGCCGGTAGGTCGTACTTCAGACTCTATGATGGTTTAGACTTAAAGAATTATCTATTGATGAGATGGTAGGGGCCTGATGCCTTGGCTGATGTCAGGCCAACGGAGTTTACCTGTTGGATTTCTTTTGCTCCGGTATTCAAGTTTATTTACTGTTGAGTCCTTATCTTTGCTCAATCTCTTTTATATGTTCTAGAGGAGATGATGCATGGATAAGTTAGGGGGCTTTCATGCAAACCAAAATCTATGTGTCTTGATCCAAATCTGAACTAAGGGTGAGGTTGGCGCTGTGAAACCGGTTTAAGCCCTCCAGTAAAATATTTTACTGACCGTTCCAAGACGGTGCTTCTTTTGTGGATCACTTATGTTATTTCTGTCTCTTTTTGTTATGCTTTCATGCACGTCTGTTTGTTGATGCCTTTAGGTCACCTGCTGGGAATGGGCTGACCTTTTGGCTCTCGTTTGTGATGTCTAATTGCTGTCACTTTCCCATTGGTATCCCGTGTCAGGTGTGGTGCCTGATTGTATCGATTCCTGATCTTTGCACTCTTCTTACTTTGTTTATATAAGTTTCTAAATTTATTCATACCCAAAGTGGAGTGCTTTAAATTTTAGAAATAATTGTTTAAAATTGGCTCGGTATCACAAGTGTATTAATAATTGATGCCCTTGGTTCAATATGGTGAATAAAGTCAACAGACGCACTCAGCCCCCCCCCCCCCCCACCCCAACCAACCCACCCACCCCCAATTGCATGCAAAGAGTGAACACCGCCACTTTAATTTAGAACCCAGGCCAAACTGGAAATTTCGACGCAGGTACAACACAATTAAATAGATAGATGAGCCGCGGCATGGGATTTCCAACAATGTGGTATGTGCGACCAGCAAAGCCTCAGATCAGCCTGCGCATACGCGCAGTCTGATCAAAGACTGTGATAGTAACCTGAATATTCTATGAGTGTTAAGCTACTGACTGAACATTATTTGGAGTTTCTAAGCTTAAAAGGAGGCTGAATTAACATGCTCGTCTGAGTCTACACATGTCAAACGGCCACATTGTTGGAAATCTCGTGCCACGGCTCATTAATGTCGTAATGTTCCATTGTAGAAATTGTAAATGATGGAACTTCAGATGATCAAGAAACTACCCGATGAAGAGACAAACTCAACAGCGCCTGACAACCATGACTATAAAGATGTTAGGGCCTTTGACAATCATGGATACATACAAGAAAAGGCGATTGACAATCACGAATACGTAAAAGATAATAAGGTGAATTATCAACGAAGTTTTTTTTTGTATTATTAATCATTCTCGCGAGACCTGACGATACCTCATCTAGATCTCTCGCATTTCGCCCTTTGCATCATGGGTAACTAGCGATATTTGGCTAGTCATGTTCAATTCTCGCACTCCTGTAGTGACAGAATTTATTGTTAAAAATAGCAAAAAGTTAAATTTTTGACAGTTTATCATTATTCTTTTAGTCAATATTTTTATGTAAAGCCCTGAGTCATACATGCAGTGATCGCATAATATATTTTTAATAAAAATGGCGGTTCAATCCCAGTGAGCAACGAGCGAAAAGCGACAGGTTAGTGTGTGCTAGCATGCTTCCTGTTTGCGACAGTGATTATTAATATAATAGGACTTTTTGGGTACTGTAGAGGCGGCACCTCAGGAATGCGTAATTAGGACTGGTCAACCTTAGACATGGGTATGAGCTGAAAATGAGGCGTGGTTTTATTCAAAAGTAACTGTATCATCTTGCGCCATTACCTCAGTATAGACGCAAAACACATTATTTAGTTCTTAAAACGCAAGCAAAAAATATAGCTGCATCTGAAAAGGTCTATTTAACATAAGCATAGACGCAAACATTGTGGACCCAGATCAGACTGCTCCTACAGGAGCAGTCTGATCTGGGTCCACACTGTTTGTCTAGTGGACGACAAAAAAAAACATACGTTTTGTGATTATGCGCTTTAAGGGTTAATAAATGTAAGTCCAATGTGTATACAGTTAGGAATTTCATGAAATGCACGCACGTTTGCGCGGCCCAAACAACTTATTAATTCTTCACCAAATTATAGATAGAACCTGATTTCCCTTGTTCAGCAAATGAAATAGCCGAACCACGCCCAGATATGAATATTAAAGTCGCCGCCTTTACAGTAAGCGAAAAGTCTATTAAAACAGTAGAAAAGTCTCTAAATATAAAAAAAAGAGTTTCTCTTTTTATACTGTAAAACACAATATTCACAGCATAAAAATTGGCGATTTTAAAAGACTGACTTATTGGTTTTGGTGTAGTTTAATTTGGTGGTTTCTCAGTTTTATGCCCTTTAAAGTTTATTTTCTATTCTTAAGTGGCTTAGTATGCTATGGGAGCATTTTATTTCTTTTAAAAGTCGTTGTTTTCTCGACATGGAAACAGTTCAAAAGCTGGTTAATCGATACCGATGATGTTTGTCGATTTTAGCGATTTTTGTTTATATTGCAAATATCGCCAAATAAAACTACACAACAAATATATATGTAAAAACTCGCACTTGCACGAGGTGCAACGCATTGGATTTAGTAGTCAACTTTTTGAAAATTCTTCACCCATATAAGTAGAAAGCGTCCTTTTTGTGGGTCATAGACAACAGGTGCACACCCAGATCAGACGCCACAGAACGCGGCGTCTGATCAGGGTCTCCATTGGGTGCTTACAGAACGTTCTTTTAGAATTTGATAAAAATGAAAAAAAAATCTAACAACCCTTTAAACTGAAATAGACTGGTCCAATTGATACTAATGGGAATCCATTCGGCTTAAATTGGTTAAGATACCATTTGTTTGCAGGGGTGGGACCATATATAAACTAGTGTTGTTATGAAGACTTTATTTCGCTATGTTATGGATATCCAAAAGGCGAAAAGCCGGTCTTAAGAAGCCACTCAAAAAAGACCAAACATAAGATTTTTAAAAGACCTATTATCGCTTAATGCATGTCAAAGTATTGCAGCAGAATGCTCCACATGAGCATTCTGCAATACTTTTGACCTGTAATCTTACTTTTCGCTTACTGTAAAGGCGGCGCATCATGAATGCGTAATCAGGACTGGTCAACTTTTGACGTAGGTAAAAGCTGAAAATGAGGCGTGGTTTTATTCAAAAGTAACTGTATCATTTTGCGTCATTACCTCAGTCATTATTTAGTCCTTAAATTGCCAGCAAAATAACTGCATCTGAAAATGTCTATTTAACATAAGAACAGAGGCAAACATTGTGCTCCTAAAGGAGCAGTCTAATCTGGGTCCATACTGTTTATCTATAAGGGCTTCAAATAGTTTAGTGGACGACAAAAACAAATAGTTTGTGATTATGCGCTTAAAGGGTCAATAAATGTGAGTACAGTGTGTATACGGTTAGGATTTTCATGAAATGCACGCCATTTGCGCGGCTCAAAATAAAACTTTATATTAACTCTTTACCTAATTATAAATAAAACCTGATTTCCCTTCCTTAGCAGATGAAATAGCCGAACCACGCCCAGATATGAATATTAAAGTTGCCGCCTTTACAGTAAGCGAAAAGTCTATTAATATTAAGCGATTATCGGTCATAAAAATATATTTTAGGGACTCCTTTAGAAAGAGTTTACTGTACTTCGCTATGTTATGCTATGTCCAAAAGAGATACTTGCTATGGAAATCGTAAAATGACGTTATCGAGTGCACAAAAGTATTCGCTGCACGCTGCGAAGATTGTCTTTGCCTGTCATTGCTCTTAATTGCAATTCAAAATGCAAAGCAAAGATCTTTCTCGATAATTAATTTTGTTCAGCTGTTTTAAGTATGTGCTTTCGGGAGTTTCACAATAAAGTTCCCCCAGATAAAATGCCTCTGTTATGCAGGAAATTCTGTGTTATTAACAAACCATTTACAGAGAATATAGTTTACTTTTGCTTGTAAGACATTTGTTAACCGGAAAAAATGATATATGGCATGCATATACACATGAAATTTTCTAGCTAAGCAAATATTGCACCAAAAAGTAGCCAATAATTCGCGTTATGGTGTAACATTGAAAAAAAACTTTTTTTTATTGATAGGCAGATGCAAAATTACAGATAAGATTTTAATTTCAAAATTTGCCTTTGAAACATATTTTCCTAATCTTTTGAATACTTTTTACCGCATTTGATTTGATCGATAAATAACAATTATACGCCATTTTAATCAAACATCGTGGTTCGTTATGCGTTATAAAATCTTTAGCATATCTCATATAAAAAGATTAGTATATATACATTGGTATCATTAAAATGCACTCAAATTACTGTAAAAAACACCAAAAATATACATCATGTTAAATAAACAACAGTTAAGACAAATTGACATGCTATTATCATTATTCAACCTTTTCAATTTTGGGTTAACTTTTCTACGAAAATTGGCGTAGAGTCCGTAACGCTCGCAAAAGTCTGCCTGATTCTGGCATCCATGTATTGAAGAAGCCTATGGTTTTGTTGTGGAAACAGACCCCTATCACAAAAATTCAGCCAAAATATTGGACATTTATGTCTACAAATTAGACAATAGGGACAGAAAGTGTCCCAATGTAGGGTCCGCAACGGACTGTAATGTCCGCAACGATAGTCTATTTAGGAATTGAAAAGCAGCTATAAAATTCATTTTAAGTATCTTAATATGTTTCAGCATTTGTTAAGTGCAATTGCTTTTTGCCAGCTAATTTCAAAAGGTAAGAAAAATAGAGGGAGAACAGTAATAACTTTTAGAGATACATAACCGAATGTTAGGATTATGTACCTGGTGTGATTTGCTCAACTGCAAAATGACACTTTATATGCATTTTTAGTATAGTTTAAAACATGTATCATAAAACTATAAAACATACATCTTCTTCTTGTCTTTTGTTACTCATTTTATTGTAGTATCAATGATTTCAAAAAACGTTGCGGACACTACAGTTTTTTTAGAAAGTAAAGTATCATTTCTTTAGCTGTATTTTTTTGCAGATCTGAAGTAACCATTAAGAATAAGTGATTATACTCTTAATATATAGGAAAAAAGCAGGGCCGTTTCTCCCTATTACCAGGGGCCAAATATAGGCCCCTTTCCCAATCCAAAATATCCTCCATTTTTCCCAATTTCCCAAAAAAAAATCCCAATCTGAAGCTTAAAAAAAGAGAATCTTACCAGGGAGCGAATTCAATTGAAAAATAGCCGCATAAAATTTGCTCTCAGAGCAGAACTCTAACTTTAACATTTGTGATAGTAATAAGATATAATACATTAATTTACACATGAATAAAATCACCATGATCATGCACATGTTTAAGTGGTTTTTTTTTACTATTTAACAGTTTACACTTCTAAAAAAATTCCCCAAATAACCCAAAATGCCGCATATTTTTTTTCCGAATTCAAGCTAGGGGCCTTTTCCCAAAATTGCTGGAAAAGGCCCTGAAAACATTTTAGACACTGATCAGCTACAGGGTACTCCGTAGCTCACCTATGCCTATGTTTTCCATGACACGGCTCATATCTTTGTTATGTTATAAAAGTTCAATAAATTAATTCATTTAGTTAACCAGTATTGCTTACTTTATTAACCTTTTTAGAATTTTTCCATACTTCTGACATTTAGCAAGTCAGGGTATATATAAAAAAATGATCTGGTAGTGTCCGCAACTTTTAGACTAAATAAAGCAAATGATATTTAAATGAGTAATACTATAGACAGATGTAGTGAATTGAATACAAACAATGTTTTTCATTAATAGTTCATCATTTCTGCTCAAAGGGTAAAGTATGACGGAGTATATTCTAAATAACACGAAAAGTTAGCACTGTGGCATATTTTTTCTGTTACCATCGTTATAGTTATATAAAACAGTTTAAATAGTCAAGACCTCCTTTCAGTCTATTTTATGACAAAGATGTAATCACCATCTTTTATATCAGCTTCATATTTTGCAGAGGGATCTTGCTTTCATTCAGGATCATTTCAATAAACATGTAGAATTTATGTAGTGTCCGCAACGATTTTTAACTGTGGTGTTATTCAATTTTGAAAGGTACAACACAGCAAGTAACATTGATATCGATATTATTCCTAGATACTGTCTGGTCACTAACTATGGCTGGCCCAAATACTCATACACCACTTAATATTTATGTTGGATATTTCCATATTCAGAGTCTATATGTTATTACCACATATACGACATATTTTTACACAGACTCGTTCAAGAAGTATTTAAAATTGAAATTACATATAAATGTCTGTCTGTATGAAAGAAAGAGATGTAAAATATACCCAATTCTGGTATAAGCAAACAATAAAAGTGATAAACTTTAATTTCTGTAGTGTCCGTAACGAAATAAGTAGAAAATTAAAAGCTGTATTACAGGGTTAAGAACATAAATATCAGCAAACAAGAAATGTTTGGTCGTTTCCCCTTTGCACATTGTCATTTTAAGATAGAAAACAATGTACTGCTTGGTGAAATCACATTTTCAGAGAAAACCAAAGTAAGTAGGATGTTAAATAAACAACCAAAATGTAAAGGATTTTTTTTTTTTTTTTGCAAAATACAGAAAAATTTCTTACTGGAGAATATTTGCCATCATAATAGCTAGTATTTGGGCTCATATTTTCATAACAGAAGGATAATGTGCTATGACACTGGCCAAATAACATACTTTTTATAAAATTCTAGAGTTTGAACATGTGGCTATACATTCTGGTCTATAATTTTGAAAAGACAAAATGATACTGGGAGATTTTTTAGGATTAGGTGCATCAAACACCATTCTTTAAAGAAATCATAATGATTAACCATTATAACTAGTTTGAAAATTTGCCTATTTTGTTACACTTGGGGGAACTTTATTGTGAAACTCCCGTTTATGTGCAGTTCAAGATACTGTCAGTCTAGAAGCGAAGCAATCAGTTGTTATGCAAAAAAGTTTATTTTATTTACCCAGACGACAATTTTTGAATAAGCTTTTTGATGTTCGGCGACAATGAGGTTTGCAATTAAGAAATGAATCAATTTTTGGAATGTTCATGGAATGATAAATACTTCGGGTCTCTTGCAAAGTGGCTTCACGTTAACTTTGCAAGATACCCAAAGTATTCCTGATTCCATGAACAGACCAAAATTAAATGTATTGCTTATATTTGCATTTTTTTTATAAATATCTAAAATACAAAAATTCTTTATGATTCTAACACACCTATCGTATACAGCCAATGGTTAAATTCGGTGATTTATTGGTTGATAAATCACTGCACGGACTGGCGTGACGTCATTCGGTCACTAATTAGATTTTCATGACGTTATCTATCATATAAGGCCTTGTAACAATGACAATAGACGGCGAAACGTCGGTTTTATAGCTATTGGATGTTCAAAACGAATGCAAAAATACGCGTTTCAGTCCAAAGAAGAGTTACGGGAAATTCTTACATTCTGTTCAAGATGGCGGAATCACTATATACTCTGAAGGATTCGTTCATATTTTTAATCTATTTGTGTGTTAGAATCGAATAACTTCGCACTGGCAGTGATTTTTTGCTTAATAGATCACTGCCTGTCGGTCAGTTGTAAGTGAATATATCATTCGCGCTTCGCGCTCATGATTTATTCACTTTAACGACTGACCTCCAGCCAGTGATATATTAAGCAACAAATCACTGCGAGCGCGAATCTATTTCTTAAATTTAGGAACAAAACAGTTAAAATATATAGAGGATATTTACTTTTTTAAGGTGAGTACCAAATATATTTCATCGAGTGTGTTGAAAACATCAGAATTTTCATGAGTGCGCAGCACGAATGAAAATTCGATGTTTTCAACTCACGAGATGAAATATATTTGGTATTTACTAAAACAAGTTAATTTTCTTTTTATTTTATACTTTTTAGAAGATTTACAGTTAATAAATTTGTTAACCATACTTCAAGCTGAATCACAATAATGTTAAAGAAGACAAAAGAGTATTTGTGACAGAATACCAGGATCAATCTACATGATCTATAGTCATCAGGACTTACATATAAAAAGAAATTTATTCAGCGTCAAAGTGCAAGACAAGTGACGTCATAAGCGACGTCATAATCTGTTGATGACGTTGCGTAGCAAAAGCTACATGCATTGCCTCACTCACTGAAGCGGGAGATGTTGAAAATTCAAAATCGAAAAATTTCAGCAAATCTTAATTATTTTGGTACCAAAATGTTCCTCATGTTCTAACTAAGAAAATGACTATCCACACTTGATGTTTTTGTTCACAAATAAGAAAGTTATATGCGTTTGAACTTTCGAAGTGAGCTGCATTAAGTGAATGGAAAAGTCAGAGGTGATCCAAAAAACGCTACAGTGAAAATATAGGCTGATATTAATCACTAGTGATAATTACTAGTGATTGATATCATATCATATCATTTCACTAGTGATTGATATCACTTTTATTTGTTGTTGATATGCATTGCTTTCACTACTAAGTATAAAATAAAAAATCGTATTACCGTAACGGGTTTTGTTGGAGTGTAAAACGGAAAAGCTGAACAGCCAGCGTGAACCGGACAGCCAATGGAGCAAACAAGAAGCTTTAGAAGAAGTGGATTGTTTTTAAAGAGTAATTTTACCAAAATCAAGAAGTTTTCACTAAACCAAAAAGAATATTGTGGACCAGGCAAGAAAAGCACTGATTGGTTTATTTAGGTAAATTAGAAAATTAGAGTTACAGTGAATTGAAACTTTTTGATAACAATAGTATCCATATTTTAAATTATGACTGCGGGAGATTTTAGTATTATCGAGACGGTTCATATAGACTTTATGAAACATATACCCAGTGTTAAAAAGTTCCCCTCATCACATCCTTTATGGAGAACTTGGCCGATTCCCAATATCAGTCACAATTGAGAAACGAATTATTAGTTTCTGGTCAAAATTTCTTCAAGAAAAAGCTTCGAAATTATTGCATAGATTTATCCTATTTTGTACATGTATAACAATTTTGTGAATGACAAAAATGACTTCCTATGGCTACAAAATGTTAAATCTATCTTAAATGAAGTAGGTATGAGCAATATTTAGATATATCAGCATCCCCAAAATAGCACTTGGCTGTCATAAATAGGCCATCAAAACCTGCAAGACCAATACATGCAGTCATGGTCAGCATCATTAAACGAATCCCCAAGTGTATGAATTACAGAATTATAACAGACAGAGCATACATTTGAAACTCATTTGACTAGAATGTCGCTGAAAAGCGGCAAATCAGTCTCTGTAATTATAAACTTCTAATAGAAGCAGGCAGATGGGCCAATATCGATAGAAATATCAGAAAGCATAATCTGTGTAGTTCAAGTACTGCAGGTGATGAGTTTCACTATGTTTTGGAATGTTGTTACTTTGACTTCGATAGGAATTTCTACCACATATCAGCAGGAAAGCTGTTAAGTGTGTCACCTATTTATTTGTTAAATGATATTAACTTTAGGCGAATAAGACGCCTGAGAATTTTTTAATCACAACATCGTCAAAATTCTCGTTATTAATAGTTTTTTTAAAAAAAATATTATTTGAGCCGCGACAAGAGAAAACCTGTCTTCGGGGGTTTGCGAACAACACAGGCACAGACCAGCCTGCGCATCCGCGCAGTCTGATCAGCGCCTTTGTTATTCGCTTTATGCAAGTACCTTTTGTAAACTTGCTACAAGTGAAATTTCAATTTTCTAGCTAGTCTCTGTAGAATCAGAAACCCCCGCGACGAGGCCCATTTCATGCTTACTCCTGTGCCGCAGTTATCATATTTTAAGGGACAAGTGCATACTAAAGTGTTTAATTGATTAGAAATTCGGATGAATGAGGCGCTGAAAAACATTTCAGATAAAAACATAAACATGTTTTTGCCCGTTATCGAAACCTTTGAGCTGTACTGCGCTGTTGCAGCAACTGGTAATCCATCTACAGTCACAAACACTAGCAAATTATCATGGTTTTCTTTGTCCCTATTTTCATTTCCTTTGTGGGCACACACACGCGCGCGCGAGCGTTGGTGTGTGTGTGTGTGTGTGTGTGTGTGTGTGTGTGTGTGTGTGTGTATGTGTTAACAAAATAATTGTTGTTAAATGTTAGTATGCCTACGGCCTGCGCTCCTAAATCAGCACAGAGATGCCCTAATACCACAATGTCTAGTCCATTGAAATGAGCTAGTCCATTGTTCATAATGGAAGGTACATGCCCTAGACTTTGTAGGAAGGCTACCACCTGCAGCAATACATCCAGTAAATACCGTATCTTTTGTGGTCATCGACAGGCCTCAATATATGCATGTACATACGTAATACCTCATATTACATGTTAAACAAGTACTGAGTACTTTGAATGAATTGAAATTGAACTCACAGAGAGACAGAGCTAAAGAAAACCCCCAGTTGAACCATGGTGGACATAAAACAAAGCCTTCATCTAGGTCCTTACTTTTCGTGCTCGAGCAGCGAAGGCTTAGACGAGACTGCGCATAAGCGCAGGCTCGTCTGAGCATTTGCTGCTCGCATATGCTATTTCTCGGAGTAAAAACGGACTGGTCACTGACATACAGGTAAATGTATATATTGGAATTAATATGTTGTCGAGGCTGAGCTTTCAAAACCAAAACTGACGAATGTTGAAATTCAAATAATCGTATCTCCATTATTTCACAGCGTATTTGTGTTTTTTCCTCAAAAAGCAATGGCTCTTTATATTATCTTTAAGACTATTGTTAAATTTATGGAAAGTGTATCCGTCTTTATGAACATCCGCAAGAAACCAAGGTACCCCTTTTAGCTACATTCGGCACTTTTATCCGAAAATCGCCAGAAATCAACCTAAAATGATGATAAAACTTCATTTTTTTACTGTTGCTTGTAATATTTAACGTTCGCATACCGGGGATAATTTCTTATAATCTCGGATATTGTTCAGAATCAAGTTTATTGACTGTAGTGTGCTTTGAGATAGCGCTAAAATGGCACCACGACATCATACCTTAGTATTTCCTTCAGTGACCAGTCCGTTTATACTGGGCCCGAGGCTATTTGTACCAAATGCTCATTTATCAGTCACCCCTAATATTAACTGAATTGTTTCAACATAACCTAAAAAACGTTTTCTATCTCACGGCATGTTACCTTTATCAGGTCATGATGACGTTGCACTTTTTTAAATGACGTTGCCAATGACGCTGAATCAACACAGGAATAAAAATTTACGTCATAATCGCTAGTTTGAAGAGTGTTTAACAATAGGTAAACTGATAAATAGAATACCAGGTTCGTGTCTTTTGATATCAAGTTTACCAGGCTCGGCTTTGAGAACGCATGTTGAATCGCTCGGCAAGCCTCGCGATGTCAACAAGCGTTCTCAAAGCCTTGCTTGGTAAACTTGATATCAAAAGACACTCACCTAGTATTCTCTATATATTGGTCCATTTATTTTAATTTTCCTTTCAGGGTCAAACAGTAGACATCAAGGATGACGAGTCGGAGCATGATGTCTCAGGATGCTATCAAAAACGAGTTCTGCAAGTACAGACAACGTGTACCTCTTGCTTCCGGACACACGGAGAAGGTTTCAAGAAATTCGCTCTGGGCCTTCTAGCCTTGCTGTATTTCGCTTACTTCGGTTACAGCATGTATTACAGATTTGGCGACGAAGGTAAGTTTTTTTACTTAGGGTACTGATTCTACAAACATCCGATAACCCTTTTTATATAACCTTTTATTAGGATTAATCTACCCTTAAAAGTGATGTACATCTCAGCCTTGCAGCCTCGGTGAATATCACTTTTTCTGGGTAGGTCTCACGAGTACTTCATTGAGTCAATAAGTGTATACTATGACTTTTCAACTGTGAATGAAACTTTTCAATCTTCACTTTTGTTACCAGATTTGTATTGTTGAAAGCGTGTACAACCCAAGTTCTTTTTCACAAGTTTTAGCAACTGTTTTTAGAATTATACTGTATATGGAGCATATTCTTACCTATATGAGAAAAGAAAATGATGTTAAATACGGTAACCATTAAAAGAAACCGGCTCGTTTAAACGACACCAATATGACAGTATTTGAAAGTCACCAAATTTAGATGCCGCGAAATTTTAGTGTTTTACATTTGACCATCATCGGCCTACCAGCGTAACGTCATTTAAATTTAATATTGCATGCTGGCTTGATATCTTAATGATTTTCCAGGGGATCCTTCTTAAGCGGCCACTAATAAAAGACAAAACAAAGGCCTTAAAGCCATTTGGTAGCTTAATGCAGGTCGAAAGTATTCTCCAATGTTTTTGACCTGCATTAAGCGATAATTGGTCTTGAAAACCCATTTTGGTCCTTTTGAGAGTGGCCGCTTAAGACAGGTTTTACAGTAGATGTGATATACCGTTGCTGTTTCAGGTTCATACAGACTTATGATCGTTACCGTAATTGTTACAGTTTCGACGATATTGGTCTGGTTAAACAGCAGGATAAATTGGGCCGACAAATGTTTCAGCTGTTTCACAAGTGGCTTCTTAGCCAAGATGCGTGTTAGGCTGTTGATATCATGGTTAGTTCCTCTCTGTTAAAGCTGCATACTCTGTAACTATGAACATTTTTCGAAAAAAAATATTTTCTTTTTAAATCATTTGTAAAAGTAGAATAAAGTTATGTTGTCACAATAAATCTATTTTCTACAGCTGAAAACTGCATGAAAAAGTGAATTATCTTATAAAAACAGGTGTTTTTTTCTCTTATTTGTAATTATTTGCGTCCCTCCAATAATTCTAGACAGGTTATTTTTAACATAAATGCTGTTGTTTTGGCACTAATAATTTGCTAATTACTACGAAAAAGGTAAAATGTATAACTGAATTTTAGTATTTTTACTGTGTTCTTGAAAAATAGAAACATTATTTCTAAAATGAAAAGATCAAAAGTTACAGACTATGCAGCTTTAACGTTGTAATCGCATTGTCGAGCAACGAAGGTCTGGCTATACTGCATGAATGCGTTGGCAAGCCAGAGCCTTATCAGCTCACATACAAAACGTTTAGTTGTAGATACATGTAGATACTCAGGCCAAAATGCAGACCTCTAGGCCCGCTGAATATAGCAGCATAGCAGCAGCATATGCATTAGACCTTTTACCTCATAGAGAAGCCTTTTAACTCTTTTGCAAACATAGCAGACCCAAATCAGGCAGCTCTTGTAAGAGCTGCCTGATCAGGGTCTAATCTGTTGGTTTACGGAAATATTATATAGCTAATCCTACGCTAGTAGATCTTGCAGGTAATTTATTTGTTCTATGTACCAACATGAAAGTTTATTTATATACTTATTCATAGTAGGTGGAGCCTAGCATAAATAATCATGAAGGAAATGGTTAAGGGAGGTTTTACTGCATTTGTGATAAGTACCAATCTAATGAGCTGATATGCATTCACATAAATTCAAGAAAATGTACACATGGGCACATAGACAGACTATCAATATTTTAACAAGCTTAACTAAAACATGAAACCAAACAAAGGCTAACCTGTTGGCTCTCTTGTATGACATTGTGATGTTTTCTTGTGTTTTTGTCACTTTCCCATATTGTGTCCAGTGTCATTTGCGGTAGTTTATTGTATCGATTTCTGATCTTTTAGCTTAATCCTTACTATTTAAATTGTTCAAATTTTATTAAACAAGTTGAAGTAAGCAATTACAAAACAAATAAATTAACACGTATTATTGATAGTCTGACTTGAAATTTTGTTCTCCAATCTCCGTGAAAAACCTGAACACGTCTTCCTTTTAAAGATTCTCCCAGTCAATTAAATATCATGCATTTCACTTTCAGAGCACTCATAACAAAATGAGCCACGACATGAGATATTCAAAAATGTGGTATGTGCGACCAGCAAAGGCTCAGACCAGCCTGCGCATACGCGCAGTCTGATCAGAGCCTTTGCTAGACGCTGGAATATTCTATGAGTGTTAAGCTACCGACCAAACATCATTTGGCTTTTCTAAACTTAAAAGGAGGCTGTATAGACTCGTCTTACTCTACACTTGTCAAAATGCCACATTGTTGGAAATCACATGTCGCGGCTCAAATGTCACAATATAAACTACCACTAAGTACATGCAATTCCGTATAATGAATACTTCATAGAACACACAAATAACAACAACAACAACAACAACAACACACACAGAGTGGTATAGTCACAATGTCCGTTTAAACAAACCTTTGCGCACATGTGATATGTACCTGGTCCATATTCAGTTTTGTTCTTGTGTGGCAAACCTATTCGCACTGATAATAATTAGCCGAGGCATGAGATTTCCAACAATTTGACATTTTGACAAGCGTAGACTCGGACAAGCCTCTGCAGCCTCCTTTTAAGCTTAGAAACTCCAAATGGTGTTCAGTCAGTAGCTTAACAATCATAGAATACTCATGCGACTAGCAAAGGCACTGATCAGACTGCGCGTATGCGCATGCTGATCTGAGGCATTGCTGCTACGCACATACAACATTGTTGGAAATCTCATGCACTGGCTCAATTCTATTTTTTCAGGTCCTTAAGGGTATTGATTGCGATAGCGCTAATCGTCTACATAGTACTGGACATAGCCATTGATTCCCCCAGAAATCTTATCTCCCTTGGAGGATTGTTTACCTTCATCGCCATTTTCTATATCACATCTACCAGTCCATCTAAGGTCAGTAAATATTAATCGTCTATATAGTCCTGGACATAGCTATTGATTCCCCCAGAAATCTTATCTCCCTTGGAGGATTGTTTACCTTCATCGCCATTTTCTATATCACATCTACCAGTCCATCTAAGGTCAGTAAATATAACGTTGGACCAAAAAGCACAAGAAAACTTGTTTTGGGCATTTGCGACTAGATAGGGCTCAATCCAACTTGCTTGATTACTATTCTTTCCAGATAGCGAATACCAATGGCGCTGATAGTACATGACGGATATTCAGGGTAGCCTGCTACTTTGTTATTCAGTTGCAACAAAATTAGATTTCCTCGGGTCTATGCACATATTATCAGTTACCTCTCATATTAAATGCATTGATGCACGATGAACGGATAAAAGTTGTTTCTCTAGTTGGATGTATCTGTATCAGGTCAACACGACAATGCACTTTTTGAATGACGTCGATGACGTTGAATCGACAGGAAAATCACAATTTACGCCATATAGACGGATGGCTGAGAATGGGTTTGCTCTCGCCCCCCCCCCCCCCCACCCCCCTAGGGAATTTTGCAGACATATCCTATCTTGTAGAGAATTAAAAGCCGAGTCTTTTAAGACATATTTGCACAAGAAAACTTGTTTTGGGCATTTGCGACTAGATAGGGCTCAATCCAACTTGCTTGATTACTATTCTTTCCAGATAGCGAATACCAATGGCGCTGATAGTACATGACGGATATTCAGGGTAGCCTGCTACTTTGTTATTCAGTTGCAACAAAATTAGATTTCCTCGGGTCTATGCACATATTATCAGTTACCTCTCATATTAAATGCATTGATGCACGATGAACGGATAAAAGTTGTTTCTCTAGTTGGATGTATCTGTATCAGGTCAACACGACAATGCACTTTTTGAATGACGTCGATGACGTTGAATCGACAGGAAAATCACAATTTACGCCATATAGACGGATGGCTGAGAATGGGTTTGCTCTCGCCCCCCCCCCCACCCCCCTAGGGAATTTTGCAGACATATCCTATCTTGTAGAGAATTAAAAGCCGAGTCTTTTAAGACATATTTGCACTCTGTGCGATGAGGCGTTAGTCTGTAAGAGCCTGTAACATACGTTACTTTATCAAATTAAGAAAAAGTAAATTGAAAGTTTGGGCTAGAAATTAAAGACATTAAATATTCATTTTTTTAAAATCATTCATATAGTCTGCATACTGGATATCTTAACTACGTATGACAGCCATATGAACAAAATTGTGGCTTCCTAAGGTGTCATATGCGCTACATAAATCAGATAATCCATTAAAATTTGCAAGTGTGGCTAACATCATTTACATTCACAATCTCTCTGTGTGTATTGTAAAATGTTTTTAACCATGTCTGACTAGCTTATGCAATTTGCTAACAGAAAAAATAAAGTTTGTTTCCCTAGCTTAAATATTTTTTCTGGAATAAGCAATTGAACAAGCCAACCCCTACCCAGTTTTAAGGTGAAATGTTTGGTATTAAAACTAAAGTAAAATAGTTAAAAATATTTGCAGTTGATGAATGTGTTTCATTGTTTGGGATTAATTTGCTTATATGAAAAGACTCATAAATCTGCAAGTTTGTTGCAATTTTTTTAATATCAGAGGCTGTAACATATGTTACCTGTTGTAATAAATGGGCAAGCTCATTGTCTTTACGTAAGATATGCCTAAAAATGTTTTAATCTCCTAGAGGGAATTTTGCAGACATATTCCTTCTTATAGTACAACTCAAGCTGCATAGAATAAGGGATGTTTGCACTCTCTACGTTGGGGCGTTAGTCTGAAACAGCGTGTTACATGCGTTACTATAAAGGAAATGTAGTTTGAAAGTTTGAGCTAAAATTGTGAAAAAAAAACTCACATCTGTTGGATGTTTTACATTGTTTAGGGATTTTAAGCTGGCTCGTATGATAAAGACTTATAGATCTGCTAGTTGGCACCAAGTTTTAAAGATCAGAGAGTGTCACATATGTTAGCGTGATAAGTAAAATCATCAAACAGTATTTTGACATCAAGCTGAGTAAGGGCCTGCTCCATCTCAACCCCCTTTGGAATTCTGCAGACATATTACATCTTATGTAACCATTCAAGGTGCATTTAATAAGAAATGTTTGCACTCTGTAAGTCAGGGCGTTAGCCTGTAATAGCTTGTTACATATGTTACTATATCAATTTGAGAATAAGAAATTTGAATGTTTGAGCTACCGAAACAAGACATTAAAATTATTTAATAAATTGACATTCTTATAGTCTTTATACTGGATGTCTTTACTACATATGGAAGCCGTTTAACATTAATACAGCTAACTGTGGTGCTATGTGCGTTACATGAACCAAATTATAATTTAAAAGCTATAATTGTGGCTATCGTCATTTAGTTAAACAAATACTATGACTTGGTTTCAAACAGTTTTATTAGATTTTACAATTATATACTCAATTGATGAATTGGAAAAAGCAAGTTTGCTTTTCTATCTTAAATATATTGTCTTACGGGAGGTAATACACAGCCCTACTCCCAGTTTTACAGAGAAGTGAAGTTGTTATTACCGTTTAAATAAAACACACGCAAGCGATTACACTGTGTGGATATTTTAAATTTTCTTAGTCTGTCTTGCTCATATATCTGCAAGATGTCATTAAGTTTAAGATCAGGACACTTAATGTGTACATATAAGTCTTTGGTGCCAAAACACTAGAAATTGTACTCATTTCTGATTACCAAGCCCATGGACTGGTGTTACAGATGTTATCAATGACCTTTCAGAAAAAAATTCTATATACTGTGCATATAATGCTTAATATAGAGCCGCAAATAGAAAAGATAGTTTAACATTTGTACAAGAAAATACGATAAATTAAATGGTCCAAACTATTTCTCATCGATTTAACACTCATGTTAAACGTTTGTCGTTGTCTGCTTCTGTGGTAATCATTATTATCACACGCCTCTTTGCAACTAGTAGAATTATCATACAATACTTCAATCATTAACTGTTATACAATTTTACCACCAGTCCACTTAAAATTGATGAGCCATTATCAACTTTCCAATTTTGCCATTCATGGCTTGGAACATTCAGAAACTGATATGAATTCCTAATAGTTGGCTCTTTGAGTATGTGTTTCAAGTGATACTTTGCAAGTAGGAGAAAGACTAAAGCTTTACAAGGAGGAACACTATGCCATTAAAAGCAAAGAGTACATGGACTGATGTACCTTGGTATTTCTGTGATAAAGAATCATATCTTAACTGGTTAACTTTTATAAATGTAGCTTTTCCATACATGCAACAAACATTTTTTTCATCTAATAATGTCTCTGCACTTATCATCTTTCCCCAAGCATTCAAAAACTTACTTGAAGCCTTAGTACTTCTGACGTGCTGAAACCAAGGTAACGCTTTCCCTTCAGATAAACGAACTAGATGTATCACAGCAGGTAAAGCAATGAAATGCAGGATGAACAGAGCGCAAATTAGACCCTTTCAATTCAATGATTCACTAAGTTTCTAAGATTAGAGCGCTTATTAAAGGACGTAACATATATAACTCGTCATAATAAATGAGCAAGGGCATTGTCGTGACATCCTTTTTGAAATACACAGTCAGAGGCAAGTGTTTTCAATTTCAGTGTTTTCAATGGATCATGAAATTAGGCACCTTATCAACTTGTTTACTCTGTATAAATCTTCAATAGAGCATAATATAGAACTGCTGATTATCCTATTCTACCTAAAGTCCACTTTCCTTCTTTTAGATGAAACAGCTAATGATATGGCTGCAAAAACTGTGAAATCATAGGTTTTACATTATTTTAAGACTTGCTTCAATGTACTGACATAAAAAAACAACCAGCTGCAAACATTATTGATGTCAATGTCCAACTTTATGTTCTTTCTCATATACCAGATAACTTTCAAGGTGTTTGACGGTCTGCCAAAACCATCAAGAGTCAACATTGTAACTAAAGAAAACTTATAAAGTTCTTTTGGCACAGCAAAATACTATTGATCTAAGACCTGAGGACTAAAGCACCAAAGGACTGGATAGGTTCCATGGCAAATGATGCAAAAAAAGCAGCCTATCAAATTTCTGTTTGACCAATGTCAGAAATCTTAAAGTATTCTTAGAGGTACACGGTAGAGACATAGAATTTGCAAAATCAGAGCAAAGTTATCATTTGACTAGCAAGGATGCAGAGGCAGCTGCAGTAAGATTGCTTTTGCCACTTCACAGGAAGAGACATATACCAGAGCCATACTCCATTGTATGCATAAATGTGAAATGACATTAAACCCATATTTAATCAGGTGTTTGATCCCATGACACTGACATGCTGTTTCTGTTTTTGAAGAATGCTAAGGATTCAAGTTATAGCTGAGTCAATTTGTTTGGCGCTGGCACTGACCACACATACAAAGAAAATTAAGTCTTTTGATGGCAAAAGAGGAGGATCACACGAAATGCTTATAAGTGATGTTTGTCACAATTACCAATTTTAAAAAGTAATCTTAATTAATGTCACACATATAACACCATAGGAAGCTGTATATTTGTTAAAAAACATTTTCTTATGTAGCAAAGGTATTCAGCTTGCAAACTACATGAATAATTCATATAAATAGATAGTTTTATGTCTTCTTTCTGTTTCTCAGACTTTCAATTCATTTATTCTTAAATTGATATGTTAACATACGTATCATACCATTACAGGCTAACCCCCCCAGTTAATAGAGTGATAACATCTTTTATTCGATGCAGCTTGAATTGTTTTTTAAGGTAGGATATGTCTGCACAATTCCCAAAGGGGTGGAGAGGAACAGGATTGCACTCAGTTTGCAGTCCTAATACTATGCCATGATTCAACTGGTTGTGATGAAATGGGTGATTATTTTGCCATAGAAGCAGACAAAATGATAGACATTGTGAGGTTGACTTGAATAAAGGTTGTTTTTAACTATTTATTTAATAGGAATATTTATTAAATTGTGTCATTTAAATGAGAGCTATTATTTTCTATCTCTTTGTCTATATATTTTAATATTATAGGCATTAGGAAATATTTGATAAAACGATTATATATAACATAGGTAACACAATCCCATGGGCTTGTTATCAGCAATGACTGTAATTACTAAGACTTAGGCACCAGAGGCTAGAGATTAATAGGAAAACATGTGAAAATGGTATTTTTCTGAACTATCATCTCTTATTTCCAAGACAATTTCCTTGCTCATTTATTATGCCATGTAACATACGTTACATACTTTAATAAGTGCTCTGAACCTGTTGTCAAACTTGCAAATGTATGATTCTTTATTGCATTGGCACGACAGTGCCAAAAAAGTAAGATATCTACGAGTGTCAAATATTTCCATTAATTTTTCTTCAATAATAGATACCCAAATTGGATACTTAAAATTGGGGGTAGGGTTGTTTAATAGCTCATATAAAACAATGTATTTGAGATAGAAAAGCAAACTTTGTTTTTTTCTATTAGTCAAATAAGTATTTTAGTAAACTAAGATTAAAAATACTCGCAAAAATGCACAAATCGTCTGTAAAAGTAAATGATGTTAGTCACGATTTCAACTTTCAAAGGGAAATTTAATCTATGTAACGCATATAACACCGTTGAAGGCTGTATTTTTATTTAAAATGCCGCTTTTATGTAGCTTAGGCATCCAGCTTGCAAACTACATCAGAAATTTGAATAATTAGATGGTTTAATGTCTTCTTTCTGTAGCTTAAACTTTTATTTTGATTTTTTTCCTTAGTTTGTTACAGTAACATATGTAACAGGCTGTCAGAGACTAACACCACGGAGCACAGAGTGCAAACATCTCTTAAAAGATGCGGCTTGAAATGCTCTTTAAGATAGGATATGTCTGCAAAATTCCCTAGGGGGTGGGAGCAGGACCTTTTTTTAGCTCGAAGTCTAATAATCGCCATTTTGAAGAGTTAACCAAATAGTAAACTTATGCATACAATACCAGGTTTGCGTCTTTTGATATCAAGTTTACCAAGCTCGACTTTGTGACCGCACGTTGGATCGCTCTGCACGCCTCACGACTCAACAAACGTTCTCGAAGCCTTGCCTGGTAAACTTGATCACATAGTATTCTCTCATTACATGACTAAATATACAAAATGGATAATGCGTCCAGTTAAGACTCAGACGGGCCTGAACACCAACCCAGTCAGACTATATTATTTCACCCTGTACTAAAAAGGGAGCAAGGGGCGCATGGTTTCTTAATGCACACAGCAAATACTCTGATCAGATCTTTACCTTAAACATAGGAAAGTGGAGACCATGGCAATACACCATTACATGAATACTACTATTAACTTCGATGATTAGGTTATTGTTAACAGAGATACATGCTTACTTATTATGATAATCAAACTTCCGGTGCAAAGTAAATAACAATATGTACGAGTATCTAAGATGGAAATACTTTTAAACAGTGGTATGCAGTGATTTTGGTCCAAACTGTTTGCAAAGGTTAATAGCTGATGCAACTAGTAGGCAAAGAGTTAAAGTAAGTAAGGGTGCAAAGATCAGGAATCGATACAATCAAGTACCACACCTAACCCAGGATACCAATGGGAAAGTGACAAACTCAGTTAGACACCACACACGAGAGCCAAGAGGTCAGTCCTTTCCCAGCAGGTGACCAGAAGGCACATATAAACAGACGCGCACAAAGGCATAGTAAACACAAGGCATAAAAAACAATAAAAGATCCACAAAAAAAAGTACCGCCTTAGAACGGTTTTCAAGAAATACCCATAACTTTTCAATGCATAATCAACTAGAACATATCAATCAAGATATAACAAGGCAATAGAGCAAATATAAGGACTCAACAGTAAATAAAACTGAATAGCAGAGCAAAAGAAATCCAACAGGTAAACCCCGATGGGCCCGACATACAGCCAAAGCATTAGGCCCCTACCATCTCATCAATAGATAAGTCTTTAAGCCCGAACCGTCATAGAGTCTGAAGTCTGACCCACCGGCGTGTAATTAAAGAGGAAAGCAAAGTTGCCAACCCTGATTGGGTTGACCACCAAGCATGCAGTCTGTTGCAATACATTAATGTTATAGCCAATCTTTTTATAATGGGAAATTATTTTAATAAACTGCGCTGAAAAATTATGAGAGCCAACAATCTTCTTCAATTTATACACCAAGTCACCATAGAATTCAGGTTCAGAAAGTCCTTGGCGCAAGAGAGATTTAAGTCCAACTTCGAATTTAGATATCAAATCATAGTATCGTCTTTAGAATTTATCAAAACAAATTGAGAGATATAGACTCCATAGGATGTTGAGCGAGGAACATCACCATCTAACAATGGGAAATTGACAATTTCAAAATCAAAGTCGTCACGTTTATCATAAATTTTGGTATAAACAATATCATTAGTAATTGACAAACGCAAGTCTAAAAATGCAGCTTTGGTATCAAAGGTATTGGCTTTATTAAGTCGGAGCTCTGACCAGTATGTTTGATTTACCATTTTGTTAAAATAAACATTATCAATGTTTAAAATATTGTCCAAATATCTGGATGTAGTGTTAAACGCATCAATAACATCAGCCTGCTTATCATCAGAAAGAGACATCATAAAGTCCCTCTCATAACAAAACAGGAATAAATTGGCAACCAGCAGAGCACAATTAGAGCCCATAGGAATCCCAACTTTTTGTCTATACAGCTTGATGCCAAATCGAAAATGTTTTCCAATGAAAAGGTCAGCGCATCACATACATTTTGACATGACCATGCATGATTTTTTTAGGGTTTTCCTAAGTAAAAAATGCATTTTTTGTCATTACATGCAAGGTAAGGAGAGCCTTCTTTCTGGAAGGTTTTTTTTCAATAAGATCAATAAGTTTATCTTTAATTAAATTATGAGGTAAAGTAGTGTAAAGAGTAGAAAAATTATAAGTAGACAAACTGTTCACATTGAAATCTCTAGCCTTTAAGTTTATCTAAACTTTCACCTGAATTTTAATAGACCAAAATAAGTTTTTACCGAATCTCTCATATACCTTTTCACAATACTTGATAACATGTTTTTTAAAAGCTGTAAGACACGAGGTTAATACTTTAGAAAGTTCTGTTGTCGTAAAAGAACTAGAATTAGCAATAAATCTTGCTTTATAGGATTTTTTATGGAGTTTGGGTAACCAGAACAACGTAGGAACTTTGTCTTAATTTTCGTTAGCTTTGACACCGAAATGTAGAGCTATATTACAGCCATGCCCATCGACAATCACCCTCTCACTCAAAGAAGGCTGCAGTTTATAGGCATGAGTGCCAACAAGTATTGTTTAAGAGTATTAATATAATACAATCGTCAAACAACTTCAACATTGTTAGCAGCTTTATCTGCCGGAACAAAAACATAGTTCATTTAAGATGACGAAAAGAAGATTTAGGTTTAAGGGGTAAAAGATGTGTATTACGAGAGTAAAATGAAATACGAGTATCAATAATTTCAAAAATGTTAATCTTCCATTCCTTCAATGCATCAGGTTCAACATTTTCCCGTTTGCACCAACGATTACTTAAGTCATTTAAAGAAAATCTATATTTAAGACCTTTAGAAATAATATTGCGAACTTTAGCAGCAGGAATGACATTTAGATTTAATCACATGCCCTGCAGAGGGATATAAATAATTAGAATTGTGACATTCTCAGGAGTCAGGAGTATTGGAATCTATATCTATATCAATTACAATTTTATTAAAGTTAAATATAGTAGACCTAATTGGTTATTTATATTTTTAACAAATGGCAGGAGTTTCAGAATTATCAAAGTAATTTGGAATAGATAAAATCACTAATTTTATTCTGGATACATGTAACCAGGTACTTCGTTTGCATTACATCAAGGTTTGCACTGTTTAATAAGGACAGAAATACAACATTTTATCGCAATTTTGACCTGCAACTCCTTAATATACAAAATTGACCATTCCATATTTATTGTTTCAATATGTATGGAATAGTCCATCAGAACGAAAAGGGATACAGACTAAATACTGAATGTGTAAGAATTTATTTCCTCTCAGGTCAACTGGTATCCTGTATTCTGGGGTATCGCCATACAATACATATTTGCTCTTATCCTATTAAGAACAACTTGGGGCTATAATGCCATAGAATGGATGGGAGACAGGGTCACAGAGTTCATCATGAACGCACAGGCTGGTGCCGATTTTGTGTTTGGTGGTCTACCTCAGCAAAAGATCTTTGCATTTTATGTAAGTATGAAATCTGTGATTAATCATTTTAGTTCTAGAGCCAGATTATTTAAACAGAAAAAATCATGGGTAAAACAAAAAAGTCCCAGATCAAGGTTCGTGATAGTGACATAGCAGCAACAGAAATTATGAAAATGTTAACAGTGTTTGCAAAGTAGCAATAAAATATGAAAATGTTAACAGTTAGAACTGTAAACAATTTCATATTTTGTAGCTGCATAGTCTTTTAGATGCACATTTAATCTCAATCTTTATGCAAAAAAAAAAACGGAACCCAATCTCTATATATGATTTTTTAATTTCCTATTAATGCTGTACTACATAGGTCCTACAGTAGAGTGTAGGATCTTGTTTATTTTGACTGTTTTCCTGTGTTTTCAAAGTTTTGGTGCTACATGAGAACATTGCATTTTCTGATTGTATTCACCTGTTCTATTTGAAATTCCTTTGTATGAATCTTTGCATGAGATATGCATTTCGTTCAGCAATTCGAATCGTGTAAAAGCTCCTTCTGTTTGCATAAACCAACCGCGCGTCTTTCTAACATTAATGTCGTTTCTTGTCAAGCTGCTCTTTATAAGGGTAATTATTAATATATACTGAGCGAAAATAGTTTAGCAACCAGTTATAATGGGATTTCACATAGGTGATCTTTCTAGCATTAACTCTTTTTTATTAGCAGGTGCGCAAGCGTGCCAGTTGTTTGTAAGTTATCTAATGGCTACCTGCAAGAGCTCTAAAGAAACAACTCCCTATTGTGTAGCGAGTATTTGGTCTGTGAGAATTCTAATTTCAAACGCTATTCAATTGAAAGGGAAGTAATTTGAAAAATACGATTAACAGAACAATTTATTTTAAATCGGCTTTCACTTGTTTGCTTTTAGAACTAAACATTTGATGGAAAAATCAAACTTTTAGCAGAAATCTATTCACGCTATTGCTCGATAAGCTGGTTTAGCAAGGGGACTAAAAATCTGACATTACATTATGCGAAATGTCAACAGGTTAATGTCACCATACTCGTAAACGTTTGTCAACATAGTTTTGTTATTATAAAATTGAAAATGCTATTTCTTTTAAACTGTGAATCCCCAAATTATATTGCTAAACTTTACTCCCTCAGTATATAATCTATAAAATGGCGGGGTGTCATTGGGTCGCATGTATAACACTTTGCCTGGTGTTTAATCATGAGCAGATCCAGCAAGCTTTGTCAGTAAAATATTCTTATTTATCATCAACAAAAATAGTAAGTGAAACCCCATTAGTTTTCTAACAAAAAAATAATTTCATTAGCGAAACACGAGTTCATGATGTGTTGACGATACGTACATGTACTTGAATGACAGCACGCCAACGTCGACCAACTTGCTGGCCTTGAAGTAATTCCACCGAAGATCGCATTATTGTTTAGTGCCATCAAGAATTGCAAGCAGCTAGAATGCTTGTTTCATCTTTGCAACAACATTGAGATGAAAATTTTATATAGAAAACAATTGTTGATTGAAGAGTCGCTGTACATGTGCAATTTGATAATACTAGGTTAGTGTCTTTTGATATTAAGATTATAAGGCAAGACTTCGAGAAGCAGAGGCGGGTAAACTTGATATAAAAAGACGCGAACCAGGATTTCTGTTTATCAGTTTACCCATTGGTTTATTCTTCAAACCTTATTATCGATTTTCGCGTCGATTCAACGTCATCGACGTCATGCAAAAAGTGCAACGTCATGTTGACCTGATAAAATAACAGTGTAGTAAGGTAGACAATGTTTATCAGGTCAACGTGTAACAGTGCAGTTAATTTGAGAGATAACTGATGATGTACAATTATTGACTTCAATGATGTAGACATGAGGATTTATCTGCCCCAAAAAGTGGTTAACACCGAGGTTGCAAGGCTGAGGTGAATATCACTTTTAAGGGTAGATAAATCCTTATGTCTATCGAAATTGAAGTCAATAATTGTTTTGTTATATGACTTTTCACCCGTAAATGAAAATGTTATACTTTCACTTTTGTAACTAGATTCGCAATGATAGAGTCATGGCCAACGTAAGTGCTATCTCACAACCTTTAGCAACTGTGCTTGAAATATCTTAATGTAGAAATTTGTATTTTGAAATGCTATAAATTCTCTGAATGCAAATGTAAATCATAAAACACTTTTTGTACATTTTGTATATTCAAACAAAGAAAAATGAACCAACAAAACTGTTGTTAAAATTCATTAAAAGTTTTTAATTGACCAGGTGGGTGGTGAACCAGCAAATCATATCAATTTCATGCAACCCATGCCAATTTCATACTCATTGTGCTATGTTTAGCTCCCTAGAGTGTGATAGAAGAAAACTGTCAAAAATATCAACCTCTAGAAACTAGCTTGAGTTTTTTTTATATTTTATATCAACCTGTTGACCCTTTAGACCAGTTTTCAGGTAGACATTGAGATTTATGAAGATAAATTTAGTCGGTCAGGAGACAGGATTCTCTCCAGTCATAATAACAATATGTGATACCCACCACATAATATCAACCTCGCATCATAGTCATCTGCCACTATTAATATCATTTCGTGGATATCACACTATATCTAAACCCAAAAGTATTGATATCATTTCGTGGATATCACACTATTTCTAAACCCAAATTGTGAGATATGGATATCTTTGGTCTGGATATTCAAGAAAGTATGAACGTTTTTCCCTAGGTTTAGCTCAAATTAATCATTTCTTAAAACATAGATGGACTGACATTTATCAGTTACCCCTTATATCACGTTGACCTGATAAACGTTGTCTATCTCACTGCACTGCAATCGTTATCACGTCATTATGGCATTGCACGTTTTGAATGACGTCATTTCACGTGCATTCTCGAAGCAAAGCCTGGTAATAGACTTGATATCAAAAGACACTCACCTAGTATTCTCTATAATCAACTAGAATGGATATCACTTGATACATATTTTCAGGTAATGCCAGTCGTGGTATTTTTCTGTTCAGTAATTGCCATCTTATACCATTTTGGAATAATGCAAGCTATCATCAGAACAATCGGCAGAGTGTTAGCGTTTGGGCTTGGTACAACGCCAGCAGAATCTCTCAATGTAGCAGGGAACATGTTCATAGGACAGGTGCGTACATAGTGTTTTATACATGCGCGGATCCAGAAAGTTTTGTCAGAGGGGGTCCAACTTTGACAACGTTTTTTCTTTTCTTTTTTGCGTTTATGATGGGAGGGAGGATCCAAATGCCAATATAAGCGGGCCATCATCGGCCAGCTAGCGAAACGCCATTTCAATGGCGTTTCGCTGGCGTGCCTATGATTGCCCAACATTGAATGGTAGCTTTATGATTTTCAGGGGGTCCGGACTAGTATTGCTAAAAAAACCTAAATTTTGTGATTTTTCAGGGGGCCCTGTCCTCTCTTCTGGATCCGCGCATGTTATAAACTAATTATCAGGGGGGGGGTATATAACATGGTGCATTATTTAAAGTTAGTCACATGATTTCATGACGCATGTGAGTGATATAACAACGTGCATAAATCGTTAAACCATATATTTAGTAATATAATGTAATGACGTTAATAACAACGTTCTATTAATCATGACAAAAATGTGATTTTAAGCTTATTTTCAACATGTTTAATGTCATATGATAAATATATTTCAACATTTTTTCTCTTTTATTAGTGAATTTATTAAACTTGTTGTAAAAAGCAATGAACTGTTTGGCAAGCCTCACATTTTATCTCTTTTTCTTCAACTCGACTTATTAATTCAATAGTATTCTATCTTTGTGAGATGGCAGATCGAAATAATCAAAAATACTGCCAACTTCGAAAATCTAAAAATAAAATGACTCAAAATTTAAGAAAAAAAACGCATTTTTGTTCCTTCTCTGAATTCTTCCGAAACCAGTTAATGCGATAAAATTATTTTTTAGTGACGTTCCAAATGGTGTAACGCATAAAGTTCAGCAACAGATTAACCAAGATAGGCCTAGCAACCTTTTTGCTTTTTGTTTTGATTCTTCACATCCCATCAACAATCTTTCAGTTATAAAGGTGGAATCAGTACTAAGCTAGGATTAATGTTCTTGCTCAAGGACACAACACAGTGACGCTGGTGAGGCTCGAACTCGCGGCCCCTCGGCCTCGAGTCAAGCACTCTACCACAGAGCCACTGCGTTCCCTCCAACCTTTTTGTGGGACATAAGCAAAGAGTACATACCTAGATCAGACGCCACAGAACGCGGCTTCTGATCAGGGTGTCCAAGTTTTACCTACGAAATTTTCTATGAAAGGTTTATCACCCCACAGTCCTTAAAACAGAATGGCCTGATCCAATCGATATGAGTGAGACATTCCATTCAGCTTAAATAGGTATATACTGCAGCAGAAGACATATTTTGCGACAATTATTCTTTCAGTGTTTTCGAAAAAGCCGATTTTCATGAAATATCATGCATTATTTGTTGTTTTTGAAAAAGCAGCAGCATTTAAAATTGTCGTCTGCTGCAAATAATAGATGGTGCATTATGGGTTAATGTTTCTTATTTTAGAGTGAAGCTCTTGCTCTTATCAATCCGTTCCTGAAAGATATGACGCAATCTGAGTTACATGCAGCTCTTACTGGTGGGTTCGCATCTGTCTCCGGCAGCGTGCTAGGGGCATATATCAGTCTAGGGGTAAGTAAATTTTAAGGCTTTGGATTCTGGGCAATATTCCAAGATTCGTTGTCGTCTGCTTACTTTTCGATTTTTTTTTCAAACAAGTCTTTCAGGAATACTATCATCTCATTGGTTTATTTGCTGTCTCATTCAATCTCAGTTAACCCATTGCATGCTGGATAAATTTTCAAGATATTTTTGCCATCAGTTGACTTTACTCACAATTACCTTTTTCAAAAAAATCTTTCAGTATATACTATCAGAGGGTCGAATGGTTTTGATCGAGATTAGGACTGACGAGCTGTCTGTCCTGATCTCGAACAATACCAATAGCCGCCGCTAGTAAGGAGGAGGGGTAATTGAAAGATGCACATTGTGACTACTGTCCTGCCAATAGAGACATTGACGTCATATTTTGTTTACAATATTACCAGGGACTTATAATCGATAGATCGCTTGTGTATTAATCCTATCCACAGGATAGGATTAATACACAAGTGATCTATCGATTCGCGTTAGCTCAAGTAGAGTGTACGACTTAACGTTTTACTTTACACTTGTAAACATAATATTACGTCACTGTCACTCTTGGTTGGTACGACAGTATATGTGGTCTTTCACAGGAAAGCAAATACATTTGCAGTCAGGAAAGTTGTTAATAAGTATGTGGACATTTCCTTTTGGGTAAAGCTGAAAATATATATGGTAAAGTCAGGTAACTTCGGACATCTGGTAAATTCGGACATATATTTGCAAACACTGGAACTCTTATGAGCCGTCTCATCAGGGTTTTAACTGTTTGCTTGGTTAATTGCTTTTGGCTCCAGTAACTAGAATATGAAAGGCACAAGGCCACTGTCCGTATTGAGCCGACTGTCCGAATTTACTCGACTTTACCCTAATGAAACGATTTCAACCCTTTATGCACTAATTTATTCTTCCTTCTGGTTTGATACAATAAACTTGGGGAAGTATTTTTCTTACTTTGGTGATCACATGAAAAGGAATATTCCCAGATCCTACTAAACAGGATATATCTACACAGTTTGTAATAACTCCACAATTATGATTTAATCAAGCACTCTGTAAGCATCTAAAGGCGCATTTTATTGTTTATAACGTATTTCCTGAAATACTGTCCTGCCAGCCAAGAGTGACAGTGATGTCATGTTTTGTATACAAAGTTATCAGGGACTTGTTATCGATAAATCACTTGTGTATTAATCCTATCCATAGGATAGGATAAATACACAAGTGATCTATCAATTCATGTTAGCTCAAGTGGAGTGTACAAGTTAATGTTTTACTTAACAATTGTAAACACAATATTACGTCACTGTCACTCTTGGTTGGCACGACAGTAAGTGAGTATGACAAGGACATGCCACAATCACACTGCGGACAAACCCACGACACCATGAGGAAGACACACGGCACACTAACGGACACTTGACACCAAGACCAAGAAGACAATCAAAGTAAAGCACCAGCCCTCTCTTATCCAGCGGGCCCATCTCCATATGACCTTAGCTGTTGGCGGGACGTTAAACAGAAACATATACATACAAAATTTCCCAGCTGGATGACTGTAAAATAGAAAAGACATTTAGTACCACACTACATAACAATGACCAACACAAAATCCACATAAAACAAGGGTTGCCATAATTAACAATGACACAAAAACAACAGAACCACCGCCTTAGAACGGACAGCAGCCAAATCCACTGGGGGTGGGGTATTGAATTAAAACTTGCCAAATCTACCTCCTAGATTCTGCTGTTTGTCAAAACACAAAATATGTTTAGCTCACGTGGAGGCTTATTAAGTGTATCAGCACAAGGAAACAAACAGATCAGTTAAGACACTGTGATGAAACAAAGAAAAGAGCTGTCAACTAACAGGCAGCCAGAGCTAAGAAACCGCCTTGTTGAGCCACTTTGAGGGATGTATATTGGAACGGACACGGTAATCACACCGGGTAGGCGGCAATCGAAAACGTTATCAACAATCGACGAACGTGGATCAAAATCGATAGAAACAGTATTTTTTATTGCCATTTGTCGCCAGTGGGGCGACAAATGGCAATCGAAAACACTGTTTCTAATGATTTTTATCTACGTTCCTCGATAGTATTGACGTTTTCGATTGCCGCCTACCCGGTGTGGTAATGTGATACAGTATATTTTGGTGTTCCAGGTACCTGCGAACCACCTGTTGACAGCTACTGTCATGTCAGCTCCTGCAGCTTTGGCTATGTCGAAATTATCTTGTCCAGAAACGGAAGTCTCCAAGGCATCAAGTGATGACTTTTATAAAATAGGAACAGAGTAGGAATTTTCTTATACAGTAAAACCTGTGTAAAACGGCCACTCAAAAATAAACAAAACAAAGATCTTAATGGCGAATGGTAGCTTAATGAAGGTCGGAAGTATGCCATATTCACACTGCGGGCAAACACACGAGACTGTGAGGAAGAGACACAGTACACTAAAGGCCACTTGACACCAAGAAGACAATCAAAGTAAAGCACCAGCGGAACCATCTCCATATGACCTTAGCTGTTGGTGGGACGTTAAACAGAAACATATACATACATACATACATACATACATACATACATACATACATACATACATACATACATACATACATACATACATACATACATACATACATACATACATACATACATACATACATACATACATACATACATACATACATACATACATACATACATACATACATACATACATACATACTTTTGAAGTGCATTAAGACATAATTGGTCTCGAAAAAAAATTTTTTTCTGTCATTTTGAGAGTGGACGTTTTACACAGGCTTTACTGTATTTAATATGAGTCAGCTGATCAATCAGCATTGATCACATAGTTGGCGAGATGACACCTAGATAGACCTTTACATCACCACAATCTTGTCAGACGCATCGATGTGAATAGATATCCGGCCTGGACCTAGATTATGGTCTATGCCAAAACCAAGACATACTGTTATATGGACCTCAACGCAAAAAAACCCATTCTTCAGGGTTTGCAAACAGCAAAGGAGATCCGCATGAATTCCAATAATTACCATGCATTAACAAGCAGAGTGGCAGCTGATCTGGATCTACACTGTTTTAAATTAGGATAAACCCAGATTTATCCAGGTATAAGGTTGTCTACAACAGCAACACATTTGGAGTTCTGGCTGTTGCCCGCTATTATTCAGGCACGAATAATGGCGCGCAACAGCCAGAATTCCATATTTAAAGCATTTGTGGGTGTGTAAAACTCGGCACAGCTCACGATTAAACTGTATATTTGATGCACATGTATGATAATATCCTGAGGATAGGATTAATGCGCAAGTGATCTATAGATTTTTAGACCCATTAATGTCGTAAACAAAACATGATGTCACTGTCACTCTTGGCTGGTAGGATAGTACTCCATACCAACCCGTGGGAAGGATAAAAAACAAACGTCCGAAGACGCTTAATGCATTTTTCGTCGTTATGACTAACGGTGATCCTCAGCATGAATTTGTCTATCACACACTTACACTCATTATTATTTAATGTATTTTACTCTGCTAATATGTTATTTTCTTTTTTAAAATCGACAAAATTTTACACTGCAAAGATCAAGTGTTTAACAGTTTTTATTAAAGTTTCTTAATCCTTTGATAGGATATGATCTCTGATTGTACTATTTTCTTGACGTACACGTTCAATTTTTACAGGAACGTTAATAATATGACAGAAGCTGCAAACCAAGGGGCGAACCAGTCAATCGAATTAGTTACACGTTACATCCCATACAGGAAAGTTAATAATATGATAGAAGCTTCTTATTAAAGAGAAAATCAGTATATCAAATCGGTTTCACGTTCCGTAAATAATAATATTGAAGCTGCTTACTAAAGAGCAAACTAGTCTATTAAATTGGTTACATATTCCATTTTTACAGGAAAGTTAATAATATGATAGAAGCTGCTTAGAAATGGGCAAATCAGTCTATTATATTGGTTACACCTTCCATTTTTACAGAAAAACCAATAATGATACAGAAGCTGCTTACTAAAGAGCAAACAAGTCTATATGAAATTGGTTGTACGTTTTATTTTTGCAGGAAAGTTAATAATATGATAGAAGCTGCTTACCAAGGTGCGAACCAGTCTATTAAATTGGTGGCAAACATCTGTATTCAAGTTATGGCCTTCCTGGCTATTCTCAAATTCTTGAATAACACATTGACTTGGTTTGGTGACAGAGCAGGTGTCGATGAGTTAACATTTGAGGTAAGAAGATTGGCTATATGTATTAAGAAAAACACTACAAAAAATTATTCCTTTTATCATATGACGTTGCGTCTGGGAGTGAAATAACGCCATTAAATAAAATCTGTAAACCACTAGTGGTTTATCGATTTTCGGGAAACGTTATGACGTCCATAACAACGTTGCGTACATAATGACAAAATGATAACGTTTTTACGCCAGAAATGAGATTTTAAAGTATTTGTCATATGATAAATAGAATCTAACATTCGTGCTCTTGTATTATTGAATTTATTAAACTCGTTGCGAAAAAGAGATAAAATGCTCGGCAAGCCTCGCATTTTATCTCTTTTCCTCAACTCGTTTAATAAATTCAATAAAACATGAACACTCATGTAAGATCCTCTATTTATTGAAAAGTCGTTTAGAGCAATTTCACTAAGATTCTTACTTTTTTGAGAATCGTTTTTTATGGGATATCAATTTTTATTATCTACTATGTAATGAAATACAGGAAAATATTGATTAAATATAATGCATATATTTCACAGCCGTGAAAATAGAAAAACTTGTATTTTCACAGCAGTGAAAATACAAGATTTGATATTTTCATGGGAGACAAACCGTAAGATTGGAACTACTTTTTTTCTATTTTCTCAATATGGTCTAAGGGAATATAATGCAAATCTGAGTCTTTTTTAATGGAAACAACTATTGGTGTTTCCTATTTCTATGGAAATGTAAACAAAAGGTCAGAGTCGCTTAGAAGCTTAATAAAAGAAAGAGCTTTTATAAATTTGTCTGCTACAACTAGAAAATCAAAACAAAAGCTAATGTAAAGTAAGATTCGCTCCTCTTTACCTTAAAAGATTATGGGAAATTTGTAGATAATAAAAAGAAAATTCAAATGTTTTTTGTTAAATATGTCTTTTATTTCACTCGTGAAGGGTACAATAATTTGTGGCTTCTCCACTCATGAAATATAAATATTGTCCACTTCACTCGTGAAATAAAAAACATATTTAACAAAAACATTTGAATATCCTCTATATATCATTTAAATACCATTCAATTTCGCAGTGAGATAGTTTAAGTATCTTGAGCAGTGAAATCTTTCACTAGTGAGATATAACTTTTTCCGTAACTACTTTTTATGCAATAGCCTAAGTACATTAGTATCTTGAACGGTGACATATTTCACTAGTAATGATATTATTTCCTGTCTACCTGTATTATTCTGTGTGGCTCTTTCTTGTCAATTTCTGTCTCTTTTTTCTTGGAAACACTAGATAGGAATACAATATGCAGAATTATACATTGTGTTTCAATGATATGAAAAATCTGTCGCTCAATCTTGGCTGCTGAATACGTGTAAGCAACTCGCTCTGGTGGATTTAATTCGTTGCTCAATTGCAAGCGTTCTTAAAGATTTTTCGTATCATGGATTTTTCGTATGAATTATTTTAAAATGCGGTTCTAAGAAATGCTGTAAAGCATGAGCAAAATTAAAGTAAAACATACTTAGTTCCAGTACAAATAGGCGAACAATCCGTTAACATTGAAAACTAAGGGGAAAAAAGATGTTACACACGGTTACTAAAGGGCCAAAATTTACGTTAGTAACAACTAAAGTAACATTTGGAAAGAAGCTATTATATGTGAAAAACGCGTTTGAGAAAATTCAATATTTGGCAACTGAAAGCAAAATTGAATGTCATTTTTTTTAAATTTCTAAATTGCAATAAATACACATCAAAACCTAGTTTGCATTAAATATTGATGTTGGTCTTATCATAACAGATAAACGTAGTGCATGCTAGAGGTTTTGCATTATAACTGGTCCCCTAATTAGATGATGCCTTAACCCTTTGAGTACTGGAAACCCCTAAACGGGTACTTTGGCATAATGCGGCATTATATCAGGGCATGCACTAGTACTGTTAGCTAAGACAAAATCGAATTAAAATGATAAAAAAGGAGAGATTTTAAACACCATTGTTGTTTAAATTGTTTCAATATTCGAAAGCTGCTGAATATCCTTTTTAAATATATGAGCCGCGACATGAGATTTCTCACAATGTGGTATGTGCCTCTAGCAAAGCTTCAGATCAGCCTGCGCATATGCGCAGACTGATTTTAGCCTTTGCTATTCGCTTGAATATTTTATGAGTGTTAACATACTGACTGAACATCATTTGGAGTGTCTAAGTTTAAAAGGAGGCTGCACAGGCTCGTCTGAGTCTACATTTGTCAAAATGACAGATTGTTGGAAATCACATGTCGCGCCTTAATTTCTTTATTTCAGTTCATTTGCTCCTACGTTATGTACCCCGTTGCCTTTCTCATGGGTGTTGATACCAAGGACTGTAGAAAAGTCGCTGAATTAATTGGAGTGAAGACGTTTCTTAACGAATTTATTGCTTACACAACTCTTGGTGATTTGGTGCGCAATAGGGACCGTTTTGATGAATACACACTTCTATATAATACAACAGATAGCTGGACGCATAATGGTGATGATATATATTTGCGGCTCTGGAATGAAACACTAGCTGGCGGTATTTTAACAGTAAGTTTAATCGTAGCCATGCGCGGATCCAGAGGGGGGCAGTGGGTCTGGACTAGCAATACCGGTCCGAATCCCCTGGAAAATGACAAAAGTACCAAGCCAGCATTTAATGTTGGGCCATGATCATAAGCAGACTAGAGAAGCAAACTACAAAATTTGTGACTGCCGGGTAAGTAGAAATAGAAATATGTAAAATAGCATATATGCCAGGTCTCTAGATAATACTGCGCAATTTAAATTTATTTTTCTTATTTCTAAATCGAACTTTTGAGCACCCAAAATAAATGTTAAAATTGTTGGATAAGAAGATTTTCGCCAATTTAGGCTCAAACTTGTACTTTGCATTTATTTCGTTCTTATCCTATATTTTGTTTTCAAATGCATTTGATTTAACGCGACATCTGATTGGATAACGGTAAAAAAAATTGCGACAGTATATCCTGCGATATACTATCAGAAATAGTTTGACTTCATTTATTGCGTCACATTTTGCTGGATGACGTGCGGCTTTTTTGGATATGGACGGCTCCAATTTGGGATATAAATGCAGATGGGGATGACCATATTCAAAGTTTTAATCTAAGGAGGTACTTTTTTAGATATAAGGTTGGAAATCACGTTTTACGGCTCCGCTCATGCGTCACCTTAAAAATAAATTTTCCAACTATATATCCGCAATTGAAATTTTGAAAACAGTTTTACCCGAATCAACAGATGATTTAATAATTTTACAAACCTAAAAGAAATTGTGAAATAAAATATGTTTGAATTTAACATTTCGTTTATCTCGACCTATGTATGCTTTAGGTCACCCGAGCACAGCAAACCCCGAAGACACGTTTTCTCTCAATGAGGCCTAAATAGTATCTAACAAGAGTGCTCATATTTTATCAAATTTAATAAACTCGTTGTGAAAAGGGATGAAATGGTAGGCAGGCCTCGCATTTTATCTGTTTTCCCCAGTTCTTTAGAATAAAGTCAATAAAACATGATCACTCATATAAGATCATCTATATCTGCAACAATAGGAGCACTCATGTAACATCCTTTATTTCTAGAAACGATCTGAAACAGTGGCAACCTACGCTCTCTGTGGATTTTCCAACATTGGGTCCATTGGTATCAACCTTGGTGCCCTTTTAGCTTTTGCGCCTAGTAGACGAGTTGATGGCCCAAGACTTGTGATCCGAGCTATGATTTGTGGAAGTGCAGCTTGTTTTTTAACTGGTGCTGTAGCAGGTAAATGTTTATGAATGTACTGTCGTGCCAACCAAGAGTGACAGTGACGTAATAGTTTGTTTACAATTGTTAAGTAAAACATTAACTTGTACACTCCACTTGAGCTAATGCGAATCGATAGATCATTTGTGTATTAATCCTATCCTGTGGATAGGATTAATGCACAAGTGATCTATCGATTATTAGTCCCTGATAACTTTGTTAACTAACCATGACGTCACTGTCACTTTTGGCTGGCAGGACAGTTCATGGTCCATTGTATTGACTTGTGCCGTGTGAAGTGACCAATGACCATAATTTAAAGACCTAAATATTTACACTATAAAAGTGGTGCCACTTCCTAAGTGCTGTTTCAGGCTGACCGAAGGCTAATCTTTATTAGATGAGTATGACTTCCTAACAGTGGGTAATAAAGTGATTTCACGAAAGTTTTAGACATTTTCTGCTAAACTATTGATATTTATCTTTATTAGTAAAAGCAATTTTGTTTTTTACGTTTTATACAGGCAATTCTCCTCTTGGGACCCCTTTAATCTATTGAGATGTTGAAATTGATTTAATCTGTCCTTACATGTTTATCCGCTATTGTGCTCTCATGGACAGATATATAGACCTTTAAGTGATAAATATTTGAACCAGCACAATAATGATCAGTGATTATCTGATTGGTGAGCAGCCTAGCCTTCCTGAGAATACTGTAAATTCGGAAATTTTCGCGAGAGTTTAATTTTCGCGAAACTTCGCATATGCGAAGTTTCGCGAAAATTAAACCCTCACGAATTGGCGATATCACTCTGTCATTTACTAATACATTTAAATCATGCCATGTTCACGATTTTTACGTCGCAAATGTGTCTTTTAACGATATTCGCGATAATAAAATTCTCGCGAAAATTTCCGAATTTACAGTAAGTTGCTACAACAAATAGAAGTAGAGAAAGGATCAGGAAAAAACAAGCAAATTAAGAGAATGCATGTCCCCACCACTTAATGTTCTTCTTTTATTGTATGAGCTGCAAGTTTTAAAACGAGTAAGATAAGATGACCACGTTCACAAAACAGAAAAAAACAATACAAAATTAAATCTGAGAAGTATTACCTAAGCACATTCACATCTTCAGTTCATGCCTTAAGTACATGCAAAGTTTAAAAAAAATACCGGTATGAAATGTAGGAGTAGTTGCAAGGTACCGCCTTTATATAAACATTGATCACATTGAAGGCTAAAATGCCTAGGTTCACGTCTTAGAAAATTGCAATAAAAATCTGAGGATTATTTAAAAACTACACGAAAACTTCCAGACCATGACAAAAGCACCTTTAATTTATCCAAAAATTGGTAGCAATTGTAGGAAAAATTGCAAGTTCCAGCAAGCATTGAATGCATCAAATGTCTGAATTTCATAAAATAGAAAGTAATCTGAGGATTATATACGAACCAAATGCACATTCTCAGATCATGACCAGAATATCTGTAAAAGTGTAAACAAGAAATGTCACAAACACGTGACGAATGCCCCCAAAAGAATTGGTCTAGCATAAGACACATTTGAGGAAAGTTAGCTGTAATATAGCACGAAAAACCTAGAAATGAGGCCAGAAGTCAATGTCAAGGTCAAAGTGACTCAAAATGGTATGCACCACTCCGCCATCGAAAGAGGAATAACCACCCCAAATTTGGGATTCCTACATCAAATAATATAGGACATATGCTCTGGACACAATAATTCTTGAAAACTAGGTCAGAGGTCAAGGTTACAGTGACCCAAAAATGGTTTGCGACACTCAGGCATCCCAAGATGCATTTACATACAAATTTGGAATTCCTATTTCAAAGAATATAGGAGATATGCACCAGTTTCTAGAAACTAGGTCAGAGGTCAAGTTCACGGTCAAAGTGACTTAATTATGGTACGCGACGCTTCGTCATCCCAAAATGCATCCACACACTAAACCTGAGATTCCTACCTCAAATAATATAAGACATATGCACTGGACATGAATATTCAAAAATCTAGGACAGAGGTCAAGGTCACAGTGACCCAAAAATGGTATATGACACTCCACTATCCCAAGATGCATCCACACACCAAATTTGGAATTCCTAGCTCAAAGAATATAAGGGATATGCTCGGGAAACAATAATTCTTAAAACTAGGTCAGAGGTCAAGGTCACAGTGATCAAAAAATGGTGTGACACCCCATTATCCCAAGATGTTTTACAGACCAAATTTGGAATTCCTATCTCAAAGAATATAGGAGATATGCACCAGACACAATAATTCTTAAAATTAGGTCATAGGTCAAGTTCAAGGTCACAGTGACCCAAACATGGCATGCGACACTTCGTCAGCCCAAGATGCATCCACACACCAAATTTGAGATTCCTATCTCAAATAATATAAGAGATGTGCACCAGACTCAATGCAGTTTCTAGAAACTAGGTCAGAGGTCATGGTCACAGTGGCCAAATCATGGTACGCGACACTTTGTCATCCCAAGATGCATCCACACACCAAATTTGATATTCTTACCTCAAATAATATAAGAGATATGCTCCTGACATGATTATTCTAAAAGCTTGGTCAAGGTCACAGTGACCCGAAAATGGTACATGACACTCCGCTATCCAAAGATTCATCCACACACCAAATTTGGAATTCCTAACTCAAAGAATATAAGAGATATGCTCCAGACACAATAATTCTTAAAACTAGGTCAGAGGTCAAGGTCACCGTGACCCAAAAATGGCATGTGACACCCAGTCATCCCAAGATGCATTTACACGCCAAATTTGGAATTCCTATCTCGAAGAATATAGGAGATATGCACCAGATTCAATGCAGTATCTAGAAACTAGGTCAGATGTCAAGGTCAAGGTCACAGTGACCCAATTATGGTACACGACACTTTGTCATCCCAAGATGCATCCACACACCAAATTTAAGATTCCTACCTCAAATAATATAAGAGATATGCTCCGGACACAATTATTCTAAAAACTAGGTCATAGGTCAAGGTCAAGGTCACAGTGACCAAATTATGGTACACGACACTTTGTCATCCAAAGATGCATCTACACACCAAATTTGAGATTCCTACCTCAAATAATATAAGAGATATGCTCCGGACAAGATTATTTTAAAAACTCGGTCAGAGGTCAAGGTCAAGGTCAAAGTGATCCGAAAATGGTACGCGACACTCCGCCATCCCAAGATGTATCCACACAAAATTTTGAAATTCCTACCTCAAAGAATATAGGAGATATGGACCTGACACGAAAGCGGGACGAACGGACTTACGGACAGACAGACGGACAGACAGACGGACGGACGGACAGTCGGATTACTATATGCCTCCCAAAGTTCCTTTGGGGGCATAAAAAATCGATAAAGCTGTAGTAGGAGTTGCGCAAACATACTCCTAGCATTGAAGGCAAAAAGAGTTGTCACTGTGAGATGCTTCCTTTAAATATGACCAGTCTACATAGTACAGTCGGTAACTTAACTGGCAACAGATGTCAGTCTGACTGCAGATATAGGGGTCGCGAGTTCGATCCTGGCCCAGTCCTATGCTTTCGTTGAGATTGAACATTAAATAACTTCTACGCTCATTCTCCTCCCTTCCGCTGTCTGATTCATTCAAGAAGGGTTGTTGTCAGTTACAAGCGAAAGTGTGTGCATGAAGTACTGGCTAACTGCTTGTTCAAGCTTGCTCAGGAAAAATTGTGGTTAGGTGAACTGACCGTCCCGCTTTGACCATAGCTGTTGACTTGGGGCGTAAAGCAACAAAACAGACAGAGCTTTAAATATGCACTACACATATTCATAAATTACTAAGGAAACTAATTCAGAAACATAAAATCTTTTCTGAATATAATGCAATCCAAATTAAGTTTGACATAAGTAGGCGTTATAAATTGGGCCTTGACGCAAGAAAATCTGAATTTGTTGCATGGGGAATGAAAGGTGCAGACCAGCACGCACATACGTGAAGTCTGATCAGCTCCTTTGGTGTTCACTTTCTTAAAATTATAATTAATAAACTTAATTCATGCACATTTTCAATAATCAAGCTAGTCTATGTAGATGAGCAGACTGGTTTGAAATTTACTATGTCAAAAACATTGTCGAGGTTCATATAAAGAAGTTCTAGTTGTACATGTACTGATATTGTTGTGATTTCAGGTTTACTGTACAAAGACTTTTGAACAGAATGATGGGGATTCTTACCCTTGGTGATGTTTATACTTTTGTAGAAATTTTATCCAATGAAATAAAGCTAAACATCACACATATTGCTGAACATCCAATGGAATTAGATCTTACAGAATTACTTACCTAACTATAAGTTCTCTTGGACATCAATGAAACGAATCACGTTAATAGGACCTTACGTCTAGTAAAATAGTGAAAAACCCCAGATAAAACAACAACTAAAACGATAATATCAGCAGCAAAGCAAACATTCGCACGAAAACGTGGATCCTCCAAAATGGAGATAATCTACAAGAGTAAAAAAGACTAAACTATATAGAAAATGTACATGTAGTGAGTATGACTATGAAATTCCACAGCCACAAACTGTGCATATACCCATGATACCGTGAGGAAAAGTCACATAATACAAACGGCCACATGACGTCAGGAAGACAACTAGAATAAAGAAAGGATACTGAATACTGCACACAAAAACAAGGACCAAACACAAAAATGCAACAACCCACATGTGCCTAACGGGTATTCTGTGTTTAGACGAATGCCTGAACACAAAAGTCATTAACCCTTAATGCGCCAATCACAACAAAAGTCGTCTGCTTTTCTCGTCTGCTGAAATGTTTAAGAAGCCTCTATGGCAAACAGTGTGGACCCAGATCAGACTGCTCCTATAGGAGCAGTCTGTTCTGGGTCCACACTGTTTACTTCTATACTTAATTCACCAGTAAAGCTAGGCAATTATTTGCAGCAGACGACTTCAGCAGACGACATTTTCAGATGCATATTTTTTCTTGGCGCTTTAAGGGTTAAGAAAACATCATATTTAACATATTCTAACACACCTCACCAATAGAGCCAATGCTAAAAACATGTTATATGAAACGAAAAAGTCACAGTTCTGAAAGCGCGTGGAAAGCGTGCACGAGCTGACGTCAATTGTTACTGCAAATGTCGTCACTTGTGCCGTTAGACGGTGTAACGTCGTTTTTTACGCTTGAAAGATGTTACATATTCATGTAAACGTATGCGACGCAGTCGAACTATTGGCAGGATTTCTTCAGTGCAATGGCGGAAAGTTGGAAGAAGCTGAAGACTTCAAATGTGTTTTTGTCGTTTATTGAGTGTTAGAATTAAAATAGATCAGCTCTAGTGCGTGAATTGTTGAGTAATAATGCGTGAATTGTTGAGTTATAATACGCTGTTTGTCGGTTAGTTGTACGAAGATAAATCACTCGCTCTGCGTGCTCGTGACTTGATCTTATTTACAACTGACCTTCAAACAGTGAATTATTATACAACAATTCACTGCTAGAGCTGATCTATTCTTAATCAACACTTCACTTGAGTGGCAGAAACAAGCTAATACCACCAGCAATTGTCACAATAACAATCTAGAGGTTGTTAAACTTTCATTCATAACTGAGCATGGAATTTATCATGCTCATTAATGTAAAGCATTTTAACATTTAATAGCACGATAAATGCAGTATCCGAGAATTGAAATGCAATAAAACACTTTATTTACACAGTATTTTAGTTTTAAGAGCAGTCTATATTTTATGCTCAGTTGAGTTGGGCATTAAAACGTTTTACAATCTCGTCGCCTGATCACAAATTAACCAAAATATCCAGAGGAAGAATCATACAAACACATGTAATCATACTGGATGCAATATTGTTATTCATGCTTGTTTGTCAATAGTATTGTTAAATGTATGCAAATGAAATAAAAGTTTAAACTAAATGCACAATATTTATATATAACCTACCAACATCCTGCTTAATGAATACGTTTACATGGTTAACTTAATCAGTCTGTGCGGATAATTTCAGCCTAGCTGAGCTATATACACCAATAAAAGGCATGCGTACTGATTATACATTATATAAGTGTGTGCTTTCATAACTATAGCCAATTCGTATCAGCTTTTTATGACGCTGGTTGATATTTACATGGGCAAAATGTTTATAGCCCAGCATTTACAGTGATCAATAACATACCGCCCCCACACACTCACACACACCAAGCACGTAGTTTTCAGGAAGTTGATTGAACGAGAGAGGGCACAAATGGGACACTCAAAAATCCAGAAAGAGAAGTGCTAGATAGATTGAAACTATGTTGCTAAGGGAACCAAATCTTGCATTAACAAGACTGATAATCCTTGAGTTGAATAAATAATGCCTCTCTGAAATCCTATTAAAACTTGGTCAATGCATTAAACATTGTCCTAAAAGACAGCTAGCAATAATTGTGTGGCCGCTCTGAGACCGCTTTTGGACGATTTTAAAACCTGTCAGCAATTACCTGCTAGGGTATGAAATTTACTCACTATTTTTAACCCTACAAGCGTACTGTGAATAATTTGTTTTATACTTCTTTATGAGCCGCGACATGTGATTTCAAACAATGTGGTATGTTCGACCAGCAAAGCCTCGGATCAGCCTGCGCATATGCGCAGTCTGATCAGAGCCTTTGCTAGTCGCTTGAATATTTTACGAGTGTTAAGCTACTGGGTGAACATCATTTGAAGTTTCTAAGCTTAAAAGGAGGCTGCACAGGCTAGTCTGAGTCAACACTTGTCAAAATGCCACATTGTTGGAAATCATATGTCCCGGCTCATTTCATTTTGAGAGCTATGTAGATCCATGCTCATCTCGAGATCTGCATCAAACCCGCCTATATAATATCATGAGTCCATATTAATACTAGAATAACAACAGAAATAGAAGCTCTGTAGCTCAGTTGGTAGAGTGCCAAACTCATGCCCAATATCTGATCATATCTCCCGGGCTGAGAATCCCAAATTTGGTGTGGTGATTATCTCTGGATAAAAACACTTTATTTGCATTGCTTTGAACTGGTTTGGCCCAAGAAAACACCGCACATTGCTGAAAATGTGTTATGTTGGATTAAGAGCACCAACTCAAACAAACAAATGACACTGGATTGTATTTTAAATAAAAAGCTCATATGGCATCAACAGCAATACAGTGCTCAGTGTGCGCTGTTAGGGTATGTGTCCTTTTTTTGTTCATATAAGTATTGTATTTTTCTTTGGTATACCGATTGTATTTGATATAAAACTGTTTCTTATGCATTTTATATGCAATTACTTTTACCTTAATATTTGCGAGGACTTGCATTATGGTTACATTTTTGTGTAATTAAACTGACCAAAATAAATTATGCCCCACCAGAATTTTTTCCATAGACTTAGTGTCATACATTCATGTTTAATATATCATAACATTTTACTGAATAAAGATTTTTCCATAACATTTTTAGCGAAGTAGCAGCGATGTTTCCTCTCGAAAACACTAGGTTTCTGATTTATTGATAAGTTTTCCACACATTCCAGTAAATGTCCCGTTTCGTTCCCTATCATTCCTATATTAAAATTAGCCAAAAATTGGATACTCTTTGAAAATTTAGCACATATCCTAAGAAAATCGGTTTTTTCAATTCAAACTGTGTAATAACACCTAAGACTTTGTTGTCTAACTTGAATGGAGTTAGAATTTTCAGCTACTATCGATATTTAAAAAAAAAACTCAAAAAACAAAAACAACAACAACTTAACACTGGGAATTATCATTATGAGTAGTAATGGGTGGCACTATGGCACAATTTTTTTTTAAGCCTGAAAAGAACTTAGAATTTTTCAGGCTAAAAATTTGTGCCATAGATGCCAACCCTGGTAAGCTTGAGTGACTAGCTGTGAATAACTTAGATTATTTTTAGGGTTGTTCTGGCTTGGTCTATGATTGTGACAGTTTACTGGGTTGTTGAGAATAACTTAGTTTATTTTGCGCAAAAGCGCTGGCTGATCTGTGATTGTGATAGTTTTTTTTCTTGACTATTGAAAATAACTTAGTTTATTTTTGCTCAAAAGCGCTGGCTGATCTGTGATTGTGATAGTTTTCTGGTCGCATCGCTGGGATGCTATGAATAACTTAGTTTATTTTCGTAAAGATCTGATTGTGACAAATTCCTACCCACTCGTCTCTCGCTGGTATGCCTATTGCGGTTATCTTTTTATAAAGACTAACTTTACTCGCATCACAAACAACAGGGTTTCTAATTTGCATATCGTACATCTAGTACGTTGCAATAGCGAATTATATTTTAAGTAAGGAATTTTGGGTTCATGAAGTTCTATGTATCATATAGTCTCTTTAGAAAAATAACTTAGATATTCAAGGCTAATTTCTGTAGCTAAGAAATATCACATTTAGCACAATTTTTCGCTTCTCGCGACTTTCAATGATAAGTTACGTCATATAGATTATACATGACGTCATTGAAAAGCAAGTAGTATCTTCTAAAAGCGACAGCAAGTATAACTTTTCGAACCAATAGATAACTTGGTCATTTTAAGAGGAAAGGTATTCAGATATGATGGGCTTTTTTATTATTATTTTAGCTTTACATTTTGGTCAGACTCTTAGCTTGATTTTAACTTAGTACTTTTAATAGTTGATTAGGGTAATTATATGCTAAAAGTTAAGTTGTATAGAATGTCGCTTGAGGTTGTATCTCAAGACCTCAACTCCTAGATGTAATTACTCTTTAGAATCAGCTAGGACTTTGAAAATTACGGAGTCATTTTATCTAGAGTAGGTGCGTACTTAGCGATGATAAGCCTACTTGAAGGTTTCTAAGGATTATACTTTTTTCAGGTTCTTGCATGGTGTCGTATTTGATAGCTAGCATCAATCTCATGATTAAGTTAGAGCTTCTGTTGATATCTTTGATAATCATCATTGGCATGTAATAGCATTGGGGTTTAATGGTTAGATGTTGATGAAAGTGTCCATATCACTTGAGATGTGGATGCAATGTGGACCTTCACACGTAAAATGTGGATGCAATGTGGATCCACCACATCTCCACATTTTGAATGTGGATGTAATGTGGAGCAATGTGGATGTATTGTGGAGCAATGTGGATTTCCACATTTCAAATGTGAATAAATGCAGATATATTGTGGGTCAGCATAATGGAGATTTACGTTAATTCTTGGATAAATTCGAAATTAATGTGGACCACCACACTAAAAATGTGGATCCACCACATCTCCACATCTTGACAATGTGGATCCACCACATCTCCACATTTCCACAATGTGGAGTTTCCACACCTACACATTCGACAATTTGACTTATACCCTCTCTCAATTTCAGGTAAACTTCAGCGCTGAGCTGAAATAACTATGATTGTGATAGTTTTCTGGTCGTATCCACTAGTTGGTCTATGATAGTTTCCTGGTCATATTTACTGGTTGGGTTGTGATTATGATAGTTTCCTGGGCTGTTGGAAAATGACTTAGTCATTTTTTTAGGGTGAAAAGGTTCTGCTGTGGTGATATATAAAATAACTAGGTAAAATTCATGAGTCCAAATTATATTTTGTATTTCTGTCGGTAGATGATATACCATAACTGATTTGCTCTCTATGTGATACCTGCAGATGAAATAACTCTAATGTATGTGATTAGATAGCAATTGTTCTAAGCTTTTATAGGGTGCAAAAATTTTGAAAATCGGTCCAAGCAAACTCAAGTTATTGGGAAAATATGATTTTACTTTTTTAGAAATCCGGTTCTTGCTTTTTCATGCCAATAAATTATCTCCCTTGAATAAGAAAAATATGCAAAATTTTGTCAAATTTGTAATATCTTGGGTATTTTTTATCCGATTGACTTCAAATTTTTACCATAAGATAGCTCTTATATTCAAGTTATCGATTTTACATACTTTAAAGGCATGATAACTATTATGGGGTGGTGTATGCAAATTTGAGACACCGTTTCAAACTTATTTTGTTATAGGATTACTTTATATACGAATCGCAAATATTTGCTTATTAAGTCAGTAGAAATATATGTTGAACATATAACTGACCACTGGTACTCTATAGTCCGCCGAGGCCCGTAGAGAAGCTTTGTGCTTCAGAAACTGTTGAATATGCATTTAAAAAGGTAGAGCAGCTTCGGGTGTTTAAGGGCGCCGACCTTCGGGTTGGAGTGGCTCCGCCTCAAATTCTCTGGTCCATAGAGACATGCAGGAATTTGACTTGTATTTGAGACAGTTTCAATCGCCAGGGATTCCGAGGTTAGGATAGTACTGGGGGAGTAATGGTGCTGTTTATACAGTGCCTGATACTTCTTGCATTTTTTTTAAAAAAAATGTAGTCTCGCCTGCGCTTTAGGCCTAACAAAAATTGTAGTCTCGCCTGACACTTTGTGAAAAATTCATATAGTTTTACTTGTCAATTTTTTTTTTGCTATTGATTTTAGCAGTTTGACTTATAGAAAATATTTGATCTGATGAAAAATTCAAGTAGATTTGCATATCAAAATAATTTGAGAACTATTCTTAACTGAGGATTTTTTCTGAAAATTTCAGTAGTTTGACCTATGGAAAATATTCGATCGGATGAAAAAATCAAATAGTGATTACGCTTGATGAAACAATTTTGAGAATTTTCAACTGTTGATTTCAGAAAATCTGAGTTTTTCCAAATCTGGGTTTTTCCAGTATAAAAAGCTGATTTATTTCGCTATCGGTATAAATAGGGTGAGTCAGACTGCCACACTAAAAATGTGGATCCACCACATCTCCACATCTTGACAATGTGGATCCACCACATCTCCACATTTCCACAATGTGGAGTTTCCACACCTACACATTTGACTTATACCCTCTCTCCAATCAATACTATTTTCTCGCTGTATCTCAAGTTGATAGTAGCATGGTACATTTGCTATGACAACTTTCAGAGAGATGGTTCTATCATATTTGGATTGTTGGCAAGATAATATTTGTTTCATTTGATGCAAATCTGGATTGAGCCCATTTCAGTCTTCTATCCTATTCTTCCTTTCTTTTTTATTGTCTCTGGAAGGATCCTGACTTTACTGAAATATTGTTGACTGGGACTTAACTCCATCTAAAAATCTCTAAATAGTTAACTTCTGATAACCTAATCTTTGGTTCTAGTACCACCCATCACCTTTGATGGTCAATAAAAAATGTATAGCCCATACATTATTAATTATTCAACTCTTTACACTGTGAATTTTCCACATTTACATATTTAAGAAGTTAATGAATATGTCTAGGATTAAAACGTGCAATATACATCTTCACATAGTTGATATTTCAGATCTGCATTACATACAAAGTTTGCATGATATATATTCCATCTTAATATAATTAATATAAGAGTAGCCATTTCATATATATGGTGTTAAGCAAAGTCTAATTGTCATTATATAATATTTCTATCAAGTGTGGTGGTTGTTTCACATATGCGATCATGGACGAATTTTATCTGAGCTTACTGAGTGATAGTTCTATAGATATTTTCCCTAAAAATAAACAGTTCTCATTTACCACAAAGCTAAATCATCCTATTCAAGTCCAGAAAGAACAATGGGTTGTAGCGTTGGTAGAAATTATGACTCCTTCAGAAGTATATAACATTTCACATAATAGCAATTATTTTTATATTCACTTCTACGATGAGAATGTTTTGGAAAGACTGGGGAAAAGTAAAATGAATACTGTTTGCATGAAAGATGGAAGTTGTCCTGAAATAAAATTGTTTATCCCAGCAGGAAACTATAATTCGCCTCATCACTTAGTAGAGCAAATTCAGATTGCAATTGAAGAAAAATGTGGAGCTATTCTACGTCAAATCCACAGTATGATCACATTAAGTTATAAGAAATCAGGTAACCGTGTAAACTTACATGTTGAAAATCCAAATAGAGTCCAAATTAGATTTTCAAAGTCTCTTGGAGAAATACTTGGATTGAATCCTGATCTTTCAAATAAACTGATTGGGAGTGATAATCAGGTTTTTACATATGCTGTTGATTTGAACATGACTCACCATCAGATGTTTGTTTATTCTGAGTTTGCAGATTACACTTACGTTGGAAATATAACAGCTCCTATACTTAGAATTGTTTCTTATAAACAGTCCAAATCTAGCACTCAATCGCATCAAGAATTTGTGAATTTACATTATGTACCTTTGGCAAAATCTTATATTGATCAGGTTCATATTGATATCAAAGATGAAATTGGCAGGTCTGTCCCTTTTGTTGGTGGGAAAACTTTAGTAAAATTACACCTCAAACGTATAAAAAGTTGATCAAATTTTGCTATCAGTATAAATATGATGGTTCTGGTTGACATGTCTTATTGTTCTATGAACACTACAAGAGGAAGAATGGATCTCTCAGCAAGAAAGAAATATACAAGCTGCAATGATGATATGATAAAACCTGCTTCTAAAAAATCAACTAAATATCATATGAGCTATGGACAAATTCGATATCTGATGAAAAGACTGAGCACAGCGTTGGATAGTAAACTCAAGCAAGGAAGACCACCAAAGTACTGTAGAATGTGTCATAGAGAACTTCGTAAGCTAATAGGAAACCAACTAGAAAGAATGCCATAAGAGAAGAAATGTATGAATGGAAGAAATATAATTGAGCAAAGATGTGATAAAAGAAAGAATTTTTCTTCTGCAAAAGAGAGCAGTAAAACAAGAAAATGCAGTCCTCTCTCAAGTGTTGCAGCAAAAGAAGTACATGCAAATAATAAGACAGAGTAGAAAATGTCATATTTTTGTGAGAAATATTGACAAAACTGTGGGTTTTTTATGTCACTACAAGTATAAAAGGACACAATCAGAGAGAAGCTATTCATTTACCAAAACGATTTCAATGGGTCAACATCAGTGTCCAAAGTGTGAACGACAGTTTGCAAGATCAGACAGTTTGAGACGACATCTGACAAGTGGTATCTGCAGTGAAGATATGGAGTCAGAAACAATGTCAGAAAATGAAGACTCTACTATGTCTGACGAATCGGATGCAGAGACTTCTAAAAGTCATCAAAAGGAAGATATCTTTGGGAAATATACAGACAAAGATTATGGCATTCTAGATGGTAGTGATACAGACTATACGGATGAAGATGATGAAGACCAACGTTATTCTAGAAAAAAGAGCAAGTTTGATCCTTGGCAAGTTTTTGTTGGTGGAGCCCATAGATACCTACAAGATACTTTCAATGAAAGTGTACAACATACAGTAGAGAAACATCCAGACATGGACACAGAAGAGGCAGAGGAGGTCGCTTTTGATAAACTAGAACCTAGATACAGAGCAGAGGTCATTGATCGCTACCAGAGCTTCCTTAGAGTATCTAAGGCCATGAAGAAAGATCCCTTGCACAAAAAGATAACAGCTACAGCAAAGAGACTACGAGATGACGATGAGTTTGATGAGGATGAAGCTTTGAGATATGCTCTTAAAAAACGAAGATACCTCTTGGATGGAAAACTTGAAGAATATGATCCACCATCCTATTCTTTAGGTGAAGATGATGAATCAGATTCATTACAACAGAGTTCAGGATCAAAATATGCACCAAGTCAGCTGCAACAGAACAACATTGGACCAAAATATACTCAAAGTCAACTAGGCTCTGGATCAATGTTTAAAACATTCTAATTGAATTCTACTTTGTATGATGGCATATATTCTTTAATTCCTCTTATTGTAAACAATGAATAGAGGGACGGCCCTAATCCTCTGTCATTGTAATCAGTTATAGTTAGCGGGGCAATAAAGTTATAGAAATGTTCACCAGTCTTTGTTGTTCTTTCATTAAAAAATCAGTAGTAGTAAGCTTGAGATGGCTAGCTATACACTAGTTAATGCTACAGAGTGATGTCTCTAGGAGATGAGGTCTTGATTGACCAAGAGACTCTTAAGACGCATAGAACTTAGTAGCCTTGACTATTACACACACACATATGACACTCTATACCCATCTAAAATGACTAAGTTATTTTCAAAGCTGAATTTGACTAAGTTATTTTATATATCACCAAAGCAGAACCTTTTCACCCTCAAAAAATGACTAAGTCATTTCCCAACAGCCCAGGAAACTATCATAATCACAACCCAACCAGTAAATATGACCAGGAAACTATCATAGACCAACTAGTGGATACGACCAGAAAACTATCACAATCATAGTTATTTCAGCTCAGCGCTGAAGTTTACCTGAAATTGAGAGAGGGTATAAGTCAAATTGTCGAATGTGTAGGTGTGGAAACTCCACATTGTGGAAATGTGGAGATGTGGTGGATCCACATTGTCAAGATGTGGAGATGTGGTGGATCCACATTTTTAGTGTGGTGGTCCACATTAATTTCGAATTTATCCAAGAATTAACGTAAATCTCCATTATGCTGACCCACAATATATCTGCATTTATTCACATCTGAAATGTGGAAATCCACATTGCTCCACAATACATCCACATTGCTCCACATTACATCCACATTCAAAATGTGGAGATGTGGTGGATCCACATTGCATCCACATTTTACGTGTGAAGGTCCACATTGCATCCACATCTCAAGTGATATGGACACTTTCATCAACATCTAACCATTAAACCCCAATACTATTACATGCCAATGATGATTATCAAAGATATCAACAGAAGCTCTAACTTAATCATAAGATTGATGCTAGCTATCAAATACGACCCCATGCAAGAACCTGAAAAAAGTATAATCCTTAGAAACCTTCAAGTAGGCTTATCATCGCTAAGTACGCACCTACTCTAGATAATTTGACTCCGTAATTTTCAAAGTCCTAGCTGATTCTACAGAGTAATTACATCTAGGAGTTGAGGTCTTGAGATACAACCTCAAGCGACATTCTATACAACTTAACTTTTAGCATATAATTACCCTAATCAACTATTAAAAGTACTAAGTTAAAATCAAGCTAAGAGTCTGACCAAAATGTAAAGCTAAAATAATAATAAAAAAGCCCATCATATCTGAATACCTTTCCTCTTAAAATGACCAAGTTATCTATTGGTTCGAAAAGTTATACTTGCTGTCGCTTTTAGAAGATACTACTTGCTTTTCAATGACGTCATGTATAATCTATATGACGTAACTTATCATTGAAAGTCGCGAGAAGCGAAAAATTGTGCTAAATGTGATATTTCTTAGCTACAGAAAGTAGCCTTGAATATCTAAGTTATTTTTCTAAAGAGACTATATGATACATAGAACTTCATGAACCCAAAATTCCTTACTTAAAATATAATTCGCTATTGCAACGTACTAGATGTACGATATGCAAATTAGAAACCCTGTTGTTTGTGATGCAAGTAAAGTTAGTCTTTATAAAAAGATAACCGCAATAGGCATACCAGCGAGAGACGAGTGGGTAGGAATTTGTCACAATCAGATCTTTACGAAAATAAACTAAGTTATTCATAGCATCCCAGCGATGCGACCAGAAAACTATCACAATCACAGATCAGCCAGCGCTTTTGAGCAAAAATAAACTAAGTTATTTTCAATAGTCCAGAAAAAAACTATCACAATCACAGATCAGCCAGCGCTTTTGCGCAAAATAAACTAAGTTATTCTCAACAACCCAGTAAACTATCACAATCATAGACCAAGCCAGAACAACCCTAAAAATAATCTAAGTTATTCACAGCTAGTCACTCAAGCTTACCAGGGTTGGCATCTATGGCACAAATTTTTAGCCTGAAAAATTCTAAGTTCTTTTCAGGCTTAAAAAAAATTTGTGCCATAGTGCCACCCATTACTACTATTATGGCTATGGGAAAAATTGACATGGGGCTTAACTTATTTTGATGAGTTTAGTTAGATAGAATTAAAAAATAAACGAAAGTCACATTGTAGCACAAGTAATGTTTTTATTTATTAATGTATGAAATAAAACGATTTAACAGTACAAACACATATCACAAATAAATGAAAACATGAAAATAGTCAAACACATTATATCTGACATTCAGATAGACATGGCAAAACAAATTTATATAGCTTTATTCATCAATTATGTGCTGAATATCTTCTTCCGTGTATATTTCTATCATATACTATCTGAATAGCTAAGTATGAAGACATGCATTGCGAAGGAATACATAGCATGTATTGGAACAATGTGGTGTGCTGTTGATATAACTTTCATTTTAATGTGTGCAGCTGAGAAAAAAAATATTTGCAGATTGAACTTTGACTATTGCAACAATGTGCTTGGTTCAATTTACACATATCTTACGTATACATTTTATTATAGATTTATCTGCTGTATTATTTAATAAAAATGTTTTTGGCATCACAATAATTATATGCTTGAACCAGTTATATTTAATTTGCCTCAAAAATCAATACTTAAATAAACCAATGAAATGATAGTTCATAAACATAGCTCTAAACAAACTAAAATCGATAAAATAATTATAACTCATGCCACCACATATGAGCAAGTCACTTGCGATCAGTAAAGGCTCAGGCGAACCTGTGCAAAAAGATAGTAAACCTGTGCAAAAACATAGTCACGTTTGAGTATTCACTGCTCCAATAAACCAAGTATCGCTGAAGATAAAATGTCAGACTAAACGTTAGACTTTTAGACATAAAGAATAATTGCATGTTTAAGAATTAAAGACTGGCGATACCCATATATGATATGTAAAATTATTCCATAGGTAAGTATGCATATAGGTAGAGGAGGTAACTTCCTGCTTAAAGTTGGGGATAGTAACTCATTACTACAAACTTTTTTTTAAAAGGTTCTGCTCAGTCAAAGCATAACATCATAGCCCTATCCATTCTGAATACTGGCAAACAGATACTGTGGCAATCTTAAGGGATAAAAAATTATCAGAATTAAGAAAAAATGGCCTGTGACCTCTTAAAATATAAAATATTCATGTCCCTACTTATTGGATCAGTATATATGGGGAAATCCACCAGTATGAAAAGGGATAATACAATTACAACACCAATAAACACAAATGATCAATAATAATTTTATTCATATCACAGTCAAAATAAACCGTCATGCAGATCTTTACAACCAATTACAACAAATCAAGATAATCTCTTTTGATCTAATTTTTAAAACTATATACAGTAAACATGAAAATTATAGGGGATCTAACTTGAGCGCTCATGGATTATTGTATTTGTTAAACAAGTTGTGAAAAAGTGATAAAATGCTAACCCCACATTTTATCGCTTTATTTGTAATGAGTTTGACAAGTTCAATTATGCAGGAGCGCACAGATTAGATTTTTTATCATAAGACATTATAATTATTTTAAAATCACATTGGTTTGAAAGATTTAGAGGATCTTACACGAGTGCTCATGTTTTATTGAATTTATCAATTGAGTAGGGGGAAAGAGATAAAGTGCGAGGCTTGACGAGTATTTTATCTCTTTTTTGCAACGAGTTTAATAAATTCAATAAAACAGGAGCCCGAATGTTAGATTCTATTTATCATATGACATTACTTTGAAGTCATATATTTTTGGCGTGAAAAACGTAAGGATGTTGCCATATGCGTGACGTTAAAAGCGTTATTTCATAACTGTTCTTGAAAATCTGAAAACCACACATGGCGATACTCATTTTATAAAGCATGGCGTTATTTCACTCCCATACGTGACGTCATATAATAAGAAGATTTTGTCATTATGTACGCAACATTGACATTAAGGACGTCATTACACAACTTTAGAAAATAAATAAATCGCTAGTGTTATACATGTCGTTGTATCACTCCCTGACATAATGTTATGTGATAGAGATACCTACACATTCCACAATATTAAAGGGAATTGGCATAAATAAATTTAACTTTATTAAAATATTTTCTATTCTAACTCACCTCGCCTATAGAGCCAACGGTAACAAACTGTGATATATCGGACGATAATTCACAGCTAAAGTGTGTGAAAGCTGACGTCACTAGAAAATAACGTCATTCATGGCGTTAGACGGTGTAACGTCGTTTTCACGCTTAAAAGACGTTACAATTACATGTAAACGTAAGTAACGTAGTCTAAGTATTGGCGGGAGTTCTTCAGTGTAATGGCTGAAAGTTGGAAGAAGCTGACGACTTAGAATGTGTTTTCATCGTTTAGTGTGTGCTAGAATCGAAATAGATCAGCACCATTGCGTGAATTGTTGAGTAATAATTCACTGTTTGTCAGTCAGTTGTGTGAAGATAAATCACTCGCGCTGCGCGCTCGTGATTTGATCTTCTTTACAACTGACCTCCAAACAGTGAATTATTACTCAACAATTCACTGCTGGGGCTGATCTATTTCTTAAATATGCTTGTTTCGACCTGGAATATATAAATTCCTAAAATTATAGGATCTTACATGAGCGCTCATGTTTTATTGAATTTATTTAAAGAGTTGAGGGAAAAGAGAAAAAATGTGATGCTTGTGGAGCATTTTATTGCCTTTTCGCAACGAGTTTAATAATTATTTTAAAACATGAGCATGACTATTTTATTCTTTTTATAATATGACATTAAGATAACTTTGAAATTGTATTTTTAGCGTGCAAACGTAAAGATTTTGCCATTTTTAATACCACGTTATAATGGACGTCAATACGTCGCGTTACTAAGTCTGTAAAGCAATAGTAGTTAATCGATTTTATTGCATGTTGTTATATCACTCCAAGATGCGACGTCATATGATAAAAGTTCTTATTTAAGCTTTTATTTTATTGTACATTTCTGCGATATTCATTTTATAAAGCAAATACATACATCAGCATGTAATATTTTAGCATTTATCACTAAGGCAAACATGTAAGGCTCGTCTTCACACAATCTCGTCTAGAGCTAAATCTCTTGCAAAGAATAGAAGTAGACTAAAGTTCATACTAAAATTTGGGCTTCCAGTTCAACTTGATAGCTTACCATGCACTTTTGAAGAGTGATTTTTGCGAAGATGCGATACGTACTAGGCCTAATATGAATGGAGGTGCATATGAAGGATCTGAAAGTCTTAAAATAGTAATGATGAAATTGATTGTATTCGTTAACTATTCGTACTACATTGTATAACATTTGAGCCGTGACATGTGATTTCCGACATGACATTTTGACAAGTGTAGACTCAAATGAGCCAATGCAGACTCCTTTTAAGCTTAGAAACTCCAAATGATGTTAGGTCAGTAGCTTCACAGTCATAGGATATTCAATCGACTAGAAAATGCTCTGACCAGACTGCGCATATGCATATTGTGGGGCAAACTTACCACATTGTTGGCAATCTCATGTCACAGCACAAATACTAATGCTGATTTGACTTGCATAAATAGTAATGATGAAATTGATTTGACTTGCACAAATAGTAATGATGAAATTGATTTGACTTGCACAAATAGTAATGATGAAATTGATTTGACTTGCACAAATAGTAATGATGAAATTGATTTGACTTCTTTAACTCTTCTGTTTAGCAAGAATACGTTTTTTTTATGTAAGCAGCTGACAACAGCATACACTCATCTGTCAAATCAACGTTCATGTGTTCAGCTGATATTTAGAGTGGTCCTTCATAGATAATTATTGAGCCGTGAAATGGGATTTCCAACAATGTGGTATGTGCGACCAGCAAAGCCTCAGATCAGCCTGCGCATACTCGCAGTCTGATCAGAGCCTTTGCTTGTCGCCTTGACTATTTTGTGAGTGTTAAGCTACTGACTGAACACCATTTGGAGTTTCTAAGCTTAAACAGCCTCAGACTGATCTGAGTCTATACTTATCCAAATGCCACTTTGTTGGAAATCACATGTCATGGCTCAATTCTTGTTTTGTATCTGTTTGTGGTAAATCAGGAGCGTCTTCCTCTTCGAAATAAGACCTTCTCAAGAGCCATGAATGGTGCTTCAAACGCGAGTGAACATACAAATGCAACCATGTAAGTCATACACAGATGACCAAGAAACAAATATATCTGAAAAGAAAAAAAAATGAAACGTGTTTCATATGGCACAAATGTACATGTAGCATGCTCTATAGGTTTTGGTATATTTGATGTGATGCTTTTTTTATTCCATCAGACAAAATAACGCTGCTGCGATTAATTACTAGTAGGTAAGCAGGTTATGACCAACATGTGGTCATGTATGCTTATCATACCTAAAAAATCTAATTTTGTTGCAAGTGAACAGCAAAACCACAGACAAGCCTGGGCATTGAAACGCAGAAAAGGCAAATGGTGATAAAAGTACTCACTGATAGTCAGAGCTATAGAAAACATGTGTTGAGAAAAATGGCCATCTGCTTAATATGGCTGTTATTGTCTAATGCTACGTTTATACTATGTCCCCGGCGACCACGGCAGTCGCGATTTCGGCCACCGTGGACGAAACGGGGTGACCGTAACACAACGTAGGGGAACAGGGTCGACAAACGTAGCTTGCCGTGGTTGCCGTGATCGCCGGGACAGATTTTTAAACAGTCAAAAAATTTGCCATGGCGGGAATGACCTACTTAGATGTGCCGTAGTAGAACGGGGAGAACGCAACAAAACATGACGGAACGTAACAGGCCTTAACAGAACTTGGAGTATGTCCGTAGCTGGACGGCTTGTTACGAGACGGCAACTGTAGGTCTGCCAAGGTCTGTCAAGGTCTATCAAGTTCTGTTGCGGTCTGCCACCTTGTCCTAACCCGACCCCACAGCTCGAACCTGAACATGGAGTCTTAGAATCTCAGATAGATGCATCTGAGGAGGAAAGTAATGGCAAGGGTAGAAATAATCAGTACTGAATGGACTTGGGTAGTTTCATTGTATTATAGAGTTGTCATAGGTTATAAATCCCATGGCAGAATATTGCATTTATTTCTCTGAAGATCAGTCAGCGTAGACATTGATAAAATGCTGCATTTTGCGCCATTTCATTTGAATCTTCTGTTTTATTTTTAAAAAAATACTTATAAATGAGTCACTATAGTACAAAGGGTTAATGCTGATACCAATGGCTGGTGTTTTGTTTCAAGATTATCATTTTACAGTTTCGAAGAGCTTTGGAGGCCTGAAATGCTTTAACATCTTCCGTGCGACGCTCTCTTGCTATAAAAAGTGAGAACTTATCCCAATTGTTGCATTTGTTCTTCCGAAAACCATGCCCGCACTTTGAATCCGTCTTTAGCCTTCCTGCTAGACGATCATCCTTCTATATAGCTGCTGGTGTCTTCTTTGCTGCCACAAAGGCTAGATGTACACTCCTAGCAATTATATAAATACGAAATCGGCTTCTTTATTGCCATTACATGTAATGATTTTTTTGATCAAGGGTGCAAATTATAACGATTGCAGCAGCTTTGTGGACCTCCTATACCGTGGGCATATTGGGGCTCAACCACGTTTTATCGTAGAAAACCTTGACAGAACTTGATAGACGTAGCAGAACTTGATCGCAACGTAACAAAACGTGAGAGGTCCCAACAGAACGTGGCAGGCCGGGATGAAACGTAGAACCATCCGTGACAGACCGTTGTGCGCTGGCGAGCCTCTGTCAGGGCAGACCTTGACAGACCGTGAGAAAATGCAGCAAGACTTAACAGAACTTGAATACAAAGACAAAAATGACTAAAAACACCACGGCGAGCTACGTTTCTGGCTACCGTGACTGCCGTGGCTGCCGGGAACATAGTGTAAACCTAGCATAATATACTAAATATATGTTATATTTTGATCATTGTTAACTCTTCCCTTGCTAGCGCAGATCGTTCTTGTCTGCTGATAACTTTTGTTAACAATGTGAACCCGGACAAAAGGAAGGTCGGTAATGACCTTGTGGCCCTCTGATAGCGTTTTTGAAAAAGGTAATTTTGAAAAACAGTTAGCAGAAGACAAGATATGCATGAAACATTACCCAGCATGCAAAGTGTTAAAAAGGCATTCTCTAGCAAATATATTATAAAACATTACTTACAATACTGTAGTCATTGATGTAGAGCAATGTTCTTCGAGACCAAATATTGACCATCATACAAATCGGATGTACCAGATAGGCTGCATAGGTCAACCGAGACAGAGGGATAAAACCATTCCAAGACAATATTGTATTTACTATGCCTGTAAGAAACACAAACAGGTTACCCCTATGTAGACTGGAAACCCCTAAAGGGTAGCTTTTGCAAACAGATAAGACCCAGATAAAATGCTGCGTTCTGCAGCATTTTATCAGAGTCTGCACTGTTTGCTTAAACAAACTCGATCTTAATAGGAAAAAAATACAATCCCTCAATATATACAATGGACCCTTATAACTTGTATGTTGCTTCATGGTAATTCCAATTTTTTGAAAAAGGTTAAAGTGCTATGGAGTTGGTACAGTTCACAAAGATAAGTCTTTGCAGTATATTATTTGACAATTCAAACATTGAGTTTAACACCAATAGTTCAAAGTACCAATTTATTCTAAAGTACCTATTTTTCTTGGTTTTGCCATGCAATGGCTACATTCGTCAAGGTAATAAACAGATTGAGCTTAAAATTGTCAAATATTTCTTTTCCATCAGTTATTTTGAATACCCACAATAATTGTTTTAGTTAAGAAACAGGAAAATAAAAAAAAAATAATTATACATTCTTATGTAAAGGCATACGACTCTTGTATGGTTTGATTTGCTTTACCTTTATTTGTAGGGAACTAGACTGTGTGTTTTTATTTCAAAATGTTGAAACTCAAAATAACAGTGCATGTTGATAATGTGATATTTGAACTATAAAGCACACATGACCTTTAAAATGCAACTGGATGTTTCATTGGTTTCATAATATTTACATGCATGAGCTTCAGGTGTTTGATTTGACCTAATTTAAAACTAATATGGACCAATCATGTGGATAAAAAGTTAAGAGTGGTTAATTAGGCAGCTTCTATAATCTAAAACCAGCTGATCTGGAGCTTTACTTCTTTTTCAGAAAAAAAGTATAGGAGTTTGATTAAAACATAATGCAAACAATGAGCAAATTAGGCCAAACACAGTTTATTTGGATTCAGCATATGGTTACAAAAATATGTACCCTGATCGACGACTTTATCAAAACGTTTAAAAAAGGTATGGAAGTCTTGAAAAAGTGTGTTGTGGGCACTTGTTAAAATAGTAAGTGAGTGTGATCAAATACAGAATGTAAAATGCAAATATGAAAAACTGATATGACTGTACCTCCTTTTCCATAATAACATGCAAAGATAACCCATGCAACACACACACCCCATGCAGGTCGACCAAACCCTTCGTAAAATGCTCGTTCAACGCGTGTCCATTCTTGTCCGCCCTCTTTCTGTTCTGTGTATGGTATGTATACAAGGAATAAAGCAACAGCAGTAGCCAGCAACCAGCCAAAGCCGATGATTTTCTACAAATATAAAATAAATCACATTTTAATCCTTGTCATGCTGAACATTTTATACACTATACTGCTCCTCATTTTTTATCTTGTTAACCTGCATCATTCGTCTTGAAAGCATGTATTTTCAATAAGTTGTGAAAAGAGTGTGGATCCTTTGTAAGAAGCCAGCTGATCTGGATCTGCAGGTTTTTCAAAAAATGGACCCAAAGCAGATAACTAATATCTAGAAAATATAAAATAAATCACAATTTTAACCCTTCTCACCCTGGATATCCATAAGCAGGTATTTTGGCTAGCAGTGAAATGCCATAGAATGTCTACACTGATAACTAAGATAAAAACTAATGTAAGGGACGTAATAAATTATACATCATTATCAGGAAATTTTGCCTGTGAGCCCTTAAAACACAAAATAAAATGGAATACCTATCATAACAATATGGTTTGGAAAATTTATTAAAATTAAAAGGGTTTATACTTATATTAGTGTCCATAGTATTATAAGCGAAATGGTTCAAACTGAAATATTCAAACTGAAAACACAAATAGTTCTTGAAAAATAGTAGTATTTTAAGCCAATTTATTATATAAGATTGTTTTCATTGTATCTTTACTATATTTAACGTTTCCAGTAAGTATCCACATTGCAAACACATCTTTGCAAATTCAAGAATAATAACCTGGAAACCTGTGGGATACCCTCTGACTAACAAAAGAAAGTATTGTACACTGTACATCTCTTCAGCTTAATCCCTTTTTTCTGGTAATACATAAGTACAGTTTGATGCTTAAAGAAAAGAATCATGTTTAACCCTATAACTATATCAATTTACAGAAACACGATATAAATTTGTTTATAACAAATTATTTTTTGTTGTCAATATGGAAACATGTCTTTCTTTTTCAAGCTGAACTATAATATTGATAAACTTATACCCTAAATTGTGTCTAACACAAAATTTATACAACGATAGTTTGTAAACGCCATAAAGAAACAAGTTTGACGGTCTTTACTATAATGCAAAGGCCTAAACCAACACTTTAAAGAATAAGCTGACATATTAAGAACGAGCAAAACACTAAACAAGCATAAACTTTCTATTTGTTTTATACAATCACTAAATATGAATTTTGTCATTTACCGTTTTTTTTTTTCAGGAAAATCTTTCAGGAATACCATCACAATGTCAAACAGAGCGACATCACATTCGTTTAGACTTAATCAGAGTCCTAACGGATTGCAAAGTAAGTAAGGGTGCAAAGATCAGGAATCGATACAATTAAGTACCACACCTGACCCAGGATACCAATGGGAAAGTGACAACTCATAGTAGACACCACAAACGAGAGCCAAGAGGTCAGCCCTTTCCCTGCAGGTGACCACAAAGCACATATAAACAGACGCACACAAACACAAGACAGAACAAAAACATAAAAGATCCACAAAAGAAGTACCGCCTTGGAACGATCAGTAAAATATTTTACTGGAGGGTTTTAACCAGTTTAACGGCGCCAACCTCACCCTTAATTCAGATCTGGATCAAGACACATAGATATTTGGTTTGCATGAAAGACCCCTAACTTATCAATGCATCATCTCCTAAAACATATAAATCAAGATTTAACAAGGAGATAAAGCTAAGATAAGGACTCAACAGTAAATAAAACTGAATACCGGAGCAAAAGAAATCCAACAGGTAAACCCCGGTGGGCCCGACAAACAGCCATGAGTTGAGAGATATAGACTCAATAGGATGTAGAACGAGGAACATCACCATCTAAAAATGGGAAATTGACAATTTCAAAATCAAAGTCGTCACGTTTATCATAAATTTTGGTTGAGTTTATCAGCATATGACAACAGTCACCACTATCAGTCAAACTTTAAGACTTATATTTTTAATGATAGAGCAGGTGAACCCCATGATCTATACCTTATTACGTAGGACCTTCTTCCCTCTTCTGTAGACCAGTAATCCCAGCAACATTCCAACAGCCCAGCATCCCACTCTACACCAAGGGACTATGTATACTTTCCTCCAATAATCACCACCATCCTCCTTCATTCTGAAATGGTTGAACAGATAGATATGGGTTTGAATGTATTACTTGACGTTTTGCTTACTGTAAAGGCGCCGCCTCATGAATGCGTAATTAGGACTAGTCAACCTTAGGCATAGGTAAAAGCTGAAAAGGAGGCGTGGTTTTATTCAAAAGTAATTGTATTTGCTTGTGCCACAACCTCAGTCATTATTTAGTCCTTAAAACGTCAGCAAAATAACTGCATCTGAAAATGTCTATTAAACATAAGCAGGAAGGCAAACATTGTGGACCCAGATCAGACTGCTCCTACAGGAGCAGTCTGATCTGGGTCCATACTGTTTATCTATCAGGATTCAAATAGTTAAGTGGACGCCAACAACATACATTTTGTGATTATGCGCTTTCAGGGTTAATAAATGCAAGTTCAGTGTGTATACGGTTAGGATTTTCATGAAATGCACACACGTTTGCGCGGCTCGAAAACCTTATTAACTCTTTGCCAAATTATAAACAAAACCTGTTTTCTCTCCTTAGCAGATGGAATAGCGGAACCACACCCAGATATGAATATTAAAGTTGCCGTCTTTACAGTAAGTGAAAAGTCAGGTAATGTATCTCATTATTATTCTGCGTGTGTTACATTTGTAGCTTAAGAGAAGCATTATTTTTACATTTTCTGTAAAAGAAATGATAAGTTAGTAATAATAGAGCTTTAGTAGTTCAAGAAGGAATACATAAATATAGCCAGAACATGAAATTTCCGCACTTATTCCATAAAACAAGCAGTAGGATTTAGACTAGCCTGTGCATCCATGCAGTCTCGCCAGTCGCCAGAGTCTTCGATTCTCCAATGGGCAAAGTATAGATGTGATGAATACTCAGACCAACATGTACATTCCTTAGCCTCAGTAGATACATTTGCATGTAATTTTAGAGGTTGATTTACACATATGCCATATGTACAAATTGATAATATAGGATTATATGATTAATGTCCCTTAGATAGGATTTTGTGTAAAAATGTTGTTTTTATGATGTTAACCATTGTTATGCTGAATCCTAATTTGTCCTTTTTTGAAAACGCAGTTGACCAAGATAAGATGACTTCTGACAAAACCATCTAACCAGGATCCACTTATTCTACTTTGCTCATAAATACATGCATGTAACTGAAATACTGCAGATTGACAGGATGAAAATTAGGGAGTAGTGTAATGCATAAAATATTCAGCATGACAATTGCGAACGTTCACTTGGAGGAAATAAAAGGTATATACTTTTAATCTAAATACTGACTATAGTTTACAGCTTTTACTTCATAAGTTTCATGTTTTGATAATGCAAATCGCCAAGCTTTCATAATCTCAACAGTCACACGTTTTCTGATGACAATATAGTTATAGCTCTTATTGAAATTCAATGTCACTTTTTAAAGATTCTTGGTTAGTCATTTTGAGTAGAAATCTGAATTTCACAATTGTTTGTGAATTTTCATTGCATAAAATGTCCCCGTCATTTGACTGACCTTCTAACCCTATACAATAGCTGAAACCTATATTCAAATTACTCATTGTTCAAATTATCTCCCTCTCCAACCTTGTCAAAAGCTGCAAACCTGTTTATGACAATATTAAATAGATTCATATCATATAGTCTCATGCATTTTTTTTTAAAAATCCACAGGTATCGTGGGCACAAGAACATGTCTGGGTCAAACTTTAACAGATGATATGTTGTCACCGATGGGATTCATAAACGAAAGTAGGCACATGTTTACATATGTGAGATGATATAGCAAATGGGTATGTAAATGAAAACTTACGTAAAGAAATTTCCGTTGTATGTGTGCTCTTTCCAGAAAGCTATTCCCATTCCAAGTGAGAGTAAAGTACACGTAAATATGGCACCAACAACAGGGGATCTAAAAAAAGAAGGAAATATCGTACCACATCCAACCTTATGAGTGCACCATGTGCATACATTTTACAAAATTTATATAGAGGATCTTACATTAGTGCTCCCCTTGTTGCAGATATAGAGGATCCTACATGAGTGCTCATGTTTATTGAATTTATTATAGGACTTGGAAAAAAAAGTTAAAATGCGATGTTTGCTGCGCATTTTATCTCTTTTTTGCAATGAGTTTAATAAATTCAATAATACAAGACCACGAATGTTAGATTCTATTTATCATAAGACATTAAGATTACTTTGAAATCTCATTTCTACAGTAAAAATTTTGTCATTATGTTCGCAACGTTGCTATGGACATAATAACGCTTCCTGGAAATCTGTAAACCACTAGTGGTTTATCAATATTATTGCGTGGAGTTATTTCACTCCCAGACATGACGTCATATGATTAATCCTTTTATACAAATGTAGATTCTGATCAGGTTTAATCTTGTCATCCACACACTGCATCCATACATTTAATGAAATCAATCAATTAGAAAATAAGAGGAAATGTAATAATGTGATTGGCCTGGTGAATACATGATGTCAAAGCTTTTCAATATCCTTAGGCTCTTTTTAAAACAGTGTGAATTCAGATCAGATTGGTTCTGTTATTGCTAGCTGATCAGGTGCTACGTTGTTTTATCTATTATACATTTATGATGAAATTGCACACTAAATAGGCTACACATTAATGATATTATAGCATTTACTGACTTGAGAAACTAGATTTGCACCTTAATTGTGGAGAGTTTTCTTGTTCAAAAATGCACTTAACAAGTCTCGTCAAGAGTATGAGGATGCTTATTGTTAGTAGACCATATTTTGTGGCAGAATTTGAATCAAAAAGTATAAAGTATGAAACTTCTAAGTGCAATACATTTTCCATCAAAGGCCCAGCATTAAAAATCAGAAATCCCAATGAATGTTTGGAAAAACCAGCAAAATTTTAACAAGAACTGAATAATGGACATTTATAGTGTATTCAGTTTAGATCCTGAAAGGATAATTGTCACACTCAATGAACGTTTATAGGCGTTAAAATACTTGCAAATAAAAAGACTCCTCCAACAAATATGGTGGCGAATTTGTCAATAATACCAAACCCTGGCGTTCAAATACCATTACACTACAAGAGGTGTTTCATGTTTATTTGAACAAATTTGAAAATGCCGTTACGCATTTTTTTCTCGTGACATTGGGTAATAATTGATTTCCATGGATTAGTCTGATCCTCAGAAATACGCAGTCATCAAGACAATAGTTCTTAATTTTAATTTCTGGTGTGAAACATTCTCTGAAGATGAGTAGTCAAATTTTAAGCGTTTAAAAATGCTGTCTGAAACGAAATGAACTAAATATTTCTCGAACATTTTTTCTAAAAGATATGAAGATTTTCTCTTGGAACCTTTTATATATTGTAATAGATAAATAAAGTATGTTCTGTTAGAAAACAAAGCATTCCCCTTGGATATAATTACTTTTTGGAAGCGACTTGAACATCAAATTTTAGGGTTTACAGTTTCCATAGCAACACTAAATTGTATGCAAAATACTCAAATGCAATATTTGGTGACCATTTTTATCGGTAACAGATACTTAAAATATCTAAGAAATTGAGTCTGCTGTGAGTTTTGAGAATTTGCTTTTCAAACTTCTTCCCAGACACATTTTATACATGAGATACCTATTTGGGCACTTGTATGGAAGAACTTATTAAGCCAAGTTTCCAAGCAAAAATAGGCACACATAGGCTGTTTCTCATTTTAGTAATAGTCTGAGTGTGCCTCTAAACTTAAAAGAAAATTTCACATTTCAATACGTATTTTCTTAGAAGATACACCTGTTTTAGCGCTTAAAATCAGTTAAAAGGGGGTGGGAATGTATTTAGGGTCGCCGTGTTATGGCTATGCTTTAAAGTGCCATCTTGTCTATTTGGCATTACCAGGGACACGTCCTTAATGCATGAAAAAGCAAAATGTGTTCGTTTTATTTATATGCAACCGCAAAAAGTGAAATTCAAATCTGTTCAAATAAACATGGAACAGGTCTCGTATCATTGCGCCAATGCGCCACCATTTTGATAAGTTACGATGATTTATCAGAAAGGTAGCTTGCTATGGCAATATTACATTTAATCATTTAGTGTATTGGAGCCTTCTCTTTCATACTTCAAGTACACCAAGAGAAGTGAGCATCTAGCATGTGCATAAAAGTAAGGTATATTAAATGTTATTGTAACATCTTTTATTTTGATTTAATTGTGTTTAAGTCTTTGATAAGTTTAATGAGTTTGTTTGACTGTTTGATTTGATTTTTTTTACATCCAAGTCATCAGTTTTTTTTTAGCTATTGGGATGTGTCTTCCTGGGTTGAACCAGTACTAAGCAAGGCTTAATGAGTCTTGCAAAAGGACACAAAGCAGTGACTCCAGTGATGCTCAAACCCACAACCCCTTGGTCTCAGTCTATCATTGAGCCGCTGCACTCCTTATAAGTTAAATGTGTGCACGAAAGTAAAATGGTGATATGATAATCAATGCATACTTACAAATACATGGCAATAAGAAATATTGGCGAAACTACATAAAACTGCATATCATTGGCCAAATACCAAGTCCAACCCATACACTGAAATATATATAGATATATCCATATAGATTGTATTATCTAAAATGTATTGCATAGATATCAAAAATTGTCATTTTATAGAGGCATACTCTATACACTACTTTTACTTATAATTTGATTAAAGATAAACGTGTTGAGCTTGTTGAAAGAACCTTCAATAGAGAAGGCTCTCCTTGCATTGCATGTAACAACAGAAACGCATTTTTACTTCGAAAAAACAACTAAAAAATATCATGCATGGTCTTATCAAAACGTATGTGATGCGCTGACATTTTTGTTGGACAACATTTTTATTCAATTTGGCACTAAGTTGTATAAACAAGAAGTTTGGATTCCTATGGGCACTAATTGTGTTCCTGTGGATGCCGATTTATTCTTGTTTTGTTATGAGAGGGTACTTAATGATGTCTCTTTCTAATAATAAGCAGGCTGATTTTATTGGCGCTCTTGAAACTACATCCAGATATTTGGATGATACTTTAAACATTAATAATGTTTATTTCGACAATATGGTAAATCAAATACACCCTTCAGAGCTCCAACTTAATAACGCTTGTACCTCTGATACCGAAGTTGCGTTTAAGTCTTGCATTTGTCCATTTCTAATAGTATTGTTCTACCAAGATTTATGATAAACGTGACGATTTTATTTTGAAATTGTAAATTTCCCATTTTTAGATGGTGATGTTCCTCGCTCCACGTCCAATGGAGTCTCTATCTCTCAACTCATTCGTTTTGCTAGAGCATCTAGCCATGTTGCTGGCTTCAACACTCGCAATGAATTGTTGACTCAGAAACTTCTTAAGCAAGACTTAGCAAAACCTTTTCTAAATTTTGACGACGATACTATGATTCGATGTCTAAATTCTTAGTTGGACTTAAATCTCTTTTGCGTCAAGGACTTTCAGAACCTGAGTTCTATGGTGACTTGGTGTATAAATTGAAGAAGATTGTTGACTCAAATAATTTTCAGCGCAGTTAATTAAAATTATTTTCCATTATAAAAGATTGGCTATAACATTTATGTATTGCAAAGCTGCATTCTTTGTGATCAATCCAATCACAGTTGGCGACTTTGCTTTCCTCTTAAATTGCATACTGGTGGGGTCAGACTTCATACTCTATGATGGGTTTGACTCAAAGACTTATGAATTGATGAGATGGTAGGGGCCTGATTTGTTGGCTGTTGTCAGACCCACTGGGGTTTGCCTGTTGGATATCTTTTGCTGCGGTATTCAGTTTTATGTACTATGAGTCCTTATCTTTGCTTTATCTCCTTTTTATATCTTGATTTATATGTACTAGGAGATGATGCATGGATAAATTAGGGGTACTTCAAGCAAACCAAATATCTATTTGTCTTGATCCACCTCCGACCTAAAAATGAGGTTGGCCCCGTGAAACTGGTTTAAGCCCTCCAGTATAATATTTTTACTGACCTTTTCAAGGCGGTACTTCTTTTGTGGATCATTTGTGTTATTTAAGACTTGTGTTTGTCATGCTTTCGCGTCTGTTCATGGCTGCCTTGTGGTCAGCTGCTGGGAGAGGGCTGACCTCTTTGCTCTTGTTTGTGATGTTTATATGTATTTTTGTCACTTTCCAATGTGGTATCCTGGGTCAGGTGTGGTCATTGATTGTATCGATTCATGATCTTTGCTGCCTTTCTTACATAGATTACTGCCAAAATTATATGAAAGAACAAGGCTTTTATTTAAAATTAGTTACATTTTTTTCATTCCTCGTCATGTATTTGTGCAACTAAAAGTTGGCTTAAAAACCAAATTATGATCAATAATAGGCATTAAAGGTACACAATTGCTGGAAATTAACAAAATATAAAACCTGCGCATTTTACTCTGGTGTCATATTTTGTACGTTTTCTGCTATTATAACAGCCAGATAATACTAACACATAGATTGTTAGCCTTTCATTAACCTGTTTCAATCTGGTGAAGTTTACCATACATGTTGATACAATCAGTGCAGAATTGGCCACATTGTATTTTCAGGGGTCACAGTAGAAATTTCTAGATAATATTCATTTCAATCGTGGAAATTTGTTTTAATATTTGCACACAGTACAAGCCCTGATGAAATGCTTTACAATGCAGCACTCCATCTGGGTTTATACTGTTTGACAAAGTACCTGATTGCAGGTATTCAGAAAGAATATGATTTAAACCTTTAAGTTATCACATTCTTGGAAGCACTAGTAAAGTATAAACTATATTTTATTCAAATGTCAAGTACTTCAAGATACAGCCCATCATATAAACAAGACACCCAAGATATATTTTATAGAAGCGCAAATCTAGCATTATAATCGATACCAATGATAAAGCAATCGTAGCAATATATTTATTTAGGAAAACAATAGTCTGTCAGATCTTCCAACAGTAATAGAACTACCTATCAGATTTTCTAGATCGACTAGATTGTTAACATCAAGCAGACTAGTCCATTAATGCTTCATACAGTCGACAGCTGTAGATATTTAACTAAATACTAAATTGATTTTTGTTTAATTTGATTCTTTACATCCCATCAACAATCTTTCAGTTATATAGGGACGGACTAGATCAACTAGATTGTTCACATAGAACAAGTTAGTCCATTAATTCTTCTTGCAAGACTCAACTAATGTTATAAAACTACACACCTGATCGTCTAGATCCACTAGATTGTTCACATAAAGAAGATTAGTCCACCAACTTGTCCTACAAGCCTCAGCTGTGGTTATAGAACTTGGCCACATTGGTCCTGAGCCCAGGTATTTATACAAGCAGGTAAATGCCATTAAGACAAACATGTACATTGGAGTGAGGCTGAATAAACAAAAAACATCAAACTTATTCAAGAAACAGCATAGTTATTATGTGTGAGAAACCATCTCCTGATGCTGACCTTTTGTAATAAGTTTGAACCAAGTCTATGGTTAATCAAAGTTCTCCCAAAAGTTTACTTTGTGGATAACTGTTGAAAATTAATTGTTTGTGCGCAAAAACAAAATGAATCAGATATGAAAAGCATGTGCAAACTTGATACTCTCAAATAACGCGCTTCATAGAGAAGTGGTCTTATAACATAATATTTCTTTACTTTCTTTCTTGAATTATTTATTGATAACTGGGTTATATTAATTCAAATAACCAACAGTTGATTCAGATCAGATCCACACTGTGTTCGACTCTTATTGTTTATACATTCTATAATTGTGGATTAAGTGGGGAAAATGGCAGCAGTGATGCACATTTATATATCCAACATATTTAGGGTTACTATTATCAAATTGAAACAGTTTACACTTGTCTTTCCAGACGCTATGTGCTGTAATAGCGAAACAGGAATTTGGCATGTAAAATATATTTAGCCACTCATTAGCTTTGATTATTGTTTTTCATTCTTTGTTTTTGCTCCTATTTTGTGTGGCTTTACTTTGAAGCCTCCATTTTATGGGTATGTCTTTGTTTGTCTGTGTTTTAATGCCTTCCACGCATGTCATTGGTTAATCTGTGAAGTGTGATTTGGTATTTCCTGGTCATACCTATATGTACCTGTATTTTTCTTTAATCATCGTTGATGCAAAATTGAATTAATCATCGTGTTGCTTTCCTGCTACGCTTACCCATGGTCTACACAGTGTTTAATTACAATGTTGATTAGGTAAACATTAAGTCGATGGTTTTTCTTGCGACAATCGACAAGGTTTCTGGTCTATGTAAAATATCTGTTTATAAGAAAAAAGGTTAATGTGACATATTCATAGTTGCTATTTGTCAAGTTAAGAAAAACTACCTGGGTCAATAGTAAACACACTCTGCCAACTAGGACCAAACAAGGATCAAGTCTTAACTAATGCTATGTACTGTCGGTTTTTGAATGTGTCTGTTGAAAAATACATGTACCTACCGCCAAAATCGATGAAAATAATAGAAGATGGAGTCGCCCAGAGTACACTTCTTCCTCTTTTTGGCTGTATCCTTAAGTTGTAGCCAGGTTAACAGAAACGCACTGTAAATATAGAGGCAATGAAATGAAACTTAAAGCATGCTTGCGCCTGACCACCCAAGTCCGAGACTCATTGCTATATTTATATCATTTGTAGACAGAAAATCTTAAATGTGGCATTTTGCAAACGGTAAACACCCAGATGAAATGCCACAGAACGTGGTATTCCAACTGATTCTACACTATTTGCTTATGCAAAACAAAATTGAGGTTTTGAAATATGTTTGTATAAGGTATTTCTAAACAGTGATTCTTTGACATGCAAAATGAGCCACCCCAGGATCATTCTATTATTCAACTACATGTATTAGGATACTGTCTATCCACGCCCCAAGCTGGTTCCTATCTCCATTAGCTTTACAAGAGACAGGGAAATTGCACAACACGTGGGAGATACAGTGACCTAATAGTTGAGTAATATCAGACCTGATAATTAAATAACTAGGAGTCATATGGTAAAGACATAAATTGTATGAAAACCAATTTAATTGTATTGCACATATAAGGGACCGCTCACTATCTAAGTGTCATAGGGGGGGGGGGGGGGGGGTCGGCTGAGATTTTGATCTATCATCCAAAATTTGGATGACCCCCCTCAGAATTTTTAAAATACAATGACACCCTGGAAAATATATGAAATATATTCTGACCCCGCCCCATTTTACATCGTATTGTCAAAATATTGAGATGTGCCTTCGGGAGCTGAACCAGTCCTAAGCTGCAGATAAATAGGCTCTTGTTGGTGATGTGTATTGTATTTTTGTTACCTTCCCATGTGGTATCCCAAGTCAGATGTGGTACTTGATTGTATCGTTTCCTGATCTTTGCCATTTTTCTTACTTTCAAGTGCCCTACCACAAAAAGTAGGGAAAGAATACTGTAGGGATAAAACTTTTGAAGAAAAAGATAGTAAGCAAAAAAAAGTAGTGATTTTGGGTGTAAAGCAGTAGGGATTGAGGGGCCTTTTCAAACACAGAGGTCATAAAAAGAGTTATTAAGGCCAAATTAAAAAAAAATCGTTTCTCAGTCCCTCCATCATCTGTTTCAAATGCCCATCATCTGTCTTTTTAGACTTAAAAAGTGGCCTTATTTATTTTTTTCATATGTCAAAATCAAAATATCAACATTTTTATTCTATGAATCAGTGACCTAATTTTTACGCCACTGTTAGAATGAACAAAAAATGGTCCTCATTAGTTTGCGATAAAATAAAGAAGTGGTCTGATTTGTTTTTGAAGAAATAGAAAATATAAATAAAAACCTGCCTGCCTCTTCTGGTTTTCAAAAAAGTGGTCTGAGAAACACTTGTTTATTTTTTTGCCTAATAAGGATTTCAAGTTGGGCATATACAATTTGGAAAAAAAGCAATGATAATGCAGGGATTATCTGTGTAAAAAGTAGCTTTAGTAAAGGACTTTTCCAAGTACAAAACCATTACAATAAAATGTCTGAGAAACATTAAATTAGAAATTCAATTCTCAACATTTAAGCAGGATAATAGCTATGACAATAATACTAGCAAAACAGAGATACTTCCAGATTAAAAACTCCTCGGAAATAATATAACAGTCATTATCTAAAATTTGAGCGAGCAAGGAAAAAATTCTGTATTTTCATGACTAAAATGACTTTTTAGAATGAAAAAGTATGGGTAGTAGGACATTTTCAAGAAAAAGTAGGAACACAAGACAAAGTAGGGAAAAGTAGGGTCTATCTGAAATCCTGATTAATAAATTTTATATCAAAATCAGCATGATAAAAGTTGCAACAATAAAATTACAAAAGAGAGTAACTTTTGCACTTGCATAAATAAAAACTGAGATATTAAGTGGCCTGCCTAAATAGATTTAAGATTTTAATCGATAAAAACCGAGCGAGTGAAGCGAGCAGGGGAAAACATTAATGCTTTAATTGAAACAATTTAAACATAGAACCCCCCCCCCCCCCCACTGCTGGGAAGCCAAAATTAATGGCGGCCCCCACCTACTAGCCACATGAAAAAGTCATACTTTATAGCCGCCCCCCCCCCCCTGACACTTAAATAACGAGTGGTCCCTAAGCAATGGACAGCTACAGCCCTGATTAGAACTGAATATTTCTTTTACTGTATCAATGCTATAAGGGCCAATGCTTTATGTAGTGCCTATGTGATAAAAATGACACCATCATTCACAACCAATATATTCCAGTTCATTATTCTCTTCGGATGGGAACTTATTCCTCAAAAAAGTGATTTCTTTGCTCCCAATTTCCGTTTGTTCCAAACATCTAAGTATTGTGTTTAGTAGATGGCTTAGATAAGCTCTTGTTCATCTACTTCCAAAATCTCCTGGATGGCATCACTTACCATGACTAATATTTATATATATACTATGCACAATAAGTTTAGCAATTTCTTAAGGTTCGCATCTGTTTTGTGCTCATCTTTGTGCAGTGCCGATCAATTACAATTGCAATGACCAGACCAGGATCTTAGGCAAATGAAACCACGAAATTTCAGACGCCAACAATTAAATAGGCTTTTGGGGAGAGCAAGAATTGCAGATGGGGTGAGTAAGCAAAAATCACATCCGTTGTAAGTAATGTTAAAATGGTAAGCATGTAATTTTACGTTTGGTGGTCTTTCATCTTCCTCATGCATCATACGCCTATAAAATCTATTGGTTATGTGACAGATGTGATAGAGATTTCATGCTGAAAAAAATCAGCTGCCATCAATGACGTCAAAACGTAGTCAACATTTGATTAAACTTTTAATGTTAATTGGCATTTCAATTCAACAGAGTACCAGCTTACAAAGATATCAAAGGCTTACAATGTAACTCATCTTATGGTTGATTAAAACCTTAAGTTACTGAAAAATGGTGCGACGCATTTGCAAGATAACCGTGACGTTAGATTTTATCTTAAGCCTCGTGCACTGTAGTAGTGAAGATGTTTCATTCAAAAGTATTTGTCTGAATGTGTTGGAAGACATCAAGCAGGTTTATTTGTTAATGTGGTTCAAGAAAACCCGACTAGAAACACCGTTTAAAGTCGATAACGTGAACACATTAGTAAAGACGTCAAATTGTGAAAACTTAGTCCTTTATTACTCTGAGAAAGCTCAGAAAATTGCAGCATTTGCTATGCTATTTTGATTTTCAGTGACCAAACAATCGTTTGAAAATAGTTTCGGCTTCCTCTAAGGACCAGAAATACCCACGTTACCCGCTAGCTTTAAAATCAAACGTCACTTTAGCACGGCCGCTGCGTTTGATAATTCTGTATTGTTTTAGATGGAAAATCTTGCCAGATGATCTGCGCTTGTATCTTCATGACAGCAAATGAAACTCAAGATCTGATGTGGATGGGCTCACCCATACAAAACAATTGCTAAATATATTGCGCATAGTATAGATTAATCTAATCCTCTTTATACGAATGGATTGTTCCTCCTGGTTTGATACAACCAATTTGGGATGGTCCATTGTATATAACTTGGTTGTCAGGTTATAACTAAAAAAAACATATAAAGATATTTTTTGTCTTAAGAATTTTTTAACCCTAACATCTAGTGTAGACCCTGATGAAATGCCCTATTATGCTGCATTTAGTTTGGGTCTTCACTGTTTGAAAAAGTACCCATTTAAGGGGTTCCGGTATATAAAGGGTTATGGGAAATGTTATATCATCTAGCTTGGATTATGCTTGAAATAAGCACTATAAGTAGGTTTCTTCCATGATTGTAATCCATGCAATATTAATCCTTTACTTCACACAAGCGCCTTTGGAAGCATTTGGAATGTAAGATTTTTTAAATATTATGTAAAATGAATCATTTGATCCTGTAGAGCAAATATTCCATTTGCCAGAGTTTTTTCAAAACTTTTGAAATGAAAAAATTATTTTGGAATATATTTAAAAAATGAATTATTAATAGAAAATGATGCAACGTTCTAAATATAGCATATGGGGTAAAGGGTTAAAAGGAGACTTTGTTGCAACAATACCTTTAAATTTAATGCTACAAGAGTGCAAGTTGTGATGTAAAGGGTATGGGGTTAAGGGTTAAATGGAGAATTTTGTTACAACAATACTTTAAATTCAATGATACAAGAGTGCAAGTTGTGGGTAAAGCATATGGGGTAAAGGGTTAAATGGAGACTTTGCTGCAATAATACTTAGTAAACTCAATGATACAAGAGTGCAAGTTGTGGTACAAAGCATATGGGGTAAAGGGTTAAATGGAGACTTTGTTGCAATAATACTTAGAAAAGGCAATGATACAAGAGTGCAAGTTGTGGGGTAAAGCATATGGGGTTAAAGGGTTAAATGGAGACTTTGTTGCAATAATACTTAGTAAATTCAATGATACAAGAGTGCAAGTTGTGGTACATGTATAAAGCATATGGGGTAAAGGGTTAAATAGATACTTTGTTGCAACAATACTTAGAAAAGGCAATGATACAAGAGTGCAAGTTGTGGGGTAAGGCATATGGGGCAAAGGGTTAAATGGAGACTTTGTTGCAACATTACTTAGTGTAGGCAATGATACAAAGGTGCAAGTTGTAGCCCATTTAACATATACATGCACCACTTAAATGATTTGAAGACGCTTTTTTGGAGTGTCAAAACATGGTGCGTTGCCAAAATATACGCAACGTTGTTATAAGCGTAATTATACAACATTACTAAATATATAATACACTAATGTATTATCCATTTTAATACGTAGTGCTATTATAAATCCAGATGCAGCATCATGTGACAAAAGTTTTATTTTTATTGGCATGGCACAAATCAGTAAATGTAAGTAATAAAATTTTCTATAGATACACAGCCGGAAGTACATTCCGCTTGTATTCATTAGGTAGACTCCGGAATGATTTAAACCAAGGAATAAACCACCAGTACTAAAACAAAACTTGCAGCGAAGCATTGAATGCAAAAGCAAATATCTGTTTTTTTAGAATTCAAGCTAAATTTCAACAAGGACACGTTTCTCAACATTAGACTAAGACGGTTTAGTCAGTGCTTGCCAGCTTTTGTATTTAACCGACTATTAAGATAGAGTTTGTTTTCGATTAAGTAATGCAAAATACGCAGAATATCCTTCCAAGTAGCTAAATTAACTAAATGGATATTAGCACGAATAGAGAAGTGTTTGACGAAAAGAACGGTTTCACTTATCTACTGACCACTAACGAGCATCATGCTTATCAGTTAAAAGAAGCTTTTTGTTTGACAGACAGTTTGCAATGATATATAAGGACATTAAGTCATGCATTTTATCCATTCTGGAACAATGAAGTTGGTCCATCGATGGTGATGCAAATTTCAAATAAAGCCTAGTCTCTTTTCCATGGCATGGATATCGTAATAATGTCATGAATACCATAGGGAGAATACTTTCAGTAGCGGCGTCGATTATTTTGAGGAAATAGGGTCATAAAATCCACTGCCTTTTCAAATAAATTAACAGCAACACTCTGGTTGTGTTTTATTTGGTAATCGTCTGATTGTATTAAATGCATTTAGTACACTTCTTGAGATACATTGTTGTTTATGTACGTAGACACATTAATTAACTCTTTGCCTACTTGGATTATTTTGAATTTTTGAATAATTCTAGTTTTAATGAACAACGGAGAAAGGTAATGAAGACTGAATAATAAGTTTTTAAAAAATAACGAGTGTACTAAATTTGAGCCAAAAAATAAAGTTTTAAAGAATAACCGAATTATTTTTTCATGAATAAGCAAAATTTTAATGAGAATATAAATGTAAAAGTAAGTAAGGGTGCAAAGATCAGGAATCGATATAATCAAGTACCACACCTGACCCAGGATACCAATGGGAAAGTGACAAACTCACAGTTAGACACCACAAACGAGAGCCAAGAGTTCAGCCCTTTCCCAGCAGGTGACCACAAAGCACATATAAACAGACGCGCACAAAGACATAGCAAACACAAGACAGAACAAAAACATAAAAGATCCACAAAAGAAGTACCGCCTTGGAACAGTCAGTAAAATATTTTACTGGAGGGCTTAAACCGATTAACGGCGCCAACCTCACCCTTAATTCAGATGTGAATCAAGACACATATATGTTTGGTTTGCATGAAAGACCCCTAACTTATCAATGCATCATCTCCTAGAACATATAGATCAAGATATAACAAGGAGATAAAGCAAAGACAAGGACTCAAAAGTAAATAAAACTGAATACCGGAGCAAAAGAAATCCAACAGGTAAACCCCGGTGGCCTGACAAACAGCCAAAGCATCAGGCCCCTACCATCTCATCAATAGATAAGTTTTTAAGTCAGAACCATCAAAGAGTCTGAAGTCCCACCCACCGGCGTGCAATTAAAGAGGAAAGCAAAGTTGCCAACCGCGATTGGGTTGACCACAAAGCAAGCAGTTTGTTGCAATACATTAATGTTATAGCCAATCTTTTTATAATGCGAAATTATTTTGATGAACTGCGCTAAAAAATTTTTTACACCAAGTCACCATAGAAATCAGGTTCGGAAAGTCCTTGGTGCAAGAGAGATTTTAGTCCAACTTGGAATTTAGAAATCAAACCAAAGTACTGTCTTTAAAATTTTGAAAATGTTTTGCGAAGTTTATCATACTAATAGCCTTGTTTAAGAAGTTTCTGAGTTACAATTTATTGCCAGTGTTGAAGTCAGCAACATAGCTAGAAGCTCTAGCAAAACGAATGAGTTGAGAGATATAGACTCAATATGATGTAGAATGAGGAAAATCACCATCTAAAAATGGGAAATTGACAAGTTCAAAATCAAAGTCGTCACGTTTATCATAAATTTTGGTAGAAACAATATCATTAGAAATTGACAAATGCAAGTCTAAAAATGCGGCTTTCGTATCAGAGATATTGGTTTTATTAAGTTGGAGGTCTGAAGGGTAAATTTGACTAACTGTATTGTCAAAATAAGCATTTTTAATATTTAAGATATCGTCCAAAAATGTGGATGTAGTGTTAAACGCGTCAAGAACATCAGCCTGCTTATCATCAGAAAGAGACATCATAAAGTCCCTCTCATAACAAAACAGAAATAAATCTGCAACCAGGGGAGCACAATTAGTGCCCATAGGTATCCCAACTACTTGTCTATACACTAAAACCAAGTTCTAATCGGTCACCTTACATTTTTATGCTAGTTCAGAAAGTGAAACATTAGGTATACAAAATTCATGATTTTATAAGTGAAGCAATAATTTGCTGAGACTCTGCAAGTTATTTCGTTTAAAAATGACGTACTTCTTGCACAGACGAAGTTAGAGAAAAGTCACCCTTTTCTACGATATAAACCATAACACAGATCCCTTATCAATTAACGTTTTTGTTTGTTTGAAGATGTTACTTGCTACCGTGATAGAAGAAGAATAAACCTCAAAAGTTTTGTTTCCACCGGACTCGTCGTTTTTGCTACTCATCAACATTAGACAAACACTCTTAGCAGGTTAATTATTGAATTTCAGCTTTAAGCTTGCAATTTACATAGAGACTTTGCACTGCTCTGTATGCTTTATTATCAGCGACACGGCATTGAAATTTTCAGAGATTACTCATTATCACCAGACGTCGCCGCTCTTCTTTGACAATTGAAAAAGTAAAAATATTATGCTACCAAATCGATTCTTAAACTCTCACATAGAAACCGGATGTGTACAGCAGTCGTAAAACTTTAATCGCCAAAAATGGACCAATCAAGTTCTACTGTGTTTGGCATACAGTGTTCAAATAAACTTAAGCATTTAACAATTTTACCAGGAAATACTGGTGAATTTCAAAAATCTCGAAAATTTTTGAAAAAAAACGCAACATTTTAAAAATGCGTAAAAATCCAAAAAGTCGGACAGCCTCGTTTGTAACCACCTTAACGTCAATTTTATAAAAACTACTCTCAAAACCATTTTTTCTTTAAAAAGTCGATTCTTGCATCTTTAACCCAAAAAGCTTTGAAGTAAAAGAAAACTGTTCAAAAACACTGCTAAACATTTGCCCATTAAAATGCACATATATAGGCGAAACATCATTTCAATTTCATTAGCGTTTGGTCAAAAATAATGAGTTTGAAAAGTGACTGATTAGAACTTGGTTTTAGTATATTCTACTAGATCTTCCTATACATATTGATACAATAAGTTTGAAATTGTCCATTTTGTATTTAAGGAGTCGTAGGTCAAATTTCTAAAATAAAATATATTTCCGTACATGACGACTGTCTCTGTCTCAGCTTAACCCATTTAAGCCAAATAGAATTTACAATTATTATCTAGTGGACCAGTACATTTCCGTTTTAAGTGTTGTTTGGTTGTATTTTTCATTTCATCAAACTTCTTATAGAACTTTCTGTAAGCAATCAGTGGATACCCTGATCAGATGCCACGTTGTGTGGCGTCTGATCTGGGTCTGCACTGTTTGTCTGTGTCGCATAAGAAGGACGCTTGGCTTAAATGGGTTAATGTGGCATTTCATTTGCGTCTTCACTGTATGCCAAAGTACAAATCTACAGGGATTATTCAACTATTAGGCACTGCCTCCAACTGGTTCCTATCTCCGTTAGCTTTACAAGAGACTGGGACATTGCATACAACGTGACGATACAGAATTAAATGAGTTAAATATGTGGCTTAGAAAATCAATATGACACACAGAGGATCTTACATGAGTGCTCATGTTTTATTGAATTTATTAAACGAGTTTAGAAAATGTGATAAAATGCTCGGCTTGCCGAGCATTTTATCCCTTTTTCGCAACGAGTTTAATAAATGAGTTGGGAAAATGTGATAAAATACTCAGCTTGTCGAGCATTTAGGAGCACGAATAGTAAAACCCTATTTATCACATGACATTAGAATTAATTAAAACACGCATTTTGGCGTGAAACATCAATATTTTGCCAACTTTTACCCAACGTTATAATGGACGTCATAACGTTTCCCGAAAATCTGTAAACCACTAGTGGTTTATCGATTTTATTGCAGAGCGTGTTATCACTCCTAGACGTGACGTCATGTGATAAACATTTTTCAATCTTTGACCACAACATGTTATCTTTTATGCGAGGGAAGCTACTTTTTCTGAGCATTTTGTCCTAGTCTAATTAGATTGGCCAAGGCAGATTTTATGCTCCAGTGTGCAATGTTTAATCATGTTATACTCCTACGCCAGGCCAATACGATAACAAATACCTCTTAAATTCACCCGCTTTAATTTCTCACAATTTAACACCCGAGTTAAGGTCGTAGATATTTAAATCTTTGGATACAAGTGAGGTAAACTTATAACTATTTGCAAACAGATTGGAACAAGATCAGGACAGATAAAATGTCAAGCCTGATCTGAATCCTACCTGTTTGCCAGTTTGATGGTAATCCTGAAAGAATTTTTCGAAAAAGTTGATTTTTGACAAAAATCTTTAGAGGACTAAAACATGAAAAATACCCAGTATGTACTCATGATTTAACAACAGAATTTTAAGCGTATGCTTTAAGAAAACACACAAAACGCAATGCAAAATTAATATTGCATCAATTCTAAAAAGACGCCAAAATGTTTCAATAAAGTATGGAACAGTTATCCATTTTGCTGCTTAAATTGCTGTGAATTACAATTTGATACGAATAGTCAGCAATGGTGGAGCTGCCAGGGAGACCTTAAAGTCGTAATGCTTAACCAATCTGTTTACTTGTACACTAACCGACTTTACACTCGATTTATACAAAGAATAGAAGATGTGAAACTTTCGTGATTTATAATGAAAACAAATCTGACAGACATCACAGATTCAATTCATCATTACCCATGCACGAAATCTATCATTCATCACTCGGCAAGCCTCGTGTTGCCAAACGGTGATCGTTGGAACGAATGTTTCTGTTCTGATAGATAAATCCCTTAATCTTGCACACTGGATAAGGATATCTGATATTTTATCCCGAGTCTTACGCATGTTATCTTACCCAGGCTGTCACATGGGGTCAGTACAATTGCTGTATTGTAAGTTACTACATCGTTTATTATTGATATACTCAGGAAAATCCGGTAGCCTTTTTCTAAAGAAAATCGCAATTTCATGGTTTTGTTTTGTTTGATTTGATTCTTAACGTCCCATCAACAGTTTTTCAGTTATAAAGGGACGGGTCTTTCTGGGTTGAATCAGTACTAAGCTATGATTATGTTCTTGCTTAAGGACACAACGCAATGACGCCGGTGAACAATTTTATGGTGAGCAAGAAAAAGATTATCTATTATTTGTGTGAGAGCAGGATAGAAAAATCCGTCCCCCGGGACCACCGTTTGTCATCATGATGCCAAACAGTGATCCATGGGACGGATTTTTCTATTCCATTATAGATTCTTATAGTCTACCCACCATGCTCATACAGCATAGGTTTAGATAAACAAAACATTTCAGCTTAAGCTTGTTAATATTTTCTTACCCATAACTTTTAGCATATGTTTTGGGGACTCAAAAGAACCGTCTTATTAGGACGGTTCTTTTGAGTACCCACAACATATGTTTTGGTTGAGAAATTTTTTCTGGTACGCACTCTTAACTAAAGGTCTGTATTTAGTTTAGAGTGCATAACGAAAATTTTATTTCTTATTTCTCCACAAAAACATATGTTGTGAGTACTCAAAAGAACCGTCTCAATGAGACGTTTTTTTTGAGCACTCAAAACATATGTTAAAATTGGTGGGTAAGAAAATATTTACATTTTTACGCTGAAAATTTTTTGGTGTATCTAAAACCTGTGAAATTAACATACCTAAGAACGAAGAAAGTATCAACAGCAAACCCTCCAGCGACTACTGCTTGATATGTAAACCTCTGCAGAATGCCAACGAAGTCCAACAGATTTGCTGATGAAAGAGACAAAAAACAATGACAAAATTGAGCCCGACATGTGATTTCCAACAATGTGGCATTTTGACAAGTGTAGGCTCAGACTAGCCTGTGCAGCCTCCTTTAAAGCTTAAAAACTCAAAATGATGTTCGGCCAGTAGCTTAACAGTCAAAGAATATTTAAGCGACTAGCAAAGGCTCTGATCAGACTGCGCGTATGCGCAGGCTGATCTGAGGATTTGCTAGTTGCACCTACCACATTGTTGGAAATCTCATGTCAGCCAGTTAATGAGATTTGGGTCATTAGCAGAAAGACATTCAATCATTATTTAAACATGTATGCGCAGCTATCTCGTAAAGTAAAATACTCAAACTTCAGCCTGGGCCTCCATTCATGTTTCTTCTTTGTTTTCTTTGTGTTTAGGAGCGGTGCAGGCTCTGGCGATTCTGAGTAGACGCATATAATCGCCCGAGCCTTCACTGTTTGCATATATATAGAAGAATAAATATATGTCAATAATTTCAAATCCCGTGAACTGGCGTGAAAAATATTTGGGAATACTGTAAATTCGGAAATTTTGAAAGAGTTTTATTTTCGCGAAACTACGAAACTACGCACATCTCACGAAATTTCCGAATTTACAGTAGTTATAGAGGATCTATCATGATGTTTCATAATTTTTGTTTGATTCTTTTAACGAGTCAGAACAATATGAGGAGATGCGAGGTTTGACCTAGCATATGTTTCATTCTTTTCTGACGAATTGATTAAAACCAAAAAAAAAAAAAAAAAAACAACAACACACACTTGAGTTCCAATTAGGGGAAAACTGGATAAAAAATTTTCATTTGGGGAGGTATTTGGTCCAATATACGGTCGGAAATTTAGTTTTACGGCGACGCGCGAGCGGAGCCGTAAAACGTGATCATTTCCGACCATATATAAGACAATATACCTCCCCAAATGAATATACCTATTCTAATGCATTTCTGCATTTTTGTATCAAATTGGAGCGTTGCAAGCCGCAAGTTGCCGCACATCATCCAACGACGAGACGTAATAAATGACGTCAAACTATTTCCGATAGTACAAATATTGTAGGATATTTTTAAATGTCACAAAGATTTCAATCAGATGTGGCGTTTCAAAGTCAAGTGCATTAGAATGTTGGATTCTTTAGCTTTGAAATCCCATTTTGGCGAGATACCCTTAAGATTTTGACTTTTGATTTTTGATTTTTTTTGAGATAAGTAAAACAACTTTGTTATGGGCGTCGTTGCATAACTTTAGCCAACTTTGCATACATATTGCATACGTGTATTATTATATAGAATAACATGACGATATCATTCTCCAAAACACAATGTAATATGATAAATTTCAGTAAATTTACACTATTGCTTGCGTATTTGTACTACAAAGCGCGTGACGTGCGCGTTTCCAATGCATTGCACGTGCATTGGATGTAAATTGCGGTGGAAACGCGAATCAATGCATCTCAACTCAATGTCAGATTCATGAATATTCTTAAGCGTTGGGACGCACTGATCAATGTGTTATACATTCAAACTGGTACTGTTAAAGCCAAAATCTAGTTTAGGTTCCTAAACTTGATATATAATCGCTAGTACAACAATAGGCCTTTCTTAATATTATCTCATGAATATTAAGCAGTTATTCAGAACGAGGCTTCCTAAGCATGGAATAGTTAGCAGTATAGGTTTCCTTAGCTTCTTGACCATATCTTACCTTTTCCTAGGTGGAAAATTATACATATCCATATGAAATATTGTTAAAAATTATTTAATAAAATATTTAAATATGATTTTTCTCTGCAGATTATTATTTTAATCTCAAATACTATCATATTTCCTTTTACACATACTGTACTATTACTAAAAAATGACACACTTCCAATGTTTACAATATAAATCACGGTGGCAGGGTGGGTTTTCCCAGACATGTATTCTTCTGTTTTTTATTTAGGCCAAACTAAATATTTAATGCATTATCATGCTGACTTTCAAATAATCTTAATGCTTAGATAACCTTCATTAAGAGGGGAAACCAAAATTTTATTTCATGGTTCTAAAACTAAACAACTACAAATAATATTGAGAAAGTCTGCAAGTTATTTTGTTAAATTAGAACCATCTGTTGTTTTCATCATGTATTTCTAAAACAATTTTCTACCATATTTAAAGTAAATTTTGTGACACCAAAAACAATTTTTGCAGTTTCTCATAATAGGTGCTTTCTTTACAGTTAAAGTGGCGGGTGACAATTTGGAAGTTATTTATATTGGCCATTGGAGAAATAAAATCATTTTTCTAAAATAACTTTTGTTCAATATTATATACATAGACTTAAATCCAAAATAATTTGTACCAGTACTCCATAAACGGCTCTATTACAGTTGTCTATCAGGAGATTACAGTCTTCAGGAAACACTTACTATTTCGTTTGAATTGAATATCAAGCTTGCACAAATGGACCATATTCAAAACTGACCGTGTGTAACTTTCCGCCAACAAATTAGGTCATATGTAAATAGAACCACGGTTAAATTCTCGTCCAACGGACTGGTAAAGCCAGGGATCGAACCCGTGACCCCTGGTTTACAAGGCGAGTGGCTTATTCACTACATCACAGTGTACCCCAGTTCCAGCTATAGATAGCAATTTTGGTGTGTCAAATATGAAACTTTTATTTTTCTGTTCATTCACTCAATAATGTTTGCTTTATTTTCACTTACAGTGAATAATAGAAGGTTTGACGAGTGATCATTAAGTTGTTTTAACGCAATATTGCTCGACAAAGTGTTAAATTTCTTTGGTTGGAACCGGAGTAGTAATGGGCGCACTCGCCGCCCATTACTACTAACCGGTAAATGTATAGTACGATTGTTATTCTTGCATTTTACCTGTACCTGCTGTATCCAACCACATTTGCTCTGAAACACTGGTAAAATATTATAAATATATGTAGTTGCTTCTTCTAAACATAAATGATGTCAACTTGTTAACTATTGAGTGTGACACTCAGTCACGTCATTTTTGGTGAACAAGACAACACGAAAAATGGTCAGTCTATTCTTAACTTCTTACAAAGAAAACAAACACAGTTTGCATGTTGGCGCGCTTTAATGTGAGCAAATGAGCAGCGTGACATGGAAGGACGTTGTAGACCTTGATGAGATCTATTTAAGAAGTGCTTGAAAAGCCCTGCCAGTAACACAGCTTACTTAACCCTTAGATCTTCTCATTGCCGAAGTACCTGCCGTCCAGCCCACATGACACCAAACTTTCTATTTTTTGCTTGGCGAAAACTTGCTGTGATTTTAAACAGTGCAGTATACCACATAGCAATGACGACGTGCAAATCAACACGGCAAGATCTCTTGCTCGAATCTATACAAAATTTTGTGTGTTGCTCACATCTGTGAAGCCGCCTTAGAACTGATTTTTCACGACACTTCGTTCACAAATACCTGATTATTCTCAGTCCGTGCATGACGACTGAGTAATAATATACTGCACAACCTTTGTTAATGCTAGTACCGACTAGACAAATATTCTGCTCTATTCGATGAAACGAGCAGAATGTTAATTCAGGACCGCAATGCTTTCCCGTGTTACATATAAGCAAACTCATTTAGGGTCATTAAAAAATCCATGGTTCAAACAGCATCAGAACCGATAACATTTACTGAATGGATGGACGGACAGATGGATGGACAGATAGATGATTGAAACTTGATTAACTGGGGACTATATGCTTCCATTTAGGGGAACATGATAAAAACATAAACAAAGCGAATAGGAAAAGAATTAAACAGAAATCATGTTGTCAGAACATTAAAAAAAATCTCGGGCAGATTATATGAGAATTTTCGGTAAAGAGAGAAGATACTTTTTACATTTAATAGTTGAAATTCTACTGAAGAGAACCATTTGATATGATTTAAGTATGGGGGCCTAATACCACTGCATGAGAAATTCCCATACCATTTTCTGATATGTTAATGAAAAAAAAATAGTATTTAAACATGTGAGAATAAGTGACCTTGATTGCCAATGAGGCTGTCATTCTGTTCGATCGTCTCTTTTCTTCAGGATCGGGAGGAATTTCATGAAAATAAACTTTAGGTTAATATCTTGAAGCTGGTGTTCATATAAATGGAACACAACAAAACTGAGATGAAATGAGTTTTAATTACTTGTAAAGGATATATTTCATTAATCAGCTATAACTGCTACCTATGTATTACAGAGCATGCTTAGGAAGCCTCGTTCTGGCATTGGAATGTAAACCATGCATATAATTTGAGAGGAGGCTATACTATTTTTACCTTAATGTTTTATTTTCATTGACAATCATTTTAAACGTGTTTTAACGCTCTTTTATTGAATGTTTGTGCGGATGTAAATATACACAGCGTCAAATTAAGCACCACCTATATTTTGCTGAAACAATTTTCGAACTACTGTAATTTTTTTCATTGAAAAAGATTTTTTTTATCTGTTGTGAAACTCTGCAAAAATATTTGAATGAAAATTTAAAAATAAAAGTGATATTCAGATTTTATTACAAAATCATGAGTTTTTGTGACTTATCAAAACTTTCCGCTATCGCCCTACAAATTTTATGATGTAATCTCCAACATATTGAAACAAATTTTGTACCTTTTTCACACAAAACTGTAAACCTCTATTAATGTACACAAAGTTGCAATGAAAATAAGTTAACCCCTCTGTGATTTTCGTTGAACTCACGATCACATTCTTTGGCAAAATAGAATGATTGTTTCACTTTCCTATCCCTATATAATACATTTATCTCTAAATATAAGATTTATTTACATCACATAACCGTGATCTGAAAAAAAAAATAGCTACGAAGTTAGTGGTGCTTAATCTTTGGCGCTGTGTATACATTGAACTGCGTTGATACGTTGATAAACCGACCGAATCAATAAGTAGATAGGTACATGTGCGTTACAGTGCAGTTCAACGCGTTATCAGTGATTTGTGATTGGCCATTCAGAATTCACGTTAAAAACAATTCGTATTACCTGCGTTATCAACGCAAATTGGACTAGTACAAATTCACAGTAAGGGTGTATGATGTGGCTTTTCGTAATGAGGGACCATTTCAACCACGCACCTTAGAAAAATGGAATTTTTGCCCTGAACAAAAAATTTACTTGTGTATGTTCCTTTATCTCAAAACGCGCTGTTGTCCCCTATTCGCCTAATGTATACCTTTATTCATTTGCCTCTCAACAATTATTCCTATGACAGACGGTGTTAATGCCAAATATATGTTTTTTTTCTGTAATAAAAATGTCATTTTATGAATTGCACAATCGCTAGTATCCTCTACACGCACCATTTAAGTTCTTTACAGTTGAGCAGTAAGGGGGGGGGGGGGGGGGAGGGGCAGAAACAATATTGCAAATATGCTAACAATACTTTGATAATGTACTAAAATTGTTTGTGGATGCTTTATTTAGTTTTAGTTGTTACTAATTAAAAATCCATATATGGTCTCATATTTTGTTAATTTTCTTCTAAATTAGCATAAAAGCACATACTGCATTATATTCGATTCTATACAATTGGCATTGGAGCTAAGAGTGTTCACCATAAATGGGTCAACGTGAAGCTGGGGACATTTTCCCACCACACAGTATAATTTTGATAAATTGCTTCTGTTCCTGACGTCGTGAAATGGTGGCATTTTCTCAATTCATTATTTCGCAGGTTTTGTTAATTAAGACTCAGAATATTTACAAAATTGGAGAAATTGGAATCACCATGAACTTTACCCTAAACATTCAAGTAAAACCAAGAAATCAAAGCTTTAAGAGCTTCTGAATATTCATGGTGTTGTAGGCTATAGTTAGTCAAAGTATACATATACATGTAGCAAAATAAGTGTTTTCTGATTATAATAATGGACAGAGTGCTTTACAGACTGAGTCAAATCTGCATTGATATTATTTAAGAGACACCCACTTGCAAAATCAGATAATAGCCCCTTGTAATCCATGCTGACAAGGGATGCATCCCATGCTGACAAGAAAATGGGCTTGGGGTGGGGTGGGTTTCCTCATTATCCAAATGGGAATCGACAGACTCTGGACCCCTACTCTATCCCAGACAAACATTATATGGACATATATTTGGCTTCACAAGAGACCTAACGTGCCGTAATCTGCTTTTCGACATCTATTTCCATGACTTTTGTTCATGTTCAGTGTTATCACTTAGTTTTATCTTTGTTCTTTATTTTAAAAGACCCCTTTACCAACAGGCATGATCCCTTTACAGAGGGGTATGTTTGAATCCCTTCCTAGGTTTAAGGAGGGGCATACTTAATATCAAAATACGTATGGACGTACCTATAGGTTTCCGGAACCTCTACTCCTCTCCAGGAACAATTTAAACCTGGTCTCGAGGTTATAAATCTTGAGTATATTCTCAGACTCAAAATAAAGCGCAATGCCTGGCTGCTTGCGGACACGTGTCTGCAAGCGGCCAATCATTGCGCTTTATTTCAAGTCTGAGGCTGTAATCAAGTTTTGTAACCTCGAGGTCTGCTTCCAGAAAAAAATAGATGAAAATATAGATCCCATCGTAGACAGAAATGTTACTAATGTCCATTTTTTTGCATTAAAAGGACCTTATCTGTTTTTCTATGTCCATTCCCAAAACTTTTGTTCTCATTCACAGTGTTTTATTTTAGCTTATATCTGTTTGTAATATTTTAAAAGTTTAGCAACACCTTTGCAGACAAGTATAGTACCCTTTTAAGTCAAATGTTTGAATCTCATCTCAGATTTGTGGTGATACAACTTACTCCCGTTCCTGATAGATATTAAATATGACCCCTTTAATGGGCACATTCCTGCCCGCAAGTACATTGCAGATTCGTTTCCAATTTATTACTGGTGAGAATCGGTAGAAACCATGTCATTTGTTGGAAGACGTAGCTGTTGCTTGGGGTATAAGACATTGTATATATTAGTAAGTAGAAGCAGGCCTAATGTCTTACTCCTGGAGGGTTTTGTCGTAAAAGTTTCCCAACTAGCAAATTTACAATTTATTGAACAAAAACGAAACAACATGGGTGCTGCAATTGAAGAATAACTTCAATTAATCGATTTTAGACAATATCAGGTAAGCAGCTGATACAAGCTGGTTGATTTTATTTCTTTTGTCAGAAAAATCAACCATCGACTGGTAACCGTTAAGTAGATTTCTTCTATTATTTTCCTCCAGGTGGCGTTTATAATACTGACTTCAAAGAACATGACATGCACAGATATAGACAATACTAGGTGAACGTATTTTGATATCAAGTTTACCAGACAAGGCTTTGAGAACGCTTGATAAATCGTGAGGCTGGTATTCTATTTATCCGATCACCAAGTTGATTCTCTCTTCAAACTAGCGATCATGACGTTGTTATCGAGTTTCGTGCTCATTAAAAAATGCAACGTCATGTAGGCCTGATAAATATACATGCAGTAAGATAGACAACGTTTATCAGGTCAACGTTTAACAATGCAGTTAATGTGAGAGGTAACTGGTACAACGGATTTCATCACGCGCGTTTTATATAATTACGATCCCATTCGTATGTAGAGAGCTTGTTCCAGCTCATTGGATTTTTTTTGACTTCTTACAGAAAACAAAACGTACAGTAAAACCTGTGTAAAACGGCCACTCAAAATAGACAAAACAAAGATCTTACTGACATACAGCACCTTAATGAAGGTCAAAAGTATTTCAGAATGCTTCCCTTGGAGTATTCTGCAATACTTATGACCTGTGTTAAGCGATAATTGGTCTTGAAACCAATTTTCGGTCTTTTTGATAGTGGTCGTTTAACACAGGTTTTATTGTAAATCAACAAATGACAATATATAGAACAAGGCTGAAACCACAAACACGATATAGAATATAAAGACTACTAACCAGCATTGAATGTTTCCTCCATTGATATGATTCCATAGTTATAGGTATGTCCTAGGACTACCCAGGTCAGACTGAAGAAACGGATACCATGGATACACGCCACAGAGCCCGATGAACTTTTCGCTTGTAGAATCTTTGGAATATTGGTGTAAATTGAGAAACACAGGAGCAGGCGAATTAATATACTGTCTGAAATGAAGAAAATTTCATACGTAAATGTACTTGACTTAAAATGTGCACATGCTTCTTTAAGCACACACCAAGTAAGTTATCAGTTGCTAGCACACGATAAAAATAGGTACCGCTTTACATAAAATTTGGCTGCAACTAAACTGCCACTGATTCCGATGTATTATCTTTCACCTCCTTTCAAAACCAAAGCATTTAATGAATCTTAAGATTTTTTTTTTTTTTTTTTTTTTTTTTTTAAATCGTTCATAGCCTCATGAATGACATAAATTTGATTGACAGCTGCCCAGCGCACTTGCCCGTGCAATACGCTTCAAACATGGAATTCATTCGCAGAAGTGACACTGGTGTTGTGATTGATAGAGAGCTACACCTGAGTCGCACGAGCAAAACAAGAATCTTGTTGTCCCATTGGCTGTCGGTGTTCACACAGGCTCTTCCGTTTTACACTCAAACAAAACCGTTACTACAATTACATATTAATTTCAAAACTGTTTTTCCTTAATTATAGATATTTTTTTTTATATTTTAGATATGAATAATAAAATGTAAATATAAGCAATAACTTCAATATTTGTGATTTCATGGAATCATGAATATTTTTGGTCTCTTGCAAAGTTAACGTGAAGCCCTTTGGGCTTCACTTACTTTGCAAGAGACCCAAAGTATGAATGATTCCATGAACATTCCAAAAGTTGAATTAATTTTTTCAGTATTCAACAGGTAGAAATGTTTTAACTGATATCACTGAAGAATTCTTTCAGGAATGACAGTGTGGGTTAACATTAGGAGAGGTGCCCTCTTTTGGTGTTAACTTACTTGTTTTACAGTGCACCGTGTTACTTTCTGATTATAGTCAACCAGGCAGTGAAATGTATCGTTCATGGAATCATAAATTATTCGGGTCTCTTGCAAGAGACCCGAAGTATTCATGATTCCATGAGCATTCCAAAAATTGAATTCATTTCTTAAATATTCGATTGTTTTAATCCAGAGAAAAAACAACAGGTATAATGTTTAAACTGATATCACTGAAGAATTCTTTCAGGAATGACAGTGTGGGTTAACATCAGGAGAGGTGACCTCTTTTGGTGTTAACTTACATGTTTTACAGTGCACCGTGTTACTTTCTGATTATAGTCAACCAGGCAGTGAAATGTATCGTTCATGGAATCCTAAATACTTCTGGTCTCTTGCAAGATGCATATTCAGGATTCCATGAACATACCAAAAAATTAATTAATTTCATAATTATTCAATTGTTTTTATCCAGAGAAAAACAACAGGTAAAAAAGTTTTAACTGATATCACTAGAGAATTCTTGCAGGAATGACAGTGTGGGTTAACATCAATAGAGGTGACCTACTTTGGTGTTAACTTGTTTTTATTGACAGTGAACCATGTTACTTTCTGATTATAGTCAACCAGGTAGTGAAATGTACGGTTATTTGGTATTTATAACAGCTTTACCCCATAAAGGATGACGAACAGTGTTTTACACTTTGAATGTGCGAACAGAAGGTATCTTCGGAGTTTGATACAAGGTAAGACCTAAACAAAGCAAACAATAACTTCTTTAATTTTCGATATTGAAGTGTCAACCAGCAACTCTTTGTATTGTAGAGATGTTCACAGTTCCTGCTTTTGTCCCCATTTTGTCGTCCTAGTATATCAACATTTATAGGCTCCGGATTTCATTGAAACCTACAGTATTGTATTCCACATTTGTGTGCTAAAGGCAAATGAGTGTTTTCTTTATGGAAAACTATCATAGAGGATAGAGAAAGTCTTTTACTTTAGCAGTAGTTGATATTTTTAAGTTTTAATTTTTTGAAGATTGTGCCCATTGTACCAATCCTATGTTTGAATCAGAAAAAATAGGTCATATTATATAAAATGTCATTAATCATTTGAAATAAATCACAAAAAAGTGAAAAGACATCTTTCCATATTTTGGTCTAACAAGGAACTACTACTACTACTACTACTACTACTACTACTACTACTACTACTACTACAATAAAAAAAGAGATTAATATAAGAGAAGATGGACATTCTATCGCTTATATTTATGGGAGTGCAGTGGCTCAGTGGTAGAGTGCTTAACTCGAGACTGTGGGCCGCGGGTTCGAGCCTTACCGGCGTCACTATCTTGTGTTTCTTGAGCAAGACCCATTTATCCTAGCTTAGTACTGGTTCAACCCAGGAATACACGTCCCTGTTTAACTAAAAGATTGTTGATGGGACGTAAAGAATTAAATCAAACAAAAACTTCTATTACAAATATTACTAGTACTACAACAACTAAAACAAAAAATATAAATTATTTTAAAGAAAAGTTGAGCCTGCGGTGAGCTTATAAGCTACATGCTTTACATGCTAAAATGTCGTATACAATGTTTATTTGTCGTCCTTGAGTGTCTAGTTCTGACATGTAAAAAGCCGTCAATAATTTTGTGACTCTAATACTATCCTATTTAAGCTCGTTTCAGAGAAACGTGATGCATTAAGGGACATGCATCATAATGACGTGTATGGAACATTTGAGATCATCTTGTCATGTAAACAAGTGGATTGACCTTTAGCTCATTGCATGCTAGGTAATTTTAATGCTTTTTGTTTTCGTCTGCTGGCTTTTCTCAAAATTAACTTCCAAAAAAATCTCTCAGTAGCACTAAGTCTAACAGAGTGTCGCAGATTAGGACCAACAGACAAAACTATGGTCCTGATCTGGGTCCAAACTGTTTGCAAAGGTTATCAGCAGATGAAACAAGTCGCTGCATGCTGGGTAATTTTAATGCCTTTTTATGTTGTCGTCTGCTGTCTTTTCTCAAAATTAACTTTTTCTAAAAATTCCTATAGTGGCACTTACAGAGTGTCAAACAGTTTGGACCCAGATCAGGACCGAGAGAACGTCGATTCTGATCTGGGTCCAAACTGTTTGAAAAGGTTATCAGCATATGACAAAAGTCCCTGCATGCTGGGTAATTTTAATGATTTTTGTTGTCGTCTGCCGGTTTTTCTCAAAATTAACTTTTCAAAAAGTTCTTTTTGTGTCATTAACAGAGTGTCGAGCAGTTTGAACACAGATCATGACAGACAGAACGTCGGTCCTGATCTGGGTCCAAACTGTTTGCAAAGGTTATCAGCAGATGAAAAAAGTCGCTGCATACTTGGTAATTTCAATGTTTTTTGTTGTTGGCTGCTAACTTTTTTTCATTTTTTTTTCAAAATATTCTTTCAGGAACTCTATCAGAGTGACAAACGGTTTGGACCCAGATCAGCACCGACGTAAAGTCGGTCCTGATCTGGGTTCAAACTGTTTGCAAAGGTTAACAGCAAATAACAAGTCGCTGCATGCTGGGTAATTTAATGCTTTTTGTTGCCGTCTGTTGACTTTTTTCAGAATTAAATTGTTCAAAAATTTCTTTCAAGAACACTATCAGAGTGTCAAACAGTTTGGACCCAGATCAGGACCGACATAAAGTCGGTCCTGATCTGGGTCCAAACTGTTTGCAAAGGTTATCAGCAGATGACAAAAGTCACTGCATGTTGGGTAATTTTAATGCTTTTTGTATTCGTCTGCTGACTTTTTTCAAAATTAAATTGTTCAAAAAAATTCTTTCAGGAACATTATCAGAGTGTCAAACGGTTTGGAACCAGATCAGGACCGACATAAAGTCGGTCCTGATCTGGGTCCAAACTGTTTGCAAAGGTTATCAGCAAATGACAAAAGTCGCTGCATGCTGGGTAATTTTAATGTTTTTTGTTGTCGTTTGCTGACTTTTTTCCAAATTATCTTTTTTTTTTCAAAAAAATCTTTCAGGAACACTATCGGAGTGTCAAACGGTTTGGACACAGATCAGGATCGACGTTCTGATCTGGGTCTAAACTGTTTGCAAAGGTTATCAGCAGATGAAACAAGTCGCTGAATGCTGGGTTATTTTAATGTTTTTTTTGGTGTTGGCTGCTGACTTTTTTCGAAGTTAAATTTTTCAAAAAATTCTTTTAGGAACACTATTAGAGTGTCAAACGGTTTGGACCCAGACCAGAACCGACATAATGTTGGTCCTGATCTGGGTCCAAACTGTTTAAAAAGGTTATCAACAGATGACAAAAGTCGCTGCATGCTGGGTAGTTTTAATGCTTTTTGTTGTCGTCTGCTGACTTTTTTTTAAAATTAAATTGTTCAAAACTTCTTTCAGGAACACTATCAGAGTGTCAAACGGTTCGGACACAAATCAGGACAGACAGAACCTTGGTCCTGATCTGGGTCCAAACTGTTTGCAAAGGTTATCTGCAAATGACAGAAGTCACTGCATGCTGGGTAATTTTAATGCTTTTTGTTATCGTCTGCTGATTTTTTTCAAAACTAAGTTGTTCAAAAAATTCTTTCAGGAACACTATCAGAGTGTCAAACAGTTTGGACACAGATCAGGACCGACAGAACGTCGGTACTGATCTGGGTCCAAACTGTTTGCAAAGGTTATCAGCCGATGACAAAAGTCGCTGCTAGCGATGAAAGATGTTAATCTAAAATGTTTTGAAAGAGATGAAGACATTGGATCTGGCTTTATTCAGTCTTCATGAGCGATGAATTAGCAACCACAATCAGCTGCTACAAAGTTGCTGCAGAGATCACTGAATTGTTGACATCTAACTGTCAGTTCCATCGATTAAGTTAACCCATTTAAACCGAATGGAGATTCCCATTATTATCAAATGGAACCAGTCCATTTCCGTTTTAAGGGTTGTTAGGTTGTATCTTTCGTTTTTTCGAAATTCTAATAGGACTTTCTGTAAGCAAACAGTGGAGACCCTGATCAGACGCCGCATTCTGCGGCGTCTGATCTGGGTCTGCACTGTTTGTCTATGTGCTACAAAAAGAACGCTAGGCTTAAATGGGTTAACAAACAGAATCAAACTGGTGTGGGTTTCTCTTTAAATACTAAAATTCCTTAGAAAAGCAGAGTTAAAAACTTGTGACAAGGAACTGCCACAATCGCAGACCGACCCATAACACCGTGAGGAAGAGACACAGGACACCAAAAGCCACATGGCATTAAAAGGCAAGCATCCGTGTGAATCAAACCATTTGTTATGCGCCACTTTGCCTCCTTTCTAGTTTTGGCATCATCTCGCCGAAGATGAGAGGGCTAGTGGCTTTACTTTTAACCCTTTACCCCATATGCTATATTTAGAGCATTACATTATTTTCAATAAATAATTTAAATTTTCAAATACTTAAAAAAATCATTTCAATAGTTTTGGAAATATTATGGAAAATGGAACACTTGCGGAGCAAATGTTCCATTTTTCATAATACTGTATAAAAATCTTACATTTAAACGGTATTTAACGGCGCTTGTGTGGAGGTTTTTGTTGTCATGTAGCTATTAACGTTCTGCATCTTTTCCTCACGTGGACACATGGCCACTGAGAGAAGCAATCAAGTTTTAGAATTTCTTCTTTAGGTAAACGAGCTAAGTTCCCTTTATATCTTAAAAAGACAGTTGAATGTGAACTTCCTTTACTTCGATGATTTTAGCACTTTAGCTTAAAATGTACAACTAAGCTCGACGACGTTATTTAGCCACTGAAACATTTCTTAACTAACCGCGTTGTATAGTAATCGCATTGTCACAGACTTCATATTTTTTGAAATTTCATCCGATTGTTACTAAGATTTATGTTTGAATTACTTCTAGCAAGACGTATGTTCCCCTAAGATTTGTATAAGAACGAGATTGAAACTCGGAGGCTGATCTCTGAATACTGTGTTAATCATTTCCTATCCGAATAGAGGCTAACTCATTCCCCGTTAGTCCCAACATTTTCACCTGCTGACAAAATAAGCAAAAAAATGTTGACCTCGATCAGACCTTGCATTTCCAGGCCTTATCTTACATAAGTATTGCATTCTAATTCTTGAAAGAGGTTTTAGAACAAAAAGTGTATTTAAAAATCCTCAGACGACAAAACGCATTCAAAAATTACTCAGCATGAAAATAAATAATTGCAATGAGAGGTTTGAAAACCAAGTTTAAACTGTTTGAAGTCAGTTTGACCTACTTTTGGTAACAAGCATTGTTACCCCAAGGCTTCTGAAAAAACGTCTCGACCGCATTGAAAGCGACTGTCATCTGAATACTGCGTTAATTACTTCCTATCAGAGGCTAAATTAGAACGTACCTAATGTACTAAACTCTTTGACTACTGAGTATATTTTTTTCAAAATTGACTTCAGAGTGTGAAACGGTTTGGATCAAGGTCAAGCCCGACGTTTTGTTGGACCTGATCATGGTCCAAACTGTTTGCAAAGGTTATCAACAGAAGACACTAGTAGGCAAAGAATTGTTTGTAACAGCAATAGCAGACCGAACATGCGCGGATCCAGAATGTTTTGTCAGAGGGGTCCAAATATGATAACGTTTTTTTTTTGGGTTGATGAGAGAATAGAGGATCCAAATACCGCTATAAATGGGCCATCCATCATCGGCCCGCAAGCGAAACGCCATTTAAATGGCGTTTCGCTGGTGGGCCGATGATGGTCCAACATTAAATGCCCCTTGGTATTTGCTTGTGATTTTTCAAGGGATCTGGACCAGTATTGCAAAGAAACCCTATATTTTTTTTAATTTTCTAGGGGGGGGGGGGTCCGGACCCCCTGTCCCCACCTCTGGATCCGCCCATGCCGAAGATGAAAAAAATTTTGTCCATGATCTGGAACAAAAATCATAATTAAATTTACAAAATGGAAACCTTTCAAGTTACAAGCGTCTGGCTTATCACAAAATACGTAAGGACATATGAGCACTGAGAAATTTCACTGAGAAAAGAAGACAAAATTCAGAATTTCTTGTTTATTTTTAGGACCATACTAATGATCCATACTGTGAACAACCATATACAATTGATGCATTCGTTGTCAACCCGAGAACAGTGATGTTCACCGAGGCGAAGCCGAGGTGAACAGCACTTTTGAGTGTTGACTAATCTTGATGTTAGGCGATAAAGAATGCACAAATTGTTTTTGTTATTTGACATTGTCTCTCTTTTCTTAGTTTTATCAAAAGTATTTTCATATTTATAAATTTACTCAAGTCAGATGTTCCTGGTGCACTTTCACTAGGAAGATTATTTCAACAATATACTTCCCAAATTTCTGCAACTCTAATGAGATAAGCAAACTAAATGCATTTTGACCCATATATGCCTATCGTTTTTCTTGGACATAGGAAAATAGTGCAGCCCAGATCAGATGCCACAGTCTAACACGGTGTCTGATTAGGGTCTCCACTGTTTGTTTGCATAATTTGCTACTAAAATTTGAATAACAATGAAAAATACCACCTAACGTCCCTTAAAACAGAAACGGACTATTTCAATTGATAACGGTGGGAAATTCCTTTCGGCGTAAAATGGGTTTAATGCTGTTCTCATATAATGAACAAATTCTGAATTCAACACATTTTACCTGTGAAATATACATAAGAAACCAGTAAGTGCTTCAATGTCCGTTTTAGCTCTCTGTCAGCACTGTAAAAAACCATGCCACCTTGGCTAGATTTAATTTAATCTTTTTAGCTCTCTGTCAGCAGTCTTTAGCTCATCACTGTTTAACATCATGATCTGTCACAACCAGTGCAAGCTAGTTTCAGCCAAGCAGAGGAGGTATTTTATAGGAGTCATATAAAAATAGCAGTTTTACACCAAATTTGGTGAGAGAAGAACAGCCACTCATTTTTTATGTAACCGTTTACATGTTTTAAAAGTTTTAGTGCAGGCCACTGTGTAGTTTAGTAAAAGTGTCAAACATACATTTTCTTGTAAAACAATATAATTTTATTTAAGAAAAAAGATGTTTCCAATTTTTTCTTGCTGATTTAACGTCACAATTACGTCATAAAGTGATGTACCCATTTTTTGCTTATAAATGGCTTGACAATTGAGTGCTATGAACTCCAGCTGGCATAAACATGTACTGTTTGATCAGTTGTGGTAACATCACTGGCGAGATGCTACATATACTCTGACTCAGAATTGTAAACAGGTTTCATTAAATTCAAAATGATGTCAAACCAAGAATAAAATGATGTCAGTACAAAAATGAAAATTATGTTATAGTGAAAGCTCAGGGAGCGCAGTGGCTCAGTGGTAGAGTGCTTGACTCGAGACAAAGGGGTCGCGATTTCAAGCCTCACCGGCGTCACTGTATTGTGTCCTTGAGCAAGACACATTAATCCATGCTAAGTACTGGTTCCACCCAAGAAGACCCGTCCCTACATAACTGAAAGATTGTGATGGGACGTAAAGAACCAAATCAAACAAACAAAAAAGTGAAAGCTCGTTAGAGCGTGAGATGCTAGACCCTCCTGTGCACACCATGTGCTGGTCGATTGTATTGAGCAGGAAAAATAATCACTAACAGGTAGATTGTTTTAAACATTTATCACTGGAGAAATGCTGGCCTCCTACTCATTTTTTATCCTATTTACCTGCAGAATTTCAGTATGTAAGCATGTATTTTCAATCAGATTGGAAAACAGTTTGGATCTTGATCAGATGGCTTTGTCATAAGCCAGCTGATATGGATCTATAGTCCGTCCAGTTAAGAGCGACTGGGCGGTTCTTAGCAAAGACACACCCATGGACATTTCCATATAAAAATCGGTAAGACAGAGTGTATTTATTCACCTGTGAAAATACCTGTATACCTCTAGTAGTTTTGAGCCCATTGTGAGAAAAGGGCATCTCGAATTAATTTGGTAAGATAACAAGTAGACTGACTAGACTAGATATATGAGCTCTGACAATGTTTCAGAATTTTAACAATTCAAATTATAATACTGAATAAGAAAATGAAATAAATGGTCAGCAAATGAAAAAATAATACAGTATAATAAATTGGTCAGCACACGAAATTATGGTTCTTGTTACATCGGCGTGTGGCGAAGGCTCCGACGAGCCTGCATGTACGCATGACGTCGCCAGTGCTTTCGCTTTTCGCATAAACAAAGTATGCAAGTTGAAGAAGACTCCTTACAACTTTTAGACATCTAGTCGCTCTGGGCACGCCAGAAAGAGTTATTATTAGATGCTTTTTCGGATATGTGATAAGACCAAATCTCATGTTTATATGCCCTTTTCTCATGATCCAGATACTTATCCCTTGTCCCACTGAGTTCTAATGGGTGATTTATTATTATTGTATCAGGTTTAAAAATCAAACCAGTTTTGCCATACAGACAAAATTTGAAGAAAATGCAAACCTACCCTCCCCTAAAACTTTCACAACATATCCGTCCCGGAAAATGAAATGCAGCAGGTCCCCAGCAGCATACTAGAGATAATTGTTTACCAGGCATGCTAACGTATAAAGTTGGTCACCCTTGTCGCCTGCGCTTCAGTTAGCTGCACGAGTAAAGTGTACATAGGCTATTACACCCGATTTACTGTAGACTAGTCTTATTTGACAGTGTATGACAGCGCTCTGTCTGACACGCCCAGTCTCTGTTAACTGGTCGCACTATACACTGTTGTTACAAAAGGATAACCCTGGTTTTGCAGGACACTGGTTAAAGATATGTCTCAGTGATATATACACGCTATATTTTGGAAGGAGATCAGGAAAAATAAGATAGATCTTTGGCAAAGCAGTTCCTTTCAGTTATAACTTATGCATGCACTTTTTCACTCAATCACAAATCTAGCCCAGCTCTGGTAAATGTCATACAGTTGTTTAGCTTTCATGAGGTTTTCAACCAGATAACATAGAAATTAATTCTAAAAGTGAGTATACCCAAGAAATGAAGAAGAGAAACAAAATACCCACAGTCATATGCCACCAAAAGGCAATAAAAAGAAAAGCAACACGTTCTCTCTCTCTCTCTCTCTCTCTCTCTCTCTCTCTCTCTCTCTAGCGAGATGATTGCACAACTAGAAACGACACTAAATATTGAACAACAAAACAGGACCATACACAAAAAACCCACAAATAAATTGGAGCACCAATAAACAATATTTATGCAATACCACATGCTAAACACGAGAAACATTGTGTTGAAAAACAGTCTAAAGATGAGGTCTTATTTAATTCATATGGATACAGTAAAAGCTGTGTAAAACGGCCACTCTCAAAAAGACCAAAAATTGGTTTTCAATACCAATAATTATTATCGCTTAATGCAGGTCAAAAGTATTGCAGAATTATCCAAAGGGAGCATACAGAATGCTCCAATGGAAACATTCTTCAATACTTTCGACGTTCATTAAGCTACCGTTTTCATTAAGATCCTTGTTTTGTCTAGTTTAAGTTTTGAGTGGTCGTTTTACACATGTTTTACTGTTCATTTATTTTATACAGTTAAGTTTTTGCTAAAACTGTAGAATGATTTTTTAAGTCAATTATGAGTTCTTCATATATGGATGCTTGGGGATTCTAACTGAACCCTAGATTATTTTTACTGAAGCAAGCCTTTTAAAAATGTTTGTTATCAAGTTTTTTTTAAATTATAACCTGCAGGTGGAATATGACCATAAATATAAAATAATTATGTCAATAAAAACATATACAACTGTTTATCATGTTAATTGAACACATTTTTATTGCTCAAAGTAAGGGAGAATGCAAAGATCAGGAAGCGATACAATGTAGTACCACACCTAACAAAGGACCCCATATGAGGAAAGTGACAAAAACACAAGAAATCATCACATACAAGAGATCCACAAAAATCTACTTTTGAGACCCAGTTATTGCACTACAGTCAGGTCATATATAAATAAATGCTTTTTATATTTGCAGAGAAAAGTACGGGCACTTTTATACTTGCGAGTGCCATTTAGAAGTCTCTGATTTTTTCAGGAATCTTTCCAGACTGAAATGAAGATTCTATTCAATAGTTAATTTTGTACTTGCCAATATGATTTTATCCTTGAAAGGACGTACGTTGGCCTTTCTGATATTAGCTGTTATAAAATTAAATTTGTATCTGACGTAAACTTCTCTTCTCGCTTGCCTTTAATGGGTTAAGACCCTGAAGACTGCTCATTCTAATAACAGCTTAATTCATAATTATAGTCAACACGTGTATTTCATATGTGCAAAAGCCTATAATAAGCTTCCTAGCTGATGTATCCAGTGAGCCTAGAAGTACAAGCTGTGGTCTGTGTTTTCATTAACATCCATAATATGTGTATATGAGCAGCGAAGGCTTTGGCTATCTGTGCATTTACGCTGACTTCTGAGATTTCGTTGCTTGAAAATGCAATTACTACAAACAGCTCACGTGCTGGCTTATATTATAATTGGGCCTCGACGTGACAAAACCTGGGGATTTTTTTGCAATTTAAATGCATCTAAAATAAATAATTTGCAAAGAAGGGCTTGCAAACTTTTTCTAGGGAATGATTATACAACACTAGAGGCTGCGCTTAAACAATTACGTATTTATCATTTGAAGAAAAGGGGGACGTGCATTAAGAGGCTATTTTACTCCCCCTTTGAGGTAACAAAATGTCTTGTCACAAGTTTCTTCTTATTAGCTTATTAGAACAATAGCCTAAGTATTAAATTCTGGGATTGGTTCTATTTTTACCGTTGTTATGGTAACAAAAATGGCTGCCAAAATAGGCTGGAATTAGGAAAGTGACCATTTAGGAGCAAATTTAAGACATTTGATAGAGAAATTAACAAAGAGCACAAGCAAATACCAAAAAGATATTTTTACAGAGGGTGAGAATTATCTTGGCACACAATATATTAAAACGTTTGTTTGGTATTCGCTTGTGCTGATACCTAATTCTTACAAATTTGGTCTGAAAAAGCCTTAAATTTGATTCAAACTGACATTTTCTGTATTTTAAGCCGACTTTGACGGCCATTTTGTTACCATAGCAACGAAATGTAAAATACATGCCAGAATTTTACACTTAGACCATTCTTCTAATAAACCAATTGGGTGAAATTGGTGAAAAGCAGCTTTAAATTTTGGTTCCAGAGGGGGCCAAATTTGCCCCTTATTGCACGTACCCCTTTCTTTATACACATAGCAAAAGTTTAGTATAAAATAGTTAATATTATCGCCTCAATTTACTTAACAGATTTATTCCAAATGGTAGGTAGTGAGAGTACATGTAATTTGAATCATTCACAGTTAAATTTACGATCAATGTCAAATAAGAATTTTCTTATACCCAAGCCTAAAATATGTTTATTTAAAAACATTTTGTCTTATTCCGATGCATTAGTGTAGAATAGCATTCTACCGTTCCCTTTTAAATAACAAGAAATATTTTTTAAAAAGATAATAGGCAGAGATGAAATGGATGGATACTTTTTCAGGAGTTTGATATAATCTTAGCGTTCCCTTATAAATAGCAAGAAATATCTTTAAAAAAGATAATTGGCAGAGATAAAATGGATGGATACTTTTTCAGGAGCTTGATATTATCAAACGTAAATATTTTAGTCAGCTTCGACCACCATAGCAACACAATCGCTGCAGCCTTGGGATTAGAAGCTGTACTGCCCCGTGAGAACTCAGGTAACAAAGGCAGCGAAATAAACGCAATCGCAGTTCATTGGAACCATGCAGGCGTGACATAATCTGCCCTTCATTGAAAGAACCGTTGGATATAACTGAGGGTCTGGATATGAGCCCCAGGGGTTTGGGGGATCTGGAGATGATGGCTATTTGTTTTCAGGTAGCTGGGAAGCACTGATAATTATTTTCAGGGATCTTGGGGCAACCTCATAGTTCTAGGGGTTTAGGAAGCCCTGCAGAAAGCAAAATTGAATTAAAAAATCTCACCTTAAAGGAAAAGCCTATGTTTCGTTTGACTTTTTTTTAATATAATCTTGTTATATCGATGGTAGCTATTGATCAAATCAACAGTAAATACTGAATATCCCATAACCTAAATGTCACTTTTATCATGGTTATTTTTTCACTTTTATCATGGCGATTTTTTCTCTATTTACATGTTTTACGTCTGTATTGCCATAGTGTACACTTTTCTTAAATATACGATCGTTTATTTGAACTGGACTGTAGATTTATATATCACGCTCGACGTTTGCCTTTCAGATCACTAAAAGAATAAGCAAATTACTTATCCAATGAACATTGGTGAACTAGTCAGATATTTTGTATTTCCAAATAGATATTTAGATAAATAGGTATTAACTAAAACTACGGTCCTCCACAAACATTTCTGCACAATTGAGTCATTTACAAATAACGGAAATGTGACTGTGCATCTTTATTTAGTTGCAATATGTAAAGGCCTGATTTTTCATAGGTGAAAAGCAAATGCCGAAATCGGCTGTGCAGTATGATAGGCGCATATTGTTTTCACTGTCTAGCTCTGTAGTAGTATCTCTTTCTCTATGTCTGAAAATGTTCATGTGTCCGCCTGGCTTATGTGGCTGAGTAGACTGGCATGAGTCTGCCTAGTTGGAAAGCCTGAACACTGGTTCTCTCAAGCAGTGATCCACCTCTTTTATTTAAATTGTACTTTTGTTATTGTCTATTGAATTGTATAGATGCATATTTTGAGGGCCTGGGGGAAGATTGGCCTAGACAACCTAGCTACCCTCGTTTAATAAAGTAATTACTTACTTACTTAGATAGGATACTTTCCAATTAGCAAATAACAAAGGCGTTAATTAGACGGTGCCTTTGTTGTTCCAAAGAGTAAGTGTGTATGATCAAGAAATACCACAATCACACATCGTAGGGAAAGGGCTAGCCTCTTGGTGATATATTCTTGTGTTTTGTCGCTTTCCCATTTGGTGTCCTAGGTCAGGTGTGGTACTTGATTGTATCGATTTCTGATCTTTGCTTTCTTTCTTACTTAAAGTTTAAGTTTGCAACTTACATACAAAATTCGCACTGCTCTGTACGCTTTATTATCAGTGACACAGCATTTAACATTTCAGTGATTATTTATTATCACCAGACGTCACCGTTTTTGTTTGGGAATCGAAAAAAAAATGCATAATGCTATCAAAATGATTTAAAGCTGTCTCCAAAAGTGTACAGTAGTTGCGAAACTTTAATTGTCAAAATGGACTAATCAAGTTCTTCTGTGTTTGGCCTACAGTGTTCGGATTTAAGCATGAGCTAATGATGAAAGGATCATTGACACTTGCTATGGGTAAATGCCTATGATTTTAAGTAAAAATAAAAGTTTGTCAATCGTCCCTTTCTTCCCCTTGATGCTTCCCTGACCTGAGTACTTTATGGCTGTGAAATCCGTTTTCGATATTAAATGCTTCAAAGATGTAAAATTTTGGGTAGAACAATCAGTTTTACATTAAGATATATAGGAATCCGAAAACATTTTTTAAAATATCATCCCCCCCCCGTGTGCCAGCAAAAGCTTTTGCCAGCATATGTGTTACCATATTTTACACATTGTATGGAATTGGCTTGCTGGCACACGGGGGGGAAAGATGTTCAGCAGCCCAAAAACCCAGGGCCTAAGCCCACAAAATGCCTTTTCTACCAAATAAGAAATTAATGACAGTTATGAAGTTCTCTAGAACCAACCTCCTAAATTGCTTTGTATTCTGTGCTCGTTTAGTATAAAGTACTTAAAGATTTAAAGTAGAATTAGCAAGGTTTTATGCATTTTTTCATAAGAAAAAATCTCACTGTTATAAAATGTCACATTATTTTGCAAACGTCCTGTACTTATCTATTTGCATGCTAGGGAATTGTTCATGTTTTTATTTTCGTCTGCTGACTTTCTTCAAAATTAAGTTTTTTTTAAAAATAAACCACCCAGGACCACCATCAGAGTGTCAAACAGTTTGGATCCAGATCAAGACCGGCATTCTATTGGTCTTCATCTGGGTTCAAACTGTTTGCAAAAGGCTATTGACAGACGACAAAATTATCCACTGGCATGCAAAGAGTTATAACAGGTAAATAAATTAGTGTTCAATATATTGTCTCATATAGGGATATACATGCATCATGTATACCATAAATATTAGGACACTTTAAATACGTTTAACACGCTATGCCCTTTAAACAAAGCAAAAGTAATATTCAAAGGATCTAGTTAGAATCAGTTTTACTTCCAATGCTAAATGGGACACTTTCATTCCTTCAAAAATATTTATTTCTTTTGTTTAGATTTCAGTTTTGTATTATTTACGGTACATGTAGTCAAAAATGTACAGGTAACTTCTAAATTATCTCCCCAAATTCATTTAATTGCAAAACATATTTTGTTTTTAAAACAATTTCATCAATTATCGTGATTAGTTAATACTCTGCATATGGTATGTTCAATAGATATCACCATGCCTACCAAATAAATCAAGAAAACGTGCAGAAATCACTTTTTAAAGTATTTTTTATTTTCATGAAATTTCAGACCCCCTCCCCTTTCTAACCGCCATAACTCTAGAGTGCTTAGGAATTTTGAAAATATTTTGCTAGCTGGCTCTTGCCATTAGATTCACCTGTTGCACTGATACTACATGCACCACACTAGAAGCTCAAAGGCAGCGTTCTATGAATCAGAAAAATAGGCGTATAAGGCCCAAACCGTCAATGATCCTTTAAAAATCTCGAAAAATTCCGAAAATGCGATATTTTTAAAAATGTGTAAAAAATCTACCCGAAGAAAATTTCAAACGTTTGGTACTTTCCAACATTCAAAACCCCTTTTTAATTAAAAACAGTCGATATTTGCATTGTTAACATCAAAATTTTGGAGTAAAAGACAACTGTTCCAAAACACCGATTAACTATTGCCCATTAGAATGTACATATTTAGGCAAAATTATTTTGATTTTATTGGCGTCTGGTCAGAAATAATTAGTTTGAAAAGTGATCTCATCAACAAAACGTCGTCAGAAGTGAGTTGGGCCCCACTGACAAAATTTTCTGGATCGCACATGAATCTGATGTCATGTAGAAGGTGAGTGAGTAATATTTTAATGGGGAATGTCTCTTGTCTTTATGCGTTCTTTGAAATGTTAGTGGCAAGAAGTTAAAAGAGCAAATCTAGTACTGCCTCCTCATCAGGTTGATATGCTTTGTAGAAATAATTTGCTGGTGAAAGGTCTATATATCCCTGTTGGAAAGTAGGTTGGGGATCAAAGCCCCTTGGTGTGTAGTGTTGTGAAATCTTGGTAGAAAGGAGCGGGTGAGGGAGATTTCATATCCTCTTGTGTGGTGAAAGAGATGGTAGTAAGAAGTTGGAGAAGAAAATTCTAATGTCCCATTGTGTGGTGGGGTGTAAAATGTTGGTGATATTATTTTGACTGCTCATCATTATTTTTTAAATTGAAGGTTATTTAAAACAGAGTAGAAGGATAAAGGTTTACTGTTCACTTTTGATGTGTGTAAGGCAGATGTGGTAACAGATGGGAATTCTACTACCCCTGGTAATGTGTAGATGCCTGTGCAAATGATTAAGTGGACTTGGTGTACAGGACTGATGGAAGAAGTCAAGGAGAAAGATTTCATGTACCCTAGGTTTGTGTAATGTAAAGTATTGATGTGAAGCTACTTGTATATTAAGCGTGCAGATGCTATGTAATAGTTATACCATGGGTTGTCCGCCTGTACGTGGAGATAATACACGAGCTTTAGCGAGTGGATTATCTTACGTACAGGTGGACAAACATGGTATAACTATTTTATACCACCTACGTCAGTGTAGACCTTGCAAATCACGTGATATGTCAATGACATGCTAAAGTTGGTAAAGGTGGTATAAAACAATTTACCTTTTCATGGCAACAAGCATTTATTAAATGATATGAGCCAGCCTATGAGCCCATCACACTAGACATCACACAGACACAGATTGAGGACATCATGACAGTTTTTTTGACTCGCATACATACAGTATGGGCATGGAATATGCTCAGACTTAACACTAGGCCTATATACCAACTGGAGGGACTCTGTGCTCTCCTGGTTGCAGATTTATTCCTGTTTTGTAATGAGAGGGACATTAAAATGTCTCTTTCAGATCATAACCAGGCTAATGTTATTGATGCGCTTAACACTACATCCAGATATTTGGACGATATTTTAAATATTAATAATGTTTATTTTGACAATATGGTAAATCAAATATACCTGTAAGAACTCTGACTTAATAAAGCCAATACCTCTAATACGGAAGCCGCATTTTTAGACTTGCGGTGCCACAGGGTTGTCTGCGGTTTGTGATTGTGGTATTTCCTCATCATACTCACTTACTATTTTTGCATTTGTCAATTTCTAATGATATTGTTTCTACCAAAATTTATGATAAACGTGACGACTTTGATTTTGAAATTGTCAATGTCCCATTTTTTAGATGGTGATGTTCCTCGCTCTACATCCTATGGAGTCTATATTTCTCAACTCATTCGTTTTGCTAGCGCATTTAGCTATGTTGCTGACTGCTACACTCGCAATAAAATGTTAACTCAGAATCTTCTTAAACAAGGCTATCCGTATCATAAACTTCGCAAAAACTTTTCTAAATTTTATAGATGATACTATGATTTGATATCTAAATTCCAAGTTGGACTTAAATTGCTCTTGCGCCAAGGACTTTCGGAACCTGTATTCTATGGTGACTTGGTGTAAAAATTGAAGAAAATTGTTGGCTCTAATAATTTTTCAACGCAGTTCATTAAAATAATTTCCTATTACCAAAAGTTTGGCTATAACATTAATGTATTGCAACAGACTGCATGCTTGGAGGTCAACCCAATCACAGTTTGCAACTTTACTTTCCTCTTTAATTGCACGCTGTTGGGTCCGACTTCAGACTCTATGACGGTTCTGACTTAAAGACTTATCTATTGATGAGATGGTAGGGGCCTGATGCTTTGGCTGTTTGTAGGGCCAACCAGGGTTTACTTGTTGGGTTTCTTTTGCTCAGGTACTCAGTTTTTTTCTACTGTTGGGCCCTTATCTTTGCTTTATCTCCTTGTTATATCTTGATTTGTATGTTCTAGGAGATGATGCATTGATAAGTTAGGGGTCTTTCATGCAAACAAATATCTATGTGACTTGATCTACATCTAAATTCAGGGTGAGGTTGGTGCCGTGAAACCGATGTTAGCCCTCCAGTAAAATATTTTACTGACAGTTCCAAGGCGGTACTTCTTTTGTGGATATTTTATGTTTTTTCTGTCTTGTGTTTGCTATGTCTTTGTGTGCGTTTGTTTATATGTGCTTTGTTGTTACCTGCTGGGAAAGGGCTGACCTCTTGGCTCTCGTTTGTTGTGTCTAACTGTGAGTTTGTCACTTTCCCATTGGTATCATGGGTCAGATGTGGAACTTGATTGTATCGATTCTTGATCTTTGCACCCTTACTCACTTTGTGCATGTGCTATAAGTATCAAAATCTTATGAGCTGCCCCGAGATAGAATTACATGCTACATTAATTAATACTTACACGTAGCAAATATTTTCAGCTATTTGGCTTTATTGTATGACATGGTAGTAGTCTCCAACTTATAAGCACTTGTCTTTGTTTGCATAAAAATGGATATTTTATAAAATTACAGTTTAATCCATTGACAACCAAAGATATGTAGATTGATTTATCTTCCAATTTTCTTGTATAGCTGTATTTTAAACTTAATTTTTTTTCTTGAGCTGCAAAATAATCTTACCTTGTTTCTGTATCGTCCGCTTTTCAGATTGAGCTGTAGAGATTTGCTGTAAACCACCATTCTTTACAACTCTATCGGATTTAACAATTTCAACCCCTGTCTCACGATGTGCAACAAATCCTGCAAATATACAGTTGATGAAATTATTTTGTTCGTATTTCTTTCGTTAAACATAGTTTGTAGCGTAGAAATTCAAGTATTTCAAACTTGAGATCAAAATCAATATCTTGAAAGCTATCTGGTAAATTAAAAGCCAACTCATAGATGTTTGATAAAATTTGAAATTGGTGGTAGTGAATATGAAATTCTAGCTTGTAAATGAGCAGTTATAAAACTTTATTATGCTCAACTTGACAGAGCATGAAAGGGCATGTGCATTAAGGGGCTGTTTAGCCCCCTCTTGAGCCAAAAACTGAAAATTGTTTTTCACCTATTTCTTTTGATTGGTTTATTAGAAATATAACTGAAGTGTAAAATTTGGTATTTATTTAAATCTTACCGTTGCTATGGTAACAGAAATTGCTGACAAAATAGGCTTAAAACAGAGAAATTGCCATTTTGGACCAAATTTAAGGCTTTTGATAACATTTTTTTTTAAATATTAGATATCAGCACAGATAAGTACCAAACATCCTTTTAATATGTTGTGTGCCATTGTAATTCTCTTCTTCTGTTAAAATATTTTTTTTTGTATTTGCTCGATGTTAATTTCTCTGTCAAACCTCTCAATTTCTCTCCAAAAAGGGTCAATTTCCTATTTTCAGCCTATTTTGATGGCCATTTTTGTTACCGTAGTAACGGTACAAGTCAAAGTAATTGGAGACTTTTACACTTTGATTATTGTTCTAATAAACTAATAAGAATAAATTGGTGATAAACAATTTTTCTATTTTAGCCTCTTTGGGGGGGGGGGGGGGGAGCAAAAAGCCCCTTAATGCACGTAGCTCTTTCAAGTGCACATAAGGACTACATTGCTGACAAAATAGAGAATTTTCTTGAATCTAAACAATTTAAACAATTGTTGGCATTAATGAGCATGATGCATTTCAAGCTCAGTTGAGTTGAATATGAAAAGTTTATTACCTCAGGGCCTGTTTGTGAGTTTTAAGATCAAAATTGATGTAAATAGAACCAATCGTGCACCATAACATTAATTGATCCTTTGTTACATTCTAAAAGATTGTACATCACTCTTTTCAAATACATTATATATACACATTGGTGAATATTTCAGTAAAGTCCTGAAATCAGAAAATGCATCTAAGCATGAAATATGAGGTTGCCTTTCCAAGGAAAACCAGCATCAAAATGCAACATTTGTTATGTTATGATACATGTATGTTCTCTAACTTAGTATCATATTATAGTTAAGACAAATAACAATCTCAACTTGAATATTTTTCTTTTGAAGGCACACTGCAAGTTTTATGCTTTAGTTTCTGAAATTCAGAATTTTGAAGCTTTTATGCTGTAAGGCTTACATTCTATAGAAAATGAGTCTCAACATACTGTATTACATGCAAATTTTAACAGTTGTGCCAATTTATGTTCGGATTATTTTAGGAGAACTATTTTGCCGCATTTTTTTAACTCTTGTGAGCCTTCTGCAATTTTAAATCCACAAAGTTTAAGGCTGTAGAACTTTCCAAATTTCACCCAGGTATACATATTACTTACCAGAGGGCATGGCAATCTCAACCTCAGCCTTTTCTGGATTCACACCACCATTTGTTAAAGAACTGTCCGTAAAAGCGGGATTTACAATAGCATAATCAGAACCAGTTTTGTCATGCTTTTCAGTCAAAGGCTGGTAGAGGTTGGCATGAAGGTCAGGTGGTGGTTGATTAGTTACTGTCGATAGATTATATTTTTGTGAAGATTCTGTATTTGCAGTTTGGACCGGGGACACTGTTTCATCATCCACTGAAGAATAAGCTCTACAGGCGTCGATAAGAGTTCCAAAAGTAATTAAACAGGCAAACACTGAAAGCACGCATCTGGAATAGATAAACCAAAAGGTGAAATGGGCCACGTCGCGAGAAAACCTGTCTTCAGGGTTTTCTGACAAAGCGAGTTTCAAACTGGTCTCCTCAGCTACAGAGACTAGCTAGAAAGGTGAAATTTCACCTGTAGCAAGTTTACATATGATACTTTTCAAAAAGCGAATAACAAAGGCGCTGATCAGACTGCGCGGATGCGCAGGCTGGTCTGCGCCTGTGTTGTTTGCAAACCCCCGAAGACAGGTTTTCTTGCGTCGCGGCCCAAATACTATGGAGAGCAAGCATGTTTTTATATGCATTAGCATCTGATGGACCCCGATGGTGGTGTTTAAACCCGAACCTGAAATGCAAGGGTGTTAAAGACTCCCAATGGGTCTAGCAGATTTTAGTGTAACAGAAACCCATGTTTTATCGTTATAATTGCATAAAGTCATTTTGTCACTTGCAAACTTTGGAAAACACTTCGTAAAGTTCATTTTGTATTACTATAATGGCGCGCAAAAGCGTGAAGGATTCTTAGGTTTTTTTAAACACATGTTCCAAAGCAAAGACTACGTCATCCTAACGTCACTAAATTACTTTCATTTCTATGCACGTTACTGTTGTTGTCGTCAATTTTATGACGACCTAGAATGCGAATATGTAAGGTACAAAAACCGTGCATCGACAGCATTGAATTGTCTGGTTAATACATGCCATTTTTGTGGGTTAAAACATGACTGTTAATAGCGTGCGACTAGGCTTTTATGCAATAATGTCACGTTCAGCAATCAATCATAAGGCTTTCATAGGGTATGTGTTTTTTGCTTCCTGAAGAATATAAGAATCTATCATAAGTATGAGGGAGGGATCACGAGACTTGCCGAGTGATGACAAATGGTGATCGTGAGGGAAGGATTTTTCTATCCCATCCTCACACGAATAATGGATTCTTCTTCTTGCTCCCCATTTAATACCTCATTTATATTCGAAAAACGTGAAAAGGGCTTCCAGAAAATTCTGATTGCACTGAGATGCGACATGGTGACGTCATTTAACATAAAAATGACGTCACGGATCGACGTGCAGTCAGCGTGCGGCTGTTCGTTTTTTATCTTTCCCTAGGGCTGGTACTGGTGTGTGAGATAGAATGATCTCACATTTGTAAAAACAATGGAAATCCCTATCTGGTGTGCGAGAACATGTTTTAATCACCACAGGTCTCTGAGTTTCTAAAACAGATAGTGACCAAATACGTGTACCTAAAAATAGGTGCTGGGTTCTCTAAACTCCTTCAAATTAATTTGAAATTCTACATACCGCCACAAATCCCTATGTGTGCCATTTGTAAAGGATTAATACTGATATTAACCCCACTCCCCCCCCCCCCCCCAAAAAAAAAAAAGATTTTTTAAGATACACAATGCAAATATATCATGATGTCCATTAGTAGAAAAAAGACCCGAAATGCAGCGTCTTTCCTGGACATACTATATCAAGCTAAAATAGTAAGTGAGAATGATCAGGAAATACCACAATCATAAGCCGCAGACAACCCCGTGGCACCATGAGGAAACGCCGCTCAACCATCACGAGACACCAGGAAGACAAATTAAGCAAAGCAATCAACTATCTCTTCCCCATCAATATGATTGCAATACTAGAATGGACATAAAGTAACATACAACAAAACATAGAACAATTACAGACTCCCACAAATGGAGTAACAATAAACAAAAATTCTCGCACACCAGATCGGGATTTCAGTTGTTTTTACCCATGTGAGATAATTCTATCTCACACACCGGTACCAGCCCTAGGGAAAGATAAAAAACAAAAAGCCGCACGTCGTCCTCACGCTGGCCGCACGTCGATTCGTGACGTCATTCTAATGTTAAAATGACGTCACAATGTCGCATCTCAGCAAATTCAGGATTTTCTGGAAGATGTTCATGTCTTTGTAATATAAAATGAGGTATTTTGTGGTGAGCAAGAAAAAGTAACCATCATGAGTGAGAGGGTGGGATAGAAAAATCCGTCCCTCTAGATCACCAATTGTCATCACTCGGCAAGCCTCGTGAAGCCAATCGGTGATCCTTGGGATGGATTTTCCTATCCCACCCTCACACTCATGATTGATACTTATAGTCAACAACAACAGAGCCACCACCTTAGAACGGACAGCAGATTGTCCATTTTTAACCTTCCCTCTATTACCAAAGCATCTATTTTTGCAAATTACTCAGAAACCAGAATGGAGTTTGCTGAATTTCTTACTGCCATCGTAGCAAGTTTTAGGCCTATTGGTTTCCTAGCTTAAACACAGTGCTTGGGATGTGAGAGATGTCTCACGTTCCACCATTTCATATAATTCGACTCAATTTAATCATCGACTTTGCTATTTCAAATTTTTAGGTTCAATTTTATTCAATTTTGAGGTTGGCGCGCCGTTAAACCGGTTTAAGCCCTCCAGTAAAATATTTTACTGACCCTTCCAAGGCGGTACTTCTTGTGTGGATCTTTTATGTTTTTGTTCTGTCTTATGTTTGCTATGTCTTTGTGCGCGTCTGTTTATATGTGCTTTGTGGTCACCTGCTGGGAAAGACCTCTTGGCTCTCGTTTGTGGTGTCTGACTGAGTTTGTAACTTTCCCATTGGTATCCTGGGTCGGGTGTGGTACTTGATTGTATCGACTCCTAATCTTTGCACCCTTATTTGCTCTCAATATTATTTCAATGAATCCATTTTTTCAGATTTTCATAAAAATAACAACATTTTTGTGTTCCTGACTTTCTTTTATTTATACGAAAATAACACTACCTTTAAGGGGTTAAGGGGATATATCTTTCAAAAGCTCTTACTTGCATGAAAATTTTCCTGTATAAACAAGAATTGCTTTTTTGTCAAGAAGACGGATACCTTTGGCCACATTGTTGTATGAACAACTTATACATCTCACTTAGATCACTTTACGCCCCAACATATAGCTTTTGAGCAATCGGCAGCATGCTTATCAGTCTTTTTAGAGTTACTTCCTGGATTGATACCGTTAACAATGCTGTGACATGCTGGATGTACTTAAAAGAAAACCATTTGCATGAACATGACCTACAATTATTCGACTACAATATTTAGAAGTGTTTTGACCCAAATATAATGTATTTCTGGTATTATTTACAATTTTTCAATTTGACCTTGAAAAATTCCTAAGCAAAAATTGAAAATTTATATTTTTCTACCAGATATTTGTACATTTTGGGCGAAAAGCTTCTAAATATTGTAGTCGAATAATTGTAGGTCATGTTCATGCAAATGGTTTTCTCTAAAGTTCATCCAGCATGTCATAGCATTATTAACGGTATCAAACCAGGAAGTAACTCTAAAAAGACTGATAAGCATGCTGGGGATTGCTCAAAAGCTGTATGTTGGGGCGTAAAGTGATCTATGTGAGATGTATAAGTTGTTCATACAACAATGTGGCCAAAAGTATCCGTCTCATTGACAAAAAAGCAATTATTGTTTATGCAGGAAAATTTTCATGCAAGTAAGAGCTTTTGAAAGATATATCCTCTAAACTCATACAAGTAAAACGCATTTTTCATGGGACGTAGGCAAACACTGAAAACTAAGATGTCTAAAATCAGACGCTACACTATGTGGAGTCAGATAAGGGTTATATAACAATTTGTAAAACAGAATAAAGACCTACACAACAATCCTACAATTATAAATGGATTTGTCCAATAGATAAGGATATGGAATTTAAATAGGCTGAAGAACATATGCTACCTAATTTCTTTGTTGAAATAGGTTCAATAATTTGAGCGCAGTTTGTTTGATGCACAGCTCTCCATTCATGAAATAAAAGTATTTCGCGTCAGTTTTTTCATAATCTAACATGGGAATTTTCATCATTTAACCAATTTAAACCTGACCAGATGAAGGAAAAACACTAGTCCTAAATATTAAGCTTAATTAGTTGTAAACTTCAGTCATTTTCATTCTTTTTTTTAATTATTATCCATCTAGACAATGCACAAATTTATTTGTTATCTCAAACCGTGACAAGATACTGCATGGAATAATTTGGCAATTCCTCAATTATTTGGAACGAATTATATATTTTAAAATCTGATGTTAAAAATATCAAAAATTTATGTTTGTTTGTTTGGTTGGTTCGATGTTTTACGTCCGAGTCAACAGCTATGGCCATGTCAAGACAGTCAGTTCACCTAACCACACCTTTTCCTGAGAAAGCTTGACTAAGCGGTTAACCAGTGCTTCGTGCACATACTTTTGCTTTTTACAAACAAAGGAAAATGACCGTAGATATCATTTCATGATCAATCTCAACATGCTCAACCAGAGTATGGGACCGGGCTGGGAATCGAACTAGCAGTGATCCCTGGATCTGCAGTCAGACTCACTGCCAACTGTGGTACTGGGCCCGATAAAAAATTATTTTTTATTTCATTGACTTTCATAATACCTTTTAGAAAAAAGGTCACCACACTTATTTTCTTTCAGAAGGGTCGAATTGAACCCCACCCATAGATTTCTAGATATGTATAGACGTTTTTGTCAATTTCTTAATTCCATTTTACTAGTATGAGTCAACATTGAAATGCTAAAAAAGCAAGACAACATACTGAAAAATAAGGGCCCACCTGGAAATCTACGTGCGTCTTCTGAGTTATTTAGCCCAATGATTTAACCACTAAGCCACGATGTCAGGTTGTCTGCGGCATGAAATAACTGTACAGATTGAAGAGCAAATCCAATTATTGGCCACTTTCTTATTTGTAACCTGAATTAAACCTTGCAAATTGTGATTATCACTTTATTTTACCTGATCTATCTGCCTTCTGGTACTGAGACGATCAGTTCTCATAAAAAATCAAACATATTTTAGACACATTTTATAAACTTTTTCTTGTCAAAAAATGTCGGAACATCGATCTAATATAAGAGTATCTAAAACCCTATTGATCCGAATTCGAGCATGTAGAAAAGCAGGAGGTCAAGTGTAAACGTTCTCAAGGGATTCCGGTTTTCTGACACAGGAATAATGAGCATGGGAATTGGAACCATATTATGTCTATAACGGATGAATATACATGTAACTTACATAGCAGCAATAGCTGATGAATCAGATGACAAATCTTCCTCCTCATAACAATATACACTTGCAATTGGTAGTGATCTGTTGAACAGTGGTCCTAAAATACAATTATCAAAGATATGACATACATTGGGAATATATCCCTCCACAAAGTTGCAACTGCAATAGAAAAATATAATTAAGGAGGCAAAACTTTATTTCCAAAAGCTTGCCCTAGGGAAAGCTAACTTCGTAGACTGATGTCCGCGTCTTAGTAACACCGCCCGCGAGCACATGTATACAAGAACTGGACGGAAGTGCGGAGTGGAACCTGGATGTTGTCACAGCTCACCATTAGGGGGAGCGGCTAACTTAAACAAACGATAACAAAACTCCTTGCCCTTCCGGGCGGAATAAAAAACTTACACTTTCAGGAACAGTGGGGGTGACACTGTGCAGACGAAATTGTCACGTCAATCTCCACAAGATTGAAACCTGTTTTAGAGCATTTCCAAAATTCAAACTAATTAATGCCCCACACCTTTACTTAACGCAGATAGGCGTAGGATAAGGGCAGGGTACAGCCCGAATTCCTTTTTTGAAGCCAAAGTGGGTGCATAAAACTGGGTGTGCCGTGTGTGCTATATATGCCTCGTGCGCAGGGACCGCGGCACACCGACACAATAACCGAATAATAATAATATATCCCTCATTAAAATGTTTATGCGCAAATTGTTATATTTTCTAAGCCATCAGCTTTCATACATGTTTGTGTGCTCAACAGATCCGTCTCATTTAGATGATTCTTTTGAATACTCACAACATGTGTTTTGGTTTAGCAATAAGAAATTATTTTTTAATGACGCACTCTCACGCAGGGGCCTGAATTCTTTCTCAGTGAATAGAATGAACAACATATGATACTCGTACGTGTGGAAAATTGCCCAGTTTTCATGTTTAGTCACGTTCAGATATATATATATCTTAAAAGATACACGCTGTTACCATGATCAAACCTCAATCCGAACAACTCGACACAATTTTGAATCAAGCGTCTGTTTCTACAGAATAGAAGTTGCGAATGGATAATTACACCAAAAGTACGCCCTTTTCAGTATCGATCTCAATAATGAAACAAAAATTACATGTAGTAATAGGCGAGAACACATCTTTATTACAATTCATTAGTCACACGCAACATTGTCCCAGTGGACTATTTCATACCCAATTAGGTGATTGATTGATCATTACAAGGTTCTCAAATAATTCAACTCATGCTGTGTATATTGTATTTATTTTTGTCGCGTCCCATTTATGGAAAAGCCATAACTACAATATTCAGAAATACATTGTGATTTTACTTCTGCAATATACATGTAGCTATACATAATCCAGGCGAGACTACAGATAAGTCAATTCCCTTGACTTGCCTTAGATTTAGAAGATGACGAAATATGAGCCAGAGGATCTACCCATAAACATAAAACATGCAAAGTACGTCTATATCATATACTAACTTTAATTACAACAAAAACATTTTGGCGTACTTTTAACAGCAAACAGAATAAAATATTTGATCTGATCAAAGTGTATTCGAGCGAGTACTGGACATAATTAGATATCAAGGCAAAATAACCTACTTGCGAAATACTCGCCATCCAGCAAAAAAAAGCATTCATGTGCACCTGTGCATGAGGGGGGAAAGCTGTGGAATACATACATTTCAATACATCACTCACTACAAGGTGGGTGGCAATCCAACACCCTGTGATCAATTGATATGCTGCTATACGCCGAAACCCCCCCCCCCCCCATCTTAAGTCGAAAACATATATTTGGCAAATATGGTCTGTATACTACGAAAAACCATTCGTGAATAAATATCACTCCCCATGTTTGAGTCGCAAAGGATGACTGCATATCATGATCATTAATTGGATTCATTACCCTGACCCACAATCATGCAAATATTCATTATCCCCACGCTTTTTTAAAAAAAAACATGTCGGGGATATTGCAATCGCCTCCGTCTGTCTGTCTGTCCATCTGTTCGTCAGTCCATCCGTCTGTCTGTCATGCTATCTCATCCTAAACCATTGGACAAAATCCTACCAAATTTGGTGTGTGAGTTGCTCACATATATGGGGCGCGCAACGGCACATTTGTTTGGCCCCGCCCCCTGGGGCCCTTGGGAGGGACCAAAAGGTCAAATATCATTAAATATCATTAAATTTCAATTACAAAGTCAATTTCAAAGATTTTTTAACCAAATCGTAAGTGTCTTCTCACACATGAAAGATATAAAACATATCGGAAGGGGATTTTCATTTGCCCACCTGGGTCATGCCCCAGGGGTGGAACTTGGGGGTGCAGTGGGGGGGGGGAGGGGGGTTAATTTTTTCCCCATATTCAACCAGTTTTGGTGTGTGAGTTACTTACATGAATGGCACATGCACCGGTGCCATTTTTGGCCCCCCCTTGGGCCTTGGTGAGGGGCCAAAAGGTCAAATATAATTTAATCTGAATAACAAAGTCAATTTCGAAGATATTTAAACCAAACTTTGTGTATCTTTTCACAAATGAAAGATATATAACATATCAGACGGGATTTTTATTCAGCCACCTAGGTCATGCCCAGGGGTGGGACTTGTTGCTACCTTGGGGGTTGGGGGTCAAAAATATTTTTTCTACGAAATTCAACCCGATTTGGTGTGTGAGTTACTCACATAAATGGCACATGCACCGCACAATTTTTGGGTGGGTCAAAAAATTTTTTTTGGACATGATCATGTGGCATATTAAAGGGGATGAGCAGTAGACCAGGATACACTGAAAAAAATTAACCTACGATCAAACTGGTGACCTTGTTCTGAAAATACTATGAAAAGCAAAAAGAAAACTTAACAGCCAATCAGATCCTTATAATTAAGTTTCAAAGATCACATGACCAGATAAAATGTCAATACCGTAACAAACTTTAATTCCTGTTTTTTCTTCAAATCTCGTCATGGATATTTATTTTGTTGCATTGGATAAGTTCAATAAATCATGTGTTTAAATTGTGTGAAAGGTAAAATTTGAACAAAATGATTATTTATGACAATGAATAAACGTAAAATGCATTTTTTATCTTTTAAGTGATTTTGCTTACTATTTTCTCAGTATTTTGTTTAAAAACCAGATTTCTAGAAAATTACAATGCTTTGGAATGATTGTAATCAACCTCGGAATTGATCAGGTACTTAAAATCTACATATTGTCTCTGTCTGATATACTTTTTTCCCCAAATTATCACTGTTACGGTACTTGACAAAAATGTTACAGTATTGACCTTTAAAGAATATACGCTAGCGTAATTCTTCTGTTTAAGATTTGGTGTAGAGCACTGTTGACCAGATTTCAATGTTAATACTCTTGACACATGTGCACAGAAAGAATTTTGAAATATATGGTAGATTGCATTTATTTCAAAATATTGTTACGGGTTTGACAAAACCGTTACAGTATTGACAAACCCTGCCTGAAAAAAATGTCAATACCGTAACAAACTGTTTGTACTCAAATTCATCATTCAATGTGTGTTTTATGCTTCTGTTTAAATTTGATAAAGCATTCTTATCATAAATTCACTAATCACCTTGACTTAAAACTAATATCTTTGCATTCAAAACTGTACTTTTTGACAGCATATGTCAAAATCGTAACAAGATGTGTCAATACCGCAACATTTTCATCGTTACGGTATTGACTGTTATGGTATTGATATATTCTATATAGTTTTTTTACATAAAATAATGATTACTCCCTAAAATATTGCAACAAGAGTGATTTTTCTTGAGAATTTTTATTTGGTCAAGATGTTAAATCAAATTCCATTGACCATTTTTGTGTTAAGGTCATTTAACACAAAAATGATATACTATAAAAATTTCACTCACCAAAACAGTATTTTCTTTTGCCAGTTCTGTAGATGCTTTACAAAACACATGTATTCTTTGTAAACAGAAAGTATCAAATAAGAATGACAGAAAATCGGGAAGGGGATAATGACAACGGTCCCCGCATGGTACGTTTCTGCGCATGCGTCATTTGTTTTTAAAATAGACAGCCAAAAAACCCAATGTCTATTAATAGCGCTTAACAAGATGCAGCTTTTAAAAAAGATAATACTTTATGTAGAGGTCATATTTTAAGATGCTTGAAATGAGGATGGATGCCTCTATGGAGGCTAAATGTAAATAATCTTACATCATTTCCCATGCGCGGATCCAGAAAGTTTTTTCAGAGGGGGTCCAACTTTGACTACGTATTTCTTTTGTTGATGATGGGAGAGATGATCCAAATACCAATATAAGCGGGCCATCATCGGCCCAGCAGCGGGCCGTTGGTGGCCTAACATTGAAAGTTTGCTTGGTAGCTGTGTGATTTTACATGGGATCCGGACCAGTATAGTACAGAAACCCTATATTTTTGTGATTTTTCAGGGGGGGGGGTCCGGACCCCTGTCCACCCCTCTGGATCCGCACATGTTTCCTACGATGTGCCCCCGACCTAAATCCTCCATTTAGACTCAAATCAGCCTGTGCGTATGTGCAGTTGTAAACGTATCAGCATATTTGCTATTTCCTTTATGAAGATGACATTCACAAGCGCTAATTTCTTTAACTATGATCAGACGATGGCTATCGCCTGCACATATATCATATTAGGCTAGCATGGAAACATGTCCTAATTCCTGTAATAGAATGAAGGCAAATGGATGGGCATGTTTTTCCTTTAATAAACGCACAACTATGTTCTGAAGTCGTTGTGAGGAGACGGTCAGAACTGGATGAGCTTCTAAATCAGATATTGGAATTACCATATTCTAACTTGGATCACAGCTGGCTGATCATGCTCCTCATCAGGTAGATGTATAAACATTATCTTACCGATGTAATGAGACGACCATGTTCCTTATGAAATAGGGGTATAACCATGCTCCATACATGGTCATGAGATGATCATAATGGACGGAGAATGTTTCTTACCTGAATGAGGTATAACCATGCTCTGACCGTCGTCACGAAAAGATCACAACTGACGGTGCATGTTTCTTACCTGCTCTGTCCATTGTCATGAGACGATGCCAACTGTCGGAGCAAGTTTCATACATAAATGATATATAACCATGCTCTGACCGTTGTCATGTCACGATGACAACTAACGGAGCATGTTTCATACCTTAGAGATGAATAACCATGCTCTGACCGTTGTCATGAGACGATGACAACTGACGGAGCATGTTTCATACCTCAGGGATGAATAACCATGCTCTGACCGTTGTCATGAGGCGATAACAACTGACGGAGCATGTTTCATACCTAAAGGATGAATAACCATGCTCTGACCGTTGTCATGAGGCGATGACAACTGACCGAGCATGTTTCATACCTTAGGGATGAATAACCATGCTCTGACCGTTGTCATGAGACGATGACAACTGACGAGGCATGTTTCATACCTTAGAGATGAATAACCATGCTCTGACCGTTGTTTTGTCACGATGACAACTGTCGGAGCATGTTTCATACCTTAGAGATGAATAACCATGCTCTGACCGTTGTCATGAGACGATGACAACTGTCGGAGCATGTTTCATACCTTAGAGATGAATAAACATGCTCTGACCGTTGTCATGTCACGATGACAACTGTCGGAGCATGTTTCATACCTTAGGGGTAAATAAACATGCTCTGACCGTTGTCATGTCACGATGACAACTAACGGAGCATGTTTCATACCTTAGAGATGAATAACTATGCTCTGACCGTTGTCATGTCACGATGACAACTGTCGGAGCATGTTTCATACCTAAGGGATAAATAACCCTGCTCTGACCGTTGTCATGTCACGATGACAACTGTCTGAGCATGTTTCATACCTTAGAGATGAATAACCATGCTCTGACCGTTGTCATAAGGCGATGACAACTGACGGAGCATGGTTTATACCTTAGGGATATATTACCATGCTCTAACCGTTGTCACTAGATTATAACAACTGACAGAGCATGGTTCATATCTTTGGGATATATTACCATGCTCCGACCATTGTCACTAGATGATATCAACTGACGGAGCATGGTTTATACCTTAGGGATATATTACCATGCTCTGACCGTTGTTACTAGACGATAACAACTGACGGAGCATGGATAATACCTCAGGGATATATTACCATGCTCTGACCGTTGTCACAAGATGATAACAACTGACGGAGCATGGTTTCTTACCTAAGGGATATATTACCATGCTCTGACAGTTGTCATGAGACGATAACAACTGACGGAGCATGGTTCATACCTTAGGGATATATTACCATGCTCTGACCATTGTCACTAAACGATAACATCTGACGGAGCAGGGTTCATACCTTAGGGATATATTACCGTGCTCTGACCATTTTCAGGAGACGATAACAACTGACGGAGCATGGTTCATACCTTAGGATATATAACCATGCTCTGACCGTTGTCACTCGACGATAACAACTGACGGAGTATGGATCATACCTTATGTATAGATTACCATGCTCTGACCGTTGTCATGAGACTATTACAGCCGACGGAGCATGGTTCATACCTTAGGGATATAGTACCATGCTCTGACCGTTGTCACTAGACGATAACAAGTGACGGAGCATGGTTCATACCTTAGGGATATATTACCATGCTCTGACCGTTGTCACTAGACGATAAAAACTGACGGAGCATCGTTCATTACTTAGGGATATATTACCATGCTCTGACCGTTGTCACTAGATGATAACGACTGATGGAGCATGGTTCATACCTTAGGGATTTATTACCATGCTTTGACCGTTGTCACTAGACGATAACAAACAACTGACGGAGCATGGTTCACACATTAGGGATATATTACCATGCTCTGACCGTTGTCATGAGACGATAACAACTGACGGGCCATGGTTCATACCTTAGGGATATATAACCATGCTCTGACCGTTGTCACTAGATGATAACAACTGACGGAGCATGGTTCATACCTTAGGGATATATTATCATGCTCTGACCGTTGTCACTAGATGATGACAACTAACATAGCATGGTTCATACCTTAGGGATATATAACCATGCTCTGACCGTTGTCACTAGACGATAATATCTGACGGAGCATGGTAAATATCGTAGGGATATATTACCATGCTCTGACAGTTGTCATGAGACAATAACAACTGACGGAGCATGGTTCAGACCTAAGGGATATATATTACCATGCTCTGATCGTTGTCACTAGATGATGACAACTGACGGAGCATGGTTCATACCTTAGGGATATATTACCATGCTCTGACCGTTGTTATGAGACGATAACATCTGACGGAGCATGGTTCATATCTTAGGGATATATTACCATGCTCTGACCGTTGTCATGAGACGATAACAACTGACGGAGCATGGTTCACACCTTAGGGATATACTACAATGCACTGAACATTGTCACTAGATGATAACAATTGACGGAGCATGGTTCATACCTTAGGGATGAAAACTCATGCTCTGACCGTTGTCATGTCACGATGACAACTGTCAGAGCATTTTTCATATCTTAGGGATGAATAACCATGCTCTGACCGTTGTCATGAGGCGATGACAATTAACGGAGCATGTTTCATACCTTAGGGATATAATACCATGCTCTGACCGTTGTCAGGAGACGATAACAACTGACGGAGCATGGTTCAAACCTTAGGGATATATTACCATGCTCTGACCGTTGTCACTAGACAATTACAACTGACGGAGCATGGTTCATGTCTTAGGGATATATTAGCATGCTCTGACCGCTGTCATGAGATGATAACAACTGACGGAGCATGGTTCATATCTTAGGGATATATTACCATGCTCTGACCGTTGTCACTAGACGATAACAACTGACGGAGCATGGTTCATACCTTAGGGATATATTACCATGCACTGACCGTTGTCACTAGATGATAACAACTGACGGAGCATGGTTCATATCTTAGGGATATATATCCATGCTCTGACCGTTGTCAATAGACGATAACAACTGACGACGCATGGTTCATACCTTAGGGATATATTACCATGCTCTGACCGTTGTCACTAGACGATAACAACAGACGGAGCATGGATAATACCTCAGGGATATATTTCCATGCTCTGACCGTTGTCACATGACGATAACAACTGACGGAGCATGGTTCATACCTTAGGAATATATTACCATGCTCTGACCATTGTCACTAAACGTTAACATCTGACGGAGCACGGTTTATACCTTAGGGATATATAACCATGCTCTGACCGTTGTCATGAGACGATAACAACCGACGGAGCATGGTTCATACCTTAGGATATATAACCATGCTCTGACCGTTGTCACTAGACGATAACAACTGACGGAGTATGGATCAAACCTTAGGTAAAGATTACCATGCTCTGACCGTTGTCATGAGACGATTACAACTGACGGAGCATGGTTCATACCTTAGGGATATATTACCATGCTCTGACCGTTGTCACTAGACGATAACAAGTGACGGAGCATGGTTCATACCTATGGGATATATTACCATGCTCTGACCGTTGTCACTAGACGATAACAACTGACGGAGCATGGTTCATACCTTAGGGGTATATAACCATGCCCTGACCGTTGTCACTAGATGATAACAACTGATGGAGCATGGTTCATACCTTAGGAATTTATTACCATGCTATGACCGTTGTCACTAGACGATAACAAACAACTGACGGAGCATGGTTCATACCTAAGGGATATATTACCATGCTCTGACCGTTGTCATGAGACGATAACAACTGACGGAGCATGGTTCATACCTTAGGGATATATAATCATGCTCTGACCGTTGTCACTAGATGATGAGAACAGACGGGGCATGTTTCATACCTTAGGGATATATAACCATGCTCTGACCGTTGTCACTAGATGATAACAACTGACGGAGCATGGTTCATACCTTAGGGATATATTATCATGCTCTGACCGTTGTCACTAGATGATGACAACTAACATAGCATGGTTCATACCTTAGGGATATATAACCATGCTCTGACCGTTGTCACTAGACGATAACAAGTGACGGAGCATGGTTCATACCTAAGGGATATATTACCATGCTCTGACCGTTGTCACTAGACGATAACAACTGACGGAGCATGGTTCATACCTTAGGGGTATATAACCATGCCCTGACCGTTGTCACTAGATGATAACAACTGATGGAGCATGGTTCATACCTTAGGAATTTATTACCATGCTATGACCGTTGTCACTAGACGATAACAAACAACTGACGGAGCATGGTTCATACCTAAGGGATATATTACCATGCTCTGACCGTTGTCATGAGACGATAACAACTGACGGAGCATGGTTCATACCTTAGGGATATATAATCATGCTCTGACCGTTGTCACTAGATGATGAGAACAGACGGAGCATGTTTCATACCTTAGGGATATATAACCATGCTCTGACCGTTGTCACTAGATGATAACAACTGACGGAGCATGGTTCATACCTTAGGGATATATTATCATGCTCTGACCGTTGTCACTAGATGATGACAACTAACATAGCATGGTTCATACCTTAGGGATATATAACCATGCTCTGACCGTTGTCACTAGACGATAATATCTGACGGAGCATGGTTAATATCGTAGGGATATATTACCATGCTCTGACAGTTGTCATGAGACAATAACAACTGACGGAGCATGGTTCAGACCTTAGGGATATATATTACCATGCTCTGACCGTTGTCACTAGATGATGACAACTGACGGAGCATGGTTCATACCTTAGGGATATATTACCATGCTCTGACCGTTGTTATGAGACGATAACATCTGATGGAGCATGGTTCATATCTTAGGGATATATTACCATGCTCTGACCGTTGTCATGAGACGATAACAACTGACGGAGCATGGTTCACACCTTAGGGATATACTACAATGCACTGAACGTTGTCACTAGATGATAACAATTGACGGAGCATGGTTCATACCTTAGGGATGAAAACTCATGCTCTGACCGTTGTCATGTCACGATGACAACTGTCAGAGCATGTTTCATATCTTAGGGATGAATAACCATGCTCTGACCGTTGTCATGAGGCGATGACAATTAACGGAGCATGTTTCATACCTTAGGGATATAATACCATGCTCTGACCGTTGTCAGGAGACGATAACAACTGACGGAGCATGGTTCAAACCTTAGGGATATATTACCATGCTCTGACCGTTGTCACTAGACAATAACAACTGACGGAGCATGGTTCATGTCTTAGGGATATATTAGCATGCTCTGACCGCTGTCATGAGATGATAACAACTGACGGAGCATGGTTCATATCTTAGGGATATATTACCATGCTCTGACCGTTGTCACTAGACGATAACAACTGACGGAGCATGGTTCATACCTTAGGCATATATTACCATGCACTGACCGTTGTCACTAGATGATAACAACTGACGGAGCATGGTTCATATCTTAGGGATATATATCCATGCTCTGACCGTTGTCAATAGACGATAACAACTGACGACGCATGGTTCATACCTTAGGGATATATTACCATGCTCTGACCGTTGTCACTAGACGATAACAACAGACGGAGCATGGATAATACCTCAGGGATATATTTCCATGCTCTGACCGTTGTCACATGACGATAACAACTGACGGAGCATGGTTCATACCTTAGGAATATATTACCATGCTCTGACCATTGTCACTAAACGATAACATCTGACGGAGCACGGTTTATACCTTAGGGATATATAACCATGCTCTGACCGTTGTCATGAGACGATAACAACCGACGGAGCATGGTTCATACCTTAGGATATATAACCATGCTCTGACCGTTGTCACTAGACGATAACAACTGACGGAGTATGGATCAAACCTTAGGTAAAGATTACCATGCTCTGACCGTTGTCATGAGAAGATTACAACTGACGGAGCATGGTTCATACCTTAGGGATATATTACCATGCTCTGACCGTTGTCACTAGACGATAACAAGTGACGGATTATGGTTCATACCTAAGGGATATATTACCATGCTCTGACCGTTGTCACTAGACGATAACAACTGACGGAGCATGGTTCATACCTTAGGGGTATATAACCATGCCCTGACCGTTGTCACTAGATGATAACAACTGATGGAGCATGGTTCATACCTTAGGAATTTATTACCATGCTATGACCGTTGTCACTAGACGATAACAAACAACTGACGGAGCATGGTTCATACCTAAGGGATATATTACCATGCTCTGACCGTTGTCATGAGACGATAACAACTGACGGAGCATGGTTCATACCTTAGGGATATATAATCATGCTCTGACCGTTGTCACTAGATGATGAGAACAGACGGAGCATGTTTCATACCTTAGGGATATATTACCATGCTCTGACCATTGTCACTAGACGATAACAACTGACGGAGCATTGGTTAATATCGTAGGGATATATTACCATGCTCTGACAGTTGTCATGAGACGATAACAACTGACGGAGCATGGTTCATACCTTAGGGATATATTACCATGCTCTGACCGTTGTCACTAGACGATAATAACTGACGGAGCATGGATAATATCGTAGGGATATATTACCATGCTCTGACAGTTGTCATGAGACGATAACTAGTGACGGAGCATGGTTCATACCTTAGGGATATATATCCATGCTCTGACCATTGTCACTAGATGAAGACAACTGACGGACCATGGTTCATACCTTAGGGATATATTACCATGCTCTGACCGTTCTTATGAGACGATAACAACTGACGGAGCATGGTTCATATCTTAGGGATATATAACCATGCTCTGACCGTTGTCACTCGACGATAACAACTGACGGAGCATGGATCATACCTTATGTATAGATTACCATGCTCTGACCGTTGTCATGAGACTATTACAGCCGACGGAGCATGGTTCATACCTTAGGGATATATTACCATGCTCTGACCATTGTCACTAGATGACGACAACTGACGGACCATAATTCATACCTTAGGGATATATTACAATGCTCTGACCGTTCTTATGAGATGATAACAACTGACGGAGCATGGTTCATATCTTAGGGATATATTACCATGCTCTGACCGTTGTCACTAGACGATAACAACTGACGGAGCATGGTTCATACCTTAGGGATATATTACCATGCACTGACCGTTGTCACTAGATGGTAACAACTGACGTAGCTTGGTTCATATCTAAGGGATATATTACCATGCTCTGACCGTTGTCATGAGACGATAACAACTGACGACGCATGGTTCATACCTTAGGGATATATTACCATGCTCTAACCGTTGTCACTAGACGATAACAACAGACGGAGCATAGATAATACCTCAGGGATATATTACCATGCTCTGACCGTTGTCACAAGACAATAATAACTGACGGAGCATGGTTAATATCGTAGGGATATATTACCATGCTCTGACAGTTGTCATGAGACGATAACAACTGACGGAGCATGGTTCAGACCTTAGGGATATATAACCATGCTCTGACCGTTGTCACTAGATGATGACAACTGACGGAGCATGGTTCATACCTTAGGGATATACTACCATGCTCTGACCGTTGTTATGAGACGATAACATCTGACGGAGCATGGTTCATATCTTAGGGATATATTACCATGCTCTGACCGTTGTCATGAGACGATAACAACTGACGGAGCATGGTTCACACCTTAGGGATATATTACAATGCACTGAACGTTGTCACTAGATGATAACAATTGACGGAGCATGGTTCATACCTTAGGGATGAAAACTCATGCTCTGACCGTTCTCATGTCACGATGACAACTGTCAGAGCATGTTTCATATCTTAAGGATGAATAACCATGCTCTGACCGTTGTCATGAGGCGATGACAATTAACGGAGCATGTTTCATACCTTAGGGATATAATACCATGCTCTGACCGTTGTCAGGAGACGATAACAACTGACGGAGCATGGTTCATACCTTAGGGATATATTACCATGCTCTGACCGTTGTCACTAGACAATAACAACTGACGGAGCATGGTTCATATCTTAGGGATATATTAGCATGCTCTGACTGCTGTCATGAGATGATAACAACTGACGGAGCATGGTTCATATCTTAGGGATATATTACCATGCTCTGACCGTTGTCACTAGACGATAACAACAGACGGAGCATGGATAATACCTCAGGGATATATTTCCATGCTCTGACCGTTGTCACAAGACGATAACAACTGACGGAGCATGGTTCATACCTTAGGAATATATAACCATGCTCTGACCGTTGTCACTAGACGATAACAACTGACGGAGCATGGTTCATACCTTAGGGTTATATTACCATGCACTGACCGTTGTCACTAGATGATAACAACTGACGGAGCATGGTTCATACCTTAGGGATATATTACCATGCTCTGACCGTTGTCACTAGACGATAACAACAGACGGAGCATGGATAATACCTCAGGGATATATTTCCATGCTCTGACCGTTGTCACAAGACGATAACAACTGACGGAGCATGGTTCATACCTTAGGAATATATTACCATGCTCTGACCATTGTCACTAAACGATAACATCTGACGGAGCACGGTTCATACCTTAGGGATATATTACCATGCTCTGACCATTGTCACTAGATGACGACAACTGACGGACCATAATTCATACCTTAGGGATATATTACAATGCTCTGACCGTTCTTATGAGATGATAACAACTGACGGAGCATGGTTCATATCTTAGGGATATATTACCATGCTCTGACCGTTGTCACTAGACGATAACAACTGACGGAGCATGGTTCATACCTTAGGGATATATTACCATGCACTGACCGTTGTCACTAGATGATAACAACTGACGTAGCTTGGTTCATATCTAAGGGATATATTACCATGCTCTGACCGTTGTCATGAGACGATAACAACTGACGGAGCATGGTTCATACCTTAGGAATACATTACCATGCTCTGACCATTGTCACTAAACGATAACATCTGACGGAGCACGGTTCATACCTTAGGGATATATAACCATGCTCTGACCGTTGTCATGAGACGATAACAACCGACGGAGCATGGTTCATACCTTAGGATATATAACCATGCTCTGACCGTTGTCACTAGACGATAACAACTGACGGAGTATTGATCATACCTTAGGTAAAGATTACCATGCTCTGACCGTTGTCATGAGACGATTACAACTGACGGAGCATGGTTCATACCTTAGGGATATATTTCCATGCTCTGACCGTTGTCACTAGACGATAACAAGTGACGGAGCATAGTTCATACCTAAGGGATATATTACCATGCTCTGACCGTTGTCACTAGACGATAACAACTGACGGAGCATGGTTCATACCTTAGGGGTATATAACCATGCCCTGACCGTTGTCACTAGATGATAACAACTGATGGAGCATGGTTCATACCTTAGGAATTTATTACCATGCTATGACCGTTGTCACTAGACGATAACAAACAACTGACGGAGCATGGTTCATACCTAAGGGATATATTACCATGCTCTGACCGTTGTCATGAGAGGATAACAACTGACGGAGCATGGTTCATACCTTAGGAATATATAACCATGCTCTGACCGTTTTCACTAGATTATAACAACTGACGGAGCATGGTTCATACCTTAGGGATATATAATCATGCTCTGACCGTTGTCACTAGATGATGAGAACAGACGGAGCATGTTTCATACCTTAGGGATATATTACCATGCTCTGACCATTGTCACTAGACGATAACAACTGACGGAGCATTGGTTAATATCGTAGGGATATATTACCATGCTCTGACAGTTGTCATGAGACGATAACAACTGACGGAGCATGGTTCATACCTTAGGGATATATAACCATGCTCTGACCGTTGTCACTAGACGATAATAACTGACGGAGCATGGATAATATCGTAGGGACATATTACCATGCTCTGACAGTTGTCATGAGACGATAACTAGTGACGGAGCATGGTTCATACCTTAGGGATATATTACCATGCTCTGACCATTGTCACTTGATGAAGACAACTGACGGACCATGGTTCATACCTTAGGGATATATTACCATGCTCTGACCGTTCTTATGAGACGATAACAACTGACGGAGCATGGTTCATATCTTAGGGATATATAACCATGCTCTGACCGTTGTCACTCGACGATAACAACTGACGGAGTATGGATCATACCTTATGTATAGATTACCATGCTCTGACCGTTGTCATGAGACTATTACAGCCGACGGAGCATGGTTTATACCTTAGGGATATATTACCATGCTCTGACCATTGTCACTAGATGAAGACAACTGACGGACCATGGTTCATACCTTAGGGATATATTACAATGCTCTGACCGTTCTTATGAGATGATAACAACTGACGGAGCATGGTTCATATCTTAGGGATATATTACCATGCTCTGACCGTTGTCACTAGATGATAACAACTGACGGAGCATGGTTCATACCTTAGGGATATATTACCATGCACTGACCGTTGTCACTAGATGATAACAACTGACGGAGCATGGTTCATATCTTAGGGATATATTACCATGCTCTGACCGTTGTCAATAGACGATAACAACTGACGACGCATGGTTCATACCTTAGGGATATATTACCATGCTCTAACCGTTGTCACTAGACGATAACAACAGACGGAGCATGGATAATACCTCAGGGATATATTACCATGCTCTGACCGTTGTCACAAGACGATAACAACTGACGGAATATGGTTCATACCTTAGGGATATATTACCATGCTCTGACCGTTGTCACTAAACGATAACATCTGACGGAGCACGGTTCATACCTTAGGGATATATTACCATGCTCTGACCGTTGTCATGAGACGATAACAACTGACGGAGCATGGTTCATACCTTAGGATATATAACCATGCTCTGACCGTTGTCACTAGACGATAACAACTGACGGAGTGTGGGTCATACCTTAGGTAAAGATTACCATGCTCTGACCGTTGTCATGAGACGATTACAACTGACGGAGCATGGTTCATACCTTAGGGATATATTACCATGCTCTGACCGTTGTCACTAGACGATAACAAGTGACGGAGCATGGTTCATACCTTAGGGATATATTACCATGCTCTGACCGTTGTCACTAGACGTTAACAACTGACAAAGCATGGTTCATACCTTAGGGGTTATAACCATGCCCTGACCGTTGTCACTAGATGATAACAACTGATGGGGCATGGTTCATACCTTAGGGATATATTACCATGCTCTGACCGTTGTCACTAGACGATAACAAACAACTGAAGGAGCATGGTTCATATCTTAGGGATATATTACCATGCTCTGACCGTTGTCATGAGACGATAACAACTGACGGACCATGGTTCATAACTAAGGGATATATAACCATGCTCTGACCGTTGTCACTAGATGATAACAACTGACGGAGCATGGTTCATACCTTAGGGATATATAATCATGCTCTGACCGTTGTCACTAGATGATGACAACAGACGGAACATGGTTCATACCTTAGGGATATATACCCATGCTCTGACCGTTGTCACTAGACGATAACAACTGACGGAGCATGGTTAATATCGTAGGGATATATTACCATGCTCTGACCGTTGTCATGAGACGATAACAACTGACGGAGCATGGTTCATACCAAAGGGATATAAAACCATGCTCTGACCGTTGTTTTTTGACGATGACAACTGACGGAGCATGTTTCATACTTTATGTATATATCACCATGCTCTGACCGTTGTCGTTAGACGATGACAAGTGACAGAGAATGTTTCATACACGAGGGATATATTACCATGTATGCTTCATACTTTAGGGATATATTACAATGCTCTGACTGTTGTCAGGAGACGATGACAACTGAAGGTTCATGTTTCATACCTAAGGGATGAATAACCATGCTCTGACCGTTGTCATGAGACGATGACAACTGACGGAGCATGTTTTATACATGAGGGATATATTGCCATGCTCTGACCGTTGTCATGAGTTGATGACAACTGACGGAGGATGTTTCGCACATGAGTGATATATTACTATGCTCTGACCGTTGTCATGTGACTATGACAACTGACGGAGCATTTTTATATATGAGGGATATATTACCATGCTCTGACCGTTGTCTTGATATGATGACAACTGACGGAGCATGATTGATACTAGAGGGGTTTATTACCATGCTATGAACGTTGCCACGAGACGATGACAACTGGACGAGCATGTTTCAAACCTTTGGGATGTATAACCATGCTCTGTCCGTTGTTATAAGGCAAAGACAACGGATAGAGCATGTTTCCTTCATGAATGATATATAACCATGCTCTGATCGTTGTCATGAGACGATGACAACTGACGGAGCATGTTTCATACTATACTTGAGGGATATTTCACCATGCTCTGACCGTTGTCATGAGACGATGACAACTGACGGAGCATGTTTCATACCTAAGGGATGAATAACCTTGCTACGACCATTGGCATGAGACAATGACAACTGACGGAGCATGTATCATACCTGACGAATACACTACCATGTTCTGACCGTTGGCATGAGACTATGACAGCTGACCGAGCATGTTTCATACTTGAGGTATATTTCACCATGCTCTGACCGTTGTCATGAGACGATGACAACTGACGGAGCATGTTTCATACCTAAGGGATGATTAACTATGCTCTTACCGTTGTGTTTAGACGATGACAACTGACAGAGCAGATTTCATACCTTACGGATGTATAACCATGCTCTGTCCGTTGTCATTAGGCGATGACAACTGACGGAGCATGTTTCATACCTGATGAATACATCACCATGCTCTGACCCTTGTTATGAGACGATGACGACAGACGGAGCATGATTCATAACCTTAGGTATGAATAGCTATGCTCAGACCGTTGTTATTAGACCATGACAACTGACGGAGCTGTTTCATACATGAGGGATATATTACCATGCTCTGACCGTTGTCATGAGTCGATGACAACTGACAGAGCATGGTGCATATCTTAGGAGTGAATAACCATGCTCTGTCCGTTGTCATGAGACGATGAAAACTGACGAAGCATGTTTCATACCTGTGGAATACATTACTATGCTCTGACCGTTGTCATGAGACGATGGTAACTGACAGAGCATGATTCATACCTCAGGGATGAATAACCATGCTCTGACTGTTGTCATTAGACGATGACAACTAAGGGAGCCTGTTTCATGCTTTAAATATATTTGTATTCTCTGACCACTGTCATGAGACGGTGGCAACTGACGGAGCATGTTATATATCTGAGTGAATATCACAAATTTCTGCCGTTGTCATGAGATGATGGCAACTGACAAAGAATGACTCATACTTGATAGGGTATCGTCATACTCTGCCCGTTGTCATTAGACGATGAAAACCGACAGAAAATTTCATACCTTAGGGATGTATAACCAAGCTCTGACGGTGACAACTGATGGGGCATATCTGATACTTGAGGGGGTATCACCTTGCTCTGACCGGTGTCATTGGGCGATGACAACTGACAGAGCATATTGCATATATTTTGGATGAATAACCATGCTCTGTCCTTTATCATGAGACGATGAAAACTGATGGAGCATGCTTCATACCTGAGGAAACACATTACCATTCTCCGACCGTTGCTATGAAACGATGACAACTGACGGAGCATGTTTCATGACTGAGAAATACATTGCCATCCCCTGACCGTTGTTATCAGACCATGCCAATTGGCAAAGCATGTTTCATACTTGAGGGCGTATCACCATGCTCTGCGCGGTGTCATGGGACGATGACAACTGACAGAGCATATTGCATATCTTAGTGATTAATAACCATGCTCTGTCTGTTGTAATGAGACGACGATAATTGACGCAACATGTTTCAAACATGAATGATATATTACCATAAACTAACCATTATCATGAGACGATGACAACTGACGGAGCATGAATCATACCTTAGGAATATATTACCATGCTCTGGCCATTATCATGAGACAATGGTAACTGACAGAGCATGTTTCATACCTTCGGGATAAATAATTATGCTCTGTTCGTTGTTATGAGACGATGGCAACTGACAGAACTATTTCATACATGAATGATATATTACCATGCTCTGACCGTTGTCATAAGACGATGGCAACTGATGGAGCATGTTTCTTACTTGAGGGATATATATCACCATGCTCTGACCGTTTTAATGAGCCGATGACAACTGACAGAGCATGATTGATATCTTAGAGATATATTACCATGCTCTGACTGTTGTCATGAGATGATGACAACTGACGGAGCATGTTTCATACCTTAGGTATGTATAACCATGCAATGTCCGTTGTCATGAGACGATGACAACTGACAGAACATGTTTCAAAGATGAATGATATATTACCATGCTCTGACCGTTGTCATAAGACAATGACAACTGAAGGAGCATGTTTCATAACTTAGAGCATAACAATGCTCTGTATGTTGTCATTAGGCGATTACAACTGACGCAGATTGCTTCATAGATGAATGATATATTGCCGTGATCTGACCGTTGTCATGAGACAATGACAACTGACAGAACATGTCTGTTAAATGAATGATATATAACAATGCTCTGACCGTTGTCATGAGACAATGACAACTGACGGAGCCTGTTTCATACCTTAGAGATAAATTACCACGCTATGTCCGTTGTCATGAATGATAACTTAATAGTGACCTTGAGTGCATGTAACATCAATAGGAGGCCTTATAGTGACACTTGAATACATGCACCGTCACAATGAGTCTTCAAATTACCCCTGAGCACATGTACTATCACTTGGAGATTTCATAGTGACCCTTGAGTACATGTACCATCACAAGGAGGATCTATAGTGGCACTTGAGTGTTTGTATCATCATTAGGATGCTATATAGTGACCCTTGAGTACCTATGCCTTCACTAGGTGTTTTGTAGTGATCTTTGAGTACATCTACAACGACTAGGATGCTTAATAGTGACCGTTGAGCACATGTACCATCACTATGATGATTTATAGTCACTCTTGAGTAAATGTACCATCACAAAGATTCTTTATAGGGACCAATGAGTATATGTACCATCACAAGGGGCTTTCTAGTGACCATTGAGTACATGTATCATCCCTAGAAGGCTTTATAGTGACTCTTGAGTACATGTACCATCACTAGGAGGCTTTATAGTGAACCTTGAGTATGCGTACCATCAATAGGAGGCTTTATAGTGTCTCTTGAGTACATGTACCATCACTAGGTGGCTTTACAGTGACACTTCAGTACATGTACTATCAATAGGAGGCTTTATAATGACCCTTGAGTACATGTACCATAAGTAAGAGACTATATAGCGATTTTTGAGTATATGTTTCATCACTAGAAGGCTTTAAAGTGGCTCTTGAGTACATGTACCATCACTAGGAGGCTTTATAGTGACCCTTGATTATCGGTACCATCACTAGGAGGCTTTATAGTGTCTCTTGAGTACATGTACCATCACTAGGTGGCTTTATAGTGACACTTCAGTACATGTACTAGCCATAGGAGGCTTTATAATGACCCTTGAGTACATGTACCATAAGTAAGAGACTATATAGCGATTCTTAAACACAAGTATCATCACTAGGAGTCTTTATAGTGTCTCTTCAGTACATGCATCATCACTAGGATGCTTAATAGTGACCCTTGATTATGGGTACCATCACAAGGAGGCTTTATAGTGTCTCTTGAGTACATGTACCAACACAAGAAGGCTTTATAGTGAACCATGAGTACATGTACCATCTCTAGAAGACTATATAGTGACCCTTTTGTACATGTACCACCACAAGGTGGCTTTATAGTGACACTTATGTACATGTTCAATCAGTTGGAGGATTTATAGTGACCCTTGAGTACATGTACCATCACTAGGTGGCTTTATACTGACACTTAACTACATGTAATATCACTAAAAGGCTATATATACTCCTCAAAATAATTGAAGGACCAATACTATCAATTATAACATTGATGCATTTTGTGTAGAACGTATTTTGAAAATCAATATTACGATCTAGCCTAAACTTTTGGGACATCTTTGACGTCTTATTGCCAAGTGAAACGGCAAAAAGAAAGTGGTAGAAAATGTTACTAACAAGGATTTTTTGTCATTTTAAAACTTGACCTAAATGTATTGGAATGTAATTTTTTGTGTGTGATCCATGGACTACAGAACTGCATGAAATGAATGCAAATTGCTTTTAGATGCTGAAATCTCTGTTTTCGCATGCTTTTATGGTGTTTGAATCCCATCAATTCCATCCACCTCTTCCTGTGAGAGAAAATTGCCCCGTTTGGCTGTGGCGTAATAGCCAGACTATAGATTCAGACATCAGGTTTGGCGTTTGTCTGTGAAAATCTTTAAAAATTCATCGGGACATCTTTCTAACACTAAATGGCATAGAATGGCGATTGAAAATCTGATTCTTGATGGCCAAGTACACGCATTGATATCAGAAAAGAAAACAATGTCAAAACTCCATTGTCAGAGATGAAAATGCTTGCTTCCCAGTATATTGAAACTGTTTGAAGATTTTTTTTGCATGTAAGCTGAACTGTTTAAAACAAAGTTTAATTTGGTGTCACTTTCATTCTACTCGAATGACCACAGAAGAATTTCTTTACCCCACCCACTGCCTTTTGAAAGTGTGTTTTTTGAGGGTATGTGCATTTGAGACACAGTTATGGCAGAATTAGGCATGGGAATCATTAATAATGATTCTTGATTTATAGGCATAAAGAACTGAAAGATTTGGGCCAAGTTTTACAGAATTTAAATGTTTGAGCTAATTATACTCGCGTTCTAAAATCTTGGTCCTTTAATTATTTTGAGGAGTATAGTTAGCCTTGAGAACATGTACCATCACAAGGTGGTTTAATGGAGACACTTATGTACATGTATCATCGCTGGGAAGCTTCATTGTGACACTTGAGTACATGTATCATCACTAGGTGTCTTTTTAGTGACCCTTGTGTACATATACAATAACTATTAGGCTTTATAGTGACCCTATAGTATACTTGCCATCACTAGGAGGCTTTATAGTGTTTTTAGGACATGTACCGTCACAAAAAAGGCTTTATAATGACCCTTGAGTACATTTACCATCAATAGGAGGCTATATAGTGACCCTTGAGTACATGTACCAACACAAGGTGGCTTTATAGTGACACTTATGTAAATGTACCATCATCAGGAGGCTTTATAGTGACGCTTGAGTACATGTACCATCACAAGGAGGCTTTTTAGTGACTATTGTATACATAAACCATCGCTATTGGCTTTAAACCTCCCCTTGAGTACTCATATCATCACTAGAATGCTTTATATTGACTTTTGAGTACACGCAACATCACAAAGAGGCTTTATAGCGGCTCTGGAGTAAATGTACCATCACTAGAAGGCTTAAAGTGACTCTTGAGTACATGTACCATCACGAGGGAGCTTTAAAGTGACTCTAGAATACATGATCTATCACAAGGATACTGTATAGTTACCCTTGAGTACATGTCCAATCACTCAGAGGATTTATAGTGAACATTTACTACATATACTATCATCAGAATACTAAATAGTGATCCTTGAGTACGCATACCATCACGAAGAGGCTTTTTAGTAACCCTTTAATACATGTACCTTCACTAGGTGCCTTAATAGTGGCCATGAGTACATGGACCATACTAGGAGGTTTAATAATGTCCCTTAAGTATATGTACCATGTCTAGGAGGCTTTATAGTGACCCTTGAGTACCCATTCCATGACTAGAAGGCTTTATTGTGAGGCTCTGGTACATGTACCAGCACTAGGAGGTTTTTTACTGTGACTCTTGAGTACGTGTTAAATCACAAGGTGGCTTTATAGTGACTCTTGAATACATGAACCATCACTAGGAGGCTTTAAAGTGACCCTTGAGTACATGTACCATCACTAGGAGGCTTTATAGTGACCCATTGAGTACATGTTACATCCGTAGGACGCTTTATAGTGACCCTAGATGACATATACCTTAACAAGGTGGCTTTATAGTGACTCTTGTGACTATGCTACATCACTAGGCGGCTTTACAGTGACCCTTGAGTACATGTACTATTACAAGGAGGCTTTATATTGACCCTTGAGTACTTGTACCATCACTAGAATGCTTCATAATAATTCTTGAGTACATGTACTATCACAAGAAGGCTTTATAATGATTCTTGACTGCATATGTCATCACTAGGAGTCTTTTAGTGACCCTTGGGTATATGTGCCATCACTAGGAGGCTTTATAGTGTATTTTGAGAAGAAGGCTTAAAAGTGTCACTCAAGTATATTACCATGACTAGGAGGCTTTATAGTAGACTATTGAGTACCCATGCCATCACTAGGAGGCTTTATTGTGACGCTTTGGTACATGTACCATCACATGGAGGCTTTATAATGACCGGTGAGTACCTGTACCATTACAAGGAGGCTTTATTACGATTTTGGGTACATGTAGCATCACGAAGAGTCACTATTATGACACTTGAGTACATGCACCATACTAGTAGATTAAAAAGTGTCGCTTGAGTATATGTACCATGACTAGGAGGCTTTATAGTGACTCTTGAGTACCCATACCATCACTGGGTGGCTTTTTAGTGACACTTGAGTACATGTACCAACGCTAGGAGGCTTTATTATCACCCTTGAGTACATGTATCATCACGAGGTGGCTTCATAGTAGCTCTAGAATACATGCACTAGCACAATGAGGCTGTATAGTGACCCTTGAGGACATGCACCATCACTAAGAGCCATTGAGTACCTGTGCCATCATAATGAGGCTTTATTATGACCCTTGAGTACATGTACCATCACGAGGAGGCCCGATTATGCTACTTGAGTACATGTACCATCGCTAGGAGGCACTATAGTGACACTTTAGTACATTTACAATTACTAGTAGACGCTACAGTAACACTTGAGTTACGATTGGGTACATTTACAACCACTAGTAAACACTTCGTTTGCTTGATTTGATTATTTACGTCCCATCAACAATCTTTCAGTTTAACAGGAACGGGTCTTCCAGGGTTGAACCAGTACTAAGTTAGGATAAGTATGTCTTGCTCAAGGACCACAATGCAGTTACGCCAGTGAGGCTCAAACCCGCGGCCCCTCGGTCTCGAGTCAAGCACTCTACCACTGAGCCACTGCGCTCCCGCTAGTAAGCACTAAAATCACACAAAAGTGTATGTACTTTCACCATGAGGTGCTACAGCAACACTTGAGTTCTCTTATCTCAGCTCAGACGCACTACAGTGATATTTTAGCACTACGGTGACACCTGAGTACGTGCATCATTACTAAGAGGCACACTACATCGACACTTATACACATGTATCCTCACTAGGAGGCATTATAGTGGCACATGACTGCATGTACTGTCATTAGAGGTACTACACTGTCACTTCAGTACATTTACAATCGCAATTAGAGTCACACTTAAAACCTAGTATATTCACTAGGAGGTGCTGCAGTGACATTTGAGTTTGGTACTCTAGCGCATCCTAGTGATGGACTATATACTCCCCATGTGTCACTGTAGTGCCTCCTAAAGAAGGTTCATGTACTCAAGTGTCACAGTAGTGGTGCCTCCTAATTATAAGACATATACTCGAGAGTCACTGCTTTGTCTCTCAGTGATGATGAATGTACTCAAGTGTCATCGTTGTGCCTCTTACACTATGAGACACTACAGTGACACCTTAGTTCATTTGACTTCATTAGGAGGTACATGTACTACAGTTACACTTAATTATATGCACCATCACCAGGATGCACTACAAGGACACTTAGGTACATATATCATCATTAAGAGGCACTACAGTCACACATACGTGTATTTACCATCACTAGACAGCACTACAGTGGCACTTGAGTGCATGTACCTTCTTTAGGCGGCACTACGGTATCCCTTGAGTGCACATACCCTTACAAGGGTACACAACAGTGACGATTGAGAATTTGCATCATCACTAGGAGGCACTAGAGTGACACTTGAGAACATATACCTCACATAGGAGGAACTTCAGTGACCCTTGGGTACATTTATAAACACTAGTAAGCATTACGCATACACTTGAGTGCATGTAACTTCACAAGGAGTGACATTTGAGTATAGTATTTATCACTAGGACACACTACAGTGACACTTGAGTACATATATTGTCACTAGGATGCACTACAGGGACACTTGAGTACAATTACCATCTCTAAGAGGGACTACATTGACCCCCTGAGTACATTCACCATCACTAGGAGGCATTACAATGACACTTGAGTACATTTACAATCACAAGTATACACTAGAGTGACACTTGAGTGCATGAACCTTCCTTTTGATGCACTACAGTTAGAATTGAATATATTTACAATCAATAGTGGGCACTAAAATGACACTTGAGTGTATGCATTGTCACCAGGAGGTGCTACAGTAACACTTGATTGCAACTTTCTTCACTAAGGGCACTACATATACGTTTCAGAACATGCATCAACAGTAGGATGCACTACATTTACATTGGAGAAGATACATCACCACTAAAACCACTGCAGTGACACTTGAGCACATGTATGTCACTATGGGCTCTACGGTGATATTCATGTACATATACTATCACTAGGAGGCACTACATTGACACATGACTATTTTAATCATCACAAGGAGGCACTACAAAGACAATTTAGTACATTTACAGTCATAACTTAGCACTACAGTGACACTTTAATATTAGTGCCTCCTAGTGCTGGTATATACGCTCTTGTGCCACTGTAGTGCATCCTAGTGAAGATATGTGCACTCAAGTGTTACTGTAGCACATCCTAGTGAAGATATGTGCCCTCAAGTGCTACTGTAGCAAATCTTAGTGAAGGTGCAAGCTCTCAAGTGTCACTGTAATGCCTCACATCGATGGTTATTGTAATCAAGTGTCACTATAGTGCCTCCTAGTGAATGTTATATACTTAAGCGTATCTGTAGTACCTACTAGTGATGATACAAGCACCCAAACGTCATTGTGGTGGCTCGTGGTTAAAGTACGTTCACCCAAGTGTTTATGTGCTGCATAACTGTGAAGGTAGTGAAGATACATGTACTCAAGTGTCACTGAAGTGCCTCCTAGCAATGATAAATCTACTCAAAGATTACTGTAGTGCCTCATGATGATGGTGCATGTCACAAAAGTGCCATCTGGTGATGTTATACACACTCAAGTGTCACTGAAATACCTTCTAGCAAATGTAGATGTGCCCAAGTGTCACTGTAGTGCCTCCTTGGCAACTTGCATATACTCACGTGTCACTGTAGTGCCACATAGTGATGATAAACAAACTCAAGAGTAACTGAAATGTCTCCAAGTGAAGGTACATGTTCTCAGGTGTCAATGTAGCACCTCCTAGTGAAGAACATATGCCTAAGTGTTAATGTAGTGCCTCCTTGAGAAGATGCACATACTCTAGTGTCACTGTACTGCCACCTAGTGATGATATATATACTCGAGTGTCACTGTAGTGCCTCCTACGTAATCTGAGGTGGCACTGTGGTGCTCCTAGTGAAAGTACATGTGGCCAATTGTATCTTTAGTGCCTCTTAGTGAAGGTGCATGTATTGAAGTGTCACTGTAGTGTCACCTTGTGATGATATAAACACTCAGGTGCCACAAAGTAGTGTATCCTTGTGATGGTACGTGTACTAAAGTGCAATTGTAGGTGCTCGTAGTATAGGTACATGTACTCAAGTCCTATTATAGTGCCTCCTTTTGCTTTTTAATATATTCTAATGCCACTGTTGTGCCTCCTCGTTTTTTAAACGCATTCAACTGTCGCTGTAGTACCACCTAGTGATGGTTTATACACTCAAGTGCCACAATAGTGCCTCCATGTGAAAGTGGACATGTTCTCGCGAATGCACCTGTGGTACCTTCTTTTTTCGGTTGATGTAATCTATATCCTTATGGTATGAAAAATTCTTTGTCAGTTGTCTTCATCTGATGACAACAGTCAGAGCAGGGTAATATATCATTCATGTATGAAACATGCTCCGTCAGTTGTCATCATCACATGACAAAGGTCAGAGTATGATTATACCCTCTCAAGAATGAGTCATGCTCTGTCAGTTGCCATCATCTCATGCCAACGGCCAGAGCACGGTTATTCATCTCTAAGGTATGAAACATGCTCCGTCAGTTGTCATCGTCTCATGACAACGGTCAGAGCATGGTAATATATCATATATCTTTAAAAACATGCCCCGCAAGTTGTCTTCGCCTCATGACAACGGACAAAGCATGGTTATACATCCCAAAGATATGACTAATGCCCCACAAGTTGTCTTCGTCTCATGACAACGGTAAGAGTATGATTACACCCCCTCAAGTATGAGTCATGCCCTGTCAGTTGCCATCATCTCATGACAACGGTCAGAGCATGGTTATTTTTCTCTAAGGTATGTAACATGCTCTGTCAGGTCTCATCATCTTATGACAACGGTCAGAGCATGGAAATAAACCACTCATGTATGAAACATGCTCCGTCAGTTGCCATCGTCTTATGACAACGGTCAGAGCATGGTAATAGATCCCTAAGGTATCAATCATGCTCCGTCAGTTGTCATCGTCTCATGACAACGGACAGAGCATGGCTATACATCCCAAAGGTATGAAACCTGCTCTGCCAGTTGTCTATGTCTCATCACAACGTTCAGAGCATGGTTATTTATCCCTTAGGTATGAATCATGCTCCGTCAGTTGTCATCGTCTCATGACAACAGTTAGAGCATGGTGCATGAAATATATCATATATCTATGAAACATGTCCCACAAGTTGTCTTCGCCTCATAACAACAGACAGAGCATGGTTATACATCCCAAAGGTATGAATTATGCTCCGTGAGTTGTTTTTGTCTCATAATATCGGTCAGAGCATGGTAATATATCCCTAAGGTATGAACCATGCTCCGTCAGTTGTTATCGTCTAGTGACAACGGTCAGAGCATGGTTATATATCCCTACGGTATGAACCATGCTCCGTCAGTTGTTATCGTCTAGTGACAACGGTCAGAGCATGGTAATATATCTATAAGGTATGAACCATGCTCCGTCAGTTGTTATCATCTAGTGACAACGGTCAGAGCATGGTAATATATCCCTCAGGTATGAACCATGCTCCGTCACTTGATATCGTCCAGTGACAACGGTCAGAGCATGGTAATATATCCCTAAGGTATGAACCATGCTCCGTCACTTGATATCGTCTAGTGACAATGGTCAGAGCATGGTAATATATCTCTAAGGTATGAACCATGCTCCGTCAGTTGTTATCGTCTAGTGACAACGGTCAGAGCATGGTTATATATCCCTAAGGTATGACCCATACTCCGTCAGCTGTAATCGTTTAGTGACATCGGTCAGAGCATGGTAATATATCCTAATGTATAAACCATGCTCCGTCACACGTTATCTTCTAGTGACAACGGTCAGAGCATGGTAATATAACCCTAAGGTATGAACCATGCTCCGTCAGTTGTTATCGTCTAGTGACAACGGTCAGAGCATGGTAATATAACCCTAAGGTATGAACCATGCTCCATCAGGTGTTATTATCTCATGACAACGGTCAGAGCATGGTAATATATCCCTTAGATATGAACCATGCTCCGTCAGTTGTGATCGACTCATAACAACGGTCAGAACATGGTAATATATCCTTTAGGTATGAACCATGCTCCGTCAGTTGTTATCGTCTCATGACAACTGTCAGAGCATGGTAATATATCCCTACGATATTAACCATGCTCCGTCAGTTGTTATCGTCTAGTGACAACGGTCAGAGCATGGTAATATATCCCTAAGGTGTGAACCATGCTCCGTCAGTTGTCATCATCTAGTGACAACGGTCAGAGCATGATAATATATCCCTAAGGTATGAACCATGCTCCGTCAGTTGTTATCATCTAGTGACAACTGTCAGAGCAAGGATATATCCCTAAGGTATGAACCATGGTCCGTCAGTTGTTATCGTCTCATGACAACGGTCAGAGCATGGTAATATATCCCTAAGGTATAAACCATGCTCCGTCAGTTGTATCGTCTAGTGACAACGGTCAGAGCATGGTAATATATCCCTTAGGTATGAACCATGCTCCGTCAGTTTTTATCGTCTCATGACAACGGTCAGAGCATGGTAATATATCCCTAAGGTATGAACCATGCTCCGTCAGTTGTTATCATCTAGTGACAACGGTCAGAGCATGGTAATATATCCCCAAGGTATGAACCATGCTCCGTCAGTTGTAAGCATCTAGTGACAACGGTCAGAGCATGGTTATATATCCCTAAGGTTTGAACCATGCTCCGTCAGTTGCTATCGTCTAGTGACAACGGTCAGAGCATGGTAATATATCCCTAAGGTATGAACCATGCTCCGTCAGTTGTCATCATCTAGTGACAACGGTCAGACCATGGTTATATATCCCTAAGGTATGAACCATGCTCCGTCAGTTGTTATCATCTAGTGTCAACGGTCAGAGTATGATTATTCATCCCTAAGGTATGAAACATGCTCCGTCAGTTGTTATCATCTAGTGGCAACGGTCAGAGCATGGTTATATATCCCTAAGGTATGAACCATGTTCCGTCAGTTGTTATCGTCTAGTGACAACGGTCAGAGCATGGTAATATATCCCTTAGGTATGAACCATGCTCCGTCAGTTGTATTCGTCTAGTGACAACGGTCAGGGCATGATAATATATCCCTAAGGTATGAACCATGCTCCGTCACTTTTTATCGTCTAGTGACAACGGTCAGAGCATGGTTATATATCCCTCAGGTATGAATCATGCTCCGTCAGTTGTTATCGTCTAGTGACAACGGTCAGAGCATGGTAATATATCCCTAAGGTATGAACCATGCTCCGTCACTTTTTATCGTCTAGTGACAACGGTCAGAGCATGGTAATATATCCCTAAGGATGAACCATGCTCCGTCAGTTGTTTTCGTCTCATGACAACGGTCAGAGCATGGTAATCTATACCTAAGGTATGATCCATACTCCGTTCGTTGTTATCGTCTAGTGACAACGGTCAGAGCATGGTAATATATCCCTAAGATATGAACCAGGCTCCGTCAGTTGTTATCGTCTCATGACAACGGTCAGAGCATGGTATTATATCCCTAAGGTATGAAACATGCTCCGTTAGTTGTCAACCTCTCATGACAACGGTCAGAGAATGGTTATTCATCTCTAAGATGTGAAACATGCTCCGACAGTTGTCATCGTGACATGACAACGGTCAGAGCATGGATTTTCATCCCTAAGGTATGAAACATGCTCCGTTAGTTGTCATCGCTTCATGATAACGGTCAGAGCATGGTTATTCATCTCTAAGGTATGAAACATGCTCCGACAGTTGTCATCGTCTCATGACAACGGTCAGAGAATGGTTATTCATCCAGAAGGTATGAAACATGCTCTGACAGTTGACATCGTCTCATGACAACGGTCAGAGCATGGTTATTCATCTCTTAGGTATGAAACATGCTCCGACAGTTGTCATCGTGACATGACAACGGTCAGAGCATGGTTATTCATCTCTAAGGTATGAAACATGCTCCGACAGTTGTCATCGTCTCATGACAACGGTCAGAGCATGGTTATTCATCTCCAAGGTATGAAACATGCTCCGTCAATTGTCATCGTGACATGACAACGGTCAGAGCATGGTTATTCATCTCTAAGGTATGAAACATGCTCCGTCAGTTGTCATCGTCTCATGACAACGGTCAGAGCATGGTTATTCATCCCTAAGGTATGAAACATGCTCCGTCAGTTGTCATTGTCTCATGACAACGGTCAGAGCATGGTTATTCATCTCTTAGGTATGAAACATGCTCCGACAGCTGTCATCGTGACATGACAACGGCCAGAGCATGGTTATTCATCTCTAAGGTATGAAACATGCCTCGTTAGTTGTCATCGTCTCATGACAACGGTCAGAGCATGGTTATTCATCCCTAAGGTATGAAACATGCTCCGACAGTTGTCATTGTCTCATGACAACGGTCAGAGCATGGTTATTCATCTCTAAGGTATGAAACATGCTCCGACAGTTGTCATCGTGACATAACAACGGTCAGAGCATGGTTATTCATCTCTAAGGTATGAAACATGCTCCGTCAGTCGTCATCGTCTCATGACAACGACCAGAGCATGGTTATTCATCCCCAAGGTATGAAACATGCTCGGTCAGTTGTCATCGCCTCATAAAAACGGTAAGAGCATGGTTATTCATCCCTTAGGTATGATACATGCTCTGTCAGTTGTTATCGCCTCATGACAACGGTCAGAGTATGGTTATTCATCCCTTAGGTATGAAACATGCTCCGTCAGTTGTCATTGTCTCATGACAACGGTCAGAGCATGGTTATTCATCTCTAAGGTATGAAACATGCTCCGACAGTTGTCATCGTGACATTCAACGGTCAGAGCATGGTTATTCATCTCTAAGGTATGAAACATGCCTCGTCAGTTGTCATCGTCTCATGAAAACGGTCAGAGCATGGTTATTCATCCCTAAGGTATGAAACATGCTCGGTCAGTTGTCATCGCCTCATGACAACGGTCAGAGCATGGATATTCATCCCTTAGGTATGAAACATGCTCCGTCAGTTGTTATCGCCTCATGACAACGGTCAGAGCATGGTTATTCATCCCGAAGGTATGAAACATGCTCCGTCAGTTGTCATTGTCTCATGACAATGGTCAGAGCATGGTTATTCATCTCTAAGGTATGAAACATGCTCCGACAGTTGTCATCGTGACATGACAACGGTCAGAGCATGGTTATTCATCTCTAAGGTATGAAACATGCCTCGTCAGTTGTCATCGTCTCATGACAACGGCCAGAGCATGGTTATTCATCCCCAAGGTATGAAACATGCTCGGTCAGTTGTCATCGCCTCATGACAACGGTAAGAGCATGGTTATTCATCCCTTAGGTATGAAACATGCTCCGTCAGTTGTTATCGCCTCATGACAACGGTCAGAGTATGATTATTCATCTCTAAGGTATGAAACATGCTCCGTCAGTTGTTATCATCTAGTGACAACGGTCAGAGCATGGTTATATATTCCTAAGGTATGAACCATGCTCCGTCAGTTGTTATCGTCTAGTGACAACGGTCAGAGCATGGTAATATATCCCTTAGGTATGAACCATGCTCCGTCAGTTGTATTCGTCTAGTGACAACGGTCAGAGCATGGTAATATATCCCTAAGGTATGAACCATGCTCCGTCAATTTTTATCATCTAGTGACAACGGTCAGAGCATGGTAATATATCCCTAAGGTATGAACCATGCTCCGTCAGTTGTTATCGTCTAGTGACAACGGTCAGAGCATGGTTATATATCCCTAAGGTATGAACCATGCTCCGTCACTTTTTATCGTCTAGTGACAACGGTCAGAGCGTGGTAATATATCCCTAAGGTATGAACCATGCTCCGTCAGTTGTATTCGTCTCATGACAACGGTCAGAGCATGGTAATCTATACCTAAAGTATGATCCATACTCCGTTAGTTGTTATCGTCTAGTGACAACGGTCAGAGCATGGTAATATCCCTAAGGTATGAACCGTGCTCCGTCAGATGTAATCGTTTAGTGACAATGGTCAGAGCATGGTTATGTATCCCTAAGGTGTGAACCATGCTCCGTCAGTTGTTATCGTCTCATGACAACGGTCAGAGCATGGTAATATATCCCTAAGGTATGAACCATGCTCCGTCAGTTGTTATCATCTTGTAACAACGGTCAGAGCATGGTAATATATCCCTGAGGTATGATCCATGCTCCGTCAGTTGCTATCGTCTAGTGACAACGGTCAGAGCATGGTAATGTATCCCTAAGGTATAAACCATGCTCCGTCAGTTGTTATCGTCTAGTGACAACGGTCAGAGCATGGTAATATATCCCTTAGATATGAACCATGCTCCGTCAGTTGTTATCATCTAGTGACAACGGTCAGAGCATGGTAATATATCCCTAAGGTATGAGCCATGCTCCGTCAGTTGTTATCGTCTAGTGACAACGGTCAGAGCATGGTAATATATCCCTAAGATATGAACCAGGCTCCGTCAGTTGTTATCATCTCATGACAGCGGTCAGAGCATGTTTATATATCCCTAAGATATGAACCATGCTCCGTCAGTTGTTATTGTCTAGTGACAACGGTCAGAGCATGGTAATATATCACTAAGGTATGAACCATGCTCCGTCAGTTGTTATCGTCTCATGACAACGGTAAGAGCATGGTATTATATCCCTAAGGTATGAAACATGCTCCGTTAGTTGTCATCGCCTCATGACAATGGTCAGAGCATGGTAATTCATCTCTAAGATATGAAACATGCTCCGACAGTTGTCATCCTGACATGACAACGGTCAGAGCACAGGTTTTCATCCCTAAGGTATGAAACATGCTCCGTTAGTTGTCATCGCCTCATGACAACGGTCAGAGCATGGTTATTCATCTCTAAGGTATGAAACATGCTCCGACAGTTGTCATCGTCTCATGACAACGGTCAGAGCATGGTTATTCATCCAGAAGGTATGAAACATACTCTGACAGTTGACATCGTCTCATGACAACGGTCAGAGCATGGTTATTCATCTCTAAGGTATGAAACATGCTCCGACAGTTGTCATCGTGACATGACAACGGTCAGAACATGGTTATTCATCTCTAAGGTATGAAACATGCTCCGACAGCTGTCATCGTGACATGACAACGGTCAGAACATGGTTATTCATCTCTAAGGTATGAAACATGCTCCGACAGTTGTCATCGTGACATGACAACGGTCAGAGCATGGTTATTCATCTCCAAGGTATGAAACATGCTCCGACAGTTGTCATCGTCTCATGACAACGGTCAGAGCATGGTTATTCATCCCTAAGGTATGAAACATGCTCGGTCAGATGTCATCGCCTCATGACAACGGTCAGAGCATGGTTATTCATCCCTTAGGTATGAAACATGCTCCGTCAGTTGTTATCGCCTCATGACAACGGTCAGAGCATGGTTATTCATCCCTAAGGTATGAAACATGCTCCGTCAGTTGTCATTGTCTCATGACAACGGTCAGAGCATGGTTATTCATCTCTAAGGTATGAAACATGCTCCGACAGCTGTCATCGTGACATGACAACGGCCAGAGCATGGTATTCATCTCTAAGGTATGAAACATGCCTCGTTAGTTGTCATCGTCTCATGACAACGGTCAGAGCATGGTTATTCATCCCTAAGGTATGAAACATGCTCGGTCAGTTGTCATCGCCTCATGACAACGGTCAGAGCATGATTATTCATCCCTAAGGTATGAAACATGCTCCGTCAGTTGTCATTGTCTCATGACAACGGTCAGAGCATGGTTATTCATCTCTAAGGTATGAAACATGCTCCGACAGTTGTCATCGTGACATGACAACGGTCAGAGCATGGTTATTCATCTCTAAGGTATGAAACATGCTCCGTCAGTCGTCATCGTCTCATGACAACGGCCAGAGCATGGTTATTCATCCCCAAGGTATGAAACATGCTAGGTCAGTTGTCATCGCCTCATGACAACGGTAAGAGCATGGTTATTCATCCCTTAGGTATGAAACATGCTCCGTCAGTTGTTATCGCCTCATGACAACGGTCAGAGCATGGTTATTCATCCCTAAGGTATGAAACATGCTCCGTCAGTTGTCATTGTCTCATGACAACGGTCAGAGCATGGTTATTCATCTCTAAGGTATGAAACATGCTCCGACAGTTGTCATCGTGACATGACAACGGTCAGAGCATGGTTGTTCATCTCTAAGGTATGAAACATGCCTCGTCAGTTGTCATCGTCTCATGAAAACGGTCAGAGCATAGTTATTCATCCCTAAGGTAAGAAACATGCTCGGACAGTTGTCATCGCCTCATGACAACGGTCAGAGCATGGTTATCATCCCTTAGGTATGAAACATGCTCCGTCAGTTGTTATCGCCTCATGACAACGGTCAGAGCATGGTTATTCATCCCTAAGGTATGAAACATGCTCCGTCAGTTGTCATTGTCTCATGACAATGGTCAGAGCATGGTTATTCATCTCTTAGGTATGAAACATGCTCCGACAGGTGTCATCGTGACATGACAACGGTCAGAGCATGGTTATTCATCTCTAAGGTATGAAACATGCCTCGTCAGTTGTCATCGTCTCATGACAACGGTCAGAGCATGGTTATTCATCCCTAAGGTATGAAACATGCTCGGTCAGTTGTCATCGCCTCATGACAACGGTCAGAGCATGGTTATTCATCCCTAAGGTATGAAACATGCTCCGTCAGTTGTTATCGCCTCATGACAACGGTCAGAGCATGGTTATTCATCCCTAAGGTATGAAACATGCTCAGACAGTTGTCATTGTCTCATGACAACGGTCAGAGCATGGTTATTCATCTCTAAGGTATGAAACATGCTCTGACAGTTGTCATCGTGACATGACAACGGTCAGAGCATGGTTATATATCATTTATGTATGAAACTTGCTTCGACAGTTGTCATCGTCTCATGACAATGGACAGAGCAGGTAAGAAACATGCACCGTCAGTTGTGATCTTTTCGTGACGACGGTCAGAGCATGGTTATACCTCATTCAGGTAAGAAACATGCTCCGTCCATTATGATCATCTCATGACCTTGTTCGGAGCATGGTTATACCCCTATTTTATAAGGAACATGGTAGTCTCATTACATCGGTAAGATAATGTTTATACATCTACCTGATGAGGTGCATGATCAGCCAGCTGTGATCGTAGTTAGAAAATGGTAATACCAATATCTGATTTAGAAATACGCTTATCCAGTTCTGACCGTCTCCTCACAACGACTTCAGAACATAGTTGTACGTTTATTATAAGAGAAACATGCCCATCCATTTGCCTTCATTCTATTACAGGAATTAGGACATGTTTCCATGCTAGCCTTATATGATATATGTGCAGGCGATTGCCATCGTCTGATCATAGTTAAAGAAATTAGCGCTTGTGAATGTCATCTTCATAAAGGAAATAGCAAATATGCTGATTCGTTTACAACTGCACATACGCCCAGGCTGATCTGAGTCTAAATGGAGGATTGAGGTCGGGCCACATTGTAGGAAACATGTGCGGATCCAGAGGGGGGACAGGGGGTCCGGACCCCCCTGAAAAATCACAAAAATATAGGGTTTCTGTACTATACTGGTCCGGATCCCCTGTAAAATCACACAGCTACCAAGCAAATCTTCAATGTTGGGCCACCAACGGCCCGCCATTTAAATGGCGTACCGCTGCTGGGCCGATGATGGCCCGCTTATATTGGTATTTGGATCATCTCTCCCATCATCAACAAAAGAAATACGTAGTCGAAGTTGGACCCCCTCTGAAAAAACTTTCTAGATCCGCGCATGGGAAATGATGTGCGATTATTTACATTAAGCCTCCATAGAGGCATCCATCCTCATTTCAGGCATCTTTAAATATGACCTCTACATAAAGTATTATCTTTTTTAAAAGCTGCATCTTGTTAAGCGCTATTAATAGACATTGGGTTTTTTGGCTGTCTATTTTTAAAACAAATGACGCATGCGCAGAAACGCACCATGCGGGGACCGTTGTCATTATCCCCTTCCCCAGAAAATCAGATTCAGCACCATTAGGGATCCCATATTATTTTTGCAATTTATCAAGTGTTACGGTATTGACATAATCGCTTTGGACAGAGGTTTTTTGGCAAAAAAATGCAAAAAAAACAAATGTAATGAAAAATCACATATTGAAACCTCCTACATTTACTTTGATAATGCTTTTATCAATACAGCCAGTTAAAATTACTGAGAAAATAACAGTTTTTTTTAATTTTTTCTTGTCGAAAGTTCAATTTATTCCGTGGGAGGAGCAAAAATGCCAAAAAATGGGGTTTTAATCAAATTAAAAATATATTTACACACCAATATTTTTCAGTTTTATCAGCTAGCCTTATTAAGTATGATCAGTAGTATTGTGTGAAGAAAAAAATTCATGATCATATCAGCGGTTTTCATAAGATATGAAACGGACAAGAATTTTGACGAATTTTGACAATGACTCACCTATGGAAAATAACCAGGTGTTTCTTTAAATATTTGGAGCAGTGTTATTAGACATAACACTTACATTGTACCCTAACCTAACCATAACCATCATTTAATATGGGTGTATAATTTTTGCATCACTTACATGTACCGTATGTTCAAGCATATTCTACCAATGAACACAACTAGTGTTGGGCAGATTCTAAAGTCCAGCCTTAGATTAAAGCAGGAACAACCTTAGTTTTTCAGTATCTTTTTAAAAAGTTGTATAACCTCGGTGCCAGAACATTCAAAGATAATTCTAGTCTTAAAGACATTTAGGCACTGTGTGTGAGGCACTCTACTTTATTATTTGCAAATAAGGAAACACCAGTATTATTTTAGTAAAACGGATTGCAGTACATTATCATAAGTTGGCCATTCATGCAAAATTGGAAAAAAATAGGATACATACTCGGTATAGAAGCGCCGAGAAATGTCTACCAAACGCATATAACATGCGCACCAGGTTAAATAAAAGTGAGCAGGCGTAAGAAATCAACTATTTGTAATTGGTTTTACTGGCAAAATAGGTTAGTAAATTGTCTAGTTCATTACAGCCTTAATCCTCTAGTATTATAGTGTCTGAATCTGTCAAACAGAATTACAACCAATGAATGACCCATGAGCCACTGTGCAGCAAGTTGAGAGACGTATCACGTGATAATGATATTACAGTAAAACCTCAAACATTATAACTTCGATTTTTTCGAAATACTCGCTTATTCGAAATAAATTTTGGACATACTAGATTCAGAGAATAAGACCTATTCAAACTATATTTAAACAACTGTCTATAATAACATTTGCTTCAGATGTGTCTTATTGAGACGCTTCTTTAACGTGCCCAAAATTTATGTTTGATAGAAAAAAAAAGTTTACCCCTGATAATAATTTTGGGAGGTTATATATTTTATGTCTACCCCCAATAGTTTGAACTACTAATTATTCGAAACAAAAGCTCCAATCAAGAGGACTTCGAACTTACGAGATTCGACTGTATTTCACCACAGTTGAGAATATAGGATTCGAGAGTGGGATTGAAAATTCTGTTCCGAGGATCACCGTTTGGCATTACAAGGCTTGCAGAGTCAGGGGCGAATTTAATTTTCCATCCTCAATCAAAACTATTTTTCTTAATTTGCTTAATATCATAAAATTATGCAAAGGCATACAGACGTTCCTGAATACGCTGAGATGCAACATACATGATGACGTCACTCTTGATAAGATAGCATGGGTAATCCCAAAGTTAATTTTCAAATGTCCGTATCCAGTGTAGTTCAGCATAACTGGAGTGCAGTGGCTAAGTGGTTGAGTGTGCAAATTGAGGTAGAGGTGTCCCTGGTTCGAGTTTCACTGGAGATACTATATTGTTACTGTGTCCTTAAGTTGGACCCTTTATCCTACGCAGAGCCCCTCTTTAACCTAGGACACGTCCCTGTGTGACTGACAACGTGTTTACTGGTACGTTAAGCATTCAACCGGAATATTTGATAGCGTGAGGGATTCAATTTGTGTATAGTCATGCCTTTAACAGAATGATAAACACGTGAGCCAGCTAACCAAATTGAACTATCACCATTAGAAGGACAAAAAGGTATTCCGTATGATTGTAATTTAAATAGCCTAAGCATCTCACCACTGCATTGGGACATTTGTGAATAGTCGGCAAATCAATGAATGCGTGAAGTTTATTCCTTCAAAGAGCTGTTTCACTAGTTCACTAGTTCACCAACAGCCAGCAAAGTACACAACATAACCCATTAACTGACTGTTGAACAATCACATTGGACCTTTAGGACCTTACGTTTAAAGAATCAAGCAGATGTATTAAACAGAATGTTGCTGACTTTGATTCTGACACAAGGTACACAAGGTACATGCACAATGTAAGACAGATTGAATCTTCCATCCATCCATTCATACTATAGTGTATACAATTAAGTATAGAAAGTTAGAATATATCCAAACACGTTCAGTAACAGTTTGTTTATACTATCTAACAGTAAAATCCTGGTATTATGTAAGCTGTCAGACAATCTCTTTAGACAAATGTTTGTGAACATAACTAAAAAAAACCATCAAAAAGCACTACTTACCTATGTTAAAGAAGCCTTTGACATCTTTGCTTTTACATGAATCAGGAACGCATAATCCCCAAGTCAGTTTCAGTTGGACTCCTCGAGTATCCTGAAATATATAATAAACAATTGGCTACAATGACAAAAGTGCAGAGCATACAAAAGGCCAAACGAAGGTAAGAGGGACCCAGCTGACCCCCGCCGAGTTTCACGGGGAAATTTGCCGTGTGCCATGTTCTCTTGGTCTTTCCTCTGGGTAGCGTTGGACTGTGGTTGGCGATTGTGACGATCCCTGGCCATGTTCACTTTAAATGTGTTGGTTCAGGTAACTCGAGTTACGCAGTATCTAGTGTAGATCGTGTTTGAACAATTTAATATTTGAGCCATGACATGTGATTTCCAACAATGTGGCATTTTGACAAGTGAAGACTCAGAAGAGCCTGTGCAGTCTCCTTTTAGGCTTAGAAACTCCAAAATTAATGATGTTCGCACTGAGCTTAACAGTCATAGAAAAGTTAAGCGACTATCAAAGGCTCTGATCAGACTGCGCGTATGCGCAGGCTGATCTGAGACTTTGCTGGTCACACATATCACATTGTTGGAAATCTCATGTTACGGCCCATTTATGGTTTTATCCATACAGACATGTCCATTAACCATTTGCATACAAATGGATTCTTCCTTCTGGTTTGATACAATAAACTTGGGATAGTCCATTGTACATACAATATATCTAGGAGTGTCAGGTTATAATTTTAAAAAAATGTATTCTTTTGTCTGAAGGTCTTTATAACCTCTACAAAGATTGTAGACCCTGATGAAATGCAACAGTATGCTGTATTCCATCTGGGTATTCACCGCTTGCAAAAAGACTCGTTTAGGGGTTTCCCGAATACAAAGGGTTATTGCAGGTCAAACTTTCTAGCTTATGATTATATAACTCAAAAGATTGTTTAACCTTCACAAACAGCGCAGATACTGATTAAACACTGGGTTGTCCATGTTTATAAAGACTTTAGGGGTGTCACGTTTCTTCATGCATTAATATTTGCCGGGTCCCAAGGAAGCTGTTTGAACATGAGGCATATAGGCCGAGTGGTCAAACAGCTACCTGAGGACTCAGCAAAGAAACAAATATGTGTGATGTGCTACCTTATTCCAACTAAATATATACTGAAAACGTCGTTAAAACATTACATTAAAATATCCCTTTTCTTAAACTGGATTTTTCAAAACAATATGAACTTACAAATGCCATAACGTCGTCACAACGTTATATAGCTGTACGAAACATTTTCGCGAAAAAAGCAACTGCGAAATGTACTTGTCTAATACACTTTCCATAAAAAAGGCATTCAAATATTTCAGGGCTCGTTTAAAGTATTGTCAAGTTTAAATCCATGTTCAAATAGCACGTGAAACTCATGATTTGAACATGGATTTGCGTTCGTTGGCTTCAAACAATAGGTTTTATGCAAGACTACACGTTCACATTATGTTCACTCAAGCAGGGCAATTCTACGCTGAAACGAAGTTCTAAGTGGCCACTTTTTCATTTTTTTTCTGATTTAGCGCTAATGATATTGAAATAAATTTTTGCCCAAATATGTGCATTTCAATGGACTATAGTCAAGTGGTGCTTTGGAAGAGTTCTCTATCACTTCATAATGTTTGGGCTCAAAAATGCAAATATCAAATTGTCGAAGAAAGTAAGGGTTTTGAGTGCAGTTTTTTTCGTAGTGAACTGATTTCAAACCCGTCTAGCCAACCTGAAAAAAACCCACCAAACCCCTGAATTTTTGCTTATGGACGATTTTTTATGATTTTTTTTTTAAAAAAGCTCATTTTCCGCATTTTCCAATATTTTCAAATAATCAACTGCACATACTAAAATCTTGTATGAATTTTATTTTATGTAATCATGTTAGATCAAACGTATTACAGCTTGATCAGCCTATTTTTTAACATTTATACTTTCAAGACTGTTGTCCATTTCCTGTTTTAACGTGAAAATTTAAAGGTCATTTGAGTAACATATGCAAAAGATATGTTTTATTTTTCAAAGTGAAACCTATTCATAATGAATTATCTCTGAAAATTTAAATGCCATGCCACAGATAATAAAGCGTACAGAGCAATGCAAAGTTGATGTGCAAATTGCATGGTTAAAGCTAACTCTTTGATTAAGCTGCTGATAGTGGTTGCCTTCATGTTAACGTAGATGAGAACTGTAGAAGAAAAACGGAGAGTTCAATTGCCACAAACATTTGATGTTTTTAAACCTTATATCACAGCTGTTATTAAAGCTTCAAGCTAATTAAAATATAAATGGATAACATATCTGAGGAATATTTGATATCACAGTAAAAAGTGTGACTTTTTTAATGAAGATACATTTACTCTGACTTCGTCTGTGCAAGATCTACCAGTCACTTTGAAATAGCATAATTTCAGAGTCTTCAAAAAGCCTTGAAAATTTTAAAAGAATGATGTTTACTTTCTGAACAGTCGCAAAAAATGTGTAGGTGGCCACTTATAACTTCGTTTCTGTGTATGAGGATATGAAGAGAACAAACAGCAAAACATGAGGAAATTGCACTCCTACAATACAGAGTTACCATTTGCTTTCTGCTGGCAGTTTCATGGCTGTCGATGTACCTAATGAAGTCGTAAAATCAAGTGCTCTGCTGTTAAGCAATTTATCCACAATTAGATAGCTGCAGACCACATCTAAACGTGTTCCTTATTTCGAGTTGTTTTATGACTCAAAAGCGTTATCGACTGATGTTGTATTTCCTAAAGTAGGATAAGCCATTCACAAGTTCATTTGTAGAGCAACTAATAGCAGATGTCAACAATCGAGTGTCACCTTTCAACAATGCCACGTCCTTCAATAGCCCCCCCACCCCATTTATCCCCATCTTCCCTTTGATATAGTAACTGGCCCATAATTTGTTCGTTTAAGTCCTTGTCTTTTGGTATCATTTTACTGTCTATAAAATTGTGCAGTGTAATTTAGACGCATTTTACTAATGCATGTACTTACAAGAGCAAGCCAAAACGTGTTTTACAATACTTATTTTCTGCGATGAGTTATGCTTGTATTACGACATATAACGACGCCAGACGCTGCAGTACACTCCTTATAGGGGTTCTATTAGATATGCTTATTTTCTGCGATGAATTTATGATATTTCTCTCAGTCTGTAGTACGACACTTGTCTTTTTGACCACAGTGCAGACATAATCCATATAAATATTTTGACGTCTGTGAGGGTTGAACACACGAATGCGGCGTGCGCGCCTAGAACTGCAACGTCTGACGTCCTTAACCATGACACCGCCGAGACATCCCAAAAAAGAATGCTCAAATAGCGCATATAACGACGCCAGACGCTGCAGTACACTCCGTATAGGGGCTCTATGAGTTATGCTTATTTTTTGCGATGAATTATGATATTTCTCTCAGAGTGTAGTACAACACTTGTCTTTTCGACCGCAGTGGATGCCTCGTTGGTGTAATGGTTGAGGGCGTCAGACGTTGCAGTGCTAGGCGCGCACGCCGCATTCGTAGGTTCAACCCTTACAGAAGTCAAATTATTTTACAATATTTTTTTGAAACTTCTGCAGAATCACAGGAAATGACATGCGGTTGTGCACCATCAACGGAATCATAGCTTGTAAATAAGTCGCCTCACGTCGAAAAATAGCAGAGTGACATGTGCGCCCATTGAAGACTCTGATCAGCCTGGGCAAATGCCCAGGCTGACCAGAGTCTTCACTGTTCGCATGATGATAACATGGCCCCTAAATATCAAAAGAGCGCAAATGAGGAATCTAATGGCCAGTGAATTGTGAGTCTTCTCTGTGCGATCATGTAGTTTTTTGCTGTTTTCTCATGAGGCGGCCAAGACTCTAAACTTGTTTGTAGATCAACTGAAGACGGTCAAGTTTACCAATTACAGATTGAAAATTGCTGCTGGACGAAATCTGTCCTATAATTATCTATGCTTAGGAGAGATTCTTTATTTCTGCAGACATTATTAGCTTATTAGGTCTCGAACATGGGTTGGTACATGTACGTACAGTAAACTCTGTCTTAAGCGGCCACTAAGAAATTTACAAAACACATAATCTTAATGATAGATGGTAGCTTAATGAAGGTCAAAAGCATTTGCAGAATGCTCCCCTTGGAGCATTCTGCAATACTGTTGACCTGTATTAAGCGATAATCGGTCTTGAAAATCAATTTTGTCTTATTTTTGAGTGGCCGCTTAAGACAGGTTTTACTGTACACATAGATTTCCATCTAGTGTTTGTTTGTTTGAATTTATGCTTTACGTCCCAAAAACAAATTTTCAGTAATCTCAGGACGTTTTATCTGTTTTTGTGGGTTGAATCAAAATTAAGAAGCGAATAAAAGGTTCTTGCTCAAGGACACAAAGCAGTTACTATGATTAGTGGTCGAACTAGCGACCCTCGATCCCAGGTCGAACACTCTACCACTAAGCCACTACGAGCTCCTTCGTTTTCTGGGTGTCAATCTAAATGGCATTCAAACTTCATTTTCCTAGAAAATCAAAAAAATTATTGCAAAATACATCAACTGTTGCAGTTGTTGGTTTTCCCTGTTTCAGAATCGTGTCGCATGAAGAATATTCAAAATACAGTTACATTAGAGTGAAACTTTTAAGCGTCCACTCATAAATAGACAAAACAACGGTCTTAAAGACAAGTTGCAGCTTAGCGCATGTAAAAAAGTTTTGCAGAATGCTCCACCAGAGCCAATACAATACTGCGACCTGCGAATATGGTCTGAAAACATATTTTGGAGTCTTTTTTGAGAGACTGTTTAAGACAGGGTTTACTGTATTATCATATCCTCTGCTCACTTATTTCCAAAAATGACTCGCTCAAACATGAATATTGCACCGGTCTACGCCTAGGCCTATTTGGACTATTGCAAGCAATCTTGTTACTACTGCATACGCGAGCATAGAATGCTCAGACAAGTGTGCGCATATGCGCTGACTCGCCAGAGCCTTCGCTACTGGCAACAAAGTGTGGATGTAAATTATAGTGTACGACAAAAATATAGATTTCTAGAACTAGATTCACTCGATGCGTTTATTGGAAGTATTTGTGCTTATGTGATAAGTACCAAATTCTCTGCTGGCGCAATATTGTGCTACGCGACAGCCCTTAAACAGACCCTAGCAACACTTACCACGTTCAAACTTTTAATAAGTTCATCAGATATCTTGATATCGGCTCTACAGAAGCGTGTCCCGAAAGTCCTCACTCGGGTGATTCCGCCAGCTACATCGTAATGTTTCTCGACTTGCGGTTTTGCATCATAGCACTGGTCGTATGACCCGATGAAATAAAAATGTCCCTTCTGTACCCCACTCTCAACTTTACCAGTTGCGTCAAACACTGAAATCAAAATAAACAGAATAACGTGAGATTGGGCGTTAGAAAGAGAATGTTTTCTAATCCATTAGTTTAAACAAAGGCTTTGGGTGCTTCATAGTCCCGTAAACAGTGATTATGTGTTTATTTATTGATACATGTAACACACACGCATGCACGTACGCACATTCCTCCCCCCCCCCTAAAAATAACAAAAGCAAAAAAACAAACAAAAAACAAGACAACAACAGTAACAATAACAATATGGCACCACACTTGAAAAGGGCAACCGCCAATCCAAGACAAAAAGTAGAGAGTTCCTAAAACTAAGACAAATCCATTTTGACATTATCATATGTACGCAACGTTGTCGTTCCCCGAAAATCTGTAAACGACTAGTGGTTTATCGATTTCATTGCATGGCGGACGCGACGTCATATGGTAAATTTCGTTTAAACTCAACTTTAATGTTTTTAACAATCATTTTCGAGTGTTCCTTTTTATCATTAATTTAACTAAATGTGTTACTGATTTAAGTTAGCAGAGGAAACTTAGCGCCAACTTGCCCTAAATGTCTCGATCTTGTGGCGCTAACAGATGCTTATAAACAGACATGTAGATTTTGAAAAATATTATAAAGGACCGCTGACCATGCCTACATGTATTGCCGCATATGATTTTTAAACATATATAGTTGGACACATACTTAACTCTTCATTATACTTGTATAAGTTCGCATTAAGTCCCTTTGTATGGTTATTGCATTTTGGTCCCTATCCCTGGGCTCCTATTGCAGTAAACGAATGTATAATGTTTGGACTGGAATGGCCAATTTTTATATTAAAAAAACCCATATAAAACATTAGCCGCCCAGCTCGAGTCCCAACAAATCCTTTTGTAGATAAATGTGATTAATTATTTTGCAAAATGTATGTGAATCATGAGTATGTTGGAACTTGGGATATCACAACTTTACAGCCAGAAAAGTGAAGTCCAGGCATATCAGAACATAAGTATTCACATTTTATGTGTCTTGTTTTTTTTAACATCATGTTAAAATCAATACCAGTTAAGGTAAAGAAGAAGGCAAAGATCATGAATCGATACAATCAAGTTCCGCACTAGGCCCAGCACACCATCTGGGGAAATGAAAAAACACAAGAAAACATCACATACTAGAGAACCAAGAAGTCAGTCTTTTCCCAGCAGGTGAACACAGGGCTTCAGCCAATAACGTTAATGCTCTAGTTTGAACAAAATCTGGCCATTGGTTAAGGCACATAATGCTGATAAGGCTTATTCGTAAGAGTTATATGACTTGGCTACCTTGAAAACTAAGTCAATGTCATCAATGTCCTGTAATTTCTTAAGGTCCTCCTAATGCTGATTTTGTACCAGTTAGGTCAGAAATTGGCATTTGGCTGAGAAGATAGACTGCAGACAAAGTAAGAAAGAGGACAAGGGTCAGAAATCGATACAACCAAGCACGACACCTGACCCAGAATACCACTGGGAAAGTGACAATTAGACATCACAAACGAGAGCCAAGAGGTCAGCCCTTTCCCAGCAGGTGACATCAAGGCATCAATAAACAAGACAGAAATAACATAAATGATCCCCGAAAGAAATACACGATTTTTCAGAAGTTTGAACCGTTATTTTTCGTAAACCATAAAAAATAATTGACTAAAATAGTACTTAACTTTAAGGAGGCATTGTAATATTAGGCCCTTAAAATTTACCGTGCATATTTTTGGAATGCAGGCAATTGAATAATGACTAATTGACTAATGTGTTTTACATTCTATACAAAGTCACATTAACAAAACTGAAAAAAAAGTTATTTGGTCAACGATATCTGCGCCACCATAGTGTATGCAAATGTACTTGCTTCGAAATGAATGTCAATGAGATGCATTTTAAGGGACCACATCGGCTCCTTTTTGTGTTCAGACACCCTTTTACTCAAATAATATTACTGGAACAAATATTACAATTATTCAAAATGGCGGAATACCAGATGGTTCCGATCGATATCTGCGCTGTAACGTAGGTTGTTCCCCTAAACAGGGATTTTCGAAAGTCTACATACGTGATAGGGCTGCATGTTTTTATTGCACTGCATTTTGTACATGTTGTTTGCAAGCTGCGGTTTTTCCCCGCCTAGACCGCTTGGAAACATAATAAACAGCAGTAGATAAGCGCAATGCAAATTATTTGCATTGCGCTTATCTACTGGTGCTTAGTAGTTAAACTAAGATGATAACATGACAACTTAATGCACTTTTTCAACTATTTTTTTAAACAAAGCTTTAAATAGGGTCGATTGGTTTTAAGGTAAGCATACGATAATTTTCCTATATCCTATTTCCACACTGCCCTAGTGCCTTACAAATCCTGGATTACGGGCAACATGAAAAGAATGTGCTAAGTCATTATAACGAAACGCTGCAAAAAGAGATATGCGAGCATGCATGCTTAGACACTAGGAAAATACACTTTTGCTAATATCAACATAAGCAAATCAACTAATTTTCACGAATTCCTTTGCTTGAGAATCCAAAATCTCCATAAAGATTACTTATTTAAACCTTAGAGCAGTGTGCTTAGATGTTTTAACTTAATTTCCAACCCATATCTATTTGAACCGGTTTATTTCCGTTTTAAGTGTAACTGGCTGATAGTTCTCATATGTATTTAAATTTAGCAGTATATTTTCTAAGCGAAACAGTGCACAATTTGGTCAGATGTCGCGCCCAATAAAATGGACGCAAGGCTTATTTTGGTTAGGACTAAATACCATTTGAACTTCTCAGAAGCTAAAGATGTTGAGTAGATACGTATAATTATTTTTTGTTCTTTTGTGACGAAGATGTCTTATGGTACAAATCTGGCTTGGTTGTCAGGTGGGCAAGTTTGGGTAAGCAAACACAAACATACACACAAAACAAAATATAACAAAAGCACAAAAAACAACAAAAAAAAGTTGGGCAACTCTAACGATATGCATAAATCCAAGATAGCCGCCATATACAAAATAAGAAAATTTCAACCGCCATAGAATGGTGTAAATGTACAATATGTTTGTCTAGGGGTTTTGGTATGCGGAATCAAATTCTGGTGTATTTTTGCACTTTGCAAATTATTGAGTCGGTGCATAAGAGTTTGGTACTAATCGTATTTGCGACCAACGAACATTCCAACGAGGCTGCGCATCAAATCGGTCTTTCTCTCCACCATGCAAAAAAGTATGCTTTAGAAAGTATGAATGAGAAGGGATTTTCAAACATAGCACTGGACAGATTTGTCCACATGGTATTTGGGTTGACCATGACTTAACGCATCCTCAATGATTACCAATTGCAAAAGCTCAAGTTTTCCCCCTGATATTGACGAACAAATTAGTCCCCGATAAGCAATACGCAAGTACAATGCTATTCAAGGTCTTAACTTTCTGCATCCCCTTAAACAGGAGACATCTCAGCTAATAGTTTTAAGAAAACAACATGGGTTGTGAATTATAAGTTTTGGTGAATAAATCTGTAAACCAAATGCAACAATAAATTTATTCACGAATTACAGTGCATATTTTATATCGAAACGTGAAGGTAATTCATGGGTCATTTTATTTTGATTTGGGTGGCATATCTTTGTATCCTAGTGAGATTATATAATACTGCGTAATGTAGAGAATCTATCAAATAGACTTTGTCGCGAGAAAACCTGATTTTGCTGCATTCGAACAACAAAGGCGTAGACCAGACTGCGCACTCGCATAGTTTGATCAGCGCCTTTGTTATCCGCTCGCTGGAGGGAATCATAGCTAAACTTACTTAATGGAAATTTTAAATATTCTAGCTAGCCACTGTAGCTTAGCAAGTAGAATGGTGTCTTATCTCTTCCAAAAACCCTAAGTCAGGTTTTCTCTGTTCATGCCCAGTTGGTCTCTCTACTGCTTATCTGCATTGTCAGACGTGAAAAACTCTAGACAAAATTGACAAAGTAATCCAAATCCACAAAGATCAAAAGAGTTATCTTGTCAAATATTTATCAAAAGTGCATGTTTATATTTGTAGACGGATGGCTGAGAATGGGTTTGCTCCCCCCCTAGGGAATTTTGCAGACATTTCCTATCTTGTAGAGAATTGAAAGTCGAGTCTTTTCAGAGATGTTTGCACTCTGTGCTCCGGGGCGTTAGTCTGTAAGAGCCTGTAACATACGTTACTTAATCAAACTAAGAAAAAGTAAATTGAAAGTTTGGGCTACAAATTAAAGACGTTAAATATTTATTTTTAAAAATCATTCATATAGTCTGCATACTGGATATCTTAACTACGTATGACAGCCATTTGAACAAAATTGCGGCTTCCTAAGGTGTCATATGCGTTACATAAATCAGATAACCCATTAAAATTTGCAAGTGTGGCTAACATCATTTACATTCACAATCTCTCTGTGTGTTTTGCAAAATGTTTTTAACCATGTCTGACTAGCTTATGCAATTGGATAACAGAAAAATTAAAGTCTGCCTCCCTAGCTTAAATATTTTTTTCTGAAATAAGCAATTAAACAACCCTACCCCTACCCAGTTTTAAGGTGAAATGTTTGGTATTAAAACTAAAGTAAAAGTAGTTAAAAATATTTGCAGTTGATGAATGTGTTTCATTGTTTGGGATTTATTTGCTTATATGAAAAGACACACAAATCTGCAAGTTTGTTGCAAAATTTTTAATATCAGAGGCTGTAACATATGTTACCTGATGTAATAAATGGGCAAGCTCATTGTCTTTACGTAAGGTATGCCTAAAAATGTTTTAATCTCCTCGAGGGAATTTTGCAGACATATTCCTTCTTATAGTACAACTCAAGTTGCATCGAATAAGGGATGTTTGCACTCTCTACGTTGGGGCGTTAGTCTCAAACAGCGTGTTACATGCGTTACTATATCAAATAAAGGAAATGTAGTTTGAAAGTTTGAGCTAAAATTGTGAAAAAACTCGCAGCTGTTGGATATCTTACATTGTTTAGGGGTTTTAAACTGGCTCCTATGATAAAGACTTATAGATCTGCTAGTTGTCATCAAGTTTTAAAGATCAGAGAGCGTTACATATGTTAGCGTGATAAGTAAAATCATCAAACAGTATTTTGACATCAAGCTGAGTAAGGGCCTGCTCCATCCTAATCCCCTTTGGAATTCTGCAGACAAATTACATCTTATGTAATCATTCAAGGTGCATTTAATAAGAAATGTTTGCACTCTGTAAGTCGGGGCGTTAGTCTGTAACAGCTTGTTACATATGTTACTATATCAATTTGAGAATAAGAAATTTGAATGTTTGAGCTACCAAAAGAAGACATTAAAATTATCTAATAAATTGACATTCTTATAGTCTTTATACTGGATGTCTTTACTACATATGGAAGCTGTTTAACATTAATACGGCTAACTGTGGTGTTATGTGCGTTACATGAACCTAATTATAATTTAAAAGCTATAATCGTGGCTATCGTCATGTAGTTAAACAACTACTATGACTTGGTTCCAACTGTTTTATAAGGTTTTACAAACATATACTCAATTGATGAATAAGAAAAACCAAGTTTGCTTTTCTATCTTAAATATATTGTCTTATAGGAGCTAATACACAGCCCTACTCCCAGTTTTACAGAGAAGTGAATTTTGTTATTACCGTTTAAGTAAAACACATGAAAGCGATTACAGCGTGTGGATATTTTTCATTTTCTTAGTCTGTCTTGCTCATATATCTACAAGATGTCATTAAGTTAAAGATCAGGACACTTAATGTGTACTTATAAGTCTTTGGTGCCAGAACACTAGAAATTATATTCATTTCTGATTATCAAGCCCATGGACTGGTGTTACAGATGTTATCAATGACCTTTTGGACACATTTCCTAATACTATGCATATAATTCTTAATATAGAGCCACAAATAGAAAAGATAGTTTTACATTTTTACAAGAAAATACAATAAATGAAATGGTCCAAACTATTTCTCATCGATTTAGCACACATGTTCAACGTTTGTCGTTGTCTGCTTCTGTGGTAATCATTATTATCACACGCCTCCTTGCAACTAGTAGAATCATCACACAATATTTCAATCATTTACTGTTATTCAATTTTACGACCAGTCCACTCAAAATTGATGAGCCATTATCAACTTTCCAATTTTTGCCATTTTTCAGCGCAGTTCATTAAAATAATTTCCCATTATAAAAAGATTGGCTATAACATTAATGTATTGCAACAGACTGCATGCTTGGTTGTCAACCCAATCACAGTTGGCAACTTTGCTTTCCTCTTTAATTGCACGCCGGTGGGTCGGACTTCAGACTCTATGATGGTTCTGACTTAAAGACTTATCTATTGATGAGATGGTAGGGGCCTGATGCTTTGGCTGTTTGTCGGGCCCACTGGGGTTTACCTGTTGGATTTCTTTTGCTCCGGTATTCAGTTTAATTTACTGTTGAGTCCTTATCCTTGCTTTATCTCCTTGTTATATCTTGATTTATATGTTTTAGGAGATGATGCATTGATAAGTTAGGGGTCTTTCATGCAAACCAAATATCTATGTGTCTTGATCCACATCTGAATTAAGGGTGAGGTTGGCGCCGTTAAACCGGTTTAAGCCCTCCAGTAAAATATTTTACTGACCGTTCCAAGGCGGTACTTCTTTTGTGGATCTTTTATGTCTTTGTTCTGTCTTGTGTTTGCTATGTTTTGTGCGCGTCTGTTTATATGTGCTTCGTGGTCACCTGCTGGGAAAGGGCTGACCTCTTGGCTCTCGTTTGTGGTGTCTTCTGTGAGTTTGTCACTTTCCCATTGGTATGTTGGGTCAGGTGTGGTACTTGATTGTATCGATTCCTGATCTTTGCAACCTTACTTACTTTGGAACATTCGGAAACTGATATGAATTCCTAATAGTTGGCTCTTTGAGTATATGTTTCAAGTGATACTCTGCAAATAAGAGAAAGACATAAGCTTTACAAGGAGGAAAACTATGCCAGACCAATGAGTACCTGGACTGATGTACCTTGATATTTTTGTGATAAAGAATCATATCTTAGCTTGTTAACTTTTATAAATGTAGCCTTTCCATACATGCAAACCCACATATTTTCATCTAATAATGTCTCTGCAGTTATTATCTTTCCCCAAGCATTCAAAAACTTATTGAAGACTTAGTACTTCTGAAGTGCTGAAACCGAGGTAACTCTTTCCCTTCAGATAAACGAACTAGATGTATAACAGCAGGTAAAGCAATGAAATGCAGGATGAACAGAGCGCAAATTAGACCCTTTCAATTCAATGATTCACTAAGTTTCTAAGATAAGAGCGCTTATTAAAGGATGTAACATATATAACTCGTCATAATAAATGAGCAAGGGCATTGTCGTGACATCCTTTTTGATTACACAGTCAGAGGCAAGTGTTTTCAATTTCAGTGTTTTCAATGGATCAATACATGAGGCACCTTATCAACTTGTTTACTCTGTATAAATCTTCCATAGAGCATAATATAGAACTACTGGTTATTCCATTCTACCTATAGTCCACTTTCCTTCTTTTGAATGCAACAGCTAATGATATGGCTGCAAAAACTGAGAAATCATAGATTTAACATTATTTTAAGACATGCTTCAATGTACTGACATCAAAAAACAACCAACTGCAAACATAATTGATGGCAATGTTCAACTTCATATTCTTTCTCTTATACCAGATAACTTTCAAGGCTTAATTTCCAACCCATATCTAAGCACCAAAAGACTGGATAGGTTCCATGGCAAATGATGCAAAAAAGCAGCCTATCAAATTTCTGTTTGACAAATGTCAGAAATCTTAAAGTATTCTTAGAGGTACACGGTAGAGACATAGATTTTGCAAAATCAGAGCAAAGTTATCATTTGACTAGCACGGATGCAGAGGCAGCTGCAGTTAGATTGCTCTTGCCACTTCAATGGAAGAGATATATACCAGAGTCATACTCCATTGTATACATATATATGAAATGGCATTAAACCCATATTTAATCAGGTGTTTGATCCCATGACACTGACATGCTGTTTCTGCTTTTGAAGAATGCTAAGGATTCAAGTTTGGTTGAGTCAAGTTGTTTGATGCTGGCACTGGCCACACATACAAAGAAAATTAAGTCTTTTGATGGCTAAAGAGGAGGATCACACGAAATGCTTATAAGCGATGTTTGTCACAATTACCAATTTTAAAAAGTAATCTTAATTAATGTAACACATATAACACCATAGGAAGCTGTATATTTGTTAAAAAATCTTTTCTTATGTATCAAAGGTATTCAGCATGCAAACTACATGAATAATTTAAATAAATAGATAGTTTTATGTCTTCTTTCTGTTTCTCAGACTGTCAATTCATTTAATTCTTAAATTGATATGGTAACATACGTATCATACCATTACAGGCTAACCCCCTAGTTAATAGAGTGCAAACATCTCTTATTTGATGCAGCTTGAATTGTTCTTTAAGGTAGGATATGTCTGCACAATTCCCAAAGGGGTGGAGAGGAACAGGGTTGTACTCAGTTTGCAGTCCTAATACAATACCATGATTCTACTGGTTGTGATGAGATGGGTGATTATTTTGCAATAGAAGCAGACACAATGATAGACATTGTGAGGGTGACTTGAATAAAGATTGTTTTTGAATAATTTTATTTAATAGGAATATTTATTGAAAAGTGTCATTTAAATGAGAACTATTATTTTCTATCTATATGTCTATATATTTTAGTATTATAGACATTAGGAAATATGTGATTAAAAAGGTTATATATAACATAGGTAACACAATTCAAAGGGCTTGTTATCAGCAATGACTGTAATGACTAAGACTAAGGCACCAGAGGCTAGAGATTAATAGGAAAACATGTGAAAAACGGTATTTTTCTGAAATATCATCTCTTACTTCCAAGAAAATTTCCTAGCTCATTCATTATGCTATGTAACACACGTTACATACTTTAATAAGTGCTCTGATCCTGATGTCAAACTTGCAAATGTATGATTCTTTATTGCATTAGCAAGACAGTGCCAAAAATGTAAGATATCCACGAGCGTCAAATATTTTCATATATTTTTCTTCAATAATAGATACCAAAAATGGATACTTAAAATTGGGGGTAGGGTTGTTTAATAGCTCATATAAAACAATGTATTTGAGATAGAAAAGCAAACTTTGTTTTTTTCTATTAGTCAAATAAGTATTTTAGTAAACTAAGATTAAAAACACTTGTAAAAATGCACAAATCTTCTGTAAAATGAATGATGTTAGTCACGATTTCAACTTTCAAAGGGAAATTTAATCTATGTAACGCATATAACACCATTGAAGGCTGTAATTTTGTTAAAAAATACTGCTTTTATGTAGCTTAGGCATCCAGCTTGCAAACTACATAAGAAATTTGAATAATTAGATGGTTTAATGTCTTCTTTCTGTAGCTCAAACTTTCATTTTGATTTTTTCCTTAGTTTGTTACAGTAACATATGTAACAGGCTGTCAGAGACTAACGCCCCGGAGCACAGAGTGCAAACATCACTTAAAAAATGCGGCTTGAAATTTCCTTCAAGATAGGATATGTCTGCGAAATTCCCTATGTGGGGGGAGCAGGACCTTTTTTAGCTCGAAGTCTATTGGGTTTAGTTTGGAACAGTGACCTATACAATATATAGGTTACTGTTTGGAAGTTATTGTGCTTCTAAAACTTAAAAAAGCAGTATTCTCCAATAAACAGGGCTGAGTAACGACTAATAATCTAATTAACATAGATATTAAGGAGTTGTATTATAGAAACTATCTATTTATCACTTAATTTTTGTGGCTTACTAATCCCAGACCTCATAGAGAGATTATACATTTAGCACTATAAATTCTTCGTTAACTCTTTCTACGATCTTTCTTCCAATGAGCATTGCCAAACTAATCAAATATATGAAAATAGTTACCCTAATTAGGCGCTTTAGCCTTCGTGGCAGGTAAATCTGAGCGAACGCTAACACTAGTCTCTCTCTCTCTCTCTCTCTCTCTCTCTCTCTCTCTCTCTCTCTCTCTTAGAACTTACTATCCAATGCCCATTTCTTCATGGCAACCAGCGAATCCACTGTATCCATGGAATCTGTATAGCATGCATCATCCACCTGGCCTGGGGGCATGTTAGGAACCAGCTGTCGGATTATTCCACCACTCAACACTCTCTGTGTGAGTGGCAACGTGCCTATAGACTCTAACACGCTCGGCCAAGCTGACATTGGAGGCAATGTGCCGTTTGATTGTTTCATGACCTGCGAAAATATATACGAACTTTGGCCTGAGGACATATATACTTTTTCCTTCCATTTTTCCAGCCAAACGCAGCTGAAAATTTCGTCTGTTGTACCTTTTTGTTGTGACAACATACAGTAAAACCTGTCTTAAGCGGCCACTCAAAAAGAACACCAAAATTGGTTTCCAATACCGATTATTGCTTAATGCAGGTCAAAAGCATTGCATCTGCAATACTTTCGACCTTCATTAAGCTACAATTTTCCATTAAGACCTTTGTTTTCTCAATTTTTAAGTGGCAACTTAAGACAGGTTTTACTGTATAACTTTTAACTTTTTTTTCAAAACTTTTTATCATGTTTGAAGTAGTATGAAACAATGAACCAAGATCGGACTGCTCCATGAGCAACAGTTTGACCTTGGTCCACACTTTTTTGCTATAATCATATTTTACACGATGCAAAAAGTGCCTGTTAATGCCACGACTGCAACATTATATCACTTTAACAATAAACTGATATTAACCCTTAAAGCGCCAATCACGACTGCAGCAGACGACAAATTTTGATACATCTTCCCAAATTTTCCGAAAAATAAGGTATGCTATTATATAAGAATCGTCTGCCAGTAGACGATCTCATGAACTATCATGCCTTATTAAAAGCGACGAATTTTGAAATTCTTGTCTGTTGCAAATGATAGGTGGCGCTTTACGGATAAACTTGCAAGCAAAGACATAAGGTTATGATAAAGTAATCAATTTAATTACAAATACTTTGGGATTAGTTGAACTACATTTCAAAAACAACAACATGGATAAAGAGACTTTAAATTACGTTATGTTCTGTCACAATTAGTTTATTACACATCTTTCTCATAATTTGTAAACTTATATGCCATTGAATAACTTTTTATATTGTTGTTTTTAATCTTAGGCCCCGTTCACATGCACACATTTACTTACGTAAGTAAAGTTACTTACGTAAGCAAATTTACTTACGGTGCATGTGAACGCACTTACTCACGTGAGTATAAATACTCCTGGAGTAAACTGGGGTAAGTAAAAGTATATTTGCACCACCTCTGGAGGTCATGCAAAAGTATATTTACTTATAAGTAATTATACTCCATGAGCAAAGTATGTCATGTGAACAGACCTCAGATTTACATATGTAAGCAAATTGATGTTTCTTGAATATTTCGGCGCCCCTGTAAAATGGTCTTGAACTATTCTAGAATAGCTCTAGAATTTTATAGAACAGCGCTCAAGAACTACTCTTAAACTGTTCTAGATATGTTCATGAACGTTTATGGGACGGTTGTAGAACCTTATATGGAACACTATTTTGTTCTACAATTGTTCTAGTGAGGGTCTTAAAGATTTGTTCTAGAAAAAATCTAGAACTAGATAAGTTTTAGAACATACCTTTAGAACTCTTCTGGAACATTTCCAGAAAAAATCTAAAGAATTGTCCTAAAATAGTTCTAGAACAAACCTTAAGAACTTTCTGGAACTATTGTAGAATAGCTCTTATAAAAATGTCCCACATAACATTCTATAAATGTTCCTGAATTATTCTAGAACATTTTAGAATGTTTTTAGAATATTTCCAGAAATGTTTAAATGGTTTGTTAGAGCTATTATAGAACAGGCGTTTAAATCTTTCTCGAACAACTGTAGAACACCTCTCCAAAATATGTCCCATATAATGCTCTATAAATGTCCCTGAATTATACTAGAATATTTTATAACAGTTTCAGAACAATTTCAGAAATGTTCTAGTGGTTTGTTCAACAACATTTCTAAAAAAAATGGACTTTTCTGGAACAATTGTAGAACACCTCTCATAACACACATTTTCCCTAGCCCCAGCGATCGCACAGGTAGAACAATTCTATGATATGTCACCTTTATATATCTAAAATACTGATGACATGGCATTAAACCCAAAAAAGAAATTCCAAAGTGCCTTCCATGTTCATATAAACTGAAGAAGCATTACTATTGAAGAAACCAAACAGAGGCCCTAGTTGGTCTGAATGCTGTCAGTTATTGCCACCAAGTTACCACACCGATTTTAAATTATTGTCTTACATTTGCTCGAAAAAACACACAAAAATGCAACCCTTAGGAACCTTAGAAAATGTGATTCAAATCTGCTCACTGTCTTGGACAATAATACTATCATATTTGCTATATAGTAATGCCGCATAAATGTTTTTGAAGAGCCTTCATAATCCCTCCAATTCTGGTAGCCATGTTTTCCGAACAAACATAGGTTTAGAACAAACATAGGTTCAAAACAGTTCATGAATTTTAGTTCTTTAATACAATTTCCTTTATTCTGTACCATTGATCATAAGTATATGCCACTTTAACAACATCCGTCCACCACTCATGAGATTGCTCTTTCGTCCCAATAGTTTTTCGTGCAAGACCAGTGCACAAATAACATGGCAGCTGTCATCAACAGTCTGTACATGCCTGCTGAACAACAAGTGCGTGTACCTTTTAAAATACTTATGTGGACACTATTAGCATGTGAACGCAGATGAAATATACTTTTACTTACGTGTGTATGTTTTCTCCATGAAGCAAAATACTTACAGGTGTAAATTTTGTGCATGTGAATGGGGCCTTAGGCCCCATTCACTTATTTACTTACGTAAGTAAAGACACTTACGTAAGCAAATTTACTTACGGTGTCATGTGAACACATTTACTTACGTGAGTACGAATACTCCTGGAGTAAACTGGGGTAAGTAAAAGTATATTTGCACCACCTCTGGAGGTCATGCAAAAGTATATTTACTTATAAGTAATTATACTCCGTGAGCAAAGTATGTCATGTGAACAGACCTCAGATTTACATATGTAAGCAAATTGATGTTTCTTGAATATTTCGGCGCCCCTGTAAAATGGTCTTGAACTATTCTAGAATAGCTCTAGCATTTTATAGAACAGCGCTCAAGAACTACTCTGAAACTGTTCTAGGTATGTTCTTGAATGTTTATGGGACGGTTGTAGAACCTTACATGGAACACTATTTTGTTTTACAATTGTTCTAGTAAAGGTCTTAAAGATTTGTTCTAGAAAAAATCTAGACATGGAAAAGTTCTAGAACATACCTTTAGAACACTTCAGGAACAGTTCCAGAAAAAAATCTAAAGAAATTGTCCTAAAATAGTTCTAGAACAAACCTTAAGAACTTTCTGGAACTATTGTAGAATACCTCTTATAAAAATGTCCCATATAACATTCTATAAATGTTCCTGAATTATTCTAGAACATTTTAGAATGTTTTAGAATATTTCCAGAAATGTTTAAATGGTTTGTAAGAGCTAGAACAACTGTAGAACGCCTCTCCAAAATATGTCCCATATAATGCTCTATAAATGCCCCAGAATTATACTAGAATATTTTATGACAGTTTCAGAACATTCCATAAATGTTCTAGCGGTTTGTTCTACAACATTTCTAAAAAATTGGACTTTTCTGGAACAATTGTAGAACACCTCTCATACCACAAATTTTCCCTAGCCCCAGCGATCGCACAGAAAGACTTACAATTCTATTATATGTCACCTTTATATATCTGAAATACTGTTGACATGGCATTAAACCCAAAAAAAGTAATCCCAAAATGTCTTCCATGTTCATGTTGGTAAAATATAAACTGAAGAAGCATTACTATTGAAGAAATCAAACAGAGGCCCTAGTTGGTCTGAATACTGTCAGTTATTGCCACCAAGTTACCACACCCGACCGATTTCAAATTATTGTCTTACATTTGTTCGAAAAAAAAACACACAAAAAAAAACCAGCAACCCTTTGAAACCTTAGAAACTGTGCTTCAAGTCTACTCACTGTCTTGGACAATAATACTATCAAATTTGCCATATAGTAATGCCATATAAATGTTTTTGAAGAGCCTTCATAATCCATCCAATTCTGGTAGCCATGTTTTTAGACCATCCATCTGGTTATGCTATGCTTGTTCTTGATGTGTTCTAAACAAATTCCAGAATAACTTTTGAACATTTGCAGAACTTACTAAAGTACTAAATAAGTTCTAGAACATAGTTTGAAGAGTAAATGTAAATTTATTTTGCCCTTGACAAACCCCAAAATGTTCTTGAAAAATTTAAGCCAATTCGTAGAATTCACTAGTTCTAAAATAGTGAGAAAATGTTCTAGAACTTAATTTGAATCACTTTTTAGAAATTGTGTACTCGAAAAGTTCTAAAAATGTACTAAAACATTATTCGAGCATGTGTAGAACCTACAGGTTCTTTAATTGTTGTAAACTGTTCTAGACTATTTCAAGAACAATTTCAGTGTAATAACAAATAATAAAAATGTGTTGGACAAGAATTTTAGAACAAACATAGGTTCAGAACAGTTCATAACTTTAAGTTCTTTAAAACAATTTCCTTTATTCTGTACCATTGATCATAAGTAAATGCCACTTTAACAACATCCGTCCACCACTCATGAGATTGCTCTTTCGTCCCAATAGTTTTTCATGATGCAACCTAAGTGTAAGACCAGTGCACAAATAACATGGCAGCTGTCATCAACAGTCTGTACATGTCTGCTGTACAACAAGTGTGTGTACCTTTTAAAATACTTATGTGGACACTATTAGCATGTGAACGCAGATTAAATATACTTTTACTTACGTATGTATGTTTGCTCCATGAAGCAAAATACTTACAGGTGTAAATTTTGTGCATGTGAATGGGGCCTTAGGCCCCATTCACATGCACACATTTACTTACGTAAGTAAAAATACTTACGTAAGCAAATTTACTTACGGTGTCATGTGAACGCATTTACTTACGTGAGTACGAATACTCCTGGTGTAAACGGGGCTAAGTAAAAGTATATTCGCACCACCTCTGGAGGTCATGCAAAAGTATTTTACTTATAAGTAATTATACTTCATGAGCAAAGTATGTCATGTGAACAGACCTCAGATTTTCAAAGTAAGCAAATGGATGTTTCTTGACTACTTGGGCGCCCCTGTAAAATGGTTTTAACTATTCTAGAATAGTTCTAGATTTTACCAGAACAGTTTTCTAGACCTACTCTGAAATGCTCTATGAGACAGTTGTAGAACGTTATATGGAACAATATTTTGTTCTACAATTGTTCTAGCAAAGGTCATAATAGCAACCTATTGAAAAACTTAGAAACTGTGCCTCAAGTCTACTCACTGTCTCAGATAATGATGCTATCATATTTGCCATCTAGAAATTACCACGCAAATGTTTTTAGGAGCCTTCATAAGCCCTCCAATTCTGGTAGCCTTGTTTCCCCATCATCCATCTGGTTATAACATGCCTGTTCTTGAAATGTTCTTAACATGTTCCAGAATAATTTTTGAACATTTGTAGAACTTGATTAAGTACTAAATTAGCTATAGAACATAATTTGAAAAGTAAACGTAAAAATATAGTTTGCCCTTAAGAAGTTCCAAGAATGTTCTAGAAAATTATAAGCAGATTTGTAGAAGTATCTAGCTGTACAATAGTAAGAGAAATTTTTCGAACTTAATTTTATAATCACATTTTAGAAAATTCTTTCAACTTATTTTGTACTTGAAAAATTCTAAAAATGTACTAGAATATTATTCGAACATTTATGGAACTTATTGATTCATGAATTGTTAAAAATGATCTAGACTATTTGCAAGAACACTTTAAGATAAATAACAAGTTCTAGAAATGTGTTGGACAAGAGTTCTAGAACAAACATATGTGACTGGTTCAGAACAGTTCTAGAAATTTTAGTTCTCTAATCCAATTTTCTTTATTCAGTACCATTGGTCGAAAGTAAAAACTGAAAATTGCTTTTCATTTATTTCTTTTGATCGGTCGTTGATTGGAATAATAACTGAAGTTTAGAATTTTGGCATTCATTGAATTTTACCGTTGCTATGGTAACAAAAATGGCCGAAAACATAGGCTTAATATAGAGAAATTGCTATTTTGGACAAAATTAAAGGCTTTTGGAGAGCGATTTGTTTTTAAAATTAGATATCAGCACAGCTAAATACCAAAAATCATTTAGATATGGTGTATGTCGTGGTTATTCTCATCTTTGTTAAAATATTTTTTGGTATTTGTTTGTGCTCTATTTTAATTGCTCTGTCGAACCTCTCAAATTTTTGTTCAAAAATGGTCGATTTCCTATTTTCATCTTATTTTGGCGGCCATTTTTGGTACAATAGCACAGTATAAGTCAAAGTAATTTGAGACTTTTACACTTTGGTAATTGTTCTTACAAATTGGTGAAAACATTTTTTTATATTTAAGCCTCATAGGGGGGGGGGTGGAGCAAAAAGCCCCTTACTGCACGTAGCTCTTTCATAGCTCTGGCCAAACTGGATACGCCAGTATTTGTTGTTTAAAGGGGGCTTTTGCGAAATGCGATAAGTACTAAAATCTTATGTTCTGGTCCCGAGGCTATAAAACGTTTTTTCATCTCAACTCATCTGAGCACGAACTTTATCCTGCTCATAAATATTAAAATGCCAACAATTGTTGGCATTTTAATATTTATTAGCAGGATGAATACAACATATGTGGGAGTTAAAGCAAGAAACTTATTCATTTGTCGGCATGTTAGTTTTATGTGCAGTTGAAATTTCGTGCTCAGTTGAGTAGAGCATGAAAAAAGTTTTAAAACCTCGGGACCAGGTCTCAATGGGCAATCTAGCCATACCTCTGTGACAAGTGTCTGTGCCATTTGTACGGCAATTCCTCGAACAACAGGATTTTTCATGGATTCCCGCAACATTTCAACCAGTTGTGCCTCTGCTAGGCCAATGTCATCTGTCGGCTGTATTTGATTGGTATACAGGCCCGCCATATCCATCAGTATCTTTTGTAACAGGGCTGACGTTGGACTTTTCGTAGAATTAGAAGCTGGTGGTGGTAAACTCTTCATTATAGTCGGTAAAAACTGCTGCAGATAATTGTCCAGTGCATCTGGGTCGGTAAGTATGTTCTGTGCTATTTGGTTGAGTACGAAACTGTTAAGAGCAATGCCCGATCCCTGTGGTTTGGTGCTGTTCGATCCCTCTGTCGTAGAAACAACTGCCAGCAAGGTACTGACCACAAGCAGCAACACTGCAGGTCGCTTGGTTCGCGCCATCACTGTACGAAATATACAAAATAGATCAAATTACATTGGAATGGATAAGGAAGGTTGAGTAAAGTCATGTGAAGACATGTTTTGTTAAATCCAAACAGCAAAAACGCAGACCAGACCAGGTATGGGGTAATCGTAATCTGTAATCATGTTTACTTGTATTCGATTACTTTTTTCAGTAATCATAAAGTAATATGTAATCATGGATTTTATGATTACAAGTATACATAATGTAATCGATACAATTGCAAAATAGCCTGTAATCATGATTACTTAATGATTACTTTTGCTTTTTTCTAATATTTATATATAAATTGGTTTAAAAATTGAGTGCACCGTGATGAGTACCACCTACAATTATAGATTTAAGAGCATAATTACTATTTGAAACAAGAAATGTGAATTTGCCACCAACAATAGATCAAAGATATTAATGTTTGTTTTAAATTAAACTTGCTTTACATGAAAATAATTCGCAGATGGAAGAAACACTCAATAGCTGTAAATGAATAACTAATCTAGACGACAAATTACATAAATTCTGATCAGATGTTGCATGATGCAGTGACTGATTAGGGCTGACACTGTTTGTAATGTCTAAAAATATAAAATAAAGCATAGACTTTTTTAAGATCTAGGTTAAATTAATTTAACTATTTTCTTTATTGCTTGGTAGCTAAGACAGATTAACTGAATAGCCCACCTTTCTTCATGATATGTAGTTACCCAAATTATTTGGATATCGATCCTTTCCATGCTAAGAGTTTAGGAAAATATATAAAAAGGCAAAAGTGTCCCTTGAATAGTAATATAAGTGGATAGTCTAGAGTTAAGCTAAGAGAAGACATTATCTAGTGAGATACATTTTTAAGTTGAAACCTTTTCTCTCCAATTGAACCTTGCAGAAAATACCAGGTATAAAACTTTGGTCAAATTTTTTTCTGTGCTGACAAATGAAGTAAGGTCCATTTTCTTTAATTTATGTTTAATCCTCAAGACACTTTTATGACAGTATTGTTTTAACACCCTTTGGCAAGCCATTTGTGGAATCTTAATCTTGACCGTTTTCCGGTTGAATATGATCTCATTTTCAAGTTTGGTTTGATCAGTAGTTCACGATCTACTTTAGTTTGTCATTCTTTCCATAAACATATATGCAACACAAATGTCTTCCATTTACCAGATGAATATTAATTAAATCATATAAAAGAAGTCCAAATGTTAGCTAATAATTATAATGCAAATTGGACTTTTTAACTTCTATTCAGTTGGATAAGTTTTAATGTGATAAAATAAGGGTTAATAGGTCCAAATTTCTTAAGAAAAGTATAAAACCAGTATGCAGTCCCACATAATTGATGTTTAGAACCAAACAGGTCTTATCTGGTACCTTTTAGATGTGCTTTACATTTTTCATTTTCATATACTATAATAATAATAATAATAATAATAATAATAATAATAATAATAATAATAATAATTATTATTATTATTATTATTATTATTATTATTATTATTAATATTGGGCTTGAAAGAAACTAATATTCTGAACATGAACAACTAATTGTGCTTCACACAGCTATATTCATTTTATTGCTTCATTACCAGAAAGATATTTTCGATTTTTATCGAGTTTTTATTTAATCTTTTTAGCAGAAACATAAATCTGAAGCACATCGATGGAACTGTGTTAAGAACAGTGGTCAAATATTTTACATTGAACTTAACTGAACTTAAAACAGCCAAAGTGTAAGTGGGGATATCATGCAAACACATCTAAGATAACTGAGATGCACAAATTTGTATCCATGTTTATATGTAGAATTACATGGGACTTTTGAATACGATTGTTTTATTTCATATTTCATTCAGTCAGCCCTGCAGCTTACTAATATCTGAACGTAGAAATGAGAAATTTTGCAAAGTTTTCATTTCTTCAGGATAACATTCTAATAATAAGTCTTGAAATAAATTAAAATTTCATTTAAAAGTAATCAAAAGTTATCATAAAGTAATCATGATTACTTTGCAATGCAATTGTAATTGTAATCGATTACATTAAGAAAACAGTAATTTTAATTGCAATCAGTAATCATGAAGTTCCAAAGTAAATGTAATTGTAATCGATTACATTAAGAAAACAGTAATTTTAATTGCAAGCAGTAATCATGAAGTTCCAAAGTAAATGTAATTGTAATCGATTACATTTGCATGTAATCGACCCTTTGTCTGGTCACCAGACTCTGATCTGCGCACCGTTGTTGTTTGCTGGAGGGACTCTTTGTGTTTCACCTTGTGTTTCTACAGAATATCACAGTAAAAAAAAATGCACATTTTAGTTCTTTCAAAAATGGCAAAACAACATTAATCTCTAGAAAAAAAATTTGCTACAATTTCCTATTGTAGTTCGCTTTTGTTGTTACAAACACAGTAAATATTCAAAATATGAAACATGTGCATTTTGCACAGGTTTCATATTTTGCATATTCTCTGTGGCTGAAAACTTTTTATACCTTTTGTTAAAATATACTCCTATCAAGAATATGCCTGTCTGTTTATCATATGCACACCGTTTGAAAACATAGATAAAACTGAGATTCACATTTTATTTCCGTCAGCTGATTGTAATGTCATGCAGGTAGGTCTTATCTCGGGTGTCACTCTAAATGCCGTATATCTCGCATAAAAGCTAGACAGTGAGCACGCGAGAGGGACAAAACTAATGACGTCTTTTGTTTTATAATGAAAGTGCGGACTACTAAAGTCAGGAATCGTTACAATCAAGTACCACACCTAGACCAAGATCAGGAATCGTTATATCTCGCATAAAAGCTAGACGGTGAACAAGTGAGAGGGACCGGACAAAAATGATGTCTTTTGCTTTATAATAGAAGTAAGAAAGAAGACAAAGATCAGGAATCGTTACAATCAAGTACCACGCCTAGCCCAGGACACCATATGGGAAAGTGACAAAAACACAAGAAAACATCATACACCAGAGAGCCAAGAGGTCAGTCCTTTCGCAGCAGGTGACCACAATGCTGCAAGGAACAGACAAGACAGTATGACAAAGACAAACACGAAGCACAACTAACAAAAATGATCCACAAAATAAGCACCCATGTGAAGACAAAATACCGCGTAAAATGTACACAATATGAAACCTGTGCAATTTTGGACAAGTTTCATAATTTTGTACATTTTGCACAGGTTTCATATTGTGTATATTTTGCGCAGGTTTCATATTTTGTACATTTTCAGCGGTTGTAGCAAAAAAGTAATAATTTTAACATGTATTTGAAATAGTTTGCTTTTTGAACACGTTTTCATTCTTGAAAGTATTTGGCAGGATATCTGAATTTCCACAACACTATTTTATAGAATGACCAATGAGTACATTATATTATTTTTCTTTAAATCGCTATTATGGCGGACAACGCAGCTCGCTGTTTTCTTTTTTTCTTCTTCACACAGGTGCACAGGTCTCTATATTCGCATCATTTCTTCGTCTGTTTACTCTCTTCCTTATATATACATCATGGATCACGATACGACAGTATCCTAGGAGTTATGTTTTAGATTTAGATTTGGTAACTGAGGTGTTGGTCTTTGGGCACTCGAAGGTTCCCTTGCCTAGTATACATGTAAGTTTATGTTTAAGCATACTTTATTGCCACATATTACAGCCATGGGGTTTGGTCACAAGTTCTCGCAACAATAATTGCGATCTTCCCCCTACATATACAGATCAATTAAAGCATATAGATATGCCTACACCATACAGAATAAATAAATAAATAAATAAATAAAATAATAAATGATTATGTGGGATACAAATTAAAACTGCTTCATGTACTAGTTTGAAATTAAACATTTCCAACCCCTCAATACAAGTACGCAATTGGTCGTATTCCGTTGTATTATAAAAAAGGATACAGTTTCGCTCCATGCTTGTTTCGTAGAGTATTATTTTCCAACATTCAGATGCGTTTGCGGAACGCGTGTCTTCCAAGATGGTCACTTAAGACAAGAAAACGATACATTGTTACTATGGTAACAAAATGTTGTTACATCACGAGGTGATATACATTCAGGTAAATTGAGAATCTGAATATAATTCAGTTTCTTTCATTTTTAAGATTCATCAAATATCGAAAGGAAGACCATTATATAACAATGGCATAACAAGAACACTGAAAAGGTTACGCATATCAAAGGGACACTACTGGACCAAGCATCGATATTCTTCAATTTTTTTCCTTTACATATAGGAACTTCTCTTAAAGGAAAGAATCTGCTCCCAGAGGGCGCAAATTCTTTCCTTTAAGAGCAGTTCCTTATGGTATCAAGAATCAATTTTACCACATTTATGGTGAACTCCCTTAAATGCTACTATTTTATTACGCACATGCGCAACTGCGTAATGGGAACTATGCCAATGTTTAAACGCTGATATATTAAATGCTGTCTTTTAAGCAATGTGAACAATTTATACATTCCATTCTGAGCACCCCGTTTCGTTTTGACTACTTGGGCATTATCTGTTACCCGTCGCGAGAAAACCTGATTGTGTACAGCGCAAACAATAAAGGTGCTGATCAGCCTGCGCATGTGCGCAAGCTGGTCAGCACCTTAGTTATTTGCTTTCTAGATAGTATACGATGGCTCGTTGGCTTAACTGGAATCAATTTTAATACGCCTGTCTTAAGAGGCTCGGTTATTTGAGATTAAAAGGGTGGCAACCATAGGGGCTAGGCTTTCTCGCGACATGGTTCCATATGTTCAAAAACAAAGGGACTAGAGCGTAAATGTACGTGCCAATCAGCGCGATTTCTAGGAGTTGTCTCAATGCACAATACATGTGTATAAGAAGAAACGGCCAAGACAAATTAAGACCCATTTAAGTTTTCAGGGTGATTTGTAAGTCCGTACGCACATATTGTCAAGATACCTTGTCAGCCATAACGGTAGGTCTAAAGGTGAAATCCTGTTTTACCCGACATGGTTGTTTATTTTGGGACGGAGAGTTCAGTCGGAAGTGGAACATTTAAAGTGCAATATAGAATCATGCTGCAAACATGACTTCAAGAAGTGCCTTGAACTTTGTAAAGTGAAAAATTCATTTTTCTTTGTAATTTCACTCTGCAATGGGTATTTAAACACGCACCTGATCTCAGCGTACACTACAGTACTCATGAAACAATTAGTAGAATGCTTTGCAGTGATCACGTGCTTCATGTCTGTCATGGGCTTTGACCACCACATTGACTGATGGTAAAGTAATACAGCCAAAACTGGTATTATGTTGAGGACAATTTGTACATGTATGTCAAACGATACAGCTCTAACTAAAATACAACATCAGAATAGAAATAACTACAATACGTAATAACAACCAAACAAAAAACGACAACAAGAAACTAACAACCAAGTAACATAAAAAACACAACTAAGTTTAAGATGCACGATCCATTCAATCTAGATCTACTAAATTGCTTTAAACACTCCAAACTGCCATTCATAATTATAAGAAAGGGATTGTGAAAAACTAGCATTCAATTTAGCTTGAATCTAGCGTTGTTGCTGAAATAGGGAATAGGAACAAATAATATGGGGCTTATGATAGCGGGTGGGGGAGGGGAAGAGGGCGATAGACAATAAATATCAATTTAGCCTTCTGTAAAACACTTATAATTTGCTGGTGTTTGTATTTAGCGCAATTGGAGGTAAGAGCAAAAATCGCCGAAATAAGAGACCGCGAATTACTGATTCGTATTTAATTAGACGATAAGCATTCATTAGTATGACGGTATCCGTATCGTAAAAAAGATAAATAAAAAGATAACATGTATGTTTCAACGTAGAGAAACCACGCCTTACATTTGTAACCACTTTTAAGGGCATTACATTGATGAACTACGCCAATATGTCAGATGTGGTGCTTGATTGTATCGATTCCTGATCTTTGCCCTCTTTTTTACTTTTAAAACCGCTAAATGTTGATGCCGAAAATATTAAGTGTTTTACAGTTTAGTAAAATCTGTCTTAAGCGGCCACTAAAATAGACAAAACAAAGATCTTAATGTCAAACGGTAGCTTACAGAAGGTCAAAAGTATTGCAGCCTTGGAGCATTCTGCAACACCTTTGACCTGCATTAAGCGATAATTAGTCTTAAAAAACAATTTTTGGTCTTTTTGAGAGTGGCCGTTTTAGACACTGTCAGGTTTTTGGATCATGGGATACATTGTGGAACTTTGAAACTATTAGAGGGTCATTGATGAGACCTAAATGACCGAGAAACTAGGTAGTCTGACTCAGAAATTTGCACACTCTAATTTCGGTTCTTTGGTGCATTCTTTGCATTCAAACGATAACCTTTCTAAGAACATATTTGACTTCACTACAGCTGGTGATTTGGACTGTGTGGCGGCGATAGAACGTCCCCCTGTCCTTCACTATCGTGTCGATTTTATTTTCTTGTCCTTTGGGATCATGGGATTTATCATTGAACTTTGAATCTATTAGAGGGTCACTGATGAGGCGTAAACGGCCGAAACTAGCTAGTATGGCCCAGAAATTTGCACACTTTAGTGTCAGTTCTTTGGTGCATTCTTTTCTTCCAAAGGATAACCTTTTTAAGAACATATTTTACTGTATACCCCACTTCGCTAGATTTTTTATCACCAAAGCAAAAATACTTGACACATGTAAACCATTACATCAGGAATAAATAATTATCGTTATATATTCTAACCGTAGACAGGCATGGTAGGTTATACTGGATGCTCCCACCTACACTACAACGGAATTTGAATTAGATTTGATTATTTAAGAAGACACCTCATTTGATCGTTATTATTTATGACACTGTGAAGGATGGCGTTAAAATGGACATTAATATTATTGGTAATCGAAATTTTGCACTGACGTTTATCATGGGCCCCACGTTCTGTTCTTGTTGATTCATTGTTTTATGTACCTCACTTCGTTTGTGGGGTTTCTGTGTTTGTTTATGTTTTGTCATGCACCTCCCATCGTTTGTGGGGGTTCTGTGTTGGGTCTCTATTTTGTAATGCATTACTCAGTGTCTTTTATATTTTTGCAGTCATCTTGAAGAGGAAGAGAAAGCTGGTTGTTTTGCTTTAATTATCTTCCAGATGTCTTGTGACTGTCCGTGCTCTGTGGCCCTTCCTCACGGTACCGTGGGTTGGTCTGCTGTGTGTGACTGTGGTATTTCTTGGTTATACTCACTATTTTTTGAGTGGGATGATGAGTCTGAAGAGACTGTTAATTGGCATATGCGATAAGCACCAAAATCTCATTAACTTAGATATTGAATTACAGTAAAACCTGTTTAAAACGGCCACTCTTCAAATGACCAAAATTGATTTTAAACACCGATTATTGCTTAATGCAAGGGGGCATTCTGCAAAACTTTTGACCTCCATTAAGCTACCGTTTGTCATTAAGATCTTTGTTTTGAAGTGACCGCTTAAGACAGATTTAACTGTAATCTTATGTTTTAGATAGGAAACATAGACCCCACGGACTGTATCATAAGTTTTGTAATACAACTTCCAACAGTTCTGTCTGAGGGAGTGTTCTTCTCTGACTCAGCAAAATATCATTTTATAGAAATTGGAGACAAATATCTAGAAAAAAGGAAAATCTAAAACTATTTATTTTGTATTAAGTAGCAAATCATCAAGAAATAGGATGCACACATGTATCCTGTTTCTTGAAGAATTGCTTCTCAATACAAAATACAGTAACACATATTACGAAATATCTAAATTAGCCAATAAGTAAAGTTTGGTGACTAACTAAATATGTAATATACTGACGGGCCTTAAGAACGCAACACTAGGATAGCAGCTTTAATTATGTAATAGTTTTTCCATGGTTTAGAGGCCTGTGCGTGATGATAGTTGATGCCTTTTAGCGAGTGGATTATCTTGCGTTCAGGTGGAAAATAACGGTAAATTTATTTTATACCACCTACGGCACGCCCCTTAAATGCTTGAATAATATTCTAAGTGACATTTTGGTCAAAACTGAGTTATGGATACCGTTGAAATCGGAATCAAATGAGCCGCGACATGAGATTTCCAACAACCAGCAAAGCCTCAGATCAGCCTGCGCATACGCGCAGTCTGATCAGAGCCTTTGCTAGTCGCTTGAGTGTTCTATGATTGTTAAGCTACTGACTGAACACCATTTGGCGTTTGTAAGCTTAAAATGAGGCAGCACAGGCTTGTTAGAGTCTACACTTGCCTAAATACCACATTGTTGGAAATCACATGCCACGGCTCAAATGCTGTATCTTCTGGTGCCAGCATATGCTTTCATTCGTTTATCTCTCCAGTAAGCTTAAACTCGCTATGATTTTTGGAAACGATGTTTTCTCAAAACATCTGTTTCCAATGGTATCATATATACACAAAATACACACAAAATCCCCATACCATCGAACCCCCGTTCAACATTGCTACCCAGTCCGCTACCTAGACCGTTACAGCCTGTGTAAAGCGCTGGGAACCAAATGACCTTAATGCAAACAACCCTTGTCCTGCTGCTAGACAAAAACAATATTGGTATTTTATTAGTTTGTTGCGGTTTTCAGCTCTGAAATGTAAACCCAACGGGCAGAAAAACGTTGTTGTGCTTGAAAACTTGATTATTGAAAGTTTACATATGATTGAAACAGAATTATAAGTTTATTGGTACATCAAAGGGAGAGGGTCTCAACGGGGTACCTTAAAAATCAGTGTTTCGTTTGTTAAAATTACGCTTTAATCAGTTTAATTTAAGAGAAATCAGTGATAAAAAAAACTTATTTTTTAATGCTGAATGTGCTTACTGGTAAAAATGAGTTTTATGAAGAGGCTAATTGGTAAAAATTTGGGACAAATTCGCATATCAGTAAACCCCATAGGATGCCTCAAACGAGCGTCAGAAAAACAATGCCTTAGCATGAGAAAACCTGCTCTTGTACGACGGAGAACCGTTTGCAATATCTATGATGCAGCCAGATATTGCAGTTAAAAGCACAATATCTTGCAATCGTTTTTTATCATTATACTTTTCTTTGCTTTTAAACATTACGAGACGGACAATAAACGCAGCCCTGTTCTTTTGTCATAAACGTGAAGAAGACACGTTTTCTTTTGGATTGCTAATGTTTTCCCGCCCTTTATGAACCTGACAGCCACTAAAATAGTTCTAAAAATATAGTGCACTAGGTATAGGTTTTTATGGACAGAATGATAGCAGCGGCGTTTGAAGTTAAGTCAATTGCATGAAAAGACACTGTCGATAGACAGAAACGAATAATAATGATAAAATAAATACACCTTAACTTTTGTTTCGTTTCGCGCAACAATATCATCATCGAGTAGATTTACACAAGTGTTAGCTTTTCAAAAAAGCTGGCGGTTGTTTAGCCATATTATTGTATGTGTTCTTGCACACTGCATGCTTCCATTTTGAGCTTCTCGAGCATATCCATGTAGATTTGTTCTAAGATCTGATTATTAACGTTTGAACTGTATTTTTTTTTACCATTAAACACATTCTTCCAGCGAGTATGTTGCTTGATCTTAAGCACCCAGCTTATGCATGGTATGATATGGTAATGTATCTAGCATGAACGTTATTTGACAACATTGGACAGCCCGTTTTTCTAAAACTGATGCCAGAAATCAAGGCCTAGTCTTATATACATAATGAAAGACTGAAACCATCAATAGTTGACTAAAAGTCGCGATAATCACTGTCTCAACTCGGACCAGGGTCCGAGGTCTCAACATTTGTTTTCCACTAACATATTGCAGAATCATATACCTCATCATGTTTTGAGGTGTCACTAGATGCTCCGGGAATGGAAAATGAACAATTGCATGAAAAAAACCCTGTCCTTCGGGATTGGCTTTACTGTTGACTCGAAAATTTGGATATCGCAAGTGGATCTACCATACGCATGCACGGATCCAGAGGGGTATGGGGGGGGGGGGCGGACCACCTGGAAAATCACAAATTCTATAGGTTTCAATTGAAATTAGCATTTGGACCCCACACCCCCTGGAAAAATTTGGACCTCCCTCCCCTGAAAAATGATAGACCCCCTCTGGAACCTTAAAAAATTATAGTTTTCCTTAAAATAAATTATTGGACCCCTCTGTAAAATTGTAAAAGGCTGATGCCTAAAAAAACGTTATCAGAGTGTTTTTTCTCTGTCAGTTGAGCCTGGAGCCCCCATGACAAAAATTCCTGGATCCGCACATGATACTACCGTAAAGTCAACAGTGTTGGATGCACAGGCTCATCTTTGCCTACTTGCCTCTAATGCTCTTCACGTCGTTAAGAAAAAAAAAAGTGAATTTCCGGTGCGATTTTTCGGTTTTGTGACGGTGTATCGAGGCCTATTATACATCCACTGGAAATTTAAAAAAAGGAGTTCTAGCTGTCGCCCGCCATTTGATAAAATTGTGGGGCATTGATAGTTTGAATTTGTTAAGTAAATTTCCGAGATCCAAAACAATTTATATTAGATCTACATGTTTGCGAACATGTACGCGATCGCAATGAGCGAAAGTGATGAGTTTACAGAAATTGTCTTTTCATGCCAGATAGCTCATGGGCGGATCCAGAGGGGGACAGACCCCACCCCTGAAAAATAGGGTTTCTTAGCATACTGGTCCGGTTCCCTTTAAAATCACAAAGCTACCAAGCCAGCATTCGATGTTGGGCCATCAGCGGCACGCCAGTGAAACGCCATTTAAATGGTGTTTCGCTGGCGGGCCAATGATGAACCGCATATAGTGGTGTTTGGATCCTCTCTCCCATCATCAATTAAAAAAAAGTTGTCAAAGTTGGACCCCTTTCTAGATCCGCGCATGCAGCTGAGCAATTATGTTTTATGTGCGAAGTCCGCTTTTATGCGCCAATGCACCACGTGCTACCCAACTCTTAAAACAGCACGTGGCATGAAAGCGGCGGATTTGATCTTCATGTCTGCGGCTGATATAATTAGCAGACAGGTTTGACCCAGACCTGGGGCCAATTTCATCAACGAGTTTACGACGTGTTTTTGTCTTAAAAACATCGTACGAAGTCCGTACGTTAAAAATTGGGTTTCATCAAACTATTGAACTTTGCGAACTTCTTACTTTTTGTCGTATATTTAAGACAAATATTTAGGTGTCGCAGCTGACATCTTTGTCTTAAATATTACCAACTTACTACTTAGATACCAAGGCTGCTGCATTTCACACGATTCTAGAGATTGAAGAGCCAAAAATCGACAACGGTTAAATACCTTGAAAGTACTACAATCAATACCACCCTTTACATACCATATGGTTTACCAAAATGAGAAACTAAGACCCCCTTTCCTTGGTGATTATGCGTTATTTATTTGTCCATGTAACCTCTCGCACCCCTTTATACTGTCACAAAGACCACCATGCCGCCGGTACTATCGTGCCAACCAAGCGTGACAGTGACGTAATATTTTGTTTGCACTTGTTAAGTAAAAAAATAACTTGTTCACCCCACTTGAGCTAACGCGAATCAATAGATCACATGTGGATAAATCCTATCCTGCGGATAGGATTTATACACAAGTGAACTATCGATTCTAAGTCCCTGATTACTATGTAAACAAAACATGACGTTACTGTCACTCTTGGCTGACAGAACAGTAGCTGAATTTATTTATGCATAATCATCACGTCTTAGGGAAGGGATTCTGTAGTAAAACCAACAAGATATTTTATGTCACCATTGCTTAAACATACTAATATACACATTCAAATGTACGGGTAAGTCATCGTCCACTTGCATGACTGCAAGGGGCGACAATGATGAGGGACTTTCGTCAATAACCATACGTTCAACGTTCGATAAAGTTTCAAAACGTATGTCTTGATATGAGTATGTATATGTAGGAGCTGTTCACAAGAGCTTTCAGTAGAACTTTACATCTCCATGAAGGGACATACATCCGGGTCAGCACAATCTCAGTTCCGGACGTATTACAAGTTGCATTCTAGATTTTTACATTTTCGAAAAATTCGACTTGTTATCTCAAGCATCCGGGGTGTGATGTTTAACTTATTTAAGCCTTGCCTCCATTTTGTGGGATGTTGCAAACAGTGCAGATCCAGATCAGACGCCACATAACCACGGTGGCGTCGGATCAGGTTATGAGCTCGTCCAAAAGATTAAAATGTGAAACTCTATTCGACATGTATGAGTTAACATAAAGTGTGAAAACGAGCAATTTTCGGGATGCAGTTTCATGAAACATTACATGTACCATTTTTGTTATGAACACAATATGATCTATCTCTTTTATGTTCAAATGATAATAGTATGTCCCTCTTAGGGATCTGTAATTGAGCATTACAGCAATCAATCATAACCGAGACAACCGCCCATAATGCCCACGACTCTGGACCAAATTACGAGAGCATTACGAAATTTGTCGACAGTATAGGACTGGTTCTTGTTGCTATCATTAATTCTGTGAATTGTATTTGTTAGATGAATGTTGAGGATATCAATTTCATAAAAAAAATAATGAATTTGTATTATTATTTTTCATCTAGACATGGTTAGAAAAAAACACACTTCATTTTCTAGATCCTCTCAGTATATTTTGTGGTTTTAGATAATCTTACTGATTTGTGCCTAATTTATGATTTCGGGAAACCGTCAAAGAATTTGGTTCCAAATCAGACCGACGGTTGACACAAGTATATGCACCGAGTTAAAGGGATTGATTTCTTAATGGATATGCTGTCACCTGCTCGTCTTCCCACGCCGCGTGGGTCCAAGAATTTTTGTCCGGAAAACTTCAAGTTTGCAAGGTTCTGGGAGAGGATCCATTACACTTGCTAATTTCTGTGGAAACCTATATAGCTTATGGTTTTCAAGGGGATGAAGGTCCCGACCCCCTGCCTTCATTCGGATCCGCACATGCTTCTTTAAAACTTTCTTGACATATCTATGTATTTTTCACTTTGTGTTAAACCTCTTAACACGGCTATATAAAGTCCGCACGTGATCAAGCACATGATATTTGGAGACTAGAGTTAGGCAAAGTTAAACATACGACGTTTTTTAGTGAAACGCAAATTTTTTTTCTTACATACAATTTAAGATGTTTTGATGAAACTGACGTACGCACTTCTCAGAAAACAACGTACGCACAATTTAAGATATATCGTACGAACTTTATTGATGAAATTGGCCCCAGGCCCGACAAAATGTTTAATGTTTGTATTCATAACAAAGGCGCTGATAAGAATGTGCGGTACCCAGGCTGATCTGCGACTTTGTTGGTCTCATACAACAAAGTCGGGGTAAAACAACTACAGACGTGTGGTAAGGATGTTTGCAAATTCTGATATGTATGTCACCGCGGATGATCTCAAGGTCTTTTGCTGTTTTCATTAAGATGAGTGTTATAAAGACCTTCAAAAACTAAATGGAAGGAAAATCCATCCATATTGGAAGACTTTTCCTTCCAAAAAAGACACACGGTCTGACTGTTCATGAAAACTAATATATTGAAAGTCGGGATACATACATCAATAGATGTGTAGTGGTTAAAATAAAGCGAATTCTTCCTGTTTTCAAATTCACAGCCACCTAGTGGGGCTTTTATCCTAAATTAATGAACGTACCTTCATCTACATTCCTTCTATGCTCGCAGTTAAGCTTGAAGGCGCTGACGATTTTCCGCAGATGCACAGGCTCGTCTGAGCCTTCGCTGCTCGCATATGCGATAGGTACCATAATCTCATGAACTGGCTTATTTCATGGAAATGCCATTCATCAAGACCTAGAATCATGATACAATCAAATTATACTCGGTTTGTGCGTCTGTGCGTACACTATCTCGGTAATCATGAACTCTCAGGACCTTCCGTATGTAGTTTCATGAGGACAGCAAGACACGCCACGATCGGCTAAACAATTTGTTAAAATGTTCCATTTGTTTGAACCTAGGAAAAGCCGTTATTACTACATTTATTGAGTTAATTTACTCTCAGAAAACCGAAATTGATATTCAACTATATAAAACAAAACGTACGTAGATATCTAGAATTTGATTTGGTCTGAGCATGCTAAGTCTTCATCCACTTCAAACTTTATGTTAGTGAGCAGCGGGACCCTGATGAGATTGCGCAAACGCACATGCTCTCCTGGGCCTTGTCATAAGTACCAGCAGGCTATTTGCGAAATATTCTGGTACCAGTTTATATGAGGCACCGCGCAAGTTGATTTCGTGTCGGGTCCGAGCTGCACAAGTATAAAAATGCTTTCCGGGTCGCACGCGGCTTGGGTGTCCGATTATAAAAGATATATGACACAGAAGTAAAATGTAACTATCCATTATTCTAAGGACACTTTTTGTAATGACCGTACAGAATATATCTCCGACGCATCGGCGACATAGGGCGTGTAAATTAGCATTCGCTCGATTTTCAGAAAACAAATTTTAATGTTATTAACATGCGACGTCAATGCTGGATTTACGTTAGCGACCGAAGTCGTTAGATTGACAGACGAAAAGATCTGTTTGGTGTAAGCACGCGAAAGTTAACAGGAACATATCGTAGACAGCCACACTGATTAAAAACAAGCACCAATGAAGGGAAAAAAACGTTGTGTACGAACTAATAGATGCGCACAAAGACATAGCAAACACAAGACAGAACAAAAAACAAAAGATCCACAAAAGAAGTACCGCCTTGGAACGGTCAGTAAAATATTTTACTGGAGGGCTTAAACCGGTTTAACGGCGCCAACCTAGCCCTTAATTCAGATGTGGATCAAGACACATAGATATTTGGTTTGCATGAAAGACCCCTAACTTATCAATGCATCATCTCCTAAAACATATAAATCAAGATAAAACAAGGAGATAAAGCAAGGATAAGGACTCAACAGCAAATAAAACTGAATACTGGAGCAAAAGAAATCCAACAGGTAAACCCCAGTGGGCCCGACAAACAGCCAAAGTATCAGGCCCCTATCATCTCATCAATAGATAAGTCTTTAAGTCGGAACCATCATAGAGTCTCTTTGACTCTAAACACTCTTAAACACTCTTTGAAGTAAAGCAATAACTTTTTTTTTTAAATTTCTCATGAAATGATCACTTCTGTAAGAGCCACTATGTATGACATGATGTTATCTACTGAATAACAGTAATGACATATGATAGTTAAAATGTATAGATTGTATGAATGTTTCTAGTCATTTCATATAGGTCTGAAATAATGTATAGTCAATGTGTCTTTGCATATAGTTCTGAAGTAGATAATTGCACCCATCAAGCGTCACATCATTGTGTCCTAAGATAACCATTGGTAGCACATGGATTAGAATTTTTCTCAGCAAAGTGTATGTTCATTAGAGATAAATATATTTTGCATATGCCAAGTAAAGGAAATGTGTGAAAATGCTTTATTCACATTTGCACAAACTTGATATTAAACTCTATGCAATAATCTGTTGTGCAAGATCTACTTTGTATAACATGATGTTATCTACTGAATAACAGTACTGCCATACGATAGTTGAGTTTATGTATAGATTGTATACATGTTTCTAGTCATTGTATGTAGGTCTGAGGTAACGTATGTATTGTCATTGTGTCATTGCATATAGTTTTGAAGTCCAGAATAATTTCACCCACCGAGAGTCACAGCCTTGTGTCCTAAATAAACATTGGTAGCACAATGAGTTAATTTTTTTTACAAACAAAGTGCATGTTTGTTAAAGATATGTATATGCAGTGGCTCAGTGGTAGAGTGCTTGACTGGAGATGAAGGGGCCCAGACTCGAGCCTCAACAGCGTCACTGCACTGTGTCCTTGCGCAAGACACATTTATCCTAGCTTAGTACTGGTTTCAACCCAGGAAGACCTGTCCCTTTATAACTGAAAAATTGTTGATGGGGCGTAAAGAATCAAATCAAACAAAAAAAACAAACAGTATATTTTGCAGAAGCATGTGAAAATGCTTTATTTGCTTTTTGACAAACTCCATATTATGTTTGATCTGTAAGAAGTCTAAATAGTCGCTGAAACCAGATATTATATTGTTTAAAAATTTTGTCAACAAATTGCTTGCAAATTTACAATTTGCTGTTGTAGTCAGGGCTCTTAGGGACAAAAAATAGGTTCCGTGGGAATTGTGTGCCGATTTATGGTGACCTATATCAAAACCTTCAGTGGAGTCCTACCTTTAATTTAAAGGTGGTCACCCATCTCTAATCCGCGTCTGAGGCTAGTTATGACGTCATAAATATGGCGACCATGATAAGAAACTGCCCGTTAATAAAAGCTATAGTTTGTGTTGGTATGGTCATATTTATCCAACACCAACGCTTTTTTAAACATAATATCAATTATTTTAGCCATATGATGGTTACATCGATGCTTTACCTGACTTTGACAATGAATTATTTATCGATAACTATATTTTGCATGCAAAATACCGTAGATTTCCTATAAATACCCAGCTTATCAGGCCACCTTTAGACTGATGGCTGAGAATGTTATTGCTCCCCTGGGGAATTTTGCAAGCTTATCCTATCTAAAAGAGGATTCCAAGCTGCGTCTTTTAATAGATGTTTGCACTATGTTCGCCGGGGCGTTAGTCTCTTTGACAGCCTGTTACATATGTTACCATATTAAATTTAGAAGAAGAAAAAAGAAAATTAAAAGTTTGAGCTACAGAAAGATTGCTAATTATTTAAATTACTCATATGGTCTGCATATTGTCAATAAATTCTTTTGGAGCAAAATTACAGCTTCCTGCGTTGTTATGTACGTTACTTTAATTAGATTACCCTTTAAACATGAAACTTGTGACCAATATCATTTACTTTTTAGCTGATATGTGTATTTTCCAAAATGTTTTGATTATTTTGCACTAACAAACTCATTTTGGTTAGAGAAAATCCAAAGTTTGCTGCTATACTTTAAATATAGTGTCTTATAAGTCCAATTAAACAACCCAAAGGCTATACCCAATTTTAAGGAGCCGAATTTGGTAGGCATCATTTAAGTAAAAATATATGAAAACATTTGCTGCTGTTGGATATCTTGCATATTTGGGATTGTCTTGCTCATATTATTTAAAGCATAGAATTTGCAGGTTTAACAACAAGATTGAAGCACTTGTTAAAGGTTGTAACATATGTTATATGACATAATTAATGAGCAAGGACATTGACTTGACGTAAGAGATGATATTTCAGGATAAAATGAATATATTCCGCATGTGTTCCTAGCTAAAGTCTCCAGCCTCTGGTGCCTTAGTCTTAGGTATTGATGATTATTAAGCCCCTGTACCTTTGTTACAGATGTTATGAATATTTGTTTTCAATATTTCCTAATATGAATAATTCTAAAATAAAGATACATCCTAGAGGAACATAGAAAATAATCGTTTCATATTTAAACAGTACAATTTAGTAAATGTCCCTTTCTAATGAAAATATTCTAAACCAATCCTTATCCAAGTCATATACAATATCGATTATTATTTTTGCTTCTCTGGTAAAATAATTGTCCTCCTCATCTCATAAAAAACCAGAATAATCATCAAACAAGATTTTGACTGCAAGCTGAGTATTGACCTGCTCCATCCCAAACTCTTTTAGATATACTCTATCGTATGTACCAATTCAAGATGCATCGAATAGGAGATGTTTGCACACTGTAGGCATGGGTGTTAGCCTGTAACAGCTTGTTACATATGTTACTCTATCAATTTGAGAATAAGAAAACTGAAAGTTTGAGCTACAGAAAAAAAGACTTTAAAACTAGCTAATCAATGAACATTCTAATAGTCTGCAAACTACTGGATGACTTTACTATATATGACAGCTGTTTACGGCTACATGTTGTATTATGTGCGTTACATGAACTTAATTAAAATTTAAAAGTGGTAATTTTGGCTATCGTCATTTAGTTTAACGACTTCTCTGAGTCGGCTTCAAGCCGTTTTAGATTATCATCATAATTTTACTCTTAATTCAATATTTTGGCCAAAGGCCATTATCAAGAAAACATGCACTTCAATGTCAACTACAAGATGGTGGAACAGAGACTATGTAGTTGACATTGAAGTGCATGTTTTTCTTGATAAAGGCCTTTGGCCGAAATATTGAATTAAGAGTAAAATTATCATATGTGTTTAACATTGTTCCCTATGGAATATAAATGAATATCGTTTTAGATTAGGTTTAACAAACCTATACTCAATTGACGAATGCAAAAAAGCAAAGTTTGCTTTACTATCTTAAATATTTTGTCTTATATGAGCTAATGCACAACCCTACTCCCAGTTTTGCAGAGGAGCAAATTTTGTTTTTCGCCGCTTAAAAAAACATATATAAAACAATTGCAGAGTGTTGATATTTTACTTTTTCTTAAACAGTCTTGCTCATATATCATCAAGTTTCTAAGATCAGAACACTTATTAAAGATGTCAATGTGGCATTGGTGATGTCACAACCAGGGCTCTGATCGAATAATTCCATGCACTTTCAGGTGCTGATATTAACTAGTTCAATGTCAGGAAAGAGCAAGAAATCATATTGGCAGGCATTTAGCTATGCTAGAGACTCTATCCACGAAGCATTCTTTCACCTCGGCTCAGTGCCCTTAGAAAGCACTGTGGCGGATGCACTAGAGTAATATATTTGTCAATTGTTCTGACTTCTTAGCTCTCGTCTGTGATGTCTAACTGTGAGTTTGTTACTTTCCCATTGGTATCCTGGGTCAGGTGTGGTACTTGATTGTATCGATTCCTGTATTAGCCAGTCACCGATATTGTTCGACTCACTGCGTTGACGTAGTGGATATTTGGGAGAAGAAAAAAAGCTGAATTGCAAAAACCACTTCAAAGAGCTGTGTTTCTCGAAGGTGTCAAACGTGCGCAGTACCAGTGCATCATTTGCAAAACCTCATTTGTCATCAATCCTGACAAATCAATTCTTTGACAATTATGATTAGAAGCGGGACTGTGATAAATATTGTCCCGTTATGATGACATTGCCGAATTTCCGGATCCAGAGGGGGATAGGGGGTCTGGACGCCCCCCCCCCTGGAAAATAACAAGTACGTACATGGGTTTCTAAAGAAATTAGCATTTGGACCCCCCTGGAAAAAGTTTGACACCCCCCCCCCTGGAAAATAATGGACCCCCTCTAGATCCTTGGTAAAGTATAAGTATTGTTTTCTTAGCAATAAAGCCATTGGACCCCCTCTGTAAACTGTAAAATAAAGTGAGGACTAAATAAGACTGACAAAAATCCCTGGATCCGCACATGTTGCCTCCTGCCCCCGAAACCCCTCAGCAGCTGATAAAATGTAGTTGCAACATGTCTGTATGCGAAACATCTCGGTGTAAGTACAAAGCAAACCATTTATATTGTACTGATTTGTGTTACCGTGGAGCTGAAGAGGACTCATGTAAAATGTTGCCAGTGGTCAATGTGCTTATGACTTGTGAACAACTATTTTCATGTGGATTCAGATATTTCTTTAGCCGTATCAACAAGAATGCCTTATTGTCGAAGACGATTCTACCTATAAGCATACGAAATATAAATAAGATTGTAACAGTTTTCTATTGGCCTTGCTATCGAAATAAAATGGGTAACTTGTAGAGGGTGTATCCTTATTTCCATATCATGAACTTACTACTAAGTAGACTCTTCTAACGTTTGATCCTTCAGGGGTCAAAATCGGGCTATAATGAGTTTGGTTGATAGTGTATGCAAATGATTATTACTACTATCTTTCTTTGAGTGTAGGATAAGCAGATACAGATAAGCCAAAAGCTTTGAGCGTGACTCTATTTACAATATTGATATGTTGTACTAGAAAAAAGGTTCTCGGGCATTTATTTACATTTACTATAAAAGCTTTGACATACACATATGTTCTACCCGGACTGGCTCATTTTACGTATTCTGCATCTATCGTTTGAAATAGAAAGACCCAAAGGTCATTGGTCAGAGGTCGTGGTACATCTATATATATATAAGCATAAGATTTATATATTTACACCGTTCATTATCGTGTTTTTCATTCACTCCACTGTCTTTATATTCGTAAATCGTGACGGCATTTACGTCCCACCCTCGAACTGACTTCATACTATCTGAATATATTTTGTTTGTTACGATTTAAAAGAGTTTGCATTCAGTCATCATAAGGCTGCCAGTTTATTAAAGGAATACTTCCATGCGTTGGGGATGGACAAAACGCATATATATATGGTATTTACATATTAGGCGTCAATTAAATGACGTCACCTTTTTGTTCTGATACGAAAACACTATGGGCTCCATGTTAATCTTAACCATTAACCTCCTAAGATTAAATTTGGTGCATTTCGACTGAAATTGGCAAACAAAATGCAAGAAAGTCCTGATCGCCATAGACTACAATGGACATACCGTTTAAATTGCACTGATACAATATACGTTATTTTGATGACGTCATAATGACGTCCAGACGTGAAATCCAGATGGGTGACCAGGTGATTTTCATTAGCTATCCCCTAAAGTTTGATTTGGTATAGGTCACCATAAATCGGCATCAAATTCGCACGGGAGTCCCGATCGCCCCTGACTATTGCTTGTACCTTTGCTATTTGAGCATACTCTGTGCCATTATGAACAAAACTCAACCTGGTGGTTGTAAGAATATTACAAATTACAAATGCTGATTTGGGTATAATTCAAGGAATTAGGTGACATGAGATTTCCTGTGACCAGCAAAGGTTCGGGTCAAGTCTGATCAGAGCCTTTGTGCTAGAAGCCAATACCCCAACTCATCCTGACAGCAAACTCCATTTAACTCTCCATTTAACTGCTATTCCTTGTAGCAAAGTTGCATATTTAGAATAGGAGCTTAAAATTGGATCAAGTGTGATGTTTTTCAATTATCATCGATTATTACCAAAAACACAATCAAACGAAGTTTTTGATTGATCATCGATTATAATTGGTGATTATAATTGATCATCGATGCAACGCTTAAGTTTACACTTGTCAAAATGCCACATTTTTGGAAATCACATGTCATGGCTCTTTTTTTGCTTTTCTTTATTTTTAAGTGTTTTTTTTTTACTTTTTATTGTCAATGTTCCTAATGAAACCTAAGTTTACCATCTATAAATCTTCTTTTTATATCTATACTATATGCCAGATATACACAGTTAATATTGCCAAAGAGCTACATGCATCAGGGGGGTGCTATTTTGGCCCACATATGGGCTAAAAAAATGCTTTTCACCATTTTGTTCTTATTGGTTTATTAGAACAATATACCAAGTTTAAAAGTAAAACTTTTAAATTGACGTTTATCTTTGCTATGGTTACCAAAAACGGACATCAAAATGGGCTAAAAAATGGAAAAGCGAACATTTTGGAACAAATTTGAGACATTTGACAGAGAAATTAACGTAAACTCAAACAAGATATTTTACCAGGTGATAAAAAGTATCAGAACACATAACATATTAAAAGCTTTTTAGGTATGTAGCTATGCTGATATCTAATAATCCCTGACAAAGTTGGAGGGATATAGTTTTGGCGTCGTCCGTCCGTCGCATTTTTGTCCATCCACATCTCAGAACTACTGGTCAGATTTGATACATATTTGGTACACAATAAGTATCAAGTACTCTGATATCCTATAAGTTTCGTCAAAATCGACCCTTAAAACTTTAGTTATTGCCCTTGTTGGAATTTTTAGGCAATTATAATGCAAGTCTATGTTAGCAAAATGTTAACGGGTTGCTCCACTGAACAAAATGTTATCAAGAGCTAGGCAAAAGGAAATGGCTATAAACCACCTTTCCTTAACCATTGTTTCCTGTTTGCAATAATTCATCGCATTACCCTCAAAATAGGGCAATAATGAACCGAATGGAAAATCTAAAAAGAAATCTAAACTTCTTAACCAGTAATCTAAACTCTTAAAATAGTTTCAGTGATGTATTCGGCATAATTCCCTCTGCTAAATATGGGCAAAAGGTTTGGTACCAGTAAAATGCATTTAAGCCCCCCGGTGGCTTAGGCTGCTGTCCGTTCTAAGGCGGTGGTTCTGTTGTTGTTGACTTTTTGTTTATTGTTACTCCCATTGTGGGAGTCAGTAATTGTTCTATGTTTTGTCGTACGTTACTTTATGTCCATTCTAGTATTATAATCATCTTGATGGGGAAGAGAGAGAGAGAGCTGGTTGCTTTGCTTAATTTATCTTCCTGGTGTCTTGTGATGGTTGAGCAGCTCTTCCTCCCGGCACCACGGGGTTGTCTGCGGTTTGTGATTGTGGTATTTCCTGATCATGCTCACTTACTATTTTTGATCCCACATAACAAAATGGCCACCAGAGCTTAAAAGTGAAACAGGGTTTAAAGACATACCAGCCCATGTTTGAAATGATAAGATTGATATTTTGTTGCATGCCCCTTCAAAATTCTGTTATGCTAAAACTAAAAACTAAAAATAGAAATCATATCAAACTTTTCCTTAATCATTGGTCAGAAAAATATACAATATACAAATTCAAATATTCCTAAAATATCATCTACAAAAATGCACTCTGCTTAGCCTACAAGAACTAAAATCACAAGACATCGTTTCCATCAGTACTCTCAGTACTTTGATCTATTCTATCTACAAAAAGTCCATCCCCTTCCACCATGACTAAAATTGTTGGTTGAGACGTAAAAGTCCTAAACAAAACAGCCAATGACCGGTGAGGATGATTTACAATGTATGTCACGTGACCAAATAAGTAGTCAATTACCTTCAAAGTTGACGAACTTGTTGTAATCCCCACAAAATTCTGGCACTGATATGCCTGGTTGATGAAGAGTCTTAAAACCTGATTTTAGCCTGATTAGGAAAAGAAGGGTTTCCAACAATATGCACAGGTTTAGACAAGCAGCATTGTTCAGTGTAAAATTGTAAATATTTTCTTACCCATCAGTATTAACATATGTATTGAGTGCTCAAAAGAACTCATTGAGACGGTTCTTTTGAGTACCCACAACATATGTTTTGGTTGAGAAGTAAGAAAATTAAATTTTCATTTAAGTCCTGGATATGCCTTGCTGAAGAAGAGTTTTTTCAAACCTGATTTGGAACTGTTCGTGAAATAACGCCTTCCAATGATTCTTCTGAATTCATGAACCAAACCGCCATAAATACACGATCTGATGTGCCTTGTTTTGCTGTAGAGTTTTCAAATCTGATTTTAAACTTATATCGGTGGGATCGAGTCAACCATGTCTTTGGTTAAGCTCACCCAAGGCCAGCTAGTGGGTTTCCCTTATTGATTGATGTTTGTTGGTTATGAGATTTTTCATACCTCAGTGAAACGCAGAAGAATAACTTTCAGTTCTTAAACAAAAAAAATAAATAAATCAAAAGCACACTTAGGACGCCCTCACACCTGACGGAATTTTCTGGATCCAGCTATGTTGACATAGATTGATCTGTGATTGTGGTAGGTAGACATGCTGGCCATATTCGCATTTCCTTTTTATTTTATCAATCAATACTAACCACAAGTTGAGATAGATGTAATTGTTTTAAAAGTGCATATGTGGGTGGTGTTGTGTATAAACCCTTAAGTCATGCTTTATAGTCTTATTCACTTAAATCCTCACACTATTATCGAACTAACGAAAAAAATTTTTTTAGTCTGCCGAATATAAGAATAAATTATCTAGTAGGTTAACTAGCTTGTGATAAATTAAACTGAATAGTATATGACTTTTTGGTTACTATAAAGGCGGCACCTCATGAATGCGTAATAAAATCTGGTAAACCTTAGACATAGATAAAAGCTGAAAATGAGGCGTGTTTTATTCAAAAGTAACGCCTCTTTTGGTGTAAACTTACAATTACTTTCCTCCTAAACAGCTTGAGGCCAACATTTCTTCCATGATTAATGTTAGATCATTTGAGCCGCGACATGTGATTTACAACAATGTGGGATTTTGACAAGTGTATTGTCGTATTTTTTTGACCCTGAAGTTCAAAGGTAGTGACCTATGCTAATTTTAACTCATACCTATAATCGATAGTTTTCGTCAAATTTACGGGAATAAATTAGGTTTTCTGAAATTCAATAGATCATAACGGTAGTAATATGACTATATCGTCCGCTGTGGTGTAGTGGGCTAAGCCCAGGACTCTGAATATAGAGGAGGCAAGTTCGAATTCCGCAAGGAGTTCTATTTTTTTTCCCACTAAAATAGTTTCTATGTACTTAAATGAAGGAAAACTCTGGAAAAAACGTGAAAATGCTTATTTTTGTGCAATTGCGTATATGTACACACGTGTAGTCGCCAGTAAATCGAGACTGTTTCGCTTGAGCGAAGATCGGTTGTCCTGCATTCTTGGTTTTCGAGCAACTGCAGTGTTATTATGTGTATATTTAGATTTACTTTACATAATTCACACGCGCGCAAAAACATTTTTACTCTTTCTTGTTTTAGTGCATACAAACCTTTCTTACAGGAAAAAAAAATAAAATGAAACGCGCCTCGTGAGATCCGAACTTACCTGTTATATGCTACGAGTCCTCCGCCTAATCCACTACACTACAGCGGAAGATGTTGATCAACTGCTACCTACATCATACATTCCATTTAGTTCGTATATTCGGCGAAAACTACCGATAACAGATCGGAAATGAAATTAGCATATGCCGCGCCCTTTGAACTTCAGGGTCAAAAAATACGACAATAGACTCAGACGACCCTGTGCAGCCACCTTTTACGCTTAGAAACTCCAAATGATGTTTGGTCCGTAGCTAAACAGTCATAGAATATTCGAGCGACTCGCAAAGGCTCTGATCAGACTGTGCATATGCGCAGGCTGATCTGAGGCTTTGCTGGTCGCACATACCACATTGTGGGAAATTAAGTCGCGGCTCTTTTCCACCTTTTGTTAATGTAGATATTCAACCGACCAATACAAATAAAACAGAACGTATTGTACTTTCAAAGATAGATGAGAATCGATGTAAACAAACACTGGCCAGTTTACCTTGATTTTTGGGCGTGCAGGTAGTCTCAGTTTACAGTTATATTGAACCTACCACAGATTATTGCATATGCTCGTAGCAGTGAAGAAACATGCTTTACCTGTTTATAAGAAAAATAGAATAGCCTCATTACTATGCATCTTTGAAAGCACAATAGTTTGTTTTTAAAAGAAGTATAGTTGGTAGATCACACTGAAAAATTACATTTCAGCAGCCACCAAATTTCGTGAAATAATAAGTTACACTTTAATTTTATACATTGTGGAGATAGCACCGAAATTGATGACAGAACCTTAATCAATGAATGCAAAATTGCACGTCAGAATCCATCGGGATTGTCTTTGGAACACTTGAATTGCTCATTTGCAAATGAAGACAACCAAACCGCGCGGTAATTATCTTGTTTTATGCTCAACTCAGCCGAGCATGAAATTTCAATTGCTTATAGAAAGTAAAATACAGAAAAAGCTTAATCCTGCTTTAAACACTGATATGCTGTATTTATCTTGCTCATTAGTGTTAAAATGACATCAATTGTTGGCATTTCAACATTTATGAGCAGGGTTAATTTCGTGCACAGCTGAATTAAAAATGAAAAAAAGTGTTATAACCCCGATACATGGGCCTATCCTTATTGAGATAACCAATGAGCGAAGACAATCAAATAGGTGTTGCAGTATGGAATGAACCCGGAACCTCTCGCTCACCATGAAGGAATGTAGTCTGGTACCCTGTCTCTCAGACTCTGTCTTTAGAGTCTATTTTAGTACTAAAAGAGACGCTGGGTACCAGACTATACGGAGTTAACAACTGTTACCGTACTTTGTAAACAAACGCCTATATTATACCAACTGTTAATCCCCTTTGGTCGATACATAAGGATTTTGTGTGAGGATAGTGCAATATATTATTAAAGATCGTGGGTAGATAATGCAAAATACAACTTAGCATCAGAAAATACTACAATGATAGAGCAGAGACCCACCTACACAAGCACGAAATGAGCCGCGACATGGGCTTTCCAACAATGTGGTATGTGCGACCAGCAAATGCTCAGATCAGCCTGCGCATATACGCAGTCTATTCAGAGCCTTTGATAGTCGCTTGTATGTTCTATGAGTGTTAGGGTACTGATCGAACATCATTTGGAGTTTCTAAGCTTAAAAGGAGGCTGCACAGGCTCGTCCGAGTCTACACTTGTCAAAATGCTTGCTTGTTGGAAATCACATGTCATGGCACAACTTATATGTTATCAGGGCTCCTGATGAATGTGCGTAACTGAAAATTATTTTTCTTATTTCTCAATCAAAATCTATGTTGTGGGTACTCAAAACATGTGCTTAGATTGCTGGGTAAGAAAGAAAAATGCAATTTTACGCTCACTATTTTTGCTTAACTTGACCTATTACACTTTGTGGATTAGATGCAGAGCTAGCATTGTTTTATTGCACGACCCACAGGTGTGCAATATAATCACTGTCTGAGTCTGTCTGTCTGCCCGTCCGTCCGTTAGCAGTTAGCTAAAATATTCATAACTCTTGAATCACATGATATATTATGATCAAAATTTGCATACTAATTTATTTTAACATTATTCAGTTACTGGTACACAAAACGGTGATGAGGCTTCGTCGAGCATCATTTGGGCCTGTCGAGGTCTTTTAGTGAAATTGCTCATAACCATTGAATCACATGGTATAAATATATCAAATTTTGGCCTACTTATACATTTTAACATTATATCTGGCGACTGGTATGCAAAATGGGAACGACGCTTTGCAAAAAAAAAAAACTAAATTCGCCTGCGGCCTCGCCTCCTCCATCATCACGGATCGTGCACATTACGGTCAATTGATTATATACTTGTCAGGGGGGGGGGGGGGGGCAGCGGGTCCGGACCCCTCCTGGAAAATTAACAAAAATAGGGTTCCTGAGCAATACTGGTCCGGATCCCCTTAAAATCACATAGCTACCAATCCAGCTTTCAATGTTGGGCCATCCTCGACCCGCCAGCGAAACGCCATTTAAATGGCGTTTCGCTGGCGGGCCGTTGATGGCCAGCTAAAAGTGGTATTTGGATCCTTCCTCCTCTCATCAAACTAAAAAAAAATTTTCAAAGTTTGACCCCTCAGACAAAACTTTCTGGATCCGCGCATGCTTGTACATCTTGAAGCTCGTTACTGAAATTGACATTCTTACAAAGTTTTCTGTTCTTACAAAGTCTTCTGTTCTTACAAAGTCTTCTGTTTCGGTAGGCAACGTAAATATAATTGATTTTAAGTAAATCTGTTTTATTTGCCACAGTAATAAAGAAATTGGCTCTCCAATGCGTGAACGGCATCTAATAATGACACGTGACTGTCAGATTCCAATATAAGACGAGAACAGATAGACCGATGAGTACTCTGAAACGAACATGGCTCCTCATAATGTTTTTATCGTAATTTTGGGATTTCTTCTCTCTCTTAATTTGATTTTGGTAAGTAAATATTTTTTCTATAAAGTTTGTGTCTCAAGGTACATGGGACCAGTGGCCAAAATTACAATGCCTCTTTAAAGTTTTAAGGAAGACTTAAGCTAAGTATTGATCTTTTACGATGCGAAAAATAACGTTTTGAACTTATCAAGATAAAAAAAAAGGTTCATTTTTTTCTGAAGAGCACAATGATATCTTTGACCATAAGTACTGCATCGATCCTGGCACATTACTTAACATTTAATGTAACACGTTGACATATCAATACTTAACTTAAATCGTCCTTAACTTTAAGGAAACAATTTAATTAATGCCCTAGATTTTTTACTTGAGAATTATTTCATTTTCCGTATGTTCATGAAAGAATGTTTGTCATGGGTTTATTTCAAAGTTAGCGTGACATGCGGGCAGCTTGTCACGCTAATTTTGAAATAAATCGATTATCCTATCATGAAGTTACATGAACCCATGGTGAACAAAACATGGCAATAATCACATGTGATTTAATCATATAAAGGGAAACAGGCCAAATGAAAGGATGCTTGTCATGGATTTATTTCAAAGTTAGCGTGACACTCGGGCAGCGTGTCACGCTAATTTTGAAATAAACCGATGACGTTAATCCTTTCATGAACCCCCCAAAAACGAATTCAAATCAATTTCTTATTTTATATTACATATGTAATATTAAGATGCATAATGACACGTGACTGTCAGATTACAATTAAAGATGAGAACAGAAATACCGATGTGTACTTTGAAATGAACATGGCTCCTCATAATGTTTTCGTAATTTTGGTATTTTCTCTCTCTCATTAACTGATTTTGATAAGTAAATACTTATTCTATTGAGTTTGTGTCTCAAGGTCCACGAGAAATAGATATCATGTTCCGAATGTCTATGAAAGGTTATAGCGCTATTGGTGGTTAAAGCAATGGTCGCCATCATATGAGACAGCGAAGTACAGTTCCGAGCTTATATATACAATCAACAATAAATGGACACACACCCTTAGTACGTGTTGGTATCCGATTCGTCAAGAACCACCTTTTGAACGGTCGAGTATGTTTTAACGCAGAGGAAACCACGTCTTTAAATGGGCTACTTTTGAAGGAAAGAATATGCCCCAACTGAACAGTTTTGTGTACTCGGTCAACTGTTGCTCACATTGTACAAACGTAGTCAGTAACATGATACAGGCTTATATGTTCATTATGATATAAAACTGCTAATTACTCTAAGTGGAAGGAACGAATAATATTTGCTTACAATACATAAAGAATTTAGCATGGTAGAATAATAATGGAACATGTTATTTTTAATACTATGCATTGTAACTGTGTGTAATCAGTGACTTTTTCAAGAGACTGTCTCCTTTTCAAATTTTATTCCCATACAGACGGTGACACATTAGTTTATAATTAGCTTTAAAATGATTTTAGTTTTTTTTAGTTTTATCTCCAGTATAACTTTCATTGTTTAACTAATAAAACTGTTACCGAATCAACTTTAATCTTTTGATAATTTTCTTGTCAATGAGCAATGTGATCTTTATAATTAAATGATTTATTTAGAACAAAACATTTCTGTAATAAACAGGTATAATGGAGGACCAAACATGGCATTGATCACATGTGATATGATCATATAAAGGGAAACAGGCCAAATACTAACGATACCAATTTGAATTTTCAGCCAGATATGTATCTATGGATATGTTTTAGATACAAATAAATGATTACAATAAGGGTAGACATGAAGGTTGCCATATGTGGATTGAGTTATTAAGTCTTAGATAACAATATCATTTTACATTTTACGAAAAATACTTTGACCATTAAAATAATAAGCAGTTCTTTAAATGCTGATTACATCAATTATTTGATAGAAAAATTCTATGGTAGTTTATATTCTTTAAGTTCATGTATCTTCATCTATATCACACATGCTTCAATCAGTTTTTCAGTAATATGCTTTATATTAATAAGGACACTATCCGTCATTTTTCTCATAAGTAAGCATTTAAATGGCACCAATTTATACCTACTAGTAGTTTAAACTCATATAGTACTTTGATTACGCTTAAACGATAAATATAAAAGAAAATAACATATGAAACTGTAAAATAGGTGCATGTATAGTTACTATTATTCTGCTTGTCTTTTGCGTTTGATTAAATAATATTGACATGTAAGCATGAGAAATAATTTGATATGATCACTAATGAAGCTCCTATTTCACTTTAGAAGTTCCTATTCATTAGGGTAACGTAGTAAACTTTGATATTGTCAGGCAATACCCCAACTTCGTATGAGCTAACAAATATAATTTTGTGGGTTATATAATGAGTTTGTAGTAAACTATACTGGACAAAGCTTTGGATGTATTTTGAAAGCCAATGGACATGATAGCACTGTACTAAGTACAGCTGTAGTAATATATTTGAAATTAAGTAACGTATACAACAGTATTATCATAGATTGTTTTGCTGTATACTGGCTGTTGGCTACATTTATTTAAAACTTTCAATGCAATGGGCAGGTAGATAAACAAGAATTAGGTTTAACGTTGTATTTGCACAATAGAATTTGATACTATTATAGGGTGACAGAGTTAACATGGCTGTAATAACATGTAGTCGTTAAAGTGAAAAAAGTAAGTCTATAAACACTTAAACAAACATTTTCTTCAATAAAGATCAGTTGAAGAAGAAGAAGAATTTTATTAACCTCGTTATAGGTCAAAAGGGGTCGGGGCCATCACTCATTAACCTTACAATAAAGACAAATATTATAATCTGAGCCAGTGCATGAGATTTCCAACAATGTGGTATGTGCGACCAGCACAGCCTCAGATCAGCCTGCGCATACGCGCAGTCTGATCAGAGCCATTGCTAGTCGCTTGAGTATTCTATGATTGTTAAGCTACTGACTGAACACCATTTGGAGTTTCTAAGCTTAAAAGGAGGCTGCAGAGGCTCGTCCGAGTCTACACTTGTCAAAATGTCAAATTGTTGGAAATCTCATGCCCCGGCTCAGATAATATAGGATGGGTAGGTAAAGATTTAAAATCACTAGAAATGAAAGAACTATGAATCCTGTGCTATTTTACTTGGTCTCATGCGATTATGGCAGAAACAAAAAATAATTATCGCATGCATATAAACAATTTATTTTTCTAATGTGCTGTCAACTAATTCTAAAAAATATCCATTGGCGTGTATGTATTTCAATTGCAGAAGTGTCTAACCATATACCGTACACAAACGATGAAGCAATTTTGAACACCTATCTATTGTAGAAAAGGTAATTTTGGTGGAAAATGAGGTCCATCTTGGTTTCAACACTTAGGTTATTTACTTGCTATTGTCATTATTTATAAACCGATTGGAAGATAGCGACGAAAAGCAAATTTTAGTGATCAATTCAAAAAGATAGTAAAACAATATATACGGGTTGGATATAACTTGGATATCATGCGACAGTCTGCATGCCTAGTTTTAAACCCAATCACGGTTTATAGCTATGGTTTCCTCTTTAATTGCACGACGGTGGGTCAGGCCTCAGACTCTATGACAGCTCTGACGTAAAGCTTTAATCGGTGGGTTGGTGCCTGATGCTTAACTGTAGCTGGACCCACCGTGGCTCAACTTGAGGTTTTCTTTAGCTCTGACTATCTGTGAGTCATGAGCCCTTTTCTTTGTTTCATCATGGTGTAGTAATTTGATTAGAGTGTTTTTCCATGATGATACATTGCATTTGTTAGATGGCCTCCATGCGAGCTGAACATTTCTTGTACTTCAACAACAGCAGAATCTAGGGCGAAGATTTGGTACCAGTAAAATGCATTTAAGCCCCCCGGTGGCTTAGGCTGCTGTCCGTTCTAAGGCGGTGGTTCTGTTGTTGTTGAGTTTTTGTTTATTGTTACTTCCATTGTGGGAGTCTGTAATTGTTCTATGTTTTGTTGTACGTTACTTTATGTCCATTCTAGTATTGCAATCATCTCGATTGGGAAGAGAGAGCTGATTGCTTTGCTTAATTTGTCTTCATGGTGTCTTGTGTTGGTTGAGCGGCTCTTCCTCGCGGTGCCATGGGGTTGTCTGCAGTTTGTGATTGTGGTATTTCCTGATCATACTCACTAACTATTTTTCATATGTTGGCCTCATAGCGGGAGTGGGCAATATAACACCTTAACACACGTAGCTCTTTCTATAATTGGTTTCACAATTTGACATTTCGACCTTTTCATTCTGATGCAATGTCCCATACAAATTGATGCAATAAACATGGATTTGCCGTTTTTGTATTCAAATGGACCACTGGTCGAAAATTCTCAATTTTAATAAACATGTAAAACGATTCCTGAAGATTGTATTTTAATCTTAGTAAACAGTGAATACCCCGATGAAATGCCGCCCTTTGCGCCCTATTTCATCTGGGTCTTCACTGTTTGCCAAAGTCTGCGTAACTGTATCCCGCATATAAACGATTAAAACTCATGATATAACACATAACATTTAGTTTGGATATAAAACGTATAAGCATAGATTTGTTTGAATGAGGTTGTTTCTTATGCTATAGACATCCACAAATCTTAACCAAGCTCTCCAGGGTGTTATCATGTCTGGATTGCATAGCTTAGACACATTTTAAATTTCAAAATACGTCTTTTTTCAGAACTATACTGGCGGGCTTTAAAAACGCAGCACTAACTTCCTGTTATATCTTACAAAAGACAGTTGCATTTAAACATGTCTTTGCTTCGATGATGTCATCATGAATTAGTTTTTCGTAAAGTTTTAGTCACAGAAACATTTTTTAAAAACCATTGAATGAACGGGTACACACAGATTAACGTCAAAAAAGCAGACCTGCTGTATCGCAGACCTGTCAGTCAAAATGAAAGCCATTCCTTGATGACTAACAAAGTTCATGACACTAATTTGATACTTCTAGTGTTTCTTGATTTTAAGAGTAGGGGATATTTCAATGATAAAATTTGTCAAATGAAAGAGTTCACCCTATCTCAAAGAGTTTACATTTTCAATGCTTTAAATTAGTTTGAAGTTGACAAGATGTTCATTGTTTACTCTTTAATACACAATCGAATTGATTGTTTTGCGTTCTTTTTTGAGACAAACATTAAAGCTGCTATCCTAGTGTAGCGTTTTTATAGCCCGTCAGTATAGGTCTGCTGGCTAATTGTGTACCAGGCTTGCAAATACATGATATACACATACGATGGGGGTTTCCGCTGTTTTAACCAAAATGATAAAATTCTTTCTCGCACGCCAGATCGGGATTTCCGTTGTTTTTACTCTACTTTATACCACAAGCTCCAACTTCAGCTTTCACTAGTTCCAGAAAAGATGTTAAACAACTGGTATATTTTCAAATTCTGCAAATGCAGATATTTGTTTTTTACTCAGTGATAATTCTGCTGTGATCCTTTTTTCAAAGGTCTAATGGTTTTACAGCCTCAATAGCTTCCTGTAATTTTAAATAAATAAATACTCGTTCTTGACATGGGCCACATTTCCTAGTTCCAAGGATGATTTTGTGGTTAGAACTAACTCATGTGAGACATACTCGAACGAGTCCTAGGGAAAGATAAAAAACGAATAGCTTCAGCGCTCGTTCCCACTTAATTTCTTTATAATCTATAACATATATATAGAGCATCGAGTTCAGGGCCAGAGGTTATTAAATTGTTTTTCGTGCTCAACTCAACTGAGCACGAAATTTATCATGCTCATACATGTTAAAATGCCAACAATTGTTGGCATTTTAATATTTATGAGCATGATAAATACAACATCTGAGCATCTGAGAGCAAGAACATTCTTATTTTTAAGCATTTTATATTTTATGAGCATTTGAAATTCCATGCTCAGTTGAGTTGAGCACAAAAAAGTTCTATAACCTCAGGGCCAGAAGTCACAATCTAAATGTTCTGCTCAGCTTGGTGTAGTCAAATATAAGCCTCTATAACTTACTTCTGTCATTCGCTATATAACAACTCTATAACACCAATTACACTAAGTGTTTATGACAGTGTGGACAGTAATGGTATACCACTGGGAGGTGATACAAAAATACTCTGTTACAAGATACAGAGCTGATATATCGAACACTATTGGGATAAGTGGGTGACTAAAAACAATTGTGCTATATGTTAAAATTCAGTTATCAACAGAATACACATGGAATTATTAAAAAAAAAGACACGGAGCGCAATGGCTGGTTTCTGGTTCGAGCCTTACCACAGAGTCACTATGCTGTTTTCCATGAGCAAGACACATTATCCGGTTCATTCCAGGAAGACCTGTCTCGACATGACTGAAAAAGTGTTGTCTGGGACGTAAAAAATCTAATCAAACGAACACACAATCAAGCAAAAGAAATCAAAAGAAATAAAGTAGTACAATCGCATGAATACAAACATGCTCAGTTGAGCTAAGAATCAAAACAGTTTTACAACCTCAGGGATTGTACACTTGTAACATTTTTTCGTTTGTTGGAAAAAATAAATAAACACACATAACTCAGCAAATTAAGTCTTACACAAAGCAAACACAAACTACATGTGAGCCGTGGCATGAGATTTCCAACAATGTGGTATTTTGACAAGTGTAGACTCATACTAGCCTGTGCAGCCCCCTTTTAAGCTTAGAAACTCCAAATGGTGATCAGTCAGTAGCTTAACAATCATAGAATACTCAAGCGACTAGCAAAGGCTCTGATCAGACTGCGCGTATGCGCAGGCTGATCAGAGGCTTTGCTGGTCGCACATACCACATTGTTGGAAATCTCATGCACTGGCTCATGTTATTTCTATCTCTAGGGGGCACCCATAACTGGTGATTTTATCTTTTTGTCACCAAAGGTATATATGCTCGTTCAATACCATGACCTTAGGTAGTAAACAAGAATTAGCAATTATTCTCACAGATCTTAATTTATTTTCGCCTTTCAGTTTGAAGTGAGATACCTTAGCCGTAATACATGCGTTTTGATTAGGAAATTATATGTTTTGCTGCCTTGGATGAGCGTGTTTGTAAGATTTAGAGTCGCAGAGGGGTGTAAGTATGCAAATGCTGATAAAATATGCAGATGTTGTTATCCGGTCGCGAAATGTTTAAAGCTCCTCTGAGAAAGACATGGAAATAAGCAGCTTTGGTAATGGAATTTCGAAAGCATAAGCGGCTCAATTGCCACATATCATGGCACATGCTCTGTCTTCCAGACACTCGTATATCATATGAGCCGCGACATGAGCTTTCTAACAATTTGACATTTTGACAAGTTTAGACTCGGACGAGCCTCTGCAGCCTCCTTTTAAGCTTAGAAACTACAAATGGTGTTCAATCAGTAGCTTAACAATCATAGAATACTCAAGCGACTAGCAGAGGCTCTGATCAGACTGCGCGTATCTGAGGCTTTGCTGGTCGCACATACCACATTGTTGGAAATCTCATGCACTGGCTCATATATGTCGTGTCAATATTAACCAAACATGTGCAAACCCTCTCCATCCATCTCATACAGTGCCTGCTTGGAATGGGCAGAGGTCCTTTATTAAAATAATTGTGTGTGTGCGTGTCTTTCTGTATCTGTCTGTCTGTCTGTCTGTCTGTCTCTCTGTCTCTGTCTCTCTCTCTCTCTCTCTGTTTCCGCATAGTTGACACAGAGAAAACAATTAAGGAACACCAGAAAGTTTTGTAATGTTAAGGTTACACGTATAATCACACTGCGGAGTATATATAAGTGATTCAATGTGAATTTCGGTCTGATTTTGTTGACAATATTGTAAAATAGTAGGTTTCAACTTTTAGGATCACAATGGTTGCGAATTTACATCTGAGAAATCACCGTATGTGTGAGGGGATTTTGACACGGAGATGTTAAAGCTTCTTAAAAAGTCTTATTCTGATGGTTTAATGAAAGTCGCTTCGACAAAAGAAAATGCTTTATGAATATATACTGAATCAACCAATTATATAGATCGTGTCAGTTTGACATTGATTGGCAGGATTTGGCAAAATTCCTTTTGGGAAACTGTGCAATGGCATACATATGAGTCATGTTTGTATCCTATTGGTTGAAAGCTTATTTAAAAATAGGGCGTTTTATTGATAATTTGAAATATTATTGGCTAATGATGATTTCTTCAGATGGCACTGAGTTCGTCTCCCGTCAAGTGATTGTATGGTATATAGAGTGAAACTTGGTAGGTTTTGTTTACTGTTAATTGTTTCATCATTTGTTAGGAGTTGTGTTTGATCCATGTTTTGTTGTGTAGTGCTAAGTGTCCTTTCTGGTTTTGCAATCATCTCTCTGGTAAAGTGAGGGCTGGTTGTTTTACTTTTATTGTCTTCTTAAAGGCATATGGCTGTTAGTGTTCTGTGTCTTTATCTAAATGTGCCGTTGGTTGGTCTGCAGTGTCCCGGCAATACTTACATACTTTTTGTCCTTGAATAATATTGTTGGACTATATGGTAAAAGTTGGTCTTCACTTTCATTAATCTTGCCTTTGCTAGCTGCTTGATGTCATTTTCAGATAGCATTCTCTCGCACACCGGATAAGGATATCTCGGATCCGGACAAGTATTTCTAAGAAACGCTATATTTTTGTAATTTTTCAGGGGTGGGAGCTGAACCCCCTGTCCCCCTCTAGATCCGCGCATGATTTTGATTTAGGGACAGTTAAAAATGAGCAAAAGTGACATTTTCAATCGACCTTAGCTACTATTTAGATATCATATATAACGCTGTAGCTTTGCCTCCGTCTAGTCATACCTTCCAAAAATGTGTCTGAGAATTACAAATCTGTTATGAATGTGAGGGTGGGATAGAAAAATCCGCCCTGAGGACACCATTTGGTATTACGAGGCTTGCAGCTTGATGACAACGGTGATCCCAAGGGACGGATTATTCTATCCCATCCTCACACAAATAATGGATTATTTTTTCTTGCTCGCCATTACAAACCACACTTTTATATATAGAGGATCTTACATGAGTGCTCATGTTTTATTGAATTTATTAAACGAGTTGGGAAAAAGAGATAAAATGCGAGGCTTGCCGAGCATTTTATCTCTTTTTCTCAACGAGTTTAATAAATTCAAAAATACAAGAGCACGAATGTTAGATTCTATTTATCATATGATAAAATCTCATTTCTGCCGTAAAAACGTTATAATTTTGTCATTATGTAAGCAACATTGTTATGGACGTCATAACGTTTCCCGAAAATCGATAAACCACTAGTGGTATACAGATTTTATAGCATGGTGTTATTTCACTCCCAGATGCGACGTCATATGATAAACTGAGTTAAAGTTCTAACGCACCTCGTAAAGGGTCAGAATTTTATACGACCAATTGTTGTAGGGCAGTTTATGTTGGAAAAATTGCTCAACTAATGTTGAAGAATCTTTATCGCTCAGAGAATACGTTGTCTGGAGCAAATTGGTTCTGTGAGCTATTGTCTGATTGGTCAAAAACGCGTTTTGGGTCTCAGGACCTTGTGGGTGGTCAAAGTCGGTAATAACACACACTCAAACACTAAGCCTGTAAGATGCCGGGTATTGCTTGAAAATTGTTCTTTTGAATTTCAAATAATTAAGGGTCGTCAGTTTTAGTTTACTGAGACATGAGCGTTTATTGTCAGGATGTCCATACAACTCAATGGAAAATAGATATCGCGTAGATTACAAAAAACGTGGAAATCATTGAAAGCATGATAAACATATGCTACTTCTGCTGCTTAGAAATGGCGAGGGGTAAAATTGGATAATTTTTTTTTTACCGACGCAGCTTCATATTCACTCTGACAATAATTAAAACTTTCTGTTAAACCGTTAGCTCAATTAGACTAAATCCTTCTTTTTTAATAGGCTAACAACGGGATTTGACCCCTGACCAAATTGAGGACGAATAATTTATCGCTATAAACTTAAAGAATTCCAACAGAAATCCGCCAAATCAAATCAGATTTCATGATGCCGAAATGCATGTCACATATCTAATATTGAAACTTTACCATGCATTTTATTTTTTCCAACCACCCTTCCTCAATGGAATGCTTTCTTTGAAACATATTGCTAAAACTAAAGTAAGTTTCGATGCCTTACTGAATGAACCTTTGTTTATGCGAACCAATCGGCCAAGGGCATTGGTTCCGACAAAGATATTATCAAAATAAAATAATGTTGCATTAGAACTTTGGCTCAGTATATTAAAAAAAATGCTCCCATAAGTTCCTGAATGTGCTGGGTACAACATATCTTGACGACACCACAATCAGAACTGTCTCGGCCAATTCCGCGAAATTCCGTGGAATAAGACCACGGATGTTCATCAAGGATCTACTTTGACAACACGGATGATAACGTGACGCTGACGTTATATAACGTTACGCTGATGTCACACAAACCATCTTAACACAATAACAAGTGTGATTGCAGCAAAACAAACGGTTATAAATGAAGTTTATGTTTTTTCAATAAAATATCACTATAGCGATATTTTATTGAAAAATAACAACATAAACTTCATTTATTCTGCTGATAAAACGTTTTGGATAATCAGATCAATCGATTTTAATATAGCTGAACCCACATGCTACAGAACTAATTTTCAATACGCCAGTTCTGGCTAACAAAATGGAGCTTTTTGGTACATAGTACCACACATACTGCTCCTTACATACACCCAAGCCATGATTCGATTCTCTAATTGTGGCGGACTTTCCCGAATGGACGACACCACTTTAACATAACAATGACATATCTTTTCTTCCAATGTGTGGCTTTTCGTTTTTTTTATCCTCCCACGGATCGGTATGGGATATCCGAGATAGAATTCTCTCAAATCAGTTAAAGGGTTATATGAGATAGAATTCTCTCAACTGGGTAAAAAATTAGAATTGCAGATCCGGTGGGGTTGGATTCTTGCGGGTTTTTTTTTCTGGGAAAATATTCGCTTACTTTTTGTAGCTATAGGACAATCATTGATCAACGGATATTTGGGCCTCGACGCGAGAAAACATGTCTTCGGGGGTTTGCGAACAACAAAGGCGCAGACCAGCCTGCGCGTCCTCGCAGTCTGATGTTATTCGCTTTTTGAAAAGTATCATATCTAAACTTGCTACAAGCAAAATTTCAGTTTTCTAGCTAGTCTCTATAGCTGAGGAGACTGTTTTGGGTCTTGCTTTGTCGGAAACCCCAAAGACAGGTTTTCTCGCATCGAGGCCCATTTTATGTGCAAACACTATTACTGCTTCATTGTATATTTCGTACAGGAAGTATGATGATTAGCTTAATTATGCTTGTGATTAAAAGACGCTCTTTACAATTCTATATTGATGTGTTAGGCTTCAAGGATTAACAATGCACATCATCACAACTGTTGTAAACAATGGCCCATTAATAGATATAATTAGAACTATTGGTGGCCATGCCTTATAGAGCAAAGTGTCCCAAAGTGTGCAATTAATAGATATAGGAATCAATAAGGAACTGGTACCACAAGTACCGGCATCGACTCATAAATATCATAATAAAAGTTGAGCCGAGGCATGAGATTTCCAACAATTTGACATTTTGACAAGTGTAGACTTGGACGAGCCTCTGCAGCCTCCTTTTAAGCTTAGAAACTTCAAATGGTGTTCAGTCAGTAGCTTTACAATCATAGAGTACTCAAGCCACTAGCAAAGGCTCTGATCAGACTGCGCGTTTGCGCAGGCTGATCTGAGGCTTTGCTGGTCGCGTATACCACATTGTTGGAAATCTCATGAACTGGCTCAATTTATTGTTTACTCTTTGCATGCTGGGCTGTTTGCTTGTTGCTATCGTCTGCTCATTCTAGTTTCAAAATCAATCTTTTTTTAAATAAAGTCTTTCCAAAATACCAAAAGAGTGTCAAACGTTGGCCTGATCTTGATCCATACTATTTTCAAAGATTATAGGCTGACGACATATAAATGTCAGTAGCATGCAGATGATAATAATAATACTCGAGAAAAGACAGTGACTGATCGCATCAATATTTGAAATAGCTTGTGATGAGAGCATTAGAGAACAAATAAGCCTTGACATGGATGGCAATTTTATATTAATATGTGGTCATACACTGGCAATTTCACAATAAAACAGGTCATATGAGCAGGTAAATTGAATGTAATATGTTCTTGAAAATATTATCCTTTGGAAGCAAGGAATGCACAAAAGAACCGAAACTAGAGTGTGCATATTTTCTGGGCCAGACTAGCTAGTTTCGGCCATTTAGGCCTTATCAGTGACCCTCTAATGCAGTTATTTCATGTATGTTTGTTGTATAGTCAAAACTACTACCCCTTAAGCTGTAGACGACCTGATACACTGTTGCAGGAGACAAAAGGCGCCCACAGCACCGAGGGGCAGAAGTTTGACTGTACTTCTGTCGTGCCAGCCAAGAGTGACAGCGACGTCATGGTTTGTTTACAAAGTTATTAGGGACTTAGAATCTATATATCACTTGTTTATTAATCCTATCCGCAGGATAGGATTAATACACATGCGATATTTCGATTCGCGTTAGCTCAAGTGAAGCGTACACGATAGTTTTGTACTTAGCAATTGTAAACAAAATATACGTCACTGTCATTCTTGGTTGGCACGACAGTACAAACTGGCTTAAATAACTGTTTAATTACCAAACCAATACTTTTGAAATTCTTGGCAGCTTCGCATCGATGGATATATCGTAGAAGATACGATTTTGTTGCAACACAAGAAAACTTCGCCTGATCTGCTCAATTCTGGTCTCGAAGCGTTCCGCTCGTTCCAACTAAGAAAATGAGTACACCCACTAATGTTTCTTACATTGTATAACGACGATTCTCAATCTTAACACGTCAATTGATGGTTGGTTATAATTGTCAAGGGATTTGGCATGTTAATATGTGGGAGTTGTAATGTAGAACCGGTGTAACTATATTAAGGAATCAGTATGTTCAAATGTGGAAATTTTACAATGAATCAATATGTTCAAATGAGGAAATTTTACAATGAATCAATATGTTAAAATGTGGAAATTTTAACATACATGTGTCGATTCATTGAAAAAAATTCAACATATTTAACTTTATTGTAGAAAGTATGTAAAGACCTGACTCGACATCGAAACATACCATTAAGTTTCATACAAAAGCAAAACGTTGTTTCAGTTCCGTTCATAGATAATTTTCTCGTAGGACTCGTCATTATGGAAATCTTTCCTTACAATCTCGGCGATCCTCGTAAAATCACGACACAGTGCATAAGAAAGGTGGCAGCTGAATCTTTACAGCGACACTCAGAGGTAATTGTTAAATACATTATTGGTTTTAAACTCTCCTGCAGCAGGGCATATCAGAACCTATATTTTATGGTAATAAAGTTTATAAATTCAAAAGACTCGTTGGAAAACCTTATTTTAGTGATCAATTCAAAAAGATTATCAAACGTTATAAAAAAGTTGGATATAACTTGGATATCATGCGACAGTCTGCATACCTGGTTGTAAACACAATCACGGTTTATAGCTATGGTTTCCTCTTTAATTGCACGACGGTGGGTCATGCCTCAGACTCAATGACGGCTCTGACGTTAAGCTTTAATCGGTGGATTGGTGCCTGATGTTTGGCTGTAGCTGGGCCCACCGTGGCTCAACTAGAGGTTTTCTTTAGCTTTGACTATCTGTGAGTCGTGAGCCCTTTTTCTGGTTAATTTTGATTATACTGTTTCTCTATGATGATACATTGCAATAGTTAGGAATCCTCCATGCGAGATATATATTTTTTATGCTTCAACAACAGCATAATCTAGGGCGAAGATTTTGTACCAGTAAAATGCATTTAAGCCGCCCAGTGGCTTTGGCTGCTGTCCGTTCTAAGGCAGTGGTTCTGTTGCTGTTGATTCGTTGTTGATTCGTTGTTGATTGTTACTCCCATTGTGGGATTATGTTATTGTTCTATGTTTTGTTGTGCGTTACTTTTTGTCCATTCTAGTTTTGCAATCATCTCGATGGGGAAGAGAGAGTTGGTTGCTTTGCTTCGTTTGTCTTCCTGGTGTCTCGTGATTGTTGTTTGACTCTTCCTCACGATACCATGGGTTTGTCTGCAGTTTGTGATTGTAGTAGTTCCTGATCATTTTTTTTTTTTTTTTTTTTTTACAGTTTTGAAAGTTGTAATATACGTTACATAATGCCATACAATGTACAAAATGATATTTTACACCAGAAACGCTGTTGACTATAGCCCTTCCACTCTTGCTTATCAACAGAATGCTCATATATGATATTTAAAGGTTTTCATGTAGAATTTTATGCTAAATTATATGGTAAAATATACTAACGTATTACGTTTTATTAGGGGTCACCATATTTAATACTTTATAACTCTTAAAGTATTTGTGATAAAAACAGGCTGTTTGCAGTTATAAAATGGTCCATTACTTGGCCTTTGGAACATGTATTTAATACATGAAAGCTAACTGAGAAGGTTATCAATTATTATTTATTAACGTACTCCACTGATTTTATAGGGAGTAGTCTAAAAAGTAACATAAATGACATTATAATGGGCCCAAAAACTTTTACAAACAAAAAATATCTGTAAGAAATGAATTGTTCTTGTATATTACATGAATGTTTGGCTAATTTAAATAGTTTGAATATTACCTTAACAACCTTATTTACATTTATTGTGTTTAAAAAATGTGGGGTATCGTAGTTAACACGCTTTAATAGCCAAACACCCCAACCACCAGAGAGCTAACTAGTAGTTCCTGATCATACTCACTTACTATTTTTACTGGAGAATTCTGCAATTTTTCCAGATTTCTCCAGTAAGATTCAGCTGCCACCTCTTTTAGTGTTAGCTTACACTTATATTTGTTTTTTACAGTATTCTCTTCCGTTAGGAATAAACGGAGGCGTTCCCATGATGCCTTTGGATAATCAAATTCGGCTGATATGAAGCAGAATTAAAATGGATAAAAATTAGAGTAATCTCCTTCTTGTCACATATGATATCCAAGTTGAAATTCTTCAATAGTTTGCATTTCATGCGTCTACTGAATCTAGCCTTATCAGCTCTGGGCACTCGGGAATTCGTTACAAGATCTTGCAAAATTTGAATAACACACGTAACAATGTCAATTTCATTTCATTTAATCTTATAATTACACGCTCAATGATATTTGACACGAATTTCGATTTCTGTTAGCATTCTGCATTGCAGGGGCGTAGTTAGCCTAATATTCAAAATGCGCACTTGTGTAAACAGGGTTACTAATGCATCTAACATATACAGACGGTTTTATCAGAAGGATGTACTGTTTGCAATGATAAACACACCCTTCATAATGATTGGCGTTACAAACGGATGGAATAAAATTAAAATTCTTTCACGCCAAACCCATGCAAAAATTGAATTTGATAAATAAAATTGCTTTTCAACACATGTTTTGTACACGACCGTGTATCATATAAAACCATCAAAACTGAGATAGAATCATTTACTATATAAACAATTTCGAAATAAAAACGGTAAAACATTGAACATAGATTTCATCGAAGTCTTAGCAGAGGAACAAAGAAGCTGGGTCGATTGAAACTGTAAAGGCAAATTAACTGACAGTAATATGCACGACCCACGTTGAACGTTTGCTAATTAGAATGAAACTCTAGGTATTTAAATTGAAAAAAGTGTTGGCTGACCGAACTGAGTGTTTCAACATAGGTGGTAAATATATTAATTAAGGCCGTCCTCCTACCCCAAGTGGCTTCAGAAGAACATGTTGCTGTTTATTCTATGGCAGTGCTTCCATCGTCACACTGGTAAATGTATTCGTCGATTTGCTGGTATTTACGCGTATCGCCGGTACTTCATAGACCGGAAGTGGTAGATATTGGTGTAAATACTATATATTAAAACATGCCATATGCCTAAAGGACTAAAGAATTAGATCATTTTTAAGTTTTTGGCATGGACATGGCGATTTATGTAAGCATTTAGGAATAGATTCGAGTACCGATCTGGATGATCGGTACTCGAATCTATTCCTAAATGCTACATAAATCGCCGTGCACATACTGAATACTTAAACATGATTGAAGTCTATAGTCCTTTAGGCATATGGCATGCTTTTCTATACAGTATTAACACCAATATCTACCACTTCAGGTCTATGAAGTACCGGCAATACGCGTAATTACCAGCAAATCGACGCATACATTTACCAGTGTGACAGTGTGATCGCAGTTCAAGTGCGTTATGCTCCCAAAATATTTTTAGGGAGTTCCATGCTTAGTCCTGATTTTCTGGGCCCAAAGTTATTAAACATATTTTCTTGCTCAACTCACCTGAGCACGAAATTTCAACTGCTCATAACAACTAAAATGCTGAAAAAAGACTTTTCTTGCTTTCAAACTCTCAAATGTGTTATTTATCATGCTAATATGGTTAAAATGCCAACAATTGTTTGCATGTTAGCATTTATGAGTATGATAAAGTTTATGATTAGTCTAGTTGAGCAAGGAAAAAGTTTTATAACCTCAGGGCCTAATGTAGTTATTTGATTTCTTTCTATATAGTTTGGCAATTATTTATCTGAGTAATAGAGAGCTGAATTGTTTAAACTTGAATTTGTATTCTTGTTTGTAAGGTTGCACCTTTTATGTCTGTTTTCTTGTTTATCTTTGTCTCTTGATTCCGATGGACTTGTATTCTTGTTTGTAAGGTTGTACCTTTGTTTGTCGATTTTCTTGTGTATCTTTATCTTGATGCATATGGATTTGTATTCTTGCTTGTAAGGTTGTACCTTGTTTTTCTGTTTTCTTGTGTATCTTTATCTTGATGCCTATAGATTTGCAGTCTTGTTTGTAAGGTTGTACCTTTTTTTGCTGTTTTCTTGTATATCTTTATCTTGATGCCTATTGATTTGCATTCTTGTTTATAAGGTTGTACCTTGTTTGTCTGTTTTCTTGTGTATCTTTATCTCTTGATGCCTATGGACTTGTATTCTTGTTTGTAAGGTTGCACCTTTTATATCTGTTTTCTTGTGTATCTTTATCTTGATGCGTATTGATTTGCATTCTTGTTTGTAAGGTTGCACCTTTGTTTGTCTGTTTTCTTGTGTATCTTTATCTCTTGATGCCTATGGACTTGTATTCTTGTTTGTAAGGTCATACCTTTGTTTTGTCGATTTTCTTGTGTATCTTTATCTTGATGCATATGGATTTGTATTCTTGTTTGTAAGGTTTACCTTGTTTTTTCTGTTTTCTTGTGTATCTTTATCTTGATGCCTATAGATTAGCATTCTTGTTTGTAAGGTTGTACCTTGTTTTTCTGTTTTCTTTTGTATCTTTATTTTGATGCCTATTTATTTGCATTCTTGTTTATAAGGTGGTACCTTGTTTTTCTGTTTTTTGTGTATCTTTATCTTTTAATGCCTATGAATTTGTATTCTTGTGTGTAAGGTTGTATCTTGTTTTTCTGTTTTCTTGTGTATCTTTATCTTGATGCCCATAGATTAGCATTCTTGTTTGTAAGAGGGTAACCTTTTTGCTGTTTTCTTGTGTATCTTTATCTTGATGCCTATTGATTTGCATTCTTATTTGTAAGGTTGCACCTTTGTTTGTCTGTTTTCTTGTGTATCTTTGTCTCTTGATTCCTATTGACTTGTATTCTTGTTTGTAAGGTTGTACCTTTGTTTGTCGATTTTCTTGTATATCTTTATCTTGATACATATGTATTTATATTCTTGTTTGTAAGGTTGCACCTTGTTTGTCTGTTTTCTTGTGTATCTTTATCTTGATGCCTATAGATAAGCATTCTTGTTTGTAAGGTTGTACATTTGTTTGTCTGTTTATCTTGTGTCTTTTTTTTTTATCTTGACGCGGTTCATTGAATCATGAATACTTTGGGTCTCTTGCAAAGTAAGTGAAGCCCTTCGGGCTTCACGTTAACTTTGCAAGAGACCCGAAGTATTCATGATTCCATGAACATTCCATTGATTGAAGTTGTTGCTTATATTTACTTTTTATTATAACTGACGAAAATATAAAATAATAATTTTGGAATTAAAACAGTTTTGTATTTAAAATATAATCGTATTAACGGCTTAGTCGGTTTGAAAAAAGGAAAAGCGGAACAGCCAGCTTGAACACGGACAACCAATGGAGCAAACAAGAGGCTTGTTTTGCATGTGCGACTCGGGTGTGGCTCGCTGTCAATCACAACACCGGTATCACTTCTGGCGAATGAGTCCGATGCTCGAAGCGTACTGCACGGGCAAGTGAGCTAGACAGCCGTCAATTAAATGTGTGTAGTTCATGAGGCTATGGACGGTTGCTAAAATCTAAAGATTCATTAAAGGCTTGCTTTGAAAACGTTAATATAAGGACATCGTAATACATGTTGTATGGATATAACAAAGAAAATATCCCACCAGTGCTAGACATACATGTATACGACAGATTAATAGCCAGAAAATGCAAAATCACCAATCTCTCCAAGACCACAAAGAGGAAGTGGTTTAGAATGTACAGATCATTCCACAGTGTGAACTATTAAGAACATCGTGTATTAATAACATTTGTGATTTTCAGTCTATGCAACCACTAAATCGTATAAAGTATTAGCCACTACAAGGTACATTGTATATGCTGATTCAATAGAAGAAAATAAAAGGGGCTCTTACATGGTATGGGAAATTAACATGGAAGTCTGCCCATGCTTGGAATTTGATAATATTATGTTTATTAATTGTCTTGGGCATGACTTTTATATTTATGGTCCAAATGAGTTTTTATGCAATACCATTGCTAATTTATGACGTCATGTATGATATCACTCCAATACCTCAGGGTACCCAGTTATAATCATTTCTAAAGTAAATGAAATACCATGTAACGGACGCGGAAATGTTTTATTAAATGAATATATCATTGATACGTTCGTTGATACTATAAATGGCTTTGTATGTATTAGGATAGTGGGTGGGCATTCACTTTTATGACATGGTACCCCAATTTCAACTGTATATTATGTATTCAGTCAAATTTGGAACTAAATTTTTTACACGTTGCAGTCTTTGTCAAGATACCATTTCAACATATATACTAGCCATATATGTTACGAATATGTAGACCAAATTTCATGAAATTCAAGGACGGGTAACATATTTTTTCAACTTGATGTAAACACATGGCCCTAATTCACCAAAATGTAAAAAATACAATAATTATGTTTCAGTGTAAAACATACTTGAATACTTGCTTAGTTTGAATTACCATGCTAGTACGTTTATTGGTAAAAGTTGATATGTTCAGTGATTTTCCCTATTATGGATTGGCAAAGAAAATAAAACAATATTCTTTGATATTAAATGCCACGATTCTTATTCAATTAAGTGCTTACAGAATAATATTACCCAAAATGATACAATATGGTGACACCTGTACTTACCACATCTAGTTTCTAACGTTAAAACTACATTTTACCAATGTTACACGTAATATGTTACATTATTAAGAATTTTAATTCATACAGAAGAGAAACCTTATGACAAGTCAGTTCATACAGGAGAAGAACCTTATATCTATGATTTTATAATTGAAAGCCTCATAAATAAACCTGGTTCACAAGAATAGCCCCCTGTCAACATATTTGTTAAAATTAACCATTATGGTCGCAGAGAGCTCTTGGTCCCAAAGGTATTGCTAATGTAATGCTAAATTCTGCTATGATCATTCTGTTCTGTAAAACTGATGCTGATTTCCTTCAAATAGCAACATGTATACTTTAGCTGGCTGTATATTCTAGGCATACAGATTCGTTTTTGGACCTCACTTATTCATGTAGAACACTGTTTTATGATACCTTTGATAAGACTTTGTTGCACTTTATCCTGGTCACGGCACCAAAATGTGGTTACTCTAGAAATATTTGGTCTTCTTGTTTTCACTCGTTTATTGCTATGATATTATGTTTCTTAAACAATATCATTCAGGACTTGAGAAGGCGATACACATTGTCTTAGCCCTATAGTTCCATGACATGGGGCCAAGACCATTGGCATTTCCAACAATTGAATCATTTGAAATTGTCTAAACATGTCTTTATTTAAGAAAAGTGGAAGTTGATTTAAAAACATCCTCCTTCTGTCGAGTTATTGATTCATTTCAACTAAATAATTTTGTTTGCTAAAATTGACCTATACCCATAAGAGGAAGGGAATGACAAAGTTCCCAGGTTTGGATTTTCATGAAATTTGGCTAAGATCAGCAGGGTAGATATGGCATGTTTTTGTGATAATATGATATCTTGACAAAGACTAGAACATATCTATCTTTGGAATTGAATGTTGAATGTTTTGTAAATTTCTGAGAGAAAAATATTGAAAATTTAAAATCACTTCTTCAGAAAACGTAAACCATACTTTATTCAAATGATTTTGTGGTATTAATATAATGTCTATGGTATTTTGGATTCAATCTACATGAAAATCATAGAAATAAACAAAACATAGATTTAGGACATAGAAGTTTAGAGACAGGTACCACCTCAAAGGTGGAGTACGTCAGGGTTGCTTTCTAAGCCTTATTCTAAACTATCTTATTCAATAAATACATTTTCGTAGTTTGTATATAATGAGTTATTAGTATGCAAAGTTCAAAGAAAACCCATGCGTGGGCACAGATGTAAGTACCCCTTTACACATATTGTGTAAGGCGCCACATATTATCCATACATCCTGAAGTAGTGTTATGACCAAACTAACTTCTTTCAGAACAGAGCAGTATCAGTAATTATGTATATTTCCAGGCTCCTGCATGGCTGCGGTGTATATGCTAGTAACATGGCCAAGTTCAAAACAATTTTAATTTTGTGGCAAGGTGTACGGACGTAATGAAAAACGGATGATTTTATGATCCTTGCTTGGGACATAGCGGTTGGAAACTTTGCTTTCCTCTTTAATTGCACGTCGGTGGGTCGGACTTCAGACTCTATGACGGTTCTGGTACTTGAATGTATCGATTCCTGATCTTTGCGCACTTACTTACTTTAAGAATTATCTATTGATGAGATGTTAGGAGCCTGATGCTTTGGCTGTTTGTCGGGCCAGCCGGTTTTTTCTGTTGGATTTCTCTTGCTCTGGTATTCAGTTTTATTTACTGTTGAATCCTTATCTTTGCTTTATCTCCTTTTTTATATCTTGATTTATATGTTCTGGGAGATGATGCATTTATAAGTTAGGGGTATTTCATGCATACCAAATATCTATGTGTCTTGATCCACATCTGAAATAAGGGTGAGGTTGGCGCTGTGAAGCCGGTCAAAGCCTTCTAGTAAAATATTTTACTGACCGTTCCAAGGCGGTACTTCTTTTGTGGATATTTTATGTTTTTTCTGTCTTGTGTTTGTAATGCCTTTGTGTACGTCTGTATGGTCGCTTGCTGGGGAAGGGCTGACCTCTTGGCTCTTGTTTGTGGTGTATAGCTGTGAGTGTGTCCATTTCCCATTGGCATCCTGGGTCAGGTGTGGTACTTGATTGCATCGATTCCTTATCTTTGCATCTTTACTTACATTGCACATAATGAAGAACAAACATTGTATGTACTTTTGGTTTAGACAATCATAGATTCCACTAATTTAATTGCCTACTGCATGTAATAGCCAAATAAGAAAGAAGAAACGCATATAAAAATGGTTAATTAGGATGCTGCGTGATAAATGTGAAGCAATCAGTCCATCAAATTTACAATTAAACTGAACAAGGTACATTGTATGTGGTAAAGGAGAGATAAAAGGTCTTGTGTTAACCAAATAAAAGTGGGATTGATTCACATTGTTCTTAAATATATCAAATACTTTTGTAAGTCATGTTTTTACTGTGATGATAGCCTACTTTGCATAAGTTAGGAAGCCACCATGCGAGTTAAAAATGTGTTTTAACAAGAACAAAATCTAGGGCGCAGATTTGGTACCAGTGGAAGAATGTATTAAAGCCCCCACCCCCTCTGGTTAAAGTTGATGTCCATTCTAAGGTGGTGATTCTGTTGTTGTTGATTCGTTGACTTTTGTTGCTCTGATTGTTTGTGGAGACGTCCTAGTTTTGTTATGCAGCACTTAATGTCATTTCCATTTTTTCAAGCATCTTGATAGGAAAGCGAGAATTGGAATATTGTCTTGCTGACGCTTTGTTACTGTTGTTGTACTGTGTCTCTTCTTCGCGGTACCTTGGGTTGATCTGCCGTATGTGAGTGTGGTTTGTTCTGATCATACGCAATAAGTAATAAAATCTCTCACGAACTGCCCCATATATAATAACAAGAGCGAAATAAGTCGGCGTAAACTATTAGCCACTGATTGGCCATATTTCTGGATGACCAGTGATAAAACACATCAAAATATCATTATAGAACTACTTGTCTCTATTTCAGAATAAAAGAGAAACTTATTTCACCACATGCGCGGATCTAGAAAATTTTGTCAGTGGGGTCCTGATGTTATTTTTTTTCATAGAGGGTCGTACGGACCTCCATCGAGGAGCAATTGGACCCTAGGGTCCAATTGCTCCTCGAGGGGTCCGTACCAGTCTATCTAAGAAAACCTATAGCCACTTGTGATTTCCAGGGATGGGGGTGTGGACCCCCTTTTCTCCTCTGGATCTGCTCATGTACCAGTAAAAGCATGATTAGACGCAAGCCACTGCGCAAGACTTCCATAATTAAATAAATGTCATCTGGATGAATCTGGTTCAGACTTGAAGTAAAAATGTTGGGAGCCTTCAAGTAATATTAACCATTTGTGTGCCAATGAATTGGTTATTCTGCTTTTAAACAATACACTTGGGATGGTCCATTGTATATATTAAGGAATCACAGGTTTTAGTTTCCAAAATATATCAGTGCATTGATTTCTCTGAAGATCGATTTGTCTTAGCAAATGATGTAGACGCTGATAAAATGCCGCATAAATAATGCGTCATTTCATCTCAGGTCTTCACTGTGTGTTAATGTATCCGTTTATGGATTTCCAGTATACCAAAGTTAAGGGACCTTATTTGGTGTCGGTTAATTTATAAAAAATGCCTTTAGAGTTAGCCAAATTCTTTTTCTTACACTATCACGCTTCTTTTGCTTATGTCGTGTTTCTGATGCACTTATTTGATTCAGAGGGTAAAAAGTTCTGTCCCACATGGATATTTTTTGATACTTGTTTCTTCCCAGTGTTGCGATATTAAAGGATTTAAAGTAAGCTTGCTAATTTTGTGTAAAAGAGAGCGTTAATTAAAATCACCAGGGACTTTTCAAGATACAGAAAAGGATATAACAATAGTTTAGCACATCCAACGGAAGAGAAGTTACATTGTGTGCGTGGGTTTTTGAAAACGAAAATAATCCGTTTGTGTTGACTAAAACACCATGGCACCAAATACTATACGTACAGTGTAGCGCCAAAAGCGTACCTGTACGCTGCATTGCTAATACACTGTAGTGACATTAGAGGCGTTTTGACCTCAGTTAAAATTACGAAAATATCGGGTTCTCTTTTTATGTCATTTCCGCATGATTTTTCGGCGTAAATTGCTCAATTTTGATTTATTAATTTGTTGTCGTGCGGACGGGATAGGCAGGACGTGTGGAATTTATGGCGGAACTTGTCGACAGCTGGTTTAGACAAAGATCATTCGATTTTTAGGCATTGGTTCTGTTGTTGATGATTCATTCTACTTCCCATTGTTTGTGGGAATTCTGTGTTTGTATTTGTTTTGTTATGCATTACTTTGTGCCCATTCTAGTTTTGCAATCATCTTGAAGAGGGAGAGAAAGCTGGTTGCTTTGCTATTATTGTCTTAGAGGTGTATTGTTACTATCAATGTTCTGTAGCTCTTCCTCACGGTGCCGTGGCTTGGTCTGTAGTATGTGATTGTTGTATTTCCTGATCAAACTCACTTACACTTCCTATTGTTTGTGGGGTTTTGTGTTTGGTCCATGTTTTGTTGTGCAGTATTTAGTGTATTTTATAGTTTTGCAATCATCTCGCTTAGAAAGAGAAAGCTGGCCAATTTACTGTTATTGTTTTCTTGATGCCATGTGGTTGTGAATGTTCTATGTCTCCTCAGCACGATGTCGTGGCCTGGTATGTAGTGTGTGATTGTGGCATTTCCTTGGCATACTCATCTTTTGCCAACAACTAGTTACAGCGTGGATCATTCAATCTTTGAGCACTGGCGCAAGAGAAAAAACATTCCACGTGTTGTGGCTCCTTGTTTCATATAAGTAGCGTGTTGGGACAAATTTTGCAGACGGCGAGCTAACACTATAGGGACCAATCAACATTGAAGGCATTGGTATATGAGAAAATATCATTCGACCCATCACTTAAAAAGACATGCGCAATTTGCCTGGGAATATAGCATGTTTAAGACCATTTATAAATCAGCTACTCATTATTCCATTTATCTTGAAAGCTATTTAAGAGCGTAACGTGAGAAATTCCAGAATTTCAAGCAGTTGCATTTTATTACACTTAAAACATATTTTACCAAGTAATTGGAGCTTTATTGAAATGCATTAACGTAATGACGGACCACATAATCTGATATGTATCAGGGGATTATCTTTTGCAGTGCATTTAAGATCTTGTCTATGACTGCAATAACTAGACCTAGTCTTAAGGTACGTGCCATAGGTCCTAAGAAAATTATACATAATTATACGTCATTAATTGAAATGCAATTGACGGCTTATCAGTTTCATCATTGGTTTGGGTGCTTGAAAGAACCCTCTTATCGAGACGGTTCTTTTAAGTACCAACAACATAAGTACCCACAACATAAGTTTTGGATGGGAAATACGAAAACAATAATTGCACTTTAGTATCAACAAGTTCAGATTTTACTGCATTGAAGTCAATGCTCAGTTATTTCGTTAGGCTCTATGCCACATGATGCCTTTTGTAGCCTTGTGGCCACCTGCTGGGAAAAGGCTGACCTCTTGGCTCTCGAATGTGTTGTGTTTTGTCACTTTCCTAACTGTGTCTGCATTTCAGAATCAAGGGTGAAGTTGGCGCCGTGAAACGGATTTAAGCGCTCCTTCTGACCGTTTCAAGTTGATACTTCTTTTCTGGATCATTTATGTTTTTTTCTGTCTTGTGTTTGTTATGCCTTTGTGCACGTCTGTTTATTTGTACCTTGTGGTCACCTACTAAGAAAGGGCTGTCCTCTTGGCTCTAGTCTGTGATGTCTCATTGTAAGTTTGTCACTTTCCCATTGGTATCCCGGGTCAGGTGTGGTACTTGATTGTATCGATTGTTAAAACTGAAAATTTCAATGCCATGCCACAGATAATAAAGTGTACAGAGCAATGCCAAGTTGCTATGCAAATTACATGGTTAAAGCTAAAACTCTTTGATCAAGCTGCAGATAGTGGCTACCTTCGTGTTAAAGTAGAAGAGAAACGGAGAATTCAACAGTCACAAAAATTTGATTCTTTTTCATCTTATACCACAGCTGTTATTAACAGCTCCAAATTACTTAAAGTAAAAATGGATGACATATTTGAGGAATAATTTATATCCCAGTAAAAAGTGTGACTTTTTGAAATGCAGGTACCTTTACTTTGACTTCGTTTGTGCAAGATCTACCAGTCATTTTGAAGTGGCATAAATTGCAGAGTCTCGAAAAAGCCTTGATTGTTTTAAGGAATTAAAATCTTGTAAGGGCGATCTTTACTTTCTGAACAGGCGCAAAAAATGTGTGGATGGCCATTTATAACTTTGTTTCAGTGTTGTACCAAATGTTTGACAAAGGAACATGTAAAATGTACCAAATGTTTGACAAAGGGACAAGTACAATTGTACCAAATGCTTGACAGAGGAGCATGTACAAATGTACCAAATGCTTGACAAAGGAACATGTACAACTGTACCAAATGCTTGACAAAGGAACATGCACGATTGTACCAAATACTTGACAAAGGGACTAGTACAATAGTACCACTTGCTTGAAAAAGGAATATTGACAGAGGGACACTTGCATCTGTACCAAATGCTTGGCACAGGAACTTTAGTACAAATGTATCAAATGCCTTACACATGGACAAAAACATATGCTTGACATGGGGACAAACGTACCATATGCTTGACAAAGCGACAAGGACAAACGAATCAAATGCTTGACAAAGGAACATGAATAAAAGGGACGATAACAAATGTACAAAAGGCTTAACAAAGGGACAAGTAAAAATGTACCAAATACTTGATAAGGGATCAAAAACAAATGAACCAATGATTAACAAACGGACAAAAAAAAAACAAATTCCATATGCCTGACAAAGGGACAAGAAAAAAAACAATAGCTAGACAAAATGATAAATACAAGCATACCAAATGTTTGACAAAAGGACAAGAAAAATGTACCAAATGCTTGACAAAGGGACATTATACAAATGTACCAAATGATTGTCAAATGGACAAATGCAAATGTACCAAATGCTTGTCAAAGGGACAAATGCAAATGTACCAAATGCTTAGCAAAGGGACATTATACAAATGTACCAAATGCTTGACAAAGGTACAAATACAAATGTACCAAATAATTGGCAAAGGGGCAAATACAAATATTCCAAATGATTGGCAAAGGGACAAATACAAATGTACCAAATGCTTGGAAAAGGCACGCATACAAATGTACCAAATGCTTGACAAAGGGGCAAATACAAATGAACCAAATGCTTGGAAAAGGGACAAATACAAAAGTATCAAATGCTTGGCAAAGGGATAAATACAAAAGTACTAAATGCTTGGCAAAGTACAAATGTACAAAATGCTTGGCAGAGGGACTAGTACAAATGTACCAAATGCTTGGCAAAGGGGCAAGTACAAATGTACCAAATGCATTGCAGAGTGACTATTACAAATGAATTAAAAGCTTGGCAAAGGCACAAGTACAAAAGTACCAAATGCTTGGCAAAGGGATAAATACAAAAGTACTAAATGCTTGGCAAAGGGACTAGTACAAATGTACAAAATGCTTGGCAGAAGGACAAGTACAAATGTACCAAATGCTTGGCGAAGGGGCAAGTACAAATGTACCAAATGCATTGCAGAGTGACAAGTACAAATGTGCCAAATGCTTGGCAAATGGACAAATACAAAATTTACAAAATGCTTGGCAAAGGGACAAATACAAATGTACCAAATGCTTAGGCAAAGGGATAAATACAAATGTACCAAATGCTTGACAAAGGGACAAATACAAATGTGCCAAATGCTTGGAAAGGAGACAAATACAAATGTATCAATTGCTTGACAAATGGACAAGGAAAAATGTAACAAATGCTTGGCAAAGGGATAAATACAAATGTACCAAATCCTAGGAAAAGGGACAAGTACAAATGTATCAATTTCTCATAGATGGCTGCCTTTTACGCGTGTTTTAAAAGAGTAACTGTTTTGCACTGTTCTTCAAGTCCCAAAAGGCAAAGGAATAAAGACATAATTCATTAATTATGATCCTTGTTTTAGGAATTATTTCTAATGTTGAAGCAGGGAGATATTCTTCGAAAAGTTAATCAGTCATTTACCGCAAAGACGACGTCCTCGGTCATTTGATTAACTTTATTAGTGTGGTAGAGATTTAATTGGAAAAGCTTCCATCGAAAAGATTTCTGCGTTCTTAACAAATCAAGTTTTGTGAAAATGCTTGGATGAGAATCAAACTACAGTCGAATCTCGTAATTTCGAAGTCCTCTGGACGAGAGAGTTTATTCCGAATTTTCAGAGTCTCGAATTATAGGGCGGTAGAAATAAAAGTATTTACCCGCCACCCACATTTAAAAAATATTTTCAGCCTTTCTCTATAATTCAATATGTCATATATTTTCATTACTGTTTACATAGACTGTTTACTGGTACACATGAACATACATGCATATAGAACGGCCACGCTTATATTGTACAGGTTTATTATGTTGAATCATTCATGCAAATGTTTCAGCAAACGGGTACAAGCTCACTAAGCAGTCTATTTTCAATCATATTATCAGATCATTCAGAAATTGCACAATATAGAAGTCACCTTTAATACTAATTGTAGTTTTGCACGTTGACCTGATAAACGTTCTCTATCTCACGGCATGTGCCTTTATCAGGTCATCATGACATTGAATCGACACGAAACTCGATAATGACGTCATAATCGCTAGTTTGAAGAGTGAATCAACTGGTAAACTGATAAATAGAATACCAGATTCGCGTCTTTTGAAATCAAATTTACGAGGCTCGGCTTCGAGAATGCATGTTAAATCGCCCTGCAAGCCTCGCGATGTCAACAAGCGTTCTCAAAGTCTTGCCTGGTAAACTTGATATCAAGTATTCTCTATTAATATCTCGGCAAGCCTCGCGATGTCAACAAGCGTTCTCAAAGCCTTGCCTGGTAAACTTGATATCAAAAGACACTCACCTAGTATTCTCTATATCTCGACAAGCATCGCGATTTCAACAAGCGTTCTCGAAGCCTAGCCTGGTAAACTTGATATATCAAAAGACACTCACCTAGTATTCTCTATATAGAAATACATGAAAAAGCGATTTGGCAATTTTAAATATTGTATAATTATTGTAAAAAATATTAAAAATAAATAAAAAAAATTGCGGGATAACAAATATTCATTGGCTGTAACAGTCATTCTTTCCAGAGATGTACCAGCCCAAGCATGCTAGAGAATACAACTATACAATAGATTCCATTTTCATGGGCTGATATAATTTAGAAGCAATTATGACACATGCGATGGGAGCAACATGAAATACAGTGTTACAATTATTGATGAATCGTGCGCCTTTGCTGGTAAAAAGAAATGTTTGGTTACCACCTGATTGCTTCTACCGTTGTATAATGGCTATTCACTCATCATCGTGCAAAAACCTCAGGGTAATTTGTTTGTTTACGCTGTTGTTTTATGTCCCGATCAACTATTGTTCAGCCATGTCGGGACGAGTTATTGTCTTCCTTGGTTGCAGAATATAACGTGTCTCTCCTCAAGGACACAGCACATTGACTCCGGCGAGTTTCGCACCTCAGTGTAAGCAATTTCAGTTAGTACATAGAAATAAGCAATAACAAAATGACACGCACGCCTATTCTGATCGAAGACTTCACTCCCCCATAGTTTTAGATAAACACATTTTTAGCGTAAACTTGTAAATATTTTCTTACCCATCAATTTTAACATGTGTTTTAGGGTGCTCAAAAGAACCGTCTCAATGAGTTCTTTTGAATACGCACAACATATGTTTTGGTTGAGAACTGGCTGTACGATGAAACTCGAAGTCATTGAGTCCCCGCCTGAACTTTCGCTGACTATATGAGGTACTATACATGTAAGTACTAAAATTTGATGTTCAAGCTGAGTCTTTTTTTTCGATGAGAATATGCTCACACCGGTAGGCGGCAATAGAAAACGACAATACTATCGACGAACGTAGATTAAATATCGTTAGAAACTGAGTTTTCGATTGTCATTTGTCGCCCGACTGGCGGTTTTTGATCCGCGTTTATAGATTATTAAGAGCGTTTTCGATTGCCGCCTACCCGGTGTGATGCTGAACATTGCACTATTTTATTGAATTAAAGCAGCTGAAACTTTAGCATCTATATAACCGGCTTTAATATTTTGAACCCCCTCGTATTATGTACAAAACATCAAAGTAAGAAAGACAGCACGGATCAGAAATCGATACAATCAAGTACAACACCTATCCCAGGATACCAAATGGGAAAGTAACAAAACCCACAATCAACATTACTAACAAGAGCCAAGAGGCCAGTCCTTTCCCTTCAGGTGACCACAAGGCAGCAATGAATAGACGCAAAATGCGGTTGAGAACCTCACCAAAGCACTCTGATAAAGCTTAGTACTGGTTCAACCCAGGAAACATCCCGACATGATTGAACACTTATTGACTAGGACGTAATAAATTATCAACTCAACTCAAACAAACAAACAGGCTGTTGAAGTCGCGTGAAATGTACAACATATGAAACATGCCAAAATCATACACTGAAATTGACTGACTAGTATAGTTATAACTGAGCCGCAACATGTGATTTCCAACAATGTGGCATTTTAACAAATGTAGACTCAGGCTGGCCTGTGAAGCCTCCTTTTAATCTTAGAAACTCCAAATCATGTTCGATCATAAGCTTAACACTCATAGAATATTCAAGCGACTAGCAAAGGCTCTGGTCAGACTGCTATGCGCAGGCTGATCTGAACCTTTGCTGGTCACTCATACCACATTGTTTGAAATCACATGTCGCGACTCAATTATTTGGTCATCTCCCATGAATCCTGGAGAGTTTAGGGTTTTGAGATTGCGTGTCACCGATTAAACTCATATGTCTAAAAGATGTCCGCTGTGCGGGTAGAATTGCACAATTGAGCAGTGGTTAATCCAGATACACGTTACCATTGTTTTCAAATATCAGCCGACCTTTCCTTCAGAAAACGTTATACAGTCGAATCTCGTAAAATCGAAGTCCTAGGGACTAGATATTTTATTTCGAAGTATCGAAATGTCGAGGGAGCTAGACATAAGAATATATACTCCCTCCCTCCAAAAAAGAAGGTTGTAATCAGCTTTTTTCCCTATCAAACAAATGTTTTTGTGCGTAAAAGAAACGTCTACATAAGACGTTTCTTTTACGCACACAAAACATATATAATTTATTAAGTATTTAGAAAAGTTCATAATTAGGCCCTAATCTCTGAATCCATTGTGTACGAAATTTATTTCGAATAAGCGAGTATTTCGAAAAATCGGAATTCGAGTTTTGTGAGGTTTTACTGTATTTAAATTGTTTCTGTTAGCTGTATTTTGTTCTTACAATTCCAGGAAATGAACAAATTATTATGAAACCTTCTTATTTTTTATTGGTAAAATTCCTGCGGCTGTTGTATTCCGTCGGATTTTACCATACATTTTGATGCAATATGTACATGTACTCGTACATGTAGGTCTGGCCATTGTGTACTTTAAGAAATCACAGGTACTGTTGATTCAAATATAGTTGAGCATCGTTGTAAACAAAAAATATGAACTAATCCAGCTAATGGGTGATTTATACAGGCATATACACTACACCAACTCTAACTGCAGTAATACAGTGAGCCACTTTAGTTACGCACCACTTATAGAATGTAAAATTACTCGGTAAAGAAATATGCTACTTTTATTCTGAGACTATCAGCGTAAAGCGCATCTATATGTGCATTGGCAATTGAAATTTTATTGTGATACAATGAGAAACAAGTGAGAAAATGGAACTTGAAAGGCACTACCCTCAAAACACCATTTCATATTGCATTATTTCGAATGAAACTCAGATCACATTGAACTTTTTTCAGGGTCGAATTTCCGCAATGCCAGAGATAAGAGCCGATTTAATCTTGGCAATATCTAAGACTGGAATGTGTTTGTTAACTTTATATTTTTTTAAAACATTTACTATTTTGGTTCCCAGCTGACCAGGGTTTGAAAAAAGTTGATTTCATGACTTTTTTAAAAGTTAGTTAAAATTTCGTATGATTCTGAGTAAGTTAGTTATCTAAACACTTCTTATATAATTTTATTTTAAACAACAATGTATCCGCCGTTTATTCTCGTAAAAAATAAATTGATTTATTGGCGTCATTGTGTTGACGGAAGTGATGACGTCACTAATACCAAGGCTTTAAGACGTGTCAACGATAAGATGTTTTAGTGTGTTGATACTTCTATGGCAACAAGTGACTCATAACAAAGCAATTTGCGAAGGAAAACCTGTTTGATTATTGTAACTGACGTTAATATGACGTCAAAACGAGCATTTCTTCAAAACGTAACAGTGTTACTAACTTTAACAACCAAAAAAAAGGGGTTTGACTTGAATAAAACAATTGTTTTGGTGTTTTTCTGTCACAACGATCACCATGAATAATTCCTAGCGCAAAACGCAAATAGAAAATATAGACGTTCAGGTTGCACGAGCATTTTTGTCAAAATTGCCTTTGACGTTGCAGAATAATTCGCATGAGTTATTTCGATTTTTTTCGATTTCATCAAACAGATAAAATGTCAATTAGTAAATAATCATATAGAATGTTTGATTCCAGCATTTTCATCAAAAAGTGGGCCCTGAAAAGGTGGTGCGTAGCTAAAGTGGCTCACTGTACATTTACCGTTATTTAACTGTTTCAATGAAAAATAGTATAGTCTGATTATAATACATCTAAATAATGACGTAGCTCTGTTATGCTGCATTTCATCTTGCCAAAATGCCTGTTTGTAGGTTACCAGTATACACAGAGTGAATTGTTCACAACTAGACACTTTGCATTACTGGACAACTACATGTATGCAAGCACAGAGTGAATTGTTCACAACTAGACACCTTGCATTACTGGACAGCTACATGTATGCAAGCACAGAGTGAATTGTTCACAACTAGACACCTTGCATTACTGGACAGCTACATGTATGCAAGCACAGAGTGAATTGTTCACAACTAGACACCTTGCATTACTGGACAGCTACATGTATGCAAGCACAGAGTGAATTGTTCACAACTAGACACTTTGCATTACTGGACAACTACATGTATGCAAGCACAGAGTGAATTGTTCACAACTAGACACCTTGCATTACTGGACAGCTACATGTATGCAAGCACAGAGTGAATTGTTCACAACTAGACACCTTGCATTACTGGACAACTACATGTATGCAAGCACAGAGTGAATTGTTCACAACTAGACACCTTGCATTACTGGACAACTACATGTATGCAAGCACAGAGTGAATTGTTCACAACTAGACACCTTGCATTACTGGACAGCTACATGTATGCAAGCACAGAGTGAATTGTTCACAACTAGACACCTTGCATTACTGGACAGCTACATGTATGCAAGCACAGAGTGAATTGTTCACAACTAGACACCTTGCATTACTGGACAGCTACATGTATGCAAGCACAGAGTGAATTGTTCACAACTAGACACCTTGCATTACTGGACAGCTACATGTATGCAAGCACAGAGTGAATTGTTCACAACTAGACACTTTGCATTACTGGACAGCTACATGTAAACAAGCAAGTTTTAAGTTTTCCCATATGGTGTCTCCGTTTAGGTGTGGTACTTGATTGTATCGAACCCTGGTATTTGACTTCTTCTGTACTTTAAACAACTTCTTAACTTAAGATAAGGGTACGCTCATCTAGCACTTCTCATATGCGTGCTATGTTACACTGTACGCAGTTGGTGGCTTTCCAGGAAATCCTAATTAAACTAGAAAACGCGACAAACATTTAGAGTATAACCAGACGAAATAAATCCTCATTTTAATTACAATTATACCACCTTTACCAACTTTAGCATAAAATATCACTTGATGTGCAAGGTCTACACTGATGTAGGTGGTATAAAATAGTTATACCATGTTTGTCCACCTGTACGTAAGATAATCCACTCGCTAAAGCTCGTGGATTATCTCCACATACAGGCGGACAACACATGGTATAACTACTACTTAGTTCTGCATACCGTAGTTACCAAGGATGGTATACATATAACGTTTTTATTTTTATTCACTAAATCTACTGTCGTGCCAACCAAAAATGACAGTGACGTCGTGTTTTGTTTACAATTGTTAAGCAAAATATTAACTTGTATACTCCACTTGAGCTAACGCGAATCGATAAATCACTTGTGTATTAATCCTATCCTGCGGATAGGATTAAAACACAAGTGATCTATCGATTCTAAGTCCTGATAACTTTGTTAACAAAACTCGACGCCACTGTCACCCTTGGCTGGCAGGACAGTACATGTAGTGAGCGCATTTGTATTCACCAAACATAGTAAATACATCAAGGTATAATCATCAATTGCCAAAGATAGTGATCACATCGTGATGATATTGATATTTCGACAGAGATAGTGATCACATTTAACTATATTCACCAAAGATATGGAGCACATATCAGTGCTTTCTTTATTCACACAAGTTAGTGAACATAGTACGTAATTATTGCAATTCCAAAATTATATTAAGAACATATAGTACATTGTTATTATTTTTAATCAAATGAAGTGAGTACAATGTATCATTATTGCAAGACAATATTTAGAAAGCACACGACTTGTTATTATCAACGATCGTGAGTACATTGTATCATTACTGCTGGACGAAATATAGGATCCAACTGATTGTTATTGGTATTATCAAAGATTGTGAGTATATTGTATCATTGTATCAATATTGCAAATCAAAATATAGTAAACACACAGATTCACAGTTATTATTATTATCGAAGGTTTTGAGTAAATTGCATAATTATTGAAGGACAAAATATAGTAAACACAATAATTGCTATTATTATTATTATTATCGAAGATTTTGAGTAGATTGCATCAGTATTGCAGGACAAAATATAGCAAGCATTAGTATTGCTATTAACAAATATTATGAGTACATTGCTTTGCTTTTGTTTAACCAAACCTAGTAAGCTGGATGCAATTTTATTGTTTTTGGTCAAAGATAGTTTACACATTACATTGTTATTTTAAAACCAACCCTGTGTGAACATCGAGTTTTCATAAAAAATAGCGAGCACATTGCATTGTTATACTTTATCTGAGAGTGTAAGCACATCGCGATATTATTGTATTTAACCAATAAGAGTTAGCAAAGCACATGGTCTTATTAACCCTTAAAGTGCCAATCACGACTGCAGCAGACGACAACTTTTGTGACATCTTTCCTTATTTTCGAAAAAATAAGGTATGATATTTCATGAGAATTGTCTGCCAGCAGACAGTTCTCATGAAAAAAGCATTCCTTATTTGTTATTTTTGAAAAGGCAGCAAAATTTGAAGGGTAAAAAGCTTATAAGTAGTTTCAGCATAGACAGACCAGATTAGAGTAGGTAAATGAAAATTAAACTTTCTTATTTCTCAACCAAACCATATGTTGTGAGTAAATTAAAGACTTGTTTCAAAGGCTCTTTGAACACTTAAATTATATTTAGATTGATAAATAAGATGCAATGAAAATTATATTCTCAACTTATTTGGACCTATGCACAGGTAATTTGTTTTAAGTATTAAATTTCACGTTTAATAACGTAAATGTTTAGACTTGCTTTTAAAACACTGCTTGAAAGTAATTTCATTTCAGAGAAAAGTGAACCGATCTAAACAGAAAGCTTTTAAGCAGTTCTAATTTCATTCCTTCAATAATTGGATTCGAAAGAAAAGTATTTTATTCAGTCGTCTAATGTTCAATTCATCTTTCTGCAAATAAGTAAACACTTCAAGCTTTACTTACGCGGTGCAATTTTTATTTCGCGGAAGAGGAATTTATACAATCTATAAATTAAGACCGTTCATGAAAGTTAATGGAAATTGCAACAACTCTCTCACCTTAGGAAATAAAGACTGCACCAAATAACTGAAACAACAGTGTACACATTTTCTGGGCCAGACTTGCCAGTTTAGGCCATTTAGGACTCATCAATGACCCTCTAATAGTTTCAAAGTTCCACAATGAAACCCATGATACCTAAGGACAAGAAAATAAAATCTACACTATAGTGAAGGGCATGGAGACGTTCTACCGCCGTCACACAGTCCCAATCACCAGCTGTAGAGAAGTCAAACATGTTCTTAAAAAGGTTATCCGTTGGAAGCAAAGAATGCACCAAAGAACTGAAACTAGAGTGTGCAAATTTTCTGGGCCAGAATAGCTTGTTTCGGCCATGTAGGCCTCATCAGTGACCATCTAATAGTTTCAAAGTTCCACAATAAAACCCATTATGTAAAAGGACAAGAAAATAAAATCTACACTATAGTGAAGGGTAGGGAGACGTTCTACCGCCGCCACACAGTCCCAATCACCAGCTGTAGATAAGTCAAATTTGTTCTTAAAAAGGTTATCCTTTGGAAGCAAAGAATGCACCAAAGAACTGAAACTAGAGTGTGCAAATTCTCTGGGCCAGACTAGCTAGTTTCGGCCATTTTGGCCTCATCAATGACCCTCTAATAGTTTCAAAGTTCCACAATAAAACCCATGATCCCAAAGGACAAGAAAATAAAATCTACACTATAGTGAAGGGCAGGAAGACGTTTTACCGCCGCCACACAGTCCCAATCACCAGCTGTAGATAAGTTAAATATGTTCTTAAAAAGGTTATCCTTTGGAAGCAAAGAATGCACCAAAGAACTGAAACTAGAGTGTGCAAATGTTCTGGGCCAGACTAGCTAGTTTCGGCCATTTAGGCCTTATCAATGACCCTCTAGTAGTTTCAAAGTTCCATAATGAAATCCATGATCCCAAAGGACAAGAAAAAAAAGAAAAGAATTCTGTGCCGTAATAGTTATACCATGGTTTATCAACATGTAAATGGAATATCTCACGTACAGATGGACAAACCCTGGTATAACCATTGAATACCACCTGCATAGGTGTAGACCTTGCACATTAATTAATATTCAATGCAAATGTTGTATAAAATCAAATAGCCACAACGTTTCTTAATATGACCAAACCAGCACTAATTACACTAAATCGATATTGAAAAAAATAGTTTTACAAGAGTGACATCACCAGTCCACTACTGTCCTGCTAGCCAAGTGACAGTGACGTCGTGTTTTGTTTACAATTGTTGAGTAAAAAATTACTTGTACACTCCATTTGAGCTATTGCGAATCGATATATCACTGTGTATTAATCCTATCCTGTGGATAGGATTAATACACAAGTGATATATCGATTCTCAGTCCCTGATTACTTTGCAAACAAATTAGACGTCACTGTCACTCTTGGCTGGCAGGACAGTACTTATTCATATAAAAGCAACTGTTACACGAGTTGGAGTTCCATTCAGCAAACAGTTTCTATGCGAGACTTTACACGCACCCACAAAATAAGATTTCAGTGGACTTAATCTTGAATTATCAGAAAAAGTTACTTCATTGCAAAGAGATATGTCACATAGTAGATGAGTGTTTGCCTAATTAAGTTTTATCCCACACTTGCGTCTTATTGAGGACTGAAACGCAGATTTTTTGATTGCGCTGGATGATGCAGAACATTAAAAAGCTAATAGTTTGCATCATCCAGTGCAAGCTAAAAACTGATTTGCTATACAATCATACACCCCAAAACGCTTGTTACCCATATAAATTGGTTTAACCATATTTGTAACCGCGTGCAGTGAAACTCATGTATACAAAATCAGGCAATACGTTAATGAAATCTAACGAACGCCGATAAACAAAGAAAAAAATTGGTTGTCCGTCAATAGGCGCGTGCCAGATCACGTGATTGTTGAAATGTTGTTGCATCGAGGAAAGCAAACAGCTGAACTGTTTTATCAAAGGTAACTACAATGTACAATGAAAATATAAACATACTGGTTTAATCGTTAGTCTCACACCAGTCTCAAAAATAGTGAGTATGATCAGGAAATACCACAATCACAAAGTGCAGACAAACGCAGTATCGTGAGGAAGAGCCACACAACAATCACGAGACACCAGGAAGACAAACAAAGCAAAGCAACCAGCTCTCTCTTCCCCATCGAGATAATTGCAAAGCTAGAATGGACACAAAGTAACGCAATACAAAACATTGAAAAGTTACAGAATTCCACAATGGGAGTAACAATCAACAACGAATCAACAACAACAGAACCTTCGCCTTTGAACGGAATAGTCAGATATGCACCAATTAAGCAATGGTCAAGTTATTCATGAGCATGTCTTACATTAAAGTTCCATTTCTGTATACATGTCTAGGCCAGTGCTAACAACCGACGATGGAGTTATTGATGTGTGTTTCTCATTTCATTTTCGGACAGCTGACAATGACTTTTCTAACCATATGGTGCTGGCATTGAGCGATTTGCACGTGTGCCAGCTACAAAATGAAGTTGAGTATTGAAATTCACCATAAAGCAAGTTTGACGACTATACAAATGCGCTAATCAGACTTTTATTGTTTGCATATGTTTTGGTTGAGAAATACGAAAAATATTTTCTGTTACGTACTCTTATCTGGGGGACTGATTTTTGGACATTATAACCTGTGACTCCTCACTATACACAATGGAACATCCTGGCCTAATTGTGTGTAGCTTTATGGAAAAAAGCATTGGTCCTAAAAGACTTAATATAAGATATTTTGCCTGACAATTGTCATAATTCAAGAACTTAAAGCGATATCCGCCTTCCAATGTCGCGTTGATGGATTCAAATCGGAAATTACTGGTTACATCTATAAAGTTTATCCACATTACGAGATTATACAATTAAACCACGTCATAAGAAAATTCTTTGTTTGTTTTATGCGAATAACACATGTGCTGACCAGCCTGCGCATACGCGCAGTCTGATCAGCACCTTTGTTTTTCAATGTCTAAAAGTAAAATAACTATATAAAACAATCTAGTTTTAAGTTTCAGACTGTGCAGGTTATGTTATATCGAGCCTGGTTGTAAATTTCATACTTGACTTTGTCGCGACTCTTTGATGTCTTTGAACGTGAATGGAAGTCATTACGACAGTTACAAAATCTACTGAAAACGACTCGACATGAGAGTATGCAATCAAAATGTTTCCACAACGATTTAGTATTACGACATTAAAAATGTGTCTTGGGTCAAAGGATACATGTATGACTTTATGTTGGACCTTAGACCGATAAAAGAAGGTGAAATGCGTCTATGACGTAGCAAGGGATATGGAAATCTGGATGAAATAACGGTTATATCTTTAATCATTTCTCAGTTCTACGAACAGTATATAATATGTTTACGAATAACTGTAGCTACTGCGCTACTGCGTAAACTCGTCCAATCTTTGATCCGTCTAAGGTCGAAATTTACCAGCAGTTTTTATATATCACTCTTTAAAGCAAAACGCATAACATCAATACATGCCATAATAGTGTTGTAATTCATTTATACATGTACATGTAGCTTGCTAGCCTGGTTTCAGGTAAACTGCTGCTACTGGAAAAAACCGTAGCACTGATATAATTTCCCTTCTTGGTTTTAACTCAGATAGCATTGTCAGAAAGATAGAATATTAGAAAGTATGACTGAAGTAAAGAAGTTTGTTTTTAATAAAAAATAGTAAGTGAGTATGATCAGGAAATACCACAATCACAAAATGCAAACAAACCCATTGAACCACGAGGAAGAGCCACACAAGTTTTTTTTTTTGTAATATGATCAAATTATCAATTCGATATGGGCCAGTCTAGTAAACCCAGGCCTCTAGGTCATAGATTTTTTTTTCATGCTGAATTGAGCTGAACATGTAATTTCAGCTGCTCATAAAAATAAAATAATCATAAATGATATCTTTCCCTGCTCAATACACTCAGATGGTGTATTTATCCTGCCAATAAACAATTGTTGGCATTTCAATATGTATGGGCAGGAAAATATTCCTGCTCCGTTGAGTTGGGCATGATTTTTTTATCCATTGGTCAGTGGTCCAGTCAATGAGTAAATGATACTTATTGCTTATGTTCTTTAAAAACGTGCATAGGAGTGCATTGACTCAGTGGTAGGGTGTTACACATATAATGGAAGACTCGCTAGCTCGAGACTCACTAGAGGCTTTGTGTTGATCCTTGAGTAATATACTGTATCACCTTGTTTGCACTGGTTTAACCCAGGAAGACAGAAAAAACGTCTAGACATAACAGAAAAATTGTTGACTTGTACATTAAGTATCAACTTTAACAAACAAGCAAATTAAATGTGCATACACAGCTTTCCAGCCGTATTAGTGGTATAACATTAATGCTGAACCAATACATGTATCTACTTTCATACATTGTAAATTTGAGCTGTGATAGCTCTGATGACACTGTTTTGGTTTATGTTGCTCAAAAAAGCAATACGTATCAAAATGTCATGGCTGGTTCGATCCATTTCTATTTTCTAATTTTAATAAAATCGTTATCTTTACAATTCAGGCCTTTACTGAAGATATAGACACTCTCCCTGTGGTTGAACAAGACGAAAGCAAGGCGGATACATCCATCACTAGCGATGGTGATAGACAAGAAACACTAGCTACCGAGGAAGAAAAAGAGACAACTGACTTAGACGGCAAACACAATATTGGGAACTGGGAAAATGTTAAATATGACTTGCAAAACAGAGAAAAGAGATTTATCGGGAGATGGAAGAACAGAAATTGGTTAAATTCAGGGAGAGATTATTTTGACAGTGCTGGTTATGGTGCTGACGTGTTTCCGTACACTGACCAAGATGAGTCCTTGGATAAGAGACAAGGTGGGCGCTGGGCTCTCATTAATAAACAACTAAGTAGGCTTGGAAGTAGCAGGAATCGAATCAAAAAGAATATGCCAGATCACGTATCGGATGAATATCTTTTTAATGTTGATGACTTAGAGAAACGAATGGGAAGTCGATGGCGTTTCATACAAAACAAGCTCAAGGATCTAGGTGGACGAAACAAACGGGACGAAAGGGACGAAAAACGCTTTATGGGGCGATGGAAAAATCAAAACTGGCTCCTCAACCAAGGAAACCAAGATTCAAACATATATGATCCTATTGATAAAAGAAATATTGGACGGTGGAGAAATAGAAATTGGATTCTTCAACAATACAGAGAGAGAAAAAGCTTAGGGAAGGACGATGATTAGGCCGATTGACCATCAATGTTGTGCCATAGCGATCATGCTTTATCATTACGTCCCCATGTTCTGTGTCTAAATTCGTTACAAAATCAACTGTCTGTTAACATTCCACCATTAAGAATATGAAAATAATATAATAACCGAAAAATAACAAAACAGCATAGAACAGCAACAGAACAAAACACACAAAATGATATACACACCACATGATACATGTACTAGTAACAGTTAATACAGATGATGCCACAAGCTCTTGATTACAAACTATGTCTGTGCACATAATATGGGCCTCAACGCTAGAAAACCTGTCTTTGGGGTTTGCGACCAACAAATGCGCATATGTAGACTTGCTACCAGCAAAATTTCACTTTTCTGGCTAGTCTCTGTAGCTGAGGAGACTGGTTTGAGTCTCGTTTAATCGGAAACCCTGAAGACAAGTTTTGTTGCGTCGAGGCCTATATGCTGTTTGCTGAAAGGAGAATGGGTACAAGGAGTATAGAGGATCATACATGAGTGCTTCCCATGTTGCAGATACAGAGGATCTTACATGAGCGCTCCCAATGTTGCAGATATAGAGGATCTTACATGAGTGCTCCCCATGTTGCAGATATAGAGGATCTTACATGAGTGCTCCCCATGTTGCATATATAGAGGATCATACATTAGTGCTCATGTTTATTGATTCTATTAAACGAGTTGAGGAAAAGAGATAAAATGCGAGGCTTGCCGAGCATTTTATCTTTTTTTCGCAACGAGTTTAATAAATTCATTTATACATGGGCACGAATATTAGATTACATGTATCATATGACATTAAGATTACTTTGCAATCTCATTTCTGGTGTAAAAAGCTTATAATTTTGTCATTATGTATGCAACGTTGCTATGGACGTCTTAACGTTTCCCGCAAATCTGTAAACCACTAGTGGTTTATTGATTTAATTGCATGGCGTTATTTCTCCCCCAGACGCAAAGTCATATGATAATAACCTTTCTAATACATTAACTATCTATGTAGACTAAAACAATCCGTCATTATTTCACCTTAGTTATCAATACTGCTAATTAGAAAGCTAAGAAATGCAATATTGCAAAATCCGTCTTCCCATAACTTCTGCATTAAAACTGGCCATCAAAGAATTATAGCTGGAGAAAAATGAGCATGTGTCTTTTGTAACCTTAATGATTTGGAGGATGGATACAATTTCACATTAGTCTGTCAAGCTTATATCAATATGAGAAAACAATATATTTAAGAAATGAATTCAATTTTTGGAATGTTCATGGAATCATGAATACTTCGGGTCTCTTGCAAAGTAAGTGAATCACGAAGGACTTCATGTTAACTTTGCAAGAGACTCGAAGTATTCATGATTCCATGAACAGATCAAAAATTGAATTTATTTCTTATATTTACATTTTATCATAAATATCTAAAATAAAGAAATCATTTTTAATTAAGGGATTAACACAGTTTTGTATTTAAAATATAATCGTATCAGCGGTTTTGTCAGAGTGTAAAACGGAAAAGCGGAACAGCCAGCTTGAACACAGACAGCCAATGGAGCAAACACGAGGCTTCTTTTGCACGTGCGACTCAGGTGTGGCTCGCTGTCAATCACAACACCAGTGTCACTTCTGGTGAATGAGCTTTGAGGCTATGAACGGTTGCAAAAATCTAAAGATTTATTAAAAGATTGCTTCGAAAATGTAAATATACGGAAAAATTTCAATGACAAGCCAAGTGTTTGTAAATATATCACTTTGCTTAAAACTACCAAGCCAAAAGATTTTAATAATCTAGCACTGTATACTACAAAATCATTTAAACTACGAGGTAAAGCAGATCAATTAGTTTATAATAATAATAATAATAATAATAATAATAATAATAATAATAATAATAATAATAATAAAAATAATAATAACAATAAATTACCTTATTTCAACCCTATCGCACTCGGAATGGCATAGTCTCTTTGGAATTTCGGCCATTCTTAGTATTCTATGGTGTAAAAAGAGTAATTGGGATGGTAAAATTATAAAGTAAACAATAGACTTCTCGTTTAGCTTTATCTCACCCCAAAAGGCAACGCCACTATAGAGGTTGAATGTTCCATGTTAGTAGGACGAGACATTAATCTGCTTACCTAAACTGAATAAAAGACCGTATATTTTACATTTGATTGCTATTCCAAGTTTGTGTAAAACTATTGCGCTGTCTATGCCTTTAACTCTTGTTTTGCCTCACTGATATGCTACAAACCATGTTATTAAGATTGAGAAAATTCTATGAGAGGAATGGTTAAATCCATTTAGGTATATCATAAACTCATATCAGATTATTTTGACAATACATGTAAAATCTGAAGAGTGTCCATCGTCTTGTTTGTCTACTTATCATATCTCTACTTTCTATAGTACCTTACCTCATAATATAATTAAAGAAATTACTAACAAATCAATAAAACGCAGTTTTAATAGAGAGACTCTCTTTATTTGGCTTGTAATGAGAAATGTATTTGTTTACTTCTGAAGAACAAAATAAAATAATGTGCGGTCTTAAGCTTGTCAAAAGGTTCGTTACACACTACCTTATCTTAATCAACAACGTGTTAGTTATATTTGGTTCTTAATTGTATAGACACCTTGTAGGTATTCCAAAAGGTACTAATTGTGCTATGTCCTGTTGGTAATGGCGGACCAGGAAAAGCCACACTCACACAGTGCAGACCAACCCACAGCAAAATGAGGGTGAGACACAGGGCAACCAGTTTTTTTTTCCCAGCGAGATAATTGCAGTATTAGAAAGGACACTAAGTACTGCGCAACTAACCAAGGGCCAAACACACCAACCTCACAAGCACTTGGAGCAACAATAATCTATGTATCAACAACAACAGAACCACCGCCTAAGAACGGACAGCAGCCAAAGCCACATGAGGGCTAAAGGGGTACGTGCATTAAGAGGCTATTTTGGCCCCCCTTTGAGGTCAAAAAATAAAAGTTGCTCTTCACAATTTTCTTTGTATTAGTTAATAAGAACAATAGCCAAAGTGTAAAATTCAGGCATTGATTTGACTTTTATGGTTGCTATGGTAACAAACATGGCCGCCAAAATAGGCTGAAAATAGGAAAATGACCATTTTGGAGCAAATTTGAGACATGTAACAGAGGATTAATATATAGCACAAGCAAATACCGAAAAACTATTTTAACAGATGATGTGAATTATCACGGCACATAATATATTAAAAGGTTTTTTGGTATTTGCTTGTGCTGATATCTAATTCTTAAAAAATCGGTCTGCAAAAGCTTCAAATTTGGCCTAAAATGGCAATTTCTCTATTTTAAGCCTATTTTGTCGGCCATTTTGGTTACCATAGCAACCGGTAAAAGTAAAATAAATGCCAGAATTTTACACTTGGGCTTTTCTTCTAATAGACCATTAGGATGAAATGAGTGAAAAGCAACTTTCAGTTTTTGGCTCTAGAGGGGGCCAAAATAGCCCCTTAATGCACGTATCCCTTTAATTATACATGCCAACTCTTCGTCCTAGATTCTGCTGTTGTAAAAATACAAAATTTGTTTAGCTCAAGTACAATAGTAAATGAGTATGTTCAGGAAGTACCTAAATCACACACTGCAGACAGACCCTCGGAACCGTGAGGAAGAGTCACAGAACATTAACAGTAACAAGACATCAGAAAAGTGATAAAAGCAAAGCATCCAGCGCTCTCTTCCTCGTCAAGATGATTGCAAAACTAGAAAAAAGCACAAAGTAATGCATACCAAAGCAAGACCAACACAGAATTCCCACATAGAATAGGAGGTTCATAGCAACAACAGAACCATTGCCTCAGAAGGGACAGCAGACTTAGCCACCAGGGGGCTTAAATGCATTTTCCTGGCGCCAAATTTTTTGCTTTAGATTATGTTGTTGTTAAAACACAAAATAGGTTATCTTGCATGGAGGCATCCTAACTAATGCAATCCATCATCACAGACAAACAATGTAAATAAATTAACACACTATCATGAAACAAAGAACAGAGCTAATGATTCACATATAATCAAAAATAAAGAAAACCTCAAATTGAGTTACGGTGGGCCCAGCCAAAGACACACATCAAGCACCAACCAACGGATTAAAGCTTTACGTCAGGGTCGTCATTGAGTGTAGGGCCTGACCTACCTTCGAACAATTAAAGAGGAAACTATAGCCTTTAACCGTAATTGGGTTTACAACCAGGCATGCGTGCAGTCTGTCGCATGATGTCCATGTTGAATCCCACTTTTTTTTTTATAACGTTTAATTATCCTTTTAAATTGGTCACTAAAATTAGGCTTTCCAACAATTATTTTAAATCTATCAACTAAATAACCATAAATTACAGGTTCTGATAAGGCTTCTGTAAGTATCGAATGTATAGTCAGAGGGAAACAAAAATTCAGTTAGAATAACTTGGTAAAAAATAGCGGGCTGGTATTTCCTGATCATACTCACTTACTATTTTTAAACTCACAGACATTCAGAGCTAAAGAAACCCTCTAGTTGAACTTCAGTGGGCACCACTTAAGACAAACAAAAGCACTGAGCCATCGATGATTAGGCCTTTATTGAGCCTGACGCCTTAGAATGGTGAGCAATCATTAACCTCTGTGGGGAGGGCTAGAATATGCAGTCAGACATAAGATAAGCATCGCCCCAATAGTTTCTTTGAATTAAACGATGGAAGCTTTCCAGTCATTAATATTTTCTTGTTTTATTTATTAGGATAGATCAATTGGTGACAATTTACAGCTTATTTTGATTAGATTGTCATTGAGGTAAACAACCAGGCATGGTAAATGCACACTTACCCCAAAAACTAACCCTGTTCTCTACTCCATTATGGTGTTTTCAAAACGCTTAGAGATGTTAAGTGTTAGTGTCATATTGTTACAATATCAACGACAAGTTCTGTCGGGAAGTTTCAGATTCATATCTTAAAAAAAATAAAAGTTATGAATGTGTAAAGAATGGCATGTTATATAGTGATAATGCAAAAATTAAAAACACGCAATTAACTATCTCTATGATCCTCTATACTTGACATGTAACCTAGAGTTCGACAGAATCAGTTAAGCACTATTTTGAAAATAGGTCTAGATTATATTTGCATTTATTTGAATTTAAGGTAAGCTTTTTGGGTTAAGCTGTGACACTTTTTGAGGGTATACCCCCAAATAGGGGTTGGTGTATACAGGACACCGGAGAAATTTAGCAAAATGACCAAATGTCATTCTGATATGTCCAGCAGACCAAGAAAAAAACTAAGGCAGCAAAATGTTACAAACTGGTTGTTCTTCAGAAGAAATTTGAACACGAAAAACGTGTCTGAAATAATGTTTGGGTGATGCTAAACTTATGTATGACTGTATATAAGTACAGGCTGAATATTCTTCCTATAATCTGCTGCTGTTTAACCGCTTACATTGTTTACCTCTCGCGGATGCTTCCTAAGTTATTTAATACATCATCAAAGAGAATCAAGTTATATTAACTAACTTTCATGAAAAGAGGAAGTTCATCTGATTAATATATATGGTCGATATACCAGATTTCGTGGTAGCTCCAGATATCGTGGTAAATAAGAAAAGGTGCCATCAGCTTTGATTTGAACAATGGCATTTTGACAGAAAACGTGTCATTTAAATTTCAGATCGTTCAATATTTGTTCCGTGGCATGGCGTAAGTATGATTGAATATTACAGCCGCCATTTTGTGAATACCAAGAAACCGATTTTACACAGAATCAACCAGGATTTAACTTGTCAGCACGTTATTGGTGCGTAAAATATATAATGCAGTGGAGACAAGTATGTTCCAAAGGTTTTATCCAAAACAGTTTGCTTTGTTATGATTAGAATTTCTTTGAAACGTTAATACCCAGAAAACTGGTACAACCAGTATAATAAACAGCAATAATTATAGAAACGTTATAAAATTACAAATTTTGTCCCTGGATTAGGGACTGCATTCTGATGTCTTTTTCTCAGTCTCTTTATGATCCTTCTAAAAATCTAAATGAAACTGTAAGCCCTTTAGTGATCCAGTGAAACCAATTTGAAAGTGACCTTTGCCTGGTACTTAAGACAGGTGATCCTACCCAATCCATTCAGCAAGTGAGTGATATCACCCTTTCAGGCAGGTGATCTCTTCAAATTCAGCTATAAGATGAGTAATCTCACCTATAAATATGACTCTACATACTTGAATGATTTTTTTATCCGAGATCATACAAATGATGTTACAGAACTGTATGATCAAATGAAGCTAGTGTGTTTTCTCACCTTGTTTAGCAGTAGGTTCCACACCAGTCAACGGTTCTTCCAGGACTACCGTAAATAATATATTCATCGGTGCGTTGGTTCCTGATGCTTGTCTGGACCCCCGTGGTTCAACTAGGGGTTTTCTTGACAATGACTCTCTTTATGGTAAGAGCTCTGTTCTATATTTCACCACAGTAGCTTATATTTACAGTAAAACCTGTGTAAAACGGCCACTTTCAAAAATACCACAAATTGGATTTCAAGACCAATTATCGCTTAATGCAATTGAAACGTATTGCAAAATGCTCCAATCCAAGGGGAGCATTATGCAATACTTTCGACCTTCATTAAGCTACCATTTGTCGTTAACATCTATGTTTTGTCTACTTTTTTACTGTATTTGATTGTTTCCCAGTGATGATGTATTGCATAAGTTAGGATGCATACATGATCTAACATTTTAATTAGGGTATGTAAGCTACATCCATATATTAAGTATACATGATTACAATCCATGAAAATATAACAGTACGTGAGTGATATCGCCTAGTTGGTATAAAGTATAATGCAAATAGTTTATAACGAAACAAGAGGAGTATTTAATAATTAGTTTTGTAATTTCGACGAAGTAGTGCAATATGCCAGTTGTAACCATATTAAAAGGGTTTTGTTATCAAACAGAACCAGACAAATCACTTAAGAACGTACGCATTGTTTTATTGGCTACAACTAATTCAGCTACAGGTGTATGTCAAAGGAAACTGACATAATTAGCGCTTTATTATGTTATATGAAGCATTTTGGTGGGAGCTGGAAGAGAAGAGGACAAACGACTGCTAAATAAATCCAATAGATAATTGAATGAGGTAACCGAAGTTTGTTTGATACGAGTCCCTCAGAAAGTGAAGCAGCATTTATCAATTTAATATGATAATTTGGAGTCATCATTAAAACATGTTTGGCCCTATTTTGCTACATAGTTCTTTGTGCCCTATCCAGTTTGCAGTTGTTTCTCTGTGGATTGCAGAGCTGGTTGTTTTAAATTAATTGTATTTTATTTATCTGTGTGTCTTGGTCTGTGCGCTAATTTCTCTTCATGTTGGTCCCTGGGATAATTATTTGATCTCTGGTTGTGGCATACACCAGACATACTCACTTGTTTTTGCTGGCTATATAACAGTAGACAAGGAAAATAAACAATAAGAGAGATTCACCATGAAATGCCGCAATCAAAGGCAAACATCAAAACGACAGCATAGACACAATTAAAGAAGAGCAAAAAACTCTCTCTTCCTCAGCGATATGATTGCCAAACAAGAAAGGACATTAAGAATAACATCACAAAACAAGGTCAACATACAGAATCCCGCATCCAACGGGAGTCTCAATAAACAATGGAACAACTACAACAGAATCACCCCTAACAACGGGCTGATGGCTCAGTCATATGTGACTAGTCAAATAGTGCGCTAGATTCTGACCTGGCTAAACTAGACTTTTTTTAAGCTCGCTTGAAGGTTACCTTACTTAATCAATGATTCATCGCAGGACTACGATCCAATCAAATAAACTAATTATATTGTTAAATAGAACTCAAAGACGGACAAACACAAAGAAACTCCATAGTTGAGCCAACGTGAACCCAGCCATTCATATGCATCAGACACTTACCCGACGATGCAAAGGATCAATGACGGTTTGGGCCTGATACGCCCATTTTTCTAATTCCCAGAACGCTGCTTTTGAGCTTCTGGTGTGGTGCATGTAGTATCAGTGCAATAGGTAAATCTAATGGCAAGAGCCAGCTAGCAAAATATAGCAAAAAAATTTGATATTTTCAAAATTCCTACGCATTCGAGAGTTATGGCGGGTAGAAAGGGGAGGGGTCTGAAATTTCATGAAAATAAAAAGTGCTTTAAAACGTGATTTCTGCACGTTTCTTAATTTATTTGGTAGGCATGGTTATATCTTTTGAATATACCATATGCAGAGTATTAACGAATCACGATAATTGATGAAATTGTTTTAAAAACAAAATATATTTTGTAATAAAATGATTTTGGTGAGATAATTTAGAAGTTACCTGTACATTTTTGACTACATGTACCGTAAATAATACAAAACTGAAAGCTCAACAAAAGAATTTAATATAGGAATGAAACTGTCCCATTTAGCATTGGAAAGTAAAACTGATTCTAACTAGATCCTTTGAATATTACTTTTGCTTTGTTTAAAGAGCATAGCATGTTGAATGTATTTAAAGTGTCTGAATATTTATGGTATACATATGCATGTATATCCCTATATTGAGACGATATGTTGAACACTAAAGTATTTACCTGTTATAACTCTTTGCATGCCAGTGGATAATTTTGTCCTCTGCCAATAGCCTTTTGCAAACAGTTTGAACCCAGATGAGGACCAACAGAATATAGGTCTTGATCAGGATCCAATTTGTTTGACACTCTGATGGTGGTCCTGGGTGGTTTATTTTTAAAAACTTAATTTTTAAGAAAGTCAGCAGACGAAAATAAAAACATGAACAATTCCCTAGCAATCAAATAGATAAGTTCAGGACGTTTGCAAAATATTGTGTCATTTCATAACAGTGAGATTTTTTCTTATGAAAACATGCATAAAACCTTGCTAATTCTACTTTTAATCTTTAAGTACTTTATATTAAACTAGCACAGAATACAAAGCAATTTAGGAGGTTGGCTCTAGAGAACTTCATTACTGTCATTAATTTCTTATTTGGTAGAAAAGGCAATTTATGGGCCTAGGCCCTGGGAATTTTGGCTGCTGAACATCTTCCCCCCCCCCCCCTTGTGCCAGCAAGCCACTTCCATACAATGTGTAAAACATGGTAACACATATACATGCAAAAGCTTTTGCTGGCACACTGGGGGGGATGATATTTTAAAAAATGTTTTCAGATTTCTATATATCTTAATGTATAACTGATTGTTCTAACCAAAATTTTATATATTTTAAGCATTTACTATCGAAAACGGATTTCACTGCCATAAAGTACTCAGGTCAAGGCACCATATGGGAAAGATACAAAAACAACGAAATATCACACACAAAAGAACCAAGAGGTCAGGTGATCTCAAGGATGTAAGAAACAGACAAGACAGTATAATAAAGACAAACGTGAACCATAAATAACAAAAAGGATCAACAAAACAAGCACTGACTTGGAACGGTAGATAATAAAATCACTAGAAGGGCCTTTGAAGGCTTTAACATGTTTTATTTTACCAATCAAATTAACTTACTATGATGGAAAAATAGAACTTAAAGTGCCTCAATAATTACATGCTTACATAATTTGTTGGTTACTTCGAGGGAGTATAGCTGTTGAAACGCGATGTTGATGACTGATTGTATTTTATTTATCTGTGTGTCTTGGCCTGTGTCCTAATTTCTCTTCATGTTGGTTCCTGGGTTAATTATTTGACCACTGGGTTGTGGCATGTACCAGTTATAATCACTTGTTTTTGATGGCTATATAACAGTAGGTAAGGAAAAATAAACAACAAGAGAGTATCACCATGAAATGCCACATTCACAGGCAAACATCAAAACGACAGCATAGACACAATTAAAGAAGAGCAAAAAACTCTCTCTTCCTCAGCGATATGATTGCCAAACAAGAAAGGACATTAAGAATAACATCACAAAACAAGGTCAACATACAGAATCCCGCATCCAACGGGAGTCTCAATAAACAATGGAACAACTACAACAGAATCACCCCTAATAACGGGCTGATGGCTCAGTCATATGTGACTAGTCAAATAGTGCGCTAGATTCTGACCTGGCTAAACTAGACTTTTTTTAAGCTCGCTTGAAGGTTACCTTACTTAATCAATGATTCATCGCAGGACTACGATCCAATCAAATAAACTAATTATATTGTTAAATAGAACTCAAAGACGGACAAACACAAAGAAACTCCATAGTTGAGCCAACGTGAACCCAGCCATTCATATGCATCAGACACTTACCCAACGATGCAAAGGATCAATGACGGTTTGGGCCTGATACGCCCATTTTTCTAATTCCCAGAACGCTGCTTTTGAGCTTCTGGTGTGGTGCATGTAGTATCAGTGCAATAGGTAAATCTAATGGCAAGAGCCAGCTAGCAAAATATAGCAAAAAAATTTGATATTTTCAAAATTCCTACGCATTCGAGAGTTATGGCGGGTAGAAAGGGGAGGGGTCTGAAATTTCATGAAAATAAAAAGTGCTTTAAAACGTGATTTCTGCACGTTTCTTAATTTATTTGGTAGGCATGGTTATATCTTTTGAATATACCATATGCAGAGTATTAACGAATCACGATAATTGATGAAATTGTTTTAAAAACAAAATATATTTTGTAATAAAATGATTTTGGTGAGATAATTTAGAAGTTACCTGTACATTTTTGACTACATGTACCGTAAATAATACAAAACTGAAAGCTCAACAAAAGAATTTAATATAGGAATGAAACTGTCCCATTTAGCATTGGAAAGTAAAACTGATTCTAACTAGATCCTTTGAATATTACTTTTGCTTTGTTTAAAGAGCATAGCATGTTGAATGTATTTAAAGTGTCTGAATATTTATGGTATACATATGCATGTATATCCCTATATTGAGACGATATGTTGAACACTAAAGTATTTACCTGTTATAACTCTTTGCATGCCAGTGGATAATTTTGTCCTCTGCCAATAGCCTTTTGCAAACAGTTTGAACCCAGATGAGGACCAACAGAATATAGGTCTTGATCAGGATCCAATTTGTTTGACACTCTGATGGTGGTCCTGGGTGGTTTATTTTTAAAAACTTAATTTTTAAGAAAGTCAGCAGACGAAAATAAAAACATGAACAATTCCCTAGCAATCAAATAGATAAGTTCAGGACGTTTGCAAAATATTGTGTCATTTCATAACAGTGAGATTTTTTCTTATGAAAACATGCATAAAACCTTGCTAATTCTACTTTTAATCTTTAAGTACTTTATATTAAACTAGCACAGAATACAAAGCAATTTAGGAGGTTGGCTCTAGAGAACTTCATTACTGTCATTAATTTCTTATTTGGTAGAAAAGGCAATTTATGGGCCTAGGCCCTGGGAATTTTGGCTGCTGAACATCTTCCCCCCCCCTTGTGCCAGCAAGCCACTTCCATACAATGTGTAAAACATGGTAACACATATACATGCAAAAGCTTTTGCTGGCACACTGGGGGGGATGATATTTTAAAAAATGTTTTCAGATTTCTATATATCTTAATGTATAACTGATTGTTCTAACCAAAATTTTATATATTTTAAGCATTTACTATCGAAAACGGATTTCACTGCCATAAAGTACTCAGGTCAAGGCACCATATGGGAAAGATACAAAAACAACGAAATATCACACACAAAAGAACCAAGAGGTCAGGTGATCTCAAGGATGTAAGAAACAGACAAGACAGTATAATAAAGACAAACGTGAACCATAAATAACAAAAAGGATCAACAAAACAAGCACTGACTTGGAACGGTAGATAATAAAATCACTAGAAGGGCCTTTGAAGGCTTTAACATGTTTTATTTTACCAATCAAATTAACTTACTATGATGGAAAAATAGAACTTAAAGTGCCTCAATAATTACATGCTTACATAATTTGTTGGTTACTTCGAGGGAGTATAGCTGTTGAAACGCGATGTTGATGACTGATTGTATTTTATTTATCTGTGTGTCTTGGCCTGTGTCCTAATTTCTCTTCATGTTGGTTCCTGGGTTAATTATTTGACCACTGGGTTGTGGCATGTACCAGTTATAATCACTTGTTTTTGATGGCTATATAACAGTAGGTAAGGAAAAATAAACAACAAGAGAGTATCACCATGAAATGCCACATTCACAGGCAAACATCAAAACGACAGCATAGACACAATTAAAGAAGAGCAAAAAACTCTCTCTTCCTCAGCGATATGATTGCCAAACAAGAAAGGACATTAAGAATAACATCACAAAACAAGGTCAACATACAGAATCCCGCATCCAACGGGAGTCTCAATAAACAATGGAACAACTACAACAGAATCACCCCTAACAACGGGCTGATGGCTCAGTCATATGTGACTAGTCAAATAGTGCGCTAGATTCTGACCTGGCTAAACTAGACTTTTTTTAAGCTCGCTTGAAGGTTACCTTACTTAATCAATGATTCATCGCAGGACTACGATCCAATCAAATAAACTAATTATATTGTTAAATAGAACTCAAAGACGGACAAACACAAAGAAACTCCATAGTTGAGCCAACGTGAACCCAGCCATTCATATGCATCAGACACTTACCCGACGATGCAAAGGATCAATGACGGTTTGGGCCTGATACGCCCATTTTTCTAATTCCCAGAACGCTGCTTTTGAGCTTCTGGTGTGGTGCATGTAGTATCAGTGCAATAGGTAAATCTAATGGCAAGAGCCAGCTAGCAAAATATAGCAAAAAAATTTGATATTTTCAAAATTCCTACGCATTCGAGAGTTATGGCGGGTAGAAAGGGGAGGGGTCTGAAATTTCATGAAAATAAAAAGTGCTTTAAAACGTGATTTCTGCACGTTTCTTAATTTATTTGGTAGGCATGGTTATATCTTTTGAATATACCATATGCAGAGTATTAACGAATCACGATAATTGATGAAATTGTTTTAAAAACAAAATATATTTTGTAATAAAATGATTTTGGTGAGATAATTTAGAAGTTACCTGTACATTTTTGACTACATGTACCGTAAATAATACAAAACTGAAAGCTCAACAAAAGAATTTAATATAGGAATGAAACTGTCCCATTTAGCATTGGAAAGTAAAACTGATTCTAACTAGATCCTTTGAATATTACTTTTGCTTTGTTTAAAGAGCATAGCATGTTGAATGTATTTAAAGTGTCTGAATATTTATGGTATACATATGCATGTATATCCCTATATTGAGACGATATGTTGAACACTAAAGTATTTACCTGTTATAACTCTTTGCATGCCAGTGGATAATTTTGTCCTCTGCCAATAGCCTTTTGCAAACAGTTTGAACCCAGATGAGGACCAACAGAATATAGGTCTTGATCAGGATCCAATTTGTTTGACACTCTGATGGTGGTCCTGGGTGGTTTATTTTTAAAAACTTAATTTTTAAGAAAGTCAGCAGACGAAAATAAAAACATGAACAATTCCCTAGCAATCAAATAGATAAGTTCAGGACGTTTGCAAAATATTGTGTCATTTCATAACAGTGAGATTTTTTCTTATGAAAACATGCATAAAACCTTGCTAATTCTACTTTTAATCTTTAAGTACTTTATATTAAACTAGCACAGAATACAAAGCAATTTAGGAGGTTGGCTCTAGAGAACTTCATTACTGTCATTAATTTCTTATTTGGTAGAAAAGGCAATTTATGGGCCTAGGCCCTGGGAATTTTGGCTGCTGAACATCTTCCCCCCCCCCCCTTGTGCCAGCAAGCCACTTCCATACAATGTGTAAAACATGGTAACACATATACATGCAAAAGCTTTTGCTGGCACACTGGGGGGGATGATATTTTAAAAAATGTTTTCAGATTTCTATATATCTTAATGTATAACTGATTGTTCTAACCAAAATTTTATATATTTTAAGCATTTACTATCGAAAACGGATTTCACTGCCATAAAGTACTCAGGTCAAGGCACCATATGGGAAAGATACAAAAACAACGAAATATCACACACAAAAGAACCAAGAGGTCAGGTGATCTCAAGGATGTAAGAAACAGACAAGACAGTATAATAAAGACAAACGTGAACCATAAATAACAAAAAGGATCAACAAAACAAGCACTGACTTGGAACGGTAGATAATAAAATCACTAGAAGGGCCTTTGAAGGCTTTAACATGTTTTATTTTACCAATCAAATTAACTTACTATGATGGAAAAATAGAACTTAAAGTGCCTCAATAATTACATGCTTACATAATTTGTTGGTTACTTCGAGGGAGTATAGCTGTTGAAACGCGATGTTGATGACTGATTGTATTTTATTTATCTGTGTGTCTTGGCCTGTGTCCTAATTTCTCTTCATGTTGGTTCCTGGGTTAATTATTTGACCACTGGGTTGTGGCATGTACCAGTTATAATCACTTGTTTTTGATGGCTATATAACAGTAGGTAAGGAAAAATAAACAACAAGAGAGTATCACCATGAAATGCCACATTCACAGGCAAACATCAAAACGACAGCATAGACACAATTAAAGAAGAGCAAAAAACTCTCTCTTCCTCAGCGATATGATTGCCAAACAAGAAAGGACATTAAGAATAACATCACAAAACAAGGTCAACATACAGAATCCCACATACAATGGGAGGAACACTAAACAATGAAACAGCTACACCAGAATCACTCCCTAACAACGGACAGCAGTCAAGGACACTGGTGACCCATTCATAATCAACTAGTCAAATATTGCGCTGGATTCTGCCCTGGTTAAAATAGGCTTTTTTAAGCTCGCTTAAAGGTTACCTTACTCAATCAATGATTCATCGCAGGACTACGATCCAATCAAATTAACTTATTATATTGTTGAATAGAACTCAAGTCCGGTCAACCATAGTTGAGCCAACGTGAACCCAGCCATTGATATGCATCAGACACTAACCCAACGATGCAAATTTAAGGTCAGGGCCGTCCTTTAGTCTACACAAGAAATAGTAAGTATGATCAGGAAATACCACAATCACAAACCGCAGACAAACCCATGGCATCGGATGGAAGAGCCACACAACAATCAGGAGACACCAAGAAGATAGACCAAGCAAAGCAACCAGCCCTCTCTTCCCCATCAAGATGATTTCAAAACAAGAGTTGACATAAAGTAATGTACAACAAAACATACAACAATTAAAACTCCCACAATGGGAGTAACAACCAACAACAAATCAACAAAAACAGAACCACCGCCTTAGAAAAAAGAGCAGCCTAAGCCACTTTCTTTAAGGCCTGACTCAGGGTTGTCAGACTAAGGAAGAAACTATAGCTATAAAAGTAAAAATAAAGGCAAAGAGCAGGAATCGATACAATCAAGTACAACACCTGACCTGAGACACCATGTGGGAAAGATACAAAACACAAGGAAATATCACACACAAGATAACCGAGAGGTCAGGTGATGGCAAGGATGCAAGGAACAGACAAGACAGTATAATAAAGACAAACGTGAAACATAAATAACAAAAATGATCCACAAAAGAAGCACCGCCTTGGAACGATCAGTAATAAAATCACTTGAAGGCAATTTACCAATCAAATAAACTTACTATAATGAGAAATAGAACTAAAAGTGCCTCAATAATTTCATGCTTAAATATTTTTTTGTTACTTCGAGGGAGTATAGCTGTTGAAAAGCGATGCTAAAGACTGACATAAATCATGTCTAAAATACTATCAAACATTCAATCCCGTCTCTTAGCGATGAACCAGGTTAAAGGGCTGTTTCACAGACGTTGGCTATATAATTAGACAAGTAATTGATATTGTGGTACATGTTATTCATCAAAAGGCTTTCGTCAAGTTCATGACTGGTTTAACTCTTGCCTTGCTATCGGCTTCTAATCTGTATCTACATTTACTTGTGGATTTTCAGTATAAATCCTGCTTTATTTGTTCAATTACAGAAGGATTAAATCACTAGGTGACATTTCTCAGCATGTGGTCAATAAAGGGCTATAAAAGATATGCTGTGTATTTGTTAGCACCATGACAAAAAAGTCCATCAGTGCTCATAGATAAATGTGCAGACCAGTCTGTCAAGCTTACAACCTTTTTTGTTGTCTGCTGATTTGTTTTCAAAATGAACTGTTTTTTAACATTCTTTCAGGAAAACTATCATAGTGTTAAATGGGTTGGATCCAGTAATTTTGTATTCAAAAATAAAAGAGAAAAAACGAGAAATAGCATCAGAATGCCAAACAGCGTCAAACCAGATCGTTTAGTTATGCTTGATCTTCTAGGCCCAAAATGTTTGTAAAGATTATAGTTCTAAGATTAATTATTCAAGTCGGTATTCTCTCTCAGAACAACTTTCAGTTAAGTTAAAATCTGCACCTGAAACGATGTTGTCTGCTTACGTCGCCTGCTGCATGTACAATTGTATATGTTTTTGCTAAATTACTAACAAATGTAGGAAATGGAGTCAAATCAGGCATGAGCCGTCTAATCTGGGTCCATACGATGGCAATCAACAACTTTAATACTGTTTACGAATGTAGATGAAAATAGTTTGAATCAGAGTTTTCAATTGTCATTTGTCGGCCAATTTGTGACACATAGCAATCGAAAACACTCTTTCTAGCTATTTTGCTCCGAGTTCGTTGATTGTTAATAGCGTTTTCAATTACCACCCATCCGGTGTGGTACTGTTTATAAAAGAGGATAAATTGAAGAAGATTGTTGACTCTTATAATTTTTTAGCGCAGTTCTTGAAATAATTTCCCATTATAAAAAGATTGGCTATAACATTAATATTTTGCAACAGACTGCATGCTAGGTGGTCAACCCAATCACAGTCAGCAACTTTGCTTTCCTCTTTAATTGCAAAGTAGGTCGGACTTCAGACTCTATGATGGTTCCAACTTAAAGACTTATCTATTGATGAGATAGTAGGGGCCTGATGCTTTGGCTGTTTGTCAGGCCTACCAGGGTTTACCTGTTGGATTTCTTTTACTCCGATATTCAGTTTGAGTATATAAGCAGGCTTAACGTTGAGTCCTTATCTTTGCTTTATCTCCTTGCTATATCTTGAATTATACAAATGTATGTTTTAGGAGATGATGCATTGATAAGTAAGGGGTCTTTCATGAAAACCAAATATATATGTGTCTTGATCCATATGTGAATTTAGCGTGAGGTTGGCGCAGTTAACCCGGTTTAAGCCCTCCAGTAAAATATTTTACTGACCATTCCAAGGCGGTACTTCTTTTGTGGATCTTTTATGTATGTTTTTCTATCTTGTGTTTGCTATGTCTTTGTGCGGGTCTGTTTATATGTGCTTTGTGGTCATCTGTTGGGAAAGGGCTGACCTCTTGGCTCTCGTTTGTGGTGTCTAACTGTGAATTTGTCACTTTCCCATTGGTATCCTGGGTCAGGTGTGGCACTTGATTGTATCGATTCCTGATCTTTGCACCCTTACTTACTTTCTAAAACATTTTAGCATGGTTCCTAGATTTCAGATGACAAAGCAGATGACTTTTGTTGTGTATTCATGTACAACAAAATTAAAAACAGAACTTTGTTTCAATGTGGACCAGGTTATCATTTGTTACCATGGGATTAGCATGCTGTTTAAGTTTGATTTAGGTTTGTCGTTTGCTGATTCAGTTCTTGAAATCGTTCATTGAATATTATTCGAGTGACAGTTTAGATCAAGATCAGGACCGACAATAGTCATACCTGATTTGGGTATGAACGGTTTGCAAACTTATCAGCAAACTACAAAAGACGATGTTAAGCATGCAAAGGGTTAGTCAACTGACCATATCACAAGACAATGAATACCTCTGCATAGGTGTGAAAACGTAATGGTTGATTGCAAACAGAGTGTCATCAGCTAGCAAATCAAAACAATATGGTGATGTGAGCCATGCAATGCGAAAAGCTACTACCAAGATTCATACCAGCCTGCACATATACTTTGGGTTCAGTGCCCTATTAATGGCATTATTGTTTGCTGTCAAAGATTTATAGATGTCCAAATTTTCAATACAAAAAAAAACAAGTACAAGAATGTCAGTTTGGCTCCAGATCATGTGTCTTTGACGGACATGATCTGAATCCAAACTGTTTGCAATTATTATACATTTGAGTAATAAAACCTCTGGTCTGGTCGCTGCTTCATTTGTTTAACTCTTAGTAGACTGAAAACTGGTACCTTTACAAACATTGAAGACACAATTGATCTTCAGAGAAAGAAATATTTTGGGCTTAAATTTATCAAACTTTATAGAAAAACTTACTTTTCTTCAAAAGGGGTCACTGTTAATATCAAAAGTTGAAGCATAATACATTTAGGATGGATTTTATTATGGTATCAAACAACAGGCAGTTTCACTGAGGACGCAATGCTTAAATTATTTATTTCATATTAGATATACTCGATGGAAAATGAATTATATTACATTATTAAAATACGCATGTACATTTATAAGAGTGTCAGTTTGGATCCTTGCCACACATAATCTGTGTCCAAACTGTTTGCTACGGTACATGTTACTTGTGTTATGTGCTACGACGGTATTAAACTTCAGTGTGCACAAGGAGTTCTCAGTTACCTCTTGGTCAGAATGTCTAGTGCACTTGGGTCTCAACGTCTAGTGCATATGGGTCGCAGATGAAGTTCAAAGTCATGTGCGCACCCCTCTCTGGCGTAGTGCACATGAGTTGCACTTTGAGTCAAGTGTTTCTCTGGCTTCACTGTACTTGAATTTAGGAGTACGGTAAGTTCATATTAGAAATTGTGAACACAAAGAAGAAGCAAGATTCAAAATATATAATATATTGTTTCTTTTTCCTTTTGCCAATATGTGTGGACTTGGGAAAGAGGAAATCAAAAGCGTTCTGTTTTCATTTATCAACATATAATCTCGTTGTTTATAGAAGCGCACGCCGTTTCGCTTTCTATCCTAAAGTGGGTCAGTGCCTGATGGTTGTCTATGGCTGAGCCCATTGTGGCTCAACTGGGTATTTTCTTTAGCTCTGATAGTCTGTGAGTTGAGAGCCGTTTTCTTTGTTTTGTCACAGTATGTAAATTGATTTGATTGTTTCCCTGTGTTGATACATTGAATAAGTGCCACTTAAATTAATTTTGTGCCTTTCCAACAGTAGAATCTAGCGCAAAGATTTTGCCAGGTAAATTAATTTAAGCCTCCGTTGAATTCGGCTGCTATCCTTTCTATGGCGACGATCCTGAAGTTGTTTATTCATTGTTTATTGTTGCTGGGGGATTGAGTGTTAAGTCGTCATTTTGTTATGCAGTTATTTGTGTCCTATCTAGATTTGTAATGATCTCTCGCTAGGGAAAGAGCTGTTAGCTTTACTTTTCGTGTTTCATGAGGCTCACTGTTATCAGTGTTCTCCTTTCCCTCACGGAAAAAAGATAATTGTCATCAACACATGGCTTGATGTTAGTTCAACTCCTACTTATGCATCAGTGACAGCTTCTAAAGTTGTGGGATGATTTTGGACTGTGGCATTATCATTTCATCTTAATTCCACATGTATGAGTAACTGTCATTTGGTTTTCTAAATATCAACACGTGTATCGTTTGAGATCCAAAACCAAGTAGTAGTTTTGTCAGGAAAAGGTTAGTGAGTATGACCAGTAAATGTTACTATCACATACTGCAGACTAACCCAAATCACAATGAGGAAGAGGCAAATATTAATAGCAGCTTCACGACATTTAGAAGCCAATTAAATATAGTATTTTGCTCTCTCTTCCTCAACGCGATGATCGCAAAACTAGAAAGGACAAAACGTACTGCAAAACACACAGCCCCCCAATAAACTATTGGAGCAACAAATAAACACATTATATACGACAGGCTGTACTATTTACAAGAGTGGGGAGCATTATATCCACTATTACATTACGGAAGAAAATACAGCAGTTGGTCGTACCCAACCCTTATACCAATAAAAACCACATCATGTACATATCCGAAATGCAGAAAAAGTAAATGGAGTGAAGTGGCTTATGCACCAGAGCTTCGTCGTATCTCTATATAATTTGTATTTCTGTTAATTCTGAGTTCTTTGAGTTTATTGGTAAGAGTGATCAAAATGTTACCAATGCCAGCAATTTCTCCTGGTTGCCAGCAACAACAATAAAGGCATCGCTTTAGAACTGCCATAGCCGACAGCAAAGACTCTGATCAGACTGAGGGGATGCACAGACTGATTTGAAGCTTCACTGTATGTACATGCTAGCTTGTAACGTATGCCGGGTACAAGCTTAGTAATAAATCGACTGTCCACTTGATGATGGCAACTTTATTGCGATAGGTATTTACAGAACAGCACATTGCTTTACCAATGTGCTAAGCATAGGACAATATGATATCACATATCGACATATTTCACACTGACCTGCATTAACAAAACGGAAGCAAATTAGTTGATTGAAATTCCGCCATTCAATAAATCACATCATTTGTTTTATTAACAGTAAAAACATCATTGCCTCTGAATGGAATCGTAATTAAGCATCAAATATTATGTTCGGATCCAGAAAATTCCGTCAAAGGGTTTCTGATAACTTTTTCTCTTTTATAATCAACGTATTTCGCTGAGAGCTGCAAGGATCTCCCTCTAGAAGAAATTGCTTTTTGAGTGGGGTCCGTACCATTATTTCTAAGAAAACCTATAGCCAAATAGATTTTCCGGGAGGGGGTCAGGACCCCCTGCCCCCCCCCCCTTCTGGATCCGGGCATAAATATGATATTGGTCTGTGATGTCAAAATAGACCCTTCTATGATACATGTTTATGAAAGATGAACAGCTAAATAAAAGTTTTTGAGCATTCAGTTTGAAAGATAGTTTAGTTTAATTTAAAAAAAAAACACACAGCAAAACCTAATGAATAGACAAAACAATTTATAGAGAGAATAACAAAATACAGAGTAAAAAAAATACAAATATGACATTACGAGCAACATTTCTGTCAAAAAGTTATGAATTTCGACCAGGTGCCCAGAAGAAAATGTCGTATAAAGATATGTTTCTTCTATTTTAGCTCTAAATGCTATTTTGTTTATCGATGCGGTACCATTTGTGATTGGGACATTCATGTGACAATATTCAAATTCAGACCAGTGGAGGAGGAGATGTCGCCTAAAAATGATATTAGTTGTAGCTCTGAAAGTCATTTTGTTCAGCGAACATGGTTTGGTAGAGGCCATTATGTGGAACATTCATGTGACATTATTTTAAATTTGAACAAGTGGTGCAGGAGAAATACTTATTAAGCTTTGGTGGGCGCGTGCAGACAGATGTGTCTTTTTTTCTCAAAAGAGACAAACCTTTTACAATGTATTGACATGATTCACAGCATTCAAATTAAGTATCGAATATGAGATTCATTTATGTGCCAACACACTCAATGGACAGGGAATTGTGTGATTAATAAGTCGCTTATTATAGTTATATTGGCGATGCTGCAACCCGAAATAACATGATTGTTTGGAAATCAGAGCTATTAATTTGATACGCATGTGTGAAGCACTTTTATTAAGTCGGTATCCAATATAAGGTACAAGTTGGCCTGTGCGAACATTTAAATCAGACTGAGCATTGAGCATCATCACAGTCTGCATGCGCGGATCCAGAAATTTTTGTCAGAGGGGTTCAACTAAACTCTGATAACATTTTTTTTAGAAAATGAGGTGAAAGAGGATCCAAATACCACTAAAAGCGGGCCATCATTGACCCACCAGCTAAACGCCCTTTAATGGCGTTTCGCTAAAATGGTGTTTCGCTGGCGGGCCAATAATGGCCCAACATTGAATGCTGGTTTGTTACTTTCCCATTGGTATCCTGGGTCAGGTGTGGTTCTTGAATGTATCGATTCCTGATCTTTGCCCTCTTTCTTACTTATAAACCCTATATCTTTTTAGCTGCCCCCTCTGATCCGCTCATGGTCGGATCAGTATTTTTGTTTCACCGGAAGAAACGTTGGACCCTTGGCCACCCATAGAGCGACCATCAAAGACTCAGACCAGCCTGCGCAATTGCACAGGCTGATCTGAGTTCAATGGGCGCACATGCTAACGCTTACTAGGCCTTGAGCGCTATAGACCCCCCTCCCCCCCCCCCCATGGGGAATTTTGTACACTATGGTTTTCTGAAACTACATTATATAAGACACAAAATAAAAGATGTTAGCCCTCTGAGAGTGGCAGCGTTAACGTGTAACAGCACGTTATATACGTTACCCCCCAAAATAGCATTAAACGTCCCTGATAATGTCTCAACCATGACATGTTCGTACATATTTGCATGCTGACACAGGTTTATGAACTTCTTATAACACAGTTACATATTTCTAGTATTAATTTTATAAATGTCTTGAGTAATTACTTTTGTATACGTTACTTAGTGTTTCCTGCGTTATTTCCGAGTATCAGTATGGTATTTATTGACTATACATGTATTACATCTGTCACAGAGTGTAGTAAATCTATAAGGCTGCTACTTAAATGATTTAAAGTTCTTTAATATGATCGCTTACACTATTTGTCATGTCCATGTTATGTATGTTACCTTCAAAATAGCATTAAACATTTAAGTTAATGTCTCTAACAAGCCCTGTTTATACTTATTTGCATGCTTGCGCAGGTTTATGTTCTTCTTTTAACAAGTTTTACCATTTTTAAGTATTCATTTAATAAATGCCTTTAGCTTTAACTGTTATGTGTGTTACCAAATGATACATAAGTTATTCTGAGTATCTGTATAGAAGTTGTTGACTATACATGTATAAAGTCTGTCAGAGAATTTAGAAAATTTATAAGGCTGAAATAAATTGAAATTCCTTATTAATTTATGGTGACTTAAACTAATAATATAATGTGATCTATCAACCTTCGCTGTTTGCTCACATAAACAGTATAGATACCATGCATTCAAATCGGAAGTTCTGAAAGACAGTCACTGTGAGACAGCTCAGTTCTGGGCAAGTTATATGGATATGATTCAGATGGTGTTGACACTGATTAGGGCTACAGGAAAACAACTTTGAATTGCATGTCATCTTTACCTGTATGCCTTGTTCCCAATGTTCATTGCAAACGATCACAACAACTATGCACACTATGTACCTGTGTAACTGATTACACTCTTATATTTGATACACGTCGCAGATGCAAAGAATTTCTTGAACAATATGGGTTTATTGTGTCCCAACCATTGGTTCTTTGCTTCAGAAATGCTTTTGACATAACTATCAGGCAAACAATAAAGAGGTATTATAGGCTTCAGAACTAGAACTTTGCTTCGTACTACAGATGGAATGGTGTATTACTCGTCACATCAGAGCTCAATATATTGAAACAACTCTTCAATGCACTGAAAAGAAATATTCAATCTTCTCAGATGCAAAGTAGAATGAGTACTAGAGGCAGTTTCAGGCTTCACCAATCCTTTTAGTTCTAGTTTTGAAGACAATGTGCTGTACTTTTTGTCTTTCTGTGTGCCTGCTAAGGCTGGCATAGCTAAGGATCTGAATGGGGTTGATGACATTGGCAGGAAGGCTGTTGCAGACTTCATTGACTTACTTTTAGTTTAAAAAATCTGTCTTTCACATACCCCATAAAATGCTACAAGCTAATAAAGTTTTGATGCTTGTGAGGTCAAGCAAGATGAAATTGCCCAATTTACATAACGTAAACAGCCAGATGAGAGCTTAAAGGAGTGTCTTTGGTAAGCATGATCTTCTTTCTATTGGAAATTATGTTGACCTTGAGTTGACACTGCCGTTCCTTCTGGGACCTGTACCATGGTCACTGTCAACTCCTGATAGAATTTCCATCAAAACTGACAAGGCCAAACTGCAGCATGGCTTGCAATCACACCTTGAACCAACATTAGATTGGCCATGTAGTGCTGCACCATAACGTTGATGTAAATGCCGTAACTACAGAGCATAATAACTTTTCCTGTCACCTTCATGGATCTGATGGCACCAGTATTCAACCAGGCACTAAAGGCAGGGCATTTTGGTTTTGTCACTGATACATATATACAATGTATAAGCAACAGTCTATCAAGTCTTACAAACATTCTCGCAGAGGATAACCTGGGTGTTTTGTTCAACAATGGTGAATGCAACAAAAGGATTCAATAGCATTGGTCAGCATATGCAGTAATACACTGTTTAACACATTGTGACACTACCAATGTGCTGATGTGTTAGTACCACGGAAAGGTTATTCCTATCAAACTGATAGAGAATCCCTCCCCCACTAGTTCATCAACATTCTAAGAAGGGTAGGAAAACAAATAAAGAATTGCTCTAGGCACTCATCAGTGATATGAATCACTAACATGTGTTATTTATGTAATTGTGAATAAGCTGCAGTACGAAATGTTTCTGAAAAAAGTACCAAAGCCATACACATAAACTGATTATTTCAAATGGCATGAACATGAGTTTACCTCCACCCTGCTTTTCTCTCCTTAAGATGTACATACAAAGATTGAACTATCAAGTCTTTCCCATGAAAACAAGTGAGGCTTTCCAGATATGGACAAAATGTGTGGAAAATAAATGGGAAGGAAATTGAGTACCTCTGGGTGAAAGAAAACTTGATTGTACCCTAACAAAAGAGCCTTAGAATTAGTGTGATATGGGGTTACCATGTTCAAAACTCAACAACTCAAACCTTATAAAAGATAGAAACATAATATTTGCAGTTTCCAAAAGGTACATAAAAACATTCTTTAATACATAATGAGTTAGTAAGCACATTCACAATAAAAAAAATATCAAACTATATTAGTTTCATAAATCATTTATATAGGAATAATGAAAAAAGTAACATACGTAACACTTTGGGGTGCATATTTGTTTTCAAAGGTTCATGTCTGTGATGCTAAAATAGCTTACTTGGATGATAAAGCCAATTTGGAAATCTTACCTTATGGTTTGCACTTTTCAGAAGTCATGTCATTTACTAAAATTATGAAAGATGTTGATTGGTAATATATATAATTGGCTGTTACAGGGTAATGGTGCCATTACCAGAGTGCTAGCATATAGCAAAATCCTTGCTAGATAAATCTGATAGAGGAGTAATAAGTTGTTCAGGAAAATTCTTTAAAACCCTTGGATAATACATGAAGATTTGCTCTAGAACTTCTACCTGATGGGTTTTCTTTGATCTTTTAGTTGTTACTGGCACATTGCACTGAATGTTACAAACTTTCAATGAGTATTATGTCAACTATATTTGATGTCTCTATAAAAGAAAAGAGGGTTATGGTAGTTTACGTTTAAAGTTACTTTCTCAGCAAATGCGCCAGAGTAAAAAGAAGTACATGGACCTGTGCCAGCATGCAAATAAGTACAAGCAGGTCATGTTGGAGACCATATCTTGAATGTTTAATGGTATTCAGAGAGTAACGTATGTAACTTGGGCTGTAAAATAGTGTAAGACACCACTATAAGGAACTTTAATTTATTTGAATAGCAGCCTTATAGATTTACTTTATTCACTGACGGATGTAATACATGTATTATCAATAACTGCCATACAGATACTTGGAAATAACATATGAAACACTAAGTAACATATACAACGGCAAAAACTCAAGACATTTATAAAATTAATGCTAAAATTATGTAACTGTGCTATAAGAAGTTCTTAAACCTGTGCCAGACTTCAAAAAAAGTGTGAATATGTCATGTTGGAGACATTATAAGGAAAATTTAATGTTATTTTGCGGGTAACGTACGTAACATGATGTTACCCGCTAACGCTGCCACTCTCAGAGGGCTATTATATTTCATTTTGTGGCTTATATAATGTTGTATTCGGAAATTATAGTGTACGAAATTCCCCCTGGGGGGAAAGGGAGTCTATAGCCAGCGCGAGGCCTGGAGAATTACATTTGACATTTTTCTGTGATATGGGGGTACCATGTTCATCATCAAATAACTCAAAAGTATATAAGATAGAAACGTAATGCTTGCGGTTTTGAAAAGGTTAATAAAAAATCTTTTATGTAATATCAAATTTGTGAACATAAATTGGTTTTAATAAAATTTAAGACAAACTATATTAGATGCATTTATCATTTAAATCGGGGTTCAATGAAAAAATGTAACATACACTACATCGGGGGTGAGTATATTTGTTTTCAAATGTCATTATCTGTGGCCCAGTAATAGCTTATTTAGAAAATATAACCATTTTGGAAATCTTACCTTATCTTTTGCACTTTTTCTGAAGTCTTAAAAAGAATTTCAATTATCAAATATTTGTAGGGTAACGTATGTAACAGGCTGTTACAGCTTAACGCTGCCATTGTCAGAGGGCTAACATGTTGCAAAATCCTTGCAAGACATTGGGCTTCAAGAAAAATATGGTCTACAAAATTCCCCCTGGGGGGGGGGGAGGTAAACCATATCCAGCCAGTGGCCTATACCTTTTGCTAGGTTTCGGCTCATAAAAGAACATGAAGAACGAATCAAACATACCAATTTATATAATAGTGGGATACTGCTGATTTGCGTGGGAAAAAACAACACTTGTCAGATGGTACCCAAATTGCTAGATCACTAATGAGCCATTCCATCATGAACGTTACTCGTTTTCGACAAAGCTGTTTTAGGCCATACTGTATCTGATCTATATGTAATATATGGCTGCTCTTTTTATGATTCAAGCGGTCATGAACATTTTGTTATCTAACGTTATGTGCGTTTTTGTTAGTTTGTAAATGATCCAATGTCAGTCAGCCACACAACTTACTAATTTTTCAAAATTTAAATTGATATCAAAATTTTGGCAACAGTTGTTCTTGGTTGGAAGGCACAACTACTGCCTGATTTGGATTTTTAGGATACTGTTTGATTGGGAATATGAGTATAAAAGTAAGTAAAGGTGCAAAGATCAGGAATCGATACAATCAAGTACCACACCTGACCCAGGATACCATTTGGAAAGTGACAAACTCACAGAAGACACCACAAACGAGAGCCAAGAGGTCAGCCCTTTCCCAGCAGGTGACCACAAAGCACATATAAACAGACGCGCACAGACATAGCAAACACAAGACAGAACAAAAACATAAAAGATCCACAAAAGAAGTACCGCCTTGGAACGGTCAGTAAAATATTTTACTGGAGGGCTTAAACCAGTTTTACGGCGCCAACCTCACCCTTAATTCTAATGTGGACCAGGACACATTTGGGAAAGTGACAAAACACAACGATTACAACAGCAAAAAGGTCAGCCCTTTCCCAGCAGGTGACCACAAGGCTACAAGAAACAGACATGACAGCAAAACACACACCAACATGAAGCACGACTAACAAAAACGATCCACAAAAGAACCACCGCCTTGGAACGGTCAGTAAAAATACTTTTACTGGAGGGCTTAAACCGGTTTAACGGCGCCAACCTCACCCTTAATTCAGATGTGGATCAAGACACATAGATATTAGGTTTGCATGAAAGACCCCTAACTTATCAATGCATCATCTCCTAAAACATATAAATCAAGATTTAACAAGGAGATAAAGCAAGGATAAGTACTCAACAGTAAATTAAACTGAATACCATACCATATTTTGTTTTACGTTATCGGAATGAACGTTTTGGACAAGTGAAAAGTTGTTCTTCATATGTTGCCTGACTTACTCCTCGTGCTAACATAAAGTTTTGTAAAGTGAAGGAAAAAGTTTCGATTAAACAGGAATGTAAGATAAAAAGGAAGATAAGTTCATGTGTAAGTAACGATCGGCTTCTTTGATATTATAGTAATGGATCGATACTTTTAGAACAGGGAGAAAATCAGCGTTTAAAACAGTGTTTATAGGCTCTGTGGAAACTATGTCCCCAAACAAAAGCTTATCAGCTACTTGCCCAATACCATTAAAATGATATGAAACGCGCATCTTCAATTATCCCCATACGCACGCACCACTCAACATGTCACTTGCAAATATACATGAATTATTGCATGACACTTAGCTCAGCACAACTCATTACAATAGGTTGCAAAGATGTGACATTTTATAGAGGTACATGTATCAATCTTCATTTATTCGTAAATCACGAATTTTAATGACAAAACGACATCTAATTTAGCAACTTTCATGAAACTTTAAAAGCGAGAATCATTTGCTACCTTGCAAGCAGCTTCAATTGAGTTACCCAAGCTCCATGGCAGAAACAAAAAAATGAATTCCAAGAAGAAATGCTCACAATAAGGCAAATCAATTCGGATACAAATGGCCGTTGTGTGAGGCGAACTATTGTTTATGTTTCTTTTTTACACTGACAAATGACTGCTGATGTATGGCGACCGGAAATGTACGACAATTCATGTCGACACGTGGCCAATTGAATTTGATAGACAATCGGTATTTTACTGCAAGGGGGATCCGCAGCGCTAGAAAGACAAACTCCAGACGGTAAAGTTATAACTTCAATAGGCCACGTAAGATTTGAAAATGCCGGCGCAGATCACGTTGACATTTTTTAAGTGTTACAAAAACAGACAAACTAACTGGTAATAATGCTTATTTTTGAAAAAAAAAATGTGTTGTTTATTCATGATGCATGTTAAAATCATTGCATTTTTATTCGAGGTGATGTCCCTGTTACAACTGTTTAAGGGAAGAACTTAGAGGCCATATACTGAGCAGATTAGCATATAAAAGGCATCATAAACGTTTTCAAACACATAGGTACGTGTGTCATGTACAATGCAACTACACAAAACAATAGTTAATTTATTTGTCGTACTATGTTTAAACGAAATGAATTACATAAAGGGAACAGAAAGATTTACGAACGTTTGGTAGTGTAATCAACACTATACATGATACAAGCCAAGGTAAATTGAGTAATTGCGTTCTGGCTTTAGCAAAAAATAAAAGAATAATAAAAATAAAATAAAAAACATAATTACCTCAACTTCTTGAGTGCACGACACTGTTAATTATAAGCCTCACGAAAACGCCTAGCGATACTTAAGCATATTATTATGGCTGGTAAAGCAGAAATGATCCCTGGCAAGAAATCAAGCTTCCTATTGTTTTATTCACAACAGGACCTCAGTGATACTTTTTGTGAAATGTACTCAGCATACATACGAACCGCCGGCTTTCACTTTATTGATTTATTTTTCATGATATAAAATAATCTTAGAATTTTATTCACGCCTGAATATAACCAGGCATGTCATTTACCACAGTTAGTAAAAAGATAGTGACAAAATGTTTCACATAAAACTGCAGGATGTCCCTTTATAGATTGGTACTCCTATTTTTTACTGTTAAAGGAAAGACTATGCTCCTCATAGAGAGCATATTATTTCCTTTAAAAAAGTAAGCCATGTTATAATAGATAATAACTTTAAAGGGCATTAAATTGAGACATCGCTTAAATTAAACTACACCAATATGCCAGTCTATTTAAAGTAAGGGAGAAGGCAAAGATCAGGAACCCATACAATCAAGTACCACACTTGACCGAGGACACCACATGGGAAAGTGAAAAACAACACACAAAAACATCACATACAAGAAAACCAGGAGGTTAGCAGGCGACCACAAGGCTGCAATGATCAGACACGACACCATGACAGACACGAAACATAAATAACAAAAATATCCACAAAAGAAGCACCGCCTTGGAACGACCAGTATGTGTTTACTGGAGGGCTTACACTAGTTTCATAGTACCAACCTAACCCTTATTAAGATCGCCAAATTTTGATGCCGCGAAAATGAAGTGCTTAAGAGTATATACCACTCATCATTGTCATATGTTATGAGCAGTAATATACATGTTGTATGCCACCATCACAGCAAGCTGGTGTACTCTCATCCTTACAGGCTGTGACCAATGCTATGACCAAACGTATACAATCTAACCTCAAAAATTAACTACATGTTTGTGTTGTATCCCTACTTATAATGAACTTACCTGTTCTAGTAGAAAGATTGGACCTCCTCACGTTAATATAACTTGTTTGATATAATATCCAATTTCTGACACAACGTATACGTCCTACCCTGTAGAATTTCACGTTTCATTATCAAACTAGAAACAACCGTACCATCGTTAACTATTCAAGTGCTGATTTTCTAAAATTAAAAATTCCATTTGGTGATCTGGGCCCGGAATTACAATGCCTCCTTAAAGTTAAGGAAGACTGAAGTTAAGTATTGACTTTTCAGGATGCGAAAAATAACGTTTCAAACTGATTAAAAATCAAAATAGTTTCATTTTTTCTGTAGATCACAATGATATCTTTGACCACAAGTACTGCGTCAATCCAGGCAATTTATATTAGCATCTAATAGAGCATATGTTGAAAATATCAATACTTAACCTAAGTCTTTCTTAACGTAAAGGAGGCATTGTAATTCCGGGCCCAGGGCTCGGAATTGCATTGCCTCCTTAAAGTTAAGGAAGGCTTAAGTTAAGTATTGATTTTTCAGGATGAAAAAAATAACGTTTTAATTGATTAAAATCAAAATAGTGTCATTTTTTCTGTAGATTACAATGATATATTTGACCACAAGTACTGCATCGATCCAGGCAGTTTACTTAGCATTTTATATAGCATGTTAAAATACCATTACGTAACTTAAGTCTTCTTTAACTTTAAGGAGGTATTGTAATTCCGGGCCCTGGTCCCAAAAAATGACAATACCTCCTCAAAGTTAAGTACTACTTTAGTTAAGTATTGATATTTCAACATGATATTAATTACAGTAAAACTTCAATGGCTCGAACCGTCTTGAGAACATGGAAATGAGTTCTAACCAAGGGTAGTTTCACCCATCAAGGGTGGATGCTGCCTAAAATCACATGTAGGGACCATGATGATAGTTCTAGCCAGCCCAGGTGAATGAGCCATAAGAGTTCGAGCCATTGAAGTTCTACTGTATTGTTAGATAAATTGTCAGACTGGATGCAGTATATATGGTCAACAATGTCATTGTGATCTTCAGAATACATGATACAAATGTTGATTTTAAGAATTTTGAAATCCTCAAAATCAATACTTAATTAAGTTAGTACTTTACTTTAAGTAGAGTACGTAATTCTTGGTCCTGGACCATACCATTATGCTATATATCTGACCTGGGTCTTTTTTGTTATCACATGTTTTTTACTGTCTAAGTAATTTGTTACTCAATGAAAACAAGCATGTTTCAGCTGTAACTTTCAGACAATTCTTAACTCCTTACATTGTACCTGCTAGTGGCAAAATTTAGGGGATGACTGTATCCAAAATTTTCATTTGGGGAGGTACAGTATATCGTCGGATATATGTTCGGAAATCACCTTTTACGGCTCCGCGGATATACGTTCGGAAACGTAAAACGTGATTTCCGAACGTATAACCGACGATTTAACTCCCCTAATGAAAACTTTGAATATGGTTATCCCCATTCAAATGCACTATTAACATTTTTCCTTCAAAGGGACAGTGAAATGCAATTTGTTGCGCCTATACGTCCAGCTGCATAAAACCGCTTGCCAGCTGCATATATTCGCTTGTCAACCAATGAAAAGCGACGATACGTACTGACGTCGGGTTTGCGACAGTATATCGCAGAATATACTGTCGCAAATTTATGACGTTATCCAATCAGACGTCGCGTTGCATTTGCAAGAGCATTAAAAGTGTGGTCTTCTGTCAATATTTACATACAGTTTGGGGCCAGATCTGGCCTGACCAAAAGTCAGGCTTGGCCTGGATCCAATTTGTTGACATGCTGATGGTATAAGCAATAGATTTTTAATTTTAAGAAATCAGCAGACGACAAATTAATGCATATTAACCAGCAAACACACGATTAATGTTTTCACTATTCCCATTAATACAAATGTAGATATACAGCTTTTTCACATGATACTTTGATTATAAGTTCCAATGTCCGTGCAGTTATTCCGTTGATCTTATTAAAACAGAGCTTTTACATGTACATAGAATTAAAAGGAGAATTAGCAGACAGTGGTAAAGTACTTCACGCATATCAGTTCGAAATCTGTGAGACCAACTGACCATACTAGCAAGTGCCTTTAGCGATTCAGTCAAATAAAACAATGAAATATCATATGGGCCATGCCACATTAAAAATGTATTTGGTATTCCCTTTCAAGAAACTAAAGTACTTATGCTTAGCTACCATGTGCAGATCCAGAGGCAGGACAGGGGCTCCGGACTCCCCCTGAAAAGGGTTTCGTAGCAATACTGGTCCGGATCCCCAAACAAATCACAAAGCTATCAAGCCAGCATTCAATGTTCGGCCATCATCGGCACGTCAACAAAGCGCCATTTAAATGGCAGTTCGCTGGCTTGACCGATGATGGCCCTCTTATAATGGTATTTTGATCCTCCCTTCCTTTATCAACTAAAGAAAACAACAAACAAACAAAAAAAAAAAAAACCCGTCAAAGTTGGACCCACTTTGACAAAACTTTCTGGATCCGCGCATGGCCAGCTTTTAACGTGAAATAAATGAAGGAATGTTATGCTTTCTAGCAATGACGTTCATAAGACATGTGGATTACTTTTTCGCAATTTGTGAGAAATTTCGCGGTATAGAACTGCGCATCATTTTAAAATATTCAAACAAGTGGCTTTAATCTTTTGTATACTGGAGATCCGTAATCGAGTACTTTGGCATATGGTGAAAATCCTGATGTTCTGGACTGGGTCTGCACTGGTGTAATAAGCCTTTATGTCGAATATGTTATTGTTGGTGCTCCCAAATAAATCTGAACGAATATAGGGCGGTCGTTGTTTTGCTTTTTTAGAATTTTATATTTGTTCTGCTGAATTATTTCATGGACATGCATTTACGGGTGCTTTTGAATTATTACATTTTGTAATGTTGTACTAATATAAGTTATATGCTTTACGTACTGCATGGCTATCTAACTATGAACTTACATAAATAATTGTTTATTTTGTTTGAGTTGATTATTTCCGTCTCAGACAGTCTCAGTTATGTCGGTACGGGTCTTCATGTAGACGGGTCTACTTAGCAAGAATTAATGCGTCTTGGCCAAGGACACAACGCAGTGACGCCGGTGAGGCTCTAACCCGCAATCCCTCGGTCTCGAGTCAAGTGACTCTACCACTGAGCCACTACATTCCATTTTTACGATGTTTAGATTAAAAAGATGTTAACTCTGCCTGCAAGTGTCTACTTTTGTCATCTGTGTAAACAAATTTGGTCAAATTATCGGGCCTCCTCTCGATCCACACTTTTGACGCTCTGATATCGTTCCCGATAATAATTTTATGTAAGTATTTATTCAAAAATCAACATACGCCTTAAAGCAAACGTAAGTGCTCAGCGTGCAAAGGGTGCATAGACGTGAGGGTAAAAGATGACCAAATCAGATAATGTCCGATCAAAATATTTTATATCAAATATCTTGCTGATCTTTGTATTTGTACTTACATCTGGTCATAACAATTTGAATTGCTAAAGGCAACTATCCAGTACATTCGTTAAAGGATCGTTTTGTAGATGAAATAATGTACATGTGCATACAACTACCTTCTTTCTTTATATAAAACCATTGTCCAGCACATGTGGTTTAGTCATAAAAATGACTTATCACAGAAGCAATCAGCGAAGGCTTAGACGAGCCTGCGCATATGCGCAGTCTCATCAGAGCCTTCTCAGCTAACACGTACACTATACAACATATAGACATACAGGAGGCTCTGGCCGAAATTCAGACGTGTGGACATCTATAATACTAAATAAACGAATTACCGCATAAACTGAAAAATCGAGGTCATTTTCATGCTTGATTTCTTTACTGTTACTTTAAGATATTGCTTTCATTGATAATCTCGGTTAGGATGAGTTTTCATTTAGCATAGATTTAGAGAATTTTGGAATTAAGTGTGTTTTCTAAAAGAACTGCGCCCTCTGGCGAATGTTTCTATATTTAGTGTATGTCACGTTCATGGTCACGCGTCACTATTTTTAGATCGATTGGGTTTCCAATACAAACTGAATGGAGATGACCAAAGCGTTCCGAATTTTTGTGTATATGTCATATGTATATGTGTATTATGCTGTGTCAAGTCGGCCATATTATAAACAACAATGGGGAAAACGCCGCCAAACTCGCCAAAGAAAAAAAGATATGGCTGTAATTTTAAATAATCCCTTATCAAAACTGATTATTAGTCGCGGTAATCATCACACCTTTCTTCGACACGCGCTTAATAATCCTAAGTGTCAAGGTCGCTGCGCATAATGTACTGTTTACATCGATTGGCTTGGTCGTACCACTTATATCACGGTAGGCAATGACGCTATCAAATATTATTAGTAAAAGGCGCCTCGCTGAAGTTTTTCTGTGATTTTCTTGACGAGAAGAAATAAACATAACCGCATTTACAAGTATCAGCTTTTGTAAAAAGAAAATAAAAAAAAAATCGTCGGTTCCGGGTCATTTCGGCCCATGGTCATTTCGGCCCAATAATCCCTTTTTGGTTCTTAGAAAAAAATAAATCTCACTCCTAAAAAATTTGGTAAAATTGGTCCGCGGGGTAAATGCGAGCAGAAAATAACCATTTTAAGGGCGTCGCGCGCAATCTCACTCTTTAAGATTTCAAAAAGTTGACAGGTATGCAAATAACGAAGTAAGAACTACACCAAAATCACCACCTTAGAACGGTCAGGTGCAAGCTACTGGTGAGGGCTTGAGGTTGAATTTGTTTTTAGCTCACCTTAGCAGCATATGTCAGCTTATAGGTAGGATGCCCATGGTCCGTTGTCGTCAACAATTTCAAACATCTTCTTCTCGGAAACCATTTGACCAATCAAAGACAAATTTTATGTGGAGCCTCTTTGGGTAGGGGGAACGAAAGTTTGTTTGTTGCATCTGGGTCACATGACCAAGATGGCCGCCACGCCCATATATGGTAAAAACCCTTCAAAAATCTTCTTCCCCGGAACCGGTGAACCAATTTCCACGAAACTTGGTATGTAGCAGTGGTGACTCTGCCCATCATACTTTGTTCAAATGATGACCTACGGTTGACCTTGACCAATTTTACAACAAGGTCAAATTTGTTAACTTAGGCTTTTCTACAGGAAAAAGTGAAAGCTGTTGATTTTTTCACAAATATTTCAGCCTCTGACCTGAAACCAACTGAAATAATGAAGAATTGTGAGTATTGAAGGCCGAGGTCATTTCTTGACCTTGGCTAAAGGTCATTTACGTATATGAAAATTAAAACTGGCTTTTCTCGGAAATTGATGGGCCAATCAAACCCAAATTTTATATGTTAGCTTTCAGGTACAAGCAGGGTTCCAGTTTGAGGGCAAATCGGCGAAATACTTCGCCCCAGACCGCTCCGTTTCGCCTATAATGGTCGTAAAAAGGGAAGTGTATTTCGGCATATGGAGGCGCGGTGGCTCAGTGGTAGAGCGTCGGACTCGGGACCTAGAGGCCCCGAGTTCGAACCCCACGACCGCTGTGTAGTGTCCTTGAGAAAGGCACTTTCACCTTCCCAAAGTACTAATAATACCCAGGAAGAAGTGGCTCCGTCTCAACATGACTGAAAAATTGTTTACCGGGACGTAAAACACCAATCAATCCAAACCATTTCGGCATCAGTGTTCCTTTTCAGGCCATTTTGGGGGGCGAAATTCGGCCCCACTCCCAAAGGCGAAACACCTCCTTTTTCCCAATTGGCACAGTAAAATTCCCAATCAGAAGTTGGAAGAAAAATAAGGAGAAAAAGTTTGTTTTTTAACCACGAAAAGTAACGACATTTCCAGGTTTGCCTTTGAAGAAGATAATTTGGTATACAAAAATTTCCTTAAATATTGTATTTCTTTGCATTTTGAGTGTGAAAACCACTCATTTATTGGTTTGGGCAGCTACCACTTAAAAAATTGCAGACTAATTTTTCCGACATTGTCCCTATTTTTGGACAGTACCAGTAACCAACACAACACTAAACTATAATAATCAGCAGACCTTAGTATAAACTTAAATTGACACTAGCTTTAAACAAGTACAGACTTTTTTGGGGGGGGGACTCACAAAACAGTAACAAAACAAACAGAACTTCTATAAAATAGTTAATTACTACCATTGATGGCAACTAGAGTTATGAAAGTTCAAGACACCTTTCTCTGACTCACGCTCAATAATCCTAAGTTTCAAGGTCGCTAAACAGCTTACATTGATAGGCTTGGTCGTACCACTTGACGCAGTAGGCAATGACGCTATCAATAAAATCTGTTTAAAAAAGTGCATTGTTCAGAAATAAGAACCTGGATTTGAGCGATTTTTGGCATTGTTTGGAGGAAAACAAATATAGTAAAAGTCACCTCGCTGAAGATTTTAGTGATTTTCAAGATGAGAAGATATAAGCATAATCATGTTTACAAGTATCAGCTTTTGTAAAAAAAATTAAAACTCGCCGGTTTCGGGTCATTTCGGCCCATACCTATTTGGGCCCATGGTCATTTCGGCGACTAGAATCGCCAATACAAGTTTCAGATTTCATAAAGCTGTGAAAAATTAACACACATGAAAGGGGGATACAAGTTTCAGCTTTTTTAAATGCAAAATAAAGGTAAATTGACAATCATGAAATATTTCCGCGCTTGCGTGGGCTCTTTTCTAGTACTATATATTTTTGGTGCATGTTTAAAATACAGTATACATAATGTACACTGAGATGGCATCAATGTAATGGCACCAAAATAAGTATGAATACATCAGAACACAACAATATCACCAGTTGGACGGGTTGATAAAACATCCAATCAGGCCAATTTAAATACAAGTTTAAATAGAATTGGACACTAAATGCTATGAACGTAAATGAGGTACTTGTAACATCGGCGAGCAGCGACTCTGTAACGGACACTCTGGTCATATCCTTTGCCGTCTTTGCTCCATTTTGCGCTGCCCCTCGAACATAAGTTTAGAAAGTGATTTGCAATGTCGCTTGGCTGCTTGAGAAAGCGATCAACCATAATTTGGGATAAAAAATGAGACCAATTTAGCAGTAACATTGTCCAGACCATGAATCTGTCTTGATAATATTTCAAAGTCATGAGTACAAAATCTGTGGACAGGAATAAGTCACTAATTATCATTAACCCAGTTGGTTAATAGAATCAAGGCTTGTCGCGGAGACAAATTTGCCCATGTGGTATACACTAATCCAATATACAGTCTACAATACAAATTTACCAAGCCATGAAATATTGGTTCTTATGGCATAAACGTAAAGTCGTTCTTGGAGCGTACTTGCGCAGCTACCTAGTGGGTATAGTGACCTGATTAACTGCATGAGCCTTCATCTGCTTCCATGCTGTGTGTATGCGAGCAGCGAAGCCTGAGACGAAACTGCGCAGATGCGCAGTTTCGTCAGAGCCTTGGCTGATCGCCATTGCAGCAAATATCAAAACCTCATGTCCCGGATCAAGTAATGAGTTGAGCAACGTCACGCAATTCAAGGATGTATTTTTTTCTTACAAAACGACCATCAACCTGCGCATCGGTTAGTATCCTCAGCGCCCTTGTTTGTTACATGTAGTTGAATGAAAATATCACTAAAGTTACTGCTATATCATAATATAATAAAATCTAGCTTGTCTATGTAGCTAGGCGGTTAGCTGGGATCTTATCTAGAGGCAAACCACGCTGACTTGTTTTCACAAGATTTGCATCAGCTGATGGGGACTCTGTGAACTGTACTATATATAAAAAGTTGCACTAAGTCACACTGGACCGGGCATAGACCTGGCCCCGATATTACAATGCCTCCTTAGAGTTAAGGAAGACTTAAGTTAAGTATTGATTTTTTTTCAGGATGCGAAAAATAACGGGTCAAACAGATTAAAATCAAAATAGTTTCATTTTTCATTTTTTCTGTAGATCACAATGATATCTTTGACCCCAAGTACTGCATGGACCCAGGCAATTTATTAAGTATATAAATAGAGCATGTTGAAATATCAATACTTCCTTAACTTTAAGAAGGCATTGTAATTCCCGGCCCTAATCTGCAATAGATATTGATAGTAAAAGGTCTACAGCTGTGCGACTTGTATACAAAATATGAAATTTCTGCAATTTTTCAAGGTTACTCATGAAAAAAAAGCATATTGATTGTTTTCAAGCATGGGTATTTTATGTTTTAGTCTAAAAACCTACAAGTATTGGCAATTACAAAAGACCTGCTCTTCGTTTATCAACATATCTCTATGGTCAGTCATGTTTTTAGCCATAAGCCCAAAAGCTTTTTATGGCTTTACAACCACAGGAAATGTATGAAATTTTCATTTGCTGATCCAGATGGGGTTTAGGGGCAGGGTGCCTATACCCCACTCCCCTGGAAAATGCAAATGACTAGGTTTCCTTAGAAATACTAGTACGGACCCCAAACCAGAAGCAATTGAACCCATAGAAAGCAATTGGAGCAGAAGCAATAGGATCGTATGGGTCCAACAGTTTCTTGGGGGAGGTCTGTACGGCCATCAGTGAAATACTTTGATGATTAAAAATAAAACAGAACGTTGTCTGACCACCACCCCTGACGAAATATTCTGAGTCATAACATTCGTACGTGTTTATATAAACTGAGGGAAAAAAGTTTAGCAATTATATATAATGGGGTTTCCCATAGGCGATCTTTGAAGCATAAGATCTTTTTAATCGGCAGGTTCGCAAACATGTCAGTGGTTTGAAAATGACCAAATGGCTACCCGCAAGTGGTCAAAAGAAACAAAATCCGACATCATAGTGAGGATTTGATCTGCTGAACATTTTAATTTGAAACGTTATTCAATTGAAAGGGAGGTAATTTGGAAAAATACGATTTTCAACTAAACACTGTACGCAAAGGATGAACATAACATTCAGTTTTAAACCTTTTTTCACTTTCTTGCTTTTTGATCTAAACATTTGACAGAATAATAAAACTTTCAGTCACTATTGCCAGATAAGCTGTTTTAGCAAAGGGGGAAAAATCAGACTTTACATTAAGTAAAATGTCAACCTGGTAATGTCATCGAACTCGTGAACGTTTGTCAACATATATTTTTGACACTTTGAGATTAAGAGTCCTATTTCTTCTAAACTGTGAATCCCCAAAGTATATTGCTAAACTTTTTTCCCTCAGTATATGTAGTTTTTCAAAGATCGGGCTTTCTTAATGTTGATGCGTTCCAAAATGCGTTTCTTATCATTGGAATGAACATATTTTTTTGCTCTTCTTTCTGTACATGCCCGACAAATTGAAAACATGAAACCTGCGGAATTAAGCGGCAAGATATTCATTTTGTTGGCCGTTAGTTTTGTTGCAGGTAATTCTTCCATTTGTTTTCATGATTTTTGTCGTCTGTTGATCTTACATTTCGAAATATACTTTTTAGAAAACAATCTTCATGGATACCATCAAATGTCAAAGCGTTTGGATCCAGATCAGGCTAGGCATTTCTTCGGGCCTGATATGAGTCCAAACTGATTGCAAACCTCATCAGCAGACGACACTAGTAGGTAAAGATTGCTTCTTAAAATTTGATATAAAAATAATCTCATATCTTGACCTTTGCTACTAAATATTTGACTGATGTAATCTTTATTATATACAGTGAGCCACTTTAGTTACGCACCACTTATAAAATGTAAAATTATTCAAAAAAAATATAGGATATTTTTAATCTGAGACTACCAGCGTAAAGAGCATCTATGATTGCATTAGCCATCGATCGAAATTTTACTGTGATCTGATCAGAAACAAATGAGAAAATGGATCTTGAAGGGCACTACCCTCAAAATACCATTTCACATTGCATTATTTCGAGTGAAACTCAGATCACATTGCACTTTTTTCAGGGTCGAATTTCTGCTATGCCACGAATAAGAACCGACTTATTCTTGACAATATCTAAGACTGGAATGTGTTTGTTAATTTTATAAAAAAAATTGACGTTTTACTAGTTTGGTTCCCAGCTGGCCAAGGTTTGAAAAAAAATGATTTTAGTATTTTTTTAAAGTTAGATAAAATGATTCTTAGTAAACCTGTTATCAAAACACTTCTTAAATAATTTCATTTTAAACAACCATGTATCCGCCATTTATTTTCGTAAAAAATAATGTATTTATGGGCGTCACGGTGTTGACGTTAGTGATAACATCACTACTACCAAGGCTATAAGACGTGTCAAAGATAAGATGTTTTTGTGTTTTGATACTTCTGTGTCAACAAGTGACTCATAACAAGACAATTTACGAAGGAAAATCTGTTTAATTATTGTAACTGACGTTAATATGACGTAAAAACGAGCATTTCTTCAAACAGTAACAGTGTTACTGATTTCAACGACCGAAAAAGAGGGTTTACTTGAATAAAATAATTGTTTTTGGTGTTTTTATGTCACAACGATTACCATGGATAAACGCAAATAGAAAATATAGACGTTCAGATTGCACGTGCAGTCGTGCACTTTTGTAAAAATTGCCTTTGGCGTAGCAGGATGATTCACATGAGTGATTCCGATATTTATTTTCGATGTCATCCAACAGATAAAATGTCAATAAGTAAATTATCATAGAGAATGTTCGATTCCAGCATTTTTGTGAAAAAATGTGGGCCCTTAAAAGATGGTGCGGAACTAAAGTGGCTCACTGTATAATCTTTAATAAAACATCTTCTAATTGGCCCATATATCTTTCAACTGTCGCTGATATAATACATGCAACATGTTGCATGGTTTTCTTGAAGTTACGTTAGAAACCACACTGCATGAAGTAATAGTGCGCGGCTCAGGAAGTGATGTCACGCATGTCCGAGCTGCAACAACAATTGTTTCAATGGTACAAAATGGCATAAAATACATTATGTAGCTTTATCATACAATAAATCCTGGTCATACTCACTTACTTTTTAAAACATGGCGATTATTAGTGATATTACTTGACTTTTCGCTTACTGTAAAGGCGGCAACTTTAATATTCATATCTGGGTGTGGTTCGGCTATTTCATCTGCTAAACAAGGGAAATCAGGTTTTATTTATAATTTGGTAAAGAGTTAATAAGCTTTTTGAGCAGCGCAAACGTGCGTGCATCTAATGAAAATCCTAACCGTATACACACTAAACTCACATTTATTAACCCTTAAAGCGCATAATCACAAAATGTATGGTTTTTGTCGTCCACTAAACTATTTGAAGCCTCATAGATAAACAGTTTGAACCCAGATCAGACTGCTCCTGTCGGAGCAGTCTGAACTGGGCCCACAATGTTTGCCTCCCTGCTTATGTTAGATAGACATTTTCAGATGCAATTATTTTGCTGGCGTTTTAAGGGCTAAATAATGACTGAGGTCGTGGCACAAGATGATACAGTTACTTTTGAATAAAACCATGCCTCCTTTTCAGCTTTTACCTATGCCTAAGGTTGACTAGTCCTAATTACGCATTCATGAGGCGCCGCCTTTACAGTTAACGAAAAGTCAAGTAATACATATGACATATTTCATTTTTTTGTGACGACGTTAAGTTGTTTCTGTCTCCCAACACTGGAACCGCATGAGTAGGTGGTGCTCGAGGTACAAAAATAGTGAGTATGATCAGGAATTACCACAATCACAAACCGCAGACAACCCTATGGCACCGCGAGGAAGAGCCGCTCAACCACCACGAGAAGACAGGAAGACAAATTAAGCAAAGCAACCAGCTCTCTCTTCCCCATCAAGATGATTGCAAAACTAGAATGGACATAAAATAACGTACAACAAAACATAGAACAATTACAGACTCCCACAATGGGAGTAACAATAAACAAAAAAGTCAACAACAACAGAACCACCGCCTTAGAACGGACAGCAGCCTAAGCCACCGGGGGGCTTAAATGCATTTTACTGGTACCAACTCTTCGCCATAGATTCTGCTGTTGTTGAAGTACAAGCAATGTTCAGCTCGCATGGAGGCCATCTAACTAATGCAATGTATCATCATGGAGAAACACTCTAATCAAATTATTACACCATGATGAAACAAAGAAAATGGCTCATGACTGACAGATAGTCAGAGCTAAAGAAAACCTCAAGTTGAGCCACGGTGGGTCCAAACCAGATTACTGTAGAAACTTTAACAACTGAAATTTGGCACCGAAATGTTCCGTATATCAATGATCTAATTAGGAAAATGAATACACTTTATTTTATAAAGTTTTGTTCACTTAAAGACATATGCGGCTATTTCCAATGCGCACCTTTCCCGCGTCTGGAAACGGATAAAGTTGTCTGGGTTCTGTCTTTCGACCATTAACGGATTCGGATCAGCACAACTTTCCGATATTCTTATGTCATATCGGTGTTCCGACATTTGCTTGACAAAATAAAGTAATTCAAGTGTGTCCGAAACATAAATTGACATCTTATCAGAACTGATCATCTCAGCACTAAGGACAGATAAATGTAGCTGAGTCGAAATCAAACGATGTACACAATTACCCTGGTTACGAATACGAAAGTGGCCGAGTCTCTACTATTTGTATGGTTATTTTGAGCGGCGCACGACCTGACCTCGTGGCCTAGTGGCTAGCGTGTCTGGCTACAAAGCCAGAGGACCAGGATCGATTCCCAGGTGCGCACTTATTTTCAGTTTGTTTTTCTTTCTTTTTTATCATTTTAATGCTAAATTGCTTCATATACTAGTAAAATGGCATCATCAAAACGGCCAAAATGGTCATTCCTGATTTTTTTTTATCGAATTACGCATGAAACCTATGGGGGTGGGGTTAAATTTGGCCCTCTTGAAGGAGAATTAGTTCGGTGACCCCAGATTTTTATTCTTTTTTTTCTGAAAGGTATTATAATAGTTCATGAATAAAAAATATTTTTTTTAAGATTTTCAACATCAGATTTTTGAATACATAATTTATTCTAAAAACAAATTCCAGTTTTCGACGAAATGCCAAAATATATCATGCAGTATCTTGTCACAGCATAGGATAACAAACAAACTTGCACATTTTCTAAAAGGCTTGCGGTCATGAGAACTAATTTAAGTTAAAAAAAAGAAGCTGGCTGAAGATTACAACCGTTTTAGCTCGATATTTAGGACTAGTGTTATTATTTTATATTTTTAGACAATTGGTCAAAGGCTGAAAACTTCAATATGAGATTCTGAGAAAATAAGCACGATGACATACCCTTTTATTTTTTTTTTTTTTTTAGCTGGGCTGCGTAGTGCAGTCGGTAACGTGTCTGGCTACAGATGCGTGTCTGACTGCAGATCCAGGGGTCGCGAGTTCGATCCCGGTCCGGTCCCATACTTTCGTGGAGATTGATCATGAAATGATTTCTACGGTCATTCTCCTCCCTTCCGCTGATTCATTCAAGAAGGGTTGTTGTCAGTTACAAGCGAAAGTATGTGCACGAATTACTGGTGAACCGCTTGTTCAAGCCTGCCCAGGAAAAAGTGTGGTTAGGTCAACTGACCGTCCCGCAATGACCATAGCTGTTGACTTGGGACGTAAAGCAACAAAACAAACAAACAAACAAATATCCTTTTTATTTTTCATAAATGGATAGCGCATGCATAGAACAAACTGTATGCAAAGTATAGAAAATATTTCAACATGGGAAGAATTTAGTAGCATATGTCCTTAAATAAGAAACTTACAGATGCAAGAAACACGGCATAGATTTCAAATTTACTATAGTCATATTTTCAACAAGGAATAGCTCGTGCCACGTGGATTTGAAGAGGTTCTCCACATACATCGAATGTAGATATTGTCGGCTACCAGTATTTGTTTTTGTCATGTTAAACACCTCAGTCAACACATTTTAGTCATGTCAGTACATTTTCCTCTGTTTAATCAGTAAACATGTAAGCAGAGGCGACAAGGTGTCTTCCAGTGTATCCAGTGTGGCGCGAAATGGGGAACTCTCTTATACTGAGACAGTGTGCTCCTCAGGCTCTTACAAGGTATGGGAAATTGACATGGGAGTCTGCCCACGCTTGGAATTTGATAATATTATGTTCATTAATTGCTTGGGGTATGACTTTTTATATTTATGGTGCATTTGAGTTTTATGCAATTCATAAAATTGCATAAAACTCAAATGCACCATAAATATAAGTCATATAAGAGAGGTCCCCATTTCGCGCCGCACCGGATACATTGGAAGACACCTTGTCGCCTCTGCTTACATGTTGTACTGATTAAACGGAGAAAAATGTTCTGACATGACTAAAATGTGTTAACTGAGGTGTAAAACATGACCAAAACAAATACTGGAAGCCAACAATATTTATGACGTCATGTTTGATATCGCTGACACACCTTAGGGTACCCAGTTATAATCATTGCTGAAGTAATTGACATATTATGTAACGGGCACAGAAATGTTTTATGAAATAACGACATCATTGATACGTTCGTTGATACTATAAATGGCTTTGTCTGTATTAGGTTATAGGGTGGGCATTCATTATTATGATATAGTACCCCAATTTTCAACTGTACATTTTGTAGTCGGTCAAGTTTGGAATTAAAAATTTACCACGTTGCGGTCTTTGTCAAGATACCATTTCAACATAAAAACTGTCTATATATGATAAGATGACCAAATTTTATGAAAATCAAGGACTGGTAACATATTTTTTCAACTTGATGTAAACACATGACCCTAGCTCATCGAAAAGTAAAAAAATACAATAATTATGTGCCAGTGTAAAACATATTGAATATTGGCTTAGTTTGAATCACCATGCTAGTATGTTTATTGGTAGAAGTTGATATGTTCAGATGTTCCCCTATTATGGATTGGCAAATAGAACCCCCCACTAAATTTTGATATGAAGTTCCACGATTCTTGTTAAATGAAGTGCTAACACAATAATATTACCCAAAATGATACAATATGGTGACACGTCTACTTAGCACATCTAGTTTCTACCGTTAAAACTACATCTAACCAATGTTGCACTTAATATGTAACATTATTCAGGTTAATTCATACAGAGGACAAACCTTATGGCAAGTCAATTCATACAGGAGAATAACCTTATATCTATGATTTCATAATTGTAAGCTTCATTAAAAACGGGTTAGAAGAATAACCCCCTGTCAAACCGATTGGTTAAAATTAACTATTTTGTTCACAGAGAGCTCTTGGCCACAAAGTTATTGCTAATTTAATGCTTAAAATTAATCATCTGTTCTTTAAAACTAATGCTGATTATCATCAAAGAGCATCATTTATACTTTAGCTGGCAATGTATTCTAGGCATACAACTTCGTTTATGGACCTCACATATTCATGTAGAACACTGTTCTATGAAGCCACTGACTAGACTCTGTTACACTTTATCCTGGTCACTGCACCAAAATGTGGTTACTCTAGTTCAGTTTGGATGTAAAGGAAATGCTTGGTATTCTTGTGTTCACATGTTAATTGTTGATATTATGTTTCTTCAAAAATATCCTGCAGGACATTAGGTGATGATACACATTGTCTTAGCCCCATAGTCTCATGATACATGAGGCCATGACATTCGGCATTTCTGACCATCAAATCATTTGAAGTTGTCTAAACATGTCTTTCTTTAAGAAAAGTGTAAGTAGATTTAAAAGCAATCTCTTTCTGTGAAGTTATTTGTTTGTTTGTTTGATTTGATTCTGTACGGCCCATCAACAATCTTTCAGTTAAACAGGGACGGGTCTTCCTGTGTTGAACCAGTACTAAGCTAGGATAAATATGTCTTGCTCAAGGACCACAGCACAGTGGCGTCGGTGAGGTTCGAACCCGCGGCCCCTTGGTCTTGAGTCAAGCACTCTACCGCTGAGCCACTGCGCTCCCTGTGTGAAGTTATTGATTCATTTCAACTAAATGATTAATTTTGCTCAAACTGACCTACATCCATAAGAGGTAGACATGACAATTTTAACAGTTTTGGATATTAATGAAATTTTGGTCAGATCAGCACGATATACGACGTATATGGCATGTTTTGTGATAATATATCTTGACAAAGACTAGAACATATCTATCTTTGGAATTGAATTTGGATTTTTTTTGTAATTTTTTGAGAAAAAATATTGAAATTTTATAATTACTTATTCAGAAAACGTAAACCATTATTTATCCAAATGGTTTTGTGGAATTGATATATTACCTATGATATTTTTGAGTCAATCTTGATGAAAAATCATAGATATAAACAAAACTATAGATGTAGGACATAGAAATTTAGAGACAGGTACCACCTCAAAGATGGAGTAAGTCAGGGTTGCTTCCTAAGCCTTATTATTAACTATCTAATTCTATAAATACATTTTCATAGTTTGTATATAATGAGATATAAATATGAAGGTTTGAAGAAAATTTATGCATGAGCACAGATGTAAGTACCCCTTGAAAATTAGATTATCGGGTGCCAGTACTTTTTCAAGAAATACAACTGATTACGTGCTTTGCTATAATCACAGCGGGTCAAGTGAAGATAGCAACATGAGTAGTTATGGATGAGTGACCTTGTAATCGGAAATCATGTACTAAAGACCATGTGGTATCCTTTAATAACAATGTGTTATCCTATTTGTTTTTCGAGTCTAACTTTTAGCTTTACAGCTCGTGCTCGATAAGAGAAGGATGACGAAAGAGATTTACAGTTAGAAGTGTGAATGAAAAACCTGTATTTGTCCAATCGGTTGAATAAAGTACCATAACCTGACCAACTGCGTAGCTCTACTCTTATCGTGCATCGACTCTATAAGAGTAGAGTTACGTAGTTGGTCACATTATGGTACTTTATTCACCTGATAGGACAAATATAGGGTTTTTATTCAAACTTCTAACTGAAATTCTGTTTCGTCACCAGACTCTTATCACTCAAGAAGGGTTGTTCTCATTTACAAGCGAAAGTATGTGCTCGAAGTACTGATTAACTGCTTGTTCAAGCTTGCCCAGGAATGTGGTTAGGTGAACTGTCCGTCCCGTCATGACCATAGCTGTTGACTTGGGACGTAAAGCAACAAAACGAACGAACCAGACTCTTATCGAGCACGGACTTTACCCATTCGCCGGACATCGAATAAAAATTTGGTTACTTCCAATTTCTAGATATTTCTCTTTGTATCGCTCTTTGCAACAACCGATGCCCTGTTAACTTAAACATTAGTGATCCCATATACGTAGTTGCATTTAATAACAACAAGGAATGCTCTTTTTCCGCCTATACATTTTTGGATATTTTATTAAGTTTGGTTAGTGAAGATAGCAATATGAGTTGTATTTAAGAAATGAATTCAATTTTTGGAATGTACATGGAATCATGAATACTTCGGGTCTCGTGCAAAGTAAGTGAAGGGCTTCACGTTAACTTTGCAACAGACCCGAAGTATTCATGATTCCATGAACATTCCAAAAATTGAATTTATTACTTATATATACATTTTATATTATCAGTCAACTATCAATTTTAAATTTTCACCTAACTTGGCTGTTTTTTCAGATATTTTGAATTAAATCAGACATAACGTAGGGTTTGGAATAGCCAAAACGCCAAATTTCCGCGCTTAGCGTCATGGCGATACGTGTTCAACGTCACCCAAACGTCAGTAAACAAGCAACGTTATTGGATGGACGTGACGTTAGCCCGCTCAAATGGCGCGTAGGTGGATGTGGCTGAAATCGATTTGTTCATGAAGGTATGAACCACATCTCAACTGCAAAAGTTCATCTAAAGAATCACAGTGGAAATGTAAATATTGGATTATTGACCTTGTACACGTAATAAAAAATCATGTACTAAGGACCTTGTTGTATTCTTTAACCATTTGTTTCAAGTCTAAATTTTAATTTCTAAATTAGTATGTTTGACCGGTCTCAGCAGTGCGATTAATAATACTACCCATTTGCAATGTCTACCGCTGGCATTTTACGTTTTAGCTAGTGACACCAACTGCAGATAACATCAACGATCACTTGGTAACCGTCAATCACAGCGAGTCATGTTACGGGTTGACCTAATCTAACTATTATTGTTTCAAAGATGCATAGTAATGAGGCAATTCTATTTTTCGTATAAACAGGTAAAGCATGACTATTTACTGCTACGCGCATATGCAGTAAGCTGTGGTAGGTTCAATATAACTGTAAATAGAGACTACCTGCACGCCCAAAATCAAGGTAAACTCGCCAGTATTTGTTTACAACAATTCTCATCTATCTTTGAACGTACAATATGTTTGTTTACTTTTTAGCTGCCACTAACTACAGATGTCCTACTAATCTAAACACCAATGACCACCTTGTGTCCTTCAGCCACAGCGAGTCATGCTACGAGTTTGTCACTAACCATAAGAAAGACTGGCCACACGCAAAGCAAGTATCTACTCTAGGATGTCCCTTAAAAGTGGTTCTTTTATATGATATTTTGCGTTTTCATCGATTGAAAACACTCACAATGAAACATTAACAGATTATAACTTTGGAAGACTTTGCTAAATGATATGTTTTATATTTTTCGTCATGTTCTAAGATCTCCGTCGTTTTTCTTAATCTTTATTTTAGGTTGAATGTCTTTGACGATCATTTTAGTTTTAAGCATAATAATGACACAATTGATACATGCAGTAAGTTTCATTAACAATTATTTAAACCATGGGTTTACTTCTAATAGTGAACCACTGAAATCGTTCCCTATGTTTACCCTTTAAACTGCTTTATTCAGACCATATTATAACATAAATATGACGAATTATAAAGCATGACTATCTCTCAATATATCTATACAGACATATCTATTGGTTCGCTGAGTTTTAGCCCACCTGAACACCAAGTGATGTCCATTGTAAGACGTCAACAATAAACTCTAAACAAGTATAAGCTTTTCGAAAAAGCTTGCCATTTTTCAGCACTTCACTAAAGTGTGTTGTTGTCTACTGACTGAAAGTACAGAAGCCAATTTGTGAATTTTTTAAATGACACACCAATTTCATCGCCATCTACGCGAGCGGAGGATGCGATGAGCTGGGTGTGTCATTTGAATGCTGCGGCACCATGAGACAACACACACAGGTAACTGTCAGAGAAATGGCTATCTCAAGCTACACTACTGGGTAGGCACTACCATCCAGGTTGCAAACTTAGTCAATTATAAGTGTCATCCTCAAGAGGACAGCAATGATAACGCTTCCAATACTTTTAGCCCATTGTTTTAACAAACTTCAAATGGGAACTCCGGAATTACGTATTAAACAGCTTAAGTAAAATTGATCTTTCATTATTTGGCTGGCAAGAGGCATGGCTTTTTTCGGCTTATAATCCTTAATAGTTCTTAGCTCTGGTAAGCATTCAAAAGCATTTTATAGAGCCAGACACTAAGTGACTTCCTTTAAAAAATCAAGGTCCTTCTAAATAAAGAACCAACAGGGGCCGCGGCCAGTTTCCTATATACAAACACTTTAAACAGCTTCTCTAAAGCTGATAGTCTGTATTTCTAACTAGAGACTGTCAGTAGGTTACCACCCACTAAGAAGTTAAAATGTTTAATTAACATAACCGATGGATTATGGATATTGCGGTAACTAAATTCTGCTCTGAAATCACTCGTTTTTAACAAACTGGTATATGATAACTAGGTCAATATTCTAAATTAAATCATTAAACAATAAAATATAAGCCATAGTGATCTACTTTTATTTTGAGATCAAACATCTAGTCATTCTGATACTTATATCAGATTCCGAAGTTCATACATCGAATAGTCTTAAAGATATTTAAAACAATCACTGAAATGTTTTACTAACTCGAACATGTCCGCGACTTTATAGTTGGCCTAGTTACCTCTCAGTTTCATCCAATTAGAATAAAAAAAATGAAATGACTATGCCTGGGACAAGGGCAACTGTTGGATTTTTCAGCACTCAAGAGCAAGTAATTCGTATACGAATACCACAATTTGCATAGTTTTAACTTAAAATGTCTTATTCTGTTTAAACCACTGATCAGTATGCAAACTAATTTAACAGAATGGTCCTCAGGTGATATTTTACACGATCAGCGTACACAAACCTGATTTTGGCGTAAAAGAAAGTCGCCAGGGGTGGTACTAACATCCCTTTTATGTTTATACAAGACACTTTAATTATCTTCTCCTCTAAAAACAATGGTCAGAACTCCCCTCAAAGTATATTTAAAGGGAATATGTCCTTGCTATCTGCCTATTATTTTTAAATGTTATTATTCCCTGCCCTTTGGAAAACTTATTGCTTATTATGCATTTATACAGAACAGTATATTTGCTTAAAAACGAATTTTGATGAAATGCAGTGTGATTGTTTAGACTCTAATCATATCCCAAGAAAATTCACTGTTTAGACTATATAGGGTTATTGTTAGCACTATCTATGATGCCATTGATGTGCACTCTTATATCTTTCAAAGATATACGCTATGAATAAAGGATTAAATCTCTTGCTTAAGATCACAACAATCTCTACTGTGAGACTCAGTGTAGGGATATGTTGAACTCAAATTTAGCACTCTACTACTGAAATACTACATTCTTCTACTCGCTAGTTTAATCATTTTTTACCCAATATATACAGTGTAAGTAATAGTTATACCATGGGTTGTCCGCATGTACGTGAAGATAATCCACGAGCTTTAGCGAGTGGATGATCTTAATTACAGGTGGATAAATATGGTATATATATTTTATACCACCTACATCAGTGGAGACCTTGCACATTGTGATGTATTTAGTCATAAATGTGGTATGGGTGGTATAAAATATAGTATACAAATTATTACGCTAAAACTAGAAATCATATTTTGAGTAGTGAGTGCCAAATGGTGTAATTGGCTTTTAAAAATATAATAAAGTAACATCACATCTTTTAAATGAATAATTGAGTAATGGTAATTAAATTAACATTTATTTTATACAAACCAGTGAAATAAATACATATAAAAATCAAAGTGATATCAATCAATAGTGAAGTTATATCAGCCTATATTTTCACTGTATCGTTATTTGGATTACCTCTGACTTTTCCATTCACTTAATGCATTTCACTTCAGAACTTCAAACGTCCATAACTTTCTTATTTAAGAACGAAACATTAAGTGTGGGTATGCATTTTCATAGTTAGAACGTGACGAATATTTGGTACCAAAATTATTTGTGCTTGCTAAAATCTTTCATTTTCGCATTTTCAGCACCTCCTTTTTCAGTGGCTGAGACGTTGCATGTAACCTATAAAAAGTATAAAATAAAAAGAAAATTTACTTTTTGTGTGTGGTTTAGTTACTGTAAAGCATAATAATAAAATTCATGTATTTCATAATTAATATTAGTAATTATGCAGATCAGCATTGATGGTTTCGCTTTGTCTGTTGTACTTTTTGAATTTGAAAAAAATCTGAATTTTCACTCGCGCTGCGCACTCGTGAAAATTCTGATGTTTCAACACACTCGATGAAATATATTTGGTATTTACCTCAAAAAAGTAAACATCCTCTGTTTATCTACAGGGAAGACTGTGCCTTAAAATGTGGCCTACTGGTTCAGATCAATGATATGGTAGAAGAAGATTTCCTCATGTATGCTTTGCATTCTAAGATGTTCACTGGTGATGGACTTTGGATTGGACTTTCTGACCAAGACACAGAGGGGCAGTTTCAACTTTGTATGGACCAACGGTAGATTGTAGTATTATACTTCCTTGATAAATATACAGGAAAACTTTGCGCACCGCGTATTAATATTGTCCTGTGCAGGAGAGTGATGCGTCATAGCAGACAAGTAGGTCGTCAAAGAGCATGACTTTCGCAGACAATATCAAAACTACTAAATACGGACACCAGTGAGTTGGCAAGTTATGAAATACAGGAAACAGGAAAATATCATTTAAATATAATGCAAATATTGAAAAAGCTGTATTTCACAGATGTGAAAATATAAAAAAGTCATTTTCTTAGTTAGATCGCAAGGATAATTTTGGTAATTAAATTGTCGGGGTTTGCTGAAGATTTCACTTTTTTTACTCCTGCTCCTATGGGTACAGTTTTTGCCGACATATTATGCCACGTCATCATTAATATGACGTAATGCGCGAATGTGTATGACGTCACTTAATGCAAGCTTAAATTGTATAAATTAAAAAGAAAATTAAATTGTTTGTCATAAATATGTCATTTATTTCATCTCGTGAAGCGAGAAAATGTATATTTCAAATCTGGCTACGCCACTCATAAAATATACAGTTTTCGCTTCATTCGATGAAATAAATGGCATATCCATTTGAAAAAATTGATTTTGTTTTGTTTGTTTGATTTGATTCTTTACGTCCCATCAACAATCTTTCAGTTATATAGGGACGGGTCTTCCTGGGTTGGACCAGTACTAAGCTAGGATAAATGTTCTTGCTCAAGGACACAACGCAGTGTCGCCGGTGAGGCGAAAAATTTGAATACCATCTATGTATTAAATTCGTTGATTTGGCGGGAAACGCGGTCGTAGTTGGGGACTTTTCTTTCTATTTTTAGCTCTTCTGATAAGATAAGGCTTCCATAATGGCGACAAAACGTTATAGTCAGGGGCGCTCGGGACTCCCGTGCGACTTTGATGCCGATTTATGGTGACCTATACCAAATCAAACTTTAGGGGATAACTAATGAAAATCACCTGGTCACCCATCTGGGTTTCACGTCTGGACGTCATTATGACGTCATCAAAATAGCGTATATTGTATCAGTGCAATTTAATCGGTATGTCCATTGTAGTATATGGGAATCAGGGCGTTCTTGCATTTTGTGTGCCAATTTCAGTCGAAATGCACCAAATTTAATCTTAGTGGGTAAATAATTAAAATTAATATGTCGCCCATATTGTCTTCGCATCAGAAGAAAAAGATGACGTCATTGAAATGACGCCTAATATGGAAATACCACATATATATGCATTTTGTCCATTTCCAACGCTTGGAAATATTCCTTTAATGAACTGGTAACCTTAGCATGACTGAATGCAAACTCTTTTTAATCGTAACATACAAAATATATTCAGATTTGGTGAAGTCAGTTCGAGGGTGGGACGTAAATGCCGTCACGATTTACGAATAAAAAAGACAGTGGAGTGAATGAAAAACAAACAGTGTTTTTGATGTTAAACGGAGTAAATAATATTTTAATCTCTTATGCTTATATATATATATATATATATATATATATATATATATATATATATATATATATATATATATATATATATATATATATATATATATATATATATATATATATATATATATATATATATATATATATATGTATATATATGTACTACGACCTTTGACCAATGACCTTTGGGTCTTTCTATTTCAAACGATTGATGCAAAATACGTAAAATGAGCCAGTCCGGCTAGAACATATGTGCATGTCAAAGCTTTTATAGTAAATGTAAATAAACGCCTGAAACCCTTTTTTCTAGAACAACATATCAAAATTGTAAATAGAGGCACGCTTCAAAGCTTTTGGTTTATCTGTAGCTGCTTATCCTACACCTTAACAGTGACCTATAACTCAATATAGTCCGATTTTGGCCACTGAAGGATCAAAAGTTAGAAGAGTCTACTTAGTAGTTCATGATATGGAAATAAGGATAAACCCCTCTACAAGTCACCCATTGTACTGCGATAGCACGGGCAATAGAAAACTGTTACAATCTGATTTATCTTTCGCATGCTACTACTTGTCTCCAAAGGTCAAAATCGGACAATAAGGCATTCTTGTTGATACGGCTAAAGAAATATCTGAATCCACATGAAAATAGTTGTTCAAAAGTCATAAGCATATTGATCACTGGCAATAGTTTACATGAGTCCTCTTCTGCTCCACAGCAATACAAATCAGTACAATATAAATGGTTTGCTTTGTACTAACACCGAGATGTTTCGCATACAGACATGCTGCAACCACATTTTATCAGCTGCAGAGGGGTTTCGGGGGGCAGGAGGCAACATGCGCGGATCCAGGAATTTTTGTCAGTTTTATTTAGTCCTCAGCTTATTTTAAAGTTTAAAGAGGGGTTCCAATGGTTTTATTGCTGAGAAAACTATGATTATACTTTACAAAGGATCCAGAGGCTGTCCATTATTTTCCGGGGGAGGGGGGTGGGGGGGTGTCCAACTTGTTTCCAGGGGGGGGGGGTCCAAATGCTAATTTTTATAGAAACACATATATGTACTTGTTATTTTCCAGGGGGAGTGTCCGGACCCCCATCCCCCCTGGATCCACACGTGGGCAATGTCATCATAACAGGACAATATTTATCACAGTCCCGCATCTAACCATAATTGTCAGGCCTTGATTTGTCAGGATTAATGACAGGTGAGGTTTTCCAAATGATTCACTGATACTGCGCACGTTTGACACCTTCGAGAAACACTACTCTTGGAAGTGGTAGTTCTTGCAATTCAGTTTTTTTTTCCTCCAAAACATCCACCACTTCAACGCAGTGAGTCAAACAATATCAGTGACTGGCTAATTCAAAGTAAGAAAGACGGTAAAGATCAGGAATCGACACAATCAAGTACCACACCTGGCCCAGGATACCAATGGGAAAGTAACAAACTCACAGTTAGACATCACAAACGAGAGCCAAGAGGTCAGGACAATTTGCAAATATATTACTCTAGTGCATCCACCACAGTGCTTTCTAAGGGCACTGAGCCGAGGTGAAAGAATGCTTCGTAGATAGAGTCTCCAGCATAGCTAAATGCCTGCCAATATGATCTCTTGCTCTGTCCTGACATTGAACTAGTTAATACCAGCACCTGAAAGTTTATGGAATTCGATCAGAGCCCTTGTTATGGCATCATGGCACATTGACATCTTTGATAAGTGTCCTGATCTTAGAAACTTGATAAAATATGCGCAAGACTGATTAAGAAAATGAAAAATATCAACACTCTGCAATTGTTTTATTTTTTTTAAGCGGCGAAAACAAAATTTGCTCCTCTGCAAAACTGGGGGTAGGGTTGTGCATTAGCTCATATAAGACAAAATTTTAAGATAGAAACGCAAACTTTGGGTTTGTACTCGTCAATTGAGTATATGTTTGTTAAACCTAATCTAAAACAGTTTGAAACCAATTCAGAGCAGTCGTTAAACTAAATGACGATAGCCAAAATTACCACTTTTAAATTATGATAAAGCTCATGTAACGCACATAATACAACATGTAGCCGTATTAATGTTAAACAGCTGTCATATGTAGTAGAGGCATCCAGTAATATGCAGACTATTAGAATGTTCATTGATTAGCTAGTTTTAATGTCTGCTTTCTGTACCTCAAACTTTCAATTTTCTTTTTCTCAAATTGATAAAATAACATATGTAACAAACTGATACAGGCTAACACCCATGCTTACAGTGTGCAAACATCTCTTATTCGATGCGCCTTAAATCGGTACATACGATAGAATATGTCTTAAAGGGTTTGGGATGGAGCAGGTCATTACTCAGCTTGCAGTCAAAATCTTGTTTGATGATTATTCTGTTTTTTATGATATGAGGAGGACAATTATTTTACAAGAGAAGCAGAAATAATAAACGATATTGTACATGTATATGACTTGGATAAGGATTGGTTTAGAATATTTACATAAGAAAGGGACATTTACTAAATTGTACTGTTTAAATGTGAAAAGATTATTTCCTTTGTTCCTTTAGGGTGTATCTTTATTTTAGAATTATTCATATTAAGAAATATTGAAAACAAATATTCATAACATCTGTAACAAAATTACAGGGGCTTAATAATCATCAATACCTAAGATTAAGCATCAGAGGCTAGAGATTTTAGCTAGGAAAACATGCGAAATATGTTCATTTTTTCCTGAAACATCATTTCTTACATCAAGTCAATGTCCTTGCTCATTTATTATGTCATGTAACATATGTTGCAGCCTTTAACAAGTGCTTCAATCTTGTTGTTTAACCTGCAAAATCTATAATTCTTTATGATATGAGCAAGGCAATCCCAAAAAAATGCAAGATATCCAACAGCAGCAAATGTTTTCATATATTTTTACTTAAATGATGCCTACCAAATTCGGCTCCTTAAAATTGAGTGTAGCATTGGGTTGTTTTTAAAATTGCTCGTATAAGGCACTTTATTTAAAGTATAAAAGCAGACTTTGGATTTTCTCTAACCCAAATGAGTTTGTTAGTATAAAATAATCAAAACATTTTGGAAAATGCACATATCAGCTAAAAAGTAAATGATATTGGTCACACTTTTCATGTTTAAAGGGTAATCTAATTAAAGTAACGCACATAACACCACAGGAAGCTGTATTTTGCTCCAAAAGAATTTATATGTAGTTAAAGTAGTCAATATGCAGACCATATGAGTAATTTAAATAATTAGCCTTCTTTCTGTAGCTCAAACTTTTAATTTTCTTTTTTTTTCTAAATTTAATATGGTAACATATGTAACAGGCTGTTAGAGACTTACGCCCCGGCGAACATAGTGCAAACATCTATTAAAAGACGCAGCTGGAAATCCTCTTTTAGATAGGATAAGTTTGCGAAATTCTGGAGGGGTAGCAATAACATTATCAGCCATCAGTCTAAAGATGGCCCGATAAGCTGGGCTGGGTATTTATAGGAAATCTATGGTATTTTGGATGCAAAATATTGTTATCGAGAAATAATTCATTGTCAAAGTCAGGTAAAGCATTGATGTAACTATCATGTGACTAAAATAAATGATATTATGTTAAAAAAGCGTTCGTGTTGGATAAATATGACCATACCAACACAAACCATAGCTTTTATTAACGAGCAGTTTCTCATTATGGTCGCCATATGTATGACGTCATAACTAGCCTCAGACGCGGATTTGAGATGGGTGACCACCTTTAAATCAAAGGTAAAACTCCATTGAAGGTTTTGATATAGGTCACCATAAATCGGCACACAAATCGCACGGGACCTATTTTTTGTCCCTAAGGGCCCTGACTATTACTTGTTTATCCCATTCTTATAAACTTTATGTGCTTTGCTATGTGAGGCGATGTATCCAGGATGTTTAGTTTGAGTAATTTGACTGATTGCACTTCCTTTCTTGAGAGGTTATGATCATTTTAGCCCCTGATAGCAGAAACGGAAGTCTTAGGGATAAAATGTCAATCCGTTTATAAACATTCGTTCGCATGTGTTTTGTTGGGATTTTGAACAGTAACATATCTATTGTTATTGTCAAATATCCAGAATACGAATTTTTAGGGTAAACCAGCGATTGTAGTCTCATCACAAGTTAAAACAGGCTGTGACCATCTCATGAAGACTCAGGAAACGTTTCGATTGGGAAACAGAAGAAAAACGATTATTATCTGGAGGCCTGTTAAACAAGGCGCTTCGAGAACACGTTCTCAGAATTGTCTTAAGGATACGGAATTGCTGAAGCTAATTGACTGAGTCTCTGCTGGAGCGATTAGGCAAAACATCAAAATGTGACCTTTGGTTCTCCTTTTTGTAATCATTTTTAATTGCAATGACATTTTAATTAAGCCTTTCAGTCCATCAAATGATACACCCACAACTCTTTGCTACATAAATTAAAAAGTACAACAAATAAAGCAAAACCATCAATGCTGATCTGCATAATTACTTATATTAACTATGAAATACATGAATTTTATTATAATGCTTTACAGTAACCAAACCAAACAGCTTCAGCAACTTTTGTTATATGCGTATTAACCATTTAGTTAGACAGTATTTTCCAAGAAGTGATATTTATACGTCAATATTGACTTTGTGGCTAATACTTGCGGATGCTTTGAATTTTGCACTGTAACAGAAACAATATTGACTCTTGTTCTGAATTATGGATATCGAAAACTCTATTTTCCATCATCAGAAATATACATTTATCAACATGTAGTGTAAATCGTGAATTGTAAATACTTGTTTTGGATAGAGCAAATTTTCACATTTCTGATGAAGGTAGCTGGAGTTTATATATCCAACACTGCCAAGCGCAGGGTCAGATTTGACTTATTCCATTGTTCTTGTAAGAGCTCAACATGTAAAGCATCAACAAATTTTAAGTCACAAATTCATATTAACATTTAGAAGTACTGTAAAACCTGTGTAAAACGGCCACTCAAAAATAGACAAACAAGATCTTAATGACAACTGGTAGCTTAATGAAGGTCGAAAGTATTGCAGAATGCTATTTTTGACCTGCATTAAGCGATAATCGGTCTTAAAAACCATTTTTGGTCTTTTTGAGAGAAGTCGCTTTACACAGATTTTACTGTACCTTATTTTAACAACAGGGGAACCTGCCAAGTTTTCCTACTGGGGAAGTTACCAGGGAGCTAACAGTGGTATATTTCATCTGACGCATGCCATTGAAGATTGTGTGGCTCTGCGGTACACAGACTCGGGTCACTGGCATGACTATAAATGCAATACCATTGGTCTATTATTCCATATGTTTGGCTGGATTTGTCAATACCGTATGTATACTTGTCATTTACAAGCGTGGACCCAGGGGTGTCCCTATTGCTTACTCCTATAGAAACCTATAGCACCTGTAATTTCGGTCATTTTTTTGGTTGGCAATCCTTAATTAAGACTTTGCGAGGTCATTCTTGTAAGCAGTGCCTACAATTTACATTTTACTATTAAAGCAATTACAGCATGGAAACATTAAGCTGGTTTTATGACAGGGATTAAATGGGAAAAATGCTATCTGCTTTAGTAATAATCCGTTCCTCGTGTGCTGGTTTATTGCGCTTTCTGGTAAAATACGACTCTAAACCGTCGTGCCAGCCAAGAGTGACAATGAAGTAATATAAGTTTACAATTGGAAAGTAAAACATTTAGACTTCGAGCTAAAAAAGGTCCTGCTCCCCCCCCCCCTAGGGAATTTTGCAGACATATCCTATCTTAAAGAAAATTTCAAGCCGCATCTTTTAAGAGATGTTTGCACTCTGTGCTCCGGGGCGTTAGTTTCTGACAGCCTGTTCCATATGTTACTGTAACAAACTAAGGAAAAAATCAAAATGAAAGTTTCAGCTACAGATAGAAGACATTTAACCATCTAATTATTCAAATTTCTTATGTAGTTTTCAAGCTGGATGCCTAAGCTACATAAAAGCAGCATTTTAAACAAAATTTCAGCCTTCAATAGTGTTATATGCGTTACATAGATTAAATTTCCCTTTGAAAGTTGAAATCGTGACTAACACCATTCATTTTACAGACAATTTGTGCATTTTAACAAGTGTTTTTAATCTTAGTTTATTAAAATACTCATTTGACTGATGAAAAAAACAAAGTTTGCTTTTCTATCTCAAATACATTGTTTTATATGAGCTATTAAACAACCCTACCCCCAATTTTAAGTATCCAATTTTGGTATCTATTATTGAAGAAAAATATATCAAAATATTTGACGCTAGTGGATATCTTACATTTTTGGCACTGTCTTGCTAATGCAATAAAGAATCACACATTTGCAAGTTTGACATCAGGATCAGAGCACTTATTAAAGTATGTAACGCATGTTACATGGCATAATGAATGAGCTAGGAAATTTTTTTGGCAGTAAGAGATGATATTTTAGAAAAATAACGTTTTTCACATATTTTCCTGTTAGTCTCTAGCCTCTGGTGCCTTAGTCTTAGTAATTACAGTCATTGCTGATAACAAGACTATGGAATTGTGTTACCTATGTTATATATAACCTTTTTAATCACATATTTCCTTATGCCTATAATATTAAAATATAAAGACATATAGATAGAAAATAATAGTTCTCATTTAAATGACACAATTTAATAAATATTCCTATTAAATAAAATTATTCAAAAACAATCTTTATTCAAGTCACCCTCACAATGTCTATCATTGTGTCTGCTTCTATGGCAAAATAATCACCCATTTCATCACAACCAGTAGAATCATGGCATTGTATTAGGACTGCAAACTGAGTACAATCCTGTTCCTCTCAACCCTTTGGGAATTGTGCAGACATATCCTACCTTAAAGAACAATTCAAGCTGCATCAAATAAGAGATGTTTGCACTCTATTAACTAGGGGTTTAGCCTGTAATGGTATGATACGTATGTTACCATATCAATTTAAGAATAAATGATATAAGTCTGACAAACAGAAAGAAGACATAAAACTATCTATTTATTTGAATTATTCATGTAGATTGCATGCTGAATACCTTTGACACATAAGAAAAGATTTTTTAACAAATATACAGCTTCCTATGGTGTTATGTGTGTTACATTAATTAAGATTACTTTTTAAAATTGGTAATTGTGACAAACATCACTTATAAGCATTTCGTGTGATCCTCCTCTTTTGCCATCAAAAGACTTAATTTTCTTTGTATGTGTGGCCAGTGCCAGCGTCAAACAACTTGACTCAGCCAAACTTGAATCCTTAGCATTCTTCAAATTTAAGCAGAAACAGCATGTCAGTGTCATGGGATCAAACACCTGATTAAATATGGGTTTAATGCCATTTCACATATATGCATACAATGGAGTATGACTCTGGTATATATATCTTCCTGTGAAGTGGCAAGAGCAATCTAACTGCAGCTGCATCTGCATCCGTGCTAGTCATATGATAACTTTGCTCTGATTTTGCAAAATCTATGTCTCGACCGTGTACCTCTAAGAATACTTTAAGATTTCTGACATTGGTCAAACAGAAATTTGATAGGCTGCTTTTTTGCATCATTTGCCATGGAACCTATTCAGTCTTTTGGTGCTTAAGTCCTCAGGTCTTAGATCAAGTATTTTGCTGCACCCAAAGAACTTTATAAGTTTTCTTTAGTAACAATGTTGACTCTTGATGGTTTTGGCAGACCGTCTGAAACAATTTCTGTTACACCTTGAAAGTTATCTGGTATAAGAGAAAGAATATGAAGTTGGACATTGCCATCAATTATATTTGCAGTAGGTTGTCTTTTGATGTCAGTACATTGAAGCATGTCTTAAAATAATGTAAAACCTATGATTTCACAGTTTTTACAGCCATATCATTAGCTGTTGCATTCAAAAGAAGGAAAGTGGACTATAGGTAGAATGGGATAACCAGTAGTTCTATATTATGCTCTATGGAAGATTTATACAGAGTAAACAAGTTGATAAGGTGCCTCATTTCATGATCCATTTAAAACACTGAAATTGAAAACACTTGCCTCTGACTTTGTAATCAAAAAGGATGTCACGACAATGCCCTTGCTCATTTATTATGACGAGTTATATATGTTACATCCTTTAATAAGCGCTCTTATCTTAGAAACTTAGTGAATCATTGAATTGAAAGGGTCTATTTGCGCTCTGTTCATCCTGCATTTCATTGTTTTTCCTGCTGTGATTCATCTAGTTCGTTTATCTGAAGGGAAAGAGTTACCTCGGTTTCAGACTTCAGAAGTACTAAGACTTCAAATAAGTTTTTGAATGCTTGGGGAAAGATAATAAGTGCAGAGACATTATTAGATGAAAATATGTGGGTTGCATGGAAAGGCTACATTTATAAAAGTTAACCAGCTAAGATATGATTCTTTATCACAGAAATATCAAGGTACATCAGTCCAGGTACTCATTGCTCTTAATGGCATAGTTTTCCTCCTTGTAAAGCTTTAGTCTTTCTCCTACTTGCAGAGTATCACTTGAAACACATACTCAAAGAACCAACTATTAGGAATTCATATCAGTTTCCGAATGTTCCAAGCCATAAATGGCAAAATTGGAAAGTTGATAATGTCTCATCAATTTTGAGTGGACTGGTGGTAAAATTGAATAACAGTAAATGATTGAAATATTGTGTGATGATTTTACTAGTTGCAAGGAGGCGTGTGATAATAATGATTACCACAGAAGCAGACAACGACAAAAGTTTAACATGAGTGTTAAATTGATGAGAAATAGTTTGGACCATTTCATTTATTGTGTTTTCTTGTAAAAATGTAAAACTATCTTTTCTTTTTGTGGCTCTATATTTAGCGTTATATGCACAGTATTAGGAAATGTGTCCAAAGGTCATTGATAACATCTGCAACACCAGTCCATGGGCTTGATAATCAGGAATGAATATAATTTCTAGTGTTTTGGCACCAAAGACTTATAAGTACACATTAAGTGTCCTGATCTTAAACTTAATGACATCTTGCAGATATATGAGCAAGACAGACAAAGAAAATGAAAAATACCCACATGCTGTAATAGCTTTCATGTGTTTTACTTAAACGGTAATAACAAATTCGCTTCTCTGTAAAACTGGGAGTAGGGTTGTGTATTAGTTCCTATAAGACAATTTATTTAAGATAGAAAAGCAAACTTGGTTTTTGCCTTTTCATCAATTAAGTATATGTTTGTAAAATCTAATAAAACAGTTTGAAACCAAGTCATAGAACTTGTTTAACTAAATGACGATAGCCACAATTATAGCTTTTAAATTATAATTAGGTTCATGTGACGCACATAACACCACAGTTAGCCATATTAATGTTAAACAGCTTCCATATGTAGTAAAGACATCCAGTATAAAGACTATAAGAATGTCAATTTATTAGATAATTTTAATGTCTTCTTTTAGTAGCTCAAACATTCAAATTTCTTATTCTCAAATTGATATAGTAACATATGTTACAAGCTGTTACAGGTTAATGCCCCGACTTACAGAGTGCAAACATTTCTTATTAAATGCACCTTGAATGGTTACATAAGATGTAATTTGTCTGCAGAATTACAAAGGGGATTAGGATGGAGCAGGCCCTTACTCAGCTTGATGTCAAAAAACTGTTTGATGATTTTACTTATCACGCTAACATATGTAACGCTCTCTGATCTTTAAAACTTGATGACAACTAGCAGATCTATAAGTCTTTATCAAACGAGCCAGTTTAAGATCCCTAAACAATGTAAGATATCCAACAGCTGCAAGTTTTTCACAATTTTAGCTCAAACTTTCAAACTACATTTCCTTTATTTGATATAGTAACTTATGTAACACGCTGTTTCAGACTAACGCCCCAACATAGAAAGTGCAAACATCCCTTATTCGATGCAGCTTGAGTTGTACGATAAGAAGGAATATGTCTGCAAAATTCCCTCGATCAGATTAAAACATTTTTAGGCATATCTTACGTAAAGACAATGAGCTTGCCCATTTATTACATCAGGTAACATATGTTACAGCCTCTGATATTAAAAATTTTGCAACAAACTTGCAGATTTATGAGTCTTTTCATAGAAGCAAATAAATCCCAAACAATGAAACACATTCATCAACTGCAAATATTTTTTAACTATTTTTACTTTAGTTTTAATACCAAACATTTCACCTTAAAACTGGGTAGGGGTAGGGTTGTTTAATGGCTTATTCCAGAAAAATTATTCAAACTAGGGAAACAAACTTTACTTTTTCTGTTAGCCAATTGCATAAGCTAGTCAGACAATGTTAAATTTTTTTTGCAAAACACACAGAGAGATTGTGAATGTAAATGATGTTAGTCACACTTGCAAATTTTAATGGGTTATCTGATTTATGTAACGCATATGACACCTTAGGAAGCGGCAATTTTGTTCAAATGGCTGTCATATGTAGTTAAGATATCCAGTATGCAGACTATATGAATGATTTTTAAAAATAAATATTTTAATGTCTTTAATTTGTAGCCCAAACTTTCAATTTACTTTTTCTTAGTTTGATTAAGTAACGTATGTTACAGGCTCTTACAGACTAACGCCCCGGGGCACAGAGTGCAAACATCTCTTAAAAAACTCAGCTTTCAATTCTCTACAAGATAGGATTTGTCTGCAAAATTCCCTAGGGGGGGGAGCAAACCCATTCTCAGCCATCCGTCTAATTATTGTACTTTTAAAGATGCATAGTAATGAGGCAATTCTATTTTTCTTATAAATAGGTAAAGCATGATTATTCACTGTCACGCGCATATGCAGTAATCTGTGGTAGGTTCACATTAACTGTAAACTGAAACTACCTGCACGCCCCAAAATCAAGGTAAACTCGTCAGTGTTTGTTTACAACGATTCTCATCTATCTTTGAAAGTACAATAACGTGTACACTCCACTTGAGCTAACGCGAATTGACAGATCACGTGTGTATTAATCCCATCCTGCGAATAGGATTAATACACAAGCGATCTATCATTTTTAAGTAGCTGATAACTTTGTAAACAAAACATGACGTCACTGTCACTCTTGGCTCACAGGACAGTAGTTTATCTTTGTTTTCAGCTTGGGTAGATGGTTTCTGCAACACAACCCTAGACGACGGATGCTGCTACACAACCCCAGACGATGGTTTCTGCTACACAACCAAAGATGACAGACGCTGATTCACAATCCCAGACGACGGTTGCTGCTACACAACCCTAGACGACGATTGCTGCTACACAACCCCAGACGACGGTTGCTGCAACACAAACCCAGACGACTGTTGCTGCTACGCAACCGCAGACGACAGTTGCAGCTAACAATTCAATATACATTGTTGTTGGGTAGCGAGAGCAAGGAGATTACCTACAGAGCGTGTATGCCTGCAATATATAAAGTACCATATTATTGGAAAAAAGATATATACTTAAATTTTGAAATAAGCATGGCAATGATTATCGAGTGTCTCGAGTTTTTTTAGTTTGCTTTCATTGAGTCGTTTTTTTTTCTTGGAGTGTTTTATGTCATTTTCTAGTTTTGTAGTCATTTTGTTAACAAAAAGTGTGCTTTTTACTATAAATGTACTCTTGCAATTATGTGATTGCCTTTGTCTGTCTATGTTGCAATGTCTTTTCTCACGGTGACATACCTGTTATTGAGTCAATTCCTGGTCTAAGTTGCTTCCTGGATTTTGGTCACTTAAATTATTCCACCTTTTGACTTTTTTGAGGGTTGAACACACGAATGTGGCATGCGTGCCTAGCACTGCAACACTACAACGTCTGATACTCTCAACAGCTTTCCATTTACGTGAATTAAGTATCCACTGTGCTTGAAAATGGCAAGTGTCCATATAATAGACTGATTATGTTTGATATGATTCTTTACGTCCCATCAACAATCTTTCAGTAATAAAGGACAATCTTCCTGGGTTGAACCAGTACTAAGCTAAGATTAGTGTTCATGCTCAAGGACACGACGCAGTGACATCGGCGAGGCTCGAACCCACGGCCCCTCGGTCTCAAGTCAAGAGCCACTGCGCTTCCTGTTATAGACTGAAAAATAACATTATTCTACTTATGAGGCTTGTATAAGGGGGTTACCAGTATCCTATACCCCTGGAAGTTAACAGAAAAGTATCCTATATCCCTTTAAGTAAACTTGAAAATATCCCCATAATGAATTTTCCTGAATATCCTATATCCCTGGAAGTAAACAAAACTAGAACACATTCGATGGCGCGCCATCGCAAATCCCTACGCTCACGAAGATATCTAATGGTATTTGATCCTTTGACCCCATCCCAAGGTCACCAGTTTGATCCTAGGGTAACAGTTTTCAGTGTATCTTGGTCTACTGCTCATCCCCTTTATTTTGATATGCCACATGACCATGTTCTGAAAATTAAATTTTTGACCCCCATCACCCCCCAAGTCCCAAACCCTGGGGCATGCATGACCTAGGTGACCAAATAAAAATCCCGTCTTATATGTTTTATATCTTTCATTTGTGAGAAGACACACAAAGTTTACTTTTAAAATCTTTGAAATTGACTTTGAAATTTAAATTTAATGATATTTGACCTTTTGGCCCCTCTCCAAGGCGGGGACCAAAAAATTGTGACGTTGCATGTGCCATTCATGTAAGTAACTCACACACCAAATCTGGTTGAATTTGGAGGGAAACATTTTTTGGACCCCAACCCCCGACGGTACCCCAAAGTCCCACCCCTGGGACATGACCCAGGCGACGGAATGAATATCCCGTCTGATATGTTTTATATCTTTCATTTGTGAGAAGACACACAAAGTTTGGTTTAAAAATCTTGAAAATTGACTTTGTGAATGAGATTTAATGATATTTGACCTTTTGGCCCCTCCCCAGGGCCCCAGGGGGTGAGGACCAAAAAAATTGTGCCGTTGCATGTGCCATTGATGTAAGTAACTCACACACCAAATCTGGTTGAATTTCAGAAATTTTTTTTTTGACCTCTCAACCCCCACGGTATCCCCAAGTCCGACCCCTGGGGCATGACCCAGGAGATGAAATGAAAATCCTGTCTGATATGTTTTATATCTTTCATTTGTGAGAAGACACACAAAGTTTGGTTTAAAAATCTTTGAAATTGACTTTGTAATTGAATTTTAATGATACTTAATTATATTTTACCTTTTGGCCTCTCCCCAGGGCCCCAGGGGGCGGGGCCAAAAAAATGTGCCGTTGCACACCCTATTCATGTGAGCAATTCACACACCAAATTTGGTTGAATTTCGTCCAATGGTTTAGGAGGAGATAGTGTGACGGACGGACAGACAGGCAGACGGACAGACAGACGGACGGAGGTGATTGCAATATCCCTGACGCTTTGTTAAAAAAGCGTGGGGATAAATATCCCTGAAATAACCAATACAAAATACGGATACAGGAAGACTTTGTCAAGTACATACTTTTTGATCATGTAATGGTAATGGTTTGTGTTCTAAAACTTTGCGCAAACCTTCTTAATGTCAGAAATACTCCTATTTACAATTTTGTGTTCTAGGAAAAGACAGAGTTCTCATCGACTTTACTTTTACTTATAGTTCTTAAAGTAAGAAAAATGGGCAAAGATCAGGAATCGATACAATCAAGTACCACACCTGGCCAAGGGTCCTATATCCCTGGAAGATGCTAAATGTTGATCTATTTAAGCCATCAATTTATTTTTAGCCTCAAAAGTCTCTTCCTCCACCTGCAGTACATCCTCCCTACAGCTATAAACTCATATCAGCTGATGGCTCCAGTGAGGCAATGGTCTGGTGCCTTTCGTACATGGTTGTTGTCTTCGTCATCCAATCACATTTTAAAGTAGTATATATCTAATGTCAGTTGGCCAATTGTGACCAAACTGCATGTGTACAGCATCATCAGATAAGGGGAAAGGCTGTGTAAGTTTTATGTCCGATTTATTGGGCCTATGGTTGTAATGGCAAAATAAAGCTCCCATAGACTTATGAGAAAACTTTAAAAGACATCTCTTCAACCATGATGTCCACATTTTATATTTTAGAATGTAGCAATATCTAGTGGCCCCCCACATTAATTACAAGGATTGAAACTGGACAAGACCTGGGAATTAATAGCGCCCATAGACAAACTGTGGGTTTTAAAAACATAAAACAAAAAAGCTCTCCATGTCTGCAATAATGAGCCCCAAGGTTATATATTGGCATGTAGTATGTAGCAAAGTCTAGTAGTCCCTGTATCAATTGTGAAAATAAAGACCCTGTCAATTTTTGATAACTCTAACAATACAGACTTTTAATGGAGAAAATTAAAAAATCTTCTCTGAAACCATGATGCCATGATTCAGGGGTCATGAGTTCGACCCCGCCTGGTCTCATACTTTTGTGGAGATTGATCATGAAATATTTCCTACTGTGATTCTCTTCCTTTCACTGATTTAAGAAGGGTTGGTGTCCGTTACTTGTTGCAAATGAAAGTATGAGCACGAAGTACTTGCTAACCTCTTAGTCAGGCTTGCCCAGGAAAGTGTGGTTAGTTTAACTGAATGTCCCAACATGACCATAGCTATTGACTGAGACGTAAAACCACTAAACAAATGAAAAAAACTCATATATTTACTTTGTATTAATGTTTTATGGCCACCTGCACAAATCCTGCCAACCATGCCCCTGGAGTTCTAATTGGCCACATCCCTTCAATAAACTTAGAATTGGCAATAACTTACAACGTCGTAAGGCCCACAGTTTATATATTTAGTATAAAGCAATATCTAGTGGCCCCTTTTCATAAATCCTCCCGACCATGACCCAGTGCAACAGCTATCAGTTATCATACACACAGACCATATATTTAAAGTGTAAGTAAGTAAGTTAGTAAGTAAGTAAGTAAGTAAGTCAGTAGGTGATCATGCCACAGGGATCATTAGCATTCATACACTTATTGTCAGAAACACACACAAAAAATGCTTCTCCGAAACCATGTGGCCCACAGCTTATAAGATATCTAAATTAGTAAATAGCAACGTTGATAATAGGTCGATGGTTATGGAAGTTTAAAGGATTTTGATCGTAGCCTGTTATCTTGAGCATACAGACAAGGGTCTGTACGCGACACATCATCTTTCTTTATTAGACACTGTATGACACAAGTAAGTGCCCTATGACATGATAATCGAGTGTAGGATTACGCTCTGAAAACGAATTTTCCGACAAATTTTCCGACTGACATTAGCTGTGACCTTGCCATTGGACATACATATTTGTTTATATTAGCGACACATCCACTGTTATGTTGCACACCTGCACCAAGTGATATGAAAATCGAAAGGAGAATGTGCAACGTATGCTCCACTGACCAGTAACAAGTTTGATCTTGGCCTGTGACCAATACCTTGACATACAGATCTAGGTCATAAGCATGATGTAAGAATGTTCAAGAAATGACACAATCAGAGACCGTAGACCATCCTCAGAGCCGTGATTAAAAGACACAAAACACAAACAACCATAACACAATTAAACTAGAGCAACCAACTCTCTCTTACTTATCAAGATGATTGCTCAACTAGAAAGGACACCAAGAACCACTCCACAAGACAAGAACAAAATATTTGGGTCGATATTAACTTGCCATGCTTCTCTTCCTTTAGTGAAAAAACTTTAAGTGTCTTTTTATTGACTTTATTGGTCTGTTACTCTGTATTTGCTTATTTCAGAGGGAAAATTACAGTATCCCTGTAACTGAATATAGTATCCCATATCTCTGGAAGTAAAATGGACAGTATCCTATATCCCTGTAAGTAAAATGGCAAATATCCTGTATCCCTAAAACTCTTTACGAGCCTCACTTATAAAACAAATATAAATTATAACATTAATGCTCACTGGATCCCCAGTTTGCCCTGTGACATATATTAGATAAACGTACTAGAGTACAAGAAGCGTCGTAGCTGCTGTGAGCTAACGAGGATATCCTAATAAAACCATGCAACTCAGAGAATAATCTGGATCCAAATTGACCAAACCGGCAAGCACATGAGTTTATGGTACTTATCGCAGATGCGATCAATGAATACCCAACCGATCCTGCGTTTCCGCCCGCAGTCTCACCAGATCCTTCACTGCTCGCACATACACGGCAGTTGCGCCAATAAAAGATCAGAGGCATTATTTTATAGTTGCACATGCATGCTTGAAGAGTGCTTTTACATATATATGATTGGTACCAAAATTACTGTCGATTCAAAGATGCATAATATATAGGACTATACCATTATTAGAGTTGTCCGGGATAAGCGGCATAAGCATACAAATACGGATAGGTATACGTTAAAGCGATATCACCATAGTGGCAGAAGTACGGAGCTAATGAGGACGGTGAGCAGTGCAGTATAGTTCATAAAATCATATAATACATATAATATTGTCGATACTTTTTTACACGGAGTACAGGAGAGCAAACCATCCATGTAGAGAGAGAGAGAGAGAGAGAGAGAGAGAGAGAGAGAGAGAGAGAGAGAGAACTTCATGAAACTTATCCTGAGTATATATGATCATGTGTGGTTATGCACATATTATAGCTTTGTCAGAGTTCCTAAGTAACAACGGAGTTACTGTCCTTATATAGCTAAAATTTGAATTATTTATTCCGTCCTCAGCTTTAACCAATACCTGGGTTACATTAAGACCGACTGTCTGCCGACTGGATTTTTTCATGTTGATCGGGTTTTAGTTAGCCGACTCTAGCAGTTACAATGAAAGATTGATTTTTTCAACTACAAAGTTTTCAATCAACGGACCAAAGCTCGATTATCCGCCGATTATCGGCCGACATTCGGCCGACTGATCAAACTATTATATGGGCATCGCCGCGAGAAAACCCGTCTTCGGTGTTTCCGACAAAGCGAGACTCAAACAAGTCTCATCAGCTACAGAGACTCGCTAGATAATTAAAATTTCGCTTATAGCAAGCTTAGAAAAGGTTCTTACCAAAACGCGAATAAAAAAGGCGCTGATCAGGCTGCGCGGATGCACAGACTTGTCTGCACCTGTGTTGTTCGCAAACCTCCGAAGACAGGTTTTCTCGCGTAGAGGCCGATATAACTTTGGCTTCAGTATCCATGTGCGTTCTGCATATAGTAGCGAAATTGACAGTTTGTAATTTCTGCCTAAAGAAGAAAACATTAAGAGATGATCAGCTGACAGTCAGTCAGATTTGAGTGACTGATTTTAAAAATAGAAGCTGGCGGAGTGTCAGCCGATCGTCGACCGATGGTCGGCCGATAGTCGACAGACGATTGGTCAACTCCAAACTGTTTGCCAAGTCCCAAAGACAGTCGACCGATCCCCGGGCGAAATTTTGTTCTAAAAGTTGGAGGTGTACTAGAACATTTAGAACTGTTCTAGAGCTGTTCTAAACCAGGTAAACATGCTTGTTCTAGAACTCTTGTTCTACAACTGTTCTGGAACAATTTTCTGGAACAAATCAATCAATTTCTAGAACTTGTTTTTTACTCTAAAACTGTTCTTGAAATAGTAAAGAACATTTTAGAACAAACATAGAACCAATAAGTTCTACAAATATTCTAATACTATTCTGAAGCATTTTAGAACATTTCTAGGACAAAACAAATTTTAAAAAAAACTACTAAAATGCTTCAAATTCTAGAACATTTGTCTTACTTTTCAGTACAAGTTAATTCTGCAAATATACTAATACTTCTAGAACCTTTTTGGAACATCTGAGGGGCAAAATAAGTTAAGGAAATTTTGTTATGTTTTCCATTCAAATTAAGTTCCAGAACGTATCTAGAACCAACAAGTTCTAGAAATATACTAAGATATTATAGAACATTTTTAGAACATTTAAAGAAAAAGCATGTCATAACCAGATTGATTATGGGAAAAACATGACTGCCAGAATTGGAGAGATAATATGGAGGCTTTTCAAAAAACATTTGCTTGGCTGTTTCTAATTGGCAAACATGATAGTAGTGTTGCCTAATACAGTGATAAGACGTGAGAAACAGTTCTCTAAGGGTTTCAATGTTGATGTTGTTTGTTTGTTTTTTAGCAAATGTAAGACAATGTTTTGAAAATGGATGGGGTAACATGATGGCATGTTACCACAACGAGAAGATGGCATGACTTATTACAGAGATTGGGAAGTTAACATCAATTAAGTTTGCTAAAAATGCAATGTAGCAGTTTATCCATTTGAATGCTATTTATTTTTCAATTCACTGATATTCTGAAGAAATTTTTTTTCCTGAAATTCAATGAACCAGCAAGTTCTACAAAGGTTCGAAAATGCTCTAGAACATTTTAGAACATTTCTAGAGCAAGCATGTCATAACCAGATGGATGATGGAGAAACTATGGCTGCCAGAATTGGAGGGATAATGAAGGCTCCTAAAAACACTTGTATGGCAGTTTCTATATTGTTATCGTCTTGGACAGTGAGTAGGTACGTGACACAGTTTCAAAGCTTTTAAATGTTAATTGTTGCTGTGGTTACTGGTTTTCCAAGCTGAAATACATGGCAATGTTTTGAAATGGGTGGGGTAACAGGGTGGCAATAACTGACAGCATTCAGACCAACTTTAGTTTCCTCAATAATAATTCTTCTACAGTTGATGTGAAGTTATTTATTGCGTTACCCGCATGAGCTAACAGTCACCTTAGGAATATTTTTTGGGTGTTTAACCCCATATCAACAGTATTTGAGATATATAAAGGCGGCATTTCATGGAATTATATTTCCAAATGATCTACTAGGGCTAGGTAAATGTGCCTTCTGCTCAATGACATTCTTGACCATGACCATTAAATACCTACTAGAATTATTCAGAGAGATTTATTGGACCCTATATGGGAAATTTTTGGAGGTCGGTAATGTTAGCACTAATTTTGCTGCAGCGAAAAACGGTCAAGTTGGCAGCAATTTTGCTGCAGCAAAAAACGGTCAAATGAGCAGCACCAGTAAAAAACGGTTAAGTTTGCAGCAATTTTACTGCAGCAAAAACTGTCAAAGTAGCAGCAATTTTTCTGCAGCGAAAAACGGTAAAGTTGGCAGCCATTTTGCGGCAGCGACAAACGGTCAAGTTAGCATTAATTTTGCTGCAGCAAAAAGCGGTCAAGATGGCAGCAATTTTACGGCAGAGAAAAAAAGTCAATTTAGCACAAAATTTACAGCTGGCACAAAAACTCCTGCAAGCAAAAATTTGCTGCTGGCACAAAAAATCCTGCTAGCACAAAATTGCCCGGCACAAAAAATCCTGCAAGCAAAAATTTGCCACTGGCACAAAAACTCCTGCTAGCAAAAAATTGCTGCTGGCACGCAAAAAAATCTTGCTAGCTGAAAAATTACTGCTGGCACAAAAATCCTACAAGCACAAAAATTGCTGCTGGCACAAAAATTGCTGCTAGCACAAAAATTGCTGCTTGCACCAAAATTACTGCTGGCACAAAAGTTGCTGCTGGCACAAATATTCCCGAATACATGTACCAGGCCTCGTAGGCAGCCAGTAACGTGTCTGGCCACAGATGCGTGTCTGACTGCAGATCCAGGTGTCCCGAGTTAAATCACATCCCAGTCTCACACTTTCATGGAGATATTTATTCCTCCCTTCGGCTGAATCATTCAAGAGAAGTAGTTGTCAGTTATAAGCGAAAGTATGCGCGCAATTTGAATCAATGCGTCCCATCGAAAATATTTCAGTTATGTAGGGACGGGTCATCCTGAGTTGAACCAGTACTAAGCTAGGATTACTGGAGGACACAAGGCAATGACGCCGGTGAGGCTCAAACCCACAGTCCCTCGGTCTCGAGTCAAGCACTCAACCACTGAGGCACTGCGCTCCCATGACGAAGTACTTGTTAAACGCTTCTTCAAGCTTGCCCAGGAAAGGTGTGATTAGGTGAACTGACCGTCTCGCCATGACCATAGTTGTCGACAAAGAAGCAAATTTTCCTGCTAGCACAAAAATTGCTGCCTGCTGTCACAAAAATTTTTGCTAGCACAAAACTTGCTGCTGTTATAAAAATTGTTGCTGGCGCAAAAATTGCTGCTGGCACAAGTATTACTGCTGGCACACAAAATTTTGCTAGCATTTAAATTACTGCTGGCATAAAAAAAATGCTGCTAGCACAAAAATTGATGCCAGCAGCAAAATTATTGCTAGCATTGAAAAACTCTGAATTTTACTTTATATTTTAATCGTAAGCGCATCTGGAAACTATTCATTCCGCTGCAACCCGAACTTTTCTATCACACTTTTTACCTAATGAGCAAGACACATTAATCCTAGCTTAGTACCGGTTCAACCCAGGAAGACTCGTCCCTACATAACTGAAAGATTGTTGATGGGATGTAATGAATCAAATCAAACCAATACTTCGTGCACATAGTTTCGCTTATAACTGACAACTACTTCTCTTCAATGATTCAGCGGAAGGGAGGGATATGACCGTAGAAATTATTTCATGATCAATCTCCATGAAATATGAGACTGGGTTGCGATCAAACTCGGGACATCTGGGTCTGCAATCAGACACACATCTGTAGCCAGGCACGTTACTGACTGCCTATGTGGCCCGGTATTCAGGAACATTTGTGCCAGCAGCAACTTTTGTGCCAGCAGATATTTTAGTGCCAGGAGCAATTTTTGTGCTTGCAGCAATTTTTGTGCCAGCAGCACTATTTGCGCCAGCAGGATTCTTGTGCAAGCAGCAATTTTTGTGCTAGCAGCAATTTTTTGTGCTTGCAGGAATTTTTGTGCCAGCAGCTATTTTTGTGCTAGCAGGAATTATTGTGCCAGCTGCAAATCTTATGCTAGCAGAATTTGTTTTATGCCAGCAGCATTTTTTGTGCTCGGAAGAATTTTTGTGCCAGGCGCAAATTTTGTGCTAGCAGATATTTTAGTGCCAGCAGCAACTTTTGTGCCAGCAGATATTTTAGTGCCAGGAGCAATTTTTGTGCTTGCAGCAATTTTTGTGCCAGCAGCACTATTTGCGCCAGCAGGATTCTTGTGCAAGCAGCAATTTTTGTGCTAGCAGCAATTTTTTGTGCTTGCAGGAATTTTTGTGCCAGCAGCTATTTTTGTGCTAGCAGGAATTATTGTGCCAGCTGCAAATCTTATGCTAGCAGAATTTGTTTTATGCCAGCAGCATTTTTTGTGCTCGGAAGAATTTTTGTGCCAGGCGCAAATTTTGTGCTAGCAGGATTTTTTTTTGTGCCAGCAGCATTATTTTTGCTAGAAGAATTTTTGTGCCAGCAGCATTTTTTGCTAGCAGGAATTTTTGCGCCAGCAGCAATTATTTGCTAGCAGGAATTTTTGTGCCAGCAGCAAATTTTGTGCGAACTTGACCGTTTTTCTCTGCCGTAAAATTGCTGCAAACTTGACCGCTTTTCACTGCAGCAAAATTAGTGCTGACATGACCGTTTTTTCCTGCAGTAAAATTGTTGCCAACTTTACCTTTTTTTACTGTTGCTGCTAATTTGACTGTTTTAATGCAGGAAGATTGCTGCCAACTTGACCGTTTTTCGCTGCAGCAGTATCGCTGCTAACTTTACCGACCTCATTTGTGGGGGAGGTGTTCTACAATAATTCAGGTGCATTTATAGAATTTTTTTGGGACATTTTAAAGATGTTCTATAGTTGTTCTAAAAAATTTTAAAGGTTGGTTCTGGATCAGTTCTAGAACATACCAAGGTATATTCTAAAACAGTTCTAGATCAAACTATTAGAACCTTTCTGATATCGTTCGAAAAACATTCTAAAATGTTCTAAATAATTCAGAGACATTTATAGAACGTTAAATGGGACAATTTTTGAGGGGTGTTCTACAATTGGTGTAGAAAAATTCTGAAGGTTTGTTCTAGATCAGTTCTAGAACAAATCAAGGTTAATTCTAGAACAGTTCTAGAACAAACCATTAGAACATTTCTGGAATAGTTCTTAAACCATTCTAAAGATGTGTCTAGAACAATTCAGAGACATTATAGAACGTTCAATGGGACATTTTTGAGGGGTGTTCTACAAGTGTTCCATAAAAGTTCTAAAGATTTGTTCTGGAACTGTTCTAAAACAAACTTGCTTTATTCTAGAACTGCTCTTTGAAAAAAAAACCTTTAGAACTTTTCATATCATCATAATATCATAATCGGATTTTGATTAACGTGCAGGTGAAACACATTTATACTCTTTCCGATGCACATGAATTTTCATTAGAACAGGAGTTATTGTCTAAATTTCATAATTTCGGCAGGGAATATCAATTCGCTATCGAAATTGCTTGTATAGCATACCTTTATGTTATAGATAAAGGATACTTTTCCGAGGCTTTCTTGTTTAAACTGCGAGGTGGGCGTAGCCCACCGAGCGGTTTAAACAGAAAGCCGAGGAAATATTCTTTATTTAGCTTGTAGTATGGCGCAGGCGCAAATAAACACGTGTTACTGACACCTGACGAAATTTATATTTGCTCCTCTCTGCATCCGGCCTAAGCTGTCAATTATATTCCGGCTTCTCCATAAAACCACTTTCGGTTGAGCCTTCAGGAGTTCCGGTCATATAATAAAACACACAATTCATAAACCCTCCCAGCCCAGTACTGGTTTCTACCCATGGAAAAGCCACAAAAAGTGTTTTTTTTATATTACATTTACCTACGGGTTAAATTGTCGCTATTTAGAAAGTTCCCGCCTATATCATTGTTTAACTAAAATTGGAAGTTAGAGTACGATTTTAAGCTCCTCCTTCGTCGTTATTCTAGGGTGTCTGATTTAAACATTAGCAAAGATCAAAGAAAAAAGCATCGGCCATACTACAACTGCCTAAAGAGGCGTTTGATTAGCATTTTAACTGTATGGGATAGATCATATATCTAGAAGACACGCTGCACGCGGGGTGAAGTGGCTCAGTTTCTTCAGTATAAGGCAGGGGATTGAAGGATTACTAGTTCGAGACTCATCGGAGTCGCTGTTTTATGTTCTTGAGCAAGACATTTTATTCGCTTCTTAGTACTGGTCAAATATAGGAAGACAGATAATTGTCCCCACATGACTGGAAAAACGTTAACTGGAACATAAAGCGTATACAAATGCAAATTAAATACACGCTACATTAGTTGAGTGTGCATCACTTTTGTATATCAAAGCTTGAGACGATATACAGTATTAGCTTTGGACAGGTCAAATTCTCCTGTAACCTATCATTAACACCCATCTTCACCTATCGCGTACATGTTTCAATACGGTGTTGTTATACCTTTGCTTTTACGTATACTTATTCGTATGCGGCGAACCCGGACAACTCTATTAATAGAAAAGGGTAAATAACGGTAAATATACTATGCACAATAAGTTTAGCAATTTCTTGTTTCACTTCTATATGTGCTCATCTTTGTGCAATATCGAACAAGTCCAATTTGCAATGGCGAGTATAGGATCTTAGGCAAATGAAACCACGAATTTACAGACGTCATCCTTTAAATAGGCACTTGGAGAAAGCAATACTTGCAGGAGGGGTCAGTAAGCAAAAATCACATCCGTTGTAAGTAATGCTAAAATGAAAAGTATTTGATTTTTCGTTGGTGGTTTTGCATCTTCCTCATGCTTCATACGTCTATAAAAACTATTGGTTATGTGACAGATGATATAGAGATTTCATGCTGAAAAATCAGTTGCCATCAATGACGCCAAAAAGTAGTCATCATTTGATTAAACTTCTTATGTTAATAGGCGTTTCAATTCAACAGAGACTCAGTTTACAAAGATGCCAAAGGCTTACAATGTAACTCATCTTATGGTTAATTAAAACTTTAAGTTACTGGAAAATAGTGCGACGCATTTGCGAGATAACGGTGACGTTTGATTTTATCTTTCGGCTCGTGCTCTGTAGCCATGAAGAAGTTTCTATCAACGTTATTTGTCTGAATGTGTTAGAAGGCATCAAACAGTTTTATTTTCCAGTGTGGTTCAAGAGAACACGACTAGAAACACCGTTTAAAGGCGATAACGTAAAAGCATTAGTAAAAACGTCAAATTGTGAAAAAAATTGTCCTTATAATACCCGATGGTCTTAATATTTAACGTCACTTTAACACGGCCGCTGTGTTTCGTAATTCCATATTTTTTTTAAATGGAAATTCTTGTCAGATGATCGGCGCTTGTATCTTCATTACAGCATCTGATGTGGATGGATTGATCCATACAAAACAATTGCTAAACTTATTGTGCAAAGTATATAAGTGAAAATAAAACAAAAACACTCTGGAACACTTTAAGATATTTTATTATTATTTTTCAGCAACAGGTATCATCATTTAATTAATTTATACCATTACAGGTAGACAAATTGTATGATATACCTGTATAAGATACCCATTACCTGGATTAGTATATATTTGTTGTTGACAACGATTTTCATCCATATTTGACTGTACATTAACACATTGTATTCTAATGACGTTTCCCAAAGAAACTAGTAATACAATGAGTATGGGACTCCCCATTGTGTACTTTAAGGGGTCACAGGTAAACTTTTCTAAATTATGATGTATTTCTGTCCATGAAGATTATTTCAATCAAAGCAAGCAGTGCAGAACCTGATGAAATGCAGCATTATGTTGCATTTTATCTGGGCCTTCACTTTTTGTCAAAGTACCCGTTATGGGATATCCAGTATTCAAAGGGTGAAGCGGACTCATATACGTGTCACCTAAAATTGCAGAAAATGACGATTTCAGATTCCTATTAGAACCAAATAAAGCCACGGTTAGTCAGTTAAAAACTGCCCCCCCCCCCCTCCGCAACCCTACTGGTTGGACAACAGTTTTAAACTAATTCCTTCATGAATATTCATGATGAGCTCCTTCCACTATGAATAGTTACATAAATAAACTTTCACAATTTTCACCTTTGTACATATGACAAAGAAATTACTGTTAAGGTTCACTAGAGTAGGATCATATCTAATCATAGTTCCATGAACAAACAGACTAGACCCTGATCAGACAGCTCTTACAAGAGCTGCCTGATCTAGGTCTGATCTGTTTGCAAAAGTGTCAAAAGGCGTCTGTATTAGGTAAATGGTTTTGTTTGTTTGTTTTGATGCTTTGCGTCCCATCGACAATTTTTCAGTAAAACAGGGACGGGTCTTCCTGGATTGAACCAGTGCTGAGCTAGGATAAATGTGTCTTGCTCAAGTACCACAACGCAGTGACGCTGGTGAGGCCTGAACCCGCGGCCTCTCCGTCTCGAGTCAAGCACTCTTCCACTGAGCCACTGCGCTCCCGATTGGTATATGGTTAAATACACACATTTTCACCAGTGTATTAAAGTTGATAAGCAACAGACTCAAGCATTAGAAAAGCTCGTAGACAAGGGCCACATACTGGGGAATTAATATATATATATATATATAGTATATGTTCGTATTATTCCCCTGTCAAGGCAAAGAAGTAATTATAGCGACGTCATTCATGTTAATGAAAATCTCTAAGAGGTCATTATTAAACAGGTATTAGAATATGATTAATACTCAATATGCACACAAAAAATATTTTAAATATTGAAATAAACTTGATTGTTTCACTTCACGCATCTGTCTTCTTGTTACCTGCAATGATAAATAATGATTTATGACACGTAAATAAAAGCGCATAAAGGCCATAGTTTTGGTTATCACATATTTGGGACGCTATTTAACGTTATAACTCATAGACTGCATATGTGATAAGCTCTTTCCCGCCAACTAGTTATCAGCCTGGCGTGATAATAACCGGAAGTCATGTATTTTGAACGGAGAGAGGTTATCATGCCCGGCACGAGACGTTGATCATTAGATGATATCAGATGTAAACAAGTGGCGTGACGTTACGCAAAATTTACGCCAGTCCTCTGTTTTTGTACGTAAAACGCGTTAAATTAGAGACTTGGAATATTATGATAATCAGATTATACGAGACCTGTTTCATGTTTAATTGAAAAGATTTGAATTTCACTTTTCGCGATTGCATATTAATAAAACAAAAGACTTTTGCTTTCATGCATAACGGACGTAGACCGGGCATTGCCTCATATAAAAGATGGCAATTTAAAGCATAGACATAACACAGCGGACCTTAATACATCCCCACCCCGTTTTAACTGATTTTAAGAGCTAAAACGGGCGTATCTTTTAAGAAAATGCGTATTTAAGTGTAAAATTGTCTTTTAAGTTTAGAGGAACACCCAGTCTATTATTAAAATGAGAAATAACATAGGTGTGCCTGCTTTTGCTTGGAAACTGGGCTTAATAAGTTCTTCCATACAAGTGCCCAAATGGGTATCTCATGTATAAGATATGTCTTGGAAGAGGTTTGAAAAACAAATTCTCAAAACTCACAGCCACTCAATTTCTTCGATATTTAAAGTATCTTTTGCCGATAAAACTGATCACCAAATATTGCATTTGAGTATTTTGCATACAATTTAGTGCTGCTATGGAAACTGTAAACCCTAAAATTCGATGTTCAAATCGCCTCCAAAAAGTAAATATCTAACAGGAATGCTTTATTTTCTAACAGAACATACTTTAATTATCTATAAACAATATATAAAAGGTTCCAAGAGAAAAACTTCATAGCTTTTAGAGAAATTGTTCGAGAAAGATTTAGTACATTTCGTTTCAGACAGCAGTTTTAAACGCTTAAAATTTGACTACCCATCTTCAGAGACTGTTTCAAACCAGAAAATTAAAATTAAGAACTATTTTCTTGATGACTGCGTGTTTCTGGAAATCAGACTCACCCATGAAAATCAATTAATACCCAATATAACAAGAAATAAACTAGTAACAGCATTTTTAAATTTGTTCAAATAATCATGAAACACCTCTTGTAACACAGAGTTTGGTTATCGCACTCAGTATCAACCATCGACCATTATCAGCACTCAGCTAAAGCTCTCGGGCTGATAATGGGGTCTCAGGTTGATACTTTGGGCGACAACCAAACCTCTGTGCGATAATCTCTAATTAGCGAGTGGGTAAGACTGTGGTGACATGCATGCTTGACTGAATATACGCCAATTTCCATTGTTATAAATACCAGGTTATATACGAGACAGAGCCATTAATGCTGTACATTGTATAGAAATTCAACATTGGGTAATTAAGTGTGCAATACCCAAATACTCAATTTTTCTGTGTTTAAACAACAACATAATCTAGGACAAGGATTTGGTACCAGTAAAATGCATTTAAGCCCCAGTGGCGTAGGCTGCTGCCCGTTCTACGGCGGTGGTTCTGTTATTGTTGATTTTTTATTGTTGCCCCATTGTCTGGGGGGTCTGTGTTTGGTCCTTGTTTTGTAATTCATTACTTAGTGTCCTTTCTAGTTTTGCAATCATATTAATGAAGAAGAAGGAGGTGGAAACTTTGCTTTAATTGTCGTCCTAGTTTCTTGTGGCTGTTAGTGTTCTGTGGCTCTTCCACACGGTACCGTGGGTTGGTATGCAGTGTGTTATTGTGGAATTTCCTGATCATACTCATTTTACTTAAATTGTGAGTGACTTGCTGTAGTTTACATACATATACTTATAACATCTCATAGTATATAAATCAAACTTTTTAGAATCTAAATTCAACTTCGAGCTGATAATAACATCACATTTTACGCCTTGTGAGAATATAAATACAGTACCAATTTTCCTTCTCATATTATTTTCTAACGTGTAAAACAATCATCTTTTCCCAATAGAATTGCACGAAAGAATATTTTTAATGACTGAAGAGCCTGTGCAATGCCAATAATTTACGAATGTTATAAAATCCAAGACAAGAAATCTCCTTAAACATTAAATCCTTAAATATTAAAACGCCACCTACAATTTGCAGCTGACGTCAATTTCAAATGTTGCCGCTTTTTCAAAAACAACAAATAAGGCATGAATTTCATGAGAATCGTCTGCATTCTCATGAAATATCATTCCTTATTTTTCTGAAAATCAGGAAAGACGTACAAAATTTGTCGTCTGCTGCAAATTGTAGGTGGCGCTTTAAGTGTTAAACATTAAATGTAGCGATTAATTAGCCTGTTTTTGGTCGAAAAATTTCTTTGTTAGACTGGCATCACGTTTTATCTTCTTAAAAGTGCAGTTGTTATAACAATATTATGACAATACTATTGCTTTACAAACGTGCTAAGCAAAACACATCTATAAGAAAAGGGGGATTCCTTTGTTTTACCAAACTCAAAAATGACGGACAGGAAATGGCAACAATTTTCTTCTCTGAGCGAACATGGCGTTGCGAGGCAAAACTTGAAAGTAAGTATTAATCACAACAAAGAATACAGTGTTATAATTAGAAACATTTGATATAATATGTGATAATCGAATCGAAATTTGCTGTAAATTGTCACCACTTTATCTATTTTCATAAATAAAGCAAGAAAATATTCATGACTGGAAAGCTTCCTTCGTTTACTAGGAATCTATGCTTAACTTATGTCTGACTGTATATAAACCCCAAAATTAACTCCAACCTTCCGCTGATTCAACAAAAAATTTTCAGTTACAAGCGGAAGTATTGACACAAATTACAGGTGAAACGCGTAGTCAGGCTTGCCAAGGAAAACTTGTGGTTAGGTGAACTGACCTTCTAGACATGACCCAAGCTGTTGACTGGGACGTAAAGCAACAAATAAAACAAACAAACGAAAATGTAAATATGACCACTAAATGTTGCCAGGGAAGAGAATCTGTGGAGCTAAGCTGAATACGCTAGGACACGACCAAAAGGAGAAACACACAGACTAGCAAGACTACATAGAAGATCTTACATGGGCGCTCATGTTTTATTGAATTTATTAAACGAGTTGAGGAAAAGGGATCAAATACGAGGCTTGTCGAGCATTTTATCTCTTACAGGAGCACAAATGTTAGATTTAAGTTATATTACCAAGAATCGAATTTTTGGCGTGTTAACGTAGATATTTTGCCATGTTTAACGCAACGTTATGATGGTTGATCGATTTTGTTGCATGGCGATATATCCATCATGTGTTAAAATAAGTCAAACGATCAGCTCATTCTCTCTACCTAAGCGAGACGGCTGCATTATAAAAATAGACCATAATAGCAGGATCAACATCATGCTTAATGTGAAAAAGCGAAATCTGGATACTTTACATTTTGAATAAGTGTTTGTATGTGTGTGCGTCAAAGCGTTTTCCTCTTGGTCCTATAGCTTGGTTGCCCCCTTGATACCTGAGCTTCTATGTTTAATACAATGACTATAAGCATACATGAAAAGTACAAAAAATCTGATGAGCGGGATCAATGCAGTATTGCAACTTAATGATGATGATGATAATGATGATGATGTCAATGATGATGATGATGATGATGATGACAATGATGATGATGGTGATAATGCAGATGATGATGATGATGATGATGTTGATGAGTATGATGATGATAATGCCAATGATGATGATGATGATGCTGTTGCTGCCTCTGCTGATGATGATGATAATGCCGATGATGATGATAGATAATGATGATGATAATGTTGATGATTATGACGATTATGATAATGCCGACGACGACGACGACGATGATGATGATTGTGATTTTGATGATGATGGTGATGATGATGAGGATGATGATAGTGATAATGCCAATGATGATAATGATGATAGTGATGAAGATGATGATGATGCTGGTGACGATGATGTTGATAGTGATGATGATGCTGCTGCTGATGATAATGCCCATAATGATATTGATGATGATGACGATGATGCTGATGTCAGGATAAAATATACATAAAGATTGACCTACTATATTGTTGAAACTAATCGCTGTGTAGATGTCATGTCTGAAAAATGAAATTTGACAAATTTCGTTACAATCTTTTTTTTTTAAAAAAGTAAATGAAATGTGGCTAAGTCTTCGTACGGCAAAATACTTTTGAGACATTTGTGTATACAATGACATTACGTCTATTCTAAAACCGTTTCCACTCTGAAAACCAATAAACAAACAGTGGAGACCCAGATAAACTGTCACATGGCCTTATTACATTAGATTATGTATGTTTGCAACGATAAAAACAATCTTCAGGGACAGAAATACATCATTTTATAGAAATAGCTACGTGCATTAATGGGCTTCTTGCCCCCTATGTCCTAATTGGACACATTTTCCATTTGTTACTTACAAATGAACACTTATTAACATACAATCAAAATAATTGTCCTGCCTTCTTTTTCATACACAAAGTAAAGCTGCTATCCAAGTGTTGCGTTTTTGTCTGTCAATATATATATATATATATATATGAATTATGTGTACTCTTAACATTGTTTATACGTGTTATGTGTTTGGTTTAGTTGTGGTCATTTTTGAACATCAAACTGCAGAACTTCGTTTCAGTCAATGTAGTGATAAGCAAGATATTTTAACTATTTTTTCATGGTCTCTCGGTTTAACAAGGATGCTTTTATTGGGGGGGGGGGGGGCATATGTAGGGGCATATTTTCCCTCTACTTTTTAGTGTAGGCTGCTGTGTAATTCAGCGTCCATTTTTTGGTAAAAGTGTCAAACATACGTTTTCTTTTAAACAAATGTATCCTGTTTAAGAAAAAAAGATGTTTACAATTTTTCTTTGGCGTTTTTACGACACAGTGACGTCACAAAGTGACGACCCATTTTTAGCTTATTTAAGACTTGAAATTGGAGTGTTATGAATTCCAGCAGGCATAAACATTAACTGTTTGATCAGTTGTGGTAATTTTACTGGCGACGTGTTGATTTAAGAGCATAGACCCTAACTCTGGATATTTAAGAGGTTACATTAACTTCAAAATGATGTCTGTACATGGAAAAGTGACGTCAGTACCAAAATGAAAAGTCTGTGATAGTGAAAGCTCAAAAAGCCAGACCCTTCTTTGCATACAGCAGGGAAATATTGTTCACTGTAATTTTCTGAAACTACATTATATAAGATGCAAAATGAAATACGTTAGTTCTCTGGCCTTTATTTAGACAGGCATGTTAACTACGTTACCCTGTTATAGTTTCAAATCCTATTTTGCAAATACCAAGTTATACCTAATTATTATTTATCAACATGCTGGTTGCCTTAAAACATTTTTAAATGAAGGTAGCAGCCGGTATGCATTTAAACAATACACCGCTTCGATGTTATAGTTATATATGTTACTTTAAATGTATACTATTTTAAGTATTACTTTCACTAGATATTGGACTACCAAAATACCTCCTAGGGGAGTTTTGTACACTATAATATTCTTAAACCACATTCTACAAGCCACACAACAATGTGTGTTAACTCTTTAGCGGTTGGGGCGATACCACGCAATAGCAAAATATCCTACGTCGCTGTAAAATAATTCGAAATCTTATCTAAATACTCCTTATTCTTACATGCCAATATAGCCTTTCACTTGGTAGCATATGGCTAGCAATATGATGTTATCAAAGTAGAAGGACCTGTTATTACTGTGATATACGTTACTTTCTTTTAAATATATTTTTAAATTACAAAGGAACACTTTTTACGCTTACACTCCTAGTGGGCAATTTATTGCCATTTAACTGCCATTAATTGTCATTAAAGGTACATACATGTACCAACAACGCATGGATGAATAAAAGAAAAAAAAATTGAACTTTATTCACATACAATGATTTGTTCAAGTCTCTGTGTTTATTGTAATATGCAAACAGCATTTTATTTTCTAAAAATTCATATTAAAATATGTTTTTTATCTCACTGACACTGATATATTTGCCCCTTTTATACGCGAAATGATATATAAAAGACACATATTAAGTCATCAAACATATCATAAGAAATGCTAGATGCTCCTCAGGAAAATTATTGTTGTTTCACTACATTAATATGTCAACTTATTGTGTAGTTTATAAACATTGATATATGTTTAATGCTGAATTAAATATAATGTATTATATTTATCATATTTAGATTACACAATGATATTAAGCATGGACTAGCTTAGTAAGATTTATCACATTGTATAAGCAAGCTACTAATTACAACTACTATGTTGATACCATTTAAGAATAAAAGCATTTTCAGAATTTGTAATTGTAGGTCAATTCAAGCATATATCTAAGTCAAGAATTGAGAATTTAAAACAGTCCTTTAACATTGTCTTTAAAAAATGAGCTGAAATGATTTAAAAACTTAACCATTTTTTCCCAAAGGTGTGACAAACGCCAAGCCAAACCTTATGGTTATAACTGCTTTATATCAGAACGATGACCAGTTTGGCGACAAAAAATACCATTTAAGATGGTAAAATGCATAACAAGATAGTCTTATCATCTGTTCTGTCTGGTTCTAAACTATTGTGAAGCAATCAAACAGAACAATATTTGTTCTACTGGTTCATTTTAGTCATACATTTGAAAGTAATATGTTTATCACTTAGAAAAGTCCCCATGCAGTGTTAGTATTGCATGTTTATTGTAGCCATTGCTAAAATAGCTGACTCACAACAAATTATTGTTTTTAATAAATTATTTGTTTTGCAATATTCTTTCAATTAGACCCATTAGTCTTACAGTGGAATATTGTTTCAGATAATATCAAATTGATATTTAGCATGTCAAATATGAACATTATCGTTGATACAAAATCGCAGCCTAATAATTGTTTGCATAGTTCAAATCAAACAAAATAGAGTTACAAGTAACAAAGAACAGATCAAAGGAATAAGCCCATTTGGTTTTGGTACTTGTCGCAGTGTTGAGCTATGAAGGCTCATTAGAGCCTGTGCATATATGTAGGTAGACTTACCGAGCCTTCTCTGCTTGTATACACATAGTAGTATGAAGGTTTTTGACCAAATTTTAGAACACTAGCCCCTCTGCATCATCATGAGTAATTAAACAATGCATTTGCTAGTCCAAATATTTATTTATGATATACAGTATTGTGCGTGCTGCTTTTGAATCTATGTCCTGGCAAGTTAACAACTAATTCTAATCTTAAGTACTCATATACATGTAAAACATTAATGAATACATGATGGTTATAAAGAATTACATGTATTATGTTTGTGAGGTTCCTATACTATTTTGTAAACGTTCTGTTTAGTGGAAATTAACATCAGGTATATAAACATTTATTGCAAAAACTCAATCAGATCATATCTCTTGAATGCATTTTTTTTTAATATTTCTTATTTCTATCAAGCATTCTAAAAACCATTGTAAAATCTACTTTACATTAACTTCAATGTCACCTGTTAAAATTTGGCCAGTTACAATTTTAGCTGAAAAGCCTTAATTTAAATTGGCATTGTAGTAACAGCTGACCTATTTCCTTGTATATGACCATATCTAATGTGGCCTTAAAGTAAAACTCAATACTATAACCAACTTTTTATATTTCCATGGATATGTTTCTCATCAATAAAGCAGTTCTTTAGAAATAGTATTGGTTGAGCAAGTGATCCAAGGTACTTACTTAATGTGATGGACAGTTTTGTTGATTGCACCACGATTGCTATGCTGTATATAAACCAAAATTAATTTCAAAGCTTCTGTAATGCGTTACCATATGCATACACAGCTTAAAGTCAGGATACAGGATTTCGAGACAGTCACTCTAAACAATAACTAATTACAGACACTTAAATAACTGAATAGAAGTAGCTCAATTAAACTTAGAATTCTTCAGAAAAATATTACAAAACTCTAAACTTAAGTAATATATGAGCTTTTCTGGCTCAATTATATATCGTCTTTGTTAACATGTTGGATAAACATATGGCAATATAATATATTTTGTACAGTACTTTTACGTGTATGCTATTTTAAAAAAAAAATTGACAAAAATTGAAATGTATCCTTCTAAGTGCTGCTACTTAAGTGGTATTATTTCCTTTGTTTATGAATTTTAAAAACTACAATTTTGGGCAAATCATTTCTTTGTAGATGTAAAAGTTATAATTGTTACTATTTTGCAAATGTAAATGTGCATGGATAATTGGTAGGAACTTAAATACAAACTGATTAATCTTTTTAGACAGACTGATATAGTGATATCTATTTAACAAGCACAGTCAGTTTTGAGATGAAATAAAATATCCTTTGACGAAATATAATACGGAATTAAGCAATGTATATGCAGTCTTGACAGTTGTAATATACGTAACATGATGCCGTACAAACAAAAACGAAACTAATATTTACACCAGAAACGAGTTAAGCATGGCTTTTCACTCTTGCTTGTCAACAGAATGCTCATATTTGGTACTTAAAGGTTTTCAAATTGAAATTCATGCTGCATTAAAGAATGAACTTTTTGTTCATTTTTTAACAGTTTAAAACTCTTAAAGTATTTGTGATACAAACTAACTGTTTGCAGCTATATATTGGTCCATTACTTGCCTATTGGGAGGTGTATTTAAAACCTGAAAGCTAATTGGGAAGCTTATCAAAGAAATTATTTAACAAAATTTCAGTGACTTTAAAGGGAGTAGCTTAAAATGTAACATCAATAACATTGCAATGGGCCCGCAAAGCTTTTATAAACATAAATATATGTAAGGAATGAAATGTTCTTGTATGATAAATGAATGTTTGTCCATTTTAATAATTAAAGTTTTACCTTTACAACCTTGATTACATTTATTTTGTTTAAAAAAGTAGGGTAACATAGTTAACACGCTGTAGCAGCTAAACGCCCAAACCATCAGAGAGCTAACTTATTTCAAAAAGCTAAGCAAAGAACATACAGTTATGCTTAGATCTGATTTCAGTCGCAAGGCACACGCAAATTACCAGAATTATTATTTTTTTTGGGGGGGGGGAGGTACGCAATGTGTTTTTCCAACACATTGACGTCAAATCGACGTCAATTTCACGTAAAATTGAAGTCCATATCGAATCAAACTTTCACTTTAGTGTTACTGTAGACGGTTTTTACCATTTCAATGCAGCAAACATAAAATATAAATTTATTAAGTTGTGTAAATAACCCAACCACATATAAGCTCTTTGATGCAAATATAAAGACGGTACCCCATTTTGTGACGTCACTGTGACGCAAATATTGGAAAAAATGTAAACATCTTTATCCTAACTCTGCACATATTTCTCTAGTTGAAAATCGATAAGAATTACTTTTACCAAAAAATGCACACTGGAGCCCTAATTTCGACAAAGGGGCCTACACTATTTCTGATGGATCCTAATTCCAGATTTTGTAGTTGAACCACATATTAGATTTCGGTATTTCTGAAGGATCCTACTTCCAAATTTTGTAGTTGAATCACATATTAGATTTCGGTACTATCGACTTAGACGCAGTGTCTTCTAGTGGCTTTGACAATTGCACATAGTATATATTACATAAGTTTTTGTGTAAAAGTAATAAAGTAACTTACCATTTGCTGCTGGGGTTCTCCTAGTCTCAAAAGCAGGTGCTGGAAAAAGATGAAATCCTCTTTAGGTTTGAGCTTAATATAGTAATCTTGCGTGGACCAAGAAAGTTTCTTTCAGAGTGAGGGTCTAGCTTGGAATATTCTTTAAGTCATCAAAACCCCTTGTATTCAATTAAAAGCAGGTCATCATTAGCCAACCAGCAAATATGGTGGCTTAACATTTTTGCTGACGGGGTAGCTTTGTTATTTCCAGGGATCCGCAGCAGTATTACAAAGGTAACTTATAGGAGGGTCCTAATACACAGTTTCCACTCCCCTCTGGATCAGCGCATGGTAATGGATCTTAGATAAAGTGTAAACCAGTAACATTACTAAAGCCACTCCATGCGCCTCAACTACCTTATTTTCTGATATACATAAAACCATACTTTAATCATTTCCAATCGGGGTACCTAAAACAGCAGGTACTATGACAAACAATGGCGAGCCGGCTGAAATGCCTCACATTGCAGCATATTATTCAAGGTCGATACTGCATACAACATTAAATACAATCTTCACAGAAATAAATGCATGGTGATTTAGACATTTTATCTATGTAATTCGACATAACTATACTTATTCAATCAAAATACATGAGAAAATCTATCAGAATGAAAAAGGTTAATTATCCATGCTGACCTATACAGTAAGGTTGATGTCTTAATTCTGTTTTGTTCCTTATCTTTTCTTACTAATAAATAAATGACGATAACTCATTTCGAGTGGCGTATGTACAGGCTTATCTTTAATAGCCTCAGCTGGTTGCATAAGTATCATGCGTGTTGATTTATTCCAGTGTGTTTGCTTCCAAGTATCAGATAAACAGGTATACACTGTTTAACCTACTCTCTTGCACAGATCTTTGAAAACGTCGCTCCTTTGTAGACAAATGAAATAACCATTGAAATTGAAAGCTGTGGAAATGTCAGCGTAAGTTTAACCCTGTTAAGGACCGAAGTTAAGATACATTAGTTCAATTTTTGTTACAAGTGTTATTCCTTTTTCAGATATCTTATTTGTAACAAGTGCACTCTAGAATGGGCGCATACACTTATTTAATATATAATTTGACATAGGAAGCAGACCACTTAGTTAGTCAATCTGTGATGGGGATATTATCTTACAGGAAAGAGCGAATATATATGAAACATTCTTTCTCATTTTCCATTGGTACTTCGTGTTATCACATGACTTCGCGTCTGGGAGAGAAATAATGAAATGTATTAAATTCGATAAACTACTAGTGGTTACAGATTTTGGGGACCGTTTTGACGTCTATAACAACGTTGCGTACATAATGACAAAATTATAAAGTTTTTATGGCAGAAATGATATTTCAAAGTAATCTTAATGTCAAATGATAAATAGAATCTAACAATCGTGCTCTTGTATTATTGAATTTATTAAAGTCGTTGCGAAAAAGAGATAAGATGCTCGGCAAGCCTCGCATTTTATCTATTTTCCCCAACTCGTTTAATATATTCAATAAAACATGAACACTCATGTAAGATCCTTTATATCTGCAACAAGAGGAAAACTCATGTAAGATCCTCAATTTATTGCACCTTTTATTGATATAATAATTACAATGTTTAATTTCAAATATTTCGAAATGCACAAAGTGCAAACGCATGCTGGTACAATATTATATAAGAATCGATCATGAGTGTAAGGGGAGGATAGAAAAATTCATCCCCTGGATCGCCGTTTGGCCTCACGATGCTTGCCGTGTGATGACACACCGTGATCCCGAGGGACTGATTTTTTATCCTACCCTTACACGAATAATGGATTCTTTTTCTTGCTCACCACTGTTTTTATTCATGTATTTATTTATTCTAAATTATGCTGTCAGAAGTCCCTGAATAAGCTAAAATGCAATTACACATGATGATGTTACGTGACGTATTGGTAAGATAGCATGGGTAAGATAAGATTTTCTATCCCATGATAAAATCTCAGATAACCTTATCCTGGGTGCAACAAAACATTTTATTGCATGGATTTATGTGTTTTTGGGTAATAATCCACTTGCTAAGGCATGTAGATTATGTTCCCGTACACATGCACAAACCATACATTAACTTCTGCATGTGCATTGGTCGTCAACACTTCTTTGCAATGATACTAGGTTGTATGGTCATTATGTCTGGTCAGACAAGTTCGATAACATCATTTGTTGTTTGTTATCTTGATACACAGTCTATAGATAAGAATGTGACTAGAAAGTTATATTTTTTATTTCTCTATGAGAACCCAAAACTAATGTTAAAACTGGTGGATAAACATATATTATTTTTGCAATTATAGTACAGATTACATGTAACAAAACAAACTTAGTTTTAACAGCTTTTTGGAGTGCTCAAAGAACTGGGCAATGTATCATATTTTTTGTGGACCCAGGAGGCCTTATTAATCCTACCTGTTTGGGTACGTCTTGTCTCTGGTGCGGGTGTCGTTGTGGCTTCTATGAATACAAAACGAACACATATTAACTAAATAAATATTTCTACTTTTTGTGATTTATTTAAAATCGGCCCTGGGAAATTAATTACAATAAAAAATGTTTGATATAGTGAGACTGTTTGGACAGAGTTTATTACACATAGCATTAATTCGGTATTCACAAACTTAATAGAAGAATTAAATGCTGTTAATATCCAGTTTTGATATGTTTTGTTATTCTCCAATACTGTTTGAGTTGTCATATTATTAATATAAGATAATTAATGTATTCTTCTGTACAAGTGAGATTCACAGTTTCACAAGATGGAATAGCTTTGTGTCTGCTTCTTTAATCCTTTGTATACTGGAAATCCCTTAACGGTTACTTTGGCAAACATTAAAGACCAAGATGAAATGAAACATAATGCTGCATTTCATCAGGGTATATACGGTTCGCTAAGATTAATACAAGCAAGAGAGACCAAATTACATAATATACACATGTTTAGATAAACAAAATATTTCAACGTAAAAGATTAAATATTTTCTTACCCATCAATTATAACATATGTTCTTGGTGTTCAAAAGAACCGTCTTATTGATACGGTTCTTTTGGGTACCCACATCATATGTTTTGGTTGAGAAATAATAAAATTGAATTTTCGTTCCGCACTCTTAACTAAATTCCTGCTATATCAAAATTTGACTTACATGCATGATCCCTTAAAGCACACAAGAGACAGTCCCATAAAATACTATGGGCATGTCCAGTATGTCTCCCTAAATTTCACAATGGACAGTCCAAGGTCCATTGTGTACATTACGGGTTATTTTGTTAATTAGTTGTCTGTGTCGGTCTGACCGTCAACCCTCTAAAACAATGAGTATCGCTAATTAAGAGTTGTATATTATCATTTGGTTGCTCATAAATTAAAAGAAATACAATTTATTAGAGAATGCCAGGGTTTGATAATGGGCCATAATGTTGACATTTTGTGTTTGATGTGCATGAACTTTCCGACTTATTTGTGATGTCAGTAGGCGTGTATATATACTAAAAACCAAAAGATACTTAACACTATTAATATATATATATATACATTTTCGAGGTATTAGTAAGTGTTATATATAATGTATTTAGTATATATTTAAGTCCCATCAATTACTCAATAGACTGTTGAAATTTATTGGTTTCTTGTCATAAATGCAGCCACAAGGCCTGAATTAAACATGCAATGGGGCCAAATAAACTTCTTCCAAAATGCAACACTTTTGATGTGTTTCCATGGCGTTGTAATTGGACAATTTTAAATTTGAAACACTGAGTCTGAAAGACATGCTATCAAATTGCTGTATAAGGTTCAAATCAGCCCGTATCATCCTACGAGTTATACAACTTAACAGTGGTATTTTACATCTACGCCCATTTTGCGGAGTTAACAGGACTCTTAATGGAATTTCCCATTACGAATTGTTTGTCATTTTTCTTTTGACCGATGGAATTTTTTATCAACTGATCTTGTCACATACTTTCAAAAGATTTCCTGAAAAAAATGTCATCAGAGATAGAGCTTTTTGAAAGAACCAAAATGTACTATTTTTTAACAAAGGGAGATAATTTCAATGTAATTAATGTCAACCAATGTAAACTAACTTTACGACACTTCCAAAAAGTACCCAAAAGTCAAAGACTAAATACCCGGCAGTTTTTTTTATGGACAATCAATGGCCCTAAAATTAAAGCTGCGTGTTCAAATCCTAAGTTTACCAAGGATTTTGTAAGGAAAGCATGATTTGGTATTTTTAACGAAAGCTCAAGTAACTCGAAAGAAGATTAATTCACTTAGGTAGTTTTTTTATGAATTGTGTTAGAGTAAGTGCCTGGAGCTCACTGCAATATTTTATTTGGTCTAAATCAGAACAAGTAAAGATATAATAAGTGACAAGTGCATGAGACTTCCAACAATGTGGTATGTGCGACCAGCAAAAGTCGCAGATAAGCCTGCGCATACGCGCAATCTAATCAGAGCCTTTGCTAGTCGCTTGAGTGTTCTATGATTGTTAAGCTACTAACTGAACACCATTTGGAGTTTGTAAGCTTTAAAGAAGGCTGTGCATGCTCATCTGAGTCTACACATGTCAAAATGCCACATTGTTGGAAATCTCAGGCACTGCATGGTATTCGGTGGTGAACAGAGATAAGTTACTTTTGGTTTTAAGAAAATCATGCGATAACCCACTAAAATCTACTTGTTAATGCATCTATTGCTGTTATCATTTCTAAATAAATATGTTTTCCTCTAACAGATAACCCACTAGAATCTACCTGTTAATGCATCTATTGCTATTATCATTTCTAAATAAATATGTATTCCTCCAACAGATAATCCACTAAAATTTACCTGTTAATGCATCTTTTGCTATTATCATTTCTAAATAAATATTTATTCCTCCAACAGATAACCTACTAGAATCTACCTGTTAATGCATATGTTGTTATTATCATATCTAAATAAATATGTATTCCTCCAACAGATAACCAACTAAAATTTACCTGTTAATGCATCTATTGCTATTATCATTTCTAAATGAATATGTATTCCTTCAACAGATAATCCACTAAAATTTACCTGTTAATGCATCTATTGCTAAAATCATTTCTAGATAAATATTTATTCCTCCAACAGATAACCTACTAGAATCTACCTGTTAATGCATCTGTTGTTATTATCATATCTAAATAAATATGTATTCCTCCAACAGATAACCAACTAAAATTTACCTGTTAATGCATCTTTGCTATTATCATTTCTTAATAAATATGTATTCATCCAACAGATTACCCACTAAAATCTACCTATTAATGCATCTTTGCTATTATCATTTCTAAATAAATATGTATTCCTCCAACAGATAACCCACTAAAATCTACCTATTAATGCATCTTTGCTATTATCATTCTAAATAAATATGTATTCCTCCAACAGATAACCCACTAAAATCTACCTGTTGATGCATCTATTGCTATTATAATTTCTAAATAAATATGTATTCCTCCAAAAGATTACCCACTAAAATCTACCTATTAATGTATCTTTGCTATTATCATTTCTAGATAATTATGCATTCCTCCAACGGATTACCCACTAAAATCTACCTATTAATGCATCTATTGCTGTTATCATTTCTAAATAAATATGTATTCCTCCAACAGATAACCCACTAAAATATACCGGTTAATGCATCTTTTGCTATTATGATTTCTAAATAAATATGTATTCCTCCAACCTATAACCTACTAGAATCTACCTGTTAATGCATCTTTTGCTATTATCATTTCTAAATAAATATGTATTCCTCCAACAGATAACCTACTAGAATCTACCTGTTTATGCATCTATTGCTACTATCATTTCAAATAAATATGTATTCCTCCAACAGATAACCCACTAAAATCAACCTGTTAATGCATCTATTGTTATTATCATTTCTAAATAAATATGTATTTCTCCAACAGATAACGTACTTAAATCTACCTGTTAATGCATCTTTGCTATTATTATTCTAAATAAATATGTATTCCTCCAACAGATAACCCACTAGAATATACCCGTTAATGCATCTATTGCTATTATCATTTCTAAATAAATATGTATTCCTCCAACAGATAACTCATTAAAATCTACCTGTTAATGCATCTATTGCTTTTATCATTTCTAAATAAATATGTATTCCCCCAAAAGACCCACTAAAATAAACCTGTTAATGCATCTGTTGTAAAAATCTTTCCTAAATAATCATGCATTCCTCCAACAGATAACCTACTAGAATCTACCTGTTAATGCATCTATTGCTATTATCATTTCTAAATAAATATGTATTCCTCCAACAGATAACCTACTAGAATCTACCTGTTAATGCATCTATTACTATTATCATTTCTAAATAAATATGCATTCCTCCAACAGATAACCTACTATAATCTACCCATTAATGCATCTATTGCTATTATCATTTCTAAATAAATATGTATTCCTCCAGCAGATAACTCATTAAAATTTACCTGTTAATGCATCTATTGCTATTATCATTTCTAAATAAATATGTATTCCTCAAAAAGACCCACTAAAATAAACCTGTTAATGCATCTGCTGTTATAATCATTCCTAAATAAATATGTATTCCTCCAACAGATAACCCACTAAAATCTACCTGTTAATGCATCTTTTGCTATTATCATTTCTAAATAATTATGCATTCCTCCAATAGATAACCTACTAGAATCTACCTGTTAATGCATCTATTGCTATTATCATTTCTAAATAAATATGTATTCCTCCAACAGATAACCCACTAAAATCTACCTATTAATGCATCTATTGCTATTATTATTTCTAAATAATTATGCATTCCTCCAACAGATAACCTACTAGAATCTACCTGTTAATGCATCTATTGCTATCATCATTTCTAAATAAATATGTATTCCTCCAAAAGACCCACTAAAATAAACCTGTTAATGTATCTGTTGTTATAATCATTCCTAAATAAATATGTATTCCTCCAACAGATAAACCCACTAAAATCTACCTGTTAATGCATCTTTTGCTATTATCATTTCTAAATAATTATGCATTCCTCCAACAGATAACCTACTAGAATCTACCTGTTAATGCATCTATTGCTATTATCATTTCTGAATAAATATGTATTCCTCCAACAGATATTCTACTAGAATCTACCTGTTAATGCATCTATTGCTATTATCATTTCTAAATAAATATGTATTCCTCCAACAGATAACCTACTAGAATCTACCTGTTAATGCATCTATTGCTATTATCATTTCTAAATAATTATGCATTCCTCCAACAGATAACCTACTAGAATCTACCTGTTAATGCATCTATTGCTATTATCATTTCTAAATAAATATGTAATCCTCCAACAGATAACCCACTAAAATCTACCAATTAATGCATCTATTGCTATTATTATTTCTAAATAATTATGCATTCCTCCAACAGATAACCTACTAGAATCTACCTGTTAATGCATCTATTTCTATCATCATTTCTAAATAAATATGTATTCCTCCAAAAGACCCACTAAAATAAACCTGTTAATGTATCTGTTGTTATAATCATTCCTAAATAAATATGTATTCCTCCAACAGATAAACCCACTAAAATCTACCTATTAATATATCTATTGCTATTATCATTTCTAAATAAATATGTATTCCTCCAAAAGACCTGATATGGATGGCTAACCCATACAAAACATTTGCTAAACTTATTGTGCATAGTATATATCTATCAGAAGTTTAGTTGAGCAGCCCCTTAATGGTGCAAACGTGATTTCTAACCCCATATCCGGCAATATACCTCCCCAAATGAAGTTTGAATATGGCCATCTCCATTCAAATGCACTTCTGCAGTTTTGTCCCAGATTGGAGCGTTTGCAAACCGCATAGAGCCGCATGATATCCAACGTAATGCAACATAACTAATGACCTCAAACTATTTCTATACTGTCGCAAATTGTTACGTTATCCAATCAGGCGCCGTGTTACAAAAGCAATTGCATTTAATTTTATAATTCTGAAGAGTGCTAAAGTATATTTGATATAATATGAGCCAGTGCATTAGATTTCCAACAATGTGTCATGTGCGAGCAGTAAAGTCTCAGATCAGCCTGCGCATATGCGCAGTCTGATCAGAGCCTTTGCTAGTCGCTTGAGTATTCTATGATTGTTGAGCTACTGACTGAACACCATTTGGAGTGTCTAAGCTTAGAAGGAGGCTGCAGAGGCTCGTCTGAATCTACACATGTCAAAATGTCAAATTATTTAAAATCTCATGCACTGGTTCATATGTGTTACCTGCTGTTGATCCTGATGGAGGCATGGTAATTGTTGTGCTATCTGAAAGTACAGTTGATAAAGTCGATGGTGCCATGGAACTTCCTGTTACTACTGATGAAATAACTGATGTCTGTGTGGGATTCCCTGATGTTACACTTGATAAACCTGGTGTTAGTTTAGGACTTCCTGGTGTAACACTTGAAAAAGTTAATGTTTGCTTGGGACCCCCCGTTGTGACAGTTGATAAAACTGATGTTGGATGGGTACTACTTGTTGTTACAGTTGACAAATCCGATGTTTGTTTGGTACTGCCTGTCGTTGAAGCTTGTGATGACAAAACCTTTTGGGTGCTTCTGGGCGTGGCGGTTGATGGTGATCCTGTCATTATTGTACTGCGTATAGTAGTTGGTAATGACGACGTTAATGGTTTAGCTGTACTCATAGTACCTAGTGAAGATTTAGTAGACATTATGCTTGTTGATAATGAAGAAGTTTCGTACTTCGTTGTTGACTGTTTTGTCGTTGACATAGAGGGAGGAATAGGTGTGGTGGTGGTGGTGCTGGTGGTGGAGGATGTGGTGGTGCTTGTTGACGATGTCGGTACTACTCCTATACAATGTAAAAGAAGAGAAGGGATTAATTTTGCAATCGTAAAAATTACACAAAGTGAATAATAATGAGCCACGACATGTGATTTTTAACAATGTGTCATTTTGACATGTGTAGACTCAGACGAGCCTTTGCAGCCTCCTTTTAAGCTTAGAAACTCCAAACTCTAGCAACTAGCAAAGGCTCTGATCAGTCTGTGTGTATGCGCAGGCTAATCTGATGCTTTGCTGGTCGCACATACCACATTGTTGGAAATCTCATGCACTGGCTCATATAATATACATCGCTTACCATTCTGTTTTACTTAATTAAATGACCGAAATTCGAATCCGCCAAAATATATTTCATTTAGTCTGCATGCAGACGCCCAGCACCAATATGAAGTACTATGTGGCTACGCACTTCATACTTTGCTATTTCTAGGTCAATTTGTTGATGAAATTGTCTATAATATGATAACAGTTTTTAAAGGTTTGACAACATATGATGTTAATTTCAGAACAATGACTAAATATGTCACTTTGGCCAAACTTCAGCTTCAGGCTGCTGTTTGTGTAACTAGATTCCTGATTATTTGATATACTGATGCAATAAATGTACATTTCATTTTGACAGAGTTATGTGCGTCTAATTTATTTTAGCTGTCTAATAGTCAGTAGAAACACCTGTCACAATATAAACCTCCAGAAACATGTTTGTTCTCTTTCTAGGATTTATATCTACGCCAATAGGTTAGGATTTATATCTACACCATAGGCTAGGATTTATATCTACACCATAGGCTAGGATTTATATCTACACCAATAGGTAGCTCATGAATAGCTCTAAGTAGATATAAAGATTTATCCTAGTTGTATGACCCAATTAGTAAGTAGTATTGTTCTGGTTATATGCATCTCTTACTCAACATTATTGTTGGTTTTGGGCATGGATGTAACAATAAAAATAGCCACATTTGCTGTAATTATTTGCAGATGATCCAGTTTTAATGAAATTCATATTTGACGCTTTACACTTACCGTACTCACACACCCATCCATGGTTCTGTGTATTGAAGAGAACACCATGACAGGCATAATCATGCCATTTCCCGCCATCACCCAACTCCATTAAGGCACAATCCTCGTACGCGCCGAACAGTCCTGGCTGCCCAGACGCCCAGTTTTTGTACAGAAGTTTTTCACCTAAATAAAAATTGGCCAGTTACAATAAATTGATAATATTGCACTTTTTATTCATAATCTTATATAAGCATAACGTGCAAATACATGCTGGATTAGGCTGCCTGTAGAGAAACACAGGCCATACGATAACTTAAACTTATTGCATACGCGTGAATATGCTCTTTAACCAATCTGCCATGGATCCTTTTTATGAGATATAGACAAACAGTATATACCCAGACCAGGCGTCTGATCAAGTCTCCACTGTTTGCTTACAAAATGCCAATTTACGAGGTTCATCCAACATGTTCTGACAATGACCCCATGAAACAAAACCTTTTTTCTCTAGGGTGTGTTTCATTAATCTTCAAACATTATTTTGAATATAAGGAATTGAATCACAAGTTCAAATATTTTCCATGTTGCAATCGCAACAGTTGCTAGGCAACTAAAGAACGTAAGGTAAAGGGTCATGGATGGGACACTAATGCGGTTCGAATGCCCAAATTTCTAAGAAATTACTGACTCCTTTTAAAAACTTTTTATATAGATAAATAAAGACATTATTTGTGTTGATTTTGAAGGTCACACATAATGATTTAGGTTGCAACTATGGTGTCAGCTGGGTTTTGATTATGATATATCACCGATTTTCCAAGAAATATTTTCCTTGAAAATGGGTTGTACTAATAGCGTATTATATTTTGTATAAAAAATTGATTGAAAAGTTATTATTTACTATGTGTTTAAGAAGAATATAGAACATATTTATCAAAACATGAGTCTATTAATATGCAAATGTGTCGTAATTGCTTATATAAGTGTTCAAAATATACTATTTTATAATAAGCCCTAAAAGTGTGGCAAAAATTAAATTTTCTGTTGTTGCCTAGCAACCAAGAAAGTTCAGAGCAACTACGTTAATGTCATTGTGGTATTTGCTTTTATGGGTCAATTGTGTATTCAGACAACATCACCAATCACTAATATAACTTTTCAAAGATGCATACTGCATCTTTAACTAACATACCCCCAGCAAAAATCAGTTAAAAACGTGCATTTTCGCGGCCATGGGCTCTCACGGTGTTGTTTACAAATTTGTATAGCATCGGATCAGGTTACGATAAAAACTCCATATTTCAAACATTAGTAGGCAACACCCATGGCCATATGAAATAGTTAATAAAATATTGATTTCAATAACAGTTTCTGAGATATGAGGCCATTGTCAATACTTATTGGATGACCCACGTAGAATTAGAATAGAAGCGAACAATACCACTCATTAACCCTATGATCTGAAATGTGCTTGTCCAATTGATGAGGATTTGAAAATCCATTCGGCTTTAATGGGTTAAACATACAAACACAGTTACATGAGAAAGAGGCTAATCTATTGGCAGGGCTCTACAGTAAGCATGTTCCTATAGTACCTGTACTAGTAGAATCATGGTCAGGACAAGTAAATTCTGGGTCCTGGTAGCCCGATTAGGCTAGTTCAAGGGAAAAAACTTTAAAATGTAGCACAGAATGTTACTCACCCAACCCTATGGAGCTCAACTTATTAATGAAGAAACAGATTTTATTAACAGACTTGCACATGCTTACAGGTAATACACAAATTTACAGCTTTTTTGACACTAGCAAATGCTTAGGCTCCTCTAATGTTCAATTTTATATAATTCCAAAATTAGCACATTTTAGGTCAGGGCTAGTGCATTTTAGGTCAGGACAAGTACATTTCACAAGGTCCTTGCCCGATAGGGCTAGTAGGTTAAAATGTTAACGTAGAGCCCTGATTGGTCAGAGCCTTCGTCGACGTCCCTAATTCCCGTGTAACAACATTGATAGCTCTGGCGAAACTTGCAGATGGACAGGTTCGTTGGTGTCTTTTTTTGGCTCATTAGCTTTTAGTGCTAAACTCTTAGTACTAACACAAATTTTAAATGTAATGTTAGGTAACATATTTGTCAAACTTTAGCCTTTTACTCTTTTATATTGGATCAGAAGTGGACCTATAAGTCCGATAATGGCCTACTTTCCATTAATTATTGAGCTTTAATAAAAAAAAAAACATATCTAAGCATGGAGTTTGACCCGGATCAAAAGTATTGATAAGGCACGGGTGAATATAGCAAAAACCACAAGCAAGACAGGGTTATCAGCTTAAAGCTTATTATTTGTGGGCAAACAGTCAGCTAATGAGATTCGGGGTCTTATTGCATATTTGTTAGCAAGATGTCGACCTACATAGTGGGGGCCATATGTCTAAATTAAGTCTCATTGGTACTCTGTGCATGCGAGCAGCGAATGTTCTGGAGACAAAGCCTTTGCACAGGTTCGTCTGAGCCTTCGCTGCTCGCATATACGATAGGAACAAATGTATTTTCTTGCACAACGGATAAGGATATCTGAGATTTTACCATGGGGTAGAAAATCTTTTCTCACATACCAACGCTTACAAGATCGAGTGATCCCTATGTACATGTAAGCTCGCTGTTGGAAAAATCTGTCCCACATCGCTACCCATGTAAGATAAGCGTAACTAATACGAGATAAGCCACACACGGCCGGTTGCTAATATGAGATAACATTTTTGGCGCATGACTGTATTCCTTCGAAAACGAAAGTTGAATTGTTGTCAGTCAGGATAAATTCAATGTCGAATTTTCAGCGATTTAAGCCAGCTTTCAACTTGTTTTAAATGCAAAACTGCGCATTTTTATTTACAACCTTTATTCAATGCTTTGAACATGCTGAGTGCAATGCGATTGACATATTTAACATGTTGTGTTGGGCAATGTGCGACTGGTCACTGAATCCACCAGGACGGGGAGCCTTGACGATGTGAAATACACACACACACACGCACATTTTCCTCAACAAAATTACTTACTCGAGTTACTGTGGCTGATAAGCTAGTTTTTGTAAATCCATTTTGATGAAATAACCATTTGTTGATTGTTTAATGCGCTGTTCATTCGCTGTTTCAAGTCGATTTGTACAGCGCGTCATTGTCTCAGTGACGTCACCAACAGATATTACACAGTACTGTACCGTTCGGTCGTGGTATATGAGAAAAAGAACCGATCATTGGTGTTCAGTGGTTCCAGAAAAATCCCAACCCTCTGGTCCACCGTTCAGTGGAAAACTAGGCAAGCCTCGTTTCCCACTGGAACGGTGGGCCCTTGGGTTTGGATTTTTCTGTCCCCACTGAACACCAATGATGGATTCTATTTATCCTACCCATGCTATCTTACCCAGGACGTCAAGTAACGTCATCATGTGAAATTGCATCTTAGCGTATTCATGGACTTCTGGAAGCTTATTTTAAAATAAATGAATCAATAAATGAAAAAATAAAAAAAAACAGTGGTGAGCAAGAAAATGTATCCTTTATTCGTGTGAGGGTACATGTAGGATAGAAAAATCCGTCCGTCGGGTTCACCGTTTGTCATCACTAGGCAAGCCTCATGATGCCAAATGGTAATTCTCGGGGCGGATTTTTCTATCCTACCCCACACTCATGATAGATTCTTATAATATGCTGGCTTAATTATGTTTCATACCTGACTCCCAGACCCAATGGTTTTCTGAATTCTGGTCGTTGAAGCCAATCCAAATTCCCTTGTCATTACGGAAACCAAGCACCTACAGAAGAAATTCATTTTGACCTGATCAGTTCTATTGGCGTAAAGTGAAAGAAAGAATGATTTTAGTTTAGTTTACACTTTTGCTTTACGTAATTGTGCGTACTGAGAGCTTATGACCACTATGCGCAAAAATATGCTTGATAAAATTACGCTGTATTTTAAATTGGTTTTTGATTATTTTGTACAGTTTGACACTGTTATTTTGACAATGCAAAAGTTATTGAGGTTAAGCTCCCATTTCAGTTCCTAACCAGAAGGCCACGATGTCAAGCCGTGCGTGGCTCGAAATAACTGAACACAATGGACAGACAATCCGAGTTTTGGCCAAATTCGTATTCGTATACAGGGTAAAAGCTATGTACGTATTCATATACAGGGTAAAAAACTTTGTACGTATTCATATACAGGGTAAAAACTATGTACGTATTCATATACAGGGTAAAAAACTTTGTACATTGTTGATGTCGCCTGTTCTATTTATCTGTATTGAGTACTGAGACGATCAGTTCTGAGGAAGGGTCAGTAGATATTTCGGACACATTTTGGTTGCTTTCTTTTGTCAAGAAAATAAACAAATATCCATTTTACATAAGAGTATCTGAAAACTGCATTGATCCGAATTCGTAAATGGTCGGAAAGACGGAACCCAGACAACTTTTCCTGTTGTCCGAAGCAGGAATGGTGCACATGGGAAATACCCGAGATTACTATTATATTAGTTTATTTACTCATATTATACATGTATATAACATGTATAACTATTGGCCATATCGTTTCACTTACGTTGAGACTATTGTATATAAAGGCTTGTTCTCTAGAACTTCCGATTGATACAAGATGTCCATTTCTAGAAGCACAGTCTTTCTTTGCGTGTGCCCAGTCCCCAGGATGGTTAAAGATAAACTCATAACAGCTGCTACCATATTGTCGAAGGTATTGAGAACGGCGTAGACCTAGTGGACATTGTTCGACATTAGCATCCGCTAGAAAAGAATAAAATACGTGTACACTAAAATCTCGTTCGGGACTTGCGTTTATTTCGAATTATCAGTTGATCGAATTGTAGGCAGGTGGGCATAAATGCGTATGTTACCTCATAAAATGAATGTAAGCTAGAGATCTTTCATGCGAACCAAACATCTATTTGTCTTGATCCAAATCAGAAATAAGGGTGAGGTTGGTACCGTCAAACATGTTTAAGTCCTCCAGAAATATTCTTACCGACCGTTCCAAGGCGGTGCTTCTTTTATGGATCTTTTTGGCTATTTGTGTTTGTCTGTTATACTGTCTTACCTGTCTTGAAGCCTTGTGGTCACTAGCTGGGAAAGAGCTGACCTTCTGTGTCTCTTGTATGTGATGTTTCCTGTGTTTTTGTCACTTTCCCGTATGGTGTCCAGGGCTAGGTGTGATATTTGGTTGTATCTATTCCTGATCTCTGCCTTTTTTTCTTATATTGCCGTTTTGTTATCTCGTCCATATGTTTTGGTGCGTAAAAAGGTCTCAGGGAGGCGTTCCTATTACTCACCGAAAACATATGGTTTATAGACAGTGATAAAAATAGTTCATAAATAGTGATTATTCTCTGAATCTATTAAGTCCCAAATATATCTCCAATTAGCGTGTATTTCGGAAAATCATAGTTCGAATTTTCGAGGTTTTACTGTGTGTGATTTCATGGGATTTTGCTAATTCTCACACACGAGTAAAGTTATTTTAATACATTCATACTCAGGTGTTTTTAAGGGGCTTATGGACTGAGCCTTCACCCATGTCATCCTTGCGTGTGTTCAAGCAGCGAAAGCATGTGCGAAAGTTGTGGTTTATGTAGAATATAGTTTGTTTGGTCAGTAAATGTAGATCAAGACCAACTGATACAAGTGATATAGATACCTTATTAATTGCATTAATTCATTTTTCTGGCGTCCAAAAATAAGATGGTAGCAAACAATACTATTTATTTATAAAGCATTCTTTTAAAATCCATTACCCTTTATAGCCCCGGATCATCACATACATACCTTTGACATGCCAAATCACTTTATAATCATTTAAATAAGACTAGCATCTATTTCTAGCTACTGTCCTGCCAGCCAAGAGTGACAGTGACGTAATAGTTTGTTTACAATTGTTACATAAAACATTAACTTGTACACTCCACTTGAGCTAATGCGAATCGATAGATAACTTATGTATAAATCCTATCCTGTAGATAGGATTAATACACAAGTGATCTATCGATTATACGTCCGTGATAACTTTGTAAACAAAATATGATGTCATTGTCACTCTTGGTTGGCGCGACAGTTGTGCTGGGGACTGTTTATTATATGTCATCATATTAGCGTACCCCTTTCATATAGTAGAAAATATGTGTCTTTAACAGTGAAAAGCAGCTGATCAGGGCCCAGAATTATGACAGATTGTCTAAAGCTAGGCACGTCTCAAGTTACATGTAAGTATTGATATTTATGGCAGACAGCATTTGAAACTTGCAAAAATCAAAATTGCTATATGTGTTTAAGGAATTGCAATGCCATCTTCGACCATAAGTAACGTACACACATTGGCAATTAATATAATACATTGTATTTAAATACCATGTTGAATTCCAATACCTAACTAAGGTATTAAGAACGATTACTGAGTAATTCTGTTCCCTGTGAACATGCTGGCTTATTCGTAGTAGCGTATGCCATGCACACATAACCTATCTAGGGTAAAATCTGTCTTAAGCCCCCACTCAAATAGAAGACAAAAATGTGGTTTTCAAGACCGATTATCGCTTAATGCAGGTCAAAAGTATTGCAGAATGCTCCAAGAGACTAATTCGACCTTCATAAGCCACAATTTGTCTTTAAAACCTTTGTTTTGTCTATTTTTGAATGCCGTTTAAGACAGGTTGTATAGTGAGTTGAAAACTGGTATTCGCCACCTCATATGCACATTATATTCGTATTTAATACATTAACATGTTTTAACTCAAAAACAAGCCAATTTATCTGAATAATGGATATGATGGATATAAAAAATCCTGCACATTGAGTATGAAGTACATATACATCTTACCGTAAATCAAAGAAATCAAAACACAAAGCAACGGTAACATAGTTGTTGAGAAACTACTGGCTAATTGCCCCACTTTTCAAACTTAATCTGGAAGTATGCGCCGATTCTGACCTTCTATAGTTCCAACCAAAGATTAAGTTAACTATATAATTGTATATGTGAGGATCTTGAAATTGTCTGCGATAGAAAGGTCCTTATTACCAAACCATTAAAAATAGACTAAGATAAGCAATTGTTTATAACTGATCCGTAAAATCTGATTTCCAACAATGTGGCATTTTGACATGTGTAGACTCAGACGAGCCTGTGCAGCCTCCTGTTAAGCTGAAAAACTCTAAATGATGTTCAGTCAGTAGCTTAATGTTTATAGAATATTCAATCGACCAGCAAAGGCTCTGACCAGACTGCGCGTATGCGCAGGCTGGTCTGAGGCTTTGCTGGTTGCACATACCACATTGTTGGAAAGCTCATGTCGCGGCTCATATGTTCTTACCCATAAATTTTCACATATATGCTGCTTAAAAGGACCGTTCTTATGAGTACACACAACATGTGTTTTGATTGGGAAATAAGAACATTATTTTCAATTGCGTCATCTTACATGTAGCGAGTTGCCTGGCGTATTCGTAATTTCAAAATAAAATCGTGAATGCGGGCTAACCATGGGGAAAAACAGTTCATTATTTTGGCTGAGGCTTCTCATCGATTTCCAGTTTGAGTAGTGATGGCTCGGGTTCGATGATGCGATGCGATAAGTGTATCTTATTTTACGGGTTCTTGCATGAGACGCATAAGCATTTTGACGAAGAATAAAATTAAGTAGCTTTGAATTGCATTTTGTCACGTAAGTTTCAATTTTTTTGAATTTTTTAAGATACTGGTGCTGGGATTCTTTAGAATTCAAATAATGCTAAGGTTGACGACGAACTGTATTCATTTCGGTATTTGTTAACACACAATATATCATCACCGCTGCCCACTTTTGATCATACAGTAACCTGTCTTAAGCGGGCATTCAAAAATAGACAAAACAAAGGTCTTAAAGACAAATGGTAGCTTAAGGAAGGTCGAAAGTATTGCAGAATGTTCCAAGAGAGCATTCTGCAAAACTTTTGACCTGCATTAGGCGATAATCGGTCTTGAAAACCAATTTTTTGTCGTCTTTTTGAGTGGCCGCTTCAGACAGATTTTACTGTAATCAGAAGCCAATGCCATAAAGAAGTGATACTACCAGTGGTTTACAGATTTTCGGGAAACGTTGTGACGTCCATAACAACGTTGCGTACATAATGAAAAAAAATTTAACGTTTTTAGCCAGAAATTAGATTTCAAAGTAATCCTAATGACAATTGATAAATAGAATCTAACATTCGTGCTCTTGTGTTTTTGAATTTATTAAACTCGTTGCGAAATAGAGATAAAATGCTTGGCAAGCCTCGCATTTTATCTCTTTTCCCCAACTCGTTTGATAAATTCAATAAAACATGAACACTCATTCCTCAATGTAATGCTTACATTTTACTATGATTCGGTCGTTAAATCATTTCCTGCCAGTGGTGTATGCTGATAGCTTTTGTATACAGTTTGGACCCAGATTAGGCCCAAACTGGATCCAACCTCTTTGACATTTTGATGGCATTATTCGAAGAAGTTGATTTTGAAACAAAACAAAACAACAGGTGGACGACAAAACAGCATTACCAATTACCCAGTATGCAAATAGAGTAAAATATTTCAGGATAATTTTGCTAAACAATACAAGATGTCGCTGTTTTCACAATAAGCGATTATTGTTAAGCTAACACAGCAACACTTTGTCTAGGTTTTCCTAAAATAAATGAGTAATAATGATAATAATAAACAAAAAAAAATAAAAATAAAAGCAATACTCTAAATTCGGAAATTTTCGTGAGAATTTTATTTTCGCGAATAGCGTTTAAAGGCACATTTGCGACGTAAAACATACGCATATGCGAAGTTTCGCGAAAATTAAACTCTCGTGAAAATTTTCGAATCCCACAGTGGTCATTTCAAATAATGACATTTGGAATATTTGACTTCATATAAATTTTCATCGCATGTATACTTGACCTGTCTTATCGTGTTTAGCGTCTGATTAGAGCTTTTGACCTGTAGGTTCTTAACCTTTCCATTTATCCCATTTAAGCCGAATGGAATTTCATACTCTTATCAATTGGACTCGTCTATTTCCGTTTTCTATTTCCATTTCGGTCTTTGTTTTGGTATGCATTACTAAGTGTCGTTTTGGTTTTGCAATTATCATGATAAGGATGAGAGGACTGGTTACTTTGCTTTAATTGTCTTTCTGATGTCTTGTGCCTGTTAGTGTTCTGTAGCTCTTCCTTATGGTGCCGTGGGTTGGACTGCAGTGCGTGATTGCGGTATTTCCTGATCATATTCACCTGCTTTGAAGGGCTGTCGGGTAGCATTTTTGATTTTTTCTTTCAATTTTTAATAGAACATTCTGTTAGCAAAAAGTGGAGACCCTGATCTGAAACGCCGCATTCTGTTGCGTCATATCTGGGCCTGCGTATGTGTGCATATGCCTTACATATAAACGCTAGGCTTTTATGTTGTTTTTTTCTGTCTTGTGTTTGTTTTACCTTTGTGTGCGCCTGTTTATTTGTGCCTTGTGGTCACTTGCTGGGAAAGGGCCGACCTCTTAGCTCTCGTTTGTGGTGTATAACTGTGAGTCTGTCACTTTCCAATTGGTATCCTGGGTCAGCTGTGGTACTTGATTGTATCGATTCCTTATCTTCGCACCCTTAGGTTAATGATAAATAATGCCAATACGACGAATATTTCAAAAATTTTCAAATTTCAAATTTCAAATTTCAAAATCGAATATTCACAGCAACACAATTTGCAAGAAATGCTTTTATATTTTGTAGATACAACTTAAACATAGATATTTCAACTTGTGCTAAATTCGACACAGAAAGTAACTGAGCCGCGGCATGAAATTTCCTACAATTTGACATTTTGACATATGTAGATTCGGACGAGCCTCTGCAACCTCTTTTTAAGCTTAGAAACTCCAAATGGTGTTCAGTCAGTAGCTTAACACTCGTAAAATACTCAAACGACTAGCAAAGGCTCTGATCAGACTGCGCGTATGCGCAGGCTGAACTGAGGCTTTGCTGGTCGCATATGCCACATTGTTGGAAATCTCATGCACTGGCTCAGTTAATTTTCCAAAACGAACATCAACGAGAACCATATCATCATGCAGTAATGTTTGGGTGTCATTATGTATGACCTATCAAACTCTGGCAAAGTATGGACAATGAGATAGCCACCAAAATATCACAAAGTAGGATGATAGATAAGTACAATTACGATAAGTGCTACAATAAGCCTGCTCACTAACATTGTTGAGTAGTGCAGTCATAATTAGAGCTACATAATGAACGTTGACTGTATGCTATGGGTGAGTAGTACAATTACAAATAGAGCTTATGCCCAGGTCACACATTCACGGATCACCTCGCCGGTTCTACTACGGATTAAATCTCACGGATGACCCAGGAAATGCCAATTTTCGTAGTCCGATACGGATGCATTATATACGTATGACTAAGTACTACTACGTATGATTACGGGTGCAATACGGAAAGCTACAGACTGTCACGAAAGATGCTGGATTGTATCCGTGGCTAATCCGGCGTCCAGTCCGTAAATGTGTGACCTGGGCATACGTCTTACATATTGTTTAGATAAACAATTTTTTGAGCGCAAAAGCATTAATATTTTCTTACATATCAGTTTAAAAATATGTTTTGGGTGCTCGAAAACCGTCTCATTGAGACGGTTCTTTTGAGTACCCACAGCATATGTTTTGGTTGAGAAATAAGAAAATTATTTTTATACGCACTCTTAACTACAGCTACTGTCCTGCCAGCCAAGAGTGACAGTGAACAGATGTTATGTTTTGTTTACAAAGTTATCAGGGATTTAAAATCGATATATCACTTGTGTATTAATCCTATCCGCAGGATAGGATTAATATATAAGTGATCCATCGATTCACGTTAGCTCAAGTGATGTGAACAAGTTAATGTTTTACTTAACAATAGTAAACTAAACATACGTCACTGTCACTCTTGGTTGGCACGACAGTACATATAACATGCTTACTGCATGTGACGTTAGTACAATTATTATTAGGGCTCGATAAAGCATGTTGAATGACACTGATGATTTAATTATAATGCATTAAAAATTGGAACTACATAAAGAATGTTACTGCCGATGATGGTCGATTAGCATAATCACATTTCGAGCTGTATAAAGCATGTTTACCGCCTGTGATAATTGGGCGATCCAATCACAATTTTTGTTTTTTTAATCATAATGTACATAGTATGTTTACTGCCTGTGATGGTTGGGTCGTATCCACTTACAATAAACGCTACATAAAGACAATTAACTGCCTGTGCTGATAAAGTAGCACAATTACAAAAATCACCAAATTAAGAATGGTTGCTGCCTGTGTAGGCTGGCTCCAGTCCTTAAAACAATTTTCATCAATGTGTCATATCATATACTTAATGCCAGTCTTACACTGATGGCTCTGTTTTACGTCCTTAAAACAATTTTCATAAATGTCTCATATTATGTACTTGTAGCTAGTCTTACTCTGATGGATCTGTTTTAAGAGCCGTCAGAGTAAGACTAGCTACAAGTATTATGATATCATTACACATTGATTAAAATTCTTTTAAGGACTGGAGCCGGTCTACTGCCTGTGATGAATTGTTGTAGATTATATGAGGTAGTTCGGTCACTAACCGTAGTTTAGTTCCGGAAGATCTATTGCGCATGCTTGAGCGGGTGATTGATCGAACTAAGTTTGGTAGATGTTTGACAGTACTTTTAAACGTACCTTCAATTGAAGAAATAAAAACATGGCGGCGTCCATGGACAACCGCTTTTGTGCATTTTAAACTTTACCTTCATATCGATCTAACAACGAAATAACACCAAAACTGCTATTCATTTCCTGATTTGATTACAAACAACTGATTGACTCAAGTATGGGAAGATAGATAGCTCGCAGCTTCCAAGAAATAGAACTTTACAGTTCATCAACTAACATTTTTGGACACTGTCGGCCATATTTGTTCAAGAGGAATCATGGCTAAACGGCAGTTCCGGAAGTGCGTCACTTTAGTTGGACCAAAGTGAGTTCAATCAATGTTTAGTCGAACTGCAGTTACTGCGGGTAATGATCGGACTCCCTCATAATCAGAATTATGACTGAAACACGTCTGATTACTTCCGGTTTTGAATATGTATTATTATTTCACAAAAAAAACCCCATCACAATCTATGCTCTATAGCCTATCAATTTTGAATTTAGCTTTTCCAGAAATTATGGTTGTATAGTTCTTGCTTTTCGTAAACAGTGCACTAGACAAAGGTACATTTTCTGTGTATTCACTGTTTGCCGAGAGACCAGACCCTGAGGTTATAAAACTTTTTTCATGCTCAAATCAGCTGAGCACGAAATTTATCCTGCTCATAAATGTTAAAATGCCAATAATTGTTGGCATTTTAACATTTATTAGCATGACAAAAACAAAATCTGAGAGACTTAAAGCATCAATCTTTTTCAGTTGTCTGCATTTTAGTTTTTATGAGCAGTTGAAATTTCGTGCTCAGGTGAGTAAAGCATGAAAAATGTTTAATAATCTCGGGGCCTGTTAATGGGTTTTCAAGTCGTAATGAACAAAAACTTATATAGGTACATCCGTGTAAAATGTACTAAACATAAAATCTGTGCAACTTTTAGTTTTGTACATGTTTTGCGATCATGACAGAAAAAAGAAGATCATACTCTTTCACATGTGTTTTGCTTGTTTGTTTGATTTGATTCGTTACGTCCCATCAACACTCTTTCAGTTAAACAGGGACGGGTCTTCCTCGGTTGAACCAGTACTAAGCTAGGATAAATGTGTCTTGCTCAAGGACCACAACGCAGTGACGCTGGTGAGGCTCGAAACCGCGGCCTCTCGGTCTCGAGTCAAGCACTCTACCACTGAGCCACTGCGCTCCCAATCACACGTATTTAAAGCTGACTATCTTTAAAGCATATTGTCAGCTCATTCCTTAAAATATCTATAAAGTGAATCTTGATTTCCACTACGCTTTTGATAAAAATGGCAAATAAACGCATACAATTGATACAAACTATTAGAAATCTTAAACACTGTACTTTATTGGAAGCTTACGTGTGCGGATCCAGAAAGTTTTGTCATAGGGGGTCCAAATTTAATACCTTTCTTCTTTGTTTATTTTTAGTTGATGAGGAGATAGAGGATCCAAATATCACTACAGATTGGCAATCATCGGCCCGCCAGCAAAACGCCATTTAAATGGCGTTTCGCTGGCGGGCCGATGATGGCCCACCATTTAATGCTGGCTTGGTAGCTTTGTGATTTTCAGAGGATCCGAACCAGTATTGCTAATAAACCCTATATTTTTGTGATTTTTCAGGGTCGGGGGGTCCGGACTCCCTATACCCACTGGATCCGCCCATGGCTTAAGGCGTAATTTCCCCAGCTCTAGCGAGTAGGACAGGCCTATATATGTATACACCATCTCTCAACATATACAATCCCTTCTTTTTTACAAATTCAACTATTATTGTATGCATAACGATATAAGTATATTGTTTATTTATACCTTTACGGAAATACGGTTTAATAAATGGAAATTTTTACTTCTGCCAGTCGTGTCGAAGACCTTTCTTATCAGTAAAGGGTCACGATAGTACTAGACCTCTGTTTATATCAGGGATATTACATGTTTATACATATGTTTTGTTGACCTTGTTTTTGCCTGTCGAAAATGATGACAGCATATGCCCTAACAGCGGGGATACTTTTGTATCTTACAATCAACGGTGAGTATTTCTAACTATTTTGTATTCCTATGATTAGGCTTAAATTGATTCCTGATCTTTGTCTCCTTATTTACTTTGATTGTCTTTCTGGTGCCTTGTAACTGTTATTGTTCTGGTGCTTGTCCTTACCGTGCCGTGGGTTGGTCTACAGTGTCTGATTGTGGTATTTCTTGATCATACACACTGGTGCAGTTACGATTTATATTTTCATTGTTGTGTTATATGATCTGTATAAAGCCTAATCCAAATGTTAAGACACGATTTATATGTTATTGTTGTGATTTATGTTATGCACTTAGCCCTAACCAAATGTGACAAAACGATTTATTATTTAATTACATTGATTTATGACCTACACTAAGCCTATTCCAAATGTTAAGATACGATTTATATTTTATTTTAATGATTTCTGATCTGCACTAAGCCTACTCTAAATATAAAGGTAGATTTATTTTATTGTAACGGTTTCTGATCTGCACTAAGCCTACTCCAAAATGTGAAAGTATGATTTATATTTTATTGTAATGATATCTAAGCTCCACTAAGCCTACTCTATATGTAAAGGTAAGCTTTATATTTTATTTTAATAATTTCTAAACTTCACTAAGCCCACTCCAAAATGTGAAGGTATGATTTATATTTTTTGTAATAATACCTGACATACACGAAGCCTACTCTACATGTGAAAGTATGAGTTATATTATATTGTAATGATATCTGATCTGCACTGAACCTACTCTATATGTGAAGGTATAATGTATATTTTATTGCAATGATTTCTGATCTGCACTAAGCCTACTCCAAAATGTGAAATTTTGATTTATATTTTATTGTAATGATTACTGATCTACACTTAGCCTACTCAAAAATGTGAAAGTATGATTTATATTTTGTTGTAATGATTTCTGATCTGCACTAAGGCTACTCTAAATGTAAAAGTATGATTTATATTTAATTGTGATGATTTTTGATCTGCACTAAGCCTACTCCAAAATGCGAAAGCATGATTTATATTTTATTGTTCTGATCTACACTAAGCCTACTCTATATGTGTATGTGATTTATATTTTATTGCTATGATTCCTGATCTGCACTAGGCCTACTCCAAAATGTGAAAGTATAATGTATATTCTATTGTATTGATACTTGATCTGCACTAAGCCTACTCTTAATGTGAAAGTATGATTTATATTTTATTGTAATGATTTCTGATCTACACTAAGCCAACTCCAAAATGTGGAAGTATGATTTCTATATCTCTCAACTCATTCGTTTTGCTAGAGCATCTAGCTATGTTGCTGACTTCAACACTCGCAATAAATTGTTAACTCAGAAACTTCTTAAACAAGGCTATCGGTATCATAAACTTCGCAAAACATTTTCAAAATTTTATAGACGATACTATGATTTGATTTCTAAATTCCAAGTTGGACTTAAATCTCTCTTGCGCCAAGGACTTTCGGAACCTGATTTCTATGGTGACTTGGTGTATAAGTTGAAGAAGATTGTTGGCTCTAATAATTTTTCAGCGCAGTTCATTAAAATAATTTCCCATTATAAAAAGATTGGCTATAACATTAATGTATTGCAACAGACTGCATGCTTGGTAGTCAACCCAATCACGGTTGGCAACTTTGCTTTCCTCTTTAATTGCACGCCGGTGGGTCGGACTTCAGACTCTATGATGGTTCCGACTTAAAGACTTATCTATTGATGAGATGGTAGGGGCCTGATGCTTTGGCTGTTTGTCGGGCCCACCGGGGTTTACCTGTTGGATTTCTTTTGCTCCGGTATTCAGTTTAATTTACTGTTGAGTCCTTATCCTTGCTTTATCTCCTTGTTATATCTTGATTTATATGTTTTAGGAGATGATGCATTGATAAGTTAGGGGTCTTTCATGCAAACCAAATATCTATGTGTCTTGATCCACATCTGAATTAAGGGTGAGGTTGGCGCCGTTAAACCGGTTTAAGCCCTCCAGTAAAATGTTTTGCTGACCGTTCCAAGGCGGTACTTCTTTTGTGGATCTTTTATGTTTTTGTTCTGTCTTGTGTTTGCTATGTTTTGTGCGCGTCTGTTTATATGTGCTTTGTGGTCACCTGCTGGGAAAGGGCTGACCTCTTGGCTCTCGTTTGTGGTGTCTTCTGTGAGTTTGTCACTTTCCCATTGGTATCCTGGGTCAGGTGTGGTACTTGATTGTATCGATTCCTGATCTTTGCACCATTACTTACTTTTATATTTTATTGTTTTGATCTGCACTAAGCCTACTCTATATGTGAAGGTATGATTTATATTTTATTGTAATGGTTTCTGATCTGCACTAAGCCTACTCTTAGTGTGAAGGTATGATTTATATTTTATTGTAGTGATTTCTGATCTGCACTAAGCCTACTCTAAATGTAAAGGTAGATTTATATTTTATTGTAATGATTTCTGATCTGCACTAAGCCTTTTCTAATTATGATGGTTTAATTTATATTTTATTGCAATGATTTCTGATCTGCACTAAGCCTACTCTAAATGTAAAGGTAGATTTATATTTAATTGTAATGATTTTCGATCTGCACAAAGCCTACTCTCAATGCCAAGGTATTTTTTTTATTGTAATGATTTCGGATTTGCGCTAAGCCTACTCTTATTCTGATGGTATAATTTATATTTTATTGTAATGATTTCTGATCTGCACTAAGCCTACTCCAAAATGTGAAAGTATGATTTATATTTTATTGTAATGATATCTAAGCTCCACTAAGCCTACGAATGAATGTATTATTTCTATTTATTGTTAAGGTAATGATTTCTGACCTGCACAAAGCCTACTCTTAATGTGAAGATACGATTCTTATTTTATTGTTGCTTGTTTATTTGGTATTGCGTTGATGACCATTCTTCCATTTGATTTTATGGATTTTTTGATTACTGTATTGGCACCTCATGAATGCATAATTAGGACTGGTTTACCTAATACATATGTAAACGCTGAAAATGAGGCATGGTTTTATTCAAAAGTGACTTTACTGATCAGTACTTTCGTGCGCCATTGCTTCAGTAAAGACGCAAAACATTTGATTTAACCCTTAAAACGTCAGCTAAATATCTGCATCTGTATATGTGTATTTAACATGAGCATAGGGCGCAAACAGTGTGGAGCCAGATCAGACTACAGGAGCAGCCTGATCTGGGTCCACACTGTTTGTCAAAGAGGCTTCAAATATTTCAGCGGCGACAAATGATACGGAATTTGGTGATATGCCCTTTAAGGGTAAATAAATGTGAGTTCAGTGTGTATACCGTTAGGATTTTCATGAAATGAACGCACGTTTGTGCGGCCTAAACAACTAATTCTAAACTCTTCACCATATTATAAATGGAACCTGATTTCCCTTCTTTAGCAGATGAAATAGCCGAACCACGCCCAGATATGAATATTAAAGTTAACGCCTTTACAGTGAGCAAAAAGTTCTATTATATTGATATATTGACCAGTAAATAAGATTTTGGTTTTTATCCTTAAGGCAAGCAGCAGAGAATCAGACAAGCATGTGCATTTGTGCAGTCTCGCTAGACCTTTTGGCTACGTTGGTACTAAAATAAGGGGCGTATATGAGTTAAGTATCGTTCCTCATGAGCTAGCCTATATATTGTTTGTGTTTGTTTTTTCAGTGAACGCTGGTGTCGAACGGTGTCCGTCCCACCTTCACCGGACCCGGAATTTGATACAAGAATTGAGCAGTTGCTACGAGTATCATATTGACGAGGAAAAGAAATGGGAAGACGCCAGAGACAACTGCAAAGCAAATCAAGGGCATCTCGTCGTCATTAATTCTGCTTCAGAACAAGCAAAGGTGTTCAACGGGCTTCAGGTCAGTGGTTGACTGTGTTTGTTTATTAGGCTTGATAACTTTGTATAATGTTTAATGCTAGATAAAGTATTTGTAGTAAAATATATATAAGGTCACCAGGCTGGGGTTGCTCTCCCTTTTTAGTCGGTGATTTTGCTGTAAATTACTATAAATATTCATATTTGGCGGGATACTTTTTATGCGCTCTTAGTGGTAAAACAACAAATGCCAACAAATAAGACCGTGAAACACATTTTCGAATTCAGTTACACAATAAGTAATAAAAAGAGAATGCTAGGTGAGCGTCTAGTTTACCAGGCAAGGCTTTTATATTGCTTGTTGACATCATGAGGCTAGCAAGATATAGAGAATTCTAGGCGAGTGTCTTTTGATATCAAGTTTAACAGACAAGGCTTTGAGAATGCTTGTTGACAACGCGAGGCTTGCCAAGATATAGAGAAAACTAGGTGAGTGTTTTTGATATCAAGTTTATCAAGCGAGGCTTTGATAATGCTTGTTGACATCGCGAGGCTTGCCGATCGATTCAACATGCGTTCTCAAAGTTGAGCCTGGTAAACTTGAAATCAAAAGACGTGAACCTGGACCCGGAATAACAATGCTTCCTTAAAGTTAAGGAAAACTTAAGTTAGTATTGATTTTTCAGGATGCGAAAAATAACGTTTAAAACTGATTAAAATCAAAATAATTTCATTTTTTCTGAAGATTGCAATGATATCTTTGACCACAAGTACCACATCGATCAAGGCAATTTATTAAAGATTTAATATAACATGTTGAAATATCAATGCTTATCTTAAGTCTTGCTTGACTTTAATGAGGCTTTGTAATTTCGGGCCCTGGTATTCTATTTTTCAGTATACCTATTGTCTCTCTCTTCAAACTAGCGATTATGGCGTATTTTTCGATTTTTGTATCGATTCAACGTCATTAGCGACGTCATTTGAAACGTGCAATGTAATTATGACCTCATAAAGGCACGTGTGATCATAACCTCATAAAGGCACATGCCGTGAGATAGACAACGTTTATCAGGCAACGTGCGACAATGCAGTTAAAGAGACTAAGTTTGCAACTATGAACATTTTTCGAAAATTTTTATTTTCTTTTTAAATCATTTGTAAAAGCAGAATTAAGTTAAGTTTTCACAATAAATCTGTTCACTATATGCTGAAAACTGCATGGAAACGTGAATTATCTTATAAAAACAGGTGTTTTTTTCTCTTGTTGGTAATTATTTGCGTCCCTCCAATAATTATAGACTGTCAAGTTTTAACATAAATGCTGTTGTTTTGATACTGATAATTTGTAAAGATTTACGAAATTGGTAAAATGTATACCTGAATTTTAGTTTTTTACCGTGTTCTTGAAAAATAGAAACATTATTTCAAAAACTAAAAGATCGAAAGTTACAGACTTTGCGGCTTTAATATGAGACTGAGGTAACTGATAATTGGACATACACACTTTATTTGTTTATATCCTGATCGTCATAAAACAACTTTCTAACAGTTGCGTATGTTTTAACGTATTGGAAATCCATTCTTAAAATAGGCTACTATAAAAGGAAGGAATATACTCCCAAAGGGAATGGGAATTGAAAATAACTTTAAAATACGTATGACCACAAGTGTGTACCTTAAAACTAGCACACAAGATGGAAGCCTAATAGTGGTTTCATAATGGAAGATATTTCTCAATATAGCCCATAGATATTTAACAGAAATGAAACTAAGAGGTTGAAAATGGTTCTGAATATATACTGACCCACACTTCAAACGCAAAATCAGACAGTACCTTAAGCATTTCATAAATTATTGGACTCATTGTAACACCATTTTATCAGAAGACTAAACACTTATTCGTGAAAATTGACCCAATGCTGTTACAACTTCATTCTTACATGTTCACAAAAGCATAGATCAAGCTGGCCCTGCAGGCACACTGCATCAAACTGACGCCAGATCAACGTCAATTCGACGCCATGACGTCGAACCAACGCTGCTGATGTTATTTCATTGTCGTAAGTTTTTAGAATCATTACCAGTATTTTATTTTATTTTAGAAACTCGGTTATCATAAGGACATCTGGATTGGATTTACAGATAAACCTGAGGAAAACACATGGAAATGGGTCACAGGTATGACAGTCACACACGGGCATCACGTGTGTTATTATATCTTGTACATGAAACGTTGTTTGGCGGTTATCCCTTCGCCGATATTCATAGGTGTTCACCTGCGTGATATGTACACACTATGAAACCTAGCTTTTTTCATGTTCAACTCAAATGAGAATGAAATGTATCATGCTCATAAGTGTTAAAATACCAACCATTGTTGGAATTTTAACATTTATCAGCATGATATGGGCAACATCTGCGAGTTTGAAATCAGGAAAAGTCTTTATTTTCCAGCATTTTAGCTTTTTTAAACAGTTGAAACATGTTCAGCTGAGTTGAGCACAAACAAGTTTTATACCCTCGGGGCCAGCTCGTTCTTCCTCAGCCAGATGCATGCGCGGATCCATAAAGTAGAAATTTTTTGTCAGAGGGGGTCCAACTTTGACAACATTTTTTTAGTTGATGAGGGAATAAGCGGGCCATCATCAGTCCGCCAGCGAAACGCCAATTAAATGGCGTTTCGCTGGCGTGCCGATGATGGCCCAACATTGAATGCTGGCTTGGTAGCTTTGTGAATTTTCAGGGGATCCAGACCTGTATTGCTAGAAAACCCTATATTTTTGTGATTTTTCAGGGGCGGGGGGGGGGGTCCAGACCGCCTTGTCCCCCCCTCTGGATCCGCACATGAGATGGATGCAATACAAAAAGAACACTTAGTACTGCATACTACATATGAACTTGTTTTACAGGCGATACTGTGAGGTACACGAACTGGGAACCAAACCAGCCAGGCATGATGAGTAGTTTTGAAGACTGCGCTGTGATGAAATTCAGTGAATCCGGACATTGGCATGATTATCCCTGCTCGGATATTTTATTTGCTAGGTATCGATACGGCTGGGTTTGTGAATATGACTTGGTGTAAAACTGGTATGCAAAACAGCCTATTTAAAGAGACTAATATAAGTCTGCAACTATGAACATTTTTCGAAAAATTTTATTTCCTTTTTAAATCATTTGTAAAAGCAGAATTAAGTTAAGTTTTCACAATAAATCTGTTCACTATAGCTGAAAACTGCATGGAAAAGTGAATTATCATATAAATCCAGGCTTTTTTTCTTGTTGGTAATTATTTGCGTCCCTCCAATGGTTATAGACAGTCAAGTTTTAACATAAATGGCGTTGTTTTGATACTGATAATTTGTAAAGATTTACGAAATTGGTAAAATGTATACCTGAATTTTAGTTTTTTAACTGTGTTCTTGAAAAATAGAAACATTATTTCAAAAATTAAAAGATCAAAATTTACAGACTATGCAGCTTTAATAAATGATCACGCATATATGTTAATTTATTGTTGTCATTTTTTAACCCTTAATACGCCAATCGCAGCAAAAGTCGTCTGCTTTCTCGTCTGTTGAAATGTTTAAGAAACCTCTATGGCAAACAGTGTGGGCCCAGATCAGACTGCTCCTATAAGAGCAGTCTGATCAGGGTCCACGCTGTTTGCTTTTATACTTAATTGGTCAGTAATGTTAGGCAATTATTTGCAGCAGACAACTTCAGCAGACGACATTTTCGGATTCCTTTTTTTTCTTGGCGCTTTAAGAGTTAAAAGGTGTAAAACCAACTGAAGTCAAATGTACGAAATATGACACCAGTAAATAATTTGCACAACTTTCATGTTTGTTCATTTTCCGTGTTGTGGCAGCAAATGAGAACAACTACATGCATTTTAGCACAGACAGAGGATGGCTCAAGTGAAGTATGTGTATGACATGGTGTCTTTCTTTCGTTTTTATCCCACATTTTGTCAGTTGTGACCAAAATGTTTATGCAATGGTTCAACAGTTATAGCGGGTGAGAGGAAATATAATAGCATTATAATTTTGGGTTAATTAGATTATAGATCTTGTTACCCTGGTTACATATGGCTTCTATCTCGGGGTAACTTGGAGGTAATTTCGGTACGGGTGAGCGAGCCAGAATTTTAAAACCTGCTCGAATCATATGGTTGGTCTTTGAAAGAAATAACCTATTCATATACATGAGAGAACAAAACGTTTACCTATTTATATACTTTCCTTTGGTTTTTATATACACGCTTTGCTATCGTTTACAAAAAAATTATTTTTTGTTTTTTGAGCTGAATTTTGGGGCAAAAATATGTATATTTATAACAGGGATGTCAGAAAAGGGGATCATTTACATATCAATTATGAAAAATTGGGCCAGTCATATATTTTTCTTAGAAAAACGGGGCTTACCGTATACCTGGCAGCGCTGTAAAAGGGGGCTATTCGGCACACACATCCGTACTATGTCATATATGGGTATCTCCCTATCCCCAGGCTTCTATAGACTTATAATCGGTAAAGCTTTAAAAAATCTACTCTGAAACCGTATGGCAAATAACTAATTATATACTCAGCGTCAATGAAAAGTTACCAGTACCAAAGTTTCGATATTTCGGAAAATATATGATACAGCTCTTTGGCTACTGCTACGTTCATGCTTCTGGTCAACGACACTCTGATTTTGAGAGATAAAACAGTTACTCGACCCCTGGAACTTTGGTGCCCGTGATGCACGTGCATTTCATGCTTTTTGCAGTTTTTAAGAATTTGAAATCATCATTTTCAAAACACAACATGCCAGAACATGCCCTAGATATTTTCATTGAAAACGCCACAAAAATGGTTTAGGTTATCCCAATACACGCGAAAAATGAGGATCAATTTTTAAGGTAGCACCAAAACTTTGCATTTTCCTATACAATGCAATGGAAATACAGAGGTCCGTCAAAGAATGATTTTAATACATTCGGGTGTGATGGATACCGTTGTCCATAGTGGTGATGCATGGCACCCTATGCCATAAAATTGAGTGTTGAAGTATCCGCAGTTCTTCGTACAGGATGAACTAAATATTGTCCTATGTTAAGGTAGTGCGGGACTCATGTCAAAAGATAACCTTACTTTTACTTAAAAGTAAGAGTGTAAGAGTTGTCGTTCCTGAATCTTGTTTTTAAAAGAGAATACTTATTTTCTAAGACGGTAGATATTATTCTCCCCTGACAACTCTTTGATGCTTGAAACGTAATTCTGTAAGTATTTTGCTTTCACAAAAAGAAGGAATGCAAGTATTAGCTTTTAAAAACATCACCCAGAGTATGAAGTCATTCAGTATTTTGATGGTTAAAAGTTGCGGACCGTATAAATATACATACTATATACATGACTCGGTTGCTATTTCTGCATGCTGCCACTAACCTAAGACCCACCCCACCCCAAAAAGGGGGGGGGGGGTGCAGACGTGCACATGCCTTGTATGTGACATTCTTATGTTTTAGGTCCCATGGAGGTACATGGTCACTAATGTTTTATGGAGAAATGACGTAACTATTTCAATTACCTTATCACACCGGATAGGCAGCAATAAAAAACAGTCTATACAATCGATGAATGCTGATAACAAATTGCTAGAAACAGTGTTTGTGATTGCCATTTGTTGCCTATCGGACTACAAACAACAATCCGAAATTCTGTTACTTACAATATTTAACTACGTTCGTCGATAGCATTAACGTTTTCGATTGGCGCCAATCTAGTGTGTTTTTGATATACTGAAGACGTAGCCAAAACAATCTGATACAAGGGCTAGGAGTTAATTCATGTTTCTGTTGAAAAAATATTTTGTTTCGTGGCATGTTTCATGATGATAAAATGGACATTTCTGCATACATTTTAATAAAATTAATTGGAACTGCATGTGCCTGAAAGGAAGATATATGACAATTTAACATTCTTTTCTGTATATTAACGGTTGGCAAGCATGGTTCAGATGCGCGGATCCAGGAATTTTCATCAGGGGGTGGGGGGAGGGTCCAGGTCAGTCTGACAAAAAAGCTCTGACAACGATTTTTTTAGTCCTCAGCTTATTTTACGGAAGTCAAATGGTCAATTTCAAAGAAATCTATCGTTTTTCAAGGCTCCAGATGGGGTCCATTTTTTTCCAGGGGGTCCAACTTTTTCCAGGGGGTGTCCAATTGCTTATTCCCTATAGAAACCCATTCAATTTGTGATTTTCCAGAGGGGGTCCGGACCCTCTGCCCCCCCCCCCTCTGGATCCGCACTTGGTGCAGCCCTCACAGCTTCATGGTTAAGGCTACTATACATTATCTCATTTAGGCTTGGCAAACGTTAATAGACAGAAGAATGTATCATCCTTTTATTTATATATACCTTATGATAAGTGTTTACTATAGAAACTTGAGGTGTTTCAATCGCTGACAATTGTACATTTTATTTAATAATGTGTCATATTTTGGTTAATCGTTGACCAATCACTGACCGCGGGCTTTATTTCCGATAAAACATGACTGCAGAAGGCTTAATTGCCATTTCAACCTGCTCACAGATTTCCTCTGCGAGTTAAGATACCGTCGCTTATGCTTTATTGAGAACTGACCAAAATATTCAATTATCATAAGATACGCTACTTTATTACGTCGGATAGGCGACAATCTAGAAGGCTCTGAACAATCGATGAACGTGGATCGCAAATCGCTAGAATTTTCCATTTGTCGCCAGTCAGGCAAACAAACTGCGATCCAAAAAGTCTGTTTCTGACGGCATTTGATCTACGTTCGTCGATAGCATCAACGTTTTCGATTGCCACCTATCCGGTATGTGTATTGATAAAATGAATACGTAACCAAAACAATCTGAAACAAGAGCTAGGAGTTATCTACATTTTTCAGTCATTTTCTGTTGAAAAAAAAGTTTGTTTCCACACCGGATAGTGAGCAATCGAAAACACTCTTAACCATTGACGAACGCGGATCAAAACTTGCTAGAAACAGTGTTTTGATTGCAAAGTGTCGCCTGTTCGATGAGTGATGGCAATAAAAAAAAACTATGATTCTAACTATTTTTGGTCTATAATCGTCGATAGTATTGATGTTTTCGATTGCGTCTATAAGGTACGGTTGGTGTATGCTTCACAATGTTACAGTGGACATTTTTTTTTGGAAATGCTTTTGCTTGAAAGGAAAGTATTCTAGAACTTTTTGGATACTGTAAAGGCGGCACCTCATGACTGCCTTATTAGTCTACTTTAGACATAGGTAAAATCTGAAAATGAGGCGTTATAACTACATTCGAAAGTGTTTGTTTATTGTTTAACATTAGTATAGAGGCAAACAGTGTGGACCCAGATCAGACTGCTCTAGATTTTGTTTGTTTGTTTGTTTTGTTGCTTTACGTCCCAAGTCAACAGCTATGGTCATCGTGGGACGGTCAGTTCACCTAACCACACTTTTTCCTGGGCAGGCTTGAACAAGCGGTTAACCAGTAATTCGTGCACATACTTTCGCTTGTAACTGACAACAATCCTTCTTGAATGAATCAGCGGAAGGGAGGAGAATGATCGTAGAAATCATTTCATGATCAATCTCCACGAAAGTATGGGACCGGACGAGCAGTCTGCTCTAGATCTACACTGTTTGTTTAAGAGGCTTCATAATATTTCAATAGACGATAAAAACATACGATTGTGTTGTAATATACGCTTTAAGGGTTCAGTGCATTAACGGACAGGACTTTCATGAAATGCACGCAGACCTGCGCGGCTCAAGCAACTTTAAACGCTTAACCAATGGATAGAACCTGATTTCCATTCTTGAGCAGTTGAAATAACCGAACCACGCCCAGATATGAAAATTAAAGTTGCCACCTTTACAGTACCCAAAAAGTCCTATAATATATTACAATGACAATATAACATTCCTTTCTGTATATTAACGTTTGTCAAGCCCTTGTGCGATAATGTGTTGCAGGCCTCATCGCTGTGTGGTTCTGGTTGCAACACATCACATTCAGGCTTGCCAAACAATAATACAAGGAAAAGAATGTTTTATCCTCTTATTGCATATTTGTAAGTTTATTCTTTAAATGACATTTAGATCTATGCATCAGGAATAAAGCTATAATTTTTAGCTTTTATCAACATAAATCCTACGTGTAAGAAAGCATCAAAGTATCAAGACATGCTATAGCCATGCTTTAATGAGAATCATAATGTCATGTGCTGGGTAACATATGCTAAGTCAAAATCTTTTTTGTCATTTTCTACGCCCATTCGTCAGTGCTTAATCAATAATAGCTATGTCTCCGCCCAGTGATATAAATAGGGCGTAGACAAACAAAAAATTGGTTAACGAGGGGAGACAACACTTATTATAGTCTTTATTTTTTCAGGATTTTTCAGAAAAGTCACCAAAACAAAAATACGAGCACGGTGACACATATTTTTTATTCAATCATAAGATTCTTCATGAAAATATCTTTGTAAAAATATGTTTTTTGTTGTTCCAGTTACATTCTCTGATATGTTTATTTTGAATATTGATGTTTTTTTTTGGCATTTATTCGTTTGACTTAATTAGGATTTTGCTTAATAAATGGTGTAAATACATGTTATTTCACTATTTTTTGTTTTTATTTATATCTCTGGTGTGAGTAGTATTTGTTCTGAAAAAAACTGTATTGCGTTTCTTGTTAATTTGTTAACAAAATCTGTGTTTGTTTATTTCAAAAACCTGCGATTTTGCAGTTTTTGACATCAAATAACTTTTTAAAAAGAACGGTGAGGTATTGTTTTTTTTGTCTTAGATTATAAGTATAAGTCTATATTATAATATATTAAAAGATAAAACACTTTTGGACATATGCCGGTGAGTCCGCTACTACCTTAAGTGTATGTGATTTACTGGTAACTTTTCACTGACGTTTAGTATATATTGACTATGTAGTAATAGTAAGCAGTTTCCTACATAAATCCTCTTATTCAAGCCCTGCAGTTTAAACAGGTAACTTGTCGAGCTTTACTAGAGGACTTTGAAAACGCATCACCATATTTTTTGCTTTTCTTACAAACAATATATGCGATTGAAAATTACTCGCAGGTTTTAATGTGCACCTCAGAATTGGTATGAATCAGTCGTTAATTTGACTGCACTATCACGCGACGCTGCTGCTGACGTCACATGGGTAAATACAGCTTTCAGCACCTTTCTGCAGTCAGTTGAAGCTTTTTTATTATTTTTGTGTTAAAACTGTGGCGTGCATGATACCATATCAGCAACAGAGTTTATAGACTTATTCTAATTTACAGTAATTGATAACTTCAATTTTTCGAAAATAAACGTCAATTTGAACATCACTTTACAGCTCTTTTTTTAAACATCTCCATTAGCTACCTTGATGCATGTTTCTGTTACTAATATTGAGTATATACACTGAAAATCATGTTGGGAAGACGTTTTAATGTAAATAATGGCAGAAAATATGCTGTCATGTGATCGAGAACGTCTTAAAAATTACGTTAACGTCACTTGCACGTGATACAAGTGTAACTTATGCATAATCTGTCACTTGTTATGCCATAACCGAACGTAAAAAATATCGAAACTTTGAAAGGCCAAAGATGCTGAATTTTATTACTAGACTATAGTTATCAGGGTGGGTGGGGTATGTTGGTATCTTAAAAGGCGTGTAAATTTGAGCATACCTAACTGTCAATTCTTTTCGAGTCGTTTAATGATGAATGTGCAATCGTGAAAGAAGCCCAAGATACAAATCTGTTGAGTCAGGAATCAAAACTAACGCGTGTTAACTTGCAGCTGAATTGGTGCCCTTCAAGATCGACCACCTCTGTCTTAAACGGATACTTCTTCAAAACTTAAAGTAAACTTACAACCATAAATTTTCTAGGACACACTACAAGCTGGTCAGCCTATGATATGCAATAACAATGATCTCGCTGACATTCTCAGGGTTTGTGAAATAAAGGACTTAATCTGGGTTATGCGTTTTCAAAGTCCTATGATATGCAATTAATCTGTTTTTCACTGCTTTTTCAATTGAAAAGTAGGAAGTAGGAAACCTCAAACATGTATAGAGAACTTTTAGAAATGCAGATGCATTGTAAAAAGCTATAAATTTAGTATGTTTGTTCGATAGGAAGAGAGTTTATTCGGGTACGCTTGGGTAGGCACAAATCTGATAAACTTACACAAATTGTATCCTTAGTTTAACTCTTGATGCGGTTTTATAGATGACAAAATTTGTTTTTCTTTATTTAGAAAATAAAAATATATGCTAAGGGCAGGCCATAATCAAATATTTACCAGATTGGCTCTCTTTAGCGTCGGGACTCGTATTTTTTACATGTAATAGCATAGAAGTTATATCTAAATGATACCATATTGCATACATGTACTTTTTGTCCTGTGATATTGTTGTGAACATGTCAGTAGAGAAATAATTAGAAAAAAAGATATGCAATAACAATTTTCTCGCTGACATTCTCAGGGTTTGTGAAATAAAGGATTAAATCTGGGTGATGCGTTTTCAAAGCCCTTAAGTATATATATATAGCTAAAGAGAACTTTCAACGATCTTCAGAAACCATGGACTCCTGAGCTAACATATTTGGTGCATGTTATTAACAATGTATAATTGTCTCTTATAAAGTTCATGCCACCAGTTACCTCGGGTCTGATTGGCCACGCCGAAGGGTGGTAAGCTCACATTGACTTACAATGGATTAGACAAATAATTTTCTTTAAATCAAGAGTTCCTCAACTTAATTATTTAGTATACAGCAACTTTTTGTGGTCCACTTCATTAATCCTGTCAATCAAGCTCTTTAGTTCTAAACCTGCTACACCGCAAATGGTCATTGTAGAGCTATACAGCTATAAACTACATATGTCTTCATCTCTGAGTCCATTAGGCCCATAGCTTGAATATTTTATATTTAGCAAGTTTAAGTTGTTTCCTATATATGTCCTGCCAATACTTTGCCCTGAATTCCAAATTGACTATGATATGACGTGGGGTCATTAGCTCCTATGGAATATAATAAAACACATTGAAAAATCTACTTCTCTGAAACTGTTGAAAGAACATTTAGACTTTTCGCTTACTGTAAAGGCGGCGCCTCATGAATGCGTAATTAAGACTAGTCAACCTTAGGCATAGGTAAAAACTGAAAAGGAGGCGTGGTTTTATTCAAAAGTAACTGTATCATCTTGTGCCACAACCTCAGTCATTATTTAGTCCTTAAAACGCCAGCAAAATAACTGCATCTGAAAATATCTATTTAACATAAGCAGGGAGGCAAACATTGTGCACCCAGATCAGACTGCTCCTAAAAGGAGCAGTCTGATCAGGGTTCACACTGTTTATCTATGAAACTTCAAATAGTTTAGTGGACGACAAAAAAACATACAATTTGTGATTATGCGCTTAAAGTGTTAATAAATGTGTGAGGTCAGTGTGTATTGTGGATTTAAAGATAGATGAGAATTGCTGTAAACAAACATTGTCGAGTTTACCTTGATTTTGGGCATGCAGGTAGTCTCGGTTTACAGTTATATTGAACCTACCACAGATTATTGCATATGCGCGTTTTAGTGAATAGTCATGCTTTACCTGTTCATGAGAAAAATGGAATTGCCTCATTACTATGCATCTTTGAAAGTACAATATACGGTAATGCACGCACGTTTGCGCGGCTCAAAAAGCTTATTAACTCTTTACCAAATTATAAATAAAACCTGATTTCCCTTCCTTAGCAGATTAAATAGCCGAACCACACCCAGATATGAATATTAAAGTTGCCGCCTTTACAGTAAGCGAAAAGTCAAGTACTTTGAATACTTAGTTAGATTAAGTGGTTCCTTTAAAGTCCTGACAATCAAGAACCAGGAGACAAAACTGGCCACATTAATTGTATATATTGGTCATTTGTAACTGTACAGCAATAGCTTAATAAACTTCATCTACAAACCCATGAAGTTCATATGGTAGAGCAAAAACTAGCGAAAATTGACCAATAACCCCTCCCCATCAGTAAAATGGAAAATGATTGTATGAATGAAGTGACAAGATGTTGAAGTTATTTGGATCGCCGGAATTACTTTTGCAAAGATGGGCAGTGGTGTTAAAATTTGGCAAAAACTTCATTTTTAGAAGTGAAATTGCGAATTTCTGAAATCCATTTGCAGCAACAGATACATGACACCAGAAAAGAATGATTGAAAAATGATTATTGAGTCTTATATAAGTCATCTATGATTTTATTATGGTGTCAAAACCGGAATTTTAATGTCTTGATTTTTGGGTGAAAATCGGTGGTTTTTATAAATTTTAACACGATTTTTTGTAATCTGGCTTTTAAAGTTTTAAAATTTAGAGTTGTTCTTTAACATGTATCAAACCTGATGCTGAATTAGTCAACTTACATATATCTCTTTCGTGTATACTTAAAAAACCCACCAAAATATTTTCGTTTTGACCTCAAAATCTGGCATTTTGATAATCAGGTATATTTTGTGAAATGTATGTATTACTATTACTTGTATATCTGGACATTGCCATATTTAGAAAATGACGCACATATAGTAAACATTTCAAATGGAAACAGCATTTATCGTGTACTATGATATCATATCAAGTAATGACATAATAAAAAAAGGACCAAGTGACCCTGGATCGCTCACCTGAGTTTTGTTTTAAACATCTTATCTATAGGTATCTAATGGAAACTGGCCACGCTCTTGATGACCTGCCTTGTGGTCCATGTTCGGTCCCATAGTCATAATTGGAACACATTTAAATGTTGTCTACCAGCTAATGCTACATACCAAATATCAGGGCTCTAGGCCTGGTGGTTTCAGACACAAATATTTTTATGTTTTCACCATATGTAAGTCAATGTAAGAAAGAATTTATGACCAGCAAATTTCACACTCACAAACTGCATACAAACCCACGGCACGGAGAAGAATAGTCAAAGAACAATAACAGCCTCATAAACTCTGTGACCTCCAGCACGATGCCATTTTGACCACAGAACCATAATTTAAACAAACTTGGTAGAGTACCACTTGGTGATGCTACATATTAAATATCAAGCCTTTTAGTATCTGACAAGCATGTGTTTTAATATGTTCTCTATATAAGCTAAATATAAAACCTTGATCCCCGAGGTGGCCTCATTTTCGGCCACAGGTCCATAATTTTCAACAAACTTAGTAAGTTTACTATATGATGCTACATACCAAATATAGACTCTAGGTTATGTGGTTTCAGACTAAACTATTTTAAGTGTTTCATATATAAGCCTATTAAAACATGTGTTCCCAGGGTGGGGCCAGTTGTGGCACAAGGATCATTATGTGAACAAACTTAGTAGAGGTATACTAGGTGATGCTACATAACAAATACCAATGTTATATGCCTTGTGGTGTCAGACAAGAAGATTTTCCCAATAGATTCCTATAGTGAATGTGTGAGCTCGCAGGCGGGTCCACTTAATAGTCTCTGTGCCCAAAATTAAATTAAATGGGTAGAGGCGTACTAGGTGATGTTGCATACCAAATATCAAGGTACTAGGCATTGTCGTTTCAGACAAGAAGATTTGGTTTGTTTTCCCAATATAAAAGTACAGCAGAGGGCAAAAACCAGAAATCGATACAATCAAGTACCACAACTGACCCGAGACACCATATGGGAAAGTGACAAAATACAAGAAAACACCACATACAAGAGAGCCAAGAGATCAGCTCTTTCCCAGCAGGTGATCACATACCTATGAAAAATATGCCACCTCCAGGAATGTGCCATTTAAACCACAAGGCTATAATTTGAACAAACTTGGTGGAGGTCTACTAGGTTATGTTACATACCAAATATTAAGACTCTAGGCATTGTGGTTTCAAAAAGGAAGATTTTCATTTTGAAAATCTATTTTAGCCCATGTGACCTAGATATGCAATTGACTAAACTATTTGAACAATTATTTAAAAGGGTCATATAAGAATCATTCCTGCAAAGTTTAGTTAAAATCTAGCTAGTAATTTAGGAGGAGATTGTGCCATCATAAAACCATAGACAGCCAGTGTCCCAAACATGGTCATTTATACATCTCTTCCCAAACAGAATGCATTACATGCAGTATATGCAGAGTTTTAAAGTCTATATTTTGGTTTATGAGTGGTCATCAGCAGATTAACTAGTAAGGGAAAGATTATTTCATGTCTAAGTGTATTTCAATATCTCACCGGACTAAGGGGGCTCCAAGAGGGGACTTACCGCCTATATAGGTTCACTAAGATTAATATAAATGTTTTATCAGAAAATAGCTAAACCCTTTAAGGACCTCTTTATTACCACATGCAGGGAATTCATAATCCATTATTGGATCTGCCTCGCATAGAACCTAGGAGAGTCATAAACACATTTATGATTAGTACCACGTTGAGGGTTTAAAATGTAGATTTTAAGCAGTTTGACCTTGAACTTTGATACAAAGGTCATATCAGTAGCTATTATTGACAAAAGAACACCTTAGACAATCAGTGTGCAAAATATGAACCATCTACAACAAAACATGTTAGAGATATTGCTTTACAATCAATACAACAGGCATCAAATTATTTTGAAAATTAATGCTCAATTGTCATATTGGCAATTATTCTACAAAATATGAAGCATCTCTGTCAAAAACATGCCACTGTAAGACAAATTCTAATTAACCTTTGACTCCAGGGCCATATCGGTGATATGTAACGTACTTTGTAATCACACACCAAAAGCAATAATTGTGCTAAGTATGAACACCATTGGTTAAAAAATGAAGGAGGAGTTCGCATAACAAGCCATAAACTGATTGTAAGTATATGTGATCTTGTCTTTTGACAACAATGGCAAAGCGGTGATAAGAAACCTATGTTGTAATCTACACCTCATAGACATCATTGTGCCATATATGAACACCCTCGAGAGGAGTTCATGTTATGAGTCGTATTACAGAGTTTGTCTTAATTTGACCTTGACCTTTAACTCCAAGATTAAATTGATTATTTGAAATACACACCAAATATGAACATCGAGGCACAAAGTTAAATGGCAAGTTCTTGTTATAACACTTACATAGTTACTCTTGAAAACAGATTTAAGAGGACAAGTGGCGATGCACAAACTCCATGCTGCTACTAATACCCAAAGGCAAAACCAATATTTTTAATTAGCTGGCGGATAAAGACCATACTTGATTTGGAATGTGTTCAAATCGTACGCACTGATAATATGTGTAAAATCAAGACAATAGATTAAAATAAATGAAATCATGGTACTAAATAATGATGTCAAAAAAGATAAATCAAGTACTTTCATTCTGCATATATATATATATATATATATATATATATATATATATATATATATGGGCCAGGATATGAGGAAAGGTACCCCATGGTCGCGATAATCAAAATCAGGCTAATGTTTTATCTGCAAAGTATTACATGTTTAGAGCATTTCCTGAAAAATTGAAGTGTTTATCTTCGAAACTGATAATTATATAGATGTAAGAAACAACATTTGTAATCAGGTTTGGAATGTGACGTCAATAATGGCCTTAACGGTATGATGACGTCAGAGTGTTGGTCTATCTTTGTTGATTACTGCATGCTCAGCATAAGAGTCTAGCAAATATAAAGTTCTCTCATATCTTATACATGTGATAAGGAAAATGCAGATGAAGTTACACGAATTCATATCTTCTAGATCGTACTATAGACATTCAAAATGACCCACTTGTAGGTGTTGTGATCTGAGTGTTCACATGGCAACAACCCTTATAGAAAACTTAAAAAAGTATAATCAGAAACTTTTATTATTTTGATGGTATCAAAGTTTAAAAAGCATTTTCATGGAAATATAAAGGTGTGTAATTTTATGTTATTTTAAGTATTTTACAAATGTCTCTTACGTAATAACTAATTGGATTCCTTAAGGTCCCTTTTGTCAGATCCGCGTTTTTATGTATTACATTAGAATACGCCTAACTTTGTTAATGCATAGCTTATATGGTTAAATTTGCACCCCTAATACTTTAAAATTTTGAAATTATTTGCATTTTTGCATTTCTTTTCATCCAGCTAACTTTTGCTTATTTTAAATGCTAAATGAGGGTGCCCTTCTTCGAAGCCTAATAAAGAGTCACTGCCCCTGTTTTGAAAAGTAATTCCAGTGGCTCCATAATGTACAGTTATAAAACTTTCCATTGGTATATCACAATCCTATTTAACAAGTAGGGAGAGGTTCCACTTCAACTGAGCTAATTATAATTTGCCAGATTTTTCCTCGATCAATAGGTTATTTAGAGAAAACATTAAAAATATTCTTGCCAGAACACAAAATGCCCAAAGTTTTGATATTTGGTATGAAACATCACCTTGTGGTACTCTACCGAGTTTGCTCAAATTGTGGTTACGTGGTCAAAATGGCCTCATCCTGGATGTCACAAAGTGTACATTGACTTATAAATTGAAACATACAAAATCTCCTGGTTTGAAACCAATAGGTCTAGATCCCTGATATCACCCAGTGGATGGACCATATTTAAATTTGCTCCAAATAGAGCTCTGGGGACATATATGGCTCCAACAAGGTTTCACCATTTATGGTCAGTTTGTGATAGATACATATAGATTAAAGGTTTTAAACATAAACTCAGGTGAGCGATCCAGGGTCACTTGGTCCTCTTTTAGTGTGTGTCAATACTTGAAATGATATCACAGAACATAATAAATGCTGTTTCCATTTGAAATGTTAACTATATGTACGTCATTTTCATAATATGACAATACCCTGATATCTATGGAACAGCAAAACATGCATTTTCCAAAATACACCTGTATATAAAAAAGGCCGTTTTCGAGGCAAAACAAGAAAATATTTTGGCAGGTTTCATAAGTAAACACGACAGGATATATGTAAGTTGAATAAGGCAGCATCAAATTTAAAACAAGATAAATAAAAACTATAAATTTTAAAAACTTTACCTGTCAGATTACAAGAAATTGGATTATTTTTTATAAAAATACTGGTTTTCACCCAAAAATAAAGACATTTCATTTCTGACTTTGACTTCATAATAAAGTCAGGTCAGGATTGTATAAAACTCAATGATCATTTTTCAGTCTTTATTTGTCGCTGTCGTGTATCTGTTGCTGCAAATGGATTACAGAAATTCGCAATTTCACTTCTAAAAATGAAGTTTTTGCCAAATTTTAACACTATTGCCCCTCTTTGAAAAAGTAATTCCTGCGATCCAAGAAACTTCAACATCTTGCCATATCATTCATGCAATCGTTTTCCATTTTACAGATGGGGAGGGGTTCCGCCTTAAATAAGCGACTTTTTGCCAGTTTTTTGCTCTACCAATAGCTTACATATTTAGTATGTAGTACATGTAATGCTTACTCGTTACATACATAAACGCTACCAAAACGTATCTTCTATAAAACTACGAGAATCAGACTGATAACATAATAATATATCGCAACATGAGCAAAACTTACAACGTGGCTGGGCGTCATGAACAGACTCATATGGGCCTCGTCGCGAGAAAACCTGTCTTCGGGGTGTCCGAAAGAGCGAGTTTCAGTCCAGTCTCCTCAGCTACAGAGACTAGCTAGAAATTAAAAAAAAAATACCTGTAGCAAGTTAACATATGATACTTTCAAAAAAGCGAACAGCAAAGGCGCTGATCAGACTGCGCGGATGCGCAGGCTGGTCCGAGCCTGTGTTGTTCGCAAACCCCCGAAGACAGGTTTTCTCGCGTCAAGGCCCATATCAGCCTTGACATCAGCAAAGTCTTTCCAGATTCTACGCTGTCCGCGTGTATAAACACATGTGTCGTTTGTTACCGACTGAGTACTGGTGCCCAGGGTGATCTGAGCCAGCCAAAAGGACACGCTCATTGTCTTGGTTTTGTCATGTTACATGTGTGGCGTATATTTTGAACGTAGTTTAAGTGGTCTTCCACGTAAATGATGCAAATCATTTTCATAGGATTTAAAGTGGCTATGTGGAGAGGGGATCTTTTAGTTAATTTAGAGCTATGTAGCAGAAAACGAGAGAGTCTAGATGACCAGGACATACGCGGATCCAGAAAGTTTTGTCAGAGAGGGACCCACTTTGGCATTTTAACTAATTAGGGGAGAGAGGATCGAAATACCAATAAAAGCGGGACACCATCGGCATGTAAATGGCGTTTCGCTGGGTGGTCGATGAAAGCCCTTCATTGAATGCTGGCTAAGTATCTTTGTGATTTTTTTCAGGATATCCGGCCCACTATTACTTGAAAACAATATAGCTTTGTGATTTTTTAGGGGTGGGGGTATTGACCCCATGTCCCCCTCTTGATCTGCGCATGCTGAAAATAACACAGCCACAGAAATCAAAATCAGATCTTCAGAATAGCCAACATCCCACTGGGGACGACGTTATATCTCAGAAACCCTCCAAACCATATATATTCTTGGTTTTATGGTGAGACATATCCAATGTTACTAAAACAGTAAGTGAGTATGATCAGGAAATACCACAATCACAAACTGCAGACAAACCTGTGGCATCATGAGGAAGAGCCACACAACAGTCACGAGACACCAGGCCCTGAGTTTATAAAACTTTTTTTCATTCTCAACTCAGCTGAGCACCAAATTTATCCTGCTCATAAATGTTAAAATGCCAACAATTGTTGGCATTTTAACATTTATTAGCATGATAAATACAACATCTGGCATACTTTAAAGCAAGAAACTTCTTCATTTATCGGTATTTTAGTTTTTATGAGCAGTTGACATTTCGTGCTCAGTTGAATTAAGCATGAAAAAAATTTTATAACCTCGGGGCCTGGAATACAAACAAAGCAAAGCAACCAGCCAGGGAACATCGTCAAACATATCTACTCCATAAAAGGCATAACAACCACATACCAATGTTATAGATACCAGCGATTTATTGTGCTGCACCACATGTAAAATTTCAATTTAGTTGTGGTATGGTGTAGTTTATAGTGTCACATCTAGTTTTGCATTTATTTTGCTGAGGAAGATAGAGCTGATTGCTTGTGTTTTTGTCGTGTGTCTGTCAGTGTTCTTACACTGTTTCTTCCTACGATACTGTATGGTTAGGTTTGTGTTATGTGATTCTTTTCTAATTGATCATACTCACTTGTGTTTTGTTTCAAAGGTTCTACTCCACAGTTTATTTAATTACTGAGATAAAGCTGACAATAATGAAAAAGCGTCTCTGGTAAGGTTACATCTCTTTAATAATTATACATATCAGCCGTGACATGTGATTTCCAACAATGTGGCATTTTTGACAAGTGTAAACTCTGACGAGCCTGTGCAGCCTCATTTTAAGCTGAGAAACTCCAAATGCTGTTCAGTAAGTACCTTAACAGTCATCAAATACTCAAGCGACTTGTAAAGGCTCTGATCAGACTGCGCGTATGCGCAGGCTGATCTGAGGTTTTGCTGGTCGCACATATCACATTGTTGAAAATCACATGCCACGGCTTATATGTAATATTTGTGTGGTCTCAGGAGTTATCTTACAGTGTCATTAGTAACCCAATATCATTGGATATAATATAACAATTAATAATTTGACTTCTTATTTGATAAAAAGGGTCGTCGCGAGAAAATCTGTCTTTGATATCAGTGACACTGTCAAGCTCCAACTAGCCTACTCAGCTACAGCGACTAGCTAGTATCATGAAATATTGCAAGAAGCAAGCTCAACTATTACACGTGCAGTAAGCGAGAATCAATCGCGCTGACCAAACTGCGTGGATGTGTAAGCTGGTCTGTTAATTTGCATGCAACAGTCAGGCTTTCTTGCGTTGAGGCCCAAATTATAATAATGTTAAGTGATGATGCTTTGAATAATAACGAACCAATCTCCTGAGTGTACTTGCACAGTAAAACCTGTGAAAAAGGTCACCCAAAAAACCTGTATTAAACGGCCACTCAAAAAAATGTGTAAAACGGCCACTAGAAATAGACGAAACAAAGTTCTTAATGATAAATGGTAGCTTAATGAAGGTCAAAAGTATTGCAAAATGCTGCAATACTTTTCACCTGCATTATGCGATAATTTGGTCTTAAAACCAATTTTTGGTCTTTTGGAGAGTGGCCGTTTTATACAGGTTTTACTGTAAATTTGTTGCTTGTACCCATTGTAATAATGAATGCTTCCATCTGGTTTGATAAAATGAAGCTGGAACGGTTTATTGTATGTATCAAGGAGTCATAGGGTACAATTTACAAGTGAAGATGTACTGTTAAATCAGTTTCCTAAAGATTTTTATACACATGACGTATAATGGCATGGCGCTGTTCGTCCATCCGCGCAGCAACCTGGTACAGAGTGGTGTTATGCAATCTGTATGGCTGTGTTAATAGTACTGCAGATCTCAAGGCTGTCAGAGGGGTCTACTGGTCAGATCTTTGCAACATCTAGTGTTATATACCAAATGAAAATGTTGGGTCTCTAGTTTTTAAAAGTAGTTGATGACACATCTGATTCTGAGTACTAACCGAGTTATCTCCCCTTGAATTACCCCACCCATTTTGATCATATTATAAGAGGTTATGATCATTAGCTTGTTAAATAATTGAGTTGAAGCATCCAGGAAGAAAAATATACCCATCATTACTCAAAACGGTACTTGAAAAAGTAGAAAAGTTAAGTTTTGATCAGAGAAATGGGCTTTTGAACTGTTTTGTTGTTCTTTTAAAGTTAAATTATTTGCTAAAACTCCATTGAATAAAAATATATTTGAAACTTTCAATTTAAGAATCTGCCCATTAGTGTTATGTCCTTAGATATGACTAAAAATTTAAAGAACACTTATTTATCTATCTTATCAGGGTTTCTAGATTCCAATTTCTGTATACGGAATGCTCTGGGAGCAATAACATCTATGTTAATACCCCATCCACCTATTACTACTGCAGATCTCATGGCTATTTGAGGGTGACCTTGGTCATATTTTGCCAACATCTGGTGTCATGTACATGTACATATACCAAGCAATAATGTAGTGTCTCTAGTAAATAGAAATAGATGATGACACCGCTGATTCTGAGTACTAACCAAGTTATCTCACCTTGAATTACCCCACCCATTTTGATCATATTATAAGAGGTTATGATCATTAGTTTGTTAAATAATTGAGATGAAACATCCAGTAAGAAAAAAAAAATGCCCATCATTGCTCATAACGGTACTTGAAAAAATAGAAAAGTTAAGTCTTAGTCAGAGAAATGGGCTTTCAAACATTTTTGTTCGTCTTTAAAAGTAAATTTGAGTTCAAAACTCCTCTGAATAAAGATATATTTGAAACTTTCAATTTAAGAATCTGCCCAAAAGTGTTTTGTCCTTAGAAATGACTAAGAATTTAAAAAACACTTCTTTATCTATGTTATCAGGGTTTCTAAATTCCAATTTCTGTATACGGATATGCTTTGGGGACAATACTAAGCATGTAAATACCCCACCCACCTATTACTACTGCAGATCTCAGGGCTGTTTGAGGGTGAACTTGGTCAAATTTTGCTAACATCTAGTGTCATAATCATGTACATGTACCAAACAAAAATGTAGAGTCTCTAGTAAATAGAAGCAGTTGATGACACCGCTGATTTTGAGTACTGACCGAGTTAAGTCCCCTTGATATACCCCCACCCATTTTGATCATATTATGAGAGATTATGGGTGTCAGTTTTGGAATATAATCAAAATCATGCATTCAGGAAATAAATATAGCCAACACTATTCATGACAGTACTTAAAGAAGTAAATAAATTAAGTTTTAGTCAGAGAAAAAGGGTTTGAGGTTGGCGCCGTTAAACCGGTTTAAGCCCTCCAGTAAAATATTTTACTGACCGTTCCAAGGCGGTACTTCTTTTGTGGATCTTTTATGTTTTTGTTCTGTCTTGTGTTTGCTATGTTTTGTGCGCGTCTGTTTATATGTGCTTTGTGGTCACCTGCTGGGAAAGGGCTGACCTCTTGGCTCTTGTTTGTGGTGTCTTCTGTGAGTTTGTCACTTTCCCATTGGTATCCTGGGTCAGGTGTGGTACTTGATTGCATCGATTCCTGATCTTTGCACCATTACTTACTTTGGAACTATTTTCTTCATATATTATAGTTTTATCCTATTTCAAAACAAAGCTGCTTTGAATAAACATATATTTGAAACTTTCAACAACAGAAACTGTCCGCTAGATTTATGTCTTTAAAAATGAATAATAATTTAAAGATCAGTGCCTCAGTTATGTCAACAGGGTTTCTAGATTCTAATTTCTACAAATAGAATGCTCTGGGGCAACTGCTAGCATGTAAATACCCTACCCACCTATAAGATGCGTTGAAAACGCTAACATTGATAAAAGTCTTATAATACTTAATCACTCAAATTTTTTTATAGCCTAAATTCGAAGAGAATAATTTCTGACAGTGTAACTATATTGCAAGTGCATTTACACGATCTTTCTTAAGATTGTCAAGCACACCCAAGAAAATCATTTTAGGTCACTAGTGGCACCATTAACCATAACTCTTGCAAGGCTAAACACAATTTACCTTATAACTTGAATATATGTTACCATTTATACCTGAAACTTACTGGGGCTAATATACTTAGTACGCCAAACACAATTATAATGCATTAAAATATCTAGATATTCTAGGAAGAGTTACTGCCCTTGATTATTTTTACCATTGTTTTGTATGGAAAAATGCAGTAAAATAATAATAGCTCAATAAGTTAAATTTGAAAACTTATTTTCTAAATAGGATTGAATCTATCCTGAACCAATACTATGCCAAACTGCAGATCAAAAGGGGTACGTGCATTTAGAGGCTATTTTGGCCCCCCTATGAGGTCAAAAAATAAAATTTACTCTTCACAAGTTTCTTCATATTAGTTTATTAGAACAATAGCCAAAGTGTAAAGTTCTCGTATTGATTCGACTTTTACGGTTGTTATGGTAACAAAAGTGGCCGCCAAAATAGGCTGAAAATAGGGAAATGACCATTTTGGAGCAAATTTGAGACATGTAACAGAGGAAGTAATATAGAGCACAAGCAAATACCCCCAAAAAAATTTTTAACAGATGATGAGAATTATCACGGCACATAATATATTAAAAGTTTTTTTGGTAATTGCTTGTGCTGATATCTTATTCTTAAAAAATCGGTCTCCAAAACCCTCAAATTTGGCCTAAAATAGCAATTTCTCTATTTTAAGCCTATTTTTTTTAGCCATTTTGGTTACCATAGCAACCGGTAAAAGGAAAATAAGGGCCAGAATTTTACACTTGGGCTATTCTTCTAACAAAACACTAGGATGAAATTGGTGAAAAGCAATTTTCAGTTTTTTGCTCTAGAGGGGGCTAAAAAAAAGCCTAAAAAAATGCATGTACCCCTTTGTTTCTGCTACATATTTCTATTTTTTGAACCACGAGTTGTTGTCCCTTAATTGCAAGACTCACACATAGAAAATGGATCTATAATCGAATTTTCCTCCAATAACTTGCTTACTGAGGATCTGATTGCAATAAAATATATACGCAACATTTGGTTTTACACATCTTTACAGCATCTTTTGTATTGCTTTAGCGATATAAAATACTGCATGGAACATGCATTATTGCCCTTGTTTTTGCGTCGTTTTAAGATTAAAAATCAATATAATAGACCTTATAAATAAGTGAACCAATGGTCCCAAAATATTGGTGAAATATTGAAATTTCCTTCATTTTATATAATTTGTCTTCCTGTATCACCCAACATAAATGTGTATCTGCATTTTATTCTTTCATCAAATCAGAGTAAATGATCATTGACAAAGTGGGTGAGGTACGAATATACTGACAATTTTAATGGCTTTATATTTCATCAGAAATGATGACTATTCTTAATATAAACAGTATGTAGCTTTTAAGTTTTCTATATACAGATATTATGTATCATTTTCCTGCTTTGCTTAGATTTTCGTCTATGCTTTGGAAAACTCTAATGCTTTTTTTTTGTATCTTGTTAGTTTTAGGTACCCTAACACTTTAGATAAACCAAATTAATTTGCTAAACATCCTTTTCAGGACGACCCTGCAAGACATACTGTAACATACAGATTATTTCATTAACCTCAAATGATAACCTTAATAACTCGTCAAAAGTCCGCTCTATAAATTAACAATGAGCTGTTTTTAGTCTTTCTTACTCAGAAATAAATGTACTTTAATTTCATACCACTTTCAATTACCTTATTGCAATTGAAGTTATTAATTATTCATATTTTTCGAAGAACATGTTTCTAAAATACACCAAATAAACAGGGCCTGCAAATGGTTGACATTTTTTCTATCAGATGTATATTATAACACACCAAGATGTAGACAAAATATTGTATGTGTTGAATCTGAAGTCATTGGTAGTGATGACAGTACAATCAAAATTATAATGAACATGTCCAGTTCTCAGAAAATTTGGCATATACAGTATGTATGATGTTTCTCTAATGGCAACGTTTATATAATGGAAACCTCACAGTACTTTGATGCTATTCGCGTTTGTATTCCAAAAAGGTGACAACAATAAAGCATAATAAAAGAGAACCACTGGACGATACTACATTGTTCTAGAACTTAAGTGGTTCCAGAGAAGATATTTTATGTTTTAACTATACAAGCCAATGTAAAACATGTGATCCCCCTGAGTGGAGCCATTTTTGAATAAACTTGGCAGCTCCAGGCCTTGTGGGTCAAACAAGAAGGGTTTTGGTTTTATTTAAATAAACCTATATAGCCTTCATTGCTTGTTTTTGTCTGCTCGGCCATTTTTTGAATAGACTCAGTGGAGGTCTACTTTGTTATGCTACATACTAAATATAATGGCTTTGGGCCATGTGGTTTCAGACAATATTTTTATTATATTTGCTGTAAAAACTATATAAAACCAAGGGCCATAATTTGAACAAAATTGGTAAAGTAGCACTAGGTGACGCTACAACTCTGTGAATATTGTTGTGCTTTCCCTATTAAAGCCTATGTAAATCACGTGGCCCCCAGGATGGGTCCATTTTGGCAACATGGGCATAATTTTAACAAACCTGGTGGAGGGGTCTACTAGATGATACAAATACCAATTATCAAGACTTTATGCCAAGTGGTTCCAGCCAAGAAGATTTGTTATGTGTACCCTATATAAACCTATGGAAAACATGTGAATCTGGAGCGGGCCACAATTGGCCCTAGGACCATACTTTTAACAAAATTAGTAGAGGTCTACTAGATGATGTTACATATTTAATATCAAGGCTCAAATGGTTTCAGACAATGTTTTTTCATGTTTCCCATTTTAAAAAAAAAGCAAATGAGTATGGTCAGGAAATACCACAATCACACTCTGCAGACCAACCCACGGCCTATGTAAAACATGTGAACCCAGAGGCGGGACAATTTGTGGCCCCATGGGCATAATTTGAACAAAAAAGAAAAATATCTACTAGATAATACTACACAAAATATCACGGCTATCAGCCTTGTGGTTTCAGACAAGAAGATTTTTATTGTTTTCGAAAATCTATTTTACCCATGTGATCTAGATATACTATTTCATCAATTATTTGAGAGGGCCATATAAGGACCATTCCTGTCAGCCAAATTTGATTAAATTCAAGCCATTATTTTAGGGTGAGATATCGTTTGAAGCAATTGTTGATAACGCACGACGGACAACAGATATCCAACGATCACAATAGCTCACTTTGAGCTTATGACTCAGGTGGGCTAATAAAATATACTAAATATTGTGATTTTAAATATGTCTATTTGACCTTGACCCTTGACATTTATATAGGTCATAACACAAATTTTAACTCTGACATACAAAGAGTGTAGACTATTACTAATTTTGATGAAACAAAATTGACGAAATATGGCAATTGAACTATTTCAATATAGATAAAGATTTTTATGAAAAGTTTGCATTTTCCTTTTGCATTGAAACTATTTGCAAACAGACACCCGGACAAACACAGCTTTTGGTACATGTATCATTGGTATTGATAATTTATTTTAAAAGTTGTTTTCCAACCAATACTATACAAGTCATAACAGTATTGTAATAACGTGTCCTTGTGAATACATGCAATGCTCTAGACCAACTGTATACAGCATATGCATAATCCTATATAACGTGTGTGTACGGTTCAAGGGCCTTAACTGTGTAAGTACTTATCTTCGACGATGTAATTAACTGGATTCTGAAGTCGTACATACAGACAAATATTTTGGTATACATGACGCTTGATGTTAGCACAATCTTACCAGCAAAGTTCATATGGAGAGGAATTCCGGCCAGTCGTATGTGGTAGTATAAAGCAGTAATCATCTTGACGTGATTCAAACTGAGGCCGTTACGGAATAGCTCACGCCTCGCTTGATTGGGGGTATTTATTCCCCTTTGATGGCAAAGAATATGTGGAATTTAAGTATGTAAGACTAGCACTTATAAGTTAAGCTTCAAACAGACACAAACTATACTTTTACTAATAAACAGATGCATAAAATACGCATTTTTGTGATTTTGGGGGTATGCCTATTTGACCTTGACCTTTGACTTTGAGTAAGGTCACAACTTGATTTGAAGCTTGACCTAAAACAAGTGTATGCTGTTGCTTACCTTGATGAAAAAAAAAGATGAAACTTGCATTTTGAACTAAGTTATGGTTAAAAATTGTGTTTATGAAATATTAGAATTGCCCTTTTACATTGACACTATTTACAAAAAGACACACGGACAAACACACCTTTAGGTATCGTACATGTTGAAACTATATTTCAATGTTATTTTCTAATCCAATACCATATAAATCATAAAAATAGTTCAATTATGTATGCTTATTAGAAATAAATGCAATGCTATCTGCCAACTGTATGCAAAATTCTAATAATCTGTTATAATGGGTATGTACAGTTCAAGGGCCGTAACTCTCTTAGTACTCATCAGCGACGATGTCATCAACCGGATTCTGAAGCTGGACATACAAACAAACATTTTGGTATATGTCACTAGATGTTGCACCGATCTGACCAGAAAAGTCCTTAAGGAGAGGACTTTTGGCCAGTCGTCTGCTGTACTATAAATGAGGTAAGGGTTAGGTTGTGTTTCGGATAGCTTGGTGTTATGGGGTAAAACAGGAGCTTGTTGGGATAACTCCAGAATGCTAAGGCTAATGTAACCGGAATATTAGGTCTTTCCTGTAATTCCGGCCCTCCATCCATTGTTTACAATCTTAAAAATATATTTATGCATTTTATAGAAATGTGTATTAGGCCATGACAATGTGTCCTACACAATAATGATTCATCCTTTTCTAGTTTCTGAGTTATGCCCCTTATTTTTCCAAGCATTATTTTACAGTCATAGCTCAAAAATAGTAAGGGATATCTTCATGCATCTTGATAGTAATGTGCAACATGTACAATATAATGTAATAACTTTTGGGTTAGGCTACTTTGTTACATAGTTATATTCATTTGATTGGTTTAAGACAGTCCATAATCATTTTTGTATGCTCCATAACACTGTGGCTATTCATGATATCTCCATGCAATTTTATAGAGATTATGAATGTAATGGTATATAGACATACATGTAAAAAGTCCTATCCGTTCAAAACTGTTTTCCTGAGCCATATCCGCTCTGGCAAAGGAGCCTATCCGCTTAAAACAAGACATAGGGAAAGAGGGACTCTAAATCTGTTCTAATATAAGAATATTTATGATGCAAGTAACAGAAAATCGAACACAAAGGGACTTTTACGTCTCTAACTAGATGTATTTTAAAACATATGATAAGGCTGATATCAAGTCACGACTACAAAAGTGAACAGAAAATGACTGCACTGTTATAAGCGATTATGTTTGCGTGGGAAAATGAAGAAAACATATAAAACGATTCTGTCAATTTTGCCTGCCTACTTCGAAGCAGAAAATGTTTTATGTTTTTTTTCCATTTACTTAAAACATTTGTTTTGCTTTTAAAATTGATTTACCATAGAAAATAGGATCATTTGTTAAAACAGGATAGCTAAGGAGCCTATAGGTTGAGAGAAAAATGGTCATTTTGTGGCACATGATAATGAGTCATACCCGTGGCACAGGAGCCTATATGTTTTCAACTAAGTGCCATGGGAGCCTATAGGCGATAAAAGTAGGAAATGGCATAGAGAATCCGTAGCCAGTAACCATTAGGCTCATTTGCCAAAGCCAAATAGGATCACTAGCCAGATTATTTTCCTTTCCATACTTTTAGAAGGAATAACGTATAATTCGGTCTGTGAAATGCATATAAGTCACTTTCCACATAAATTCTTTATAAAATACAAAAACAATTGCGAAAACAGCCCAAACTGATCATAAAGTTTGTTTTCTTTGTTGTTTAATTGTCTGTTGACGCCGTCACAATGCAGAGTGTGCTGTGTTATAAAAATTCTGCATTATCGACAAACGTGTTGCTGTTTAATTATTGTTTCATAGCTTCATCATTGTTTTGCCGAATTGCCATTTTTGCAATATGAACATTAGATCCCTTATTTTCTAAAGTCCTTTTCTTACTCAATGGACATATCATGGTGAGGGGAGATACAAAGGGAAATAATGAACAGCCTCTAATCTATATGCTTGAATGAAATAAAATATTTCACAAAAATGGTTCTTCTTTAAAAATCTGAATGCTCCATCTGATTGTTGATGTTCCGTTAAAGGATCTAATGTTCTGTTTGGTATAATAAATTAAATATAACATTCCCTGAGAGGGTGATAGTCGAAATATTATCCCTCAAAATATGATTATCAACCTCTGCTGCGCCTCGGTTGATTATCACATTCCTCAGGATATTTTGACTATCACCCTCTCACGGAATGTAATACTTTATATCACCCCCTTTGCTATGGCAAACACGTGGCAATATTCGCCGTAGCTGTAGCAACGGGTGATTATCTAAAATATCAGTCGTTCGTCTGTGGAAGTTTTGTATGCGAAACTCACGTGAGGTATAATAAATATACATATACAAGGGAGAAGAGCTCCCCAATGTATATTTCATGATTAATACAAAACATAGTATAACCTATTTAGCCTTAACCCAGTTGTTACTTAGGTCAAGTAATAGAGAATACTAGGTGAGTGTCTTTTGATATCAGTTTACCAGGCAAGGCTTTGAGAACGCTTGTTGACATCGCGAGGCTTGCCGAGCGATTCAACATGCGTTCTCAAAGCCGAGCCTGGTAATCTTGATATCAAAAGACGCGAACCTGGTATTCTATTTATCAGTTTACCCATTGTTGAACACTCTTCAAACTAGCGATTATGACGTAATTTTTGATTTTGTGTTGATTCAGCGTCATTAGCGACGTCATTCAAAAAGTGCAATGTAATCATGACCTGATAAAGGTAACATGCCGTGAGATAGGAAACGTTTATTAGGTCATGTTGAAACAATTCAGTTAATATTAGGAGTGACTGATAAGCATTTTTATTGAATTTTGCAATATTATCTGGGAAAAATTTCAATGATTAAAGATTACAGATGTATATGCTGATTAGTCCCCACTCTTGTGCATTCTACTCTGGTTCACATACAGTAGAAACTCACTCAGACCAGTGTATATTCATGTTTTGTTTATTTGATGTGATGCTTTACGTTTACAGCTATGGTGATGTTTGGACGATCAGTTAACCTAACCACACTTTTTTCCTGGACAACCTTGACTTAGTGGTTAACCAGTACTTCGTGCACACATTTTCGCTTGTAATCAACAACAATCCTTCTTGAATCTGCAGAAGAGAGGAGAATGGCTGTAGAAATTATTTCATATTCATTCTCCAGGATAGATGGTACCTGGCTGGGATCAAACTGCAGTCAGACATGTTACCAACTGTACTACTCAAACCTGTGCACATTATCTATGTGCCATTTGATCTGCCTTTATAAGTAGCCTGTAGGGACAAGTTGTGTAATTTCTGACTAGGCAGATTATTTCTGACATTACATAACATGACGCTGACGTCATAGAAACCATACCAACACAATAACAAGTGGGATTGTAGCAAAACAAACGGTTAACGTTAAAAATAAAGTTAATATTTTTTCAATATAGCGATATTTTATTGAAAAATCATAAACCTCATTTATTCTGTTGATAAAACATTTTTGGAAATCAAAATAATGGATTTTGATAGGACTGGACCCGAATGCAACAGTACTTTTTTTCCTTATGCCAGTACGAGGTGATAAAATGGAGCCTTTATATACATAGTACTACGCCTTATATACATCCAAGGCTTGACTTGCAAATTTAGCCAAAATTTTCCGATTGGGACTGAATAATATTTACATTGTTATTGCTTTAGTGTAGAAACTCACAATACATTTTTGGGGGCTTTACAGTTTAAATGCTTTTGGACATTATTTAACAGCTTAACTCAGCAGTTTATGCCCACATACTTGCATCAGCTCTTAATCAGTCTACCAACTTCCGAATAATGTTTATCTTGCTATGTGTTAGCAGGGATATTCCAACACTGTATAGTACAGTCTTTTTATAAAGCATCTCCTTAAAAATAAAATTCAATATAAGATGATTGTGCCGTGGCTGCTAAAATCTTTTATTACCGTTCTTTACAAAGGAATTATAGGTAAATGGCCATTTAGAGTTTTTTTCCTACATTTCTTTGTTGAATTGTCTATTTATAATATGATTCACTTAGAAACTGGTACACTCGTATGGATCCCAGACAAAGAGATACAAAGGGGCTGTAATGTATATTAAATATTGCAAAATGGTAAATACTGAAAACAATATAAAATCGGTTATATTTTCTGAAATAAGTAAACCTCTGAACTCAAACTTTTAATAACTAAAAGTGAAAACTATTGCCCTATGAACTGTCAGTTTAACATATCGTCTGTGTTCAGACAACATGAAAGAATGGCAACGTGATTTTCACCCACACTCTTTTGAAACTGAAAACTGAGTTTTTATATCTTCTAAGTCTACGTCATTTGTCAACAGTTCTCTTTCACTTGTGTTATCTTCCGCATTCTGACGTTGTGTATTATTATTTCTCAATGTAGCAACTCGTTTTTGGGTGTTTATTTTACTGTCAACTCCCAGTTTAGATTGATCATCAGAAGCTGATTTATTTGTTGACTTCACAGTGAAAGTTATACCATCTGCAATTGCATCGTCGTCGTCGACATCTTCTCTAGTAAAAGAGTCCATTCCAATACTAGAGCGAAAACTCTCAGTACTGGTTGAAAACAAGTCCTTAAGTGGTTGAATGGCATCATCAGGAACAGACAGTCCAGATGATACCATGCGGACCAACTGTTTCTGATGCATTACAATGGAATCCAGTTTCCCATACAAACGATCTAGTCTTTCTTTAGTCTCCATAGTTTCCATCTGACGAACGCTTACATGGTTTAACATCTCATACCGGAAACTGGATATGTCTTGCTTGATTTCATCAAAATCGCCTGGAATAAACACATAAATATGTTAAAACTTTAAAAATATTCAATGTTATTAGCACTTCTTAGCAAACGGAAAAGTTTGTAATAATTAATGAAGGGTAAGAATGTATTTAGCGCCAATGCCAGTATTAGGACACACTGTAAATTGGGAAATTTTCGTGAGAATTTAATTTCTGTGAATAGTGTTAAAAGACATAATTGCCACATTTAAAATTCTTGACTAGGACTGTTTAGGCCATTTCGCGAGGGTTCTTTTTTCATGAAAAATAAAACCTTCGCAAAAGTAAGCAAAGTTTCCAAAAAATAAACCCTGGCGAATATGGAAGGGATTTCCCGCCGAAATTCTATGTGTCCAATTTAGTTTTTGTTTTCTAAGTTTGCAATTTAATTTCGTAAAATACGTCATTGTAGCATGTGAATTGCCTAATGATAACAGCTTGGATCAACGGATGTTGCTGAAGAATTAAAAAATAATACAAAGTAAACTGTAAATAGCATCAACAACATAACAAAGTGACACGAAACAAGCATTGAATATTGTCGGTAATACCACGCTTCTTTCTATGCTATATATTTTGACGCCAGAGGGCGCGCTTTCATTTATAATTTATAGAGTATCCCTTTTTCGGAACCCATCAATTAATATCAGAAAACGGTGTCAGGAGACGTTTTGACTGAATGGTTTATCTGAAAATGGAATCTGCTTATTTTTAAATAAATATATTGAAAAATTCAAGCGTTTCAACTTTCGTCCTTTTGTAAAACGTTTGTTATAGGATGCAAGATAGTTTCTTACAAAAACATCTATCTAGAATGCCATAAGTATAACTCATTTAAACCTTAAAAAATGAATATCAACGAAAACATTACAAAGATGACAACGTCTTAAGTTTAAAGGGAAGCAACCTAGTGGAAATACAAATTCGAATTTTGAGAAAAGATTAGTACCAACTTTAGCACAATATTACTTTGCAAGAGATAAGACCAAAGTATTCATGATTCCATGAACCTTCCAAAAATCGAATTCATTTCTCAAATGATTGAACTTTTTTCATCCAGGGGTCACGTGTTTGACCCCAGCCCAGCCCCATACTATTGGGGAGATTGATCATGAAATAAGTTCTCTGGCTATTCTTCCCTCTTCCGCTGAGTCAAGAAGGGTTTTTAGCATATGCACGAAGTACTGGTACTGGTTAACTACTATGTCAAGCTTGCCTAGTAAAAGCGTGTGGTGAACATGTTTTGCGTCTCTAAAAGCTATCTTTTGGGTTAAGACTTACTTTCAACAGTCTGCTCAGATACAGATACTAGCGTATTGACTGGAATTTTGCTTGTTGCAGGCTACGATATAATACTTTCAAATAAGGGAATAACAACGGCGCTGATACGAGGGTTAGACAAAAATAACTGAGCTCTACCTCATTATATCTTAGCCTCATATTGTAGACAAGAAATGTGATTATCTTTTATAAGTATGACATGTCATAGACGTTTTGACCCAAAATAATTACCCCTGTGAAGTTTCTGTTATGGTTGCTAGGCAACTTAAGATCATCAGTCAGAGCGATGCGTTCATGATTTCCGCCACCATGAATATACAGTATGTCTTAAAAAAGCTTGTGGGCTTGATGCTTTTTGAGAAAGACACATTTGACATTTATTTGAATAACATATGTCATATTGTCTTTTCATTACACTTGGTTCGTAAATGTTTAGGTGAACACTGATTGCATGCGTTGCCTAGCAACCAAATAAGTCAAAATTTCACTAATTTTCAAATAAATGAGGATTGTGTTGCCATGGAAACATAATGATTTATTCCAAACAGGGAACTTAATATTTCTGAAGGTTTGTTTGTGTATGCAGTACTGCAAAAGCATTATTAGGCTATTATTTTATGTTTTCTATTAAAATTGTGTTAATATGAATGAGGGTGGGGTAAACTATAGGACTTGAGGCACGTAAAAATTTGCTAAATTCTGAAATCAAACTACCACAGAATCTATAATTTGGGGTCAATTGTTTTCTTTTCTATGGCACTGAGTAGGTACATGTAATAGGTATCAAACGACAGTAAATGTAGCATTACATTGGCCTTATCGTTGCCATGGCAACGCTTAGATATTGATGTATTACAGCGTGAACGCACCCGTTCGACAAGCCATGTTCGGTTGCCTAGCGACCAGTATATAAAGCCTACCAACAGATATAAATTAGGTTTTTGAATAGATGACATATAACAGCAATGAAATATCTTTTAAATATGTGTCCATTTTACTTGAATTAAATGTTATAAGGTAGGGCTCAGTTATTTTTTACTAACCCTCGTATGCTAGAAACAAAATTACAATCTTCTAGCTAGTCTCTGTAGCTGAGCATGCAGGTTTGTGCATGCATCCTCGCGAGAAAACCTGTGTTCTACAGATTGAAATTTCGGTTATGGCAAGCTAACAAATACTTAAAGCTGCATAGTCTGTAACTTTTGATCTTCTAGTTTTAAAAATAATGTTTTCATTTTTCAATAACACAGTAAAAATACTCAAATTCAGGTAAGCATTTTACCATTTTCGTAAATCTTAACAAGTTATCACTATCAAAACAACTGCATCTATGTTAAAATTCAACGGTCTAGAATTATTGGAGGGACGCAAATAATTACCAACAAGAGAAAAATACACCTATTTGATAAGATAATTCACTTTTCCATGCAGTTTTCAGCTGTACTGAACATTTTTATTGTGAAAACATAGCTTAATTCTACTTTTACAAATGATTTAAAAAGAAAAGAAAATTTTTCGAAAAATGTTCATAGTTACAGAGTATGCAGCTTTAAGGAAAAAAGAAAGGCAACAGGTAGAAATATATTTTTTGCATGGTTAAATGACAGTTTGATGAAATCTTTTTTGGAATTGTCTTATTGATTATTTGTAGCATGTGGTGAAATTACAAAACGTCATTTCAACGCTAGAGTTTACGCTACTTGGTGAAAACATATGAAAAAGTAACATGCGATGTGAACTTCAGAATTAAGATCACTAAAAATAGTAAGTGAGTATGATCAGGAAATACCACAATCACAAACTGCAGACAACCCCGTGGCACAGCTGCTCAACCGTTACAAGACACCAGGAAGACAAATTAAGCAAAGCAACCAGCTCTCTCTTCCCTTTCAAGTCTTTTGCATGCTTGGCGTCGACTTGACGATTTGCAAATAAAACACGTCCAATCATATTTGTAATGCAGTCAAATATTGCGTCAAAACCGTCTACTTGAATGCCAAGATACTCAACGACAGAGAATAAGCGATTGACGTCACTTAGAGCCGTCGAGTTTGTGTCGTTGGTGAATATACAGTGTAAAACAAACCTAGAGGCATCAGAACATGCATTCTCAGGAAAAAACTGACTTTTCAGATACCGTCAAAATATGCTAGCAGGGTGTTTATATTGACGTTAGCCAAACCAAGCACGCAATAATGCAAATGAAAACACTTGATTACATGCTGAAAGTAAACACTAAACTTGCTTTAGCTGTAACCAAAATTCTGTCACTGGACCATACTCTCATTGGAAAAGGGCATAAACCTTATGGAAATCATTAAAATGTAGGATAACAGATTTTGATGCCATAATTGACCTTTTTTTGACGTCTGAAGATCTTAAATCATAATTATTGAAGAAACATCCTTATATTGAATAAAAAGTCAAACAGAAAAGAAATTTTACGCATTTAACGCAATATTTAGAGTTGACGTTAATGACGTTAAGGCAACGTGCATGCGTAATTGATAATTATGCTGAACTGTCGTAATTTGACAGTTACATACCACTCCCATGAATTTACATCATTTGCACAAAAACTGACATCACATTGTATGCTAGCAATGAATCAAAGCGTTTGTTGGGTTTCTTTTTTCCTTAAGTATATAAGAGAATATCAAAGGGGCGAATCAGACTGTGGGATGCGTTGGCTGGTCTGCACCTTTGTTGTGTGCGCAACCTGATGACAGGTTTTTCTAGCGTTCAGCTCAGGTAAGTGTTTGGCTAGGTGTTGTTCGCCACACACTTTCATGCTAAGGTTATAATCCTGTAAGATTGTAATGAATTCCATCTAACATTGTAGGTGATATTGCCCAGACATAGAAGCGTGTCAAGCAAAAGTATAGTTCGCAAAACGTATTCAATCTACAGAGCAATGTGTATTTCTCCATTAAACATATTTTAATAATCATAATCCCATTGAAGACATGTGCTGATCCAGAGAGGGCGCCAGGGTGTCCTTACCCCGCCCCCTGAAAAATTACTAAGCTATACGATTCATTAGCAATACTGGTCCGGAACCCCTGGAGAATCACAAAGCATTCAATGTTGGACCATGCTCAACCTGTCAGTGAAAGGCCGCAACGCCATTTAAATGGTGTTTCGCTGACAGGCTGATAATGGCCCACTTGAAATGGTATTGGGATCATCAACTGAAAAAAATTGCCAGAGTTGGAGCCGTTTGACCCCCTTTCTGGATGCGCATGGAGGAGGTACCCACAGTATATTTAGAAGACGACTTGTATGTCATACGTTTGATAAACGCATGTCTGTCTTCAAACAATAAAGCCAAATATTTCAATATGTATTAAAAGGGAACACCTTCGTCACAAAATGCACTTAGCATTTAATTACATCCCGACACCATGATCTTTTTCATGAAATTTGCAACTTAGCACAATAGCGAGGGAAGAAGGCTCAGGCGAGTAAGTGAACATGTGGAATCTCGATAGAGCCTTCTCAGAGGTTGGACGCCGATGGAAGCTCATATATTTGGATTTTAGACAAACTAAATATTGCAGATGGTTCATAACTAAGATGAAGATGGCCATATACTATTTACATGCAATGTTTTTAATTCAAACTATTGTCAATTTCACTGGTGCCCAACTCCGTCACAACGATTTTCGGATTTTCACTGATAGGTCGTTGCGATACAATTCGGAGAACGGAAAGACGTTAGTAATTTATCTAACCATTTTATGATTTATAAAGGTCAAACATGTGCTTTTATTATTTGAAAACTGCCAGATGTATCTGCAACTTCGAGTTTCTAAGTTGTTTATCGTTTCTAACTGAAAATAGCAACACAATCATAATCACTGCATTTGCACAGAATTGTAACGGTTTGGACAGCGCTCAGAGTTTTGGTGTCACGGTCTGTTTAAGACAATGTCACAGCTTGGTTGAGACGGATAAAATGCCAAGTAAATGCATTTTTCACTACATAAGCTTTATATTGCTCGTTAACTCATAGTTTTGATTTTAATAACTCAATATTATGAGTAAATGAATAGTATAGCATAAAAAGCTGTTTCGCATGAAATAACAAAAGTAACGTCCCAATAAGCATAAACTGGTGCATCAAACAAGGCAGGTCACATGCCATTGATGATCTTTTTTGTTATTTTTGGAATTTTTGGAATTTTAATTATCATTCTGGGCCATCACAAAAATAACGTCATCAAAAGTAACGTTCTTAGAGGTGAACATAATTAAGTTTTAGTCTGAAACTTCATCTACTTCAATGCAACACGTTCACTACACCTATAGCAGTGGCTGTTCAGCATGTGAATCTCATGATTTCAAAATTTGAAAACCCTTTTCTAAGAATATATTTGTCATTAAAACATATTATTCATCTTGACTTTTATGATTGGTCAGTATTCAAGCACAATAACAACTTCAACTCAAACCTTTCATTGGTGGGTTGGTACCTAAAGGTTGTCTTTAGCTGAGCCCATTCTGGCTATTGGTTTTCCTTATCTCAAATTGTAAGTGAATTGTGTGTCCTTTTATTTTATTTTTCATATTAGTATGATAATTTGATTTTTTAAATGATGCATTGCAAAAGTTAGGAAGCCTCCATACCAGATAAACGATTTGTTTGTGAAGATTTGAATAGTACAATAGCCGCCCTCTCCCAATGGCCTTAGCTGCTGTAAGTTTTAAGGTGTTTATTCTGTTATTGTTTATCCATTGTATGATGTTGCTCCCACTTGACGGGTTTGTGTTTGTAACTTGTTTTGTAGTGTAGTTCTTGGTGAGGGTCTATTTTAGCAATTATATAGCAAGTGATAGCTGGTTGCTTTAGTTTAATTGTATTGAGGCTATCTGTGTTCTACGTCTCTTTCTCATGATCCACTGAGTTGGTCAGCCTTCAGTGATTTTGACGTTTCCTTGATATACTCAGTTGTTTCTGTTTGTTTTTTTCTACAAAGTACTAGTCAAGCTGTCAGTTCAAAGGTGGACCAAACAGTGTTCATTTTAATGTTGTTTTGATAAGACTACAAGGAAAACCAATATCAGGCATTTTTTAAGTGTCTTAAATAAACCATAACAGTTCCATTTGAATCGTTTTCAAAACCATGACATTGTATCAACCAAACAGTGACATTACATTTTTTTTTGTTTTGTTGTTTTATGCTATTATACAACAGATATGCACAGGATATTAAATATAACTATTCTATAAATCTATAGAATCATACTTCCAGGTTAAATTATTCGTATTTTACTAATCCTACTTATGAAAACGCCTAGGAAACCTTATTGCCAATAAACACAATGATATTGTAATTGCTGAGTAAATAGCTATGAATATTATTGTTGTGCTGTCCGTTATCACTTTTGTTTTGTTTGTTTGTTTGATTTGATTCTTTACGTCCACTCAACAATCTTTCAGTTATGCGGGACGGATCTTCCTGGGTTGAACCAGTACTAAGCTAGGATAAATGTGTCTTGCTCAAGGACCACAACGCAGTGACGCCGGTGAGGCTCGAACCCGCGGCCCTTCGGTCTCGAGTCAAGCACTCTACCACTGAGCCACTGCGCTCCCACTTATCACTTTTAAAACGATATCGACGATAAGGGATAAAAAAGAAATGACTTACCATAATTATTTCGACCTATGCGTGTCCTGGCATATTTTCGCTTAATTTCCGTGACGTTGTCTTAAAAGTTTCGGCACAGTTGTAAGTGAAAATTCATGACAGATCAGCGAAAATCTGAAAATCGTTGTGACGGAGTTGGGCACCAGTGAATTTGAAGAAAAAAGTCCAGCATGCGCAGATTAAGATTTTTTCAGAGGGGTCCAACTCTGACAACTTTTTTTTATAATTAATGAGAAGAGAGAGGAGCCAAATACCATTAAAACATTAAAAGTGGTTCATAATTGGCCCTCCAAGGAAACGCCGTTTAAATCGCCAGCAAAAAGCTCTTTTAAATGGCGTTTTGCTGGTGGGCCAATGGTGGCTGAACATCAAGAATGCTGGCTTGGAAGCTTTGTGGTATCCAGGGGTGACCAGTATTGCTAAGGAACCGTAAAACTGTCTGATTTTACAGGGGGTCCAGACCCCTGTCCCTTACCCCCTACCTCTCCCCCTCAAACTACCGAGAATTGACCTGTTTCTGGAGCCTAATGAGCCAGCACATAAGATTTTAGATTCATGTTGTACGTGTCGCATTTACGAGCACCAAAGACACAGCCTCATCGTTTGTTTTTAAGAGAATTTTCGTTTCCATGCCCATTCATTTGTTGGTATTGTTTCTTTTATTTATTATGTCTAACTTATTTTACAGAGGGGGCGGGTTCCAATTTGTATATTTTAAAAGAAGCAAAGAAAAATTATATGGGTCGGTTCATTTTTTCCAGGGGGGTGGGGATCCATTTGCTTATGCACAATACCTCGGCGGCTATATTTTATATTATGGCAATTACTATATCGGTTAAATAAATATGATTTTTCAAATAATATGAGTTGACTGAGATGACGCATTTTTTTTCTCATTTCGTTGAAATATCTTTTCTTGCATATAGATTAACAGTCAATTTAGTTGTAGAAAAAAACCTTTATGAATGCATCAGCTCTTTTACAACATGAAAAAATAGATAATTATTTATATGTCAGCTTGAAAATTGAAGGGAGGTAAAGTTAGTCAAGACAAGTATGGATATATATTAATATGTGGTATCATTTCGTTCTACCACTGACCCAGTAAATACATGAAATAGAGCCGTGCCATGAACTTTCCAACAATGAGGTATGTGGGATCAGCCAAACTCAGACCGGCAAGCGCATATGGACAGTCTGGTGAGAGCCTTTGCTAGTTGCTTGAATATTCTACGTCTGGTTAGCTACTGATCAAACATCACTAGAACTGCCTAAGCTTAAAAGGAGGCTACGCAGTCAGGCTCATCTGAGTCTATTCATGTCAAAATGCCACATTATTGAAATCACGTGTTGCAGCTCATATATTGATTTGTCCATGCTTGGCAGGAGTCCATGCGTGGAATCAGGAATTTTATTCAGGGGGGGGGGGGGGTCCAGGTCCGACGGCCGGAAAACAGTCTGGACAACGTTTTTTTTCGTTTTTTTTTTATAGTCCTGAACTTATTTTACAGTTAACAGAGGGGGTCCAATGGTTTTATTACAGAGAAAACTATGCTTTTCTAAGGATCCAGAGGAGATCCAGAATTTTCCAGGGGGAGGGGGTCTAACTTTTTCCTTATGTTAATTTCTAAAGAAACCCATATAACTTGTAATTTTCCAGGGGATCCCGACCCCCTTTCCCCCCTCTGAATCTGCACATGCCTGAGGATGTGAGGCAGGTAGGGTCAAAGATTTCATAGATTATTCATAGGGAGAATTTATTGGTAGGAAAAATCATCCACAACACCGTTTGTAGCGAGTGCTACTTGCACGGGGGAAACTATTATTTCTGATAAAATATAAGCACCCTCTGGCGTTAAAATTTTTAGCATATTCACATTCGTATTATGACAACCTAGTTCTATTTTTTTACAACTTAGTATTGTCTTTTCACAACTTAGTTATGCCTTTTGAAAACCGAGAAATGACATGTTCTGAATTAAACTACAAGTTAATAAAAATTGGTATGATAAATTAACAAAATAAAACTAGACTACTGACTTAAAAAGTCTAACATGTATGCATAGAATTTTGTCGGAAAATCCCTTCCATAGGCGAAAATTATCGAATTTTTTGTGGTTGACTTGTTGTTTATTGTTACTCCCGTTGTGGGAGTCTGTAATTGTTCTATGTTTTGGGAGTCTGTAATTGTTCTATGTTTTGTTTTACGTCACATTATATCCATTCTAGTTTAGCAATCATCTTGATGGCGAAGATAGAGCTGGTTGCTCTGCTTAGTTTGTCTTTCTGGTGTCTCCTGATTGTTGTGTGGCTCTTCTTCGCGGCGCCATCGGTTTGTCTGCAGTTTGTGATTGTGGTATTTCCTGATCATACTCAATATTTTCTACAGTATTATTCTGGGTAAAGCTGAATGATAATGTTGTTTAAATCCAAACGGCAAAAAAACCTTATATGAATATGAACAGTCTTCATATTTTGTACACTGCCCCACTGTGTAACAGCAAAAACAACTACCTGTTTTTTAAACATACATCCAGTTCTGTTTTGAAAGAACTGGTAAACCACACGTTGAAAAATCACACCTCAGTTTCGAATATGAGACGTACATGTGATTTCCAACAATGTGGCATTTTGACAAGTGTAGCCTCAGATGAGCCTATGCAGCCTCATTTTAAGCTTAGTAGCTCCAAATGATGTTCAGTGAGTAGTTGAAAAGTCATAGAATTTTCAAGTGGCTAGCAAAGGCTCTGATCAGACTGCGCGTATGTGCAGGCTGATCTGAGGCTTTGCTGGTTGCACAGACCACATTGTTGGAAATTCAATGCCACGGCTCATATTTTAGTCACTATTTTTCAGCTTTACAGAGAAGGACAGATTTCCATAATGGTACCAAAAATAAAAGAAGAAGACAAAGATCAGTAATTGATACAATCAAGTACCACGTCAGACCAGAGACACCATATGGGAAAGCTACAAAAACACACGGAAACATTACACGCAAGAGAGCTGAGAGGTCAGCCCTTTCCCAGCAGGTGGCGGCAAGGCTGCAAGGAACAGACAACCTGAAGACAGTAAAACAAAGTCAAATGAAACATAAATAAAAGAAAAGGATCCACCAAAAGAGCTGCCTTGGAACGGTCAGTAAAATTGTGAGAGGGCTAAGTCTTAATTCAATGCTCCATTCAATTAAACAAATTGATTTGCTATTCTTTGAAAATCAATATATTCATTCGTTTTATTTTATGAGCGATTTCAAGCAGAATCTGACGACATGTAAATAGGACCTGGCATGTATAGTCACAGATTAAGATTCTTCTTCCAAGATGTGTTAAGACCTTACACGAAAAAATATTTGATGATACTACAGTTCAAATTAATGCATAATTCATCTGTAAACCCAATTTAAAGATGTTGACTTGAAAGCAGAAAATCGATGATTACACTTGTCAAAAGCCAAACATATTTTCCTCTAGAAACAAAATTGTTTATTAATCAGCTTATGATTATGCATCATGATAAAACATGTTTGGTAGATAAATATAAATCTTTATCATATTTGGTGAATGTATTTGGGTTCTTTGTAAGTCGATAAATTATTCTATGATAGAACTATGATAGCAATACTTGGATAGTTGATTTTGTGTTCCCTACAATGGTTGACACATAATGATCATGACTACATCAGCGTAGTCAAACTTTTAAGCTAAAGCAAGAAAGAGAGCAAAGATCAGGAATTGATACAATCAATGACCAAACCTGACCCAGGATACCAATTGGAAAGTGACAACTTTACAATTAGACATCACAAATGAGAGCCAAGAGGTCAGCTCTTTCCCAGCAGGTGACCAGAAGGCAACAATAAACAGACCCACATGAAGGGATAACAAAAACAAGACAGAAATAACATAAATGATCCACAAAAGGAGCACCACCTTGGAATGGTCAGTAAAATATGTTACTGGAGGGCTTCAACTGGTTTCATGGCGCAAACCTCACCCTTAGTTCAGATATGGATCAAGACACAGAGATGTTTGGTTTGCATGAAAAACCCTAACTAATCAATGCGTCATCACCTAGAACATATAAATCATGATATAAAAATGAGATAAAGCAAAGATTAGGACTCAATAGTAAATAAAACTGAACCCCAGAGCAAAAGAAATCCAACAGGTAAACCCCGCAGAAGTGTCGAATGTGCCAATGTTGGGCACACAGTAAACTGTATTGTTTTGCAAATGACTCATAAATCAAAATATAAACTTTAGGTAACATATTTAGATGCAACTGTTAAAGGTGATTTAAATAGAGGGTTAACATATGAGCCGGGACATACAATTTCCAACAATGTGGTATTTGGGACCAGCAAAGCCTCAGATCAGCTTGCGCATATGTGCAGTCTGATCAGAGTCATTGCTAGTCGCTTGAATACCTAATGACTGTTGAGCTACTATTCGAACATCATTTGGAGTTTCTAGGCTTAAAAGGTGGCTGCACAGGTTCGTCTGAGTCTACACCTGTCAAGCTGATACATGTTTGGAAATCACATGTCATGACTTAATTATGATATAATCACATGGTAACAACTATAAACAATAAACGCCAATGTAACTTACCATCATTTGCGTCGTTTTCTCTTTGAACATCAAATATATAGCGTTTCACAATCCGCTTCATGACTTTCTGTAAATAACAATTACATCTCTAGGTAGGTAAACGCCTTGATATTAATTCAATATGATATTTTAATAGTTGACACATTTGATAAATAACATGCTTCAAAAGTGTAACATCTAAGATATGGTCTGTGTCCATAATTTATTTTTAAAAGTAATTTGTTTACCCTTTTTTATTTAAAAAATTGATCAGCTCTAGATGTAGCAGTGAATTGTCTCTGTTTAGAGGTCAGATGTAAAGATAGAATCACGAGCGCGCAGCACGAGTAATATATCTTTGTTCAACTGACCAACAAAAAGTAACTTATTAGTGGAACAATTCACGAACATGAGCAGATCTATTTCGATTCGAACAAACACTAAACGACAAAAACACATTTAAAGTATTCAGCTTCTTCCAATTTTTCGCCATTGCACTGAAGAATTCCCACCAATAGTTGGACTGTTTCGCATACGTTTACATATATTTGTGACGTTTTTAAGTGTAAAAACGAGATTACAAAACTGTGACTTTGTTGTTTCATATAACACGATTTTTTCGCATTGGTTACATAGGCGAGGTGTGTTCGAATACTATTCTGTTTGAAGTGACTTATTCAGGTTGTATAACATTAAAGTGTCGTCTCACAGAGATGTTTCTTTTAAGCACCCAGAAAAAAATAGTAAGTTAGCATGATAAGGAAATACCACAATCACAAACTGCAGACAACCCCGTGGCACCGCGAGGAAGAGCCGCTCAACCATCACGAGACACCAGGAAGACAAATTAAGCAAAGCAATCAGCTCTCTCTTCCCCATCAAGATGATTGCAATACTAGAATGGACATAAAGTAACGTACAACAAAACATAGAACAATTACAGACTCCCACAATGGGAGTAACAATATACAAAAAGGCAACATCAACAGAACCACCGCCTTATAACGGACAGCAGCCTAAGCCACCGAGGGGCTTAAATGCATTTTACTGGTACCAAATCTTCGCCCTAGATTCTGCTGTTATTGAAGTACAAGAAATGTTCAGCTCGCATGGAGGCCATCTAACTAATGCAATGTATCATCATGGAAAACACTCTAATCAAATTAACACTCCATAATGAAACAAAGAAAAGGGCTCATTACTCAAAGATAGTCAGAGCTAAAGAAAACCTCAAGTTGAGCCACGGTGGGTCCAGCTACTGATAAGCATCAGGCACCAACCCACCGATTAAAGCTTTACGTCAGAGCCGTCATAGAGTCTGAGGCCTGACCCACCGTTGTGCAATTAAAGAGGAAACCATAGCTATAAACCGTGATTGGGTTTAAAACTAGGCATGCAGACTGTCGCATGATATCCAAATTATATCCAACCCTTATATAACGTTTTACTATCTTTTTGAATTGATCACTAAAATTAGGTTTTCCAACAATTCGTTTGAATTTATAGACTAAATCACCATAAAATATAGGTTCTAATATGCCTTGTTGCAGAAGAGTTTTTAACCCAATGTTGTATTTAACAATTAACTCTGAGTGTCTGTGATAGAATTTAGAAAATGCTTTTCGAATTTTATGATAGCTATAACCTTGTTTTAATAATTTAGCAGTTAAAAATAAGTTTCTATTGTTGAAGTCATCAACATTAGAGCACACTCTAGCAAAACGAATAAGCTGGGAAATATATACACCATAGGAAGGAGAGTGAGGAACATCTCCATCAAGAAATGGGAAATTTACTATTTCAAAATTAAAATCATCCCGTTTATCATAAATTTTTGAAGAAACTATGCCATTTGTTATTGACAAGTTCAAGTCCAAAAACGGAGCTTCAGTATCAGAAGAATTCGCCTTAGTTAACTGACGTTCAGTGGGATATATCTGACCTACCATTTGTTCAAAATAAGGATTATCAATATTAAGTAAGTCATCTAAATATCTGGAGGTAGAGTTTAAAGCTTGATAATATCAGCTTGATTATTGTTTGATAGAGACAACATTAAGTCTCCCTCATAACAAAACAAAAACAAATCTGCAACAAGAGGAGCACAATTAGTACCCATTGGAATACCCACAATTTGTCTATATAATTTTGAGCCAAATCTTATAAATATATTGTCCAAAAGATAATGGAGCGCATCACACATTTTCTGACATGACCACAATTTATATCGTTTAGGTTGTTCAGAAGTAAAAAAAGCATTTTTATCATTACAAGCCTAATAAAGTGAGCCCTCTCTGTTAAATGTTTGTTCAATTAATTCTGTTAGTTTTTCTTTTATTAGATTATGAGGCAATGTAGTATAGAGAGTAGAAAAATCATATGTAGACAAACCAGATGCTAGAAAACCTCTAGACTTCAAACATGCTTTGATGAGAAATGCTAAAAAGTAATTAATTTGCAGGTAATATATTACTTAACCACTAACACCTTTTAACTCCAAATACTGATCATTCGAAATGAAAGCACTTGTTATCTGAACTTTGAGGTATAAGTTTAATCTTTTATTTCATTATTGCATAACAACTTGTGTAAATATAAAACAATAATTTCTCATACAGATCAATTCGAAGTGATTATTAAGAAAGTCTGTTTGACTTTTGTAACTCTGTTTCCCAGGCACCTAATTTTGTTTGTTTTGTATGTTTTGATTCTTTACGTCCCATCAACAATCTTTCAGTTATATAGGGACGGGTCTTCCTGGGTTGAACCAGTACTAAGCTAGGATAAATGTGTCTTGCTCAAGGATCACAACGCAGTGACGCCGGTGAGGCTCGAACCCGCGGCCCTTCGGTCTCGAGTCAAGCACTCTACCACTGAGCCACTGCGCTCCCCCAGGCACCTAAGGTATTGTAAAGTAGCTGTACAGATGTTCTTCAAATCTTGTTTAGCCCTTTGTATACTGGAAACCCCCAAACAGATACTTAAGCAAACAGTGAAGACCCAGATTAAATAATGTTGTATTTTGTCAGGATCTGTCCCATATGTTATGACTAAAACACCTGTCATGAGCATAAATACTTTATAACTTAGAAAATTCTACCTGTGACCTATCAACGTGCAAAATGGACAATCTGATACTCAATTTATCAGCATGTATGAGGAAATCCATCAGAACAGCAAACTATTAAATTTACCTGATATGTGAGTTTCTCTGTCAGTGAATTTGGGTCTGATTCGCTCATGATGAATCCGTTGGTTTGTAGCTGAGTCTGATTGATTTGAAATCTCCTGTTAGCCCTTTCCTGCTGTGGTGTTGGTCTATTATGGGGAGGTACCTAATGTAAAATGAAATCATAAAAAAGTGCATGATTGTGTTTTTATTATTTTGCAATGATTATGCAACTTTATCACATAACCTCGCGTCTGAGAGTGTTATAGCCTGATGTATTTTGGCGGGAAAATACCATGACTATTCAAACAAGTAATTTGTTTTTGCCTAGAAATATTTATTTCCTCTAGGGAAATAAAACTCTTCAGCCTGAACTCCTTTTTCCTGACCACAAGTGACAGACGGCATCAATGAGATAAAATGCATGTCATAATCATTTTCGTTTTATTATTTACAGTTTTTGAACAAGTATAACGCTTCTCAGCACTTTTGACGTCACAAACATTAATAAATGCGTCATTTACACATGCGATGACGTTGCATAACGTGTCTGTCTTTCAACACTGAAACTGAAGGATCGAGGAACAAAAAAGAAAAATTCTAGAAAAACACAATAAATTTAGTACCAAAATATTTGTTACAATCTAACTAAGAAAATGACTACCCATACTTTGTGTTTTCGTTCACTAATTGAAAAGATATAGATGTTTGAAATTCTGAGGTGGACTCGATGAAGAAGATTTTCAAAATGACTCACCTCCATTTTTTCAGCGGGAAACAGCTAGCTGATGTATTACTACTCGTGTTAGAATTAGACGTATGTCATGATCCAGCTAGTTTTTTTTCTTGATACAAGCAAGCAGTTCAAGCAGTTAAAGCAGAATACATGCAATATACAGTTTATTGTATCATTCTATTTGAAATATGGGATTTATAAACCTCTGGAGGTACAAAGTCAAAGAAATAACTTGTGCTTGCGCACTCGTTTATGTCAGACTTTTCACCTCCCTCAAGTTATAAATCGTATAATTTAAATAGAACGATTAATAAACTCCATGTATTAATTTTGATAAACCACGAGTCATAACTTTTTGTAAAGACAGCCATACCATCATCGTGTGTATATGCAAAAAACAATAATCCTATCAAGGTATCTGTGAAAGATCGTGGGTGGAAACGGGCTGCTGACCCTGAAGAATCCTAGGCGCACTAAATCAAAGCCAACTGCCTGTCGCGGATGGATAGATAGATACCTGTAAGTTTCTCCCGCCAAACTGATTTTCTGGAGCAGTACTAGATGCGTCTACTCTAGCAGGTAGTGTGTCATCATCATCCTCTCCACAACATCGTCGGAAACAGTACCTGAGCATGTAGTAGGCTGATTTTGGCGATGGGACAATGTTGAATGGTAAAGGTAACGTCGTATCATCCTGAATATACTCCATATACAGCTTGCTGCGCGCAAATTTCCACTCTGTGTCAGCTTCGCCCTAGATATGAACATGAGAAAGTGTCCAAGTAAGCATAGGAGAGTGGGCCACCATTGGCCCACCAGCAATACGTGCGTTGCTGGTGGGTGAAGGTGGCTTGATAATGTATGCTAGTAATGCGCCAAGCGAAGATTCAGACCACCCTACACATCAGCCCACATCATTCAGACTTGTTTCCTTAGTCTGTGGACAATGTGGAGATTTTAGCCGCAACATGTGATTTCCAACAATGTGGCATTTTGACATATGTAGACTCATACGGGCCTGTGCAGCCTCCTTGTAAGCTAAGAAACTCCAAATGGTGTTCGGTTGGTAGCTTAACAGTCATGGAATATTCAAGCGACTAGCAAAGGCTCTGATCAGGCTGCGCGTATGCGCAGGCTGGTTTGAGCCTTTGCTGGTTGCACATACCACATTGTTGGAAATCTCATGTCGCGGCTCATTTATATATATATGAGGGGCATTTGGAAAGTTCTTAGCATGGTCTTTTATCTCAGTAACCAATTTACGGACCTTATTATGTTTGATATCATTTTAAAGAGCTATCTTTCCTCTTTGTTATAGCACACATTTCATGAGGATGTGATAATGCAAACACGAAAAATATTATTAGGGAATACATTTACTATATATACAGTTGTATATTGGAAAACGCAAAATTTCAGTGAAAATATAACTCTATTCCTTTGAAAAAGTGTGCAGAACATGAAGATAATCATGAAAATTGATAGTTTTGTACCATTTTATAGGCCACAGTCTGGTACAGTGATTATACAATTGATGACTGAGTTGCATGTTTCAAATAAATAAATACTGGAGCAGCATTAACAAAAACTGTCATTTTGTCAAAAACAATTTTTTAACCAAACGCTTTCATGCATATGTTCAATGCGTCTACATTGTATCAGCAAAGTATCAACTTGCTCCATCAAAAGCTGTGATAGGAGTTGATTGGCTCCATGAAGGCACTGTCTATGCATATACACAAGCGATAATATGGAAAATTTGTCTAAGTGCTCATAGCTGTCATTTTGTCAAAAATAGTTTTTAACCCAATTCCTTCATGCATATGTTCAATGTGTCTAGACTGTATAGGCAAAGTATCAAATTACTCCATTAAAAGCTGTGGTAGAAGTTGATCTGCCCGTGTCATAAGCATAAACTCCTATATAAAAAGCCATTAAGAACTACAAAGGGAAAAAAACTCTAATTGAATAGGCCCATAGTCCTTACTTTTTTGTTTTAAGTATTTGTTTTATATATATAAATATGTTTGTAAAGTTTGATGAAATTCCAGCAATGACTCTTCAAGATATTAAGGAAACAAAACGGTACGGAAGGGCGGATGCACAGACGGGACAACGTGAAAACAGTATACCCTCCACAAACAAAGTTTGCGGGGAGTATAATTACTTTTCTTATTTCTCAACCGAGCTATATGGTGTGGGTAATCAAAAGAACCGCAACACTGAGACGGTTCTTTTGAACACCAAAAACACATGTTTAAATTGAAAAGTAATGGAATAATTGTACGTTCAAAAAGTTTCATTCTCTGAACCTTTGCCATTACAACGCTTTAAAACCAGAACCACTGCCGGTTGAGCCTGAGGGTGTTCCTGGACATAGAACAACAAAGACCATAACCCACCAGGCCAGTACTGGTACAGCCAAGGAACACTGCCACAAACAATAATAATTATATGAATATTACCTGGATAATTTCAAATGATCTTGACATCATAGCGATTAACATATTCAACAAGACAGTCACTGTAGCTACGTTGTAAACTCCAAACATCCAGTAGCCAAGAGTTTCTGTTAAGAAGTGATTGAATTCACCCAGCTCTACAACTGTCATTTCTCCCCGCCCGAACAGAGACCAAAACACTGTCAGTATAGTCAGATGGGGGCTGAAACAGTATTAAATGAAAATACTTCAATTATGGATGTTAACTGTTGCTTTAAAAATAGTATTTTTAAAGCAACAGTTAACATCCATAATTGAAGTATTTTTATCATACGAGGCGTCTATGGAGCCTTCTAGAAGTACTTTACATATTACTTAGGTATCAATGTAATAAATAGAGGATCTTACATGAGTGCTCATGTTTTATTGAATTTACTAAACGAGTTGGGGAAAAGAGATAAAATGCGAGGCTTGCCGAGCATTTTATCTCTTTTTCGCAACGAGTTTAATAAATTCAATAATACAAGAGCACGAATGTTAGATTCTATTTATCATATGACAAATTCTTTGAAATCTCATTTCTGGCGTAAAAACGTTATGATTTTGTCATCATGTACGCAACGTTGTTATGGACGTTATAACGTTTCCCGTAAATCTATAAACCACTAGTGGTTTATCGATTTTATTGCATGGCGTTATTTCACTCCCTGACGCGACGTCATGTGATAAACAGTATTAAAGCAACAGTTAACATCTTGAATTGAAGTATTTTACATCATACGAGGCGTCTATGGAGCCTTATAGAAGTACTTTACATATATACTTAGGTATCAATGTAATAAATGTGTTATAATTAACGTTTGAAAAGAATTTATTTGATATATTTAAAAAAATAGTAATCGTCTTTCTTTGTTGAATTTAGGGCAAATTAGAAAATAATGTTCTTCTGATTCTGTCGTTCCTCCATATTCTGGATTGGAACAGCTGTTAGAGTCTACAAGATTGTAGCGGTGTAAATGAGAATTTAGGTGGCTAAGGCCTAATCTTATTCTACAATGATTCACTTTACTGAGGCCATGACCATAAGGATACAGTTTGTTTTGAACTAGTGGCTCATATAAGGACCTAATTTTTGTTTAAATGATATTCAGCGATGTGTTTGTTTACATCGTTTGGTGGCTTACTCCAAGCACGAATTGTCTTTGGAAAATAAGATTGGGAAAATAATTCCCTAAGAATTAATGGTATGTGGAAGTAGTTGTTTCTTCAAAGCTGATAGTTATTTGTATTATGTGGTGTTAAGTTACATAAATGTTTTAAGTATTGAGGGGTCAAGTCATTTAATATGTTAAAATAAGACAAGCCTGTGCCTTTTTCTTCTATTTGTTAATTTTGGCCATCCTAACTCTTTTAATAGTTTTTCATTGCCGGTGACTCTGAAGGCACCAGCACATAATAAGCTGGCTTTCTTTTGCAGTTTGTAAAGTTGTTCACTTTCATACATGGTACAAGAAGCATAAATAACATCACAATAATCGAGTAAGGGGAGTATCATGCTTTTGTATAGCTTATCAAGGCACTTTCTTGGTAAAATATGTTTTGACCTTCGCATAATTGAGAGACTTTTTTCCGCTTTGGTCAGTATTTCATTTATATGAGATGACCAAGACTAATTTTTACTCCAAAGTGATTATGAATATTTACTTCCGTAAGTTTTGTGTCATTTAGAGGTAAGTCAGGAAGCATTTTATGTGTATTTTTTTAGATATTATAATATATTCGGTCTTTAGTGCATTAAAAGTAATTAACCATTGAGAATGATAGATAGAGAGTTTAAGCAAATCGTTGTTCATTAATTTAAAATCATCATGCATAGCCAGACATTTTGTATGGATGTGTCATCGGCAAACAAGTTAACAATGCATTGCAGGTCATTTATGATGTCATTTATATAAATTAGAAACAGAAGCGGTCCTAAGATTGAACCCTGAGGGACGCCAGTTCGGAGATATCTCAGAAAAGAAGATATTCAATTTATCACAACCTTTTGTGATCTACTGGTAAGAAAATGGTCTATCCAGTCATAGAGTGTACCAACAATTCAAAGTTGACATAGTTTGAATAATAACCCTTTATGCTGCACCTTATCAAAAACCTTTGATACATCAAGGAATACGAGACAAGTATCTTTACCATTATTGATATCCTGATATACTTAATGTACAATCTTTTAGAGCTGATTTACTGTAGAATCATTCAATTTAAAGCCAGAGTTTTGTTCGATGAGTAAATTATTATCCATTAAGTATTCAAAAAGACGTTTGTAAACAATTTTCTCTTACATTTTTGGGCGAGATTGGTCGATAATTTGTTTTGTCTGATTTATTGTCTTTCTTAAAGACTGGACATACATTTCCTTGCTTCCATTGACTGGGAAATATACCGCCTCCACAATTTTGAATAGGGGAAGCTTAGGGGCTTAGCACAACGCTTAAGAAACCAGTTGACAATACCATCTGGACCTGAAGATTTATTAGTATTAATTCTATGTAGTAATAATTCGACTTCACTTTCGTTTGTGGTTATCCAATCTTAGCGCATTTCTGTGAGATATTTAAAATTTGGCAGGTCAGGTATTATTACATTTTCGGTGAAGGTCGATATTGATGCAAAATAGTTATTAAAATTGTCGCCTTTGAAAGACCATAAGGTATTATCTGACCATTATCATACAGTGCAGGTATGGACAAATCTGACTTACAACCCAGAATATTTATAGACATTTACCAGAATGTTTTACATCTAAGTGATCTTGAAAAGTTTATTTACCAATTTCTGTTCATACTTTTAATTGCATTTCTTTTTGCCGTGTTTGCCTCACAGCACGCCAAGTTTAGCTTGTCACTTGCGGACTGTGTTCGTTTAATTTTTCTAACTTAGGGAAAACGTAAAAGTTTTGGAAATTATCGTTTATCAACACTTCCAATCGCTGCTTAGCTGCGTTACTTTGTTGAAGTCAACCTACATTTTTTTCAACTAGGTGCATTGTATTCGATCATGTCACGATATTTATGTCTTCCATGCAACGTGTTGAGACTTATATGTTGACATTTGAAGATTTCGATTATTAATATCCGTTTGTATAAAAACGTCAATTTACGTCAAAAAATTAAAGACGTCAAGTAGACGAAACACACGATGACAGAAACATAAAATTACCGGATTCGAGATTGTCTACCCTTTTACTTTAAAACAGATATTGATTTTTCGCATAAAGTGTAAGACTTTGGAACTCTGTGACTTTGAAAATTGGAGTCGCCTTTGAATTCTCGTTGCAGGTCGGCAATCATAAGCAACAGCGTTCTATTTCAGATGATATTGTAAGCAAGGCAAGTAAATGGAATTAACAATCGCATTATCACTGAGTGAAAATGTGGTAAAAATAAGCATCAGCGTTGCGTTTATTTTGCTTTCAAGTACATGTATTATAATTATACACATCGTATAGCTTGAATTCAGGTGAACACAGCAATACCTACATTCCGAAGTGTTTCTCTGCATGCGTTGTGATGTTATTATCCATGATCTCCACCTGCTTTCGGACATCCTTTGGATAATACCAGTAAAGGTTGTGCAGACCAACCATGAAGGCACAGAACACGACCATAAACACGGCACCAAACTTCAGAATATCCTAGAATAAGAGAAAACCTATACATCATATATCTTGAATTCAGGACAATACTCACATTCCATAGAGGATCTTACATGAGTGCTCATGTTTATTGAATTTATTAAACGAGTTGAGTCAAAGAGATAAAATGCGAGGCTTGCCGAGCATTTTATCTCTTTTTCGCAACGAGTTTAATAAATTCAATAATACAGGAGCACGAATGTTAGATTCTATTTATCATATGACATTAACATTATTTCTATTTGGCATTTCGCATAAGGTTTTGCCATACATGACGTTAAAATCGTAATTTAATAACGTTTCCCGAAAATCTATAAACCACTAGTGGTTTACAGATTTTAGTGCATAGCGTTATAACACTCCCAGACGCGACGTCATATGATAAAAAGTGTTTCTCTGCATGCATTGTGATATTATTATCCATGATCTCTACTTGCATGCGGACATCCTTTGGATAATACCAATAAAGGTTGTGCAGACCAACCATGAAGGCACAGAACACTACCATAAACACGGCACCAAACTTCAGAATATCCTAGAAAATAGAGAAACATCTATGATGTGTATTCAGTATTGTGATAAACCTTGCCTTAAATAAAGACATGTGATTTAGCTAGGCGATAGGCATCTGACCTCACTATACTACCATGCAACTACCAGCTTAGCAAAAGCATAGTTCATGAAATCAAATTTGGTGATATAGCTGTCATGCAAATTAGATTATTTGCCATAGAGTGACAGGTATTTTAATACTGATTCGGAATTTGAAATGTTTAAAAGAGGAAAGCCAATAGACATGATACTTATTAAGTGTATATGTATATTTCAAAATAAGTTTCCTTAATTTCAGTAACATATATGGTAAGTACACATTGGAATTGCCTCATAGAGGCAATTCCAATGTGCACCTACACCATATGTCCATTCAATAAATGAGTGTTTTTCACCATAAAACAGGTTTTTCACAGACGACTGAACTACTTTTTATGTTTCAGTATAATGAGCATGTAGAAAGGAACACGTTTTTGTGTAGTTTGGCATGCACCTAGACGACAATAATAGATAGCCAATTTTATATTATTGACAGCTTATCTTAAGATGTTTCATAGGAATGAAATGCTAACTTGGTGGTTGCCTAGTTGTTGCTAGATGTAAGGCTTCTGTCCTCATTGTAAAACAACTTCATGCATATGCGATAAGTACCAAAATCTCATGAGCTGCTCACATTACATTTAGAATTATAAGTATCAGCTTTTCAAAAGAGCTTGCCATGTAAGTAGGGTCGTTGGCTACTGATTGAAAGTACAGAGTTTAAGCCATTTTAAAACTGTTTAAAAAAGAAAGTGGTAAATTAAATGCCACAAACACCTCATCGCCATCTCCGCAAATGGAAATGGAGATGAGCTGGGTGGGTCATTTCAGTGTTGTGATGCCTTTGTGATGCCTTTCAAAAAGTAGATTGACAACCGCCCTTAATAAATTCGTTTTCTCAGCATTCTCAGTTCTTTGAAGGACAGTCAAAAAATTCAAGCTAAATCTCACTGGCGTCATACGTTACCCGGAGAGTTGGTTGGGGAGTTTGTGACAAAATAGTCCACACAAAGATGCATTTTTCTGCATCAGCATAACAAACAAACACAAAATATTTAATCAAATGCTCACTTAAAGGCGAATAGGGCACCCATTTTTCCCATAAATGGCACAGAAACCGCAAGTGCTAAGTATCAAAAGGTACTATTCTCATGGGCAACAAACCGGAAAACTGATATTGTGTACACCATATAAAACCACATACCAATAAAACCACCTGGCCTTGTACTCAACGGCCACAAAAGTTTTTTTTATTACTGTACGGACACTTTGTTTTGCTCGTTTGTAGGTGGGTGAAATCTTCACTTTAGGCATAAATTTCAAGACTGGCACTGGGTACATGCCATGCTCATTACAGGTAACTTTGTTTGGTCGTGTGTTGTAGTAGACCCAAGGGTTTAGGTCCCATTTAATGTTTAATAATGCGGAGACTTCAAAGTTTAATGGACATTACCCTGAGGTGGTTTAAAGTCGCTTCCATTTATTATTAATGGCTCATAACGCTTAATATACAGTCAGACATAAGTTAAGCATCGCCTCAATAGTTTCCTAGAAAATGAAGGAAGCTTTCCAGTTATGAATATTTTCTTGTTTTAATTATGAAAATAGATAATGTGGTGACAATTTATAGCACATTTTGATTCGATTATCACGAAGGTAAACAACCAGGCATGATTATTGCACACTTACCCCTAAAAATGTCAATATTCTCTAACTCATTATGGTATTTTCAAAACGCTTAGACATGTAAAGTGTTAGTGTCATATTGTTACAATATCAAAGTAAGTAAGGGTGCAAAGATCAGGAATCGATACAATCATGTACCACACCTGACCCAGGATACCAATGGGAAAGTGACAAACTCACAGTAGACACCATAAACGAGAGCAAAGAGGTCAGCCCTTTCCCAGCAGGTGACCACAAAGCACATATAAACAGACGCGCACAAAGACATAGCAAACACAAGACAGAACAAAAACATAAAAGATCCACAAAAGAAGTACCACCTTGGAACGGTCAGTAAAATATTTTACTGGAGGGCTTAAACCAGTTTTACGGCGCCAACCTCTGATGTGGACCAGGAAACATTTGGGAAAGTGACAAAACTTAACAAACACAACAGCCAAGAGGTCAGCCCTTTCCCAGCAGGTGACCACGAGGCTTCAAGGAACAGACACACCAGCATAACACACACAAACATGAAACATAACTTACAAAAACGACCCACAAAAGAAGCACCGCCTTGGAACGGTCAGTAAAAATACTTCTACGGGAGGGTTTAAACCGGTTTAACCGCGCCAACCTCACCCTTAATTCAGATGTGGATCAAGACACATAGATATTTGGTTTGCATGAAAGACCCCTAACTTATCAATGCATTATCTCCTAAAACATATAAATCAAGATATAACAAGGAGATAAAGCAAGGATAAGGACTCAACAGAAAATTAAACTGAATACCGGAGCAAAAGAAAGCCAACAGGTAAACCCCAGTGGGCCCGACAAACAGCCAAAGCATCAGGCCCCTACCATCTCATCAATAGATAAGTCTTTAAGTCGGAACCATCATAGAGTCTGAAGTCCGACCCACCAGCGTGCAATTAAAGAGAAAAGCAAAGTTGCCAACCTGATTGGGTTGACTACCAACCATGCAGTCTGTTGCAATACATTAATGTTATAGCCAATCTTTTTATAATGGGAAATTATTAATGAACTGTGCTGAAAAATTATAAGAGCCAACAATCTTCTTCAATTTATACACCAAGTCACCATAGAAATCAGGTTCCAAAAGTCCTTGGCGCAAGAGAGATTTAAGGCCAACTTGGAATTTAGAAATCAAATCATAGTATTGTCTATAAAATTTTGAAAATGTTTTGCGAAGTTTATGATACCGATAGCCTGGTATAAGAGGTTTCTGAGTTAACAACTTATTGCGAGTGTTGAAGTCAGCAACATAGCTAGGAGCTCTAGCAAAACGAATGAGTTTAGAGATATAGACTCTATAGGATGTAGAACGAGGATCATCACCATCTAAAAATGGGAAATTGACAATTTCAAAATCAAAGTCGTCACGTTTATCATAAATTTTGGTAGAAATAATATCATTAGAAATTGACAAATGCAAGTCTAAAAATGCGGCTTTGGTATCAGAGGCATTGGTTTTAGTCAGTTGGAGCTCTGAAGGGTATATTTGACTAACCATATTGTCAAAATAACGTTATTAATATTTAAATATCGTCCAAATATCTGGAAGTAGTGTTAAACGCATCAATAACATCAGCCTGCTTATCATCAGAAAGAGATATCATAAAGTCCCTCTCATAACAAAAAAGGAATAAATCTGCAACCAGGGGAGCACAATTAGTGCCCATAGGAATCCCAACTACTTGTCTATAGAGTTTGGTGCCAAATCGAATAAAAATGTTGTCCAACAAAAAGGTCAGCGCATCACACACATTTTGACACGACCATGCATGATATTTTTAAGGTTTTTCTGAAGTAAAAAATACATTTCTGTCATTACATGCAAGGTAAGGAGAGCCTTCTCTCTAGAAGGTTCTTTCAATAAGATCAATAAGTTTGTCCTTAATTAAATTATGAGGTAAAGTTGTGTAAAGAGTAGAAAAATCATAAGTAGACAAACTGGTCGCATTGAAATCTCTAGCTTTAAGTTTATCTAAAATTTTACCTGAATTTTTAATAGACCATAATAGGTTTTTACCGGATCTCTCATATACCTTTTCACAATATTTGATAACATGTTTTTAACAGCTGTAACACACAAGGTTAACAATTTAGAAAGCGCTGTTGTCGTACAAGAACTAGAATTAGCAATAAATCTTGCTTTATAGGGTTTTTATGGAGTTTAGGTAACTTGTTCAACGTGGGAACTTTGTTTTGATTTTCTTTAGCTTTGACACCAAAATGTAGGGCTGTATGACAACCATGCCCATCAACAATCACCCTTTCACTTAAAGAAGGCTGCAGTTTATAGGCATTAGTGTCAACAAGCTCACGCTTAAGAGTATTAATATAATACAATCGTCAAACAACTACAACATTGTTAGCAAACCAAAACATAGTTCATATGAAAGTTCTGTCTGATAATTTCAGTTACATATCTCTTAAAGAATAAAAATATGGATGTGTTAAGAATGGCATGTTATATAGTGATAATGCAAAAAATACAAACACGCGATTTACAATCTCTATGATCCTGTGTAACTGACATGAAACCTTGAGTTCGACAGAATCAGTTTGGTGCTAGTTTGAAAAATATGTCTATATTATTTCTGCGTTTAAAGTAAGCACTTTGGATTAAGCTGTGACACTTTTAAGAGTACACCCAAAAATAGGAATTGATGTAAATAGGACACCATAGAAATTCAACAAAATGACCAAATGGCATTCTGATATGTTCAGCAGACCAAAGGAAGACTAGGGTAACAAAATATAACAAACTGGTTGTTTTTCTTAAGAAACTTACACGAAAAACGTCTCCCAAATAATGTTTGGGTGATGCATAACTTATGTCTGACTGTATCTATATATAGCTGGAGTGGATGAATTGATAGTTGCATGGAATATACCTGAGCCACACCATCAGACAAACGCACGAAATAAATTCAATAAATTTTAGCCACGTTGTTACGTTGCTATATACTTAAAGGTGTAAATGGAAAGTTAGCTGAACAAAATATGAGACTGGTACAATTTTCACAGATTTCATATAATGTCCATTTCCTGTGATTGTGACAGTGATATATATATTTATTTTTACTCAGAAAAACAATTGAAGGATATTGAAATTCTTTTGACTTTATAACATTTGGAAATATAATTTTCAAACAAATTATTTTTGTCATTGATAGAAATATTACTATGCAATCCACCAAAATGCAAATTGAAAATCACGGGTCATTGGTTACGTTACAGTACTACACCAAATGTACCGACCCTCTCTACACAAAGTTCACAAGCAAAAAATTTAGCGCTCTCAATTTTTGTTGCAACCTTTACCAGGTCATTGCTTATGTTCTAATTCCGACCACAGACAAAGGTTAACACCAATTTATCAGTCATTGCCCCTAATAATGGGACAACTTCTTCAACTAAAATACACGGATATGGCATACCCCAGCAAAGTTGACCACAAATTTGCAGTAAAATACTGACAACCGCTTCAAAATTAGGTGTCATTTTTCGGAGGGAGAACCGGCGATGATTTTGGAGCCAGTCATTATGGGTTTCAATCATTATTGAACTTATGTGACTTTTTAGTATACAGGGTTGAACCATTTGGATGTGTACTGTACTTAAACCATTGACGCGTGACTAAAATAAAACATCAGTTTTGATTGCAGAAGTCTGGAACTATGACATGCATGCATAATTAGTTAATTTTTTATGTATTGAATGTTAGAGATGGGACTGAATCTAAATATCCTTCAATTGTTTTTCTGAGTATATATATATGAAATACCATCCGCGCAGTTTGATTAGTGCTTTTATTGTTCGTATTCTATAAAGCAAAATGGCTAAGCCTACTATGTGCAAAGTTCAATTTTCAAGTAAGTCTCAATATTCAAGCTAGTCGCTGCTGTTGATCAGGGCCCGGCATTACAATGCCTCCTTAGAGTTAAGGAAGTCTTAAGTATTGGTTTTTCAGGATCCGAAAAATAATGTTTAAAACTGATCACAATGATATCTTTGATCACAAATACCACATCGATCCAGGTTATTTATTTAGCATTTAATATAGCATGTTGAAATATCAATACTTAACTTAAGTCATGCTTAAGTTTAAGGAGGCATTGTAATTCCGGGCCCAGATTGGTTGGAGTCTTACTTGGTCGAAAACTACGAAGACAGATTTTCTCGCGACAGTGCCCAGTTTATGGCAACCTGTTTCGTAGGGTAGTCAGGTAACTTCGGATATTAGGTAAATTCGGACATACATTTGCAAACAGTGGAAATCCAGATGAGACGGCTCATTACTGGAGGGCTTAAATCAGTTTAACGGCGCCAGCCTCACCCTTAATTCAGATGTAGATCAAGACACATAGATGTTTAGTTTGCATGAAAGACCCCTAACTTATCAATGCATCATCTCCTAGAACATATAAATCAAGATATAACAAGTAGATAAAGCAAAGATAAGGACTCAGCAGTAAATAAAACTGAATACCGGAGCAAAAGAAGAAATCCAACTGGTGAACCCTGGTGGGCCCGACAAACAGCCGAAGCATCAGGCCCCTAACATCTCATCAATAGATAAGTCTATTAGTCGGAACCATCATAGAGTCTGAAGTCCGACCCACGGGCTTGCAATTAAAGAGGAGAGCATGATTGGATTGACCACCAAGCATGCAGAGCCAACAATCTTCTTCAATTTATACACCAAGTCACCATAGAAATCAGCTTCCGAAAGTCCTTGGCGCAAGAGAGATTTTAGTCCAACTTGGAAATTAGAAATCAAATACATTTAAGCCACCCGGTGGCTTAGGCTGCTGTCCGTTCTAAGGCGTCAGTTCTGTTGTTGTTGATCTATTGTTTAATGTACTTCCTATTGTTTGTGGGAGTTTTGTGTTTGTCTTTCTTTTGTTATGCATTACTTTGTGTCCATTTTAGTTTTGCAATTATCTTGAAGAAGAAGAGAAAGCTGGTTGCTTTGTTATTATTAACTTACAGATGTATTGTTACAGTAACTATAAATGTTCTGTGGCTCTTCCTATGGTGTCGTGGGTTGGTATGCAGTATGTGATTGTGGCATTTCCTGATCATACTCACTTTCTTTTTATCTCCCATTGCTCTTTATACTTGATCAATGCAGCCTAATTTTTCGTCATTAGAAAGCCCTATTTCGATCACAACCACCCGATTTGTCCCCATGCACAACCACTTGAACAACCATTTGAACATTGAACATTGCACGACCTTTGGTTATGCACTATAATCACATAATCTGTGAATATAGTGCTTAACCAAATGGAGTCCCTCTGTCCATCCATGCATCCGTTAGGAGTTAGTGAAAATGTTTATCACTCATGACCCTCACGGTATATTTTGATAATATTTCGCGTGCTGTTTCACGTCAACATTCCCTGACCACTGGCATACAATACTAGCAAGTTATTGGAGTTATTGACGGTGACGTAAGGTTTTGTTACAATAAAACATTAACATGTACTGTCGTGCCAGCCAGGGGTGGCAGTGAAGCAATGTTTTGTTTCAATTGTTAAGTAAAACATTAACATGTACACTCCGCTTGAGCTGGTGCAAATCGATGGTTCACTTGTGTATTAATCCTATCCTGCGGATAGGATTGATACACGAGTGATCTATCGATTATGGGTCCCTGTATACTATGTAGGCAAAACGGTGCGTCGCTGTCGCTCTTGGTTGGCACGACAGTACACTTCAATTGAGCTAACGCGATAAGATTGATCACGTGCGTATATCGATTATAAATCCCTGATAACTTTATAAACAAAGCATGGCCTCACTGTCGCTCTTGACTGGCAGAACAGTAGAGCAGGTGTAACGAACTGTACACTATTATATGGCCCACGACACGAGAAAACCTGTCTTCGGGGGTATGCGAACGGCAGGGGCGCAGACCAGCCTGCTCATCCGCGCAGTCTGATCAGCGCCTTTGTTGTTCGCGTTTTGTAAAGAACCGTATCTAAGCTTGCTACAGGCGAAGTTCCACTTTTCAACCTGGCAGACACCGGTTTGAAACTCGCTTTGTCGGAAACCCCGCGGACTGGTTTTCCCGCGACGAGGTCCATTTCAACAACGATACTAAATACACATGGAAAACAAGATAGCCAAAATGGTTGGCAGTTGGGCTGCCGCCCACTCTGGTGTAAACTTACATTTTAAATACTTTTTACAAGACCAACTTGAGGTAGGCGGTATAAAATAGTTATACCGTGTATGTCCGCCTGTACGTGGGATAGCCCTCTGGCTAAAGCTCGTGGATTATCATTACGTACGGGAGAAAAGCCATGGTTTAACTATTACATAGAACATGGATTTAAAAAAAAAGAAAGTTTGCACCAAATCCTGTGGCAGCCTGGCTGCCACTAAATTGTTTTTGTTTTTGTTGTACATTTATGTTTATTTTCTACATTATTGGGTCTGTCCGCGAGGCAATGGAAGTTATTGCATATGCGAGGCGTTTTTTTGTTTCATTTGGTCCGCATAGAAACTATTCTTTTTGGTCTGAGTCTTCATCTGCTGCTGTTCTTTCGAAGGTACGTTAAGCTGTCTCGCCTGGATCGCCACTTACCGCCAGTGAGACTAGATGCCGGACCAACTGGGCCCTTAGCTCTGAACCGAACTATACTCGCCACTTACCGCCAGTGAGACTAGATGCCGGACCAACTGGGCCCTTAGCTCTGAACCGAACTATACCGCTTTAATAGTACATAGCTAATTAATGGGGCTCAAGCCTGAAATATTTCTTAAAAAACACTTTGACGCCCGTATTTTATGCGCGAGACAAGCGAAAGTTCAGGCGAGTCTGCATTGACGCACAGGCTCGACTGAAACTTGGCTGCTGGGTGTAATCTTACTATACTGAACCACACTTCTAATGCAAAATCAAACAGAACCTTTAATATTGCATATATTGTTTCATCCATTGTAACGCAATTTTATCAAAATTAAAAGGCGTATATTAACTAAAAGTACATTTCTGAAACATTTTGCGTTGGAAGTGTGGGTCGGTGTATTATGGATCCCACCTTATGTTGTAAGTGAGTCACACCAAACTGATCACAGGTTGCATTTTGAAAGTCTCGGATAAGTAATCGCATCTTATATGAAATGAAATTGTGAAAATGCAAATGTTTAATCTGGTCATTTGCGCTCTTCGTTTTCAATTGAAATACATATGGGGGTCTTGGGGGTGGCGTTCTGATTCCGAACACCCACCCAGAATCTCATTTTTATAAGTAACATACTTTTACGTGTACCAAAACAATGTGTCCCAGATAGGCATATCGGAGAAAGTGAGATTCAACTGCGACATCAGTAAAATGTACTTGTTATATAACTTCCTATTATTGACTATTTCTAGAGAAGGGCGTGGAATAGGGGACACCGGTTATCAAATTTCGACCTTATTTTATAAAGATTAGCTAATATTTTATCGAAAACGATCGAATAGCTAAAAATTTCATGATTGCTAACTTTGAGATCCCTATCCAGGCCCTATTAGAGCATAAGTATAGAAAGGCGCATGCATTTTCGCCCAATGACTCGACCTTCATTTTACAAGGCTTACATGCCTATTTTCATCTGGGAAGGTGTTCCTTTTTTCTACATATATATACATGAGGGTTTTATGTATATGTACGTTATTCTTTTTTCTTCTGTCGACCACAGCCCAACTGTTTGCCAGTTACTCATACTTTAATTAATGAGCATCACGTTATGCTCGTAATACGTTAGAGGTATAGGCAGTGCTATTAAAAGAGAACAGATATTTGCATGGCTTAAAGATAAAAAATTTGATATATGTTTACTCCAAGAAACTCATTCAGTAGAAGAAAATCGCGAACTGTGGGAACGGGAATGTGGCAAGTATTGTTTCTTCAGTGGTAAAAGTACTAACAGTGAAGGGGTGGGCATACTATTAAATCCTAACCTTTCGTGTGAGATACTTGATGACATAGAACTAGTTAGTGGACGTTTACAGGCACTTGAAATAAAGATACAAGAAAAGTTAGTAACAATCCTTAACATATATGGTCCCAATAAAGATGAGATTGATATATTTGAAATCCTTGAATTATACATTCGCACACACGAGGACAAAAATTTTATAATTGGGGGAGATTTCAATACTGTTCTAGATATATATCTAGACAAGAAAAATGGTAAACTCGATACACATAAACGTTGTAGACAAAAGATAACTAATATACTAGAAACATATCACTTAACAGACATTTGGAGAGACAAACATCCAACTCTAAAACATTTTACATGGCACACATCACATAAACCTCCAATTTTCTGTGGACTTGATTATTTTTTAATTTAAAAAAATATTGCTAATACTGTAGTATCTTGTGAACATAATTTTAGCTATAAATCAGATCAAAGTATTGTCAAACTCACTATATACATTAACTCCTACGAAAAAGGTCCAGGTTATTTCAAATTAGATAATAGCTTAATATTAGATAATGAATATCAACAAACTATTAAAGAAAGCATTAAGGAAATAGCAATAATTAATAAGAATGCAAACCCAAATACACTATGGGAAATATAAAAGGGACTGTAGGAGAAGAGACAATTAAATATGCGTCAATAAAAAAGAAAGAAAACCTTAAAAATGAAATAAATACACCAAAGACAATGAGCAACTAGAAAGAGAATTAAGTGACGCAGATGATTCAGTGTTACATGATAGAATAAAATCAAATTTAGATAGTAAACGAAATGAATTAAACAAAATTTTGGAAAATAGACTAAATGGCTATATAACACGTTCAAAAGCACAAATAATTGAGCAAAATGAAAACAAACAAACAAATATTTTGCCGGTTTAGAGAAAAAAAAGTCTGAGGCCAAAACAATAACAAGATTGAACATTAATAATACTGTAGTCACAAATCAAAGAACCATTTTGTTAGAGCAAAAGAAGTTTTATGGACAATTATATTCAAAAATAGAGCAAATAGAATCAGACATAAATTTTTTCGACAACTCATTACCTATGTTAAATGAAAACGAACAAAATAGTTGTGAGGGGCATATAACTGATCTTGAATGCAAAACAGCCTTGAAGGATATGAAAAACCAAAACAGTCCAGGCTCAGATGGTATAACTACAGAGTTTTACAAAATATTTTGGAATGACATTAAGGAATATTATATAAAGTCTATCAATTTTTCCTTTCAAAATGGAGAACTTACAGAATTACAAAAACAAAGTATTATTACACTTTTGCCTGGAGGCCAATAAGTTTACTAAACGTTGATTACGAAATAACAGCAAAAGCCATCGCAAATAGAATTAAAAAAGTTTCACCAACGTTAATACATGAAACACAAACAGGATTCATGAAAGGACGCTATATTGGTGAAAACATAAGGTTAATTTTAGAGACAATAGACATTATTGATGAAAACAACTTACCTGGAATGATATTCTTTTCAGATTTTGAAAAAGCTTTCGACAGTATTAATCACGAATATATGTTTAAATGTCTAAGGCATTTTAATTTTAAAAATGATCTAGTAAATTGGGTCAAGTTATTGTACAAGAACGCTAAAAGCTGTGTTACAAACAATGGCCACCATTCTGATTTTTTCCACATATGGCGTGGTGTGAGACAGGGCTGCCCCTTGTCCCCATACTTATTTATTATTTGCATTGAACTACTATCAAATCAAGTCAGAAAGAGCCCAGATATAAAAGGTATATACATAGAAGGAAAAGAAATTAAAACATCTCTTTTAGTCAGGGGCGATCGGGACTCCCGTGCGAATTTGATGCCGATTTATGTTGACCTTTACCAAATCAAACTTTAGGGGATAACTAATGAAAATCACCTGGTCACCCATCTGGGTTTCACGTCTGGACGTCATTATGACATCATCAAAATAGCGTATATTGTATCAGTGCAATTCAAACGGTATGTCCATTGTAGTATATGGGGATCAGGACTTTCTTGCATTTTGTGTGCCAATTTCAGTCGAAATGCACCAAATTTAATCTTAGGGGGTAAATAATTAAAGCTAATATGTCGCCCATATTGTCTTCGCATGAGAACAAAAAGATGACGTCATTGAAATGACGCCTAATATGTAAATACCACACACATATGCATTTTTTCCATTTCCAACGCTTGGAAAAATGAACTGGTAGCCGTATCATGACTGAATGCAAACTCGTTTAAATCGTAACATACAAAATATATTCAGATAGGGTGAAGTCAGTTCGAGGGTGGGACGTTAATGCCGTCACGATCTACGAATAAAAAGACAGTGGAGTGAATGGAAAATAAGCAGTGTTTTTTTTTTGTTATAAACGGAGTAAATATAATCTCTTATGCTTATATATATATAGATGTACTACGACCTCTGACCAATGACCTTTGGGTCTTTCTATTTCAAACGATTGATGCAGAATACGTAAAATGAGCCAATCCAGCTAGAACATATGTGCATGTCAAAGCTTTTATAGTAAATGTAAATAAAAGCCTGAAACTCTTTCTTCTAGAACAACATATCAATATTGTAAATAGAGTCACGCTTTTAAGCTTTTGGTTTATCTGTAGCTGCTTATCCTACACCCATATAAAAGATAGTAGTAATAATCATTTGCATAAACTATCAACCAAACTCATTATAGTCCGATTTTGACCACTGAAGGATCAAAAGTTAGAAGAGTCTACTTAATAGTTCATGATATGGAAATAAGGATAAACCCCTCGACAAGTTACCCATTGTACCTGGATAGCATGGGCAATAGAAAACTGTTACAATCTGATTTATCGTTCGCATGCTACTAGGTAGAATCGTCTTAAAAGGTCAAAATCGGACAATAAGGCATTCTTGTTGATACGGCTAAAGAAATATCTGAATCCACATGAAAATAGTTGTTCAAAAGTCATAAGCATATTGATCACTGACAATAGTTTACATGAGTCCTCTTCTGCTCCACAGCAACACAAATCAGTACAATATAAATGGTTTGCTTTGTTCTTACACCGAGATGTTTCGCATACAGACATGCTAAAACCACATTTTATCAGCTGCAGAGCGGTTTCGGGGGCAGGAGGCAACATGAGCGGATCCAGGAATTTTTGTTAGTTTTATTTAGTCCTCAGCTTATTTTACAGTTTAAAAAGGGGTTCCAATTGTTTTATTGCTGACAAACTATACTTATACTTTACAAAGGATCCAGAGGCGGTCCATTATTTTGGGTCCAAATGCTAATTTCTATAGAAATCCATATACATACTTGTTATTTTCCAGGGGGAGTGTCTGGACCCCCTATCCCCTTCTGGATCCGCACATGGGCAATGTCATCATAACGGGACAATATTTATCACAGTCCGGCCTCTAACCATAATTGTCAGGTATTGATTTGTCAGGATAAATGACAGGTGAGGTTTTCCAAATGATTCACTGATACTGCGCACGATTGACACCTTCGAGAACACAGCTCTTGGAAGTGGTAGTTCTTGCAATTCAGCTTTATTTCTCCAAAACATCCACCACCTCAACGCAATGAGTCGAACAATATCGGTGACTGGCTAATGCAAAGTAAGAAAGACGGCAAAGATCAGGAATCGATACAATCAAGTACCACACCTGACCCAGGATACCAATGGGAAAGTAACAAACTCTTAGTTAGACATCACAAACGAGAGCCAAGAGGTCAGGACAATTTGCAAATATATTACTCTAGTGCATCCGCCACAGTGCTTTCTAAGGGCACTGAGCCGAGGTGAAAGAATGCTTCGTGGATAGAGTCTCCAGCATAGCTAAATGCCTGCCAATATGATTTCTTGCTCTTTCCTGACATTGAACTAGTTAATACCAGCACCTGAAAGTGCATGGAATTCGATCATAGCCCTGGTTGTGGCATCATGGCACATTATTATCTATAATTAGTGTTCTGATCTTAGAAACTTGATGATATAATGTAAAATATCAACACTCTGCAATTGTTTTATATGTGTTTATTTAAGCGGCGAAAACAAAACTTGCTCCCCTGCAAAACTGGGGTTAGGGTTGTGCATTAGCTCATATAAGACAAAATATTTAAGATAGAAAAGCAAACTTTGGTTTTGTAATCGTCAATTGAGTATTTGTTTGTTAAACCTAATCTAAAACGGTTTGAAACCAACTCAGATCAGTCGTTAAACTAAATGACGATAGCCAAAATTATCACTTTTAAATTATAATTAAGTTCATGTAAAGCACAAAATACAACATGTAGCTGTTTAATGTTAAACAGCTGTCATATGTAGAAAAGACATCCAGTAATTAGCAGACTTTTAGAATGTTCATTGATTAGCTACTTTTAATGTCTTCTTTCTGTACCTCAAACTTTCAATTGTCTTATTCTCAAGTTGATTAAATGACATATGTAATAAGCTGATACAGGCTAACACCCATGCTTACAGTGTGCAAACATCTTCTATTCGACGCACCTTGAATCGGTACATACGATAGAATATGTCTAAAAGGGTTTGGGATGGAGCAGGTCATTACTCAGCTTGCAGTCAAAATCTTGTTTGGTGATTTTTCTGGTTTTTATGATATGAGGAGGACAATTATTTTACCAGAGAAGCAGAAATAATAATCGATATTGTACATGTATATGACTTGGATAAGGATTGGTTTAGAATATTTACATTAGAAAGGGACATTTACTAAATTGTACTGTTTAAATGTGAAAAGATTATTACCTATGTTCCTCTTGGATGTATCTTTATTTTAGAACTAGTCATATTAAGAAATATTGAAAACAATTATTCATAACATCTGTAACAAAGGTTCAGGGGCTTAATAATAATCAATACCTAAGGTTTAGGCACCAGAGGCTAGGTCTTTAGCTAGGAAAACATGCGATTTATATTCATTTTTCCTAAAATATCATTTCTTACATGAAGTCAATGTCCTTGCTCATGTATTATGTCATGTAACATATGTTACAGCCTTTAACAAGTGATTCAATCTTGTTGTTTAACCTGCAAAATCTATAATTCTTTATAATATGAGCAAGAGTATCCCAAAAATGCAAGATATCCAACAGCAGCAAATGTTTTCATATATTTTTACTTAAATGATGCCTGCCAAATTCGGCTCCTTAAAATTGGGTGTAGCCTTTATGTTGTTTTTATAATTGCTCGTATAAGACACTTTATTTAAAGTATAAAAGCAAACTTTGAATTTTCTTTAACCCAAATGAATTTGTAAGTATAGAATAATCAAAACATTCTCAAAAATACACATATCAGCTAAAAAGTAAATGTTATTGGTCATAATTTTCATGTTTAAGGGGTAATCTAATTAAAGTAACGCACATAACACCACAGGAAGCTGTAATTTTGCTCCAAAAGAATTTATAAGTAGCTAAAGTAGTCAATATGCAGACCATATGAGTAATTTAAATAACTAGCCTTCTTTCTGTAGCTAAAACTTTTAATTTTTTTTCTAAATTTAATATGGTAACATATGTAACAGGCTGTCAGAGGCTAACGCCCCGGCGAATATAGTGCAAACATCTATTAAAAGACGCAGCTTGAAATCTTCTTTTAGATAGGATAAGTTTGCGAAATTCCCGAGTGGGGGCAATAACATTCTCTGCCATCAGTCTAAAGGTGGCCCCATAAGCTGGGTATTTATAGGAAATCTACGGTATTTTGCATGCAAAATATAGTTATCGAGAAATAATTCATTGTCAAAGTCAGTTAAAGCATTGATGTGATCATCATATGACTAAAATAATTGATATTATGTTAAAAAAAGCGTTCGTGTTGGATAAATATGATCATACCAACACAAACCATAGCTTTTATTAACGAGCAGTTTCTCATTATGGACGCCATATTGATGACGTCATAACTAGCCTCAGACGCGGGTTTGAGATGGGTGACCACCTTTAAATCAAAGGTAAGACTCCATTGAAGGTTTTGATATAGGTCACCTTAAATCGGCACACAATTCGCATGGGACCTACTTTTTATCCCTAAGGGCCCTGACTATTTTTGCAGATGATGCATCCTTTATATTGGATGGATCAACCAAATCTTTTGAAAACTTGATAAGAATACTGGATAAATTTACTAACATTTCTGGGCTCAAGTTAAATTCAAAAAAGTGCCAAGTTCTACGCATAGGTTCTCTAACATAAAACACTATTGAATTAATGAAACATAGAAAGTTCTCTTGGAATTCAAACAAAGCAAGTTGTCTAGGAATGGTTTTTAAAACAAACAGGGAAAATTCACTATCGTCCAACTAAGAACCAAAAATTATAGAATTTGAAAAATGTTTAATGCAATGGCGTCAAAGGAAACTGTCACTAATGGGCAAGATTGTTGTAATAAAATCATATGCACTCCCAAAACTCATATATCCCTTAACATATTTGCCAAATCCGCCAAAGGAAACTATCAAACGCATAGAAAAAATGATGTATAATTTTATATGGGATGGCAAACCAGATAAAATTAAGCGGGAAATATTAACATCTGATTATGACAAAGGAGGGCTCAGAATGATCGATATAGAAAAATTCATATGGTCGCTAAAAATAAGTTGGGTAAAACGTATACTGCAAACAGAAAGCAATAGCCTACTGAAACATCTATATGAAAACGTTTTTAAACAATTTGGTGGAAACATTTTATTTGAATGCAATTTCAGAGAAGCTGACATTATCAAACATTTCAATAAAAAAACTTTTCTTAGAGATTTACTACTAGCATGGTCAAAATTTGCCAACAAAACAGTTATATCAAATTATCACAATGAAATCATTTGGAACAATTCCAACATTCGCGTTGGCGAAAACACGATTTTCTACAAAGAATGGTTTCAGTTAGGTATTAAGCACATAAAAGATATTTATGACCAACAAAACCAAAGATACTACTCTTTTTATAAATTGCAAGAGAAGTTCAATCTACCAGCTACCGAAGTTTTGAGATACATGAGTCTTATAAACAGTATCCCAAAAGACTGGAAATATAAACTTAAACGTGAAATCCAAATTGTTCCTATGGAATCTAACACATGTCAATAAATTTGTTTACAATAATTTTATGAGATGTAGTCAAGGTGCTGTAAGTAAGGCAGAGATCAAATGGAATGAACAATTTTCAGATGAAACGCTCCAATGGAAAAATATTTACCTAACCGTTTTCAAATCAACGAATGATGTTAAATTGCGCAATTTCCAGTATAAATATTTAATGCGTATTGTACCAACTAACCAGTTCTTAACAAAATGCAATATTGTTGGTTCAGCCCTCTGCGAATTTTGCAGTATGGAGATAGAAACTGTTTCACATCTGTTCTGGGAATGTGCATATGTACAACAGTTTTGGACATCAGTGGCAGATCTTCTGCGAGTGTGTGATAGTAATATAAACATAACAGTAAAAACAATAACTTTTGGAATTTGCCAATCAAAACCTAAATATGATGCTATTGTGATAAACTTTATAATATTTTTGGCAAAATATTTTATTTTTCAAAACAAACAAAATAAAAAAGTGCCAAACATGCATGTTTTCAAGTACTACCTGTCTAACAGAATTATAATAGAAAAAAGAGATAGCTTTGCTTAATGACAAGCTTGCTTTTTTGAATATAAATGGGGAAAAGTTTTAGATAAACTTAACATGAAATAATTTATAAGGGCACGTGGTCGGCGGGGGGATTATACTTTTTCTTTTTCTAATTTTTAAAAAAAAGTTATTGTTACACTTTGTGTGAAGGTTTTGTACAAATCAACATCATCACTATGTTACGGTAAATTCAAGAATAATTGTTAAGACATGAAAATGCTTTTCTTACCAATGTTATATAGAGTAATTTGTGTTAGTATTGATCTTTGCACGTTGTGTGAAAATAATAAAAAATAAATGATAAAAAAAGTTATGGGAGATTCAAAGCAAGCTACTGTAATTAATTCCATAGTACTGTTAATGAACACAAGATTCTAATGTGTTCTTAGACTGAAAGAGACTTTATTAATAAGGGTGTTCTAGTATTGCATGACCATTGGGTCTGCACTATAACCACTGGTATTCAAATGGTGACGAGTAATTGCTGAGCATCTTTTTTTGCAGGTTAATCTCTTTTAGTGAAAATGCTCATGAATCTTGAACCGTATGGTATATTTTTTATCAAAGTTTGTATAACAAAATACATTTTAACATTATTGAGACACAGATATGCAAACGGTAAGGAGGTTTTGCCAATTGTTTTTTCTCATAAATCCTAAGACCCTTGCATATGTTGTATAGCGTAAGTAAATTAGCTCCCCTAATTTTTGCAAGGATGTTGTGAAGTAGTCCCAGGTTAGAATTAATAGATCTGGTCCTACTTAGTCATTATTCACAGTAAATTATGCCAATTTTGGCAATGTATGACAGAAAACATATTACTACTTTAGTGTCTAGTTTCTTTTTAAAAAAGCTACTCTTGTGTCGTGGTTATCCACCTTGATAGATATGTTGAAACACTCAGTTTGGCCACCGGTACATTATTTTCAATTTAGATGCCTAGAGTTTCATTCTGATAAGCAAACGTTTAACGTGGGTCGTGCATATTTGTCAGTTGATTATAAAGTATGTTACTGAAAACAATGATAAATTTATATGCATATCTATATACATACCCTCAAACATTATTGCAAAATTCACAGTTTGAAAATTGGACTTTTCACAAATTTCTCTAAGGCATATTTCACGCCTTAACAGGACATATCCTTCAGCATTTTGGGGCTGCCTTTCTATGAAAAGTCAGCTTTAAAACCATCCATAAAACACTCGTGCATGCTACATTCTATCAGCACCGCCGAATTCTGTTCTGAAACGATGTCTGCACCCTGCAAAATTTGTAACGCCAAGTTTAAAAACATGCTGTATATCTCAAAAACCAGCTGGTATACAACATGATAGTGAACTTGTAAATCTACAGATTTTTGGCACGTGCGGAAAACAAAGGTTCACACAAGTGTTTTCATCTGCGCAGACTGATCAGCACCTTTGTTTTCATTCACTGCAAATGGTTATATTCAAGTTTAAACAGAGCCATCAGACTTAGACTGGCTACAAGTATATGATATGACACATTGATGAAAATTTGTTTAAGGACTGGAGCCAGTCTAGTTCAGGAAATACCAAAATTACACACTGCGGTTCAACCTATGCCTACGTGAAGAAGGGACACAGGACACTAACAGTCACAGACATGCAACAGGAAAACAGCTAAAGCAAAACAATCAGCTCTGTCCCTCTCTTTCCCATCAAGATGATATAAAAACTGGAAAGGACACTAAGCACTGCATAGACCAAATAAAGAACATCCACAAGCAATGAGAGTAACAATAAACAATGAATAAACAACAACAGGGCCACCGCCTAAGAACGGAGAGCAGCCTAAGCCACTGGGAGGGGGGGGGTTAAATGCATTTACTAGGATCAAATCTTCGGCCTATGATCTGCTGTTGTCAAAACACAAACATTGTTTAGATCACATGGATGCTTTATAACTTATGCAATGTATCATCACAGAGAAACAAGCTAATAAAACTAACACATTATGCTGAAACGAAAAAGGGCTCACGACGCACAGATAGTCAGAGCTAATGGTAACCTCAAGTTGAGCCATGGTAGGCACAGCCAAAGTCAAGCATCAGTCACCAACTCTCGGATTAACGTAAGAAAGAGGGCAAAGATCAGGAATCGATACAATCAAGTACCACACCTGACTGAGGTTACCAATGGGAAAGTAACAAACTCAAAATTAGACATAACAAACGACAGCCAAGAGGTCAGCCCTTTTCCAGCAGGTTTCCACAAGGCGTCAATAAACAGACGCGCACGAGTATATAACAAAAACAAGACAAAATATCATGAGTGATCCACAAAACAAGTATCACCTTGGGACAGTCAGTAAAAATATTTTACTGGAGGGCTTAAAACGGTTTTCTCGGCAACAACCTCACACTAAGTTCAGATGTGGATAAAGACACATAGACGTTTAGTTTGCCTGAAAGACCCCTAACTTATTAAAGCATTATCTCCTAGAACATATAAATCAATATATAAAAAACAGATAAAGCAAAGATAAAGACTCAACAGTTAATAAAACTGATTACCGGAGCAAAATAAATCCAACAGGTAAACACCAGTGGGCCTGACATCAACTAAAGCATCAGTTCCCTACCATCTCATCAATAGATCAGTCTTTAAGTCGTAACCGTTATAGAGTCTGAAATCCAACCCACTGGTGTGCAATAAAATAGGAAAGCAAATTTGCCAACCGTGATTTGGTTGACCACCAAGCATGCAGTTTTTTTGCAATACATTAAGTTATAGTCAATCTTTTTATAATGTGAAATTTTTTAATGAACTGCGCTGAAAAATATTAGAGCCAACACTCTTCTTCAATTTATACACCTCTTTGGAATTTAGATATCAAATCATAGTACCGTCTATGATATTTAGAAAAGGTTTTGCGAATTTTATGATACTGATAACCTTATTTAAGAAGTTTCTGAGTTAAAATTTATTACAAGTGTTGAAGTCAGCAACATAGCTAAAGCTTTACACCAAGGCCGCCATTGAGTCTGAAGCCAGGTGACCCACCGTCATGCAAGTTAAGAGGTAACAATAGCTATAAATCGTGATTGGCTTTACAACCAGACATGCAGGCTGTTTTATAAATATTTTTAAATTGCTCACTGTAATAAGGCTTTCCAACAATTCTTTTGAATTGATAAAATAATCACCATAAAATACAGGCTCCGAAATGCCCTGTTGCAAAATAGTTCTAAAATCAATATTGTATTTAGCAATCAGCTTTGATTGTCTTACCCCATTATTATGATCAAGGAGTTAGATTGGTAGGCTGATATTGTTGTATTATGATATAATGTAGATTGCCAAGTTTACATGGATGAATTACCAATGGCTTATTTATTTCAGGTTTGACAGGACAGAACTAGCTAGGGCTAGCGAGTCTACGGAACAAGTAAATATGGCAATGGCCCTGACAAAAGAATTGACTTCAACAACTTTCGCAACTACACCTGACAAGTATCATAGTGATACAGACGAGTTAGATGGCTTACAAGAATTCCGTTGGAAATACGCACACATTCATGGATATGTTGCTGTAGTTGTGTGTAGTTTCGGTGCCATAACAAACATTTTAAACATAATTGTGTTGACCAGGAAACATATGTTATCATCCACAAACTATATCCTTACAGCATTGGCAATGTCAGATTTTCTAGTAATGCTTACATACTTGATCACTGCAGCATATTTTTTCATTATAAAAAAGCCATATTTTGATCAAGACCACTCAATTGGATGGATGTATTTCATCCTTATAAACAACCTTTTTATCATCACGTGTCACAATTTGTCAAATTGGTTATTTGTCACACTAGGCATGTTTAGATACATTTCTGTGTGTTGTAGTGTAACAGCTCGCCGACATACCAGTATCCTACGAGCTAAAATTGCTGTATGTTTGGTTGTTATTTCAACAATGTTGCTTTGCTTGCCGTTATATTTCTTGTATAAAGTAGTTAAACTAAGTGAATTTTTTGAAGGGATGCCTGGATATTGGATAGTAGCGTCAACTTTTGCCCATGAGCACCCTACCTATACGATTGTTATCTGGTGGCTGTTTGGGGCAATAATAAAAATAGTGCCATGCGTTTTATTGACAATACTTAGCACACTGATTATTATCAAAATCAAGCAGGGAATTCGACGCAGACGTATTCTTTTAAACCAAGCACAAACTGTAGAGCATGACGTCAATCATGAACATAACCGAACCACATATATGCTCATGTCCGTTGTTATACTGTTTGTGTTGACAGAATTTCCACAAGGTGTTTTAGCAATGATAGCCGGAATGAATGATTTTTTCTCTGAGAAAGTTTATTCAGCCCTCGGTGATCTGATGGATGCGCTTACTCTAATAAATAGTGCTGTTAATTTTATATTGTACTGTGGAATGAGTCAGAAGTTCAGAGATACGTTTCGTTCTTTGTTTCTGAAGGGCTGTTCAAATCATGTACAGAAACCACGGAGTATTGAAACAATTGATATTGAAATGACCACGATAAGCCTCACAGCTTAATGTCAGATCCTACTTCTACTATGTACTTTCATAACATGTCTTGTGATTTATTGAATAAAATATTGTTTAAACCTATTGATATAAGCATATAAATGAGGCCCCTAAAGGAGGGTGGTCTATGTTCCCATGACCTCTAAAATTGATGCTCTGATCTCATGATCATGTCCCTCTTGATCACAGCGATTGTCATCACTCAGCATGCCTTGTGATGCCAAACGTTGATCCTAAGGGTAGATTTTTCTATCCCACCCTCACATTTTTCTTTTCTTTGTTTAGGAACTGAAATGACTTGGAGGCAACCAATCATTGTAAGAGAATGCATTTTCAAGAATCCAAACGTATGGTTTACGTCACGTTAAATGGTAAAATCCGAATAAATCAAATTTAACGTCAATTAAGAAACAATGTAAACTAGGGATAATAACCATTTTATGTCGACGTATGTCACAGTCTAGTGTGTGCTGTCTACTTTGTTACAGTGCCAATTGGCTACACTTTACTTTGATCGCCTATGAATTTCAAGCTTTGCAGTATACACATATCAGCATGTAATTGTTACATGTACGCCTGGAAAAAACTCACAGCGTATTATGAGGATAATTTCTTTGAAACGTTTTTACCAAATCGAGGAAATTTGATATTTTAGAATTAATACTACGTTCGTTTTATTGAATGAATAGAAGCAACCAATATCATAGGCATTTAAAAACAATCATTGCAACATTTAGATTTTTTCCTTATTATATACAATTGCACATTTGGCTTGAAATATGAAATCAAATGAACAAGTGCATGAGATTTCCAACAATGTGTTATGTGCGACCAGCAAAGCCTCAGATCAGCCTGCGCATATGCACAGTCTGATCAGAGCCTTTGCTTGTCGCTTGAATATTTTATGAGTGGTTAACTACTGACTGAACATCATTTGGAGTTTCTAAGCTTAACAGAGGCTGCACAGGCTGGTCTGAGTTTACTGTTGTTAATGGCCACATTGTTGGAAATCACATGTCACAGCTCAAATAGGTATGGTGTCGTTCTACTACAAGGCACTCATCCAGCTCTGAAGCAATATCTTTGTCACTACCGCCAGAAGTTCCGTATGTGGCGTGGGAGCAAATAAACATAACACGATTTTGCGGTAGTTCCCCTTATGGAAATCTAATTGTAAAAATATTTTTTCAAACTGCGAAATCGATAATATAGCTGGATGATGAGTTCTTGATTTGTTATGAAACTGTTTTAAACTTAAGCTATGTTCATCCAACAACTTGAATACTTTTCTTTTCTTGAGGATTGGATGTAATAAATATGTGTACTGAAAATACATAACGTTTAATCAATTTCATCATCGTGATCTAGTTATTAGTTTTATGTAGGTCTTTTAGGTCTATATTAGTTTTGTAAATAACCTAAGTGTAATATTTTGTGAGCATTTGAAATAACTGAATACTAGATTAAAGATTAAAAAGGTAAACTCAAATATATATATGCAAGTATCTTTTCTTTAAATATTTTTCCTATCGGCTAAGCTATGAGCATTTTATGTCTCAATTCTACCTTATCCTAGATTTGTGGTGTATACACATTTTAAAACTGGAAATACAACTTAATCACATGCAGATAACTCACAGCTCAGGCCCAATATGTACCAATATTGCTAATGGCATGCATTGTAATAAGCCTACCCCTTCTTTTGCTAATATTAGTTATTTGACTGCTGAAATTGAGATTCCTCAGCCAAACCAATCAACCACTACCAGACAAGGAAAACGGCCCCTAAACCAACAGACACAGTTGAACTTCCTTGAGGGAGCAACTTCTTTCGTTTAAGAGCAGTCCCTATGGCATAGAAAACCGCTAATTTCTTATTAGGTGATTCTTTATTGGAATGTTTAAAGGGGACATAGTATGTTTTATCTGAAAGAACTCTATAAACCATGGATTTTGATACAAATATCATCAAAATTGGTTGAAAAACGGGCAAGTTATGGGCATTTAAAAAAATCAATATGGCCGACATTTAGCCGTCATTTTGAATATTTAATTAGTTTTCAGAATTTTTCAAATGCTTAATTTTTAGTTATCACTACTTTCACACCATCTGTGTCTCAGCAGATATGCAGATTTATACATAAGGATAATGTTTCATTAGAGATTAATGCAAATAATCCATTGGTTTGTCTTTTATTTTGATTACGCATATTTATATAGGTTGAGTGACGCCACTAAGCCTACAATATGGCCGCTTCCATTACAGTCCATTTGCAAGTATTCAAAAGTTCACAACTTCCAATTTTTTTCACACGATTTAGATGAAACTTGTATCAAAATTCATGGTTTATTAAGATCTTTCATATAAAACATAGTAATCATCAGGGTTGCCGTCCCTTTAAAATGCTCAATACGCATGTACGTAACTGCGTTATGGGAACATTATACTCTCTAATTTCTGTTTGTTGGTAGGTTTGGCAGATTAGGTTGAGCCTTACCTTGTGGCTTACCCCAAAGATAGATTGTCTCATAGTCAGGTTCATGCGCGGATCCAGAAAGTTTTGTCAGAGGGAGTCCAACTTTGACAACTTTTTTTGGATCAAAATACCACTATTAGCGGGCCATCATCTGCCCGCCAGCGAAACGTCATTTAAATGTCGTTTCACTGGCGGGCCAATAATGGCCCAACATTGAATGCTGGCTTAGTAGCTTTGTGATTTTTACGGGATCAAGATAAGTATTGCTAGGAAACCCTATATTTTTGTGATTTTTCAGGAGGGTGGGGGGGGGTCCGGACCCCCTGTCCCCGCCTCTGGATCCGTACGCAGTTTTACAATATCACCCGCTGCTATGGCAAACGAGTGACAGTATTCACCGTCACGATAGCAGCGGGTGATATTAAAAAATATCAGTCCTTCGTCTATGGAAGTTTTGTATGGGAAATTCACGTGAGGTATAATAATGTAAAATATCAGTCTCTCGTCTGATGCGCAATGGCAATGAGCGCACGGTTCGTTCACGTCAGGATACGTTCTACAGCAATGGCGGACATGAGGCATGATTTTGGCCACTATCAACTCCCAATAACTTCGTTGTTCATGATCAGAAACATAAAGTGTGGGTACTTGTTTTCTTAGTTAGGACGAGCGGAGCATTTTGAGACCAAAGAGTGGATTAGGCGAAATTTTCTAGTTTGCATCAAAATCGCATACGGGAAGTATCTTTATATAAATGACGCTGCTTGGTATGAAGTTTAACGTCATCATTTTTTATGACGCAATTTATTAAACCGAACGTCAGTGATCAGTTAGAGCATTCAAACCGTAAAAACAGAACCATTTTTGTGAAAATATATCTTTCATTCATGCATTCCCTTTGGAACTCCCCTCACCATGGTAGGTCTAAGAGAAAACAAACGGTAGAAAATAAAGGATTTAATGTTCTGTTTGGTATAATAAGATATATTACATTCCCTGAGAGGGTGATAGTCGAAAATATCATCCCTTGAAATATGATTATCAACCTCGGGCTGATATTTTTGACTATCACCCTCTCAGGGAATGTAATATTTATATAATATCACCCGCTGCTATGGCAAACACGTGGTAAAATTCGCCGTAGCTGTAGCAACATGTGATAGTCTAAAATATCAGTCGCTCGTCTATGGAAGTTTTGTATGCGAAATTCACGTGAGGTATAATAAATATACTTAATAAAAATAAATATACAAGGGAGCAGAGCTCCTCAATGTGTATTTCATGACTAATACAAAACAAAGTATAGCCTATTTAGCACTAACCCAGTTGTTACTTGTGTTGCTGACTCGCCAGCGTCAGATCTTGAAATATACATATAACGCAGCGTGAAGTGTTTATTTCACTTTTAGCCATGGACGTGTTCAGGTGGGTCAAATGGATTTTCGTAGTAGCAGTTTTATTGATATTTTTGCAATATTATCTTGGAAACATTTCAATAATTATAGATTACAGATGTATATGCGGATTAGTCCCCACTCTTGTGCATTCTACTCTGGTGCACATACAGTAGATACTCACTCAGATCAGTGTATATATCCATGTTCTGTTTGTTTGGTGTGATGCTTTACTTTAAAAGCTATGGTGATGTTTGGACGATCCGTTCACCAAACCACACTTTTTCCTGGACAACCTTGACAAAGTGGTTAACCAGTACTTCGTGCACAAATTTTCGCATGTAAACGATAACAACCCTTCTTGAATCAGCGGAAGAGAGGAGAATGGCTGTAGAAATTACTTCATATTCAATCTCCACGAAAATATGTTACCTGGCTGGAATCGAACTCGCGACCAATGGATCTGCAGTCAGACATGTTACCAACTGTGCTACGCGAAACTGAGTATATTGTCCATGTGCCATTTGATCTGCCTTTATAAGTAGCCTGTTGGGACAAGTTGTGTAATTTCTGAACAGGCTTTTGTTTACACCCCAGTCATATTATTTCTGACATTACATAACATGACGCTGACATCATAGAAACCATTCCAACACAATAACAAGTGGGATTGCAGCAAAACAAACGGTTAACGTTATAAAAAAGTTTCTGTTTTTTCAATATAGCAGTATTTATTGAAAAATCATAAACTTCATTTATTCTGTTGATAAAACATTTCGGGAAATCAAAATAATGGATTTGAATAGGACTGGACACAGATGCTACAGTATTTTTTTTCCTTATGCCAGTACCGGCTAATAAAATGGAGCTTTTGCATACATAGTACTACGCCTTACATACATCCAAGACTTGATTCTCAAATTGAGCCAAAAGTTTTCTGATTGGGAATGAATAATATGTACATTGTTTTTGTTTTTATTGTAGAAATATCACAATACATTTTTGAGGGGCTTTACAGTTTAAATGTTTTCGACATTATTTTACAGCTTCACCAAGCAGTTCATGTCCACATACTTGCATCAGCTCTTAATCAGTCTACCAACTTCTTGATAATAGTTATGTTAATATGTGTGAGAAGGGATATGCCCACATTGTATAGTACAGTCCCTTTATAAGACATCTTGTTAAAACAGAATTGGATATAAGATGGTCGTGTAGTGGCTGCTAAAATCTTCTATTACCAATCTATGCAAAGGAACTATTATAGGAAAATGTCCATTTTATATTTTTTTCCTACATTTCTTTGTTGAATTGTCCATTTTTAATATGATTCACTTAGAAACTGGTCCACTCCTATGGATCCCAGACATAGTGATACAAAGGGGCTGTACTGTATATAAGATATTGCAAAATGGTGAATACTGAAAATGATATAAAAAATTAGACAAATCTTCTGAAAAAATCAAACCTCTGTACTCAAACTTTTAATAGCTAAAAGTGAAAACTATTGCCCTATGAACTGTCAGTTTAACATATCGACTGTGTTCAGACAACATGAAAGAATGGCAACATGATTTTCACCCACACTCTTTTGAAACTGAAAACTGAGTTTTTATATCTTCTAAGTCAACGTCATTTGTCAACATTTCTCTTTCACTTGTGTTATCTTCAGCGTTCTGGCGTTGTGTATTATTGTTCCTCAATGTAGCAACTCGTTTTGGTGTATTCATTTTACTGTCAATTCCAAGTTTAGATTGATCATCAGAAGCTGATTTATTTGTTGCCTTCACTGTGAAAGTTATACCATCTGCTATTGCATCGTCATCGTCAATATCTTCTCTATTAAAAGAGTCCATACCAATACTAGAGCGAAAACTCTCAGTACTGGTTGAAAACAAGTCTTTAAGTGGTTGAATGGCATCGTCAGGAACAGACAGTCCAGATGATACCATGCGGACCAACTGTTTCTGATGCATCACAATGGAATCCAGTTTTCCATACAAGCGATCTAGTCTTTCTTTTGTCTCCATAGTCTCCATCTGACGAACGCTCACATGGTTTAACATCTCATACCGGAAACTGGATATGTCTTGCTTGATTTCATCAAAATCGCCTGGAATAACACAGAAATATCAGCCAGTGCATGGGATTTCCAACAATGTGGTATGTGCGACAAGCAAAGCATCAGATCAGCCTGCGCATACGCGCAGCCTAATCAGAGCATTTGCTTGAACATTCTATGAGTGTTAAGCTACAGTGAAGCCAGAGAAACACTTTACACCCTTGTGCACATGGTTTGCACTACAGGTGAGCTAGCATTGAGCGATGAGTTGCACACCAGTCTCAAACTATAGTGCACCTGAAGTTCAAAGCTATAAATCATGAACTACATCTATAATATGATGTTTGTATAATTCTCAAACCCTAGGGCACCTTTAGTGTAAGCTTGGTGTCATCTACTAGAAGTCTTGTTAAATTTCTGTTTAATTATTTTTTGCTATTGTTTATATTTAATGGCTAAACCGATATATTTATTAAATTAATTAATTAACTAATTAAACATTAATTTATTTTCCTATCCTTTTTCTTTTTGATATGTTTTCCATTAAAATTAGAATTTAAGCTTTTTTATCTATTTATTCATTTTTACACTTTAGATTTAATTTACCTGTATAAGCCTAGCATCTATTATGTGAGACATATGAAAACAGTGGAGACCCAGATCGAGTGCCTCAAGATGGGGCATTTGATCAGGGTCTCCACTGTTTACTAACAGAAAATTCCATTAGAATTTGATCCAAAAATGAAAAATACCATGTAGGAACCATGAAAATGGAAATGAACTGGTCCAAGTGACAGGAGTGGGAAATTCCACTCTGTTTAAATGGATTAACCATAAGTGTGCCACACACCTGCTCATGTTTTTAATCTTAACACCTTATAAAATGAGCCTTTTATCACCTATGTGGCCAGGTTATTAAATTCTAAAGTGCTAACCCTTCGCTTGTATTTATGCTAGTTTGAATGATGCTGATCTTTATAAAAAAACTTACTGTCAAAACATATTCAGGAATATTGTCAGAGTTTCACTAAGTCCAGAACAGGCCCTACATTTTATCAATTTCACATGTTTCACTTTTAGATGTTTTATTCAAATTTAGAATTTCAATCTTTGATTTGTTTTGTTGTTCATTTCTTATCACTTTGAGACCTACATGCAAGGCCATTGGCGGTGGTACCCGCAGAACCACTTTTTGGGGCAAAAAAGGTTTTAGCCGGACCACTTTTTTGGCTGCAATTGGTGCATTTTTTCGGTTTTCTCTAGACCTTTTTTATTACAATGACCAAAACTTGATTATTAATTATAACTGAAGAGTGCATAGGTCTATATTTCGCCTGCCCCAGGGTGTGAAAGGCGGTCGTTATAATAACAAGATTAAGAAACTGACACCTGTGTTAACAACGGTAATTGTATTTAAAGGATTCTCCTTTGGATTGTGGGTGCACCAAAAGCCATAGATCCTAGGTCCGTGATAAGGCCTACCAGGAACCGAAAAAATAATAAAATGCTGTATGTAACATTTCAATTAAACATAATTTCATGTTTGTCCGTATCATTGTCGTAAATTGGGTATCCTGAACAGTATAGGATCATAGGTCTAGATATATAAGCAAAATATTCCAGCGTGATATTGTGAATATTTTCTTATCCTTCGGTTTTAACATTAATTTTGTTTTGGGTGCTCAAAAGAACCATCTCATAGAGATGGTTCTTTTGAGTATCCACAATATATGCTTTGGTAGAGATTAAAACATATTTTTGGTGCTCATAAGAACCGTCTCATTGAGACAGTTCTTTGAGTACCCACAATATATGTTTTCATTGAGAAAATAGAAAAAATATTTTTAAATACGCCCTGACATGTCTGACCAGGGTTTATACTGTTTGCTTTAATGGTGAATACAGTCTGGTGCATCTGATAATATTCAACAAACGAAAAATGCAGATAATATTTTAAAGACAAAAAAAAACATCATTTGGCTTTTTCTAAGCTTAAAAGGAGGCTGCATAAGCTCTTCTGAGTTTACACTTGTCAAAATGCCACATTGCTGGAAATCACATCTCATGGTTCAATTATGTTAAAACTTTAAAAATGTTCAATCTTAAAAACGTTTCCTAGCAAATGGACAAGTTTGTAATAAAGAAGGGTATGAATGTATTTGGCGCTGATGCCAGTATGATGGAACACTGTAAATTCAGAATTTTTGTGAGAATTAAATTTCTGTGAAATGTGTTAAAAGACATAATTGCCACATTAAAATTCGTGACTAGGGCATGATTTTCCAACATCAATAATCGACAAATTTATTTTGCCATTTTCGGAGGGTTTAATTTCCACAAAACTCGCAAAGTTTCGGGAAAAATGAGCAAAGTTTCGCGAAAATAAACCCCAAAAGTGTCTGAATCAACAGTATCATTCTCCCTAAAGCTGAATGATAATGTTGTTGAAATTCAAAAGGAGGACTACCTTAACCCTCATTTTTTTTAAAAAAAAATGGGCTCACAGCATATTTAAAAACTGATAAAATAAACTTTTATAAACCAAAGTGACCGATCTATTTTGCTGCCACAATGACAGGAAATGTACCATATGAACCATATTTAAGTTATCATAGTCTTCATATACTAGAGGACTTAACAAACGCATCACCATAATTTTGCCATTTTCTTGCAAACGGTAAATGCGATTGAATAGCTTCTTGCAGCGTTTAATGTGCAACTCAAAATTGATAGGAATCAGTCGTTAATTCGTCTGTATAATAACGCGACGTTGCTGGTTATGTCACATGGTAGCATACAGCATCCAGTGTTATTCTGCAAAGTCCAGCTGATGCTTTAGGGTTATTTTCCATTTACCCTGTAGTGTGTAGGATATCAATACCAGTAATGCAGTTAATTAACTTTTTCTAATCAACAGTAATACATATACATCAATATTATGAAAATAAACGCCAAACCAAAACATCAGATTACAGTTTTATGTTAACTCACAATTTTGACACTCGATACCTACACTTGCAATTATATGGCAATTACGATTTAATCTAAAGCATGTCAGGAAATATTTTGTCAAATGATTGAGCACGTCTTGAAAAATTACGTTAACGCTTCTTGCACAGTGCAGAAGAAACATAATTTGTGGCGTAGTTTAATCAGAGTCTGTCAATTATAAATGACCTTTGCCACTGCACACAAAACCAAACGAAAATAAATAAAACTTTCTAAGACTCAAAATGTTAAATTTTATTGCGAGACTATAGAAATCAGAGTGATTGGGGTATGACAGAATCTTTATATGGGCAATAATTTGAGCATAACGCATTCTCATTACATTTTGAATCGTTCAATAAAGAATGTGTAACCATCAAATGAGCATAGGACAAATATCTGTTAAGTCAGGGAACAAAATTAAAGGGGGTTAGCTTGTGGCTAAATTTGTGTCCTTGGAAATGGCATTACCCTGCTTTATAACAGCTGTTATTTCAGTACCTTTAACTAGTTTGACAGCCATGCATTTTCTAGGGCACACTAAAAACTTGTTAGAGCAATGAAATTTATATATGTGTAGTCCTCAGTCTTTGAGCCATAAATGATTTAGTCTGGGTGATGCGTTTTCAAAGTCCTTAAGTAGATCTTGTACACTGCCCTCCAGTGTAACAGCAAAAACAACTACCAGTTTTTTTTAAAACATACATCCAGTTCGTTCTTGAAAGAATTGGCCTTGAGTTTATAAAGCTTGAGTTCATTCTCAGACTCAAAATAAATCGCAATAATTGGCTGCTTACGGACATGTGTCCGCAACCAGCCAATTATTACACTTTATTTTGAGGCCTGGTAAACCACATGTTGGAAAATCACACCTCAGTTTTGAATATTTTAGTCACCATTTTTTAGCTTTACTGAGAAGGATAGATTTCCATAATGATACCAAAGGTAAAGAAGAATGCAAAGATCAGGAATTGATACAATCAAGTATTGCACCCTATCAAAGACACCATATGGGAAAGCTTAAAAAACATGAGGAAACATCACACACAAGAGGGGTCAACCCTTTCCCATCACCTGAAGACAGTCTAACAAAGACAAATGAATCATAAATAACAAAAAAGATCCACAAAAAGTGCTGCCTTTGAACGGTCAGTAAGAACTTGCTGGAGGCCAATCTTAATTCAATGCCCCATTCCTTTGGACACATTCATTTGCCATTCTTTGAAGATCAATATATTCACACGTTTATTTTTATGAATGATTCCGTGTAGAATCTGATGACATGTAAATTGGACCTGGCATGTATAGTCACAGATTTAGATTTTTCTTCCAGGATGTGTTAAGACCTTACATGAAAAAAAAAATTGATGATACTGCAGTTCAAAATAGTCATAATTCATCTGTAAACCGAATTTAACGATGTTGACTTGAAATAAGCAAATTTACGAATGCACTTGTCAAAAGATAAGCGTATTTTTCTACTAGATACGAAATTGTTTTTTTAATCTTTTATAATTATACATCATGATAAAATATGTTAATTCTTTATATATTTTGTGAATGAATATGAGTTCTTTGTTAGTCAATAAATTGTTCTATCATATAAATATCATAACAAAACTTGGATAGTTGATTTTGCGTTACCTACAATGGTTGGCACATACTGATCATATCTCCATCAACGTCGTCGTCAGCGTCGTGGTAGTCTGCGTAGTCAAACTTTTGGTTTTTGATTTGCATCAATTTTATTCAAAGTTTACAGAAGAGTAAAGAATACTTTACAGGTCAAGTTTGAATTTGAAGATCATGGGGCAAATTTTGACGTAATTATTGCCCTTTTTGGACTTAGCTTTTGGCTAAATTTTGGTTTCCAATCAATAACTTTTGCAAAAATGCATCAATTTCATTCAAAGTTTACAGATTGGTTAAACTTCATTCGATACAGATCAAGTTTGAATTCGCTGATAATTATCTGCAACATTCTGAGCTATGCCCTTTTTTAATGAGGGTTTGTCTCAAGTTTGGTTTTCAATCAATAACTTTGAAGGGAATCATCAATATCATTCAAAGTATATATAAGGGTAAAACATCGTTAAATACAGGTCAAATTCAAGAGATGAAATCCTGCAAAAGTTTGACTGAGATATGTCCCTTTTCTGACATAGGTTATAACCAATTATAATACAAAAGCTATATTGGCTTTCACATTTCCCCAAAGCTATTATATCTGACAACTTCACACTATATGCCAAGATTGCCCAGTGCCTGTAGATAAGCATGACAGTGACAAAAATTTTATTCCACGCCCCTGACCCCTTAGACCATATCATAGGTCAAATATTTGAATTTCGCAAAAACAAGTTCAGTTGTCAATATTTTACCAAACTTTTGCATGCAGGCAGAGGTACTAAGATATAAAGTATATCAAGCGATCAGGCCTCATCTGTGGACTTAGGGGGGTGGGTTGAGGTCACAATTAAACTTTTTAGAATATAGATATGTTGCATAGATCAAATCAATGGAAATGATGCATGCATGCAGCAACACGATAGCAAGTATTTGCCAATAGACACACCCTTACAACAGTGGTGGGGTCAAAAGTTCGTTTTTATTTTATGAAAGTTGTTATGATGCATATCAAATTAAAGGAAAAAGTATAGACCAACATGCACATACATGTACCACTAACCTCTGTGTCGTGTTGAAAAGTCAGATATTGAAACTGTACAGATTAGTATATTTTTATAGAACAAAGCGCTACAAATGACAGGCTTTTTAAAACCCAGAAAATATGCACTCTCTAGGGAATGTGTGGCGACAGATGGAAGAATATCTCCCTGTCCTTCACCATAGTGAAGATTTAATTTTCTTGTCCTTTGGGATCAGGGGTTTCATTGTGGGACTTTGAAACTATTAGAGGGTCACTGACGAGGCGTAAATGGTCGAAATTAGTAAGTCTGGCCCAGAAAATATGCACACTCTAGTTTCAGTTCTTTGGTGCATTTTTTGCTTCCGAGGGATACCCAGATAAGAACATATTTGACTTCACTACAGCTTGTGACTGGGACTGTGTGGCGGAGGTAGAACGTATCCCTGCCATTCACTATAGTGTAGATGATATTTTCATGTCCTTTGGGATCATGGGTTTCATTGTGGAATTTGTAACTATTAGAGGGTCACTGATGAGGCCTAAATGGCCGAAACTAACTAGTCTGGTTCAGAAAATATGAACACTCTAGTTTTAGTCCTTTGGTGCATTATTGCTTTCGAGGGATACCCTGTTAAGAACATATTTTAATTATGATCTGTATTCCAATGTAAACCAAGCAGTTGGAGAAATGGGATATATGTTTTGTGATTTACATATTTCTCTAAAGTAAACCTTCGATGAGGGAAATAAATTCGACAATTTTGCCTTGTTTGACTTCAGTTTTGCCAGGAGACACATCTTCTTTTCGAAATTCTAGTTTAATAACTTGTGTTTAAAATTTTGGATGACTTCTTTTGTGGATCATTTACGTTAATTCTTCTTTTTTTTGTTATGACTTCTGTTTATTAATGCCTTTTGGTCACCTGCTGGGAAAGGGCTACACTTGCCAAAATGCCACATTGTTAGAAATCACATGTCGTGGCTCAATTATGATAAATCTATAATAACACAATAACAGCTATAAACAATAAACACAAAGGTAACTTACCATCATTTGCGTCGTTTTCTCTTTGAACATCAAATATATAGCGTTTCACTATCCGCTTCATGACTTTCTGAAAATAACAATAACATCTCTAGGTAGGTAAACGCCTTGATATTAATTCAATATGATATTTTAATAGTTGTCACATTTGATAAATAACATGCTTCAAAATTTTACCATCTAAGATATGGTCTGTGTCCATAATTTATGTTGAAAAGTAATTTGTTTACCCTTTCTTATTTAAAAAATAGATCAGCTCTAGATGTAGCAGTGAATTGTACAGTAATAATTCTCTGTTTGGCGGTCAGTTGTAAAGATCCAATTACGAATGCCCAGCGCAAGTAATTTTCTAATCAACTGATCAAAAAAAACACATTGGCTTATCAGTGGAACAATTCACAAACTTGAGCAGATCTATTTCGATTAGAACACACACTAAACGACAAAAAACATTTGAAGTCTTCAGCTTCTTTCAATTTTTCGCCATTGTACTGAAGAAATCTCACCAATAGTTGTACTGTTTCGCATACGTTTACATGTATTGGTAACGTCTTTAAAGTGACCCAGATTAAATAATGTTGTATTTTGTCAGGGTCTGTCACATATGTTATGATTAAATCACCTGTCAAGTGCATAAACACATTATAATTAAGAAAATTCTCCCTGTGACCTATCAACGTGCAAAATAGGCAATTCGATATTTATTGTTTCAAAATGTATGAGAAAATCCATCAAACTACAAACTATTAAAGGGCTAAGTTCACGAAGGGGTGAAATCGGCCCTGCCATAGAAATGCATACTGACTTAAAATATGTTTATATGGTTTATTTCATTGAGAAAAATCGAAATTTTATCTGCCTAGTGCTTAAATTGTGAAAACTATGGGTTTCTAAAGACAAGGACCCTCTGTAAATTTTGCGCAAAAGTAACGTCATTTACATTGCAATGTAACATCAAAGACGTCACTAAGTTTGGTTAACTAATCTATGTTAAACAAGTGTGTGTCGCACCCAAATTTGTGCCAAAATGTATTATAAACCTCGATAAACAGTCTATCATTGCGATACGCCCGCCAACCCTCTGAAATGTGCATGTTTGTTTGAGGCTTTATGTCCATGTATTTTTCATCAATTTTAGTCATATCACAGTAGCGGTCAATGTATCTTATACCGCTGCTTTACATGACTCATGACCCCCATCCCCCCCCCCCCCCCACCGCCCTCAACTCTGCGGACCACGCTTCGAAGCGGGTCCAAGAAAAAGCGTATTAAAATTGTGTGCACACAATATTACTGATGCGATGGATAACAAAATCGTAACGCATTTTATGCAATTGAATGCAGAGTGGTCATTTACGGTAGTCTCGTCATTTTCAGACAGGAGCTTGTCATTCTGACTGATCTTAAATACCCCCGCTTATATACATAAATTATATATATTATATATAGTTGGGTTTCCCGGACGCGGTAACTTATTGTATAGTGATGCTGTAATATTTAACCCTTAAAGCGTAAAGAAAAAAAAATGCATCTGAAAATGTCGTCTGGTTAAGTCATCTGCTGCAAATAATTCCCTAGCATTACTGACGAATTTAGTATAGAAACATAAAGTGTGGACCCAGAACAGAGTGCTCCTATAGGAGCAGTCTGATCTGGGCCCATACTGTTTTCCATAAAGGCTTCTTAAATATTTCAGCAGACGAGAAAGCAGACGACTTTTGTTGCGATTGGCGCATTAAGGGTTAAGTCAGCTCAGAAGATATATATGTTTTTTATCATTGGCGACCAGCGCAGGTGCAGGCTAGATTGAGCATTCGAACAGACTAGGCAGAACCTTCCCTGATACTGCCCACTCAAATTAAAGACAGCGTAGAAGTTTCATGTGCATGTTTTGTGAGATCATTCGTTTTTGATAAAGTCCCAGAAAGAACGTTAAAGCTAACAACTATCGGCCAATTGCATATTGCTGGGCCGATGGTAAGCTGCTATTTTTTATTCTTCCCGCCTCGCTAAATGTCAAATTATGATAATGGGACTTACACTAAGCATTTACACAAAACGAACATTTTTGATGGACGGAATTCAATAGTGATAACAGTAAAACCTTGCTTGCCATGAGTCACATCAACAATCTTTCAATTATATAGGGACGGGTCTTACTTGGTAAAACCATTACTAAGCTAGGAATAATGTGTCTTGATCAAGGACACAAAGCTGTAGCGCCAGTGAGGCTTGAACCCAGGGACACTCGGTCTCGAGTCAAGCACTCTACCATGACAGTAAATCTCAATTTCTCAATCCTGAAAATAAGTTATCATACAAAATGAAAAAACCCAGCTGCTATTCTTTCGCAATAACGTTTTTATCTTCAATTTTAGCAAAATGTGTTAACGATAAAGCTGTAGAGAAGACGTTCCGCCAACTTCTCCAAAAGGTCTGGTGTTTGTTGCACATACAGATTTTGTGTACAGTAAAACCTCAAAAATTCGAACTCCGATTTTTTGAAATACTGGCTAATTCAAAATATATTTGGGACACACTGAATTCAGAGTGTAGGACCTATTCATGATCTATTTTAATAACTTTCTATAATAATATATGTTTTGGGTGCGTAAAAGAAACGTCTCCCTGAGACGTTTCTTTTATTCACCCAAATTTTATATTTGATAAGAAAAAAATAATTATTATACTTTCATGGGGCTATATATCTTTCATTTTTACCTCACTATAATTCGAATTTTCGATAATTCGAAATGAAACCTCTAGTCCCTATGTCTTCGAATTAACGAGATTCAACTGTATTTAGATAAAATCTTTTCAAATAATTGATTTTGTTTGACATTTTAAAGTTTGTTTTATTAACGGGTAAAATTCGTATGGGCGTGAGAGAAAGAGGTATTATCAAAAGAAATCGTGAACGATGAAAATCCTATTATTCAAAGGTTGTGTATATCATGAAAGTGATAAAACTGCCATTTGCATGCTCAGAATTTTCCGTGCACGGACAGAATCAACGTCAGACAGGCTCATTTGTACGAACAAAGTTTGGGTTTTTGCACAACTTGCCATTTTCCTTTGCACATGTTCTAAAATTTATGGTTCCGAGATGATCCCACTAGCTTAACGAACATTCGAATCCCCACTCACTCCTATGGCCAGAGTAAGTAAATAGATCAGATCTGATCAGGTTTTCCCAGCAGCCTAATTGAGTTCTATAAATAGCACAGACTCTAGTCGTAAGAGTGCACTAGATTAACTCACGTGCGAATCAGGCGCGATTTCCAATATATTTGAATAAACAATACTTCGCTTTAACAAGTGAATTGTGGCGGTACAATGTAACATTTTGCTTGACAATTTTTTACTTGTTATATTTGTGCTTTGCTTAAAATGCTCAAAGTGCATCTATGCACAGATGTAACTTCATCATCTTGGATGTTGGAACCGTTTTGAGAAGTTGGCAGGGATGTTTCTGAATACTTTTCATCGGGATAAGGATTTCGAAAAAATGACGTAGTAAAAATCATCACAAAAAACAGGTCTAAAACATTTCAGGTGGAGTTTAATTGTTAGTAAAATTCAAACAAGTTTTACATGGATCTTTATTTTTAAACCGATGTGCCTGACTCCTGATATCATGTTAAATCCTAAATTATATCACCATCCTTTATTCTCCCCATGGAAATACACGTGTGACAAAGTATAAAAAAAATCTGTTTACCCCACAGATTGCTCGTACTGATGTTTCAAAGATGCAAAACAATCAGACTATACCACATTGTAGTTTTTCCATTGAAACGGTTAAACAACAGTCAATTAAATACTGCAGTTTGAGGCAGTTAATGTGATATACTTGTATAAAATACCCATTACCTGGATTAGTTCATATTTTTGTTTACAACGATTCTCATCTATCTTTGAATCAACTGTACGTCTTGCCGAACGTATGTGAAACATGCGTCATTACCGATTATTGACCAAAAATCCACAGTTCTTAACACTACAGCTTACACATGGGGTACAAGGGGACAATGAGGGACATAAATATAGTAGACCTATCCCCTTATCCAAACAGCCGTACATCGCGAATGCCCGATGCGATTTTTCTTTCAAAACGGTCTCCAACTGTGTCACATTTCTAAAGATACGCATGCATATTGGCGATCGAATACGTTATTTTTGCAATAGGAAAATCAGTGCAATACAGACTAAACTTAACTCATGATTAAGACATGAAACACGATCATTTTGTGAGGGCTCAGTCATGCACGGACCCAGAGAGGAGGTGTGGGGGGTAACAGGTGGCCGGAACTCACCTTGAAAATCACAAATTCTTTAGGAAATAAGCAATTGAGTTCGACCCCACCCCTGGAAAATGTTGGACCCCCTTTGGAACCAAAAATTACATTTTTTGTGAACTTATGAAATACAATGAGGGCATGTCAAATATGCTTGGCGTAAGTATATACTTGACAGTGGAAGATTTCTGAAACAAAACGACCAGTACATGTGGTTAATTGTTTTCAGCTATCAGATAAACCTCAAAGCTTGCAATAATATATAAACTAGCACTTTGAGAAGGTATTAAAGAGAAACGAGGAAAAAAGGAACGAAAAAAGGTGACGCTGCTGAGGATTGAACCCAGGACCCCTTGCAAATCATAGAAAATATTCATGGACAACCGTACGGCCAGGTAGATGTTATTATTTGGAGAAAGCGCACTTAAAACTATATATTTTTAAATACGAACAAACCAACAATAGGCTTTTAGAAATATACAAAAAACAAGCTGACACTCATTAATTGTAAAAATATGACCCCGTGTATTTTTCTAAGAGTGATTTATGAATAAATTCACATCCTGTTAACCAAAAACGGTAGTATATACCTTCAAAAGCAGACAAAAACTAACGGTAGCACGACGAGCGTCTCTTACTGAATGTAAATTTCGGATGTAACATTATTTCGGCATCGCCATTGTTTGCACTGAAAAATGTGAGAAAGTAGGCGTATTTTCGGCTTCTAAAATAGTCCAGCCCTGCTTTTACTAGATAATGTAGTCATATCTGTATTTTTTAAGCCTTAGAACATGTATAAATGGCCTAAAAAGGCCAACCACAGACAAAATTTCCAAACGTGATCGTTTAGGTTACGTTATATTACATTATGAAGCCATAATTTCGACACCTTGAAGTCTTTGGTCATGTGTTCTCAATGTCAATTTGCACAGCTAAGCCAAAACTTGTGGTGTCGAAATAATGGCCTCATGTTTTGTTATGGATGTATTTACACTAAATCCCCACAATATCAGCCATTTTGGGGAAACTGTGGGTCATAATATGTTTTATTTGCGATATAAGGGAAGCATCCAAGAAATTGTTTGGTATGTATTTGAAGAGGGGGAAGATCGTCTTTTTCAGAAATAATGTCATATATATTATATTCATACATTTCTAAAATAGGATTTTACAGAGTAAGTAAGGATGCAAAGATCAGGAATCGATACAATTAAGTACCACACCTGACCCAGAATACCAATGGGAAAGTGACAAACTCACAGCAGACACCACAAACGAGAGCCAAGAGGTCAGCCCTTTCCCAGCAGGTGACCACAAAGCACATATAAACAGACGCGCACAAAGACATAGCAAACACAAGACAGAACAAAAACATAAAAGGTCCACAAAAGAAGGGCCAATTTTACCCCTTCGTGAACTTAGCCCTTTACCTGATATGTGAGTTTCTCTGTCAGTGAATTTGGGTCTGATTCGCTCATGATGAATCCGTTGGTTTGTAGCTGAGTCTGATTGATTTGAAATCTCCTGTTAGCCCTTTCCTGTTGTGGCGTTGGTCGATTATGGGGAGGTACCTAATGCAAAATGAAATAAAAAAGGTGCATGATCATTGTGTATTTATCATATTGCAATGAGTATGCACCCTTATCACATTACCTCGCCCCTGACAGTGATATAACGTGATATATTTTGGTGGGAAAAAAACAATGATTTATCAAACAAATCAGTAATTTTGTTTTCTGCCTAGAAAGATTTATTTGCTATAGGGAAATAAATCCCTTTAGCCGGAACTCCTCTTTACTGACCACAAGTGACCCACGGCATCGATGAGATGAAACGCATGTCATATTCATTTTCGTTTCTTATTTACAAGTTTTAAACTAGCCTGTCGCTTTTCTGCACTTTTGACATCACAAACATTAACAAATGACGTCAATTATACATGCGATGACGTTGCATAACGTTTTTGTCTTTCAACACTGAAACTGGAGGATCAATTAACGAAAACGAAAAATTCTAGAAAAAACACAATAAATTAAGTACCAAAATGTTTGTTATGATCTAGCTAAAAAATGACTACCCATAATTTATGTGTTCGTTCACTGATTAAAAAGCTACAGACGTTTGATATTCTGAGCTGGCCTCAATGAAGAAGATTTCCAAAATGTGGGACTTCCATTTTTTCAGCAGGGAACAGCTAGCTGATGTGTTACAACTCGTGTTAGAATTAGACATGTCATGTTCCCACTAGTTTTTTTTCTTTATTTGAGCAAGCAGTTCAAGCAGTTTATTTGTTTGATTTGATTCTTTGCGTCCCATTAACAATCTTTCAGTTAAACAGGGACGGGTCTTCCTGAGTTGAACCAGTACTAAACAGTGACGCCGCTGATGCTCGAACCCGGGGGCTCTCGGTCTCGAGTCAAGCACTCTACCAATTGAGCCACTGCGCTCCCTAGTTCAAGCAGTTCAAGCAGAATATACATGTAATATACAGTTTATTGAATCATTCTATCTAAAATATGTGATTTATAAACATCGGGAGGTGTAAAATCAAATAAAGAAACTCCTGCTTGCCCACACGTTTCTTTGTCAGATTTTTCACCTCCCTTGGTTTATAAATCCCATAATTTTAATAGAACGATTAATAAACTATATGTATTAATTTTGATAAACCGCGGGTCATAACTTTTTGTAAAGACAGCCATACCATCATCGTGTATATATAGAAAAAGTTTAATCCTATCAAGGTACCTGAAAAACATTGTAGGTGGAAACGGGCTGCTGACCCTGAAGACTCCTAGGCGCACTAAATCAAAGCCAACTGCCTGTCGCGGATGGATAGATAGATACCTGTAAGTTTCTCCCGCCAAACTGATTTTCTGGAGCAGTACTAGATGCGTCTACTCTAGCAGGTAGTGTGTCATCATCATCCTCTCCACAACATCGTCGGAAACAATACCGGAGCATGTAGTAGGCTGATTTTGGCGATGGGACAATGTTGAATGGTATAGGTAACGTCGTATCATCCTGAATATACTCCATATACAGCTTGCTGCGCGCAAATTTCCACTCTGTGTCAGCTTCGCCCTAGATATGAACATGAGAAAGTGTCCAAGTAAGCATAGGAGAGTGGGCCAACATTGGCACACCAGCAAAACGTGTGTTGCTGGTGGGAGAAGGTGACCTGATAATGTATGCTAGTAATGCGCCAAGCGAAGATTCAGACCACCCTACACATCAACCCACATCAGTCAGACTTGTTTCCTTAGTCTGTGGTTAATGTGGAGCTACAAACTTGTGATTTGAGCCGAGACATGTGATTTCAATTAATGTGACATTTTCATATGTGTTGACATATACGAGCCTGTGTAGCCCCCTTGTAACCTTAGAAACTTTAAATGGTGTTCGGTCGTAGCTTAACAGTCACAGAATATTCAAGCGACTAGAAAAGGCTCTGATCAGACTGCACGTATGTGCAGACTGGTCTGAACCTTAGCTGGTCGCACATACCACATTGTTGGAAATCTCATGTCGCGGCTCCTTTATATATATGAGGGGCATTTGGAAAGTACTAAGCATGGTCTTTTATCTCAGTAACCAATTTACAAGCCCTATAAATTTGATATCATTTTAAAGAAGTAGCTTTCCTCTTTGTTATAGCACAAATTTCATGAGGATGTTATGATGCAAACACGAAACAAATTATTGGGAATACATGTACAGTTTCTATATTGGAAAACTCAAAATTTCAGTGAAAATATAACTGTATTCCTTTGGAAAGGTGTGCAGAACATTATGATAGTTCATGAAAAATGATATTTTTGTACCATCTTATAGGCCACAATCTGGTACAGTGATTATACAATTGATGACCCAGTTGCATGTTTCTAATAAATAAATACCAGAGCAGCAATAACAAAAACTGTCATTTTGTCAATTTTTTTTTTAACCAAACGCCTTCATGCATATATTCAATGTGTCTACATTGTATAGGCAAAGTATCAACTTGCTCCATCTAAAGCTGCAGAAGGAGTTGATCGGCCCATGTAGGCACTATCTAGTATGCATATACAAAAGCGATGTTATGGTAAATTTGTCTAAGTTCTCATAGCTGTCATTTTATCAAAAATAGTTTTTTAAGCTAACTCCTTCAAGCATATGTTCAATGTGTCTAGACTATATAGGCAAAGTGTCAAATTACTCCATTGTAGAAGTTGATCGGCCCGTGTCATAAGCATAAACCCCTATATAAAAAGCCATTTAGAACTACAAAGGGAAATAACTTTAATAGAATTGGCCCATAGTTCTTATATTTTTGTTTAAAGTATTTGTCTTGTATATATAAATTTGTTTGTAAAGTTTGGTGAAATTCCAGCAATGACTCTTCAAGATATAAAGGAAACAAAACGTTACGGAACGGCGAACGCATGAACCTACAACGTGAAAACAGTATACCCCCCACAAACAAAGTTTGCGGGGAGTATAATTACTTTTTCTTATTTCTCAACCAAACCATATGGTGTGGGTAATCAAAAGAACCGCATCACTGAGACGGTTCTTTTGAACACCCAAAACACATCTTTAAATTGAAAAGTAATGGAATATTTATAATTGTACGCTCAAAAAGTTTCATTTTCTGGACCTTTGCTATTACAAATAAGTATATGAATATTACCTGGATAATTTCAAATGATCTTGACATCATAGCGATTAACATATTCAACAAGACAGTCACTGTTGCTATGTTATAAACTCCAAACATCCAGTAGCCAAGAGTTTCTGTAAAGAAGTGATTAAATTCACCCAGCTCTACAACTGTCATTTCTCCTCGCCCAAACAGAGACCAAAACACTGTCAGTATAGTCAGATGGGGGCTGAAACAGTATTAAAGCAACAGTTAACATCTAGAATTTTAGTTTACTCAGAAAAAACTATTGGAGGATATAAAAATTCTTTTGACTTAATAACATTTGGGAATATAATTTTCAAACAAATTATTTTTGTCATTGATAGAATTATCACTATGCAATTCACCAAAATGAAAAATTGAAATTCACGGGTCATTGGTTACGATACAGTACTACACCAAATGTACTGACCCTCTCTACCCAAAGTTCACAAGCAAAAAAATTAGCGCTCTCAATTTTTGCTGCAACCTTTACCAGGTCATTGCTTATGTTCTAATTCTGACCACAGACAAAAGTTAACACCAATTTATCAGTCATCGCCTCTAATAATGGGACAACTTCTTCAACAAAAATACACAAATATGGCATACCCCGGTAAATTTGATTACAGATTTGCAGTAAGACACTGAAAACAGCTTCAAAATTAGGTGCAAATTTTTGGAGGGAGAACCAGCGATGATTTTGGAGCCAGTGATTATGGAATACAAACGATAAAAATGGGTTTCAATCATTTTTGAACGTGTGTGGCTTTTCAGTACAGAGGGTTGAACCATTTGAATTTGTACTGTACTTAAACCATTGAAGCATGACTAAAATAAGCATCCATTTTGATTGCAGATGTCTGGAACTATGAAATGCGTGCATAATTAGTAAAGTTTTTATTGTATTGGATGTTTGAGACGGGACTGAATCCAAATATCCTTCAATTGTTTTTCTGAGTATATTTTTATCATACGAGGCGTCTATGGAGCCTTCTTATAGTACTTTACCTATATACTTAGGTATCAATGTAATAAATGTGTTATAATAAACGTTTGGAAAGAATTTATTTGATTGTTTTCAAATAGTAATTGTCTTTCATTGTTGAATTTAGGGCAAATTAGAAAATAATGTTCTTCTTGATTCTGTGGTTCCTCTACAATCTGGATTGGAACAGCTGGGTGAGTCTACAAGATTGTAGCGGTGTAAATGAGAATTTAGGTGGCTAAGGCCTAATCTTATTCTACAATGATTCACTTTACTGAGGCCATGACCATAAGAATACAGTTTGTTTTGAACTAGTGGCTCATATAAGGACCTAATTTTTGTTTTAATGATATTCAGCGATGTGTTTTTTACATCGTTTGGTGGCTTACTCCAAGCATGAATTGTCTTTGGAAAATAAGATTTGGAAAATGATTCCCTAAGAATTAATGGTACGAGGAAGTAGTTGTTTCTTCGAAGCTGATAGTTATTTGTATTATGTGGTATTAAGTTACATAAATGTTTTAAGTATTAAGGGGTCAAGTCATTTAATATTTTATAAAATAAGACAAGCCTGTGCCTTGTTCTTCTATTTGCTAACTTTGGCCATCCTAACTCTTTTAACAGTTTTTCATTGCTGGTGATCCAGAAGGCACCAGTACAGAATAAGCTGGCTTTTTTTTGCAGTTTGTCAAGTTGTTCACTTCAATACATGGTACAAGAATCATAAATAACATCACAATAATCGAGTCAGGGGAGTATCATGCTTTTGTATAGCTTATCAAGGTAACTTCTTGGCAAAAATGTTTTGACCTTTGCATAATTGAGTGACTTTTTTCGCTTTGGTCAGAATTTCATTAATATGAGATGACCAAGACATGTTGTTACTAATTGTTAATCCCAAGTGTTTATCAATATTTACTTTGATAAGTTTTGTGTCATTTAGAGGTTAGTCAGGATTGATTTTACGTGTTTTTCGTTTAGATACTATAATATATTCGGTCTTAAGTGCATTAAAAGTAACTAACCATTGAGTACCATAGATGGAGAGTTTGAGCAAATCGTTGTTTATTAATTTAAAATCATCATGCATATCGATACATTTGGTATGGATGTGTCATCGGCAAACAAGTAAACACTGCATTGAAGGTCATTTATGATGACATTTATATAAATTAGAAACAGAAGCGGTCCTAAGATTGAACCCTGAGTTTGGAGATATCTCAGAAAAGAAGATATTCCATTTATCACAACCTTTTGTGATCTACTGGTAAGAAAATGCTCTATCCAGTCATAGAGTGTACCAACAATTCCAAGTTGACATAGTTTGAATAATAACCCTTTATGCCACACCTTATCAAAAGCCTTTGAAACATCAAGGAATACGAGACAAATATCCTTACTATTATTGATATCCTGATATACTTGATGTACAATCTTAAGAGCTGATTTACTGTAGAATCCTTTCATTTAAAGCCAGTTTTGTTCAATGAGTAAATTAAGTATTCATAAAGACGTTTGTAAACAATTTTCTCTAATATTTTTGAGCAAGATTGGTCGGTAATTTGTTTTGTCTGATTTATTGTCTTTCTTAAACACTGGACATACATTTGCTTGCTTCCATTGACTCGGAAATATACCAGCTACACAACTATGAATAGGGGAAGCTTAGGGGCTTAGCACAATGCTTAAGAACCCAGTTGACAATACCATCTGGACCTGAAGAATTATTAGTATTAATTCTACGTAGTAATGATTCTACTTCACTTTAATTTGTGGTTATCCAATCTAAGCGCATTTCTGTGAGATATTTAAAATTTGGCAGGTCAGGTATGATTACATTTTCGGTGAAGGTCGATATTGATGCAAAATAGTTATTAAAATTGTCGCCTTTGAAAGACCATCATGTATTATCTGACCATTTTCATACATTGAAGGTATGGACCGATCTGACTTACAACCCAGAATATTTTTAGACAATTTCCAGAATGTTTTACATCTAAGTGATCTTGAATAATTTATTTACCAATTTCTGTTCATACTTGTAATTGCATTTCTTTTTGCCATGTTTGCCTCATGGCACGCAATATAAAAGTTTAGCTTGTCACTTGCGGACTGTGTTCTTTTAATTTTTCTAACTAAGGGAGAACACTAAACGTTTTGGAAATTATCGTTTATCAACACTTCCAATCGCTGCTTAGCTGCGTTGCTTTGTTGAAGTCAACCTACATTTTTTCAACTAGTCATTACAGGTGCATTGTATTCGATCATGTCACGATATTTATGGCTACCATGCAAAGTGTTGAGACTTATATGTTGACATTTGAAGATTTCGATTATTAATATCCGTTTGTATAAAAACGGCCGTTAACGTAAAAAAAAAATAAAAACGTCATGTAGACGAAACACACGTTGACAGAAACATAAAATTACCGGATTTGAGATTGTCTACCCTTTTACTCCAAAAACAGATATTGATTTTTACACATATAATGTAAGATTTTGGAACTCTGTGACTTTGAAAATGAGAGTCTTCTTCGAATTCTCGTTGCAGGTCGACAATCATAAGCAACAGCGTTCTGATTCAGGGGTCACCCTAAAACGCTGAATTTTCTGCTGAATTCAGCAACTTGCTGATCAGCTTAAATACCCTAAAACGCTGAACTGCTGAATTGCTGATTTTTTATGTAATATGTTTTGAACTTTGTTATGCATAATTATTTGAAGATTTTATGTTTTTAATGTTTATTCATGTATTAAATTAGTACTTTGATGATGAAATAGCGCTTTGTTCTTATTTTTCTGTAGTATGAAGGCCAATATTAACTATTTCTTTTTGGGGGATTTTAAAAGTAGTTTCATGTATTAAAACTGAAACTTAATTGTTTGATCATTGGAAACATTTTTTTAAATTTTATGTTTATGATACTTTTTTATCAATTTCATTTGATGGTGCACTGACAGACCAAGTCACCAGCAATGCTTTGAAAACTTGCAGTAGCGAAAAATCGTAAACTTGCCAACTGCTTAAGCATTGGAGGAATGTTGGACGCCTTGTGGGATATATGTGGGCCAGAAATAAAAAAAATAATAATACTAATCGTATATGCGCAAAAGCCTCTTATAAACGCCCCTGCTAACGCTAGCTTGAGGTCTGAATTATCATGTACGTCCATACTTAATGTATGCGAGCAGCTAAGCTCTTGAAAGCCTGGACATTTTTGTAGACTTGAATAAGCATTCGTTGCTCGAAAATGTGATTATCATTAAAATCTAATGTGTCTCGAAGCAATATACGTATTTTCTTTCGACTAAATGTGTATGTTTTCATTCTTTTACACCCAGCCGATGCAAAGTATCTATCTATCTATCTATCTATCTATCTATCTATCTATCTATCTATCTATCTGCACACGTGAAATCCTCCATCTTTATGCACGAAGTCGCCGAAATTATTTGAAATGCATGTCAATCAATAAAACAAACGAATCAGTGCCAACATCGACAGCTGAGACGAGCCTGCGCAAATACGCAGACTCATCCGTGCAGAAGTCGGAGGCTTGGACAAAATTTAAGGCCGCTAGCTCTAACTCCACCACATGCCACCGGGTAGACGTGCATGTATGCTGCAATACACGTGCAAATGCGTATTCAAATAATATCGTCTAGCATATGCGATAAGTGCCAAAATAGAGATGATCTCAGCAGATATCTCCGTTCATAGATCCATAAATTCACCAGTTCTCGTCGGTGTTAGTTGCACAATGTAGTGTCCTTTCCCCTGATGCGCAGACTCACGAGGCCTTTCGCTGCTCGCATACACAAATTATAGATAGATCTATATTTCAAACCGCAAGACTCGCTAGACGTGTGGTCCAAAGTGTATGACTGCAAAAGGTGTTCAAGGCCTGCTGTTTTTAGATTATCTACTCCAATAAACACAGAGATTAGTGAGATAAGAAAGATCGATCAGGGAAAGTGTCAACAGGTGTTTTAAAAACACTTGGTTGCATGACAAGAAGTGTGATTTTGACAACTGCCATTATAACAATTAATACTAATAAAGTGTTTATTGGTATTAATTGTTTGAATAAAAAAAAGCTTGGTTCTGAGCTAGACCCGTGCTAATCCTTGACAACAAATATAATGAAATGTATGGTGTATTTAGATCTCATGTGTTGGCTTATATCAGGGGCGGATCGAGAATTTCTGGAAAAGGCGTTCATATGTATAAATGGGTTTCGCTATGCTGATTTTATCAAATTTCTATTAATTATCCAATGAACAATTGAAGGGTATTCAGATTCAGTCCCATCTCTAACATTCAATACAATAAAAACTTTACTAATTACGCATGCATTTCATAGTTCCAGACATCTGCAATAAAAATGGATGCTTTATTTTAGTCACGCTTCAATGGTTGAAGTACAGTACAAATCCAAATGGTTCAACCCTATATACTGAAAAGTCACAAACATTCAAAATGATTAAAACACATTTTTATTGTTTGTATTCCATAATGACTAGCTCTTAAATGATCGCTGGTTCTCCCTCCAAAAATGGCACCTAATTTTGAAGCTGTTGTCAGTGTTTTACTGCAAACTTGTGGTCAAATTTGCCGGGGTGTGCCTTATCTGAGTATTTTTGTTGAAGAAGTTGTCCTATTCTAAGGGACAATGGCTGATAAATTGGTGTTAACTTTTGTCTGTGGTCAGAATTAGAACATAAGCAATGACCTGGTAAAGGTTGCAGCGAAAATTGAGAGCGCTAATTGTTTTGCTTGTGAACTTTGGGTAGAGAGGGTCGGTACATTTGGAGTGGTACGGTATCGTAACCAATGACCTTTGAATTTCAATTTGCATTTTGGTGAATTGTATAGTAATAAATCTATCAATGCCAAAAATAATTTGTTTGAAAATTATATTCCCAAATGTTATAAAGTCAAAAGAATGTTAATATCCTTCAATTGTTTTTCTGAGTATATTAACAAAGCCAATATTTAGACTAAAACACATCAATAAACTAATACTCAGCAATTCAGCACTTCAGCTTTTTAGTATACATCTGTGTATATCTGTGGTTTACGCCACTCGCTGACCATTAACAGGGTGTGAAAAGGGTGGGATTAAATCCTTAGGTGGTCACACCACGAGTCTGATTGTGTTAGTGTGGAACATGGGAAAATTACATACCAAAACTTTGATTTCTTTGGTCTATGTGTTATTAATGCAGGTGCAAACAACACGAGTGATTCTTAATTGATAACGTGTGTCCATTTTCTCAACTATCTAACGCAATAGTTCTGAGTTAAATTGGGTTAAAATTAAACTAAATATGTGTTCAATTTTTTTAAAGATTTGATTTAATCCTTTGGTGGACTCTGTAACAAAGGCGCAAATTTATATATAATATTCCTGTCAAGAAACCTGTCAAACGGTATCTGCAGTGCTGTCATTTTGAATATTCATGTTATTTTCTCAATTATCGAACGCGTGTCGATAAAGAGATTAACTGAAGTGAAAGTAAGCTGGCTACTGATTATCGACGCGTGCCGCGATACCTGATCGATTAATAAAGTATTATGCAATCTGTGGGTACTTAAATTAGGTGCGAATGACACGAGTGATTCTTAATTGATAACGCGTGACCTTTTTCTCAACTATCTAATGGAGTTAAATTGGGTTAAAATGGAACTAAATACGAGTAGCTTCGAAACCTTTTAAGATTTGATTTTATATTTTGCTGGACTCCGTGTGTGTACTTCTCCATTTTTTTTCATTTTTGAAACTTGTAAGAAGTTTCAAATGTGGTGCGGCCAGAAATATTTAAAAAAGACATTAGAAATTTATTTAATTTGCATTATTGCATTATAAATCGATTGAGAGTCGTATGGGGGGGGGGAACAGTGCAGAGTCATCAGAAACCAGATGATCCTGATTAACACTGTTTTCAGTACTACCATTCCAACCCACCAACGATAGTTATTATTTCCCAACCCCAAAGTTTTGGTATGTAATTTTCCCAAGTTAACAAACAGACCCGTGGTGTGACCACCTAAGGATTTAATCCTATTGATCATGTAACAAACTACCGTTTTCACATCGGTCAGCGCTAGGCATCAACCACAGATATACACGAGCCTAAACATCACGTTAAAATCTCTTTGATACTGATAAAAAAGGGATCAATTACCTTAATTAAGGAAATAGAAACCTACAACTCAGCTGAGCATGAAATTTACCGTGCATATAAATGTTAAAATGCCAACAATTGTTAGCAATTTAACATTTGTTAGCATGATAAATAAAACATCTACAAGGGCCTGGATGGGGATATCCAAAAGTCGCCTAGCCAACAAAATTTAACTCGACATAATGTATATATCGAAACCAACTAGATAGCTATACAAGTAAAACATTGGGCATGATCTGGATCCGAACAGTTTGACACTAAGCTATTTTAGTGCCGTCACATGGCTGTTATACCGTTTGACTTTCCACCCGCTTTTCAGAAAGCCTAAAAATGTCGACATTGCCAAGAGATTAGGGGTCAGGGCAGTGGTAGTCGATTCTTCAAACACATTTTTTCTAACACTGCAGGGTATTCTAAATCCGGAATTGAGCTTTATTTTTGGAAAAATGCAAGTAATGAAATAATATTCCAGATTTTCGCGTTTCTAATTATTGCGGCAGGACTATAACTGTCATAATAACACACCTCGACATGCAACCAGATGTGTTTTAATCACATGTTGACACTTCCCAGATTTTTCCCGATTTGATCAATACTTGGCCTACATGCATAACCCTCTTTGTTTATTCGAGTATATAATCGAGAAACAGCAGGCGATTTATCTAAATTCAATCATTGCTACCGAATTGATAAGGGAGTAAGCATGTGTATTCGGAAGGTTTGATACCTATCACATTTTCGAACAGTGATTGCTCAGGTGAGCCTGCGCAAATGTGCAAGCTCACCTGAGCAGTGGTTGGTATTAAGTTCATTATAATTGAGACGAAAATACAGGTCTCTAGCTTTAAGTAGGCAGGTGGAACACAAACTAGGGCCTATTGGGTTTTGCGCATATGCGACAAGTACTAACGTATCATGACATTTTGACAAGTGTTGACTTTTACGAGCCAGTGCAGCCCCTTTTGAAGCTTAGAAACTCCAAATGTTGTTCGGCGTGTACCTGAACAGTCATGAAACATAAAAGCGACCAGCAAAATCTCTTTCCAGACTACGCATGTGCGCATGCTGATCTGAGCCTTTGCTGGGTGCATATACCGCATGGTTGGAAATCTCTTAATGCGTCTCATAAATGAATATATTAATTGATACAATTAATTAATTCATTGGATTGGTCAGTTAATTCAAAAATGCAAAACTTTAATTGGACCCTGCAATCAATGGTTTTAATGGTCATTAATCATTTGCTGTACCTTAATGGAAAACAAACAAATAATCATAGTTATCCAACCAATTTGTTTTCAATGATCAATCAACAAAGTTTCGTTTGAATAAATGAAAAGACTTTTAAACTACAAAGAAACAATAATCAATAGCGACCGACAAACCACAGAAAAAGTTAAAAATAAAACGCTTTTTTATCATCAAAGTTCTAATTTAATACATGAAAAAACATAAAAAACATAAAGTCTTCAAATAATTATGCATAACAAAGTTCAAATCATATTAAATAAAAAAAATCAGCAAATCAGCAGTTCAGCGTTTTAGGTTTTTTTTAGCTGATCAGCAAGTTGCTGAATTCAGCAGAAAATTCAGCGTTTTAGGGTGTCCCCTGATTCAGATGATATTGTAAGCAAGGCAAAAAAGGGACTTAACAATCGCATTATCACTGAGTGAAAATTTGGTCAAAAATAAGCATCAGGGTTGCGTTTATTTTGCGTTAAAGAGACTAGGACTGTAACTATGAACATATTTCGAAAAAAAATATTTTCTTTTCAAATCATTTGTAAAAATAGAATTAAGTTATATTTTCACAATAGATATGGTCAGTACAGCTGAAAACTGCAAGGAAATGTGAATTATCTTATTAAAAGAGGTGTTTTTCTCTTATTTGTAATTATTTACGTCCCTCCAATAATTCTAGACAGTGGATTTTTAACATAAATACTGTTGTTTTGATAGTGTTATTTTGTTAAGATTTACGAAAATGGCGAAATGTTTACCTGAATTTGAGTATTTTTACTGTATTCTTGAAAAATAGAAACTTTATTTCAAAAATTAAAAGATCAAAAACTACAGACTATGCAGCTTTAAAGTATTATAATTATTTACATCGTATAGCTTGACCTCAGGTAGACACAGCAATACCTACATTCCGAAGTGTTTCTCTGCATGCGTTGTGATGTTATTATCCATGATCTCCACTTGCTTTCGGACATCCTTTGGATAATACCAGTAAAGGTTGTGCAGACCAACCATGAAGGCACAGAACACTACCATAAACACGGCACCAAACTTCAGAATATCCTAGAAAATAGACAAACATCTATGATGTGTATTCAGTATTGTGAAAAATCTTGCCTTAAATAAAGACATGTGATTTAGCTAGACGTAAAGCATCTGACCTCATTATACTACCATTCGACTACCAGCTTAGCAAAAGCATAGTTCATGAAATCAAATTTGGTGATATAGCTGTCATGCAAATATAAATTATTTGCCATAGAGTGACAGGTATTTTAATATTGATTGGCAGTTTGAGATGTTTAAAAGAGGAAAGCCAATGGACATGATACTTGTTAAGTGTATATGTATATTTCAAAATAGGTTTCCTTAATTTCAGTAACATATGTTGTTAGTACACATTGGAATTGCCTCATAGAGGCAATTCCAAAGAGCACCTACAACACATTTCCATTCAACAAATGAGTGTTTTTCACCATAAAACACTATAGTGTAAATTTTATTTTCTTGTCCTTTCGGATCATTGGTTTCATTGTCACAGTGGAACTTTGAAACTATTAGAGGGTCACTGATGACGCCTAAATGGCAGAAACTAGCTAGTCTGGCCCAGGAAATATGCACACTCTAGTTTCAGTTCTTTGGTGTAGTCTTTGCTTCCAAAGGATACCCTTTTAAGAACATATTTTCACAAACTTTTCAACTACTTTTATGTTTCAGTATAATGAACATGTAGAAATGAACACGATTTTGTGTAGTTTGGCATGCACCTAGATGATAATAGTTGATAGCCAATTTTTTATTATTGACAGCTTAATCTTAAGATGTTTCATTGGAATAAAATGCTAACTTGGTGGTTGCCTGGGTGTAAAACAACTTCATGCATATGCGATAAGTACCGAAATCTCACGAGCTGCTACAATTACATTTATAATTATAAGTATAAGCTTTTCAAAAGAGCTTGCCATCTAAGTAGAGTCGTTGGCTACTGATTGAAACTACAGAATTTAAGCCATTTGAAGGCTGTTTCAAAAGAAAGTGATGATCAATTACATGCCACACGCACCTCATAGCCATCTCCGCAAGCGGAAATGGAGATGATCTGTGTGGGTCATTTTAGTGTTGTGATACCTTTGTAATGACTTTCAGAAAGTGAAATGACATTCGAAACTTAATGATTTTTCTCAGCATTCTCGGTTCTTTGAAGGACAGTCAAAAAATCAAGCTGAAATCCGACTGGCTCATACATTACCTGGGGAGTTGACTGGGGAGTCTGTGACTAAATAGTCCGCACGAAGATGCATTTTTTGCATCATCATAACAAACATACACCAGTACTTAACCATATGCACACCTAAAGGCGAATGGAGCACCCATTTATCCCATAAAGGGCACAGAAACTGCAAGTGCTAAATATCTTATGGGCATCCAAACCGGAAGTCTGTAATTGTGTACTAACACCACATAAAACTACATACATGTAACAATAAACCCACCTGGCCTCGCACTGGTAACTACTACGGAACAGCAAACAAAAAAGTTATTTATTATTATTGTACGGACTCTTTGATTTGCTTGCTCGTAGGTGGTTGAAATCTTCACTTTAGGGATAAATTGCAAAACCCGCAATTTGGGCGTTAATGGGGTTTACTGATTACCGAATTATGGCCCTAAAATGTAACAATTAGCTAATTTTCGCCCTAAAATTTAACGGTTAGCGAAATATTTGGGTTATTTTTACCGAAAAGCGGAATGAGAGGTGCTAGTGATTAGAGAATTTTGGTCTAAAAATATAATGATAAGCGAATTTTGGGTGAAAAAATATCTAATAGCGGAATGACGCGTTTTAACGGTTAGCGAATTGGATGAAAAAAAGTATACTTAAGGAATAAAGAAACGCAACAGACAAAAATATAATTTTTGCGTGTTTAAATGACGGTTTGGTGAAATCTCTTTTGAAAATTTCTTTTTGAGTATTTATAGCATGTGATGAAATACCAAAACGTCATTTTAACTCTACATTTTACGCTACAAGTTTAAAACCTATGAGAACGTAAAATGTATCGTCAACGTCAGAATAAAGATCAAGAAACCCCGTTTTTTCCAAGTTTGGTTATTTGGCGTCGACTTGACAATATGCAAATTAAACAAACGTCCAATCATATTCGTAATGCAGTCAAATATTGCGTCAAAACACGCTACTTGAATGGCAAGATACACAATGGTAGTGAATAAACGATAAACATCACTTAGAGCCGTCGGGTTTGGGTCGCTGGTGAATATACGGATAAGATAAGCCTAGAGTACGGAAGCCCTGGAGGGACATTTTTACTTATTACTTATCACTTATTACTTACTACTTATCACTTATTACTTACTACTTATCACTTAATACTTATAACTTATCATATCAGTTAATACCCCTAAAACGTAGGGAATCTCCATTGTACATTCCCTGTAATAACCGTTGCTGCAGTGGTAGTAGTTATAGTAGTAGAATATGTGTAGTTGGTGGTGCTGTTTTGCTGTTGTAGTAGTAGTAGTAGTAGTAGTAGTAGTAGTAGTAGTAGTAGTAGTAGTAGTAGAATGAGTAGTAGTAGTAGTAGTACTACTACTACTACTAATGCTACTACTACTACTACTACTATACAACTACTACTACACTACAACTACTGCTACAATCATTACCACCACTAATATTACTACTACTACTACTACTACTTCTACAACTACTACTACAACTACTACTACTACAATCACTACAATCACTACCACCACTAAAACCACTAATACTACTGCTGCTGCTGCTGCCACTACTTCTTCTACTACTACTACTACTACTACTACTACTACTACTACTACTTCTACTACTGCTGCTGGCACAAATACTACTACTACTACTACTACTACTACAACTACTACAGCAAAAGCAACAACACCAAACTACACATATACTACTACTACTACTGCTACTACTACTACTATTACTACTACCACTACAGCAAAAACAGCAACACCAACAACACATTTACTACTACTACTACTACTAATACTACTACTACTACTACTACTACTACTACTACTACTTTTACTACTACTACTACTACTACTACTACTACTACTACTACTACTACTACTACTACTACTCCAATCACTACCACCACTGATACTACTGCTGCTGCTACTTCTTCTTCTACTACTACTACTACTACTACTACACTTCTGCTAGTACTACTACTACTACCACTACTACAGAAAAAAAACAACAACAACAAACTACACATATACTACTACTACTACTACTACTACTACACTTCTGCTAGTACTACTACTACTACTACACTTCTGCTAGTACTACTACTACTACCACTACTACAGAAAAAAACAACTACAACAAACTACACATATACTACTACTACTACTACTACTACTACTACTACTACTACTACTACTACTACTACTACTACTGCTGCTGCTGCTACTACTTCTACTACAACTACTACTACTACTACTACTACTACTACTACTACTACTACTACTACTACTACTACTACTACTACTACTAAAGCAAAAACAGCACCACCAACTACACATATACTACTACTACAACAACTGCTACTACTACTACAGCTACGGTTATTACAGGGAATGTACAATGGTGTTTCCCGCCGTTATGGGGTGATAAATTATATGATAAGTAATAAGTAGTAAGTAAAAAGTGATAAGTAGTAAGTAATAAGTAATAAGTGATAAGTAATAAGTAGTAAGTAATAAGTGATAGGTAATAAGTAAAAATGTCCCTCCAGGGCTTTCGTACTAGAGACATCAGAACATGTTTTTTCTTTGGAAAACTGATTTTTTCAGATACCGTAGAAATACGCTGGTAAGGTCTTTATATTGACGTTAGCCAAACAAAACACAGCATAATGCAAGAGAAATCATCTGATTACATGCCGAGAACGGTCACCAAACTTGCTAACTGTTACCTAAAATTTGTCACTGGACCATTTTATCATTAGAAAAACACGCAAACATCATGGTAACCATTAAAACGTAGGATGTCAGATTTTGACGTCAGAATTGAGGTTTTTTGACGTCTGGAGATCTCAAGTCATAATTCTTGAACAAAACGCCCTTGTAATGAATAAATCTCAAGCAGAAAAGAAAGTTTGCGCTTTTCAGGCAGTATTCAGAGTTGACGTTAATGACGTTAAGACGTTTCGGAGTCCTACAGAAACGTCGCCATTTGACCATTTCCTTGATCCGCAATCCATGCCAAGACTTTTTAAAACAACAAACCGATGGTTGATTCAAACTTTGCTTTTATTGACCATGTTTCAGCAGTTTGCTACGGGGGTCAGGCTGGTCACGCGCATACCAAAATGATTACGTAATCGACAATTCCGTTTAACCTGCTGTAATTTGACGGACACATACTGCTCCTATGGATACATATCATTTGCACTAAAAACTTGCACAATATTGTATGTTTACAATGACTCGAAGTTTTTGTTGCATTTCTTTATTCCTTAAGTATAGTTCCACCCCGTTTTTACTGTAAACCTTTACTGATTACCGATCTTTTGGGCTAATTTTATACCGATTATTGAATTTGGGCTTAAATTTTACTGAGTACTGATTTTCGGTCCAAAATTTTACTGATTAGCGATTTTTGGGCATAAATTTTACTGATTAGCGATTTTTTTTGATAAGCGATATACGAAAGCTCCAGAGGGCAGGCGAGACAAAGCGACCTTCAGAGGACCCTCGGACAACTAACACGACCAGCAGCCGACGGGGTTTCATCGGCTACTGTTTTTGAACATACTTAAAAACCGTAGTCGATCATATTTTCGGTACCCGACTCGTAGGACTGAGGCGATTTCGCCAGACCTTCCCAGGTGATTGTCCATGATTGTTCGCAAGTTCGCGATTGTTTCACAGATACCAAAAATATTGATCGGGTACTCTCGAGACCCAAATAATCCTTTGTGAGCGGTCACTTACAAATAAAAAAAAACAAAGGTTTTATTGACAAAAGTTAGCTTAAGGAAGGTCAAAAGTATTGCAGAAGAGAGCATTCGCAATACCTTTGACCGCTATACTTTTGACCTACATGTACAATAAGCGATAATCGGTCTTGAAAACCAATTTTGGTATCCTTTTTCAGTGGCCGCTTAAGGCAGGTATTACTGTATAATCACTGTGTGAGTCCGTCTGTCCGTCCAATATGTTCTTAAAAAGGTTATCCTTTGGAAGCAAAGAATGCACAGAAGAACTGTAACTAGAGTGTGCCTATTTTCTGAGCCAGAAGACTAGTAGTACTGCAGATCTCAAGGCTTTCAGAGGGGTCTACTGGTCAGATCTTTGCAACATCTAGTGTTATATACCAAATGAAAATGTGGGGTCTCTAGTTTTTAAAAGTAGTTGATGACACCTCTGATTCTGAGTACTAACCGAGTTATCTCCTCTCAAATTACCCCACCCATTTTGATCATATTACAAGAGGTTATGATCATTAGTTTGTTAAATAATTGAGTTGAAGCATCCAGGAAGAAAAATATACCCATCATTACTCAAAACGGTACTTAAAAAGGTAGAAAAGTTAAGTTTTGATCAGAGAAACGGGCTTTTGAACTGTTTTGTTGGTCTTTTAAAGTTAAATTATGTGTTAAAACTCCATTGAATAAAAATATATTTGAAACTTTCAATTTAAGAATCTGCCCATTAGTGGTATGTCCTTAGAAATGACTAAAAATTTAAAGAACACTTCTTTATCTATCTTATCAGGGTTTCTAGGTTCCAATTTCTGTATACGGAATGCTCTGGGAGCAATAACAAGCATGTAAATACCCCACCCACCTATTACTACTGTAGATCTCATGGCTGTTTGAGGGTGAACTTGGTTATATTTTGCTAACATCTGGTGTCATGTACATGTACATATACCAAGCAAAAATGTAGAGTCTCTAGTAAATAGAAATAGTTGATGACACCGCTGATTTTGAGTACTGACCGAGTTATCTCCCCTTGAATTACTCCACCCATTTTGATCATATTATAAGAGGTTATGATCATTAGTTTGTTAAATAATTGAGATAAAACATCCAGTAAGAAAAAAATGCCCATCATTGCTCATAACGGTACTTGAAAAAGTAGAAAAATTAAGTTTTAGTCAGAGAGATGGGCTTTCAAACTTTTTTGTTCGTCTTTAAAAGTAAATTTGGTGTCAAAACTTCTCTGAATAAAAATATATTTGAAACTTTTAATCTAAGAATCTGCCCATTAGTGTTATGTCCTTAGAAATGACTTAGAATTTAAAGAACACTTATTTATCTATGTTATCAGGGTTTCTAGATTCCAATTTCTGTATACGGATATGCTTTGGGGACAATACTAAGCATGTAAATACCCCACCCACCTATTACTACTGCAGATCTCAGGGCAGTTTGAGGGTGAACTTGGTAAATTTTGCTAACATCTAGTGTCATATACATGTACCAAACAAACATGTAGAGTCTCTAGTTAATAGAAGCAGTTGATGACACCGCTGATTTTGAGTACTGACCGAGTTAAGTCCTTAATATACCCCCACCCATTTTGATCATATTATGAGAGATTATGGGTGTCAGTTTTGGAATATAATAAAATCAGGCATTCAGGAAATAAGTATAGCCATCAATATTCATGACAGCACTTGAAGAAGTAAATGAATTAAGTTTTAGTCATAGAAAAAGGGTTTGGAACTATTTTCTTCGTATATTATAGTTATATCCTATTTCAAAACCCAGCTGCTTTGAATAAACATATATGAGAAACTTTCAACTAAAGAAACTGCCCGCTAGATTTATGTCTTTAAAAATGAATAATAATTTAAAGATCAGTGCCTCAGTTATGTCAACAGGGTTTCTAGATTCTAATTTCTACAAATAGAATGCTCTGGGGCAACTACTAGCATATAAATACCCCACCCACCTATAAGATGAGGTGAAAACGCTAACATTGATAAAAGTCTCATAATACCAAATCACCTAAATTTTTTATAGCCTTAATACGAAGATAATAAAGTGTAACTGTATTGCAAGTGCATTTACACGATCTTTCTTAAGATTGTCAAGCACACCCAAGAAAATCATTTTAGGTCACTAGTGGCACCAATAACCATAACACTTGCAAAGCTAAACACAATTTACCATATAACTTGAATATATGTTACCATTTATACCTGAAACTTACTGGGGCTAATATACTTAGTACGCCAAACACAATTATAATGCATTAAACTATCTAGATATTCTAGGAAGAGTTACTGCCCTTGATTATTTTTACCATTGTTTTGTATGGAAAAATGCAGTAAAATAATAAAAGCTCAATAAGTTAAATTTGAAAACTTATTTTCTAAATAGGATTAAATCTATCCTGAACCAATACTATGCCAAACTGCAGATCAAAGGGGGTACGTGCATTAAGAGGCTATGTTGGCCCCCCTATGAGGTCAAAAAATAAAATTTGCTCTTCACAAGTTTCTTCTTATTAGTTTATTAGAACAATAGCCAAAGTGTAAAGTTCTCGTATTGATTCGACTTTTACGGTAGCTATGGTAACAAAAATGGCCGCCAAAATAGGCTGAAAATAGGAAAATGACCATTTTGGAGCAAATTTGAGACATGTAACAGAGGAATTAATATAGAGCACAAGCAAATACCAAAAAAAAAAATTAACAGAAGATGAGAATTATCACGGCACATAATAAATTAAAAGGTCTTTTTTATATTTGCTTGTGCTGATATCTTATTGTTAAAAAATCGGTCTCCAAAAGCCTCAAATTTTGCCTAAAATAGCAATTTCTCTATTTTAAGCCTATTTTTATTAGCCATTTTGGTTACCATAGCAACCGATAAAAGGAAAATAAAGGCCAGAATTTTACACTTGGGCTATTCTTCTAACAAAACACTAGGATAAAATTGGTGAAAAGCCACTTTCAGTTTTTTGCTCTAGAGGGGGCCAAGAAAGCCCCTTAATGCATGTGCCCCTTTGTTTCTGCTACATATTTCTATTTTTAACCACGAGTTGTTGTCCCTTAATGGCAAGACTCACACATAGAAAATGGATCTATAATCGAATTTTCCTCCAATATCTTGCTTACTGAGGATCTGATTGCAATAAAATATACGAGACATTTGGTTTTACACATCTTTACAGCATCTTTTGTATTGCTTTAGCGATATAAAATACTGCATGGAACATGCATTATTGCCCTTGATTTTGCGTCGTTTTAATATTAAAAATCAATATAATAGGCCTTATAAATAAATGAATCAATGGTCCCAAAATATTGGCGAAATATTGAAATTTCTTCATCTTATATAATTTGATGACGTTTGCATTGGCTTTCTGTATCACCCAACATAAATGTGTATCTGCATTTTATTCTTTCATCAAATCAGAGTAAATGATCATTGACAAAGTGGGTGAGGTACGAATATACTGACAATCTTAATGGCTTCATATTTCATCAGAAATGATGACTATTCTAAATCTAAACAGTATGTAGCTTTTAAGTTTTACATATACAGATATTATGTATCATTTTCCTGCTTTGCTTAGACTTTCGTCTATGCTTTGGAAAACTCTAATGTTTTTGTATCCTTTTAGTTTTAGGTACCCTAACACTTTAGATAAACCAAATTAATTTGCTAAACATCCTTTTCAGGACGACCCTGCAAGACATACTGTAACCTACAGATTATTTCATTAACCTCAAATGATAACCTTACTAACTCACATTTTCTCGTCAAAAGTCCGCTCTATATATTAACAATGAGCTGTTTTAGTCTTTCTTACTCAGAAATAAATGTACTTTAATTTCATACCACTTTTAATTACCTTATTGCAATTGAAGTTATAAATTATTCATATTTTTCCAAGAACATGTTTCTAAAATTCACCAAATAAATAGGGCCTGCAAATGGTTGACACTTTTTCTATCAGATCTAGATTATAACACACCAAGATATAGACACAATATTGTATGTGTTGAATCTGAAGTCATTGGTAGTGATGACAGTACATTCAAATTATGTTGAACCTGTCCAGTTCTAAGAAAATTTAGCATATACAGTATGTATGATGTTTCTCTAATGGCAACGTTTATATAATGGAAACCTCACAGTACTTTGATGCTATTCGCGTTTGTATTCCAAAAAGGTGACAACAATAAAGCATAATGAAAGAGAACCACTTAACGGTACTCCGTTGTTCTAGAACTTAAGTGGTTCCAGAGAAGTTTTTTTTATGTTTTAACTATACAAGCCAATGTAAAACATGTGATCCCCCTGGGTGGAGCCATTTTTGAATAAACTTGGCAGCTCCAGGCCTTGTGGGTCAAACAAGAAGGGTTTTGTGTTTTATTTAAATAAACCTATATAGTCTTCGTGGCTTGTTTTTGTCTTCACGGCAATTATTTGAACAGACTCAGTGGAGTCTACTTTGTGATGCTACATACTAAATATAATGGCGTTGGGCCATGTGGTTTCAGACAATATTTTTTTTTATATTTGCTGTAAAAAACTATATAAAACCAAGGGCCATAATTTAAACAAACTTGATAAAGTAGCACTAAGTGACGCTACAACTCTGTGAATATTGTTTTATGCTTTCCCTATCAAAGCCTATGTAAAACACGTGGCCCCCAGGATGGGTCCATTTTGCCAACATGGACATAATTTTAACAAACCTGGTGGAGGGGTCTACTAGATGATACAAATACCAATTATCAAGGCTGTATGCCAAGTGGTTCCAGACAAGAAGATTTGTTATGTGTACCCTACATAAACCTATGGAAAACATGTGAATCTGGAGCGGGCCACAATTGGCCCTTGGACCATAATTTTAACAAAATTAGTAGAGGTCTACTAGATGATGCTACATATTTAATATCAAGGCTCAAATGGTTACAGACAATATTTTTTCATGTTTCCCATTTTAAAAAAAGCAAGTGAGTATGGTCAGGAAATACCACAATCGCACTCTGCAGACCAACCCACGGCCTATGTAAAACATGTGAACCCAGGGGCGGGACAATTTGTGGCCACATGGGCACAATTTTGAACAAAAAAGAAAAATATCTACTAGATAATCCTACACAAAATATTAAGGCTATCAGCCTTGTGGTTTCAGACAAGAAGATTTTTAAAGTTTTCGAAGATCTATTTTGACCCATGTGATCTAGATATACTATTTCATCAATTATTTGAGAGTGCCATTTAAGGACCATTCCTGTCAGCCAAATTTGATTAAATTCAAGACATTATTTTAGGGCGAGATATCGTTTGAAGCAATTGTTGATAACGCACGACGGACAACACACATCCAACGATCCCAATAGCTCACTTTGAGCTTATGACTCAGGTGGGCTTATAAAATATACTAAATATTGTGATTTTAAATATGCCTATTTGACCTTGACCCTTGACATTTAAATAGGTCATAACACAAATTTAAACTCTGACATACAAAGAGTGTAGACTATTACTTATTTTGATGAAAGAAAATTGACGAAATATGGCAATTGAACTATTTCAATAAAGATAAAGTTTTTTTTATGAAAAGTTTGCATTTTCCTTTTGCATTGAAACTATTTGCAAACAGACACACGGACAAACACAGTTTTTGGTACATGTATCATTGGTATTGATAATTTATTTTAAATGTTATCTTCCAACCAATACCATACAAGTCATAACAATATTGTATTAACGTGTCCTTATGAATAAATGCAATGCTCTAGACCAACTGTATACAGCATATGCATAATCCTATACAACGTGTGTGTACGGTTCAAGGGCCTTAACTGTGTAAGTACTCATCTTCGACGATGTCATTAACTGGATTCTGAAGTCGTACATACAGACAAATATTTTGGTATATATGACGCTTGATGTTAGCACAATCTTACCAGCAAAGTTCATAAGGAGAGGAATTCTGGCCAGTCGTATGTGGTAGTATAAAGCGGTTATCATCTTGACGTGATTCAAACTGAGGCCGTTACGGAATAGCTCACGCCTCGCTTGATTGGGGTATTTATTCCCCTTTGGTGGCAAATAATATGTTGAATTTAAGTATGTAAGACAAGTACTTATAAGTTAAGCTTCAAACAGGCACAAACTATACTTTTACTAATAAACAGATACATAAAATACGCATTTTATGTGATTTTGGGGGTATGCCTATTTGACCTTGACCTTTGACCTTGTGAAAGGTCACAACTTGATTTGAAGCTTGACCTTAAACAAGTGTATGCTGTTGCTTACCTTGATGAAAAAAAAGATGAAACTTGCATTTTGAACTAAGTTATGGTTAAAAATTGTGTTTATGAAATATATGCATTGCCCTTTTACATTGAAACTATTTACAAAAAGACACACGGACAAACACACCTTTAGGTATCGTACATGTTGAAACTATATTTCAATGTTGTTTTCTAATCCAATACAATATAAATCTTAAAAATATTTCAATTATGTATGCTTATTAGAAATAAATGCAATGCTATCTGCCAACTGTATGCAAAATTATAATAATCTGTTATAATGGGTATGTACGGTTCAAGGGCCGTAACTCTGTTAGTACTCATCAGCGACGATGTCATCAACCGGATTCTGAAGCTGGACATACAAACAAACATTTTGGTATATGTCACTAGATGTTGCACCGATCTGACCAGTAAAGTCCTTAAGGAGAGGACTTTTGGCCAGTCGTCTGCTCTACTATAGTTCGTTTCGGCCATTTAGGCTTTATCAGTGACCGCCTAATAGTTTCAAAGCTCCACAATGAAACCCATGATCCCAAGGACAAGAAAATAAAATCTACACTATAGTGAAAAGCAGGGAGACGTTCTACCGCAGCCACACAGTTCCATGCTTTCCAGACATTCCTCTTGGCACAGGATACTGATTAATCTATGTTCAGCATTGGTCGTGCACATTACAGGTTACTTTGTTAGGTCGTGTGTTGTAGTAGACCCAAGGGTGTAGGTCCCAATGAATATTTAATAATACAGAGACTAACCCTGAGGTGGTCTAAAGTCGCTTCCATTTATTACTAATGGCTCATAACGCTAAATCTATGTGGTTGGAATGGATGAATTGATAATTGCATGGAATATACCTTGCCCCGAGGTTAGAAAACTTTTTCCATACTCAACTTAGCTGAGCGCGAAATTTATCCTTCTCATAAATGTAAAAGTGCCAACACTTGCTGGCATTTTAACATTTATCAGCATGGTGATAAATACAACACCTGAAAAATCTAAAGCAAGAAACTTCTTCATTTGTCTGTATTTTTGTTTTTATGAGAAGGTGAAATTTCGTGCTCAGCTGAGTTGAGCACGAAAAAAGTTTTATAACCTCGGGGACGGAGCCACACCATTAGACAAACGCACAAAATAAGTTAGTATATTTTAGTCACGTTGTTACGTTGCTACCTAAAGGTGTAAAAGGAACATTAGCTGAATAATATATGAGACTGGTACAATTTTCACAGATTTTCTGTGATTGTGACAGTGATATATGAAATACCATCCGCGCAGTCTGATTAGTGCATTTATTGTTCGTATTCTACAAAGTAAAATGGCTAAGTCTACTATGTGCAAAGTTCAATTTTCAAGTTAGTCTCAATATTCTAGCTAGTCGCTGTATTTGATCAGATTGGTTGGGGTCTGACTTGGTCGGAAACCACAAAGACATATTTTCTCGCGACAATGCCCAATTCATGGCAGCCTGTTTGGAAGGGTTAAGTCAGGTAACTTCGGACATTAAGTAAATTTGGACGTAATTTGCAAAAAGAGGAAATCCAGATGAGAGGCTTATGAGCCGTCTAATCAAGATTTTCACTGTTTGCTTAGTTAATTTATTTTAAATAATTATTCATGAAATGTACAAGGTCACTGTTTTCCGAAGTTACCTGACTTAACCCTATATATGTATAGGAAATAGTGGACAAGGAGATGAGTAAGTTTAAAGCGGAGCACAGCGTCGTGCAAAACATGGAAGATGTCTTGTTAAGGCGTAAAATCTCCCTAAAAGTCATTTGTGAAAAAGTGAAATTTTAAACTGTGACTTTTGCAATAATTGTCGTGACTATGAATGGACATACATTGTACGTAAATATAAACTATTCAAAACCATATTCAATAATGTTCTAACCGAGGACAAAGCGGGATAATTATGGTTCAACATAACTACTCTAAAAATTGTATTTTGATACTGTATCAGTTGAGTGGCTAAAAAAGTAAGTTTATTTTGTTAATTTCACAACTGTGTTTAACCATCAAAGAGTGTAAAATATAGATCCTTCTTACAACGACTGGTACGATCTGTATGAATGGTATGCTTGCGCATGATTTAAGCGGGCAAAATGCAATTAATACTGCCGACTGTAAATAGGCAATTGGGATGCTTCATTTTTTGTATAAAAGTATGTTCTCCACATTGACCCAGCAAATGCTTTTGAAGGTAAACGTATATTATGTACTTACACAATATATGTTTGTGGTAAGCTGGGTCAAGGTGGGGAACATACGTTTATCCGAAAATCATTGAATCATCCCTATTTGTCTATTTCTAATGCAGACTCGCATAGGCCAAATATATGATATACTTTATTCTTGTCCTGCCTTTGCATTAGCGACCGATAATAATTTAAATCAAACAGGTATTGTGGAAAATAGCAAAGTTTGCAAAAAGTATGGCCTGTGGTATTAATCTTTTAAACAAAAGCATTTATCTTTCACAAAAAGAGCATGTACGTCTCAATATTTGTCAGAGCAATAACTGTTCACATTTATACAATTTATAGAGGCAGGAGATGTCTTACTTGAATCACCGCCTAAATGCGTATTTGATGGTATTGGATGAATTTAAATTAGAGGTATTACTGTAATAAATACTGTATGGAGAGAGAGAGAGAGAGAGACTGAGGCTCCTATAAAGCATTTAAGGCAAAAGTAAAATGTCTCCATGATACAACTCTTAGGTTTATGCCCATCATCTTTGGAAAGACGCAATTAATATGAAAAGAAAACATTTTAAACCTTTACCAGGTGCATTACTATTTGAAATCAAAAGAAGCACCGCCTTGGAACGGTCAGTACAATTAATGTAATATTTTTTTCCTTATTCAACCAGCGGTTGAGCACCAGAACGTTTGGTAGGCGTGAACTCTCTCAGTTTTAACAGATTCGAAGATGTATTAAACGAACCTCTCGATCAAATCAATTTACTCAAAGAAATGCAGATTTCGGACCCTTTCATCATGTAAACAATTGCTTATTTAAATAAATAAGTATGGCATGTTTGAATCTTTAATCTCTCATCTCATGCGGACCCAGAAGGGAGACTGTAGTCCGGATCGCCCTCGCCTAGAAAATCGCAAAGCTGTAGGTTTCCATAAACCCCCTTTCCACTGGACGGCGATTCCGCTACAATTCGAAATTTTGGTCAAAATTACACGAATCGCAGCAGAATCAGCAAGAGCGTATAGTAGTAGAAGCGAAGTAGAAGCGCCTAGGTCGTAGTAAAAGCGTATCAGAATCTTCATGATCGCCACGTCATGGCGATTGTTTTGAACTGCTCAAAATGTACGCCGCGACATCGCCGTGGACTCGACACGCAACGGAAGCGTAGTCACATCGCAGTAAGATCTTCATGAGCGTAGCCGCATCGCAGCGGCATCGTGAGCACAATCGCCGTCACATCGTGGCGAAATCACCGAGTTATTCATCCGTGATGCAGCTACGCTTCTGCTACGCTCTGTGCGACCTTGTTACGCTCTGTACGCTCTCGCTACGACCAACAGTCAGGTGCATAACTTCCAAAAGTTAAAAAATATATCACTTAAAGCAGTTAACTTTTAGCAACAAAAACAAAAGTAACCTGTTTGAATGAAACTGTCTTTTTTCATCTGCATATTCCGGAGTTACCGCAATTTTCACGGCCATGTGGGTAATTTCATTTGAAAGACCTATTAAATGTACATAGCTTTGCGATTATGCAATAAAATTGTGTACGCATCGTCTAGAAATTTGTACGCGAGGTCATTGGAGATCAGAAAAATAAACTACTTTTTAACTTGAATAAGTTATATTTTTGACTGCCTAAAGTTTGACCTTGGTGTAAATAATTTCAGATGTTACCTGAATAAGTTACTTTCGATAGCCTCACTTTGAACTCATTGTTGAAAAGACACAATTTTAACTTCTTCAAGTGATATTTATTGTAACTTTTACAGGTTATTACACTGACTGACCAACGCGCTTCCCCTGCGACATAGTCAACCTTGGTGTTTCTGCCACGCTTCCCGCTACACTCTTGGCGTTCTGGCCAACTCCAGGCCTTATTCAAGTGCTCTCCTTAAGATGGTGTCGCTCTTGGATTCTAGGACCAATTCTGAGTGGTTCCATTCTCATGTAATTGAAGAATGAAGAGCTATCTTCCCTGCTCATTGCTCTTATTAGCTGGTCATAGTGTCCACATTGTAGCCATCTGTCTGTGGATAATCATGGACGGACCCAGGACCTTTTGGCCCTCTGACTCCGTCTTGCCTGGACCTCCAATCATCCAACATAATGAGTCTGTGCTGAAGCATAGCGACTTGAGCGCGTCTATCGTTGACATACAAATGAACATAAATCAGTTGAATTTCAGATTTTATATACATGTTGAAAGGATACAAAAGCGCAATGAAAGCGTAGCCCCATTGCTTAAGTTAAAGCAAGGTCGCAGCTGCATCGCCATCAGCGTAGACTAAGCGTAGCCGTATCTTCATTGTCGTAGTGGGATCGTAGCAGAAGCGTAACGGAAGCGTAGTAGAAGCGTAGTGGTAGCGTACTGGAAGCGTCAAGTCCCCAGATCGTGTGATTGTCTATGCTTCTGCGGCGATTTGGAATATATTAGAGAAAATCTGTGATCGCCATGAGCGTACAGTGGAATGGGGGTAAGGAATACTGGTATAGACCCACCCTGGAAAATCACAGAGCTACCCAGTTAACATTCAGTGTGGGACGACCATTGACCCACCAGCCAAACGCCATGTCAATGGCGTTTCGCTGGTGGGCCGATGGTGGTCTGCTTTGCTTACTGGTATAGGTTTTCTTAGGAGTAGTGGTACAAAACCTTCATCTTCCCTCTGTAAAATAAGTTGATAACTAAAAAAATGGCTGGACTCCACGGTGATGAAACTCTGGATCCGCGCATGCATCTACTGTTTTTAGTTCTTTTCATAAAAGCCATATTCAGCTGTCGATATTATTTTAACAAATTTAAGCCTACTGTCATATTTTCGGAACATTGACAAACAGTGTAGAACCAGATCACATGCTGCAGAACGCGGCGTCTGATCAAGTCCTGCACTGCTTGCTTGCAGAATATACTTATAAATTTGAATGAAATTGAAACTTAATACCCAACAACACTTAAATTCGAAATGGATTCGCTCACTTGATAAAGGTGTGAAATTCCATTAGGCATAAATGGATTAAAAATCTGGTTTGTAACCACTTATAATGATTTATAAGTCACCTCTCACACTAGCTGAATTGTTGCACGTTGACCTGATAAACGTTGCCTATCTCACCGCATGTGCCTTTATCAGGTCATCATGATGTTGCACTTTTTGAATGACGTCGCTTATGACATTGAATCGACACGAAACTCGAAAATGACGTCATAATCGCTAGTTTGAACAGTGAATGAGGTTGTAAACTTATAAATAGAATACCAGGTTCTTTTTTTATATCAAGTTTACCAGGCTCCGCTTTGAGAATGCATGTTGTATCGCTCGGCAAGCCTCACGATATCAACAAGCGTTCTAAAAGCCTTGCCTGGTAAACTTGATGTCAAAAGACACTCGCCTAGTATTCTCTATTTAAGGACCAGTATGTTACTTTAGGCATAGCAGACTGGTTAAAACATCTACAGTCACCATACATGTATGTCGCACCAGATGATATTGGCCATTAACATTATTTAAACCTTCAAATACGTTATACCCATTGCAAGGTTTTCTTTGACATTCATAAATCAATCCGTATCTGCAGATATTATGTTGTTCTTGGCCTATTCAGATATATATATACATGATAATAATAAATTGGGTTTAAAAGGTGATCAAGTCCCTATGGCGGCACATTTTAATTATTAATATTAATAACTATATCCTGATAATGACACTGCATTTGACTGTACGTTGTGTATGAAAATGATCCTTACTACGATGAAATTTATTGTGTGTACATAGAGAGTACAAATAGTTCAATAGAACTAACGGAGGATTTCTAGACTTTTGTTTTTAATCGTAATTTTTCTTTTAATGAGTCTTTTCAACTTTAAAAGACATACAATGTGGATTATACTTAACATGCCTTAAGACGGATGCGTGTCAGATTAAAAATATAATTTTGAGAACCAAAAACGAATGACGTTGTTTTAATTCATGGAAGATTAAATGTTTAGATTTATACACTCAAAATATTTTCGTATCTGGACCTATGAAATACATTGGTAGAGCAAAAAACTGGCAAAAAGACGCTTAGTTAAGGCGGAACCCCTCCTCATCAGTAAAATGGAAAACGATTGCATGAATGATATGTCAAGATGTTGAAGTTTCTTAGATCGCCCGAATTACTCTTTCAAAAAGGGGCAGTGGTGATAAAATTTGGCAAAAACTTCATTTTATGAAGTGAAATTGCGAATTTCTGAGATCCATTTGCAGCAACAGATACACGACACCAGCTAAGAAAGACTGAAAAATGATAATTAAATCTTATATAATCCTACCCTGACTTTAATATGAAGTCAAAGTCAGGCATAAAATGCCTTAGTTTTTGGGTTAAAAATAGCATTTTTATAAAAAATAGTTATTAAAATGTATACCTATTATTTATTTGGTTTTAAATTTGATGCTGCATTTTTCAACTTACATACATCTTGTCGTGTATACTTATAAAACCCGCCAAACTATTTGTTTTTTGCCTAAGAATCCAACATTTTGATATCTAGGTATATTTTGGGAAATACATGCATTGCTATTACTTGTATATATGGGTATTGCCATATTAAGAAAATGACGTACATATAGTAAACATTTCAAATGTTAACTGCATTTATAATGTACTATAATATCATATCAAGTGTTGACACACAATAAAAGAGGACCAAGTGACCCTGGATCGCTCACTTGAGATTTGTTTAAAACCTCTAATCTATAGGTATCTATGGTAAAGTGGCCATGTCCTTGGCGACCCCCTGGTGATACCATTTTTTTGACATCAGAGCCATATTTTGTGCAAATTGAAATATGGTCCACTGGGCGATGCTACATACTAAATATCATGGCTCAAGACCGAGAGGTTTCAAACAAGAGGATTTTTATTTTTTTTTCAATATGTCAATGTAAACTCTGTGACCTCCATGATGAGGCCATTCTGACCAAAGCACCGCAATTTGAACACATTTGGTGGAGTTACATACCAAATATCAAAACTTTGGGCATTTGTTTTCTGGCAAGATTCTCTATATAACCTATTGATAGCGCACAATTTGGCAAATTATAGGTCGCAAATCCCTCCCAACCTGTAAATTAGGGTTGTGATATATCAATGGAAAGCTTTTTAACTGTACATTACGAAACCACTGGCATTCCTTTTCAAAACAAGGGCAGTGGCACTTTATTCGGCTTCAAAGAGGGAAACCCTCATTTAAAGAATCATAGCATTTAAAATAAAGACATTTAACCAAAAAATCTATACATTAACACAGTTATGGCTTTTTAATGTATATGAAAGTAGCATCTGCAGAACGTAAGTACCTGATTTATCATTTTAACATCATTATTTAGTACCATGATTGCATTTATTTTAATTAATTGTCTTAATTTAGCCAATGCATATTATATATCGCATTCCAAATCAATTGTGGTCTTATATGCATCCGCTGATAAAAACAATAGTAGGTTTCGCCTTTTGGTATTAGCAGCAGCATGTAGTTTGTGCACCAACCACATGTGTAGATGACAAGGAAGGTTTCAAATTACCAATATGACATTGGAGTAAAAGAGTCAAGGTCACATTTAGTCAAAATCTGTAATACGACTCGTAACCTGAACTCCTCTTTCATTTTTATAATCGATGGTGTTCATATATGGCACAATGATTGTCTTACAACATTATTTTTTTATCACCGTTTCAATGCCATAGGAGTCAAAAGACAACTTAAGGTTAAATATACCTACAACCAGTTTATGGCTTGTACCGCACACTCATTTTTCGTACTTAGCACAAATATAGCTTATGGTGTTTAGATACAGATCAGCCCTATGACCGGAGACATAGGTTAATTAGAATCTGTGTTACAGTTGTATATTTTTGACAGAGGTGCTTTATAAATGTCGTAGGTGATTCATATGTTGCACACTGATTGCCTAAGGTGTGTATAAGGTGTATATGTCAACAATGGCTTCTGACTTCTGATGTGACAAGGCTATCGGTATCATAAACTTCGCAAAACATTCTCAAAATTTTATAGACGATACTATGATTTGATTTCTAAATTCCAAGTTGGACTTAAATCTGTTTTGCGCCAAGGACTTTCGGAACCTGATTTCTATGGTGGCTTGGTGTATAAATTGAAGATGATTGTTGGCTCTAATAATTTTTCAGCGCAGTTCATTAAAATAATTTCCCATTATAAAAAGATTGGCTATAACATTAATGTATTGCAACAGACTGCATGCTTGGTGGTCAACCAAATCACGGTTGGCAACTTTGCTTTCCTCTTTAATTGCACGCCGGTGGGTGGGACTTCAGACTCTATGATGGTTCCGACTTAAAGACTTATCTATTGATGAGATGGTAGGGGCCTGATGCTTTGGCTGTTTGTCGGGCCCACCGGGGTTTACCTGTTGGATTTCCTTTGCTCCAGTATTCAGTTTTATTTACTGTTGAGTCCTTATCTTTGCTTTATCTCCTTGTTATATCTTGATTTATATGTTTTAGGAGATGATGCATAACTTAGGGGTCTTTCATGCAAACCAAATATCTATGTGTCTTGATCCACATCTGAATTAAGGGTGAGGATAGCGCGCTGTTAATCCGGTTTAAGCCCGCCAGTGAAATATTTTAATGACCGTTCCAAGGCGGTACTTCTTTTGTGGGTCTTTTGTGTTTTTGTTCTGTCTTGTGTTTGCTATGTCTTTGTGCGCGTCTGTTTATTTGTGCTTTGTGGTCACCTGCTAGGAAAGGGCTGACCTCTTGGCTCTCGTTTGTGGTGTCTAACTGTGAGTTTGTAACTTTCCCATTGGTATCCTGGGTCGGGTGTGGTACTTGATTTTATCGACTCCTGATCTTTGCACCCTTACTTACTTTGTGTCAAAGTTCCGGGTCAAACTACTTAAAGACCTACATTTTAAACCCTTAAAGTGGCACTACTCACTAATGTATTCATGACTGTCCCAAGGTGCTATGCTAGGCAGACCAAATAGTGGATTATGAATTCCCTGCGTGGGGCAATAAAGAGGTCCCTTAAACGGTTTAGGTATTTTCTGATAAAATATTTATATTTTTCTTAGTGAACTTATACAGGATTTAAGTCCACTCTTGGAGCCCCTTGAAGTAATCTTCCCCTTATCAATTTATCTGCTGATGACCCCTCATAAACTGAAATTTAGACCTTTAAACTCTGTCTATATGGAATGTAATGCGTACTGTTTTTGGAAGATGTAAGTATTTGGGACATTGGCTGCCTACGGTTTTTAGAGGACAGAAAAGGTTTTGGGTTGTTGATATGACCAAAAATCAAGGTAAAAATAATCATTCTATGCTGTATGCCCTCCCCTTTTCCAGCCCCAATCGACTGACCACATTCCAGTTGTGTTTTCTATTATTGATTGTGCTTCTTTCTTGTATCTTCATGTTTTAGCTCACCTGAGCCAAAGACTAAATGTGAGCTATCATAATCGTTGGATGTCACTTGTCAACAAATTGCTTCAAAGGACATTTCCTGAACTACTGGCTAGATTTTAACAAAACTTTGCATGAATTATTCTTATATGACCCTCTTAAATAATTGTTCAAACAGTATTTAGATCTTTGCATATCTAGGTCACATGGGCTAAAATATATTTTTAAAATGAAAATTTTAATATCTCCTTGTTTGAAACCACAATGCCTAGAGTCTTGGTATTTGGTATAAAGCACGACCTAGCAGAACTCTACCAAGTTTGTTCAAATTATATTATAGTGTCATTATTTGATATGATATCAAAATACATTATAAATGCTGTTTCCGTTTGAAAATTTATTATATGTACGTCATTTTCTTAATATGGCAAAAAAAAACAAAAAAAACAAGTTATATGAGTAATTACGCTACATGCATTTCCCAAAAATATACCTAAATGTCAAAATATCAGATTTTGAGGTAAAAACGAAAATATCTTGGCGGTATTTTAAGTATACACGACAAGATATAATGCAGGTTAAATAATACAGCATCAAATTTGAAACAAGTTGAATAACAACTCTTAAATTCAAAACTTTACCTGCTTGATTGCAAAAATTCGTATTTAAATTTATAAAAAACACTGATTTTCACCCAAAAATCAAGGCATTACAATTCCGGTTTTGACATCATAGTAAAGTCAGAGTGGGATAATATAAGACTCAATTATCATTTTTAGTCTTTCGTTGCAGGTGTCACTTATCTGTTGCTGCAAATGGGTTTCAGAAATTCTCCATTTTACTTCTAAAAATGAAGTTTTTGCCAAATTTTAACACCACTGCCCCTCTTTGAAAAAGTAATTCCTGCAGTCCAAGGAACTTCAACATATTGTCATATCATTCATACAATCATTTTCTATTTTACTGATAGGGAGGGGTTATCGGTCGATTTTTTGCTCATTTTTGCTCTACCACATAGAATGGACCTATGGAAGCTGAGATAATAGCAAATACATTTGTTAAAAAGAAGGGGGTATCCAGACTTATATGTGCTGCAAAAATGGAAACCAGTCCAATTGGTGAAACTGAAATAAATTTCTGAAGAAAAAAGAAATCAATAGGACGAGATACAGGTATTTTGATGCTATATCAGTTACAGGGCTAAAAGGTATGTTTATTTATTGATTTTACAACTGTATGTACCATCAAAGAATGTAAAATAGATTTATCTTACCATATCTGATTCGATCTCTCTGATCAGTATGCCGTATGTCTTCTCACTATTTGAGTGTGCAAAATACAGTTAATATTTTAGATTGTGAATAAACAAGTGGGATGTTTCATTGTTTTTCTTATGAAAGTAAGAAAGAGGGCAAATAACAGGAATCATTACAATCAAGCAACACACCTGACCCAGAATACCAATGGGAAAATGATAATTTCACAATTAGACATTATAAACGAGAACATATGTTCGTCACCTTGACCCAGCATATTCTTTAAAAGGTAAACGTCTATAATGAACTGTAACACAATATATGTTAGTGGGAAGTTGGGTCAATTTGATTAGGTCCATGCTTGGAGTTTCACTTTTTTCTGAGATAATAGCACTCTGATTGGCCAAAACTTCTTTGAACTTTGGTCATTTAGAGTGATTTAAGGTTAAGTGCCGTATGCATTCAGTCATTCCTAGTTTAAAAATTCATTTTAATGTTTATCCATCCAAAAATATCATACTTAGATTAAAATAAATATACATGCATTGATTTGTTTAAATTAATGCCTGTTTCGTGCAATACTCCAATTCTTAAGTTAGCGTTATTGTATACTTTTACGAGAGTATATACAAATACTCCCTCCTGTAGACAGGACGAGTCTAAGACGAGTTTAAACCCTACAAGAGGGAATATTTGTATATTCACGAGTAATTGTATAATAAAATACTTGTATCATGACCAATAAAACAGCTACCTTTTTTTTCATCAGCTATTCAAGTCAATTATAAGCTTCACCCTTGACAGGGTATTGTGGAAATTATTGAACAGCATAGATCAATTGAAAGGCGACAAAGTCATGATACAAAAAGATATAATACATATTTAGGCTTTGCCAATCGTAATAACTCTGTGTTCCTTATATCCATGTAGATATGTACATAACTAATATGCATGTACTGTGATATTCTTTTCATAAGTTGTTATGTTATACTCATGGTTGTTGAAGTAAAAGCCCTACAAGGCTTATATTTATGTTATATGTATTCGACGGCTAATAAATCTTCTTTCTATATGAGGACATACTTTAATACGAAAAGCATTGAAACAGCCCCATTCGTCGACTTACTGACCAGATATTGTTAGATAAATCTATTTTAAATTATTTGTTGTGGAATTAATAAAATAATATACCTTTAGCCATCAACTGCTATACTATTAAAATACAATATTTAGAGTATTATTGTTTAGCCACATTTATCTCCCCTTTGCCATTTATAATGCTTACATACGTTATCAATGCAGCCTGTTTTTTCATAAGACCACGACTTCCCGATTCAGTGGATGTACTTTATCCTGATACACAACCATTAAGTATGTTTTTGAATAATTTATATGTATGTCCATTCATAGTTGCCAAAATCATTGCAAAGTCACACTTTAAAAAATTGACTTTTTCACAAATGATTTCACGCCTTTAAAGGACAACCCCATTGGTATGTGCGATGAAGGAGTTGGATTGGTAGGCGTGTTTGTGTTTTATTATTATTTATCAATTACCTCTCATATTATTTGCATTGCTGCACGTTGCCTGATAAACGTTGTCTATCTCACCGCATGTGCCTTTATCAGGTCATGATGACGTTGCACTTTTTGAATGACGTCGCTAATGACGCTGAATCAATACAAAATAGACAATTACGTCAAAATCGCTAGTTTGAAGAGTGAAACAATGGGTAAACTGCTTAATAGAATACCAGGTTCGCGTCATTTGATATCAGGTTACCAGGCTTGGCTTTGAGAACGCATGTTGAATCGCTCGGCAAGCCTCGCGATGTCAACAAGCTATATCTCAAACAAAGCCTTGCCTGGTAAACTTGATATCAAAATACACTCACCTAGTATTCTCTATATATAGAGGATTGCAGAGTTTGCTGTGTTTACAAGGTTGAGTTACCAATTGCTATTTTTTTCAGGTTTTGTAAGAAACTATGGCTGATGAGTCTATGGAACCAGTAAATGTGACAATGGCAATGACAAATGAATTAATTTCTTCAACTATCACATCAACAACTGACAGCTACTATCACGATACAGAAGAGTTAGATGGCTTACATGAATTCAATCTGAAATACGCACACATTCATGGATATGTTGCTGTAGTTGTGTGTAGCTTCGGTGCCATAGCAAACATTTTAAACATAATTGTGTTGACCAGGAAACATATGTTATCATCCACAAACTATATCCTTACAGCATTGGCAATATCAGACTTTATGATAATGCTCACATACTTGATCAATGCAGCATATTTTTTCATCATAAAAAAGCCATATTTTGATCAAGAACACTCAATTGGATGGATGTATTTCATCCTGATACACAACCATTTTATCATTACGTGTCACAATCTGTCAACGTGGTTAATAGTCACACTAGCTGTGTTTAGATACATTTCTGTGTGTTGTGGTGTAACAGCTCGCCAATATACCAGTACCGGACGAGCTAAAATAGCTATACTTTTAGTTGTCGTTTCAACAATTTTGCTTTGCCTGCCTTACTATTTCTTGTATAAAGTAGTGGCTATAAGTGAATACTATGAAGATATGACTGGTTATTGGATAGTAGAATCAACTTTTGTCGATGAACACCCTACCTATAAGGTTGTTATGATGTGGCTGTTTGGGGTTATTATAAAAATAGTACCATGTGTTTTCTTGACATTACTTAGCGCACTGATTATTATCAAAATCAAGCACGGAATTCGACCGAGACGTATTCTTTTAAACCAAGCACAAACTGTAGAGCATGACGTCAATCATGAACATAACCGAACCACATATATGCTCATGTCCGTCGTCATACTGTTTGTGTTGACAGAATTTCCACAAGGTGTTTTAGCAATGATAGCCGCAATGAATGACTATTTCTTTAGGGAAGTTTATTCAGCCCTTGGTGATCTGATGGATGTTCTTGTTCTAATTAATAGTGCTGTTAATTTTATATTGTACTGTGGAATGAGTCAGAAGTTCAGAGACACGTTTCGTTCTTTGTTTTTGAGGGGCTTTTCAAAGCACGAACAGAAACCACGGAGTATTGAAACAATTGATATAAGAATATAAAGGAGGTCCCTAAAGGGAGGGTGGTCTATGCTCCCATGATCCCTAAAAATAATGCTCTGGCCTAGAGGTTATAAAACTTGAGTACAGTCTAAGACTCAATATAAAGCGCAATGAATGGCTGCTTGCGGACACGTGTCCGCAAACAGCAAATCATTGTGCTTTATTTTGAGTTTGAGAATGAACTCAAGTTTTATAACCTTGAAGCCTGATCTCACAATTATGTCCATCTTGATCACCAATTGTCACCACTCGGCATGCCTTGTAATGCAAAACGTTGATCCTCAGGGCGGGTTTTTTCTATCCCACCCTCACATTTATGATGGATTCTTATAGTCTTTGGTTGGCACATGTGGTACATGTATATTGAATTCTTATACACATGCTCAATTGTCTATAGAAGCCTACCTTAAGTGCGTATTTGTTTGCAGATTACACAGGTGGGTGGTAGGGGAACTACAGCAGACGTAACTTTGCACCACATGACTACCGCGAGAGGTCATGTGGTGTGGGAGCAAATTTATGTAGACACAATTTTACGTTAGTTCCCCTGAGCCGTCCATGGATTAATAAAAAGCATGTTGTTCATGGCCCAAGGTTTTGATATAATGACATATCACTGTTTATTAGTTGTGATTAATACAAAGTGTGACCTGATTTCAATACCAGATTTAGAAAAAAAATGGCGCATTTTGGGGATAGTTTCTTTGAAATGTTTTGACGTAATTGAGGAAATTTAATATTTCAGAAAGAATACTACGCTTGTTTTATTGAATGAATAGAAACAACCAATAGCATAGGCATTTAAAAAAATTCATGGCAACATTTAGACATTTCCTTATTATATACAATTGCACCTTTGGCTTTAAATATGAAATCAAATATGTATGGTGTTGTTCTACTACAAGGCTCTCAGCCATCTCAGAAGCCGAATCTTTGGCACTACCGCAAGAAGATCAGTTTGTGACGTGGGAGCAAATAAACATAACATAATTTTGTGGTAGTTTCCCTGATGGTAATCTAATTGTCAAAATATATGCTCCAACTGTGAAAACTAAAATATAGCTGGATTATGAGTTCACTTCTATAAATAAAATAAAATAACATTTCTCTTGATTTGTTATGAAACTGTTTAAAACTTAAGCTATGTTCATCAAACAACTGGAATATTTTTTCTTGAGGATAAGATGAAATAAATATGTGGATTGAAAATGCATAACGTTTAATCAATTTCATCATCGTGATCTAGTTCTTAGTTCTATGTAGGTCTATATTAGTTTTGTAATTAACCTAAATATTATATTTTTGAGCATTTGAAATAACTGAATATTAGATTAAAAAGGTAAATGCCAGTATCTTTTCTTTAAATATTTTCCTATCGGCTAAGCTATGGGCTTTTTATGTCTCAATTCTACCTTATCCTAGATTTATGAACATATGTGTGGTGCATACACATTCTAAAACAGTGAATGGAAATACAAATTAATCACAGGCAAATAAAATCACAGCTCAGGTCCAATATGTATTGCTAATGGCATGTATTGTAATAGGCCTACCCCTTCTTTGCTAATATTAGTTAATTGCAGCTGAAATTGAGATTCCTCAGCCAAACCACTCCACTACTACCAGACATAGACGATGACCCCTTAACCCACATACACAGTTGGACCTCCTTGAGGAAGCAAACTCTTCCTTTTAAGAGCAGTCCCTATGGCAGGGAAAACCCCTAATTTCTCATTAGAAGATTCCTTTTTTGAATGTTTAAAATGTTCATTAAGCATGTACGTAACTGCCTATTGGGAAGATTATACTCTCTCATTACTGTAGGTAGGTAGGTTTGGCAGGTCAGGTTGAGCCTTACCTTGTCGCTAACCACAAAGATAGAATTGGGCCTTGACGCAAGAAAACCTATCAACAAAGGCGCAGACTTCTGATCAGCGCCTTTATAATCCACTATTTGGAAAGTATCATATGTAAACTTGCTACAGGTGAAATTCAAATTTTCTAGCTGCTCTCTGTAGCTGAGGAGATTGGTTTAAAAATACTTTGTCAGAAACCCCGAAGACAGGTTTTCTCACTACGAGGCTCAAATTGTCTTATGGTCAGGTTAAGTCATGATGACTGTCACTTACGCTTATCATTTTTGCCAGTGATATCTGCATTGGTCCGAAGAGTTCATTTGCTGGGAGAAGGTAGGATATTCTGGTAAAACTAATCACATTCGCCATTGCAAACATTCCCTCTGCTAAGATGTGGGGATCACGTGAATCCCAAAACAAACGATCTAAAAAAAACACAGCATTGTCCATTAGGTTGTATGAATATTTAAACGCTTATAGTGAAAACTGCCAAGATATTGGGAACACGTGAATACCAAAACAAAGGATCGGGAAAAAACACAGCATCAACCATAAAGTTGTATGAATATTTATATGATATTACAGTGAAAACTCAACCACTGCTACATTGCAGCTCTATATATTGCTTTTTCTACAATATATACATGAGCCCCGATCTGTAAAAAAATGTATATTTTTTCTAAATGATTATGCTTACGGCTAGTCCATAAATGTGCTTGTCTTCTGTTGGTCTCAGTTGACACAATATATAGATAATACATGGTGAGTGTCTTTTGATATATAGTATACCAGGCAGGGCTTTGAGAATGCTTTTTGACATCGCAAGGCTTGCCCAGCTATTCAACATGCGTTCTCAAAGCCGAGCCTGGTAAACTTGATATCAAAATACGCGAACCTGGTATTCTATTTATCAGTTTACGAGCTGATTCACTGTTCAATCTAGCGATAATGACGTATTTATAGATTTTTGTGTCGTTTCAATGTCATTGACGACGTCATTCAAAAACTGCAACGTAATTATGATCTGATAATGCCACATGCCGTGAGATAGGCAACGTTTATCAGGTCAGCGTTCATAATGCAGTTAATATGAGAGGTAGCTTGTAAAACCAGAACTCAGCATCAGCCTATATACTGTTTATATGAAAATTAAAGCAAAATCATTATTTGTATATATTTCTAGGTTTTGAGAAAGGCTATGTATGTTATAAAAAACAGTTATGTATTGCATGTTCTGTATGCATTGTATGTTCTACAAAATTTGACAAACCAATGTATCGCATATTATATATATTACGTATTATAAATTATACAAATTATACAAATTATTTATGCTTTGAAACAACAGTTTCAACCAAAAGTAGCACTGATGTTGAACATCAGACTAATGTCATCTATTCATGATGACAATAAGCCATATGGTCATCATAGGTGCTACTTAATTAAGAAATGATGAAAATCCTGAAGAAGGCCCTACATGTCCGAAAAATTGATAAAGAGTATTTATATATGTGGGGTCTGTTATACAAAGCATCAATGTATAGCTTATTTTACAAAATATCTACGTATTGCATAAATCAATGTATTGCATACTCTATAGAATATCAATGTATTGTATATTCTACAAAGCATGTATGTCTTGTATATTTTACAAAATACATTTACTTATGCAACATTGTATAATCTGTCAATATTGACCTGAGACATATAAATATTCAATGACCTTTCTCCAAATCTTCTGGAAATGTTGTAAAAAGTGTGCTTTAGATTGTGGTACAATTATTTATCTGAATAATTGAATTCTACAATTCTTGATAGCATAATAGATAACAGGTTGTCATTAGCATTCAAAACACGTGGGTACATATAAACAGACGCGTATACAGGCAAAGCAAACACAAGACATAAAAAACATAAAAGATCCATAAAAGAAGTACTGCCTTGGAACGGTCAGTAAAATATCCTACTGGAGGGCTTAAACCTGTTTAACGGAGCACCAACCTCACCCTTAGTTCAGATGTGGATTAAGACACATACATGTTTGGTTTGCATGAAAGACCCCTAACTTATCAATGCATCATCTCCTAGAACATATAAATCAAAACCACTTTCAGGGACACTATCAGAGTGGAATACCGTCTGTATGTTTCATGTCTGTCATACTGTCTTGTTTGTTCATTGTCACCTTGTTGTCACCTGCCGGAAAGGGCTAACTTCTTGGTTCTCTTGTATGTGATGATTTTATGCATTGTCCTGGGTCAGATGTAGTAAATGATTCTATTGATTCCTGGGCTTTGCCTTGTTCCTCACTATAGTGTGATCTGTATCAAGGTGTTGACTAACCATTACGCTATAAGAGCATTTGCATAAATGAATTTGCATTATCTTCATAATCTTGGTAAAAGCATGATCAAAGTCGGAGTACCACAAGAAAACGCACGATTATCACGAGTGTTTTGGCGAAAATTAATCAATCTCAGGTCAATGTAAACAGGTTATATATTCTACAAACAACACATTTTATGCATTGTATATTCTACAAACTACATGTATTTATGAATTGTATTCTACAAGCTACATGTATTTATGTATTGTATATTCTACAAACTACATAGAGGATCTTACATGAGTGCTCATGTTTAATTGAATTTATTAAACGAGTTTGGGAAAAGTAATAAAATGCGAGGCTTGCCGAGCATTTTATTTCTTTTTGGCAATGAGTTTAATAAATTCAATAATACGAGAGCACGAATGTTAGATTCTATTATCATATGACATTAAGATTACTTTCAAGACTGATTTCTGGCGTAAAAACGTAATAAGTTTGTTATTATGTACACAACCTAGCTATGGACGTCATAACGTTTCCTGAACATCTATAAACCACTGGTGGTTTATCGATTTTATTGCATGGCGTTATTTCACTCCCAGACGCGATGCCATATGATAAATGTATTCATGTATTGTATATTATACCAACTACAGGTACTTATGTATAGTATATTCTACACAAGAATAAGACATTGCATATTCTACTAATTATATATGCTTAGCATATCCTACTAATTTTATGCCTTTTATATGGCTAGTAATTTAGTCATTGCAGTGAGCCATCCCAGCATACACACAACCTTAAAACAACGTCTATCAACGTCAATGTGACATCAAGTCGTCGCATTGACGTCGATATAACGTTGTTTCGACATCATGACTGTGCCTGCTGGGTTGACGACAGCTAGCTTTTGTTTGTTTGGTTTTGAGAGTTTACTTCTCAGTCAACATTCTTGGTCATAATGAGACGGTCAAGCTTGACTTAGCTGTTAGCCAGTACTTCCGGCACATACTTTCGCTTGTACCTGACAACAATCCTTCTTGAATCAGTTGAAGGAGGAGAATGACCGTAGACATTATTTCATGATCAATCTCCATGAAAGTGTGGGACCGGGATGAGATCCAACTCGCGATGTCTGAATCTTCAGTCGGCTGTTGCTACGGACTGTGCTATAGGGCCAGTATGCAAGGTAGCGAAATGCCCGATTTTAAGTATGGGAAGGAGGAGGCAAATGTCTAAATAGTAAGGGCAAACACATGTACATTATGATGAGTACCTGCAATGAGCCAATAGAATTGTTCCTGTGACTGCATGCTTCCGTTCTTGAGACTGATCCAGTTGCTCTCCTTTTCAAAATAAGTAAGTGCTTGGTTTACCTGAAAAAAGGCCAGAACAGACACTAAAGCAAAACGAGACATGTCTAAACAAACTCAAGTTTTTATGTTTTTCACATTGATTTTCAGTGATAATTTTTTATTACTAATTTTATAAAACTGTGTCCGGGATCAAAGTTGTAGAGAAAAACTAGCACCATTTTCTCCAAATGGTTCCATAATCCAAGATGATTCAGTTAATGCTGCGCATAGATGTACTCTTTGAGATTTTAATCAAAGCTCAAATAAACTAAAGATAAATATGTCAGTCAAAAACTACATTGCGCCACCCTTATTCACTAACTAAAGTGATGGATGACTTGTTTAAATATCGCGCCTGGTTCGTTCGTGCATTAAGCTACTGGGGTCATCTCGAAACCAGCTGTTTTTGGGGCACGTTCATAAAAGAAAAATAGCATGTCAGGTGTATCACAGCTTTTGCACCTACAAATGATCATGCTCAAATTAGATTATGTTCTTTATGGGCTTGCAAACAGCAGGATTATGCTATGCACAGCCGCTGAATAACGGCATATTCACCGCTTGTGAATATTCTTTTGAGACGAACCCTTTCTGTCATGCCTCTACGAAATTTACCTGTCAATTAAAGACTTAGAAATTTTGGCTGAATTACGTTTATCTCAAATTCTTCATCTATGTACACAAAAATCTGTTTGCGTCACAAACCTTGGACCTTTTGGAGAAATTGGCGCTAATTTTCCTGTACAACTTTCATTGCGACCATATTTTGCTAAAGTTAAAAATAAAAAAAGTTATCGCCGAAAATCAATGTGAAAAACATAAAAAAACTAGAGGTTTTTTTAACGATAATGGTATTTTTCGTAGCCCCGTCAGCATTTTATGTGCTCCTTTTCATATTTATCACCATCATGACACTGCAATGTCATTCACTTTCTCTTTAAGATATCTAATTTTACAAACGCCACTAATAAACTGATATTTTCCATCTTAAATCATCAACAATTCATTAAGCTTGCTGTCAATTTTTAACTGGCTTTTCTGATAAATTGACAACAAACACTGCAAAACTGACTGACCTAGATCCGTGTTTTGTCTCATCCGTAAATGCATAATTCATGGGCAAACCCAGAGGGGGTACGTGGGGTCTGAACGCTCTCTGGGAAATCACAAGTGGCTATAGGTTTCCCTAGAAATTCTGTTTTGGACACGCCTTGAGAAGCAATTGGATCCAATTTCTTCTCCGGGAGGTCCGCACGGCTCTCTGTGAATTACGTTGATGACTTAAAAAAGTTGCCAGTACCCACTGACATAATTTTCTGGATTCTCGCATGTATTTTTTTGCTGACCTTCACCTTGACTTGTATCCATTTAAGGTGTACAAACGCACGAAAATGTACAAAATAAGAGTCCTGTGCAATTTGGCACAGGTTTCCTATGTTGTACATCTTGTGAGTGTAACAGCATTGTAGAACGATCACATGCATTTCAAGAAATTTAATTTTGAAACTTGATGTCAATTAATTCTTAAAAATATTCTTTACTGTCCAGTGATATCTAGAAGGGCAAACCTAGCTGTATATAGGATACCAGGTTGTGGCCAGTTTTGAAGATTTTTATTGTAGAAAAATTCCAATTTGGCTGGTCCGCGGTTTGAAACACAACATCATTATTCTTCCACTTGGTACAAGTTCTTAATTGGTCAACCCAATTCTTAAAACCGTATATTTTACAGTAAATATCTTTACAGCAAGACCCCAGCGTGGGAGTTTGTTATATATATGAGGCAAAACGTGGACGGAGCTTAGCTACTGTCGGATTAGATTAGCAAGTGATTTGACCTACAATCTAACTGATGAGCGGAATAGTCACTAAGCTGAAAAGAGCTGTCAACTGTTTATTTCACTGGTAATTTTGCCCAGCCAATCAAATTAGAGATATAAGCTTTAGCAGCTGCAGTCAATCTTGACTATTTAACTGTCACTGGAGTTATGAGGACAGGTGGCTAATTTTGCCTTTTATAGATCTAGTCCACCACTGCCTTTAAGAGTATGCCCATGTTGCCAGAATCGCATGTCAATCTCATATTACTATTAATTGTAAGCTAGAACTTAATCAGCCACCTGATAAATCAGACGTGTCAGGCATCACTTACAGTTCCATCTAATACAACAATAATTAACTAACCATTTGCATGCTTGGTTATTCTGCATGTTTTGTCAAATTTTGCGTATTTCTTTTAAAAACAATTTAAAAAACAAAACTATTTCATGAATGTAAACAGAGCATCCGTCAATTTGCAGCCACATAAGACCAGACGTTTTGTCAGGCCTAAGTTGGGTCCAATTAAACTGCGAAGGCTATCAACAGACGTCTAAAGTCGCATGAAAAAGCAACAATAAGAATCAGGTGAACATTGGATATTTAAGTTGGTTAAGTTGCATTGTACCATCAACTATGTCATGGACGCATGTGCAAGTTCCATATTAGCCTGGAATCTGATCAGTAGCGAAGTTTAGGTCTACACTGTCTTAACAACAGAATTTTATATATATCTGGACACAACAGGTGATCGATCATTTCATCGTGACAAAGAAACTGAGGTTAGAAAAAATCCAATGAAATGAAACACCACTTTAAAAGTCACTTTGTCAAGAAATAAAGCACATGATTGACTTCTGTACAAGCTTACACAATGTGCAGTATCTCCGTTAACCCATATATTAAATCTTAGCGTCTTTTTACGGACATTGGTAAACAGTGCAGACCCAGATCAGGCACCGTATAAGGCGGTGCCTGATCAGGATCGTCACCGTTTGCTGATATTATGTTCGAATAAACTTTTGGGAAACTGAAAAATACCACCCAACACCCCTAACATCGTAAATGGGCTTGTCCTACTGATAAGGGTAGGTATTTTCCTGTATTATAAAGCATAAAAAATATTAACATGGACGAAAAGCACCAAAGCAAAGATGACAGCTTGTCTAAAAACCTGCTGTGTGCTTATTTTATGTTTAATGATAAGACTACTTTGGTGTTGGCATTTGTTTTTTGCAAGGACGTTTCTTTGGCTGAAGCCATTCTAAGAATATTGGTTTAGTACCCTGCTCAAGGAAACAACTCCGCGACTGCCATATTATTCAAACCCGAAACATCTTGGTAGCGAGTCTGGCACTTTATTAATGTCTGCCCTTAACAGTAGGACAAGCCCATTTCCAATTTGGGGGTGTTGGGTTGTATTTATCATTTTCCTCCAAATTTTAATCGAACAATGTAAGCAAACGGTGAATATCCTGATCAGACACCGCATTATGTGGTGTCTGATCTTGATCTGAACTTTTTGCTATTGCCCCATAAAAGGACGCTAGGCGTATATGGGTTAACGGAGGTACGGCGCATTGTGCAAACTTGTACAAAAGGTAATCATGTTCTTCGTTTCTTGATAAAGTGCCTTTTAAAGTGGTGTTAAATTTCATCAGATATTTTTCTTACCTCAATTGCTTTGTCACGATGAAAAGATCGATCACCTGCTGAGCCCAGATATATATTTATATTTTGTTGTTAAGACTTAAAGCAACTGCGTTTAAACTGATCCGATTCCCGACTGATATGTAACCTGCCCACGCGTCCATGACAGTTTGTTTTACGATGCAACTTAACCATCTGAAAATCAAAAAGTGATCTCGATGTTGCATATTCCAATTTTTCAGCAGAGCAAACATGGCTCCAGATAAGGTTTTGTGGCCAAAAATATTTCCCTATTTGTCAAGCAAAAAACAATGATATGGGTACTCAAAAGAAACGTCTCAACGAGACGGTCCTTTTGAGAACCAAACTATATATTTAAATCTATGGATTAGAAATAATAAAACAAATCTTTGCTTATCTGTACCACTGACAAAGATTGATTTTACTCGATTATATGTCTTAACCGATTCAAAAGAAGGCATCTCTTTTTTCATGAAATAGTAATAATAAAAAAAACGGAATTAATAGTAATTTGGATCAATGAATACGCCGTCTTCCTATATGGCAGTAGAAATTAAATGTCTTATAGAGGCATGTGCGAAATACGACCTAGGGATTTCGAAATATAAACATGTTCAAAATATGTAAGCTTTGCGCTTTATACATGTACACAGCTTGAGTGCAATAGAGATGCTCTATTCTCTTAATGGTAAGAGAATGAATGTTTCTGCCCAGAATCAAAAGTTTTAAAAGCTTTTTACTGCTTTGACTACATTTTTTACTCATTACTGATTTGTGGGCCTAAATTTTACTGATTACCGATATTTTGGCCTACATTTTACTGATTACCGATTTTATACCAAAGTTTTCTTGATTAACGATTTTAGGCCTTCATTTTAACGATTATCAATTTGTTGACAAGACTCAGATGATTTGGAGGTTATTTGTCAAAAATGTGATAATCTAACAAAGGAAAGAGTAAGCTACTCAGGATGCAAATTAAATTTCTGTCTGCAATGTGCAAATATAAGTGCCACACTATGGACGCGTATAAGCAAGGGTGAATTAGAAAATTTTATTTGGTCTTGCAGGAGCTGTCGAGCAACTTTTCCATCATTGGACAATATCAGCAAGGTGCTTTGTGGCATACAGACCACAACTAATTCGAGAATGGACAAATGTGAAACAAGACTTGGAAAATTGAAAAAAGAACACAAATTAAAATCAAAAGCTGTGTCTCCGACATGAAAACTGAATTTATTGAAAGTTTTCAAACCAACATAGAAAGCCTGGTCGTCAGCAGAACTAAGGAATGGGAAGATAGGAAAATACATGAGACAAATCTAGTTCTCTTCAATATACCAAAGCATCACCACCCGCGTGCAGAAGACAATAAAATGCAGGAAATGGAGTACATACAAAGACTGAGATCGTCTCTGGGTCACAAAAGCCCCCTGATAATTACCTGTTTAAGGCTTGGTAAAAAGTCACTCACATCAAACAGACCCCAAAAGTTGGTTTTAGAGATGAAATCACGAAAGAAATTTCTACTTGATAATGCCAAGTCGGTGCCAGAAAAAAGCCCACGGTAATCTGAGGCAGGTCATCATTGTTAAAGGTATGACTTTTGAACAGAGAGAATAAAGACTGGAAAGAAGGAGAAATGTGGCATCAGCAGATAGACAAAGTATTCAACCAGATCAGAACAGAAGTAATACAATGGAAATAAACCAAGCACAACAGCAGCTTCGGAGCCCTTTACCTGGTAATGAAAATATTCAGAACCAATCACTGTCTCAACTGAATTTACATTCCTCAACATCTGTTCTTGTTGACACTACATTGGTTGTACAACAGATTGGCCCAGATTCAAAAAGTGATGAAACAGACATATGGAAATTACTGTTATCGGGGGCGTGAACGAGGATGTAAAAAGCAGAAGTTCACAAGGATCAAACTTTTAGGAAGCGTGTTTTAGTTTTAACAGTACTGTAAATAGGGAACAAGGAAATTTTAATGAGACAACTTTCCCCAGAATATTTAAAGGTATTTTATACAAATTGTGATAGCTTATCGCAAACCAAAATAGTTGAATTGGAGAGCTATGCCCGAACAAATTCACCCGATATAATAGCCTTAACAGAGGTTCTTCCAAAAACAGCATATTCGATGTGAGTGAAGTGGTATTTGCACTCATAGGTTATTCATGTTTTAGTGCCAGTTTAAATAAGGGTAGAGGTGTTCTTTTATGTGTCAAAAACAGTATACCAGCAGTTGATGTTCAACAAAACCAAAACTTTGAGGAATCTATCTGGCGTAAAATTTACCTGTCCAGTGGTGACAGCATTATAATAGGATGTGTTTATCGAAGTCCAAATTCCACATGTGAAAATAACCTGTATCTCTTTGAGAAATTACGAGACATATCTGGTGGAAACCAATCACATTTGCTTATTTTGGGGGATTTTAATATTAAACGTATAAACTGTAAACATTAATTCTACAGAAAATGAAACTCACACTTCAGCACTCTTCCTAGAATGTTTAAGAGATAGTTTCCTGTACCAACATGTAAAAGAACCAACAAGGTACAGGTCCCAATATGTTCCTTTACTCTAAGACTTGATTTTAATAAATGAGAAAAGCATGATAAGCAATGCACAATATAAACCAGGCCTCAGAAAAAGTGACCATCTAGTCCTGGAATTCACATACAACTGTTATATTAGATCTAGTGACCCCCAACCAAGATTTCAAAGGGTATTATAGAAAGATATGAGAAAAACTGGAAGATAACAACTGGGAGCAAGATTTGCAGGGAACCAGCCTGTAAGAAGCATGGGAAATACTTACAGAGAAACTTATTCAATTAGTAGAAGAAAATGTACCAGTGAGTAAGGTTTCTAGTGCAGCTGACCATAGAAACCTGTATTTAAATCATCAATGCATGGTAGCAATAAAAAATCATACAAAATGGCAAAAATGGCAAAAATACTTACATAACAAATCCAACCCAAACTACACCCAGTAGAAACTAGGGGTAGGTAGGATGGGTTGAGCCTTTTTCGTCACAAACCCAGATTCCATGCTTTTCCTGCGACGCTATTCACTTAAGCATTGACGTATTGAATACTTTAGTAATTAGTTTTGAAGCTTAAATGGAAACCTTGATTTTGATGGATTACAAACACACAAACCAGTGTGCGCAAATGCATGCATAGTTTGTGCATTTGTTATTGGCTCTCGCGAAAGTTCGAACTTGTAAAATGTTGATATTATAGCCAGTATCAGTAGCAGAGCAGGCATGTTTTAGCTTCTAAAGAACTATTTTGACATATATTTTCTCTCGCGACGGTGCTCATATCACCATTACCATGATAGATTATCTATATGATCTAGTTACATAGATTTTCAGGCAACATAGTTTTGATATGGTTTAAGTTTACCAACATATATTGAAAAGATGAATGTGATCCATGTGGATCCTGATTAAATGGCTGCAAAAGTCATATGATGCACATCTATAAGTTATTAAGTTGGCCATGTCACTACGCCTGGTGATCAATTTATGTATTTGTAGCAGTGGCACTTGGCGTAATGAATGCTTACATAATTAACCTGAAAATCAAAATTAGATCAGCCAAGTGTAAGATTTTTTCATCTATTTTATCCCTAATTACAGCCACAAAATGGGAGCGGATATGGCCTTGAATTACTCATATGCATGGACGATCGAAATTGTGTATTCAGTGTTGCCAAACAGGCTCAAGCCGCACTGTACAAAACACGTTTTAAATTTTCTAATAACCATAAAAACAATGAACAGACTTCTCAAGTTCAACGATATTGTGATACTTCAAACGAAATATAAATATGTATCGCAACTCATAGAATAGCACTGAAATGAATCGAGCCAATGCATGAGTTTTCTAACAATGAGGCATGTGATACCAGCAAAGCCTCAGATCAGCCTGCGGATACCCGCAGTCTGTTCAGAGCCTTTGCTAGTCGCTTGAATATTCTAAGAGTGTTAAGCTACTGAATGAGCACCATTTTGAGTTTCTTAGCTTAAAATGGGGCTGCACAGACTCGTCTGAGTATACACTTGTCAAAACTTGCCACATTGCTGAAAATCACATGTCACGGCTCAATTAGTAAATAAGATGGAAATTTACAAATAAAATATTTGTGCTAATACCATGAATACGAGGTAGCCTTTTAGACAAAGCTTATATATAACATTGAAACAATTAAAGACACGGACAGATTGAAATTGCCGACAAGTTTCATATTTTGTAAATTGTCCTAGGTTGTCCACATTTACGACGTGAACGTGATTGACTCGCAATAAAATATTTACCGTACTTCGATCATGATTACAGAATATATTAAATCAACGGTTCCATCAAACACATCACACTCTTTTTTTCTCAGGAGTTTTACAATCGCAAAATTAGTGTAACTTTACATTAAAAGCAATTTATGCTTTTTAAATAAAATATCGCTAAAGCTGTCACAGCTTTAGCGATATTTTATCTAAAAAGCATAAATTTCATTTGTTATCGCATATTGTTGAATAATGTAACCGTTTGTTTCGCTGCAATTAAGCTTGTTATTATGTTGGCATGGTTTCTGTGATGTCAGCGTCACGTTATCAAAGTTGACCCTCGACGTACATCCGAGGTATAATTCCACGGAATTGGCCGAGGCAATTCTAACATATTTGAAGTTCGCATCACATATCAAATTCAGGATAGAATGACACTCAGTACAATTAACTGCTGCCTGAGAAAGCTTAATTAGAAATAGTGGTAACGATCCAATCAGTTGTAAAGGACGGAATGCAGTAAAATTGATGAATAGGTTCTTATAATGAAGAAAGGAAACACTGAAACACTGGTGACCATTAAGCACACGAAAGACTCTGTTCGTTACTCTGGGATTAACCAACTTATAATGAAGGAAGGAAATAGCTGTACGCGGAGGTCGGGTTCATTATCATGGCGTAAACTATAGGACAATGACACATCTTAAACTTTCGAAACCGCATAAATCATGTTTACTGCACATTTGTAAATGTGCACCAAAGTTTGTGGCGCCTGAACTGTCAATGCCATTGGTATAGCCTTTCAACTGCTCCTAAAATAATGTTCCATGCGCGGATCCACAGGGGAGACAGGGGGTCATGACCCCCCCCCTCTAAAAATCACAAAAATATAAGGTTTCCTAACAATACTGGTCTGGATCTCATAAAGCTCACAAAGCTACCAAGCCAGCATTCAATGTTTGGCCGTCATCCGCACGCCAGCGAAACGACATTAAAATTAAAATGGCGTTTCGTTGGCGGGCCAATGTTGGCCGCTTTTAGTAGTATTTTGATCCTATTTCCTCTCTTTAGCCCCCCCCCCCCCCCCAAAAAAAAAAAATGTCAGAGTTTGGGGGACACAAAAAAGAAAAAAAGGCTCTGAAATTGACCAGCTGACTGGTCACTTTCAGAGCTTTTTTTTTTCTTTTTCATTATCAGGGCTTTTTTAAGCTCTCCAGAACAAACAGTCGAACTAGTTAAGTTAAAAAAACAGTCTGTTTTAAATCTTTAAATATTTCATAATTTTACTGCGGAGGACAATCACTTTTAACAGCGTCACTCTCAAAAATAACAAACAGAACCTCAAAAATATAATATTTTTTCAACAAAACAAACAATATTTAGAGAAGACGATTAAAATAAAAAATAATTTTAGATTTTTTTTTCTATTTTCTGGAAAATTACAGTAGGATGGTTGGTAAATCAACTAATAAAAAATTTTGGCCTTATGGCATTTCTAGTAAGAACGGTTGCAAAGATCAGGAATCGATACAATCAAGTACAACACCTGACCCAGGATACCAATGGGAAAGTGACAAACTCACAGTTAGATACCACAAACAAGAGCTAAGAGGGCAGCTCTTTCCCAGCAGGTGACCACAAGGCACATATAAACAGCCGCGCACAAAGGCTAAGCAAACACAAGCCAGAAAACAACATAAAAGATCGAGGACTTATGCACATGTTTAATGAGGACACCAGCCAATAAATGACGGAATCAACATAATTACATTTATACTCCAAGGAGTGAAAGCAAGATTATTCTGATAACTATAGTTGGATTTAACCTGCGTTACCATGTCATTCATGAATCTTGTAATTACCCCATGTATTTCGATTGAGACAATATACTCCTGAATCCTCTCCACACTATACAACACCTGATCAGCGAGAGAATTCAAGTAGGCGTGCTCCCTTCCTGCTTAGAAGGAAACAAGCATACAGATTAAGTCAAATGAACTCAAATTATGCAGAGAGGAGACAGGAGCACATCCCCTCTTTTCCTACACGAGACTGCCTTACACGAGGCACACCGTCCCTCAAGGCGTAACTTAATGACAGGAGAGCTGCCCAGACAGTGAGAGTGCCTAAAGGAGTCATACATTGGTGGCTTGCTCAACCTAAACACCCTGAAACACGGAGATCCTCTGCAGACTAGTCGACAATGAGCATTTCAAAGGGGATAGGTACACTGCCAGCAAAAGAGGGATAAGTATAATTCCAAGGCAAGAAGCTACCTAGCAAACTCCCCATAGAGAAACTGAACGCCCATCATACTCTCCCTCCCCTGCATGGCAGAATATAAGCAAGACAAAAGATATCCATCACGTCCCTAAGAGAATACTGAAGATCATGCATCCTGCCACAGGATTTGCGTCCGCAGATCTAGAAATATGTTGTTGTTGTTGTGGTAATAGAAACTCAGCTAGTTGCAGAGATAAGTTCCAAGCCCGCTCTGTTTGTGGACTTAGTTTGGCAGTATATCTGCCTACAAGTGAAGAGGATGAATAGATTACAGGGTAGAACCCACAAGCTGGTCAAAGCACTGTTTAGTTTTCTAGACACTCCTCCTCATAAGCAAGCAGATTATAAACATGATGGAAGCATATCCAACATCCCTAGTTAGACTATGTTAGAAATCCTCCCTCGTGTTGCAACTGTGGATATCATGCTGGTAGCCTTTTGTTTAATTTGTGGACAGGGCCGATAGTAAATAACAACCAAGTTAAAGTTCTTGTTTGAAAATGTCCAGTCATTTGCCACCGGACGAGTGATTTTATATACGAAATTAAACATATATGTCATTACTAAATGACAAAATTAACATCGAAGTCTGGTCATTTGCCACCGGACAAGACAATTTAATCTACATGTAAATCAACATTTAAAGTGTTAATCTACATAATGAACCTTAAGAGATATAATCTTATTATCTCACACATTCACAAGAAATATAGGCCCAAGTCCCAAAGTTGGGCACCAAGACCCCCGGCGGGAGGTGGGGAGGAGAGGGTTTAAAAAATTTTCCAGACTGACCTGAATAGATCCTCCCGACAAAGCACTCTTGGCAAACTGACGCGGAATCGCCTGATAAGCAAAGCACCACGCCAAGGTACTTGGCGCTGATTGGCTAAGAACTCTCAGACTAGGAGTGATTACCTCAGAATGACTGGAGTAGCACCACAGGTCATCAGTGAAGAAACTAACAAAGTCAGTGCTCGAGAAAATATCAGCTGGAACTCGTTTTGAACCCCCTCAAGTAGGCACACGAATAGACAAGAGAAGAGTTACCTCTCTTGGAGTATAAATGCAATTTCCTGTCTAAAATTATCGGTTTTATACTCCAAGGAGTGAAAGCAAGATTATTCCGATAACTATAGTTGGATTTAACCTGCGTTACCATGTCTCTCATGAATCTTGTAATTACCCCATGTATTTCGATTGGGACAATATACTCCTGAATCCTCTCCACACTATACAACACCTGATCAGCGAGAGAATTCAAGTAGGCGTGCTCCCTTCCTGCTTAGAAGGAAACAAGCATACAGATTAAGTCAAATGAACTCAAATTATGCAGAGAGGAGACAGGAGCACATCCCCCCTTTTCCTACATGAGACTGCCTTACACGAGGCACACCGTCCCTCAAGGCGTAACTTAATGACAGGAGAGCTGCCCAGACAGTGAGAGTGCCTAAAGGAGTCATACATTGGTGGCTCGCTCAACCTAAACACCCTGAAACACGGAGATCCTCTGCAGACTAGTCGACAATGAGCATTTCAAAGGGGATAGGTACACTGCCAGCAAAAGAGGGTTAAGTATAATTCCAAGGCAAGTAGCTACCTAGCAAACTCCCCATAGAGTAATTGAACGCCCATCATACTCTCCCTCCCCTGCATGGCAGAATATAAGCAAGACAAAAGATATCCAGCATGTCCCTAATAGAATACTGAAGATCATGCATCCTGCCACAGGATTTGCGTCCGCAGATCTAGAAATATGTTGTTGTTGTTGTGGTAATAGAAACTCAGCTAGTTGCAGAGATATGTTCCAAGCCCGCTCTGTTTGTGGACTTAGTTTGGCAGTATATCTGCCTACAAGTGAAGAGGATGAATAGATTACAGGGTAGAACCCACAAGCTGGTCAAAGCACTGTTTAGTTTTCTAGACACTCCTCCTCATAAGCAAGCAGATTATAAACATGATGGAAGCATATCCAACATCCCTAGCTAGACTATGTTAGAAATCCTCCCTCGTGTTGCAACTGTGGATATCATGCTGGTAGCCTTTTGTTTAATTTGTGGACAGGGCCGATAGTAAATAACAACCAAGTTAAAGTTCTTGTTTGAAAATGTCCGGTCATTTGCCACCGGACGAGTGATTTTATATACGAAATAAAACATATATGTCATTACTAAATGACAAAATTAACATCGAAGTCTGGTCATTTGCCACCGGACAAGACAATTTAATCTACATGTAAATCAACATTTAAAATGTTAATCTACATAATGAACCTTAAGAGATATAGTGCCAAGAGAAAACCATGATCAGGCTGAGCATTAACCAAGTGAAATCAATTTAGCTGGGCTGTGCACTGATTGCGTTGTTGGTCAAATGGGTTTAACATGCGGACTGGGGAGACACTGATCAGAGTGGATGGACGTTCAGGCTGATCTGAGTCTTCGCTGTGCACACATGTCATTTTTGTTAGTGCTGCAATGCAGACCCACTTGCACTGGTCTATAAATATTCAAAAAAAACCACACACAATTATATGACTTTTGGGGTACTGTAAAGGTGGCACCTCATGAATGCGTAATTAGGAGTGGTCAACCTTAGAAATAGATAAAAGCTGAAAATGAGGCGTGGTTTTATTCAAAAGTAACTTATCATCTTGGGCCATAGGACACATTATTCAGTCCTTAAAACGCTAGCAAAATAACTGCATCTAAAAATGCCTATTTAACATAAGCTTAGAGGCAAACATTGTGGACCCAGATCAGACTGCTCCTACAGGAGCATTCTGATCTGGGTCCACACTGTTTGCTTATGAGCCTTCAAATATTTTACTGGACGACAAAAGCATACATTTTGTGATTATACGCTTTAAGGGTAAATAAATATGAGTTCAGTGAGTATACGGTTAGGATTTTCATGAAGTGCACGTACATTTGCACGGCCCTAAAAGCTTATCAACTATTTACCAAATTATATATGGAACCTGATTCCTTCCTTAGCAGATGAAATAGCAGAATCACGTCCAGATATAAATATTAAAGTTGCCGCCTTTACAGTAAGCGAAACGTCTATAAATACGTACCTTGATTAAAGTTAAAAACCGTAGTGTAAATGACGTGATGTATACTGTGAGTACAGCGAAATCGAAGTAATTATAGAGGGAATCAAAATGACCTTGAACGCCATCGTTATACACTTGTTTAACCTTCTGCCATAGCATACCTGTTGAAATGGAATTAATGACATAATTGAGCCAGTGCATGCGATTTCCAACAATGTGGTATGTGCGACCAGCAAGGGCTCAGACCAGCCTGCGTATATGCGCAGTCTGATCAGAGCCTTTGCTAGTCGCTTGAGTATTCTTTGATTGTTAAGCTACTGACTGAACAGCATTTGGAGTTTCTAAGCTTAAGAGGAGGCTGCAGAGGCTTGTCTGAGTCTACACTTGTCAAAATGCCACATTGTTGGAAATCTCATACCGCAGCTCATATTATAAACATCGTTAACCTGATGGTAGCCCCATAGGTACAAAAAAGACTCAAATCGTGAATATTTTCTAAGACATCAGTTAAGACAACTGTTGTGGCTGCCCAAAAGGACCGTCTCATTGTTTTGAGGCTGGTAGTCTGATATTGCGGGGTACCCACAACATATCTTTTGGTTGTGAAATAAGATTTTTTATTACGCACTTTTAGTTAAGATCTAAGTATAGATCAATGTTTGTTTATTGAGAATTTCGTAATCTTGATTTGAATCATTTTTAATTGTTTCAAAGGTAAGTCCGTGTTTACGCACAGTTCAGTGAATTAGTATGCACTCAGGTAAAATCCAATGCATTATCACTCACCCTTGAACAGAATAAAATTGGAATGGCCTAAACGACAACATTTTCAAGGAAACCACCACTGATTTCAACCTTTAAAGCTGTCTTTAATTTCTAATTAAAATATAATGTTGGGACCAAGTCCGATGAGATTATTTTCTGTGTGCTGAATGGATATGGACACTTGTTTTTCATGTACATTTCTGAGCAGAAAATGCGGATGACAAAACTGACCTGAGTATCCACCATTCACTCATTTCAGTTTATAGGGTCTCAAATAAGTTTACTGACTAGATTATATGCAGAATATTAAAAACAACAAAAACATTTTTACACTTTGTGTGTGATTTTGTAGTAGATAAAGAACTAAAAAAATGCCTGCCAAGTAGTGTGCCCTAAAATATTAACTTATATGTACGGATGATAGCACGTTTTAAACCAAAAACCACTAAATTGGTACTTTGACAAACAGTGAACACCTAGATAAAATACCGTATAATGTGTCATTTCGTCAGGGTCTGTACTGTTTGCTAGGACAAACTCGAAGTAAGAAACTAGAATAAATTGTTAAATATAGCCTGTGAACTATCAATATATACAATGGATCATTCTTTTCTTTTTTGTATGTAACTGTATGGAAAATTCATTTGGTTGAAAAGGGTTGATAATCAAGTTCTATGGCTCAGGTACTATTTTTCAAAATTCCTTCAAAAGCTAATCTTCAACTATTATACATGAACTTTTTATGTACACAAGCATTTCTAGTTCACTATCTATTCCAAAATGGCATTGCCATTTTGGAATAGATAGTGAACTAGAAGTTGTGACATTGTCATTTTGGAATAAATAGTGAACTAGAAATTGTGACATTGTCATTTTGGAAGAGACAGTGAACTAGAAATGATTTTGGAATTGATAGTGAACTAGAAATTGTGGCATTGTCAATTTGGAAGAAACAGTGAGCTATAAATTGTGAAATTGTAAATTTGGATAAGATAGTTAATTAGAAATTTTGACATTGTCATTTTGGAATAAAAAATAAACTAGAAATTTTGACATAGTCATTTTGGAATAGAAAGTGACCTAAAATTGTGACATTGTCATTTTGAAATAAATAGTGAACTAGAAATTGCGTTTGTGAGACATTGTGTCCCCTACCTTAATGTGTGCCAAGAGGGGCGCAGTGACTCAGTGGTACAGTGCTTAACTCGATATTGAGAGGTTGGGCAGTTGAGCCTCATCAGAGGCACTGCTTTGTGTCCTTGAGCAAGACACTTTAAAATAAGACTTTAAATTTAACACTTTAAATTTATTCCTAGATGGCATAGTCCTGGTTTTAACACAGGTAGTCCTGTCCTGGCATAACTGAAAAATTGTTGATTTGGATGTAAATAATCAAAGCAAATATATGTTTATCTGTAATGATCCTTCATATACTAATGGATTGTTCCTTAAAGATTGATGCAAAAAAGGATGGGATAGGCCTTGATATATTCTGGTTTAAATTATTTCTTACAGGAAAATTACTAGTACTTAAAATAATTAGTTGCTCATTTCATACAAAAGGGATTCAGAAGAAACTATATGGACGTAAGTGTCCAAATCACTTAAGACGCATATGCGCTGAATGTTAACAGGAATATGAACCTGCTAAGATAAACACATTTTTGCAATTAACCATAAGAGAAAATATTTAAAAACGGAAACCATTGAATATAGATTACGAGGGCTGTTCAAATATGAATGCAAGTAGCTTCATAACTTTCTTCACGTATATGCTACGACAAAATGTCATACCTTTCTGGAAAGAAATATATGTTGCCTTTAAAATGGCACCAAACATAAAGAAACACTCACTATTCTTCTCAAGTTACAGATTCTAATATAATGCTACGTTTTACATTATGTCCCTCGGCAGTCACGATTTCGGCCACCGTTGACGAAATGGGGTGACCGTAACACAACGTAGGGGAACGGGGTCGACAAACGTAGCTCGCCATGGTTGCGGTGATCGCCGTGACAGATTTTAAACAGTCAAAAAATTTGCCGCGGCAGCCACGGCGGGATTAAACTACTTAAATGTGCCGTAGTAGAACGAGGAGAACGCAACAAAACGTGACAGAACGTAACAGACCTTAACACAACTTGGAGTATGTCCGTAGCGGGACAGCTTGTTACGTAGCGGCAATCCAAGGTCTGTCAAGGTATATCAAGTTCTGTTGCTGTCTGCCATGTTCTCCTAACCCAACCCCACAGCTCGAACCTGAACATTGAATTTAAGAACCTCGGTTGCATCTGAGGAGGAAAGTAGTGACAAGGGTAGAAATAATCATTACCGAATGCATTTGTTTGCGTGCGTGCATTAGTGTGTGCAATTATACCTTTGTACCTTTTTCTTCTTCCTGTTAATACAATAAATCCTTGGGTACTTTCATTGTAATATCGAGAGGTCATAGGTTATAATATCCCATGACAGAATATTGCATTTATTTCTCTGAAGGTCAGTCAGTGCTCTTGCTATTAAAACTGAGAAATATCCCAATTGTTGCATTCGTTCTTCCGAAAATCATGCCCGCACTTTACATCCATCTTTAACCTTCCTGCTAGGCGATCATTCTTCTATACAGCTGCTGGTGGCGTCCTTGCTGCCGCAAACGCTATGTGTTCGCTCCTAGCAATTTTGTAAATACGAAATCGGCTTCTTCATTGCCATTACATGTAATGATGTTTTTGATCAAGGATGCATAATATAACGATTGCAGCAGATTTGTGGACCTCCTCTTTATACCGTTGGATTATTGGGGCTCAAACACCATTCATCGCCAACGTTTCATCGTAGAAAACCTTGACAGAACTTGATAGACGTAGCAGAACTTGATCGCAACGTAACAAAACGTAAAAGGTCTCAACAGAACGTGGCAGGCCGGGAGGAAACGTAGAACCATCTGTGACAGACCGTAGTGCGCCAGCAAGCCTATGTCACGGCAGACCTTGACAGACCGTGAGACAACGTAGAGAGACTTAACAGAACTTGAACACAAATACAAAAATGACTAAAAACACCACGGCAAGCTACGTTTCTGGCTACAGTGACTGCGGTGGCTGCCGGGAACATAGTGTAAACTTAGCATAAAGGCCACTCCATTATACTGAAGTTTTTCTGAAGCAAATTGCAACACACGTTTTGGTACATGTGCGGATATAGTGTCATATCTTTGTAAGTTTGAGACGAAATGACACCAAATTTAAGATGCAAGTAAAAGTAAATATCCCAAAGTTGCTTGCAGGAAATATAATCCTGTTTCAATCTCAAGTAAACGGGCACGTTTGTGACGTCATTATTTTGATAAACGCCATTTTTAGTTATCTACCGGTGGTGTAATAATGAACATAGCTGTGTCGTTTTCTTTGCATTTTGCTGATAACATACTAAATATGTTATAAGGGAGTTTTTAAATTGCGCCATCCTCTATTTACAGAGTGATCTTATTTTATATATTTTTTCAAGCATTTTTCCAGTTTCTTGATGACGTGTTTACATTAATTAAAATGTGTTCAATCTGCCTAGTCCTCAAGATCAGGTGAGTAATTTTATTGTATATAACGCCTATAATGGTTAAACTTATAGTTTACGTTCAAATTTAGAATGAAGCTGCAATGCTATGAAAACAAAATTAAGTATTAAGTCTAGAACCCCTTCACTTTAGGCATTTTTGACTTAATAAAATGTTTTGAGCGTTTCGTAAAAATTACCCACTATCCATCAATAATTTGTAACAACAACTCAGTATGAGCGATCAACACATTGTCTTTGAGATAAAACTAGTCTAAATGTTGCTATGGGCATTTTATTAAAGATAAGTTTAACTGAAAACTGAAAGGTGGTGTTTTAAATTTTATTTATGAACAATGAAATATTGGCTATTGCTTACCTAGAATCCACAAAGATAAGATCAGATTTATGACTTGTGGCTGAAAGGCTCTAATCCTGAAATCAGTGGGAAGGATGGACGTCTCTAGTTCTTTCACCACTGCCTCCTGGCGAAACTTTGTGTAGTAAGCATAATGAGGTTTGAAGAAAGACATATTTTCCGCGGCAGCAGGACTCTCCATGGCACTAGAGGTGAGTAACATGGTTAGGAACCCGATGAAAGACATGGTGTGTCCGATAAACTTGATGCAGGGATAGCGAAGAAATTCTCCCACCTGCAACAAATAACAATAAGACATATTTTCTGAGGCGGCAGGATTCCTCATGGCACTAGAGTTGAGTAACATGGTTACGAACCAGATGAATGACATGGTGTATCCGATAAACTTGATGCAGGGATAGCAAAGAAACTCTCCGACCTACAACAAATAAAAATAAGATATATTTTCTTGGTGCGGCAGGATTCTCAATGGCACTAGAGTTGAGTAACATGGTTAGGAACCCGATGAAAGACATGGTGTGTCCGATAAACTTGATGCAGGGATAGCGAAGAAACTCTCCCACATACAACAAATAAAAATAAGACATATTTTCTGGGGCAGCAGGATTCTCCATGGCACTAGAGGTGAGTAACATGGTTAGGAACCCGATGAAAGACATGGTGTGTCCGATAAACTTGATGCAGGGATAGTGGAGAAACTCTCCGACCTACAAAAAATAACAATGAGACATACTTTCTGGTGTGGCATGATTCTCCATGGCACTAGAGGTGAGTAACATGGTTAGGAACCCGATGAAAGACATGGTGTGTCCGATAAACTTGATGCAGGGATAGCGAAGAAACTCTCCGACCTACAACAACAAATTGTCATATTCGACATAATCACCGTAACATCACGGCGGATAATCGCGTGATTTCAAATGGGGGAAATCCACACCACCTCCTACGATAAGGGCAAGACTTCCTTTTTTATACAGTAAAACTTGTGTAAAACAGCCACTCAAAAATGTAAAAACAAAAGATCTTGCTGAAAAATGGTAGATTAATGAAGGTCGAAAGTATTACAGAATGCTCCGTGTGGAGCATTCTGCAATACTTTTGACCTGCATTCAGCTATAAATAGTCTTGAAAACCAATTTTATGGCTTTCTGAGGGTAGTCGTTTTAGACAGAATTTACTGTACTAGATTACGGATATTTCGTGTGTATGAAAAATAGTGTGTTGTATGACCAGCTGGCTTTATCAAGCTTCAGTCAGTATATCTTGATCTACACCAGTGTGCTTGAATGCTGGCCGATCTGCTTGATTTGTTTTTTGTGTGCTGGGCCCTTGTTTGGTGGCATGCTTTCTGATTTAGCATTCATCTTACTATAGTAGAAGGAGCTGGTTGCTTTATTTATATCGCGTTGTGGCTGTCCTTGTTCTGTAACTCATGGTGGATTTAGTTTGTCATCAGTCTGTGATTTCGACAACTCCTGATAATACTCTTCTTTATTTTTCCTAAACGCCAAGGGTGACTGGGCGACAGAAACTGTGTCATGCAAGCTAATGCATCTGCGACTTAAAATTTAGATGTTCGCTATGCATGGTAATGCATCTGCGACTTAACATTTATGTGTTCGCTGTGTATGCTAATGTATCTGTGACTTAAAATGTAGATGTTCGTCGTGCATGCTAATGCATCTGCGACTTAACATTTAGATGTTCGTCGTGTATGCTAATGCATCTGCGACTTAACATGTAGTTGTTCGTCCTGCATGCTAATGCATCTGCGACTTAACGTTTAGATGTTCGTCGTGTATGCTAATATATCTGTGACTTATCATGTAGATGTTTATCGTGTATGCTAATGTATCTGCGACTTAACATGTAGTTGTTCGTCCTGCATGCTAATGCATCTGCGACTTAACGTTTAGATGTTCGTCGTGTATGCTAATGTATCTGTGACTTATCATGTAGATGTTTATCGTGTATGCTAATGTATCTGCGACTTAACATGTAGATGTTAGTAGTACATGCTAATGCATCTGTGACTTAACAGCAAGTTGTTCGTCGTGTATGCTAATGTATTTGCAACTTAACACTTAGATGTTCGTCGTGTATGCTAATGTATCTGTGACTTAACACTTTCGCTGCCAAACGCGACTGAAGTCGAATTTAACGTTCACTGCCAAACGCAACTACAGCCGAAATATAAATGCACAGTTGATAGTTGTCTTTTTTTAACCGTTATAAGGGACGCTATCTTTGTTCTTAATTTCAAAATGTTCAGGGGACATAATAATATCGTATATGGAAGACTACGCAATTTTCTGTACAAGAATGGACAAAAAAATTGTAATGTCATTTGATTGCGCGGACGTCAAAATAACGAAAACGTGTCCAAGGGAATGACATACAGGACAATTAAGCCCTTCAACAGCTATATTTTGATTTATTTCTGATGAAACAATATAGTATCAGGATAAATCCTTATGTTTGATACTTGGTGTAGATGAATGTTTTATCTATTTTTGCATAAAATAGTTGTTTATAGGCATTTTTCATATTTTCAAAATGGTTTCCAAAATGACCACCAAAGGTCACGTGACTATTTTTATTGTTATTGGTTCAAATGAAAGTTTTATATATTAGCAACTATCTGTGAAAGTTTCACAGCAATAGGTTGAATGGTTCTGGAGATACTCTGTGTTGAACCCATATATCCTCAATATCCAGGAGTACCTGAAATATGCTTGGCACTGAGGTATTGGTTTTTTGAGGTTAGTTGTGCATGCGTATGCATCTGCAACTTAACATTTAGATGTTCGTCGTGTATGCTAATGTATCTGCGACTTAACATTTAGATGTTCGTTGTGTATGCTAATGTATCTGTGGCTTAACATGTAGATGTAAGTCGTGCATGCTAATGCACCTGCGAATTAACATTTATATGTTCAGATAAAGCTGTTTTATATATGACGTTTAAACCAACGACAGAGATTTTGTCGCCTAGTTCTCAAAAGGTATTTGTGGTGGAACTATATTTTTTAACTCTTAAAGCAATGTTAGTAGCTTGATTAATTTGACACCAAGGTCGACTGTGTTAATGGAGTTAAAGTATAAACGCTAAAACAACCACAGAAGCTATGAAACAATGGGCGCCCCATGCTAGTAGACGTACAACTAAACAAATATTAAGGTGTTCAGAAGAAGACGTGCAATGGATTTATAACTTTATTAACCAACAATTCCAACTGCCGCAGATATCTGGAATAATACTAATTGCTGATGCTTCACGTAAGGCAGCAAGCAGGTCGTCTAATCTCTGGGCGTCAGATACCAGTTATACAGTGAGCTTAAAGGGTTCGATATTTAATTAATCTGATATGACAGAAATCGTGTCTCTTAAAAGCTATCTTGCTGTCAATATAACACCATGAACTGTGAACGCTGTAGACTACACTGCTGAGAATGCTGACAAAAAGGCGCCAACCCTTTGCCGACTGCTTTTGATTTTGCTTTTTGGTTTTGCTTTTTCAATTTCTTTTGAAAAATTCTTTCAGGAATACGATTAGAGTGTCAAACAGTTTTGGATCCAGATCAGGCCTGACGTTTTGTCGGGCCTGATCTGGGTCCAAACTGTTTGCAAATGTTATCAGCCGACGACACTAGTAGGCAAAGAGTTTTAGTACTACTTACCCGCGATTTTGGTGCAATAAGGTACAATATACACATGATGGGATAAAATAAGGCCACTAAGGAAACCAGGACGGCTCTGTAGAACCAGTTGGATCTTTCCAGCGCACGCAGGTCACTGTACCAAATACTGACTAACTTCTGTTGACAGCTTGGGTGGGCGACAAACTGCAATAGAAACCGAAAAAGGTGAGCTATGTCCTCATTGGCCCTTATTCGTGATGCCTTTCTTTAAATGTGTATATGTACAACAGAGTCTTTTGAATTATAAAGCTATTCGATCACTGTATCGCCATTTGGTTTGCAATGTTCCGGTCTCTTGTAAAGCTAACGGAGATAGGAACCAGTTGTAGGCGTGGCTAGACAGTGACCCAAAAGTCGATTAATACAAGTTTGCGGGAGCGCAGTGGCTCAGTGGTAGAGTGCTTGACTCGAGACCGAAGGGTAGCGGGTTCGAGCCTCACCGGCGTCACTGCGTTGTGGTCCTTGAGCAAGACACATTTATCCTAGCTTAGTACTGGTTAAACCCAGGAAGAACCGTCCCGCATAACTGAAAGATTGTTGAGTGGACGTAAAGAATCAAATCAAACAAACAAAATACAAGTTTGCACATGTTTCATATTGTGTACCAGTTCGTGTGACATAATCGACAAAAAAGAACAACAAACCACATCGATTTACTCATTTAACCCATATAAGCTGAATGGAATTCCTCATTCTTATCAATTGAACCAGTCCATTTGCGGGTTAAGGGTAGTCGGGTGGTATTCTTTCATTTTTTTCAAAATTTTAAAAGAATACTCTGTAAGCAAACGCTGGAGACCCTGATCACATGCCGCTTTCTGTGGCGTCTTATATGGATTATTATTTTTTTTTTTTTTTCAAACCTGCTGTTATACAGCTTAAAACGTTTTTGTAATTCTGAAAAAAATGCTAGATTTCCCCGGTAAATTAAGGTAGGACTTTGTTACACATATAATTTTCCAAGACAAATTTTTACTTGTTTTTCTTTCTGTCTGCTTACATGTCATTAGACGGATTTGTTACATCGACGGTTTCAGAAAATTTGCTAAAGGCTTAACCCACTTAAGCGGTATGAATTCTATTATCCTCGTCAATTGGATGGGTCCATTTACAATTTTGAGGCTGCGTTGTGGTACCTTTTCATTTTTATCTGATTTTCAATTTTTCATTAAGTAAGCAAACAGTGAAGACCCTGACCAGACGCTGCCGTGGGTTAGCATTATAAATGCATGTCCCATAGGAAAGACTCTAGGCTTATACATGAACGGGTTAAACGTACTTTTTGCACAGCATTTCGGTTTCAGACTGAAATTGAATGACAACTTGAAATCAACTTTAAAAAAATAGTTTATTATAATAATATTGCTCAAAATAAACACAGAATAATACTTCTTGTTGGCTTTGCTCTCAAAGGGAAAGCTTTTAAGATATTATTACAGATATCTAATTATTTTCTCATCGCTTTTAATTAAGCCTTTAAAGAGTGTTTGGTGTTCATGAAATATATCATTTTTTAACTCGGTACTCTGAAATTAACTGTCTGCTGTTCACTTTTTTAATTTGCTTCATAAAATTACATGTTAGCCCTATTTTGTATCTTTTGTATGTCGCCCTCCTGTTATATAGAGGATTCGGGACATTGGGGTGTACGTGTCATCAAAACTATATTTTCTTTATGCCCAGGTCACACATTCACGGATTGGACGCCGGATTAGCCACGGATACGATCTGGCATCATTCGTGGGAATCCGTATTGGTCCGTAGATTTCCGTGTTGCATCCGTAATCATACGTAGTAGTACTTGTACATCCTTGACCATCCTTGACAGTTTTTGAACATGTTCAAAATTTTACCACGGATCAAACAACCGTAGCACATCCTTACTAAACCGTGTTAGAACGTACTGATCCGCTTTAGTCCGTATTTAAACCGTACTAGTCCTTACTTCTTCGTAGTCCCAAAAGTCGCTAATGCCCAGGTCACACATTCACGGACTGGACGCCGGATTAGCCACAGATACAATCCGGCATCATTCGTGGCAATCCGTTATGGTCCGTAGCTTTCCGTATTGCATCCGTGATCATACGTAGTAGAACTTAATCATACGTATATAGTGCATCCGTATCGGACTACGGAAATTGGCATTTCCTGGGTCATCCTTGAGATTTAATCCGTAGTAGAACCGGCGAGGAGATCCGTGAATGTGTGACCTGGGCATAAAGATTTCAACGGTTTAAATACGAACTATTACGGTAACACCACGTATTGGCTAATGTTTGTTACGGAACGGTACGATCTCAATAAGTTGTATTACGGAATGGTAGGGGTTAGATACGGTTTGCTACGTAATACCAAGGTAAAATACGGAATGAGTACGGTCCACGACGGTTTATATCGAATTAGCCAGCCCAGGAGATTCAGTTTGGTCTTGCCAGACTGAGACATCCTGTTTGCCCTTCCCGTCTTGGGCTACAATGGATATCTAACCATTTGACTCCTTAATGAGTACTTTGACAAACAGCAAAGATCCTGATGCAATGCCGCAAAATGCTGCATTTCATCAGTATATGAACTGTTTATTAAGTTAAAAATAATCTTTAGGTACATAAACATCAAAATTTGGAAGATGTGACTTGTGATCTCATACTATATAGATATACAATGAACGATTCCATCTTAATTTTATCAATCTTAATGAGTTAATCCATTAGAACATAAACGGTTAAAGAACCAAACTTCCATGTGCTGACATATACGTATTACTACTCTCCTCTTTGATTTTCCCCATTCTGCAATATGTTTAAAAGAACCTCCAAGAGGGTATACATCGTCCTCGACGCGAGAAAACCTGATTTTTCCTTTTTTGAAGACAGGTTTCTCGTGATGGGATCCATGACATTTCGTCTAAACCTATTTCCGCTAAAGGACATTTCGTCGAATACGACATTTTGTCTAAATGTCGTCGAAAAGTATCTACATTCGTCTAAAAATGTCTAAATGTTTTCGTCTGGATTTTTTTCGTCTAAATCATGTTTACACATATAATGGCTAGGAAAGACAAGTGATCTATTTGCCAGTAATAAACAAAACCTTAAAGGGGACATATCAAGGTTTTTCATTTTTCATTGCAAATTCCTTTTATATGTCGGATTTATTGTATTTATTAAGAACCCAGATCATTTTCCACAATGTTCAGTGATAAGATGAGTATAATTATCCTTTTCTTTAAGCTTGTGCGCTTTGTCAATAAAATATCGCATCGCTTACTTCCCTTGAATTAGTTACTTCCCTTTGCTATCGGAGCGTCCTGATGACGTCACAGAGGCAGTTTATGAAGGACTGTTAGTATAGAATCGTGTTGGATTCCGATATTATTTTTAATATTCTCGGATAAAAAAGGGTTTATGTGTTGCAAAAATCACTGCAATACGCATTCTGATCAGTAGGCCCGCTCTCAATGAAATTGTGGATAGATTTTTTGTGTTTTAGTGAATTGAATGCCCTACGATAATCTATTTTAGCGGCTCAGAGAAAATTGAAATCTCCGAGACAATTCAAACGATTACGCGTTTATGCGCATGAAACAGTCGTGAAAGCATTTGTAAACCTGAACATCGAGCTATCGTCAATTCAAGCATTAAAACGGCAGTTTAATTTTGCAATGAAATGAGTCATAAATATTATTTCAGTCCTCCGTTGCGTATGTGTTAAACGAATTTTAGTATATTTGAATTGATTCTTTGCGTCTTTGGGTCATGTCAGGTTGGTCTTCCTTTGGTTGAAACAGTACTTAGAAGAGATTAACGTGTCTTGCTCTAGGACACAAACCGCAACAGTGTCGCAGGTGAGGCTCGAGCCCGTAACCCTTCGATCTCGAGTCAAGCACTCTACCATTAAGTCACTGCGCTCCCTAATTCGAATTTTACATTGTGGGTTAAACTCCAGTGGGGATTCATCAGTCTGTACATAGGGCTCTAAAATTGCACAGTCTTTAACACGCGCGGATACTGAATGTTTTGTCATAGGGGGGCCAAATTTGACTTCTTGTTTTATAAACATTTTTAGTTGATGAGGGGACTGAGGACCAAATACCACGATAAGCGGACCATCATCGGCCCGCCAGCGAAACGGCGTTTCGTTGGCGTGCCTATGATGGCTCAACCGTGAATGCTGACTTTGTAGCCTTATGATTTTTCAGGGGAGCCAGACCAGTATTGCTAAGAAGCCCTATATTTTTGTGATTTTATTCAGGGGGGGGGGGGGGTCCGGACCCCCTGTCCCTCCTCTGGGTCCACCCATGTTTAATCACCGAAAATTAAAACATTCATGCATGGCGCACCAAGATAATGTAGGCTATGTGGGTAGGTGAGTGTTCATTACGGCATCAGTTAATTGGGAGAGAGAGAGAGAGAGAGAGAGAGAGAGAGAGAGAGAGAGAGAGTTCAAAGCCGGCTCGTGAAATTTTGCACTTACAGCATATTTTTAGACATTATTTATACATGCATGCGCAGCCATTTTGAGTGGGGCTAGAGCCTAGCAGAGCGGCTAAATTTTGCTCTGCTTCTTCTTCACCGACTATGCTCCTAAGTTATCTGTGTGTGAGAGTGGCAGAATGCGCAGATATAAGTGTTTTGGACTTTATTGGTAGTACTAAAATCTCATGAGCTCGCTTTTTCTGTGTTCTTTGAAACTGCCGTCTCGCATGACGCTTCCAATGAACGCATTAATAGTTTAAATTCTTGTAGAAAATATAAAAACCGGGATCTGTGTTGCATCAGAATTTGAACTTAGCAGATGCTCACGCAATATGCTCTTTGATTTCGGTGACTAAATGGCGAGTCTATCTCCCCTTCCCGATATGACATGCATTTTGTCATGTAGAATTCCTGGGCCACGTGCAACTAAAATCAATAGGTTGTCAATCTACATGTACAATCCTCGGGTCGACATGCGCCCAAAGCCACAGTTTTGGTATTAGTAAAGGAACCCTTCATACATGGTTGCGCAGCCATCTAGCGGGGCTAAGGGCCTGTCTGTTGCGATACTGCATGTGCGCAAGCTCGTCTGATTCCTCGGTGCAAGAATGAAAATCGCATGAGCTTGCTATAATTTGTCAGTGGGCTCATTGGAAGCGTCTTGTCTCAAGAAATGCGTAAAATGATCCGATGGGAAGGAAGAAAGAAAAATGCGACATAACAGACAATAATAAATTCAACAACCAAAAAAACTAATCGGTGTTCAAGTCAGTGAACTTACTGAGTTGGCTCGTACATACATGTAGCCCGGCGATCTTGATTCCAAATTCTTAAAAAACGCAAAACTGCGTTTCCGACAGTCAAAATATCCTTTTTGATCGCAAAATTACATTTTTTGCAATCGATAATAATATATTTTGCGGAACACGATCATCGTTTGAAAATAGAAAACGTTGTTGTCGCCGATCAAGTTTTAATCAATGCGTTCGCTATTATCGCATGCCGGTGTGATACGACAACGTCACCCGTTTTTTGTATTTGATAAAAACTTGAGCATTTTGTCATGTAGACAAATAGTAGACCTAGAATCTATATAAAATGGGGTTTGATTAACAGACATACAATTTTATTATGCCCTATAGGCGGCTGCCGACGTGAGCCTACGATTATGTTTTCAACGGGTCTTCAACTTTCGAGGAACTCGTTGGAATATTGATAAGTGTGTTACAGTAGCCTATTGGTCCAGACTCGTCAATGTCTACCCCGAAACATCGTTTAAATCGCTATCAAAGGCGATATATGTGCTGCATTATTCACTGCGACAATACAGTCAATACACAGTCATCGGACGAACTGCCCTTGTGACGTCACAAAGCCAAGGGAAGTGACTCGCCGCTACAGAAATCAAGGGAGATAAGCAGGATAATAAATTATCGGCACTAATTAATCAACGGTCTAATTAGCGAAGATATCCTAATTTTATTACCACAAAAAATGATATGTTTAGCTCTTAGTACAATTTTCTTCCAAATTTAACTGGATTTAGAACTTTAATATGTCCCCTTTAATGGTTGCAATCCGAGGTAGATAACCAGCACTTTCATCGTATGCTCTGATTATGTAATTTTTGATTAATCAGACGTAATGGTGGTTCCAAAGATGCAGCGTCCTTTATTCTTGCCATAGACACCAGATCTGGTTGGTTCGGCCCATGAAGATTGTGTTCAGTTTCTCTTATCACCTGATCGTTTTTGTTGTCAAACATACCTGGCAGTTCCTATCTACACACTTCCAGTAAGTATGTTCCCTATAGATACTATCTTTGCAATAATCAAAGCATTTGTCGGCTATTTTAGGGTATCCCTGTTGCTAGTATAGAACTGCATTTCTTCCATTTTAGTGATGTAGTAAAATCATTAGGGCAGACAACAGACAGATCGTCTAAATATTGGAGAAAAAAAGTGAGAAAAAAAAGACAAAAAATAAAAGAGGTGCAACATTACGTCTAAAATCCTTAAGTTTTTTTTCGACGAAATGTCGTACCAGACTGGCTTTTTTGACCAATTGTCGTATTAGACGAAGTGTCTATTGGACGAAATGAGTTTAGACGAAATGTCGTGCACACTTCGTGATAAGGCTCACATGGTCTGAGTTAGCTTTGTGCTTATTTTTTCAATTTATTTTTGTTTTTGTTTTTGCATGTTGGGTGATTTGAGTCTCTTTATTGTTGCCTGCTGATTTTTTTTTAAAAAAAGTCCACTTTTAAAAAAATCGTTCAGGAATTCCACCAGTGTCAAACAGTTTCGATCCAGAGCAGGCCTGACACTTTGTCAGACCTTATCTGGGTCATAAATTACTATTTGAAATCAATGTCAGCAGGTGACAAATATCCCCACTTGCAAGGGAATGGACGAATCGGATGCATTTTCAAACCAGACAGGTTGTCAGAAACATGAATTTCTAAATATAAACATATGTTATATCTAAACCATACATAATTTGTTAATGCTTCTACTTCATTTTCTCTATTGTCATGGCCAAGTACTTTTACAGATGACGACCACCAGTACACGTACACACACGTTTAGGTGTACTCTGATATGTGCTTGACCATTATTTTGGCGTCAATATTTTGAAGCTGGATAATTTTGGAGGTTTTCAGAAAAATGAATATTTTGGGGTGTGTGATTTTTTGTGTGGATAATGTTGTAGGTCACCGCTATTTTTGTGGGTCATATACACTGTTAAGTCATTCCACTACGGCAATTCGGGTCTCGTCAACCACTCCGGTGTAATAGTAAAATTACTTTCAAATAAAGGCTGACAAAAATGAGAACTTTCGAATATGTTTGCTTCGAAATTTCATCGTCTAGTTAACAGCCTCTATGTTGTTTTGCCAAAACGGAGATAAAAATAGATTTTAAATGTGTTCTTTCACAGTTATATTAAAAAAAGTCAATTACGGTTTAGCCATAATTATACGGTTTTGTCATAGATTAATAGTCCACGATGACGAAACCGTAATTAGTTATTTCATGCCTAGAAATCAAACGTTAAAGTTTTCGTATAATTTTAAAGCTAAAAATACAATGTGAATTTGATGAACAAAAATCAATCGGAACCCAAGCATTTTGGGGCGTTTATCTGAATCAAGAAATTGGACATGATGAGAAAGTTACCTCAACACCGGAATAAGTGACGAGACCCTAATTGCCGTAGTGGTATGACTACACTCATATTATGGTCTATTAAAAGTAGTTTCTGAATTGGAATAATGTTTGAGATATGCTAAAATAACAAATATTTTGGGTATGCCCGAAGGGCTTGATATTTTTTAAGGTGAACAGTAGATGCACGAGCCGAGCATATGCAGCAAGAAAACTCGAGAATACACCCTGAATCAATACTATTTGTGACTGAAATGGAACGGTTCAGATCCGGCTTAAACTGATTATATGATGCAGTCTGATCAGGTTCTTATCTGTTTACCACCCAACACTGACAGTTATTATCACAATCATCTCTTAACACAATTTGTCCAAATCGCCAAAGACTTTTGAGAAAAACCAAATTTTGTTTCTACATTCAGTAAAAGTTATAAAACAAGAGGGTCACCTTACCCTGGATCACTCACCTGAAAATTTAAAGCCTTGAAGGCAGTTTTGTATGTACGGACTGGTTATCGGGTATGGTCCGTGGCGGTTCGTATTAATCCGCTTCAGACCCTTCTTATCCGTACTAACCCTTACTTGCACCGTAGCAAACCGTTCTTCATCCGCAGTGCACACGCCTTGACACGTGTCGTTCCGTATTTAACCGTGTCATTCTCGTATTAAAACGTGGCGTTCCGTACTAGACCGTAACAAACCGTATCAATCATGTCACCAAAAGGCTCTTTGTTTCTATCTTATCCTTGGTAGATACGTCAAAACCCGTAGCCACACCGTTGGGCATCCGTATCGGTCTACGGAAAATGGCGTTTCCGGGGTCATCCGTGAGATTTTATCCGTAGTGGAACCGGCAAGGTGATCCGTGAATGTGTGACCTGGGCATTACCGCCATGGAGTGGTTTAAATGAATGAGCCACCACATGGGATGTTGGTTCGTGTACGTCGAGCATCCGCGCAGTCTGGTCAGAGCTGTCGCTGCTCGCGTGTAAACATACATTAAGAAAGCAGAAGTAACAACGAAAATACAATGCATACAGTTAAACCTGTATAGAACGGCCACTCAAAAATAGACAAAACAAAGATCTTGATGACAAAATGGTAGCTTAATGAAGGTTAAAAGTATTACAGAATGCTCCAACAATCTGCAATACTTTTGACCTGAATTATGCGCGATAATCAGTCTTGAAAACTCACTTTTGGACATTTTGAGAATGGCCGTTTTACACAGGTTTTACTGTACTTATATTCCATGAGCTGGCCTTATATAAGCATATGGCTATTTAACCCTTTGTGTGCTGAAAACTCTCAAACGAGTACTTTTGCAAACCAGCGAAGACCAAATTATGCTACCGCCTATATAAAGCACATCTGGATTTGATAATCCCTTAACCCTTTGTATACGGGAAACCCCTAAACGGTAACTTTACAAGCAGTGTAGACCCAGATGGAATGCCATATAGGCATTTCATCAGAGTCTACACTGTTTGTTAGGTTTAAAATATCTTCAGACAAAACATGCAATATTTTTTGAAAAAAAAAAAGACACCCCTAAATATGTATAATCGACTATCCCAAGTGTATTGTATCAAGAAGAATCCATTGGTATACAAAGGGATAATCATGTACAATGACTCACTATCGGCTCAATGTATTAGATGGCAGAAACCATTTTAAACAATAAACTTAAGCGTGATAGTAGATCGTGTGTATCTACATTTGGCTCATTATAATGGCCAGCTCTCTTGCTAAGTATGACCTCTGACCTTCTTCAGAACCATGACAACAAACTACTCACCCTCTTTTTGTTGTAGGTATTGCCAGTTAAAAAATGGGAAGGCCGTTTGTATGTTTCTATGGGAACGCAGTAGCTCAGTGTTAGTATGCTTGAATCGAGATCGAGATGTTGTGGGATTGAGCCTAATCGGCGTCACTGCGTTGTGCCCTTGAGTATAATTAGCCCTTGATTAGTACTGGTTTAACCCAGGAAGACCCGTCCCGACGATACTGAAAACTTGTTGACGAACAGTCTTGTTGATCGTCATGACCTCTGACCTATCAAGATCCATGGCAATGAAACCACTAAGCTTCTTCTCGTTGTAGCGTGTTGACAGTTTAAAACGGGAAAAGCCGTTCTTATGTTCTTATGACTCTAGCTCACTATCACGTCCAGTCCTGTTGATGAGGATCGCTAAAGTTCATTGTGACCTCTGACCTTGCCCAAAACCATGGCAACGAAACCACTAACCTTCTTCTCGTTGTAGCGTATTGCCAGTTTAAAACGGGAAAGCCGTTCATATGACTCTAGCTAACTCTCACGACCAGTCTTGTCGATGAGGATCACTAAATTTTATTGTGACCTCTGACCTTGCCCAGAACCATGGTAACGAAACCACTTACCTTCTTCTCGTTGTAGCGTATTGCCAGTTTAAACCGCGAAAGCCGTTCATTTGTCTCTAGCTCACTATCACGTCCAGTCTTGTTGATGACGATCTCTCGCTCATTGTGACCTTTGACCTTGTCCAGAACCGTGGCAACGAAACCACTTACCTTCTTGTCATTGTAGCATATTGCCAGTTTAAACAGGGAAACCCGTTCGTATGTCTCTAGATCACTATTACATCCAGTTTTGTTGATGAGGATGTCTCGCTTATTTTGACCTTTGACCTTGTCCAGAACCATGACAACGAAATAACTTACCTTTTTTTCGTTAGAGCCTAATGCCAGTTTAAAACGTGAAAGCCAATCATATGTCTCTAGATCACTATCACGCCCTGTCTTTTTGATGAGGCCCTCAAGTTCGTCATGACCTTTGACCTTGTCCAAAACCATGGCAACGAAACCACTAACCTTTTTCTCGTTGTAGCGTATTGCCAGTTTAAACCGTGACAGCCGTTCATACGTCTCTAGCTCACTATCACGACCAGTCTTGTTGATGACGATCTCGAGTTCGTCATGACCTCTGACCTTGTCAAGCAGCTTCACAACATAGGCACTCAGCTGGTCTGCGAGTTCCAGGTACTCTGTCTGAGTAAAACAGAAACACAAAAGCTATAAAAAGTATGCGAGTCCAGAGGGTGGGGACTGGGTGTTCGGACCCCTTTTGGAACATCGCGCCATCATCAACACGCCGGGGAAACGCCATTCAAATGGCGTTTGCCTGGCGGGCCAATAGTGGCTCGTTTTGGTACATTTGTACGGACCCCTTCCGCTCTGTAAAATATGGTGACTAAAAAAGCAATCAAAAACTTTGAACACACACACACACACACACACACACACACACACACACACACACACACACACACACACACACACACACACACACACACACACACACACACACACACACACACACACTCGACCAAACTTGCTGGATCCGCGCATATAAAATGTTTATCATATGACGTCGCGTCTGGGAGTGAAATAACGCCATGCAATAAAATCTGTAAACCACTAGTGGTTTATCGATTTACGGGAAACGTTATGACGTCCATAACAACGTTGCGTACATAAAGGCAAAATTATAACGTTTTTACGCCAGAAATGAGATTTCAAAGTATTAGTCATAAGATAAATAGAATCTAACATTCGTGCTCTTGTATTATTGAATTTATCAAACTCGTTGCGAAAAAGAGATAAAATGCTCGGCAAGCCTCGCATTTTATCTCTTTTCCCCAACTCGTTTAATAAATTCAATAAAACATGAGCACTCATGTAAGATCCTCTATTTATTTTATCCCTGTATTTACTCTTATAGAAGATTCATCCACTTTGAATTAATAAAGTTTGGATAGCCAATTCGTTATACATTTTAGCGGTAGCAGGTTACCATATTTTTAATTTTTAATATTAAATTTGTTCAATAAATTTGTAAAATGATGCTTTTTAAGTTGTGTAATTTATGTTTGTTTACAAGAATCGTTTTTTTTCATTATCTGGTAAAAATCTACATTGAATTTGGTGCAAAGATGAAACGACAAGACATGAAAAGTATATCAACCAGTTCGATCATGGTAACACAGACAGACGGACAAACAGTGATCATAGTGCACATCTGCGGTACGTGCAATGTGTCATCTGCTGTTGTAAGATTGGTCGTAATAACGTGGGCAGTCCCAAATCACCTTTGTGCGTTACGACTTTGTAAAACAAAACTGATATTAAACCTTTTTCATTGCTATTTTGCTATATCTGATGACAGACTTAGTTCCATTTACGTCATTTGTTCAAACTAAAAATCGTATCGCTCAATACGATCTGTCATACGAATACTGCATACTGATCGAACTGGGTGATATACTGATTATTGGATCGTGCACGTGTTGATAACCATTAAAAACCAGATTTAAATAACCAACATAATTCAGCCACATTGCAAGACGATCTGTGTTAGGCTTTTGTCTTTAATAACACATTTAGTGGTGTGAAAACACTTCTGTTATTGCAGAAAACCAGTGTCTCTCTTGAAATTCTTGCAGAATTGCTTTCATATTTGCAATCATTAGATAAGACTTTAAGTGAACATAGCATTTCGTGCAGGAAAAATTCTGAATTAGCTGAATTTGTAAAGGCTGCTGAGGCGAGGCATCTGTGTTACATTGACACATTTCTTGTTTCTTTCGGTTGTCATGGCAACAATAAATCTCTGCACGAAATAGAAATCGTTGAACAACTTTGAAAGAGCACCACCAAAGGATCATTCCTGAATATCAACCGAGTGGTTTAAGGGAGAGTGTGTTGTGTTTGAGTGTGGGGTGGGGGGGGGGGGGGGGTAAAGTAAATCCTTGACAGACTCCATAAGACGGACATCCTGTGATCACAAAAATTCACATTGAGTTCAGATGAGCGAAAAAAGAGGGCCTTAAGATCTTGAATCGCTCACTTGATACTGAGTCAGAAAAAATTGATTTCCTTGATATATTGTTAAACAGTGTATACCGGATTTATCCATACATATTGATACAAAAAATATGGCACTGCCAATTGTGTACTTTAAGGGGTCCCAGGTAGAATCTTCTTAATAATTATGTAATTTAGTCCCTGAAGGCTGCTTTGTTCTTAGAAAATATGACAATTTAAAGCAACAGAAAATGTGTCCATGCAACATTGATGCCCCGGCCCAGCAACAATCACAAATTCAGTAAGTTCAGAAATGTTCATGCACTAAATGCTATGTTCACTAAAAGTCTTATCTAGTGGGCAAATATGAAAGCAATACTGTAAGACCTTCAAGTGAGACACTGTGTTTATGCAATAACAGAAGAGTTTTCGCACCACTAAATGTGCTATTTAAGACGAAAGCTTGAGACTTAAGCTGCCGTCCGTTCTAAGGCGGTATTTCTGTTGTTATTGGTGTGTAGATTTTTGTACCCCACATTGTTTGTGGGGGTTCTGTGTTGATCTTGTCTTTTCTAGTTTTGCAATCATCTTGACGAGGAAGAGAGAGCTGGTTGCTTTTTTTTAAAAAAAAATTGTCTTCTGTCTAATTACTGTTAATGTTCAGTCTGTGTCTCTTCCTTACGGTGTCGTGGTTTGGGTTGCGTTGTTTGATTGCCGTATTTCCTGATCATACTCACTTATTTTCAGTCTCATTCAGTCAATTATAGAGAAACTTTTCTTCAAAAGGTGCATTAAGAATTCAAATGTGACCATGACATTAAGTAAGTAGTGTCACCATTTGAACAAACTTCAATTGGTAATCCCAATATCCCTAATGTAACATACCAAGACCGCCATATTAGTCATGTAACCATCAGCTCAAACATACGAAAGTTGGTTTCAGAGGAGAATGTGTTTGGAAATGTAAACGGACATCCGGATGGACTGACGAATGTTTATTTTATCATCTCGCCCATGAGCCTCCTTATAAGGTGAGCTTAACCTTTGTAGACCGCATTTTATCAGGGTCTGCACTGTTTGCATTTTTTAAAAAAAATATGTGACCCCTCAATATATAGATTGGACCACAAACTTTATAGGAAATGTTATCGGCCTGAAAAAATGTGGTCTAAACTACCGACTAGGCTATGCGAAAACAAAAGTTATGATAATAACCTCCATTATATACTGACGGACTTTAAAAACGCAACACTTGGATAAAAGCTTTAATTTATGTCTCGAAAAAGAAGGCAGGGCAATAATTTTGATTGTATGTTAAAGAGCATTCATTTGTAAGTAAAACATGGAAAACTTGTCCCACTAAGATGAACTTATTGCATTAAAATGTAAACTTTTTGAGATAGGGGTCAACTGTTTCATGTGACCAAATGTTATGAATGAAAGATTCCCTATTTCTTTAAACCAAGAAACACTAGAAGAATCAAATTGGTATCATGGACTTTGTTAGCCATCGAGGAATCACTCTCATATTGATTGGCAGGTCTGCGATACAGCTTATTTGCATATATGACGTTTATCTGGGTGTACCCTTTCATTCTATAGCTAAAAATCTCCTCTTCTTAAGGAATTTTGAAATGGCTAAATTCATACAAGGCATATAACGTCGTCCAGTTTAGTTTTACAGTTAAAACTAAAGTGTTTGCTGAAGAAGCCAACTGATGATGACATTATCAAAGCAAAGGAAGTTTACATTCAACAGTCTTTTGGAAGATATAAGGGGAAGTTAGTGTTGCGTAATTAAAGTCCGTCAGTATATCTACGCCAGTTCTTTGCTTCTTTTTGTAATAAAATCTTATCAATTAAAGCTCAACCTGAGCCATTAAAAACAGTTTGCACCTACTCAGAGCTACAGAGAAGGCGTCTTATCATCATTATAGAAATCTTAAACTTTCGTCTAAGACGCCAAGAAGATGTGCATTAAGAAGTTGTTACAAACGTTTTAAAATCGTGATATATAGCCTATGAGTATTAACTTGTTTGTTGGCTTGTGAAACTTTCTGAATGTCCCTGTATTATCATTTATCACTTTAGAATATATTTTTTCTTGAGCCATTGCAATAGTAATTATTCATGTATCGTTTGCTGTTGCATGTAAGCTTGAAAAATATGCATTTCATACAAGTAAAATGTTTGATTAGCCTCCCTTAACATAAGATTTTTCATCACAAATAGCCTCCCTTGAATAAAAAACGGGCTGACTTTAATGAAAGCTCATTTGCAGCCCAATCAATGTTACAGTCGGAAATTTAAAATCTACTTAGATTTAATACATATAATTTGGAGACAGCCATTCAAGTGTCATTTAAAGATTTTTTTTTGTATGTGCCATAAAAATATACAAGTATTAGCTTTTACAAAAACTTTGTCTGCGCTAGGCAACTTCTTACATTGAAATCATTTCAATAGTTGCATAAAGTTTGTTTTATGTATGGACTAACAATTAATGGAATAAAAGTGATATGTCACCAAGCTCGATTTTTGATAATCTCACTTTGAAGTTTGCAGCATTTTACAAATTTTCGGAAAAAAAACACACATAAGTTTAGCAATTTCTTAGGTTTCGCTTCTGTTTGTGTTCATCTCTGTGCAATATCGAACACTTTCAATTGCAATGACGAGAACAGGATCGTCGGCAAATGAAACCACGAATTTACAGACGACATAATTTGAATTTTAAATAAGTATTTAGGGAGAAAAAGAATTGCAGGAGGGGTCAGTAAGCAAAATTCACATCCGTTGTAAGTAAAGCTAAAAAGATAAGCATGTGAGTTTTCGTTTTGTGGTCTTTCATCTTCCTCATGCATCATACGCTCATAAAAAATATTGGTTACGTGACAGATGTGATAGAGCTTTCATGCAGAAAAATCAGCTGCATCAATGACGTCACAACGTAGTTATCATTTGATTTAGCTTCTCTCGTGTTAATTGGTGTTTCATTTCAACAGAGAATTAGTTTACAAAGATATTATAGGTTTACAATATAACTCATCTTATCGCTTATGGTTGATTAAAACCTTAAAGTACTGTAAAATGGCGCGACGCATTATGAGATAACGGTGACGTTAGATTTTATCTTACGGCTCGGGCTCTGTAGCTGTAAAGATGTTTCATCGGATCAGGCTCTGAGTTCAAGGAAAACTACTGCTACTGGACAAAATTTCTCTGCATAATGATCTCCCTTCTTGGCTAAAACTCAGATATCAGAGAGGTAGACACTTTTAGAATTAAAGAAATGTAATACGTTTTTGGTAACATGATAGAATTATCAATTCGACGGGGGCCAGTCTAGTCTGAAAATGTTGGAAGGCATTAAGCAGTTTAACTTATTAATGTGGTTCAAGAAAACCCGACTAGAGTCACCGTTTAAAGGCGATGACGTAAAAGCATTATATTAGGCCTTGAGCTGGCTATAGACCCCCCTCCCCCCCCAGGGGGAATTTTGTACACTATGATTTTCTAAAACTACATTATATAAGACACAAAATAAAAGATGTTAGCCCTCTGAGAGTGGCAGCGTTAACGTGTAACATCACGTTATATACGTTACCCCCAAAATAGCATTAAATATCCCTGATAATGTCTCAACCATGACATGTTCGTACATATTTGCATGCTGACACAGGTTTATGATCTTCTTATAACACAGTTACATATTTTTTGTATTAATTTTATAAATATCTTGAGCTAGTACCGTTATATACGTTACTTAATGTTTCCTGCGTTATTTCCGAGTATCAGTATGGTATTTATTGAATATACTTGTATTATATCTGTCACAGAATAAATTTAATCTATAAGACTGCTACTTAAATGATTTAAGTTCTTTATTATGGTCGCTTTCACTATTTTTCAGGCCCATGTTATGTATGTTACCTTCAAAATAGCATTAAACATTCTAGTTAATGTCTCTCACAAGCCCTGTTTATACTTATTTGCATGCTGGCACAGGTTTATGTACTTCTTCTAACAAGGTTTACCTATTTTAAGTATTCATTTAATAAATGCCCTGAGCTTTAACTGTTATGTGTGTTACCAAATGATACATAAGCTATTCTGAGTATCTGTATAGCAGTTGTTGACTATACATGTATAAAGTCTGTCAAAGAATCTAAGAAATGGGCAGCTCAGTTCTGGGCAGGGTATATGGATATAATTCAGATGGTGTTCACACTGATTAGGGCTACAAAGAAAACAACTTTGAATTGCATGTCAGCTCTATCTGTATGCATTGTTCCCAATGTTAATTGCAAACGAACACAACAGATACGCACAATATGTACCTGTGTAACTGATTACACATATAAATTTATCTGATACACATCGCAGATGCAAAGAACTTCTTGAAAAAAAAGGGTTTATTGTGACACGACCATTGGTTCTTTGCTTGAGAAATGCTTTTGAGATAGCTATGAGGCAAACAATAAAGAGGTATTATATGCTTCAGCAACTAGAACTACGCTTCGTACTACAGATGGAATGGTGTATTACTCATCACAACAGAGCTCAATATATTGAAACAACTCTTCAATGCACTGAAATGAAATACGAATACTAGAGGCAGTTTCAGGCTTCACCAATCCTTTTAGTTCTAGTTTTGAAGACAATGAACTGTGCTTTTTTGTCTTTCGGTGTTCCTGCTAAGCCTAGCATAGCTAATATCTTATTGAGGCTGATGACATTGGCAGGAAGGCTGTTGCAGACTGCATTGAACCACTTTTAGTTAAAACAATCTGTCTTTCACAACCCCATAAAATGCTACAAGCTAATAAAGTTTTGAGGTTTGCGAAGATATTGTCCCATTTACAAAACATAAACAGCCAGCAGCTAAGGGCCTAAAGGAGCGTCTTTGGTCAGCATGACGTCTTTCTATTGGACATATTGTTGACCTTGAGTTGACACTTCGGTTCCTTCTGGGACCTGTACCATGGTCACTGTCAACTCCTGATAGAATTTCCAACAAAACTGCCAAGTCCAAACTTCTTCATGGCTTGCAATCACACATTGAACCAACATTAGATTGGCCATGTAGTGCTGCACATAACTTTGATGTTAATGCCATAACTACAGAGCATAATAGCTTTTCCTGTCACCTTCAAGGATCTGATGGCATTAATATTCAACCAGGCACTAAAGGCAGGGCATGTTGGTTTTGTCACTTATAAATAGCAGCAGTCTATAAAGTCTCAGAAACGTCTTAGAAACATTCAAGTGGGGGGAGGGGTTCTCTATCAGTATAAATGGCAGCAGTCTATAAAGTCTTAAATTTCTAGTGGGGGAGGGGTTCTCTATCAGTATAAATGGGAAGGAAACTAATGTTACACGTTAACGCTGCCACTCTCAGAGGGCTAACATCTCCATGTACACATATACTGATAGAGAACTATCATTACCTGGGTGTTTTGTTCAACACTGGTGTATGCAACAAAAGGTGCACCTTCTGAATGTCAACAACATTGGCAAGGATATGGGGGAAGAGATCTACAGTAATACACTGTTTAACAGATTGTGACACTACCAAAGTGCCGGTGTGTTAGTACCACAGAAAGGCTGTTCCTACCAAACTGATAGAGAACCCCTCCCCCACTAGTTCATCAACATTCTAAGCAGGGTAGGAAAACAAATAAAGAACTGTTCTAGGCACTCATCGGTGAAATGAAGCCCTAACATGTGCTATTTATGTAATTGTGATTAAGCTGCAGTACGACATGTTTCTGAAAAGAGTACCAAAGCCATACACATATACTTACTATTTCAAATGGCATGAGAAATGAGATTACCTCCACCCTGCTTTTCTGTCCTTAAGATGTACATACAGAGATTGAACTATCAAGTCTTAAACATGAAAACAAGTGAGCCTATTCAGATATGGACAAAATGTGTGTAAAATAAATGGGAAGGAAATCAAGTACCTCTGGGTGAAAGAAAACTTGATTGTACCCTAACAAAAGAACCACATAATTATATTTTACATTTTGTGTTATATGGGGTTACCATGTTCAAAACTCAACAACTCGAACCATATAAAAGATAGAAAAATAATATTTGCAGTTTCCAAAAGGTACATAAACATACTTTAATACAAAATGAGTTAGTAAGCACGTTCACATTTAAAAAAAAATATCAAACTATATTAGTTTCATAAATCATTTCTATAGGAATAATGAAAAAAAGTAAAATACGTAACACTTTGGGGGTGAATATTTGTTTTCAAAGGTCCATATCTGTGATGCAAAAGTAGCTTATGTGGATGGTATAGCCAATTTGTAAATCTTACCTTATGGTTTGCACTTTTCAGATGTCATGTCATTTACTAAAACTATCAAAGATGTTGATGGGTAATATATATAATTGGCTGTTACAAGGTAATGGTGCCATTACCAGAATGCTAACATATTGCAAAATCCTTGCAAGATGAGTCTGAAAGAGGATTAATATGCTGTTTAGAAAAATTCTTTAAACACTTGGATAATATACAAAGATTTGCTCTATAACTTCTACCTGATGGGGTTTCTTTGATCTTTTAAGTTGTTACTAGCATATTGCACTGTATGTTACAAACTTTCCATGAGTATTATGTTAACTATATTTGATGTCCCTATAAAAGAAAAAAGGGTTTATGGTAGTTTATGTTTTGAGTTACTTCCCCAGCAAATGAGCCAGAGTGAAAAGAAGTACATGGACCTGTGCCAGCATGCCAATACGTACAAGCAGGTCGTGTTGGAGACCATTTCTTAAACGTTTAATGGTATTCAGAGAGTAACGTATGTAACCTGGGCTGTAAAATAGTGTAAGACACCATAATAAGGAACTTTAATTCATTTGAATAGCAGCCTTATAGATTTACTACATTCACTGATGGATGTAATACATGTATAGTCAATAACTGCCATACTGATACTTGGAAATAACATATGAAACACTAAGTAACATATACAATGGCAAAAACTCAAGAAATTTATAAAATAAATGCTAAAATTATGTAACTGTGTTATAAGAAGTTCTTAAACCTGTGCCAGACTTCAAAAAAAGTCTGAATATGTCCTGTTTGAGGCATTTTCAGGAAAATTTAATGTTATTTTGTGGGTAACGTACGTAACATGATGTTACCCGCTAACGCTGCCATTCTCAGAGAGCTAACATATTTCATTTTGTGGCCTTTATAATGTAGTATCTAGAAATCATAATGTACGAAATTCCCCCTGGGGGAGGTGGGGTCTATAGCCAGCGCGAGGCCTAGAGAATTACGTTTTACATTTTTTGTGTGATATGGGGGTACCATGTTCAACATCTAATAACTCAAAAAGTATATAAGATAGAAAAGTAATGCTTGCAGTTTTAAAAAGGTTATTAAAAATTCCTTAATATGATACCAAATTAATGAACATAAACTGGTTTCAATAAAATTTAAGACAAACTACATTAGATGCATTTATCATTTAAAAGGGGGTTCAATTAAAAAATGTAACATACACTACATCTGGGGTGACTATATTTGTTTTCAAAAGTCAAAATCTGTGGCCTAGTAATAGCTTACTTCGAAAATATAACCAATTTGGTAATCTTACCTCATCTTTTGCACGTTTCTGAAGTCTTAAAAAGAATTTTAATTATCAAATATTTTGTAGGGTAACGTATGTAACAGGCTGTTACAGCTTAACGCTGCCATTGTCAGAGGGCTAACATGTTGCAAAATCCTTGCAAGACATTGGGCTTTAAGAAAAATATGGTCTACAAAATTCCCCCTGGGGGGGGAGGTAAACCATATCCAGCCAGTGGCCTAATTAATAAAAACGTCAAATTGTAAATACTTGGTCCTTTATTTCTCTGAGAAAGTTCAGAAAATTGCAGCATCTGCTATGCCTTTTTGGTTTTCAGTGGCCAAACAATCGCTTAAAATGGTTTTGGCTTCCCCCAATTATCAGGTATACACACGTTACCCGCTACTTTTAAAATTTAACGTCACTTTAGCACGAACGCTGCGTTTGGTAATTCATTTTTTAATGGAAATTCTTGTCTTATAATTATCTTCATATTGTTTGTGGCCGTTGTTCCTTGGCTGTACCAGTACTGGCCGGGTGGGTTTATGTTTTTTGTTGTTCTATGTCCAGGAACACCCGAAGGCTCAACCAGCAGTGGTTCTGGTTTTAAAGCGTCTCTGAAGACGGGGCAACGGCTAAAGTCTCATCCGACAGACTGGGAGAAGCCGGGAATCGAACCTGCGACCCCTGGTTTACAAGACATAGGTTTATCCCCTACACCACGGCGGCTTCTTATATCTTCATGACAGCAAATAAAACTCGAGATCTTATGTGGATGTGCTCACCCATACAAAATAATTGCTAAATTTATTGCGCATAGTATAATAAGCTAAAATATTTGTAATCGCCATCCAGCTTCTTAATTTTAATTATTACTCACGACATAAAGCTTTTTAGAAAATGTGAAAATTATTTGTTTTCCAAAGCCGTGACAAGATACTGAATTGATAAATTTTTGTAATTCCCCCAAAATAGGAATACGATATTTGTGTAATTGTATATTAAAAAGTCTAACATTGAAAATCTTAAAGTTTTGTTTTAATTTCATAGACTATTATTGCACCTTTTAGAAAAACAGAATAAATATTGGGGATAACCAGAAAAAAAAATCCTTTAGGAGAACAAAATTTACCCCCGACCCCCAAAGATTTTGGGGATAATTCAATATAAAAAGTTATGGAGTGTACTCTTTGTCATTTCTATCAAATCATATTACTTGTAGGAAGTAATTTTGCATAATAAACTGAAAAAAGAAGAAGAAAATAATGTATAATAATAGGTGCCCACCCAGGAATCGACCCTGGTCCGCTAGTTTCAAAGTCCGACGCGCTAATCACTAGGCAACGAGGTCAGATCGTGCGACGCCAAAAATAACCGTATACAGGTATATTATACCCCTATTCCACACAGGCCATCGCCACGAATTGATTTTTTATTGATTCGGGGGGATTCGTGAGGTTTCTTTAAAAATTGTTCTCCAATCCTGATGCTCTACGAGTCAGTCCCGATTCAGATACGATGTCGTTACGAATATTCGGGGGAATCAGCTCAATTCGGCTGGAATCGCACAAGAATTCATTACGATTAGCAAAATAACATAAGAACATGCTGCATGAAAGTTTAATAAGGAATCAATTACGAATCAGTTAAGAATATGCCGAATGCAGCACGAATTAACAGAAATCAGCGACGATTCGCCACGCTTAGCGTGATTTTCTCTCACGATAGTTATAAAAAAGGCCCATACATGCTTTGGGGGCATCAGTTCCAAAATGAATGTTCCTCGGAAAGCAGCTGTAGAATTGATCCTGCAACTTGAGTGTTGAAAACAGCTACTTATATAGCTAGAAGAAAACAACTACATTAAAGTCGAGAGGCCCTGGCCCTGACTCTTTTACTTGGAAAAATATGGCAGTTCGCCATTGGCAAAATCACCAACCAGGAGCTACTGACTGATCCTGATTGTGCTACAGAATCTGCCAAATCTGTTTCAACTTCTACGACTGGCTCACATGCGCGTGACGGGGTAATTAATCTTAAGGAAAATCCCTCTACTATCTCTTTCTTGGTTTAATTGCTTGGCTTAATCTCCCGATTCCCCACGAATGAGCTAAGAGTAGTTACGAACGCCCAAAAACGCCCCCGAATTTATTACGATTCAGTTACGATGTCCAAGAATGCCTTAGGAATTTGGTAAGAATCTATGGAAGGTGAAAAGCGACAATATTCAATGCATACATCATTGTTTTTGTATGTTGGCAATTTCATTTTATTTTGTAAATTGTGCCATTAAATCATGTGAATTGTATTAAGATAACAGCTTCGGATTACAAATGTTACAAAGTAATTTAGGAATAGAGAATAGCACTAACAGCTTTATAAAATGACACTCCATTCATTCAAAACAGAAAGTTGACGCATTGAATATTTGCGGTAATTACCCGCTTCTTTCAATGCTAGATATTTTGACGCCAGAGGGCGCGCTTTCATTTATAATTTACAGAGTATCCCTTATTCGGAAGTTGTCGATTAATTTCGTTAGAGCATTATAGTTGCTGGACAACAGTTTTTGCATTATCTAAAGCTGAGATATAAAGCCCATTTTTTCCATTTTTATTATGCATTTCAAGCTCAGTAGTTGTATACTAAGTTCTGAATATGTGATCCATTGGAAGCAAAAAAGGTTGGGGTAACTTGGAAGTCATATTGGTGCTGATGAGCTGCCCAGAATTTCAAAACTAACCCCATTCATATATGAGCTGGGGCATGTGATTTCCAACAATGTGGTATGTGCGACCAACAAAGTCTCAGATCAGCCTGCACATACGACAGTCTGATCAGAGCCTTTGCTAGTCCCTTGAAGATTCTATGAGTGTTAAGCTACTGAGTGAACATCATTTGGAGGTTTTTAGCTTAAAAGGAGGCTGCACAGGCACGTCTGAGTCTACACTTGTCAAAATGCCACATTATTGGAAATCACATGTCACGGCTCATATATAGATGTCGAATGCTACATATAATTTCACTATGTGCGCAAAGGGGTACTTTCATCTGTGCCCACGCATGGATTTTCTTCAAACTTTGCATATTAATAAATGATTATATATGAACCACAAAAATGCATTTATCGAATTAGATAGTTAAGAATAAGGCTTAGGAAGCAACCCTGACGTACTCCACCTTTGAGGTGGTACCTGTCTCTAAATTTCCATGTCCTAAATCTATAGTTTTGTTTATTTCTATGATTTGTCATCTAGATTGAATTCAAAATACCATAGACATTATTTTAATACCACGAAACCATCTGGATAAATTATGGTTTAGGTTTTCAGAAGAAGTGATTGTAAAATTTCAATATTTATTTTCAAAAATTTACAAAACATTCAACATTCAATTCAAAAGATGGATATGTTCTAGTCTTTGTCAAGATATCATATTATCACAAAAACATGCCATATATATACTGCTGATCTAAGCTAAATATCATGAAAATCCAAAACCGGTAACTTTGTCATTTCCTACCTCTTATGGGTATAGGTCAGTTTTAGCAAAATTAATTATATAGTTCAAATGAATCAATAACTCGACATAAGGAGGTTGCTTTTAAACTTCTTTCACTTTTCTTAAAGAAAGACATGTTTAGACAATTTTAAATGATTCAATGGTCAGAAATGCCCAAGGTCATGGCCCTGTGTGATGGCACTATGGGGCCAAGACAATGTGTATCACTTCCTCAAGTCCTGCATGATATTGTTTAAGAAACATAATATCCTGACAATAAACATGTGAAAACAAGAAGACTTAATATTTCCTTTACATCCCAACTGAACTAGAGGAACCACATTTTGGTGCCGTGACCAGGATAATGTGTAACAGAGTATTATCAAAGGTATAATAAAACAGTGTTCTGCATGAATAAGTGAGGTCCAGAAACAAAACAGTATGCCTAGAATATACAGCCGGCTGAAGTATAAATGTTGCTATTTGATGGAAATAAGCATCAGTTTCACAAAACAGAATGAACAGAGAAGATTTAAGCATTAAATTAGCAATAGCTTTGAAGCCAAGATTTATCTGTGACCAAAATGGTTAATTTTAACCAATAGGTTTGACAGGGGGTATTTTTGTGAAGCAGGTCTATTAATGAGTCTTACAATTATAAAATCATAGATATAAGGTTTTCCTCCTGTATGAACTGACTTGTCATAAGGTTTCTCTTCTGTATGAATAAATTTTTTTAATAATGTTACATATTAAGTGTTACATTGGCTAGATGTAGTTTTAATGTTAGAAACTAGATGTGTTAAGTACAGGTGTCAACATATTGTATCATCTTGGCTAACATTATTGTGTAAGCACTTCATTAAATAAGAATCGTGACACTTAATATCAAAGAATATTGTTTTTCTTTCTTTTTCCAATCCATAATAGGGGAAAACACTGAACATATTAACTTCTACCAATAAACGTACTAGCATGATGATTCAAACTAAGCAGGTATTCAAGTATGTTTTACACTGAAACATAATTATTGTATTTTTACATTTCGATAAATTAGGGCCATGTGTTTACATCAAGTTAAAAAAAAATATATTACCGGTCCTTGAATTTCATGAAATTTAGTCCACAAATTCTCCACATATATGGATAGTTTATATGTTGAAATGGTATCTTGACAAAGACTGCAACCTGTAAAAATGTTAATTCCAAATTTGACTGAATACAAAATAAACAGTCGAAAATTGGGGTGCCATCTTATAAAAATGAATGCCCACCCAATATCCTAATACACACAAAGCCATATTAAGTAACAGCGAACTTATCAATGATATAGCTATTTAATAAAACATTTCTACGCCCATTACATGATATGTCAATTTCTTTAGAAATTATTATAACTGGGTACCCTAAAGTATTATAGTGATATCATTCATGACGTCATAAATTAGCAATGGAATTGCATAAAAACTCAAACGCACCATAAATATTAAAGTTATACCCACAACAATTAAATAACATAATATTTTCAAAATCCAAGCATGGGCACACTCCCATGTTAATTTCCCATACCATGCAAGAGCCCCTTTCACAAAATGTGAAATATTGGTATGAAAAATGTGACGTATTGGTACCAAATTTTCACGCGCGGTAAAGAATTTGTACCAATTTTTCACAGTGTGAAATTTGCGAAATGTAAAATTTGCGGTTCAACAGGGCTTCAATGCCATTTAAGCCCGCTCAAGGACATCTTCTGCAAGTTAACATATCGTCGCTAATGTTTTATGGAGAAATGACCAAACCTTTTCAATTACCATAAAATAGGCTCCTTTATCACACTGGATAGGCGGCAATCGAAAACGCTCTGAGCAAGTGATGAACCCGGATCACAAATCGCTAGTAACAGTGTTTTTGATTGCCATTTGTCTGTTAAAAATAATTTTGTTTCACACCGGATAGGCGGCAATCAAAAACTCTTTTAACAATCGACGAACGCGGATCAAAAATCGCTAGAAACAGTGTAATTCAAATTTCGCTAGTAGCAAATTTAGATATGATTAGGGGCGTACCTACGTGTATGCAAATATGCATGTGTGTATAACTTGACACAGCCAGTATAGGCCACTCAAAAATGGACAACAACCCGGTCTTAATGATGAACGGTAGCTTAATGAAGCTCGAAAATATTGCAGAATGCTCCACTCGGACCCTTCAGTAATACTTTTGACCTGCATTCAAGTGATAATGGGTCTTGAAAACCAAGTTTTGGTCTTTTTGAGTGTTTTTACTGTATTTAATTAGATTTTTTTGGAGCAAAAATGCAGCAAATAGTGAGGCCCTGGAAGGGGTTTTAGTGATACAGGGATATGGGCCAAAAGCATAAAGGGGTACGGGATATTTTTGTAAATATTTAAAGGGATACAGGATATTTTGATCAATTCTAGGGATATGGGGATACAATGCTTTCTGGATTTGGGAATATTTGCCATTTTTCTTTTAGGTATGTGGGATATTTTTCAAAATACTTAAAGGGATATGGGATACTGGGATCCCCCACCCCTTCCAGGGCCTCAATAGTGTTTAGCTGCGTGTCTTAGCATGGTTAAGGGCTTCTTTTAGCCCTTTGGATTGCACAAAAACCATTTTCTGCCACATGGCTTCACCCATGGACCCATATAGGGGAGAGCCCCCCTGACCCCCTCAAGAGTTTGTACTCTATAAAATGCCTCAGGTAAGCGACTGATGATATAATAACAAAGGAGCTAACCAGTCTGCATGGATGCACAGGCTGGTCTGCGCCTTTGTTGTTTTCAAACTCCGATGACAGAGTTTCTCGAGTCGAGGCCCAAGTGTTTTATTGCTATCCTTAAATAAAGTTGACGCGTTATGACAATTGTTGCAGACAGGAAGCACTCTTGGGGGGGTCAGGGGGGGGCTCTCGGGTAAGAATTTGATCGTTTGGTAGAGGGGTCAAGGCTCAGGCCCATAAAAAACACTTCTAGCCCCCGGATATATCTTTTATACTTGTGCACTATATAATTTGGAATTCGCCCAAACGCCCGGATCTTAAATGCTGTATTTATCTATCCCGAATCCTAAACCGGCAGCGGTTCATCTAAGAAGACAGGACGATGGCTTTAAGTCATGTCAGACAGACTGGAAGAGCTGGGGATGGAACTCAGGAGCCCTGGGTACAACACGCGCGAGTGACTATTCCACTTTACCACTTTTAGTGACTTTCCCTGGGTAGTAACCAGCATCAGGCTGGAAGGTTTTATGACTTGTGTGTGCAATTTAGGACGGGGAACCCCAAAGGCTTAACTGAAAGTGGTTCTGGAGAACTAGGAATTATTGTTTGTGGCCGTGTTCCTTGGCTGTACCAGTACTGGCCGGGTGGGTTTATGCTTTTTGTGGTTCTTTGTCCAGGGACTCCTGGAGGCTCAACCGGCAGTGGTTCTGGATTTAAAGCGTCTCAGAAGACGGGGAAAATGGCTTGAAGACAGACTGTGAGAACTAGGAATTGACGATACATTTAAAAGATTTCGATTTTCAATGCACATTTAAAAATTAAATACTTATGAATTTACAAATATTATGACGTGATTCTTTTTTTCTGAAAAAGAAAAAAGCACCTCTATTTTACTAAAATTTCTTTTATTTATAATCTGCGAATATGATCTTATACTTTATAAATACATCAGCTTTCATGATGGCATGAAAAATAAATAAGATGCAGTTGTACTATTAAAGGGAGGCGATTTGAGTATAAATGAAACAGGGCTAATACATGGCCGTATTTAATGCTGTATTATGTGTCTTCTGCATCTGCATGTGCGGATCCAGGAATTTTCACCAAGTAGGGGGGGGGGGGGGGTAGAGGGTCCAGGCCCACCTGACAGTAAAAAGCTAGGACAGCGTTTTTTTTGTTATTTTTGCTGTTTTTTAGTCCTCACATTCAACTTATTTAACAGTTCTACAGAGGGGACCGATCCCAGGGTCCGATGGTTTATTTTTTGGAAAACAATAATTTTCCAAGGTTTCAGAGGGCGTCCAACATTTTACAGGGTGGGTGAGGGGTCCAACTTTTTTCCAGGGGGGGGGGGGGGGCGTCCAAATGCTAATTTCTGTAGAAACCTATCCAAATTGTGATTTTCCCCGGACCCCTATCCCCTCTCTGTATCCGCACATGTTCTGCCTTCACTTGTAGCTCGGACCCAGTAATAGATCTACATTTGTTGGTTGTGTGCAAGCGGGACGAAGTTTTCTCTTATATAACGTGTAAGGGGAGGGCAGTGGCTCAGTGGTAGAGTGCTTGACTCGAGACCGAATGGCCGCGGGTTTGAGCCTCACCTGCGTCACTGCGATGTGTCCTTGAGCAAGACACATTGATCCTAGCTTAGTGCTGGTTCAACCAAGGAAGACCTGTCCCTACATAACTGAAAAATTGTTGATGGGACGTAAAGAATCAAATCACACGTAGGGGGAACTTCTTGGTAAAAAATCATCCTTAACGCCGTTTGCAGCGAGTTCTACTTGCATGGGAGAAATTATTTATTCCCAGTAAAATTGGTGCGCCCTCTGGCGTCAAAATACTAAAGCATATTTACTTTCGTATTATGACAACCCAGTTCTGCCTTTTTACAACATACAAATGTAGTTCTGACATTTTACAACCTAGTTCTGCCTTTTTAAAACCGAGAAATGACATGATCGGAATCTGATTACGAGTGAAACGACTTTTAAATGACAATTTGCATGATATAATGACACAATTTACAAAATAGAATGAAATGGCCAACATACAAAAACAAAGATGTATGCATTGAATATTGTCGGTTTTCACCTCCCATAAGAATCACGCACGATTTTTCGAATCATGGAATTGATGGCCAAAGTTTTGAACAGTTCAAAACTTTTGAGCCGAATTCCCGATTGACCTACGAATAGACCTCTTTCACATTGTTATCTCCCTTAGCAATCGCTCTTCAATTGAAAAATCGATAAAGCCATTTTTGAAAATAAAGGGGCAGATTGCTTATTAGTTACAATGGCAAAACACATAATGATGCTTTATAAGTCGATTGGTTTGGCCTTTCACCGCTAGAATGATAGTCTATGTCGAATGGGCCAAAAAAATGGTCCCGTGTAAATTTCGTGACGATTTTTGGCGACCTATATAAAATTAAACTTTGGGGTATTTGCAACAATTTCAACCAGTTCGCCCATCTGAGTTCGGCGTCTGGTCCGAGTAATGACGTCATCAAAATGGCGGCCATCGCACAATCATAATGCGTATGTATTTAAGAAAAATCAAAATTATGTTGGCAAAATAAACGTTTTTGTTAATAGATTTAACGTAAATGCCAGTACTGCTCCAGAACAGAAACACTACGTATTTACACAGAATTCTACTTTGAAATGCAATAGGCCATCTTGCCCATGAGCATAGGGCATGAGTCACATTGTACCATATGTCGGAAGGACAAAATTCGGCCCCGTGTAAATTTCGTGAAGATTTTCGGCGAACTAAATCAAATTAAACGTTGAGGCATTAGCAACGATTTTATACAGTTCACACATCTGAGATCCGCTTCTGGGGTAAATAGTGACGTCATCAAAATGGCGGTTACCGCGCGCTATTCATACGAATATTCATAGTATATGTATTAAAGTATGTTAGCCAGACAAAGTGTTTTATAGTTAAGTGCTCTTGCCGCTCCAGATTGTTAATAGAAACTACATTTACACAATATTGTACATGCCCAAGGGTGTTCATATTTGGCACAGTAATTGGCTATTGAGTGTAGACTGTAACAAAGGACTCATATCTGATCATCGATGTGACCTTGGAATCGAAGATCAAAGTCAAATATACTTAGAATCTATCTGACTTATGGCTCGTAACACGAACTTTTCTTTTGTGTTTTGACTAGGAGTGTTCATATTTGGCACAATGGTTGCCTGTGGTGTGTAGATTACAACAAAAATTTAAGATCACCGGTATGACTTTGGAGTCAAAGGTCAAGGTCAAATATATTTAAAATTTGCCTAACAGCTCTAAAAGCAAACTCCAAATTTATAAATCCACCAACCAGAAGTGTCTATTTATCCGTTTTTCCATAACTCTTGTATCTCATTAAACCTTTAAAATTCTCTAAGCTTTGGTCAAATGTTCACCTCAGTTAGACGGTGTGCAGAACCCATGACTCAATTACGCAGACTCAAAGTCAGGGTTACAGTTACAGGTAATGGAATTTAGCCTTCAATTGCGCGTATGCTCCATATCTCCTCAAACACTTGAAAGATTATCATTACACTTTGATAAGATGTTCAGCTCAGTGCGAGGGTGTGCAAAACACATAGCCCAATCATGCAAACTCAAGGTCAAGGTCATAGTTTAAGATAATTAGATTGAAAATTGAATTTCATGTCCACCCTATATTTAATTTTGGTCAATTATTTGTCTTAGTTAGATGATGTGCGAAGCGTGTAATTCACCCATGACAACAAGGTCGTGGTCACCAGTGGTGACCACAAGTTTGAGCCTTTAATTCTATGTCCGCACCCTATCGCCTTTACCCTTAAAATTTTTCATAAAATATAGGTGAAATGTCCGGTTCAGTGAGAGGATATGCAAAATGTATGACAGCACTGTGGCTAAAGCTCTATGTAAAAATTTAAGGTCACAAGTTTGAACTTTTGAATTCCTTCCTTTATGTAAGAAGGATTTTCATTTTAACTTTAGTCTAAATGTTCAACTCATTAAGACTGTATGCAAACATTATGTTTCATCAATGCAAACTCAAGGTCACAGTTGAAGGTCAAAAAGTTGAACATTTGATTTCATGTTTGCATTATTTTTCTTTTAAATTTGCTAAAACTAAAATGGTTTCTTCAGTGAGAAGATGTACAGAATACATGTCTCCGTTTTACGGGCTCAAGGTCAGTGTCATTACTTCATGCCAAGCCTTCAGGGATATTCATTTAACTCTGGTTACATATTGACCTAAGTTAAGGAAAATGCGCAGAACACATGTCCATGGCCGTACATGGTACCAGTCATGGGGCTAATGACTTTTGCTTTCAGCAACCAAAGATATGCATGGTTGCCTTGCCATTGTATGTCCTTGAAAACAGCATTTTTGTCATGCTATGATAATGGATGGATGGCTTAAAAGCTGAGTGCAATGAGGTGATTATTGGTCAAGCAGTAATCGAACCCTGGACGCTGTGTCAAAGGTCAAGGTCAAGTATATTTGAAACCTGTCTTACAACTCGTAACACTAACTTCTTTCATTTTTGATGGAAGGTGTTCATATTTAGCACACTAAATGCTTATGGTGTGTAGCTGAAAAAGGGCTTTCGGTTTGCCTATTTGATCTTTATTGTCAAATGTCATTATGAGATATACTTAGCAAGCGAACTTGCTGATGCGATGGTTATAGGCTAAGGTCTAGATCAGCCAAAGTCAGCATGCAAAGATCTTTACGTTCACTTTTGTGCCATAGATGTTGCTGATTTTACTGCATTTATGTCCGGCAAGGTAAAATATTATGTTGGAAAGCTTTCAGTAACGCGGATTCTTCTGTCCATGAAGCTTTCAGGAAACTTGGTCATGTCCCAGTGTAAAACGAGACTAAGAATGCCCTCGAACAATATATATGCCTGCTTGTCAGCCAGGAACAACCATTGGAAATTTTATTAGGTTAAGATGGTGGGTGTTTCGTAGGACATTTAACTTTCTCTTCTTCAGAGTGTCAAAAGATCTCAGTATCAGAGCATCATATGGAAATCCACAAAGGAGCCAATTCTCACTATATAGTTGCTTGAAAGTAAAAAAGACGACACAGATCAGGGAACGATACAATCAAGTACCACACCTGACCCAGGATACCACATGGGAAAGTAACAAGAATACAATAAACATTCATAAACACGAAAATCATGTCGGAGTTTATAAGGTGATACTTATGTTCCTATTAAAACAACATTAAAATAACTTATGCACTAGCATTTGTCTGAACATCATTGCTTGTATTACAATGGCGAATTTCGAGTGATAATGTATGCCATTACTTTGCCTAAGTGATATGCGAAGCCCTCTCGGAGGGGGGGGGGGGGGTACACGTTACCTTGTTCCTTTGAAATAAATTGGCTTGTTCCTCTGTTCCCTCAAATTTTGTTTTCTTATATTCCCTGTTCCCCAATAGTGTCTCTGTTCCCCTCAAAATTTGGCCTTTCTTCCTCTGTTCCCCTGGAATAAATGCCATTTTCCCCTGTTCACCAAAACCCCTGCGAATTCCTCATATGCACCTGACTAATAGACCAGGTCAATGAGCCCAGCAATCAGTAATTCATATAGTATGGCTCCAAAGCAATCAAATAGGGGAAAAATGAATTTATAGATTCAGGATCAATTTAAATAAAATAGGAACCCCAAAATGACTTGGCCCTGTAGAGCAATCGGGGTCGTGTGTTTGATCTCGGCTTCACTAGTCTGTCAGATAAGAATTTAAGCTGTGGCCCCGTCTCGATATTACCTTAGCTGTTGTAGGGACGTTAAGCACAATCAAATAAACAAAAGGAAACAAACAAAACACTCCATTTCAGCATGATGTTGGATTGTCCAACGGGATAACAAGTCCGGTAATGGGTTCTGGGTCAATTTTATTGAATCGGAAGCCCAAAAACGGGTTCCAGGGATCAAAAAAAAAAAAGAAACACGTCATTGTCGTATCAGTAGACACCAAATCGATCAAATAAAGACAAAAATTGATTCCAGCTAGAAATTCCCACATAACTAGTGCTTTGAATCTAATGACTTATGTATATATGTGCATAATTAGCACTTAAGCGGCCAATTTGATGACGTCATCATTCGGTCCAGACGCAGAACTCAGATGTGTAAACTGGTTTAAATTGTTACATATGCCCAAAAGTTTATTTTGATATAGGTCACCAAAATCGTCACAAAATTTACACGAGATTCCCATTCGACATAGACTATAAGGTCAAATGTCGTGTACGATAACAGCTCCATAATTCGGCTCTAGGCCTATTTCAATGAAATAAGGACCCCAAAAATAGATTTTTTTCCATTCTATGGATATAAAACCTAATTTACTTCATATTTTGTATAGAACTGCCCCAAATTAACTAAACCAGAACAAAAATCAATTAATTTTAGCACGGACTTTTTACAGGATTACAACAAAAGTAATGGGATCTGGGTCAAATTTATCGATTTGGGAGCCCCAAATGGAGTCTAGGCGTCTGAAAAAAATGGAACACATCTTTTTCGTATTGTTGACGTCCAATCAATTAAATAAAGACGAAAAATTATTTCTAGCAATTTTATTCTCCCTCAACTATTGCTTTAAATACGATGTCTTATATGTGTACATAAGTAGCACTATGGCCGCCATTTTGATGACGTCATTACTCGGACCAGACGCGAAACTCAGATGGGCGAACTGGTTCAAATTGTTACATATGACCCAAAGTTTATTTTGGTATAGGTCACCAAAAATCGTCACATAATTTACACGGGATGCCCATTCGACATAGACTATGAGATATTTATTCTAGGAATCAGATGAATTAATGTTTTCATATACATTTTATAAGTCTTCAGTATTTTTTTCACTTTATAAGTGTAAAATATACTTTGATATCAAGCTAAAATCGGCTTCTTCTTCAGACACGAAATCGCAAAAACAATTTGAAACACATGCCAACTAATAAGACAAACGAGTTTGTTATGCGAACATCGACAACTCAGACGAGCCTGGGCAAATGCACAGGCTCACCAGGTCATTCGGTGCTCGCACACACATCGGACCCATTGTTGTGTCTGAGCGCACATAAAAAAGGTGGTGCACGTAGACTGAGGCTCACATAAAAATAGATCTAAGGCTTCCAGCCCCACCAGATAAGCATGCAGTAGCGCACGCATGTCACTGCATGCTACCAAATAAACGTGCGTGTATGCCGCTAGATGATAAATGTTGTAATCGAACTATATAAGTAAATACCTCCATTCATAGACCCTTTAAATTTCATCATTTTTACACTACATTACGTCCGCTTATGCGTAGGCTCGCAAAAATCATCGCTGCTCGTACACACAAATTATGGGTGTAGATGAAGACCCAGATCTATCTTTTTAAAACACCAGGGTTTGGGTATATATTGGCGTCTTTTACGTATATGTGATAATAGGTACCAATTTACAAGCGACACATTACACATGTGTGTCATAAATCAATCATACCGTCGAATTACAATCGCGTGTCAGGCACGTGTGCTTTTATTGCTTTCAAAGCCCACCCCCCCCCCCCCCCCCCCCGGCAAAGGATTAAAGGACAGGGTGCACAGACAGTGGCGGATTTAGGGGGGGGTGCTTTGGGTGCTTCAGCACCCCCAGCTGAGTCCATCGTAAAAAAATCTTAACCTACCTTTTTCTTCTTAATGTACTGTAGATACCTTTTCGCGTGTTCTGTAAGCCCGGTTAAAAAGTCAGCACCCTAGAGATTAAACGGCTGTTAATTGTCACACCTAATCATAAAATTAAGTTTGAGCAAATCAGCTGACCGACAGCGTAACCACTAAAAAGGCAACCTGAGGTACCCTCTAAATTTGGATAGCCTTATCTTCAAGTCAGTGCGAAAAAGTGAATTTCTAAACGATAACTTTGAAAACAAGTCTTGAGAACCCTCAAATTATGTGTTCAGTATTAAAAATGATATTCCTGCAGGAAGTATACGGTTAGCGGACATGTATTTGGAGTTTGACAATGTTTCATATGTAATGTATATTTTCACGCGTCATGGCCACCGACACGACACGTGCAACCATTGTCGGTCTCTTTGATCATGTATCACCACTGGTGGTAACATCACTGACAGGTTGGACTCGGATCAGGCCCGAAATTTTGATAAGGTTTCAAACTGCTCGAAATTATGTCGTATGTATACATGAACTCGGACCCGGTCCGAGACATGAAATATATTTTTAAAAGAAGTTAACAATAAAAGTCTGCCGCGAAATATCACTCGATCAGCATGCAGAGTTGATACACAAGCAAACTGACATAAATACTGGGTTTGCGACCAGGTAAGGGGCAGTCCAGTTTGCTCAGCTACAGAGATTACCTGTGGTATAGAAACATTTCCTGAGTTAAGTTAATCTGTTACAATTTCAACAGATAAATGCGCTGGTTTTGATATCATTGCAGTCCGATCTGTGCCTTGGTTGTTCGCTAGCAGCAGCGACTTTCTATACCAACGGGACTGGAATCAAGTTTTCTCGCAGCTATCTCCCATAATATGAATTTTCAAAGTATATAGATTTAAATCGGACGGTAGATGATTAGCTTTTTCCCCAACCGCATTTTTCTTTTAAAAAATTGCCGCAGACATTTGCCTTGCTGCTCTCTCCATGACCTGTTAGCAGTCTTGCTGGGGTCTCCATGATGCGCTGACATACGCGGAAGCGTGTTCCAAGCGAGAGCCTTCGCTGGGCAACATTGCCTGGGATAAGACGCTATTTTCAAAAACAAATTGACCTAGCACACGAGATTTTGATACTTATCGTATCAGTAATGTGAGTCTGTGCATATCGTGCGTGCGTGACACTGCAGCAAAATCAGGTTTCCTCGCCATAATCTCCCAAAATGTGAAATTTTCAAATGATATAGTTTTAAAATCGGAGGGTATAATTAGTGATGCTTTTTCTCCAACCATATTTTTCTTTTTAAAAATCGCCGCAAACATTCGCCGTTGTGCTCTTTCCATGACCTGTTCTCAGTCTTGCCGGAGTCTTCATTTTTTGTTGACAAACATGGATGCGCACTCTGATTCAGGTCATCAAAGTTCCAGCCTTTTCTGGGCAACATTGCGTGCGATAAAACATTGTTTTTTCTAAAAAAAAAAAAAAAATTAAACTAGCACATTAGATTTTGACACTATCGTATCAGCGATGCCAGTCTTGCATATCGTGCGTGTGTGTGCCAACTCTGTGGGATGTGGGTCTGACTACCGATCAGGCTGTCACGGGTTCGCTCTTCCTGTCCAGCACCATTCTATTGTTGAAATTGGTCATGAACTATTTTCTACAGTCATTCCCATTCCTTCCTACTGAAAGGACAGTTGTCAGTTACTGGCAAAACCCCACTCCAGGCTCTTTTGCATCTATTAGATTGGATCATTTAGAAATTATTTCACTACCCTCGCCTCCAATCAACTGGGCAAGAAGCTAAATGCAGACACAGTTGGGTGACGATATGGTTAGCTCACATGAGCCCGAGAACTCATGTGAGGTTTTATTATACCAATGGTCGAACGTTCGTCACGGCATCTTCCGTTCACGTTTTCAAAGAAGTATATCAGGGGACCAATTTTAGTCAAATTACATATAGAGCATCATCAGGTATGGAAGGAGAAAGGATGCATGTGGTTTTTGAGCTGATTGGATTGGAACTCTGGCATATATAGACGACGTATAATGGGAAAAACTTTAAAAATCTTCTCTGAAACGGTGAGACCCACAGCTTATAGATTTTTGTCTTGTGGTCACCTACATAAATCCTGCCATCCTTGCTCATGGTGTCTATACTAGCCATGGAGTCATTAGCTTCTTTTGATTTAAAATGGGGAAAAACTTTAAAAAAAAATCTTCTCTGAAACCATGAAACCCACAACTAGTAGTCCCATAAATTCTGCCAACCGTGCATCTTGGGTCTAAATACTGAATACTTACGATCATTATGCTTTAATAGCTCCCATAGTCAAAATGGGGAAAACTTTTTTAAACAAATCTTCTGTCCACAGCTAATACTTTTAATATGAAGCAAAGTTTGGTTTTAGTATTTTCTATACGTAACCCCAACCACGCACCTGGGGTACAAATTGATCACTCGCCGGGGACATTTGCTTTTTAAAACAAAATAAAATGAAAAAAATCTCTGAAACCAGGCCAAATGCTCAGGGGAGTGGTCTACAGGCTAATTGAGTCTCTTGCTTCTATGGGTCACAGTTCTATATGGAAACTGATTTGTGCTATTAGTGTCTGTTATACATTGACTGTCGGTGTCCACCTATCAAGCACCCCCGGCATTAGTGGTCCTGGATCCGCCACTGACAGTAGGAGGTATTAGAATGTGCCCCGACGCGAGAAAACCTGACTTTGGTGCATGCGAACAACAAAGGCACGTGCCTGTCTTCGTTTCCACGCAGTCTGATCAGCGCCTTTATTGTTCGCTTGTTGGAAAGTATAACATCTAAACTTGCTTAATGCAAATTTTCATTTTAGCTAGTCTCTGTAGCTGAACAGACTGGTTTGAGTATTACTCAGTCAGAAACCCGCAAGACAGCTTTCTCGCGAGATGGCATTTTAAAATGTATCTTGCCACTTATTTTAACCAGAATATCCTTTTTAGACGCCAGGTGTGTGGAATGTAATCATAGACCATGTAGACATTGAATAAACATGAAGCTTATCAGACTCTTCACTGCTCGGATACGCTTAGTATGGAATGAAATTATTGATACAGTATAATGGTTGACCAACACAGTAATGCACCCGTTCATTTGGAAAAAAGTCAGTCTTGGATGCTTAGACATCAACTTTTCTGGTATCAAATATTCTACTCGCTTACATGTATTTTTGTTACATTTATCATTTAACTTCACTGTTTGTCTAATCTTTATTCGCGAATTTATTTTTCTTTTAAATGTTTTCCATATTCCATTGTGTAAAGTAAGGCAGCTAAGGTTGCCCCTTCACGTGTTATCTCGCGGAGATAACGCGGAACGAGACAGTTTGGCGCATGCGCACTAAACATAATTCAGTTAGCTGATCGGGCTGGTTCGTCAAACAGCTTGATTTCGGTATTCTCTAAATTTTAATTGTCGATATGTACAGAAGATGTCGGTTTTCCAATGTATGCTTTTCTTGTCGGTGTTCACAAGAATCACCTCAGTGAGGTGGCTCTCTTGAGTACCTACAAGTTATATATTTCGGCTCTCAGCATCTGGACCACCCGACTAGTATTCAGCAACATGTATAGTAATGATATACTACTGACCGGGGCGAAAAGCGACGGCTCTGATTAGACAGCGTATAAGCGCAGACTAATCAAAGCTGTGGCAAGGTGTAGCAGAAAGCTATAATCCCATTGAAATGGGGAAATTATATGGTACTAGTTAGATATATATGATGCCATACCGTTCTTCTGTGTACCATACTCCAAAAGTGTTGTTGTTGTTTTTCCTCCAATTAGAATTCACCTGTCACACTGTATGAATAGAATACCAACACCAATTGTCCATTTTTTAAACAATTCCATTTTTGGGTTAAAATGTATTAATTGTCATATCCATCATTATAAACGTAAGTTCTGGTTACTGAAAACGACCCCCTCACTGAGATGGTTCCTATGAGTGCACACAGCATACACAGATATAGGCTCTGGGTCATCGATTTTCTTCCTACACAATATTTATCTGGAGGCTCATATGACTGTAAATCCTGCACGGGTAGCCCGTGGAAGTATAGAAAGGCTAATGCAAAAGAGGTATTATTTTATTGGTATGACACTTTTTAAATATTTTGATAACAAAATATGACTGTTTTTTATTCACTTGCACTGAGAATTTAAATTTTTCAAGTTCTAGTATAGTTCAAAGAAGGAATAGATCTATAATGAGGAACTTCTTAGAAATATAAAGGAAAACAAAAGATAAACTGACACTCAATGATCGGTGCATCGGCGCCGAAGCGACGTCATCGCGTCACCTCGACGCCGATGTACCGTCAGATTGACGTTATAATTCTTTTTGGCATCTTGTTTCTATTTCTGTATTGACGGAGACTCAAAATCAGATCTAAACTTAATTTTGGAAAAGTTTTGGTAGAAATTCAAGTTTTGAAAAAATAGAACTATAAATATTTGTTCCTCTTAACACAATATTAGTGACACGGAGAATTGTATGCAGAAGATGAGTTGAAAGTGACACCAGAGAATGTTACATGTATGATAAATGGCTAATATGCTGATTTTTTTTTTTCTCGTCACGTTCAACTGATCTTCAGCATACAGTAGAAACATCTTCAAACCTCACCAATCTGTCTTTAAATTTTGTTTTTTAAGGCATCCCTTCTCTAAATTTATCTTTCTCTTTTTGGAAGAAAGTTTAGGGGGTTAATATTTTGACTAGATATGTCTTGTTGTTGTTTTTTTTTTGTTGTTTTTTTTTTTACTCAAAGTATACGACAAGCCGTGACACGGAGTCTGCGGCATTGCGGTGTGGGGGCAGAGGGGACACGGATCGGCCGACCGGGGAGTGAAGCCTGAACAGCGCCTTTACAGGTCAATTTTTACACTAAAACAAATACAGCGATTGATTAACATGAAGGCTGGTCCGTGTCTGCGCTGGTCTGGCGCCCGTATGTTGGAGACTTCGTGTCGGGGTAAATAGATTTGTGAGTATAAATACACATTGAATGCACGATTAAACTTAGGGCGCACAATGGGTAAATTCTAATCTCGGGCAGCGGGAGTATTAGTGGCACGTGGTGGTTTGTTTTGATGATGTCGGGCCGATATATTTAAACCTCGCGCTATCCACATTGAATTGAAATATGTAAAGATACGACCGTTATTCCACCCGAATGTTTCGAGATGGTTTCGTCCAATCTTGTATCCGCCGGTGATCAGCGTTTACCTATGAGCGCCAAGCTAACGGGAAAACATATTATATATACTAAACTCAATTCACGTTTATGGCACAACTATATGCATTTATGCGAGTAAGAATGCATATGTTTTTTGAGAACATGCTTTGTACAGTTTTATTATATTTGTACATCTTAGTAATTATCTTTATTTTGTATATCGAATACTTCTTATGTCTGTTCCAATTGATGGGTGCGCCAGGTCGTGGGAGGGGCTGGAAACCAGACTCGCTGCTGATACGCCAACTCATATTACAACACGGGTATTCATCCTAAATGGGTAATGGGGTAGATCAATGGCGTGTCAGTATCGGTCTGTTTGACAGCAGGGTTTGCGTCTGCAGACAGAGGGTGAAGGTTACTTTTTCATGGTACTTTACTTTTCAGTACTTTGTTTTTATTCTAAGCGGATTTAATCATGCTGTGAGATTGATGTCTACATCTTTGAAGGACCTCGTAAACAACTTGGATTTTAAGCTTTTACTGCTCTTTCTTATTTTAGAGGCCGGGGACGTAGAGAAGAATCCGGGTCCAAACACAACCGAACATTCACTCTCAATTATTCATAGTAACATCAGAAGCATACGAAACAAATTTGACTTCATAACTGAATATTTTTTAGACTTTGATATTTTATGTTTCACAGAAACTCACCTCGATGTAAATATTTTATCAGACTCTCTAATCCTAACTGATAAATTTGATGCTCCGTACCGAAAGGATAGATCAAATCATGGAGGGGGGTTATTGGTTTATTTGTCTCATGAGCTGGTCCACAAACGCAGACTTGATCTAGAGGGCTATTGGAATGAATCCATATGGGCAGAAATTAAGGTAAATAGGCAAATCTACTTAATAGGAACGTTTTACAGTCCTCGTACATCTGATGCGAATTTCTTTGATTCTTTAAATAAAAATATTGAAAAGGCTTTAGATATTACAAATAATGTAATTATTGTGGGGGACATGAATGAAGACCTCTTAAACCCTAACGTACACAACTTGAAAGATATACTGATCCTAAACTCTCTTAATAATGTTATCTCTGAACCCACAAGACAACATGCTCTGCTAGATCCCATCATAATTCACAACGACATGTCTTTTCTACATCAAGGCATCCTAGAAATTCCACCTGAAATCAGTGATCATAGTGCTACATATCTTTATCTTCCTTTTCAATACCCTCTGCATAGATCATTCACTCGTAATGTCTGGTTATATAAAAATGCCAACTTTGAATTGCTCAATAACAAAATACTCCAATTTGACTGGACATGTTTGAATCAGGGCTCTGTAAATGACGCAAGTATTCTTTTTAATAATATTTTTATTGAATTTGTAAAAGTGTGCATACCTTGTAAATCTATTCTTGTTCGAGAAGATGACAAACCATGGTATGACTCTGAGATTCGACGAAATACACGGAAAAGAGATAGGCAAAAAAAGAAAGCAGTTAAAACAGGCAATATAACAGACTGGATTAAATATAAACGTCTTCGTAACAAAGTTAACAATCAAAGAAAACATGCCAAAGAATCTTTTTATAACAACTTAGAATTAATTATTACGGATTTCGAAAATAATGACAAAAGGAAATTTTGGAAAGTTATTAGGCATTTTGTTAAAAACAATAGTTCATCTTCAGCTATCCCTCCTCTCTCTTCTACCCTTCCTTCGGGCGAAACACAATGGGCATTCACTGATGAAGCAAAAGCAGACTGTCTAAACGATTACTTTGTCTCTATTTCTACTGTTAATGATGAAAACACTGTACTACCTCCTTTTGAAAAACTTACAAACAATTCACTATCAACAGTAAACTGCACCGAAAATGAGATTGAAAATTTAATAAATGTTTTGAATATAAACAAGGCAAGTGGCGATGACGGAATTAGTCATAGGATGCTTAAAGGAGTCTCTAAATCTATCTCAAAACCCCTTTCTATTCTTATGAACAGATCATTTAATGCAGGTATCTTCCCTGACGCATGGAAAGTAGCCAATGTTATACCGATTTTTAAAAAAGGTGATAAATCTCTACCTTCAAATTATCGACCTGTAGCACTCTTAAGCTGTCTTGGTAAACTACAAGAAAGAATTGTTTTCAAGAATTTGTACAATTTTTTAATTGATAACAACTTGTTATATAAACACCAGTCAGGATTTCTTCCTCATCATTCTACAGTTTTCCAACTGATTGATATATACCATAATATTTGCCAAGCTTTTGACAATAACCTGTTTTCCTGTATAGTTTTCTGTGATGTGTCTAAAGCTTTTGATAGAGTCTGGCATAGAGGTCTGCTTTTTAAGTTAAGGCAAAATGGTATTGATGGTAAGTTGCTCCAGTGGTTAAATAGCTATCTAACTAATAGAAAACAAAAAGTTACCCTCAAGTCCTGTGCTTCGACTATAAAGTCCATCCTTGCAGGAGTTCCCCAGGGATCAGTGCTTGGACCCCTGTTATTTCTAGTATATATCAATGATATTGCAAAGCAGTTACTAAGTTTAACACGATTATTCGCTGACGACAGTTCTTTATTCTATGCTGCAACACGTCTCTCAGACATAGCAGGTATTATAAACCATGATCTCATTATGCTTTCTAATTGGGCCATACAATGGTTAGTCAAATTTAATCCTCTTAAAACTGAAGCAGTTCTTTTTACTCTTAAATATTTTGAAGCCTTTCCTCAATTAATATTTGATAACACTCCAATAAAATTTGTCAAAGATCACAAACATCTGGGCATAACTTTCAGCCAAAACGGCCAGTGGCACACACATATTGAACAGATTGCAAATACAGCGTCGAAAATATTAGGCATAATGCGCAAACTCAAATACACTCTAAGCAGAAATGCATTAAATCAAATTTATCTTTACCACTTATTACCCATCATAGAGTATGCATCAATAGTTTGGGATGGCTGCACACAACAAGACTCTAACACTCTACAAAAAATACAAAATGAAGCAGCTCGTATTGTTACTGGACTAACCAGATCGGTATCGTTAGTCAAATTATATAATGAATGCGGATGGACTAATCTATCGGTAAGGAGACACCAACAAAAACTGCATTTTATGTATAAAGTAAATAATGGACTGGTTCCATCATATATTACTGATTTATTTCCCCCATTAGTAAGTGAAATTTCGGGGTACCCCCTCAGAAACAACAACAACTTCTCTATACCATTTACTCGAACTAACATATCACTAAGATCATGTATTCCATCAGCCATCAGAATGTGGAACACTCTTGACGAAGGCCTCAAAAATCAGCCAACAATATCTTCATTTAAGAACAACCTGCAAATTACTACTTTTCCTAAACTACAAGTACCTAACTACTTCACATCAGGAAACCGATATCTATCAGTAATACATGCTCGAATAAGAAACAATTGTAGCAATCTGAATAATGATCTATTTATAAATCATCTTCGTGAAAATCCTCTCTGTAGTTGGTGCAATGAAATAGAGGATAGCGAACACTACTTCTTTCATTGCAACAACTACAGAAACGAGCGTCATCTATTTTTCGAAGCTGCAAGAGAATTTCAACCCCTAACTACACAATTATTGTTATACGGAAATGAAATAGTTGACAATACACTTAATTCAACACTATTTAGAGCAGTACATGATTATATAAAGAGCACCAAACGTTTTGACAATACATAAACATATTTTTCTTTTTGACTTGGAAATTTAAGTTTATTTATCTCACTTTCTGCTATACTCAATCTTCCCTATGTCGGAGGAGCAGGCCTGCTCCTTAGAACTGGTGGTCCCAACAACTGGGTGAACATTGACATGGAGTATTCGATCATTGTACCAAATGTTTCATGAGTGTGAAAAGAATACAATAGACGCATATCAGATATTTAAAGACAAGCGGTTTGGATGTCGATCCACTAGGATTGGCAGACAGATTTTTTGCCTTTAAGGATCTGAATGATGCTAATCAGCACTCTCAAACGCACTCATAGACAGTTATTTATTTATTTATTTATTTATTTATTTATTTATTTATTTATTCATTTATTTATTTATTTATTTATTTATTTATTTGTTCTTTATGATTTTGTATAGTTGAAGATATGTTTTGTAGCCATGTTTACATGCTTTGATTGATCTGTATATGTAGGGGGAGGGTCGTAACTAATGTTGCGAGAACTTGTGACCCAACCCCATTGCTGTAATTTTTGGCAATAAAATATGTATAAACTAACAATGTGAAAAGAGTCTATTCCAACTGTGCGAATCAGTTAAGATCTTCATGAACTGAGTACGATTCAGCCACGAATCCAAATATTTGTCAATTCGTGACAATTCGTGGGATTCGGGGCCTGTGTGGAATAGGGGTAATAGACACACAATCTGAGTACCGGCCACACACTGGGTAAGCGGCAATCTAAAACGCCAATTCTATCCGGGAACGTGGATAAAAATCATTAGAAACAGTGCCTTCGATTGCCATTTGTCGCCCACTGGCGACAAATGACAATCGAAAACACTGTTTCTATCGATTTTTGACCCGCGTTCGTCGATTGTTGATTACGTTTTCGATTGCCGCCTACTCGGTGTGGGCCACATTCGTATTCGCATACACGGTATAAGCTTGGAAATTTTGTATATTGCTTGATTTCGCCAGATCTATTTATCAGTATTTGGTAATGAGACATTATCATAATTTAATGGATCAATAGATATTTGGACACATTTTAGTTACTTTATTATATCCCGCCACTTTGAAAAGTGTGGGGTATTATGTTATACCCTCCATTCAAAAAAATGCTTTCGAGTGTCCGTCCGTCTGTCCGTGTGTACGTCCGTCCGTGTGTACGTACGTTCGTCCGTACGTCCGTCAGCACATCGTTTTCACTCTCTGCTGGGAGCATTTTAACCAATTTTCTTCAAACTTGGTATGAATGTTGATATCGGGAAGGAGTGTCCTGGGATTGCAGATGGGTAAATTTTGGCGAATGTAGGACAAAACATCCCGGGACAAAACATCCCATGCCATTTTTTGCCACCCCGGACAAAACATCCCGCATCAATTTGCCACCCCGGACAAAACATCCCATGCAGTTTTTGTCACCCCGGACAAAACATCCCATGCCATTTTTGCCGCCCCGGACAAAACATCCCATGCTACTTCTGCCACCCCGGACAAAACATCCCACACTCTGTTTAAAGCCTATGAAAGTGCATAAAACATCCCATTTAGTTAAATGTCACTATTATTATTGATATTCTTAATGTACCATACCTATTGAAATGATTGGAGATCAATGGTAGATAGATAATTAGACTAATTAGACATATGTTTCTCAATTATAATAGTTTGTTTGACCCAAACTGTAAATGATTTCTTTTAAGATGTAATTGGCTTCTTAACACACAAATTTAGTTGTTTGTCACAAGAAGATATAATTATCTTTAATTGAATTCTATTTACATTGTGAAACTGCCTTTCAATCAATTTCAGATCTAGTTTATATCATTTGGACAGTCATACTAGGGCATTCACTGCAAGTACATATCATAGTAGATGAAGGTCACAAATGAGACTTACCCTGAAGAAGCAGTCTGAGTATGAGATGTTTTGTCCGGGGTGGCAAAAATGGCATGGGATGTTATGTCCGGGGTGACAAAAATGGCATGGGATGTTATGTCGGGGGTGACAAAAACAGCGTGGGATGTTTTGTCCGGGGTGGCAAATCTTTGTGGGATGTTTTGTCCGGGGTGTAAAAAAATGGCATGGGATGTTTTGTCCCGGGATGTTTTGTCCGGCTCCCAATTTTGGCATATAAGTACAGAGTTACGGCCATTGATTGACATTAGAAATCGGTTTTCACTCTCTATCTTTGGCATTCCTTTACCGATTTTCTTCAAACTTGGTATGAGAGTTGATATTGGGTAAGAGTGTCCTGGGATTGCAGATCGGTAAATTTTGGCAAATAAGTACATACATGTAGTTACGGTCCTTGATTAAATTTAAGAAATTGGTTTTCACTCTCTGTCTTTGGTATTCCTTTACCGATTTTCTTCAAACTTGGCATGAGAGTCGATATTGGGAAGGAGTGTCCTGGGATTGCAGATTGGTAAATTTGGGGAAATAAGTACAGAGTTACGGCCCTTGATTGACGTTAGAAATTGGTTTTCACTCTCTGTCTTTGGCATTCCTTTACCATTTTTTTTAAACTTGGTATGAGAGTCGATATTGGGAAGGAGAGCCCTGGGATTGCAGATGGGTAAATTTTGACATATATGTACAGAGTTATAGTCCTTGATTGACGTTAGAAACATTGAAAATATCCCATGGCGGGGTATGTTGTATGCCTGCAGCGCTTTTAATTTATCCAGTAAATGCGGAAATATCTATCTGACATATGCGTATCTTAAACTGTATTAATCCGAGTTTTTAAATGGTCGAAAAGACAGGACCCAGCCAACTTTCCACGTTAAAAAATGTCCCGTCGCAGGAAAGGAGCGCATGGGAAATACCCGAAATTGTTCTTAACCAAAGAGCAACGCAGGCTTCTTACAGCCAGACAGACATTAATACGAACAAGAAACCATACAGAGAGATAGATATTGCTTCTCGAATTCACAGCCCTTGGAACACTAGTTAGGCGCTTTAAATAACCACCTGATCCGATATTGGCGCCGAGACAGGAAGGGTAGTTTCACGACACTGTGCCTGTTAAAACTTTGACTAAAATGAAACAAGGCTTATTACTTGTATCAACTAGCATGCTGGCACAATGCTACACACAAGGTATCAATCTTCTAGACCTTGTAGTTTCAGACATGATTTTTAGGTTTCCTTGATAGGCCTATATTAAAAAAGTGACCTCCGCGATGAAGCCATTATTGGCCACGGACCCGCAACTTCAGCAAACTTGTTAGGCACTAGGTGATGCTACATACAAAATATCAAGGCGCTATGTATACTAGTGATTTCTGACAAAAAGATGGTTTATGTTTTCTCTTTATAAATCTTTAAAACTCCGGCGAATCACTCACAAAATGAATATAGCCCGAAGGGCTTTATGTTAAATTTGTGAGTGATTCGCCGAAGTTTGCACATCGATAAAAACCAAAAAATAAAATTTCATTCCTATAATAATTCCAACTGAATGTTTTTATCGTTTTTTCGGCGAATTTGATTGGTCCGTTGGTAAAATTAAATGTTTTTACACTTAAATAAAAACCCGTGCGTATGAATATTTGTTATCTGCCTTGATTTCACAGTGCTAATAACGAACTGTACATAAAACTTCGAACACAAGTGACATGTAGGGTACCCTATTGTTGTGTCCGAGATAAACATTCACCAGTTTGAATATAGTTAAATATGTTGAAAGCTCATTTGAAACCCTAACACCGCATGTGGCTGCATCTTCAAAGCAACAGGAGGAACTCTAAGAAATGAACCCGATGACGTGGCTATGTGACGTCACTTAACACAGTCATGTCATCGAAGAGAATCGGCATCAAAACAATGGCTACATCAACAACGAAATATTTCAATACAGTTTGACAGCATGAAAACGAACTTTTTAGGTAACAGCTTAGGGCCTACTAATGTTGGGATTTTAGGCAGGGGCTTGTGAAGGTATACTTGTGCTTTTTAAAACCTGTCGTTCCGTGGACTGGAAGGGCCTTAATCTAACTGCTCTTCAACGAGCCCAGCAAGCTAAAGAAAACCAAGCTACAAGGAGTTGTTTTTGAGCTCATACTCATATACTCGCTTCAAATAAAGTGCAATTTTAATAATTATCTAGCATAACAAAGTGACATAGGCCTATATTTCAAGATGACTGTCCCATCTTTCATAGACAGCGGTAACGAGCGGTTACGAACTATTTTCCCTCAGTGGGCTTTTAAATTTGAAATGTTGTCAACAACCTTTTACAAATGTGCTGTTTTGTTCCAAAGTTGGAATTATAAGGAATGAAATTTAATTTTTTGGTTTTTATCGATGTGCAAACTCCGGCGAATCACTCACAAATTAAACATAAAGCCCTTCGGGCTATATTCAATTTGTGAGTGATTCGCCGGAGTTTACACATCGATAAAAACCAAAAAATAAAATTTCATTCCTATAGTAAAACATGTGACCCCAAAGGCTGGGCCCGTTTTTGCATCAGGGACATAATTTGAACCCCATCGATAGAAGATTACTACGTGATGCTACATACAAAGTATCAATGTTCTATGTCTTAAGGTTTCAGACAAGGAATTGTGTTTTGTTTTATAAAAAAAATATGGCCCGGTGGACTTCAACTTAACCAGAGTCAACTCACGGCAAGTATACAGATTCGGGCCACAATTAATCGACCTGCCAGCGAGACGCCATTAGAATGGCTTTTCGCTGGCGGGCCGATAGTCACCTACTAGTAAGTTAACGTTTACTGGGCTGTAGACACCTACCTTGTAATACTTTTCAACTCTTGCAACCGCTCGAAGTTCCCTTGCTAGTTCAAACGCTGTGAGTATTGGGTCCTTGCTAGATAGCGAAATATAGGCGCCACTGCTCTGTCCTTTATAGGCATTCAACCTAGTCTTTGCAAGTCGCAACTGATCGTACTCCAACTTATTACTACACTCCTGGCAACTACAATAGTAGTGATGCGGCTTTCTTATTTTCTCTCCGCGTAACAAAAGAAGCTGCACTATTTCTATCTGGTTCCTCTCTGCAGCGAGAATTAGTGGAGTAATATCTGGTGAAAATGGTGAATCTTCACTGGCTGTGTTAAAGAAATGGTCAGTTTCTCCAAAGTGTTTCTTTTCTTTTTTCATACCCTGGTATTTTGGATGCTTCAGAATACTCTCAGCAATTTGCTCATGGCCTGAGCCTATAGCTTGTAACAGCGCCTCATATATGTTGTCCAGATGACTTCGATCAAGTAGATATTCCACAACCTACAATGTAACAGCGCCTCATATATGGGCCTCGTCGCAAGAAAACCTGTCTTTGGGGTTTCCGATGAAGTGATATTCAAACCCGCCTGCTCAGCTACTGAGACAAGCTAGAAAATCAAAATTTCGCTCGTAGCAAGTCTAGATATAATACAGTACTTTCCGAAAAGCGAAAAACAAAGGCGCTGATCATACTGCGCATATGCGCAGGCTGGTCTGCGCCTTTGTTGTTCGCAAACCAACGAAGACATGTTTTGTCGCGTCGAGGCCCAATTATGTTGTCAAAATGACTTCGATCAATTAGATACTCCACAACCTACAAACCGATGTAGAACTCAATTAGCATGCGTGGATCCATAAAGATTCATCAGGGGTGGGGGTCCAATTGCTACTCGAGGGTCCCCAGCGTCAACTCCCAGTCAACATACAATGTAGTCTCTGGCCACTATTGGCCCGCCTGCGAAACGCCATCAGAATGGCGTTTTGTTGACGGGCAACACTGAATGTTGGTTTGGTAGCTTTGTGATTTTTAAGGGGGAGCAGTATTCAAAAGGAAATCTATATCTTTGTGTTATTTTGGAGGGATGGGGCGCGGGGATGGAGAGGTCTGGACCCCCACCCACCTCCCTCACTCTTGATCCACACAACATTAGCCAATATTTACATTTTCAAAGCAAGTTTGCATTGAATCTTTAGATTTCCACAGCCGTTCAAATACTCATGAGCAACAGCGATATAACTGACAGCTGACTAAGCGAGTTCAATGAAGTTCCCCAGAACATTAATACCAGTTTCTTTACTTGTTTTAAGTAAATGATGATTCAATAATCATTTTACGTTTTATTCTGAAGGTCAAAATCAAAATATTTGATTCTTACTTGGTCGGAAACCCCAAAGGCAGGATTTCTCATGACGAGGCCAAATACATTAAGAGGAACTATGTCGCTTTAATATAATATAGACACAAAACATCAAAGTGACGAGCACCCAAACTGATTAGAGTTTTCGTACAATAAATCATACGGCTACGTGTACATATGTATGTAACTACGGATCACATAGCGTAGACTCTAATCAAGCTTTGCAGAAGTCTTCAATGATCGCTCACACCATGTTACTAGTATTATAATGACCTACATGTAGTTTATATGGGCCTAGCCTATATGGAAACCTGACTTTGTTGCACCCGAACAACAAAGGTGCAAGTCAGCCTGTGCATCCGTGCCGTCTGATCGCCATTGTTACTCATTATCTAGAAAATAAAGTATCAAACCTTCCTTCAAATTAAGCTCATTATTCTATAAGGTTTAACCAATAGAATACAGGTTTCTAATTAGGTTTCATCAGTAGATAATCAGCAATGTCATTCATGCGCGGATCCAGAGGTGGGGGGGGGGACCCCTGAAAAGTATAAAAAATATAGGGTTTCTTAGCAATACTGGTCCGGATCTCCTGAAAAATCTGAGAGCTACCAAGCCAGCATTCAATGTTGGGCAAACATCGTCACGCCAGCGAAACGCCATTTAAATGGCGTTTCGCTGGCGGGCCGATAATGGCCCGCTTATGGTGGTATTTGGATCCTCCCTCCTCTCATCAACTAAAAAATTATTTTAAAAAAAGTTGTCAAAGTTAGACCCCCTGACAAAACTTTCTGGATCCGCGCATGCCATTCCAGTGCGCACATATCACAAACTCATTAGCAGCCAATCAATAACTCAAACGAGATCATAAAATAACTGAATCTGTTTAAATTAAGCAGTTTCTTGCCAATCACATGCAATAATTATGATACTATACTGAGCCACAATTCTAACGCAAAAACAGATTGAACCTTAAATATTTCATATAAAGCATTGCATCCATTGTAACACAATTTAATAAAAGATGGAAGACTTATTTGTGAAAATGAAAGCAGTACTGTATCAGTCAATCATTCCTATTTAATCATAATGTCAGTTTGCATTGCAATAACCCCTAAACAGTAAAATAATAAGACCTCATGAACTAATTAAATTTATACTCATTAAACATTTTGCGTCGGAAATATGGGTCAGTATATATCCTAAATATCAATTTCCAAGGCAAATCTAACTGTCTAATTAAGATATATTTAAGATGTGAATTTTACTTTCTCGAGCAGTCATGCCTTTAGGGTTTCAACAACATCCAATATTATGTCAATCCGAGAAAGTGATGTCCACCTCTGCTTCGCGTCGGTGGACATCGCTTTCGAGAGTTTAAAAATCCTAATGTTGCATCAGTAGTATAAGGTCCCATGTCCTCCTTTCTTTGTCAGTTTTATGTATATTATTTGATATCAATCTATTTGGAGTATGGGTCAACAGTGCAACCATTGAATTTGATAATAACAAGCATGAGTTTACTTCCCAATAATATACAATTATTGACTTCAAGAGGTAGACATGATGATTTATCTACCTGAAAAAGTGGTGTTCACTGAGGTCGCAAGGTTGAGGTGAGTGTATATCACTATTAAGGATAGATACATCCTCATGTCTACCGAAATTGAACTCAATAATATACAATTATTGACTTCAATGAGGTAGACATAAGGATTTATCTATCTGAAAAAGTGATATTCTCCGAGGCTGCAAGGCCGAAGTGTATATTACTTTTAAGGGTAGATAAATCCTTTTATTATCTACTATGTAATGAAATACAGGAAAATATTGATTAAATATAATGCATATATTTCACAGCCGTGAAAATATAAAAACTTGTATTTTCACTGCAGTGAAAATACAAGATTTGATATTTTCACGGGAGTGAAACCGTTAGATTGGAACTACTTTTTTTTCTATTTTTTTTTCAATATGGTCTAAGGGAAGCAACTCTTTATGGCATATCTGTTTCTGTTCTAAGGGAAACAACTATTGGTGTTTCCTGTAAACAAGAAGTCAGAGTCGCTTAGAAGTATATAAAAGAAAGAGCTTTTATAAATTCGTCTGCTACAACTAGAAAATCAAAACAAAAGCTAGTGTAAAGTAAGATTCACTTCTCTTTACCTTAAAAGATTATGGGAAATTTGTAGATAATAAAAGGAAAATTCAAATGTTTTTTGTTAAATATGTCTTTTATTTCACTCGTGAAGTGACCAATAATTATATTTCATTCGTGGCTTCGCCACTCATTAAATATAAATATTGTCCACTTCACTCGTGAAATAAAAGACATATTTAACAAAAACATATAATATCCTCTATATGTCTACCGAAATTGAAGTCAATAACTGTTTTGTTATATTACCTTTCAACTATATATGAACGAAAACTATCTACTTTAACTTTTGCTGTTGAAGTCATATTTAACCTAAGGACTTTCTCGCAAGTTTTAGCAACTGTTATTAAAATAGTTTAAGGGGATATATCTTTCAAAAGCTCTTACTTGCATGAAAATTTTCCTGTATAAACAAAAATTGCTTTTTTGTCAAGAAGACGGATACTTTTGGCCACATTGTTGTATGAACAACTTATACATCTCACATAGATCACTTTACGCCCCAACATACAGCTTTTGATCTATCCGCAGCATGCTTATCAGTCTTTTTAGAATTACTTCATGGTTTCATACCGTTAACAATGCTGTGACACGCTGGATGAACTTTAGACAAAACCTTTTGCATGAACATGACCTACAATTATTCGACTACAATGTTTAGAGGTGTTTTTGCCCAAAATGTACAAATTTCTGGTAGAAAAATATAAATTTTCAATTTTTGCTTATGGATTTTTCAAGGTCAAATTGAAAAATTATAAATAATGCCAGAAATACATAATATTTGGGTCAAAATAAAATAATATTTGGGTCTAAACATTGTACTTGAATAATTGTAGGTCCTGTTCATGCAAATTGTTTTCTCTAAAGTTCATCCAGCGTGTCACAACATTGTTAACGGTATCAAACCAGAAGGTAACTCTAAAAAAACTGATAAGCATGCTGCCGATTCCTGAAAAGCTGTATGTTGGGGCGTAAAGTGATCTATGTGAGATGTATAAGTTTTTCATACAACAATGTGGCCAAAGGTATCCGTCTCCTTGACAAAAAAGCAATTCTTGTTTAAACAGGAAAATTTTCATGCAAGTAAAAGCTATTAAAAGATATAGCCCCTTAATGTTGTATAGAAGTGCAGAATAGTTTATATCTACTTTAGTTAAAAATCCATCGTATAAACACAGGCACACAACAAATTGAACACTCGCATACGTCCATGGCACATTGAAATGTATTTGAATTCTCTGAATGTGGGATGTAAACTTAAGTCAAACATGTACATTGTAAAACACCTTTTCTTAATATTTGTTTATTCAAAAAAAGAAAAATGAACAAACAAAAACAAAACAAAACTGTTGTTTAGATTTCATTAAAGTCTATAATTTACCTGTTGGGAGGTAAAACAGCATATCATGCCAATTTCCTGCACCACATGCTAGTTTCATATTCATCACGCTATTTAAGCATTCTAGGGGTGCAATTAGAAAAGTGTCAAAAATATTAACTTCTGGAAACTAGTTTGAGCTGGATTTTCATCCTATATCAACCTGGAGGCCAGTTTAGATCAGTTTTCAGGTAGACATATTGGACCATTCGGGAGACAGGATTCAATTCAGTCATATAACATCTGTTTTTATTATGTGTACCTCTTCTCCTACTTCTCAACTGTGAATGAAAGTTTTCTATTGTTACTTATGTAACTAGTTTTTGTTTAGGCTTAAATGAAATATATGTGTGGTTCCTGTTGCCTACCTACCTATTTTTTCCAACCCTACCCTAAACATTAAAATGGCCTTTGGAGAAAAAATATCTAAAATGGGCACTTCTTCAGTTTTAGTCACTATTTTCTTTGTTAAATGTTATAACAAAATTTAATAATTTCCCTACCTACCTACCCTAAATTTTGTTGGTATGCAACAGGAACCACACATATATTTCATTTAGGCCTTATGTTTGTTTCAAAATTAATTCTTATACCGAGAATAATTGCAGACCTGACCTAGACTTTTGTAACTATACTTGTATTGTTGAAAAAGTAAGTGATCATTTTTCGCACAAGTTTACGCGACATTTCTTTTTAAATATTTAAATGTAGCATTGTATATAAATTCTCTGAATGCTGAATGAAAATAAGAAAACACTTTTTTACATTTTGTTTATTCAAAAAAAAGAAAAGAAAAATGAACAAACCAAACAAAACTTTTGTTAAAAGTCATTAAAAGTCTTTAATTTGCCTGTTTGGAGGTGAAACAGCAAATCATGTCAATTACATGCAACCCATATTAATTTCATACGTTTAGCTTTCTAGATGGTGATATAAGAAAAGTGTCAAAAATGATAACCTCAGGAAACTAGTTTGAACTTGGTTTCACCTCATATCGATCTTTAGGCCGGTTTAGAATAGTTTTCAGGTAGACATAGCGATTTATGAAGCAAATTTGCCCAATCAATGGACAGCATTCTCACCAGTATGTAACAAATTGGCTTATCAGAAATAGATTTGAAACTGGTTACACAATAAATGTTCTGTCTTTACAACTGTAACCGAGATATAGTATTTGCAGTTATAAATAATGTATTTTCGGTAAGCGATGCTTGGATACTTACATGTAGTGCATTTTCCAAGTGGGCACGGTCAATAATTTTTCAGTCATGTCCGGAAGTTTATCTAGGTGGAACTAATACTTAGCAGTAAAGATGTAATGTTCTTCTCAAGGACACATTGCAGTGTCATTACGCCAATATTTTACCGATAATTGCTGCATGTATTGAAAGAGCTCTTGATTAAATTACATGCCTGCGTGTATGCTAGTATAACAAAGTAAATAAAGCTTTACAAAATGCAATCAGGAAGAGATCGACAAACGAATACAGGTTGTCATGGAAATGTGACATACAAAAAGAAAACCAATAAAATGAACACATTTATTTCAAGGTGATTTATATTAGATTTAAAAGTAAACTTTACAGAACTGAATATTTATAACTGACGCAGGCCTCAGGCGTTCGCAGCATGCAGCTGCATGATCTGCATAATTATATATATATACACATTCTATTACATTTTACGTATTGTAACAGCAAACAGAAGCTCCACATAAAATTGAATAAATTCATTCTTTAACGCATATTGTCAGCTTATTTCTTAGAAGTGTTGTGAAATGTATCTATATAGATTTCCACTGCACAAGTTTATTAAAAGCAAATAGGACAGTTTTAACAATTGATTATTGCATATAATGCCATATTTATTTTGGCCACATTTAGGTGAATAAATCTTTGCATTAATGCAATAGTAACGACCAATTGCATTAACATTAGTCGCCATGTTCATTGGCTTGAACTAGATGACCTGACAGATGGGTTCAGGGAAACTTCAGTCACATCACAAAGAACAGATCTACATTGCACAAGATCACTGTATTACTGGACTTGTACTTTTGCCAGATATATAGTAAGTTACATGTAATATGATCACTGGGTTGTATCTTAATTAATCTGATTAAAATTGGATCATTCTGCTACATGTGTATAGATAGAGGTTTCACTATGGAAAAAAGTCAACCAGGATTGGTCGACTCTGTTCATGGATGGTCACTGACCTGACAGTGTAAACAGGATAATGATTGGCTCTTAAAGTGGATGGACGCTAAGGGCTTTATTAAGAGATTGGTCAAAAATAAACAAAAGGGAATAAATTCATATCTATTAGATGAAATATATTTGCTGCAACGTAGTGACTTTGAAATAATCCTTGTATCTCGATATCATAATCCAAGTTCCTCCCATTTAAATTGCCCACTTTCATGGGTCAAAAAGTTGTAAAACATGGTAGTCACCATAGTATTTCTTTCTTGTTTATTGATTGAAATGGGTCAAATCTGTATTGCTTTTGTAGCCACATTGTGTTTTAAGAGTTGTAGAAACAAAAATGGATGACCATGATGTTTTGACTGTTGATATATTTGTAGTTGTCCGAAAGAATCGAAAACAAAAAGTCATTCGAAAATCAGGTGTAATTGCTGTTCTTATCAAAATGATTTATAGAACTATCTAAACAAAATACAGATTGTGAGTTTGTATTATGTATTATGTCTGAACTAGATACATATTGTGAGTATGTATTATGGTTTAAGTTAGATAAAGCTTTATTTCAGATAGACGAAGATTTCTACTTTTTGGGCAGTATATGTCCCACCAGCATACACAGGCTATAGCTAGTAGATGTTCTAGAACAATTCTATATAGAGGATCTTACATGAGTGCTCATGTTTTATTGAATTTATTAAACGAGTTGGGGAAAAAAAATGCGAGGCTTGCCGAGCATTTTATCTCTTTTTCGCAACGAGTTTAAATAAATTCAATAAAACTAGAGCACGCATGTTAGATTCTATTTATCATATGGCATTAAGATTACTTTGAAATCTCATTTCTGCTGTAAAAACGTTATACTTCTGTCATTATGTACGCAACGTTGTTATGGACGTCATAACGTTTCCTGTAAATCTATAAACCACTAGTGGTTTATCGATTTTATTGCATGGTGTTATTTCACTCTCAGACGCGACGTCATATGATAATATGAATTAGAATCATTTACTAGGGCAAATAGATATGTTGATCTCCTTCGATACTTTAACCCCAAAACCTCTGCTCTTTCTGACAAAATATATATAGATAATGAAATGTTTAGATAGATTGGAACAAACTCAGAATTAGTATTTCTGTATGATAGTATAGCTATGATGATAAGATTAAATATTGACACAAACAGAGTTTTAAAAGAAAGATAAGTAAATTCATTTGATGCATTTTATTGATTTTTGCAAAAATAATGATATGCTCATATTAAACAGCAGAGCTTTTGGCGATAAAGGTGTAGTACAAACAACATGTGATCGATTTATCTATAAATATACTAGCCAAAAGTTCTAACAGGCCACTTGCATTTTATTAATTTTCTTCACAACGTAGAATGATACGATTACTCTTTTAGCATCTCGAAATAGCCAGACGTGTGTTGTACCCTTGGCAGTGAAGATATTGACAAAATGTTCAACAGTGCATGTGAAAAGTGGTACCCCCATTTTCAAAAGTCGCATTTTGGCACGACTTTATGAAATAACCCCTTTTCACACGCAAAACGTTTTCATTTCAAAAGTCAAACTCCTATTGAACACTAAAGTGCTGAAATGAGCACTCTATCTGCATGAGACTCATTGCTATTGACAAAAGTGTCAAAAATTACCCCACCATCCAATGCAAATTCTTGTGAATTTTGAAATTGAGGGTACGTGTATTCGGCAAAGCCTCCCGGATACAATTTTGTGAATTTTGCTTAGCCGTTTTTGGTGTCGTTTACTGATAGATTGGCCTAAGTGAGAATGCAAACGAAAATGATATAATACTTATAGCTTTTTAGAAAAACGGTAAAAACACACGTGGCCGGTTAGAACTTTTGACTAGTATATATTGATTATATATTGATACAGATTGTGAGCATGTGTTAAGCCCTCCAGTGATTTATCTACTGACCATTCCAAACTAGTAAAGAACCTCTGGTGATTTTCTTACTGACCATTCAAAACAAGTTTATGCCCTCCAGTGATTTTCCTACTGACCGTCCCAAAAAGGTGTTTATTTTGTAGATATTTCTGTTATTTATGTTTTTCTTTGCCATACTGTCATGTCTGTTTCTTGCAGCCTTGTGGTCACCTGTTTCGAAAGGACTGAACTCATGACTCTCTTGTATGTGATGTTTTCTTGTGTTTTTGTCACTTTCCAATACGTTGTCCTGGGTCAGGTGTGAGACTTAATTATTCCTGATCTTTGCCTTCTTGTTTACTCTGCGAGAACCACATATGACTTAAAAGCTATAATGGAGGCCTACTTATAATCATTTAAAGGTCTTGACCCTAACGAGGAAACCTATTTTGTTGTGTATATTTAATGTTTGTTTATATTTAGTAAAAGTAAATAAGGGTCCAAAGATCCAGAATCGATACAATCAAGTACTACACCTGACCCAGGATACAAATGGGAAAGTAACAAACTCACAGTTGACACCACAAACGAGAGCCAAAAGGTCAGCCCTATCCCAGCAGGTGACCACAAGGCACATATTAACAGACGTACAAAGGCATAGCAAAGACAAGGCAGAAAAAAAACCCATAAAACACAAAGGAAGTACCGCCTTGGAACGGTCAGTAAAATATTTTACTGGAGGGCTTAAACCGGTTTTACGGCACCAACCTTACCCTTAATTCAGATGTGGATCAAGACACATAGATATTTGGTTTGCATGGAAAAAAACTAACTTATCAATGCATCATCTCCCAGAACATATAAATCAAGATATAACAAGGAGATAAGGCAAAGATAAAGACTCAACCATAGTGTGGTAAAGTCCCATAATGAAATCAGCCTTTTTAAAGCAAATTCATTAATACTGCAGACAAAAATCCTGATTAGTAGGTATTGGGTAACAGCAGGCCTTAAGTTAAGAGTGCGTATCAGAAAAATAGTTTTCTTATTTCTCAAACAAAACATATGTTGCGGGTACTCAAAAGAACCGTCTAAATGAGACGGTTCTTTGGATCACCCAAAACTATGCAAAAATTAATTAGGTAAGAAAATATTTTGAATTTTAACCTGAAAGAATTTTATTATCTAACCCCACCGTACGCGTAGCTCAACTTAAGGTTTCTTTAGCTCTGACTATCTGTGAGTCGTGAGCCCTTTTCTTAGTTTTATCATAGTGTATTAATTTGATTAGAGTGTTTCACCATGATGATACATTGCAATAGTTAAAAGGCTTCCATGCGAGCTGACCATTTCTTGTACTTCAACAACAGCAGAATCTAGGGTGAAGATTTGGTACCAGTAAAGTGCTTGTAAGCTTCACCCCGCACATCCCGTTGGCTTAGGCTCCTGTCCGTTCTAAGGCGGTTGTTCTTTTGTTGTTGACCTGTTGTTTATTGTAACTCCCATTATGGGAGTATGTTATTGTTCTATGTTTTGTTGTACGTTACTTTATGTCCATTCTAGTTTTGCAATCATCTTGATGGGGAAGAGAGAGCTGGTTGCTTTGCTTAGTTTGTCTTCTTGGTATCTTGTGATTGTTGTGTGGTTCTTCCTCGCGGTGTCATGGGTTTGTCTGCAGTTTGTGAATGTGGAATTTTCTGATCATACTCACTTACTATTTTTTTATGGAACAGTCCATTGGTCTTAAAAGGGTTTACTTGATTTATTGAGGGTTCGAGCCTCACCGTAGGCACTGTGTTGCGTCATTGAGCAAGACACTTTATCTTCTGCTTAGTACTGGTTCAACAAAAGAAGACCCGTCCTGACATGACTGAAAAACGTTGATTGGGATGTGAAGAATAAAAAAAAAACAAAAAAAACAAAGCCAACTTGATTTACAGCAAAACCTGTCTGAAGCAGCAACTCAAAAAATAGACACATCAAAGATCTAAATGACAAATGGTAGCTTCATAAAGGTCGAAAGTATTGCAGAATGCAATACTTTTGACCTGCATTAAGCGATAATTGGTCTTGAAAATCAATTTTGGTCGTTTGAGAGTGGCCGTTTTATACATGTTTTACACTATGTTGCTTACTTCTAGATGCTCATTGCCGACGGCTAGCCGTAGCGGAGTCCGACCAAGTATGTCGCTGAAATCGACATTAAAGTGCGGATTCTCGTCCAATATTCTCTGTACCGTGGGGATATCCCCGAACTCTGCTGCATAAATGAAGTCATCCTCCAAGGAAGAGAGCTGCAAAAAGAAGATAATCATAGACAAGGATAGTTTTTTTTTAAAAAAAAGCTAGGAACTGCTCGCTTAGTTAAAAATAGTATTTTATACCACCCTTACCAACTTTAGCACGGTATATCTCATGGTGTGCAAGGTCTACACTGATGTAGGTGGTATAAAATAGTTATACCATGTTTGTCCACCTGTACGTAAGATAATCCACTCGCTAAAGCTCGTGGATTATCTCCACGTACAGGCGGACAACCCATGGTATAACTATTACATATTGACTGGGGGTTACCTTGGCGATTTCTTTGTCAGTTCACTTGTCATTTACCATTCTAGAGGTAAGCGAGATGTGCTGGGCTTGTATTGCCTGATCAGTAAGGGGGTAGCGAATCTGGCACATGACACGTCGCCTTGACTTAAAATGAGTACCTATATATAATACCTAACCGCATGGAGCCTAAATTCAATCACCCTCTGGCATAGACCCCCCCCCCCCTCTATAAACTACTTTTTATACATTTTTCCCTAGAAAAACCATGCACTGGAATGCCCTCTCAATTTGCATTGTCCTGCTTCTACCGTGGTACATAATAGTCGTGTGTGCCAGGGATAGCATGTGTCCCCATATATTTCAATAATCTGTTTTTATCTTTTAAATAAACTAACCTTCTTTTCGCACTGTACAAAATCATACCACCCACTTTGCTTATCTTTTATTTCAGCTAACCCCCTTTAGCACTTGGTAAACGGAGTATCCTTCTTTAAAGAGACTAAGTCTGCAACTATGAACAACTATGAACATTTTTCGAATAAATCTATTTTCTTATCAAATCATTTGTAAAAGTAAAATTAAGTTATGTTTTCACAATAAACCTGTTCACCATAGCTGAAAACTGCATGGATCAGTGAATTATCAGGTGTTTTTTGTATTGTTGGTAATTATTTGCGTCCCTCAAATAATTAAAGACAGTTAATATTTAGCATAAATGCTGTTGTTTTGATACTGATAATTTGTTAAGATTTACGAAGTTGGTCGAATATATACCTGAATTTTAGTTTTTTGCTGTGTTCTTGAAAAATAGAAACATTATTTCTAAAATTAAAAAATCAAAAGATACAGACTATGCAGCTTTAAAAGTCCCAAATAGAACATGAGTAACAGAAGAAAATAATGTGAAAGAAAAAACCTTCAAAATAGTATTATATGATGAGTTTGGGGGCAGACATGCTTTCCCTGTGAAGATACTGACTTGACTAATATGCCAACCAAATATCATAAAAATTGCATAAATTGCATATGAGTAATGAAGCAAACCTTGTCTCCACTTCAATGTTCATTTAAGGGAGATGATTTACACAGAAAGCAAGGGGAAGCAACCAAATTTGAACCGACAACACATGTGAATAATCTGGAAAATGTATCCTTCAGAAATAGAGAAAACCTACAAAATAAGAAAACAGCAGATTGAGTCTGTTCATGAGAACTAATGGAAAGTGCAATAATTCTCACTTCCCCAAGCACCGACTTAAGCGGTATTCTGCTTTCCGTTAGAACCCAATATTGCTGAAAGACCAAATTATGAAAAATAAACAACTCTTTATCGATGCATGGAACGCCAAGCCTCATAATAATCCGAAAAACGGATCCTTCAGAAATAGAGAGAACCTACAATATACTTAAACCAATTTCTAATCGGTCACTTTTCAAACTAATGATTTCCGCCCAAACGATAATAAAATTGAAATGAATTTTTGCCTATATATGTGCATTTTAAATGGCAAACGTTTAGCGATGTTTTTGAACAGTTTTCTTTTACTTCAAAGTTTTTTTGGGTTAAAAATGCAAAAATCGACTTTTCTAAGATAAAAAAATGTTTTGAGAGTAGTTTGTTTTATAAAATTGACGTTTAGGTGGTTACAAACTGGTCTGTCCGGCTTGATAAACACCAAACACTTGAACTTTTGCTTATGGTAGATTTTTTACGCATTTCTAAAAATGTTGCATTTTTCATTTTTTTTTTCGAGATTTTTGAAATTCACAAGTAGTTCCTGGTAAAATTGTTAAATGCACTTAATTTTATTTGAGCACTATAGGCCAAACACAGTAGAACTTGATTAGTTAAAGTTTTACGACTACTGTACTCTTCCGGTTTCAATGTGAGAGTTTAAAAATCGATTTGGTAGCATTATGTTTTTTTTTTGAATTCTCAAAGAACGGTGACGTCTGGTGATAATGAATAATTGCTGAAAATTTCAATGCCATGTCGCTGATAATAAAGCGTACAGGCCAGTGCAAATTCTCTATGTAAATTGCAAGCTTAAAGCTGAATTTCAATGATTAACCTGCTAAAACGGTTTGCTTTATGTTGTTGAGCAGCAAAAACGACGCGTCCGATTGGAACAATGATTGATGGTACCTTTTCTCTAACTTCGTCCTTGCAAGAAGTACACATCATTTTTAAATGAAATAACTTGCAGAGTGTCGGCAAAGTATTGCTACATTTAAAAAAGCATGAATTTTGTATACCCTATGTTTCACTTTCTGAACTGGCGTAAACTGTAAGGTGACCGATTAGAACTTGGTTTTAGTATATATAAAAACAGCAGACTCGGTTTTATAGATTATGTTTATGAGAACTAATGGAAAGTGATACAATTCTCACAACTCCTACCACCGGCTCAAGCTGACCGAACCCATTATTCTTGAAGAACCAGAATATGGAAAAACACTATCGATGCACGATGAGAAGTTTTTACCAACTACATGTACACACAGAAACATTTATTTCAAGCCTCGTGATGCCAATCGGTGATCCTCGGGACGAATTTTTCTATCCCACCCTCACAATCATGATGGATCCTTATAGTATAAATGGGTATATGTTATAGATATATGGGCCGTGGCATGAGATTTCCAACAATGAGGTATGTGCGACCAGCAAAGGCTCAGACCAGCCTGCGCATACGCGCAGACTGATCAGAGCCTTTGCTGGTGGCTTAAATATTCTATGGTTGTTAAACTACTGACCGAACCTCATTTGAGGTTTCTAAGCTTAAAAGGAGGCTGTACAGGCGCGTCTGAATCTACACTTGTCAAAATGCCACATTGTTGGAAATCTCGTGTCACGGCTCATATAATAAAGTGTTATATGCATCTACAATGATGTAGCAGTAATGGCGAATCTGACATATTTTCTGCAACTGCTGAGAGCTGAATTGTCACCTTCAGGTATAAAAAGAATGACAGTTCCTTTGGCTTTGTTTACCTGTTTGTTTGTTGTTTTTTTGTTGTTGTTTTTTTGTTGCTTTACGTCCCAAGTCAACAGCTATGGTCATTGCGGGACGGTCAGTTAACCTAACCACACTTTATTCCTGGGCAAGCTTGAACAAGCAGTTAACCAGTAATCGTGCACATACTTTCGCTTGTAACTGACAACAACCCTTCATGAATGATTCAGCGGAAGGGAGGAGAATGACCGTAGAAATTATTTCATGATCAATCTCAACGAAAGTATGGGACCGGGCCGGGATCGAACTCGCGACCCCTGGATCTGCAGTCGTAGCAGCATATACAGCAGGCTTAAATCTTCGCCTGCTATGAAAATAATGCATCGGAGATTGTCGTCTGCTGAAGTCATCTGCTGCATGTAACTTCTTACGTCAATGACTAATTTCGGCATACAAACAGTGTGGACCCCAATCGAAAAACTGTTTGTTACATACATGTAGATCTTTAAAATTGACTAGCAGACGACACAGCATACGGTAGCAGTTGAAGTTTTAATCCTTTTAGCGTCAATTAATTATAACGACTGCAGCAGACGACACATGTTGCACCGTCTTTTTTAATTTTCGAAAAAAAAAGTATGATATTCATTAGAATCGTCTGCGAGCAGACGATTCTTATGAAATATCATGCCTTATTTGTTATTTGTTATTTTTGAAAAAGCAGCACAATTTGAAATTATCGATGTTTGTGGCAGTGTTCCTTGACTGCACAAGTACTGGCCGGGTTGTTTTCTGGGTTTTGTGGTTCTATGTCCAGGAACACCCGACGGCTCAACCGGCAGTGGTTCTGGTTTAAAGCGTCTCAGAAGACGGGGCAACGGCTTAAAGTCTCATCCGACAGACTGGGAGAAGCCGGGAATCGAACCTATGACCCTTGGTTTATTGGCTTTACATATTTCATATTTGTCAATTCCTCCAGGTGTAGCATATTATCTTTCAATTAGTGAACTTGCTTTGTACACGTCAAAGGCAGTCTCATTAGTGAATATGCTTTGATACCAATTAACAAACCGTAAAGCGCCAATCACGAATTCAGCATACAACGCATTTGTTGTTTATGTGTTTACTTTTTATTTTAACGACAAACAAGGCATGGCGTTTAAATAGACTAAGAAAATAAAGTTGGTATTATATAGATTCAGTCTAACTAAATAAACAAGTCAATCTAAAAATGCCGTCTGCTAAACATATCAGATGATTCTTTAAGGGTTATCCTATTTGGTCTAAAAAGCTTAATTACTGCACGGCCTCTCCTTTATATAGATTGGACTTGTCGCCAGAAAATCAGATTTAGCTTAATGCGAAAAACGTAGCCGCAGACCAGCCTGCGAATCCACACGGTATTACAAGCGCCATTCTGAGTTGCTTTCTGGTAAATATTATAGCTAAACGTGTAATATGCAAAATTCTAATGTTTTAGCTAATCTTTATAGATGATCAGGCTTGTTTGAGCCTCACCGAATACAGGTTTTCTCGCGACAAGCCAGGTACTAATTGGGCCACGTCGCGGCAAACCCTATCTGCGCATTCGCACAGACTGATCAGCGCCTTAGTTATCCGCTTTGTGGAAATTATAATATCTAAACTTGCTGCAAGCGAAATTTCAAGTCTCTAGCTAGTCTCTGTAGCTGAGGGTACTGGTTTGAGTCTCGTTTTGTCGGAAACCCCGAAGACAGGTTTTGTCGCGAAGAGGACCAATTAATCCAGCGTATACGCTTCGCATAGACGATCCGCTAAAGTTGAAACGAGCCTGTGCTTATGCACAGACTCGTCAGCATGAGCCATCATGGTTTGCACACAAGCGTATGGAAAAAGATAGTTATTCAGAAAAGACACTGGTCGTCAAGCATCACTTGATATTTTAAGACAGACTGCGCATGCACGATAAGTACTATGTTCCATGAACAGGTCCAAATAAGGAGCTCAGCTTACAAAGTTCAATGAAAGACCATCATCCTAATAAATACTCATTATGATAGAAGAACAAATGAACTTGACAGGAAACACCAAAACCACAGACAACGTACTAGTGTATAGTGAATACACATTTATTCAATGTGATTGTTATAAGAACAAATGAATTTGACAAGGTAATACCACATCACAGACCCGACACGAGTGCATACTGAATACCAATTTATTCTGTATGTTTGTTACAAGAACAGATGAATTTGACCGAAATGTAACAATCAGAGACCACACACTAGTGCATAGTGAATAACCATTTATTCAGTATGTTGGTTACAAGAACAAATGAATTTGGCAGGGAAATACCACAACCACAGACCACACAGTCTAGTGCATAGTGAGTACCCGTTTATTCAGTGTGTTTGTTACAAGAACAGATAAATTTGACAGGATAATACCACAATTACAGACCCGACACTAGTGCATAGTGAATACACATTTATTCAGTGTGTTTGTTACAAGTACAAATGCATTTGACAAGGTCATACCACAATCAAAGACCCGACTCTAGTGCATAGTTAACACCCATTTATTCAATGTGTTTGTTACAAGAACAAATAAATTTGACAAAGTAATACCACAATCACAGACCCGCCACCAGTGCATAGTGAATACCCATTTAGTGAGTGTGTTTGTTACAAGAACAAATGAATTTGACCAGGAAATGCCACAATCTGAGACCTGACACTAGTGCATAATGAAAACCTATTTATTCAGTATGTTTGTTACAAGAACAGATGAATTTGACCATAAATTGCCAAAATTCAAAAACCACACACTAGTGCGTAGTGAATACCCATTTATTCAGTATGTTTGTTACAAGAACAAATGAATATGATCGGGAAATGCCACAATCACAGACCACACAATCACAGACCACACACTAGTGCATAGTATTACTTATTTATCCAGTATGTTTGTTACAAGAACAAATGAATTTGATCAGGAAACGCCACAATCACAGACCACACACAAGTGCATAGTGAATACCCATTTATTCAGTATGTTTGTTACAAGAACAAATGAATTTGATCGGGAAATGCCACAATGTTTCAATGTTTATCGTATAAAAGTATGTTTTACATTCTTTGATGGTAAACTACAGCTGTGGAATGAATAAAAAAATACTTTTAGCCGTTCAACTGATATAGTATCAAAATATAATTTTTGGAGTAGTTATGTTAAACCGTATTAATTTCCCGTTTGCCCTCAGTTAGAAAATCATTAAATACGTTTTTGAATAATCTATATGTGTCACGAAAATTATTACAAAAATCACAGTTTGAAAATTTGACATTATGCCAAATGACTATTAGGGAGAATTCACACCTTAACATGACATCTCAATTAGGGCCCAGACCTGTAATTGTTTTTCATAGACCTTCATTACAGCGTTTAAGTAGGCTGTGGTCCTCACAACTCTTCAACCACAATGAGGCTGCCATAGAGTTACAGATTGGACCTAGTTCAATCAATAAACAAGAATGAGATACCACGGTGACCACCATCTTTTGCCACTTTTTGGCACCTGAAGGTGGGCACGCTACATGAGAGGAAAATTCTACTGAAAAAAAATACCAGAATGCAAGGTCCTTTTTTCTAAGCCACACCAGTATGCAAGGAGATGTTGTTTCAAAAAGTACAGCAAAGATATGCCCGTCTAATAAATGCAATATATTTCCTAGTTTTATCATTGACCAATCATGAAACACCTTACAACTTAAAAATATTGTAATGAGCGTCCACCCTCCTTTGAGCCAATCACTGCCCTTTTTACATTTCCAGGTCTGTGACCTTTAAAGAGACTAAGTAGTAAGGGTGTAAAGATCAGATATCGACACAATCAAGTACCACACCTGACCCAGGATACCAATGGGAAAGTGACAAACTCACAGAAGACACCACAAACGAGAGCCAATAGGTCAGCCCTTTCCCAGCAGTTGACCACAAAGCACATATAAACAGACGCGCACAAAGACATAGCAACACAAGACAGAACAAAAACATTAAAGGTCCACGAAAGAAGTACCGCCTTGGAACGGTCAGTAAAATATTTTACTGGAGGGCTTAAACCGGTTTAACGGCGCCAACCTCACCCTTAATTCAGATGTGAATAAAGACACAAAGATATTTGGTTTGCATGAACGACCCCATGAAATGCACCATCTCCTAAAACATATAAATCAAGATATAACAAGGAGATAAAGCAAGGATAAGGACTCAACAGTAAATTAAACTGAATACCGGAGCAAAAGAAATCCAACAGGTAAACCCCGCAACTAAGTCAGCAACGAAAAAAATCTTTTCTTTTTAAATCATTTGTAAAAGCAGAATTAAGTTAAGTTTTCACAATAAATCTGTTCACTATAGCTTAAAACTCCATGGAAAAGTGAATTATCTTATAAAAACAGGTGTTTTTTCTCTTGTTGGTAATTATTTGCGTCCCTCCAATAATTATAGACAGTCAAGTTTTAACATAAATGCTGTTGTTTTGATAATGATAATTTGTATTAATTTGATTTACGAAATTGGTAAATACCTGCATTTTAGATTTTTACTGTGTTCTTGAAAAATAGAAGCATTATTTCAAAAATTAAAAGATCAAAAGTTACAGACGATGCAGCTTTAACAGGGAAAGATCTCGACCACAAACTAGTGCATTGTGGGTACTCATTCAGTGTGCGTGTAACAGAATCACATAAATTTGACTGGAAAACATATGTAAAAGGTTCAAAAGCACACCATCAAGTCTCTAACAACAGAAAATAATTAATATCTGTCAACACGTAAGAATATTGTGTGAATTGAACTTAGGTGTGAATTTAGAGGTTGTTTGACTCTTTGCATGCTACACGCCTTTGCATTCATTTTCTCTCCTGCTGATTCTTTTTAAAACTAACTTGGTAAGCAAATTAAAGAATTCTGTCAGAGCGTGTCAAACAGTTGGGGGTCCACACTGCCTCGACATTTTGTAGCCTCTGATCTAGATCCAATCTGTTCACAAAATTTATCAACTGTCGGCACTAGCAGGCTAAAAGTAATTTAAGCATGTTGTAGTCAAACTGGGAATGTTTATTTCTATGGCCCCCATAGGGTCCAAATATGTCTTCAGTGGAAAAACACTTCAGTTAATCAAATCATATGAGCCAGTGCATGTGATTTCCAACAATGTGGCATTCTCTTTCCCTTAATTGTGCTATCCTTGGGTGTTGATTGGTAAGCCATAGAACATCGCAATTGTGTATTCTAACAGTAAATTAGATGTGTATATTAATTACTAGGTACCATTTTTTAATGAGCCGTGGCATAAGATTTACAATGTGGTATGTGCGACCAGTAAAGGCTCAGACCAGCCTGCGCAGGCTGATCAGAGTTCAGATTATTCTTTGACTGTAAAGTTCCAGACCAAACACCATTTGGGTTTTTAAGCTTAAAAGGAGGCTGCACTGGTTCATCTGAGTCCATCCACATGCCGCAGCTCAAATGTTATTCTGTGATTGAAACTAAACCTATCAATCAAAGTTTTACAAACCTCTTTTCCATCCAGCTTCTCCCCCGCAAAAGCCAGTCTTTGAGCCGACCTCCTATTTTTGTGCATCATTGCCATGCTCTCGGAACTCCCATTTGCCTGTCGCCCTGAAATAACCGAAACATAGCATTAACATGCACTTGATGACTTTTCAAAGTTGTTCGAATCAGACTATAATGTAAATGATTATGGCCAGTAAATGCCACATCCTCAGATCGCAGATCAACCAACAGAAAGACACATAACACAGACGAACAAGCTTTCTCTTTTTCAGCAAGATGCTGGCTAACAGGAAATGACATCAAGGACCACACCATAAACAGCACAGAATTCTAGCATGAAATGGGAGCAACAGCAAACAATGAATAACAGCAGAAGCATCATCCCCTTATAATTAGAGCAAACTACAGTCCATGCTATCTGGGTTTCAAATTTATTTTACTGGCCAAATCCACGCCTTAGATTCTGCTGTTGTTAAACGCATGGAGTTTTATTAATCTATACTTCTACCACGACCTCTAAGGCATGACCCTCGATTTATTCAATGCATTTACCGTTACAGTCACGCCTCAAAGCGTTTGGTGGAAGTGTACGTGTATGCATTGCACTATCATTACGAAAACAACTCAAATTGGCTTGGTAACTGGGAAAGTAAGAAAGGGCCTCGACAATGGCGCTTTGTTGCTGATACATGTACCATCGCCAGATTTTGTAGACGCTTTGTGGTCCTGGGCATGGGCGGATCCAGAGAATGGGTACAAGGTGTCCAGACCCCATCCTGTAAAATCACAAGTGGCTATAATACTGATACGCCCCATCTGTGTAATATTTTGATGACTAAAAGTAATATAGTAACAACTGTCTTAAGCGGCCACTCAACAGGAACCATAAAAATTTGTTTTCAAGACTGATCATCGCTTAATACAGGTCAAAAGTATTGCAGAATGCTCCAAGAGAGCATTTTGCAATACTTTCAACCTTCATTCAGCTACCATTTGTCTTTAAGACCTTTTGTTTTGTCTATTTTTGAGTAGACGCTTACGACAGGTTTTACGGTAAAACAAAACACTGTCAGGACCCTCCTGACCCTACACCCCTGATTTTAAAAAACGTTGTCAGAACCTCACCCTCCCCCTCCCCATATTATTACGAATATTTACTTAAGAAAACAAACAGCAGAATGGAGAATAGGCTCTCGAGATAAAGATTTCTATTCTTTAATGACCCAATACTTTTGACAAGATAGTATATGATTCCTTTAGTGTTAATTATCGGTGGTAAATGGAATAATGATAAATGAAAGAGAACAAACTGCCTGGCAGTTCTAAGTAGATGTAGTAAATGGAATTATTAAAAGAAGATATTATGATATACGTGCATAAAGGAAGGCATCAAATTGTAGATAATCTTCAAATTAATAGTAATTTTCGAACAGATCAGAGAGAAACATGAACAAATAATGCAAATGGATAAAGGAACTAAAAAGAACAGAACCAATATACAAAGCAATGCAACCACTATCAAGTACTTCTTATTGCTTTATTAGAATACTATCCTTAGTATAAAAGACCGGTACTAATTTGACTTTTAGGTTGCTATTGTAACAAAAAAGGCCTCCAAAACTGCCGAAAGCGGGAAAATGACCATGACTGCCAAATTGACATACGGCACAAGCAAATACCAATTAGTCTCTCATAGCCTCAAATTTGGTACAAAGTTGCAAATGAGCCGTGACATGTGATTTCCAACAATGTGGCATTTGGACAAGTGAAGACTCGGACGAGCCTGTGCAGCCTTCCTTTAGGCTTAGCAACTCCAAATTGCGTTCATTCAGTAGTTTAACACTCATAGAATATTCAAGCGACCAGCAAAGGCTCTGATCAGACTGCGCGTATGCGCAGGCTGATCTGAGGCTTTGTTGGTCGCACATACCACACTGCTGGAAATCCCATGCCACGGCTCAAATTCTCTATTTTGGCGGCCATTTGAACGGTACAAATTAAATACATACCAGACATTTACACTTTAGTCACTTGGGTCAAACTTCTAATAGGCCATTCAGCAGAAATTGATGAAAAGTAACTTTCAGTTTTGGGCTTCATAGGGGAACAAATGAGCTTTTTGATGCACGTACATGTATCTCTTCTCTTTCGAGCGTTAAGGTGTTCATTATTTTTTTTGTCATGTATATCTTAATTTAGAATAGCGTTTTCATTATTTCTTATTCAACAGTTACATTGTAAACCGTGTGCTTTGGGTGCTATTGAGACGGCTCTTTTGAGTGCTTATACGTTTGGTTGAACATGAGAATGCGCACTCTTTTTTGAGGCGTAGAGACCTGTTTCATAGACTGACTCACCAATCTATCATGGTATTTGTTTCGTGCCTGCACAGCCTCGTCTAGGCTCTCGTTGCTCAGATATACAGCAAGTACAAAGCCCTATATATACTCAACGTCAATGAAAAGTTACCAGTAGGTTCCCCTACGCTTAGCATAGGGCAATATTTAGTTCATTCTGAACGAAGAACTGTTGATACTTCAGCACTCAGGTTTATGGCATAGAGTCCCTTGCTTCACCACTATGGAAAACGGTATCCATCACTTCAGAATGCGTTATACCCATTCCTTGGTGGACCCCAGTAGTTTCCATTGCAATGTATAGAAAAATACAAAGTTTTGGTGCTATCTTAACGGTTGATCCTCAATCTTTGTGTTCAATGGGATATTCAAGCCATTTTGGTGGCGTTTCAATGAAAACGTCTAGGGTATGTACTGGCATGTTGTCTTCTGAATATAACGCTTTCATATTCTTAAAAACTGAGACGAACATAAAAAGCACGTGCATCACGTGCACCGTAATTCCAGGGCTCTTGGAACTGCTTTATATTTCTAAACCAGTACTTTGTCGCTGACCAGAAACATGACCCTAAAAGTAGCTATTTATTTTTCAACATATCGAAATTTTGTTACTGGTAATTTTTAACTGACGCTGAGTATATAAGCAGGCTTGATTAGGTTGTGAAAAGTGCAATTAACCCTCCAGGCGTAACATCTAAAGTTCGCAACAGAAGATTCCGTCTTTACCCGTAAATCGCCACCTACAATTTGCAACAGACGACACTTTCAAATTTTGCTGCTTTTTCAAAATTAACAAATAAGGCATGATATTTCGTGAGAATTGTCTGCGGGCAGACATTTCTCATGGAATATGATACCTAATTTTTTCAAAAACTAGGAAAGATGATGCAAAATGTGTCGTCTGCTGCAGTCGTGATTGGCGCTTTAAGGATTAATGCTGTGCATGCTAGTAACGACTTTGTTGTCTGCTGATATTGTTTTTTTGTTTTTGTTTTTGCTAACACATTTGGCAGTTCACAAGCCGTTCCTCACTCTTATGGTATTCCTAGAATAATTTTTCAAGAAAAAAGAATGATTTAGAAAAATATTTCACCGGACGGCAAGAATATATATAAATGACAATACCATTATGCAAAAATTAAAAGTAACCGCGATGCTGTGGATTGGTCTGTGATTTTGGCACTTCCTAGTAATACTCACTTGCTTTTTTGAAATGTTAACATTTAAAGCGCCAACCACACTAAAAGGCGTCTGCTTTTCTCGTCTGCTGAAATGTTAAGGAAGCCTCTATGGCAAACAGTGTAGACCCTGATCAGACTGCTCCTATGGGAGCAGTCTGTTCTGGGTCCACGCTGTTTGCTTCTATACTTAACTAGTATTTTATGCTAGGCAATTATTTGCAGCAGACGACTTCAGCAGACGACATTTTCAGATGCATTTTTTCTTGGCGCTTTGAGGGTTAAATGTCAATTCATGTGAAATCGCAAGCACCATTCTCCTCAAAAGTCAAGGACAATATTTCAATCTTTGTCGTCGGCTGCAGTCGCGATTTGCGCTTTGGGGGTTAACAATTTACCTGCTACATGTAGAGGCGAATTTTGTCGTCTGCTGATAACCTTTTCAAACAGTCCGTTCTGATCTGGATGCAAACCGTTTGACACTCAGATAGTGCCACTTAAAGATTTTTTTTTGAAAAAATAAATTTTGAAAAAAGTCAGTAGATGACAACAAAAGCATAAAAAATTACCCAGCATGCAAATAGATAAAATAATACATTCTCACAACTAGATTGTTTCTTCGTTAATTTATTATTTTATTTTTATGGCACTGGCTTATGGCATTGGACTTTACCCTTAAAGCGCCAACCACGACTGCAGCAGACGACAAATGTAGCGACATCCTTCTATATTTTCCAAAAAAATAAGGTATGATATTTCATGAGAATCGTCTGCCTGCAGACGATTCAAATGAAATATCATGACTTGTTTGTTATGAAATATCATGCTTTTTTTTGTTATGCAAGATTGTTTTCCGCTGCAAATTAAAGGTGGCGTTGTATGGGTAAAACACAAGTGCGGTTAATCCCCATGCGCACCATTCCTGCGTCGGTAAAAAAGGAAACTTGTCTGGGTCCTGTCTTTCGACCATTCACGAATTTGGATCAGTTTTCAAATACTTTTATGAAAAATGGATATTTCCTCGTTTTCTTGACAAAATAAAGAAACTAAAATGTGTCAGACATATATATCTTTTTACCCTTTATCAGAAGTGATTGTCTCTATACCAAATACAGGTAAATAGATCATGCGAAATCACAAAAAATGTACAAAATTTCCAAGTTTTCACCCTGCTTGCAAATACGGATATGGCCGATCTTGGAATGGTGCGTCCAATATGTATGGTTATTTCCAGCCGCGCACGATCTGACCTCGTGGCCTAGCGATTAGTGTGTCGGACTTTGGGACCAGGGTCGATTCCAGGGTACATTGTTTTTTTATTCTTTTTAACGTTATAATGCTGAATTACTTCTTACAAGTAATAGTGTATGGAATTATATAAATGAAAAGATATTTCACACCTTAGCGTTTTATATTGAATTATGCTCGAAATCTGTTGGGGTGGGGTTAAATTTGGCTCTCCTGAAAGAAATTAGTACTGTGACCCCCATTTTTTTCTAAACGGTAAAATGATAGTCTTTGAAATAAAAACCAAAAATTAAGATTTTCAATGTAAGTTTTTTTTAATATATAGACTGAGGGAAAGAGTTTAGCAATTATTTATAATGGGGTTTCCCATAGGTGATCTTTGAAGCATTAGATCTTTTTATATGGCAGGTTCGCAACATATCAATTGTTTGAAAATGACCTAATGGCTACCCTCAAGTAGTCAAAATAAACAAAAACCGACTTCATAGTGAGGATTTGATCTGCTGAGCATTTTAATTTAAAGCGATATTCAATTGAAAGGGAGGTAATTTGGAAAAATACGATTTTCACCTAAAATTGTACGAAACGGGTGAACATAACATTCAGTTTTTAAACCGTTTTTCACTATCTTACTTTTGGATCTAAACATTGGACGGATAAATGAAACGTTTAGTGGAAAACTATTCGCACTATTGCCAGATAAGCTGTTTTACCAAGGGGATTAAAATCGGACTTTACATTATGTGAAATGTCAACCTGTTAATGTCATCGTACTCTAGAACGTTTGTCAACATATATTTTTGACACTATGAAATTAAAAGTCCTAATTCTTATAAACTGTGAATCCTCAAAGTATATTGCTAAACTTTTTTCCCTCAGTATAATTTACTCTAAAATCAAAATCCTACTTTGGAGGAGATACCAATTTCATGCTTTATCTTGTTACGGCTTTTATAAATAAATAAATACATTTTCACGTTTTCTAAAGAGCTTGAGGTCATGAGCAATAATTAAAATTAAAATAAAGAAGCTCGGTGACGATTGCAACTATTTTAGCTTAAAATTAAGGACTTAGTTTATGTTCAGAAAATCGGTCCTTATGCTGAAAACTTCCATTTGAAATTATGAAAAAATGAGCACAGTGACATCAAATTTTATTTCATAAAATGACAGGTCATACATAAAATAAACTCTATGCAAAGTTTTAAAAGGATTTCAATGTGGGAAGTATTTTAGTAGCAATTGTCCTTAAAAGAGCGTTTTACCTAGTATAAATGAACTAGTAGCCTACAGTCAGAAAAAAGATAACTATTTCTTTGGTGAAAGAAGCTAATTTTTGACCTCGTCGAAAGATCGAATTTTACTGATTGGTTAATAAATACAATAACCAAAGTCTAAAAGTATGTTATTTTACCGTCGCTATAGTAATTAGAAATGAACACCGAAATAGTGAGAATACATAGAAATGGTCATTGTTTGAAGACTTTAAGAATTAGATACCATAAAAGCAAAATACACAACAGATATATGCTGTGTGTCGCTGTAATGATTGTCATCTGTTTAATAAAATGTTAGTTTGGTGTTTACTTGCGTTCGTGTCCTTTCTCTCTTTACCATTTACCTCATAGAGACGCACCTTTTTTTACAAAAAGAGCAGGCCCAGATCAGCTAGTTCTTGCAAGAGGTGCATGGTCATGGTCTTATATGTTTGCTTAAGGAAATATGATATATCTGACCCTACACTAGTGGACCTGACAAGTAATTCCTTAGTATATGTACATACCAGCATGAAAGTTTATTTGTATAATTATTCATAGTGGATGGAGCATAGAATGAAAATATTCATGACGGAAATGGTTAAATGTCTCAAATTTGGACTATGAAGGAGTTGAATTGGTGGCGTGAGAAAGAGAGAACAGGCCTCGATGTCAAAATAAAGCGCAACGATTGGCTGCTTGCGGACACGTGTCCGCCAGGAGCAAATCATTGCGCTTAATTTTGAGTTTGAGAATGACTCAAGTTTTATAACCTCGAGGCCTGATTGCTTTGATGCAATGTGTTCTTGCTGTCATGTGGCTGACGGTTTTGTGTGTTTCTTCCTCTACAGGTTGGTCTGTGGCATGTGATTGTGGCATTTCCTGGTTATACTGACGCTTTCTCAGGGGGGAGGGGGGATAAATATCCCTCATATAACACACGTGGCTATTTCGATATTTTGTTAACAAAACCGCCAGCTGCAAATATAAAATTGAAGTTCAAATTATACTTTTTAGAAATAATGCCAATGCACGAACTAATTTAAAACATTTCGTAAAACGTTTTGCATATGATTTTTGGCAGTGTAAAAACGATAACAATATATTTTAAAGCTGTTGTTTGTTGTTATTTTTGCGGCTTAGCCATAGGCTCAGACGCATCTATACTAGGTATTGTCCTTTTATCTAAAATATATTGGCAAATACAAAAAGATTCTGCTTTTTTAGAGACGTAACACTATTTCATTTGATGAATAATTTGCATATTCAAATCATGATAAAATTAACTAATGGCCTATACAGACGACGCCAAAATAAAAATGCATTCTACCGCAGTGGAAAAGCCCCTAATCAATACTAGTAGTAGACGGTAAGTAACAACATAAAACACGTTAAATCCAATAATGATAATTCCAAAAATTGAATGGTTTGATTTTCATGATATCCTTGATTAAAAATTCTGTTTTTACAATTTCTAGTCTGATTCACTAAATGATATCCCGAAAAATTTGCATATTGTGATCACGTGATCGTAATGTGAGTGAACTTGAAGCGAAAACATGGTTTAGTTTACAATTGGTAGAAGTCACTTTTTATGAAAATAAATGGAAAAGGAAATCTCTTGTAAGGTGAACAAGAATGGAAAAAGAACCGTCTCATTGAGACAGTACCCATGCATGAGTGACCCTATTTACTGCAAATAGTGCATATCTATGTGAATAGTCTAGAATCCAATGATTTGAGGAGGTCACAACCAGTGTAAATTTTCTACTTTCACTTAATTTTTTGTGTGTGTTTTTTGTGTGTTTTTCATATTGGTTCGTATGGCCGGTATCTTCCGAAAGTAGCAAGCACAATTCACGAACTGACGTTGATCTCTTTCTGTGCATACTGGTTCATTTGGCAATAACTACAATCAATTACCTGCCCATGATTCTATAAACTTGAGCCCCATACTGAAACCAAGGCCAGTACCTCTGCTGTAGTCTACATGTATTTATTGCAACAGACTGTGTGGTGACACTAGTGAAAGAATGTTGTCCGATTTTTTCTAAGGTATTATAATAGCATAAATTTATATAATCTTTCTGTTCACAAAAATGTAAATTATAACCAACGCTTTATTATCAACATGATGAAACACAATTCCATTTCAGTAATCTCAGCCTATTATCTTTTTTAAAGATATTTCTAGTTTGATATGCTTGTACGTATTACGTTCAGTACCGTATACAAACTAATATAAGATAAATGTTGATATGTGGTAACCGATTTTTAGATATGTCTCTCAAATTTATTAGTCAGTATGCATAAGGCCAACATGCATTTCGTGTACTTCTTTTGCCCCTGATTTGTGTTTCCATGATTCCCAAATTAACTTTAAGTTATGTTTACGAATATGGTTATCAACATGGTAATGGCTATTTTTACAATTGCATCATGTACCACATAAGATATGAGATACCATCCAGTCTGCACTACTGAGTGCTCTGCTCTTAAATTACCCTTAAAGGCATATATTACTTTCCAATAGAGATCATTAAAGGATTAACTGATAAGGGACAGTTTCAATATCACACAAAATGAAAGGGTCTCAAGTGGGAAATTACCTGTATACATTATGATTTCTTTCGTTTAGATAATGATCAATATTTTATCATAAATTAGATAATCCCTTCATGGGACCGCTTTATTGCCCCTGCAGGGAAGTCACAATCACCTCATTATGACTGTCCTTTTGATCTACCCAGTATTACCCCTGGAGAGAGTCATAATGAGTGGTACCAGTATTATTGCTCAAACCTTTAGGTCTTTAAAATCAGTTAAAAAATTTAATGGTTTTTTTAATGGAAATTAAATGGAATTTATTCATTTAAAATACCTTACAATGCAATTAAAATTATCCTTAATTATAACAATTTAAGTACCATAAATTAAGGGTATTTAAGAGTACAGCAAAATAGTGCCATTACATTAAGAATATTTTAAGAGCAATATAAATATAATGACAATTGAAATAGCTGCTTTATTTCAAACAAACACTGAGTTTTTTTTATATTTGAATGATGCTTAAACACCATTCAAATAACTAACTGACTATAAATTAATGATCATTAAAAATAGAGGTTGAAAAAATAATGGTACTCAAAAGGAATGGACATTAAAACAACCCTTTTAAACTAAAGCATGATTAAGAGGGTCTTAAACATTAACACAAGTTTTAATGATGTTTAAAGTCCCATGGTTTTGTAATGTTTCTATTTTAGCAAATTTAAGGGCTTAAAAACTGTTAAGCTTAATGGCCTTTAAAATAAATGATATTTTTAATCTATGGGAATCAACTTCCGTAATGCATGGCCCTTAATTGGTATAAAGCATATCTTATTATAAGTCAATAGCACTTATTTAGACTCAAGCATTTCAAAAAAATGATCCTTAAAAGAAATTTGAAATTTATGGAAATCCATATATTAAAGGACTCCATAGACGCCTCCATAAACAGCCATTTTGAAAGTATGAACGGCAATATCTTCGAAGCCGATGCACTGGATTTTGCAAAGTTTGATCTCTTTTTTTTCTCCCTCCCTCTAGGAGGCATTCCAGCATGACTGAAATTTGGTTGACTGTGACATTAAACCTCAGCCAGACAATTATAAAATGTGTTACAGAATGATAGTCTCTCCAAATCTGTTCAATAGTAGCAGCACATGTACACGTTTGTGATCCTTGCATAGGACCAGATAAGGAAATTTTATATGCGTACAATTTTAATTAGTTTCTTGCCTAATATTTTAAACATATGTTTTGGGTGCTCAAAAGAACCGTCTCATTGAGACGGTTCTTTTGAGTACCCACAACATATGTTTCGGATGAGAAATAAAGAAACTAATTTTCCAACATGCACTCTTATCTGGAGGCCGGCCTGCAAAGGATCCTGTGGGTTACAATGGCAAACATTAATAATTCAGGATGCAATCATTAAGAATAAATGGGATAATTACTGTATTTAAGCTTCACATTCTAATATTCATCTTTAGAAGAATCAGATTTGATGCTTCGTAGTATAAGTGCCATCAAAAGACCCTAACTATTTATTGTAAAGGGAATTAAATTGGACTTTAAGTGCCTTTGAATTTAGTTGTTTTGTTTTCATGACAGGTGTCGCCCTTAAACGCAAATTCTTCAAAGTTAAGGATATTAACCAAACTTTAATGCCCTTAAATCAACTTAAATTATTTAATGCATACTTTCATGGAATTTGAAGGATTATTTACTTTCTATTTGCAACTATTTAGGTGACAGATAAAAAACACTTTAAACGGCAGTTACAACCACGCAACTAGCAGGTTAGCAAAGAGGTAGTTCATGAGCTAGAATTCGGAGAATATAGATTTCATGCAAATACAAACAATTTGCAGTAGAGTGACTAGAGTTTAATACTGATTGGCAGTTTGGGATGTTTAAAAGAGGTAAAGACAATAGGCATGATACTTGGAAAACGTAAATTTCCAAATACTTTTTTTCCTTATTTTCAGTTATATATGTTATAGATACAGATTGGAATTGCCTCATAGAGGCAATTCAAATGTGTACCTAGAACATATGTATGTTCAATAAATGAGTTTTTCACCATAAGTCTTTTTCAAACAATTTCTCAGCCACTTTCATTAATTCAAAGAAATGAACATGTAGAACTGAACAACTTTTCATGTAGTTTGTCTTGCACCTGGATGACAATAATAGACTGTCTATTTGAGCCAGTGCATGAGATTTCCAACAATGTGGTATGTGCGATAAGCAAATGCTCAGATCACCCTGCGCATACGCGCAGTCTGATCAGAGCATTTGCTCGTCGCTTGAATATTCTATGAGTGTTAAGCTACTGACCGAACATCTTTTGGAGGTTCTAAGCTTAAAAGGAGGCTGTACAGGCTCGTCTGAGTCTACACTTGTCAAAATGCCACATTGTTGGAAATCTCATGCCATGGCTCATTTTATGATTCTGGCAGCTTATCTTGAGATGTTTCATGGGAGAATATTGCTAAATTGCTAGTTGTGTGGTTGTAAAACAGACACCATGGAGTACTTGTTGTTGTTCAAGTTAAGCACAACTAAAACAGAGGCTCTTACATGAGTGTTCATGTTTTATTGAATTTATTAAACGATTTAGGGAAAAATATGAAAAGCTAGTTAAATAGATTCAAAAATACAGGGACACGAATGTTAGATTCTTACAGTCTGAAATTCAACTTGATTACACCAGCCAATACTATAACACAAGTAAAAGACTTTGTCAAATATATCATGCTAGACTAAGAACTGCATGCAGTCCTCTCCGTCAACACCTGCATTCAAAAAATATAGTCGGTAGTCCCTATTGCACCTGAGGTGATATAGAAGATATTCATCATTTCTTATTTGTATGTCATCAGCTCACATTTAATAAACTCAGTGTCAGATATCTGTCAACCTAATCTTAACGTTCTACTCTGTGGTGATATATCTATAACTTTTGATTAAATTAGCAGATAGTTAAAGCAGTACAAGAATTTATAATTAAGTCAAAACGTTTTGAATATACACATTAATGCTTCAATAACGCATTGCATTTGTATGAAACATACCTCAATGTTTGCAATAATAGTACTATCTAAAATACGTTTTGTATACACATAGCGATGCTTCAATATCACACACATTTGCAGAAATCATATCTCAATGTTCTCAACAATAGCATATTATCCAAAATACTGGTATATTCACAATTGATTGGTTTGACGACTATTTTGCTAGCTGGGTACATAGAGGCAACGACCACCCCCCATAGAATTGATCATCTCCAAAACCCCTGGAGACAACAAGGATATTTGTAAAATATTCATTCTCCTTTTCAAAAGTCAAAATTCATACGTTGTATTAAACAGCAGTTTTGACATTATGATATATAGAGTTAAACCTGGTTATTTCCAGCTCGAATTATTGAGTTTTTGCAGTATTGTTTTTATATACTTATGTCAATTCAACTCATACTTTCTCATGTTTTTCGTATATTGAATAGCTGGGAAACAGATTTACAAAAGTCAATAAACTTTCTTCTGAATCACTTTTTTTGTATTTCGTAATGATCTGTATGTGAACTTATCACATGTTGTTATACAAAAATGAAATAAAATAAAGGTTTAAACTAATGTTAGATTCTATGTATCATATGTCATTAAGATTACTTTGAAATCTCATTTCTGCCGTAAAAAAACATTGTAATATAATCATTATGTAAGCAACGTTGTAATGGACGTCATACCGTTTCCCGAAAATCTATAAACCACTACATGGCGTTATTTCACTCCCAGACGCGACGTCATATGATAAATAGAGGAGATTTACTTTTTTGAGCTGAATACCAAATATATTTCATCGAGTGTGTTGAAATATATTTGGTATTTACAAGTAAAAGTAAATTTTCTTTCTATTTTATACTTTTTACAATGTCTCACCACACTAAAAAAGGATGTGGTGAAAATGAAAAACGAAAATTTTTAACAAAACCAAATAATTTTGGTACCAAAATATTCTTCACGTTCTAACTAAAAAATGCATACCCATACTTGTTGTTTTCGTTCACAAATAAGAAAGTTATGGGCTTTTGAAGTTCTGAAGTGAAATACATTAAGTGAATGGAAAAGTCAGAGGTAATCCAAAAAAAACGCTACAGTGAAAATATAAGCTGATATCAATCATCTTTGAATAATATCCTTTCACTAGTGATTGATATCACTTTTATTTGTTTTTGATATGCATTGATACACTGCTAAGTATAAAATAAACATCCTTCAAAACAAGAATCCATAGGATGTTCAAGATATTTAATTTAAACACCTCTTATTTATATGTTTTGATGGCCATTTAAGGATCATACACTGTCAGGTTAATGAAATTTAAAGAGAATGCTTTAACCCCTTTACAGCGTCCATACAAACCATTATGAAAGTTTCTTCCAAATCTCTTAATTATCTTCCAATATTCTTTTCAAATTCAATGGTGGATAGGAAAGTTGACTATTAACCTTTGACAGAACCTTAGAGTTGATTTCATTTGCCTTCATTTCAATCTTCATCAGTGATTGGTTTACAAAACAAATGTAATAATTTTGTGCTTCACATGTGACCATACAAGGAACCTGTTGGAAATGAAAATATTAATCCAAGATCTATTGCGAAGAGATTATGAACATAGATTTTGGTGAAGATAAGAGGAAACTACCAACAAAATCATTTCTCTAATATTCAAGGGAGTTATCAACCTACCCCTAGCCTAACCAAACTTCATTGTCATATCAACACCTTGTGAAAAGTTAAAGAACCACATATTAAAATCTTTTTATGCTTGCCAATTAACTTTATAATTCCTTCAATGAATATCAATGGTAAGTTTTATCGGCAGTCTAAAATGTCGCCAAATAATTGGTAAAATACTAAAACCACCTCGTTAAAGATTATTTTCATTCTCTCAGAAATCAATTAAGACTTGAAAATGCATATAGAAGTCCGTGCTCGATAAGAGTAGAGTTACGTAGTCGGTCACGTTATGGTACTTTATTCACCTGGGCCGGGAATTACAATGACTCCTTAAAGTTTAGGAAGACTTAAGTTAAGTATTGAAATTTCAACATACTATATTAAATGCTAAACAAATTGCTTGGATCGATGTGTTACTTGTGGTCAAAGATATCATCGTGATCTTTAGAAAAAATGAAACTATTTTGATTTTAATCAGTTTGAAGCGTTATTTTTCGCATCTTGAAAAATCAATACTTAACTTAAGTTTCCTTAACTTTAAGGAGGCATTGTAATTCCTGGCCCTGATTGGACAAATATAGGGTTTTCTTTCATACTTCTAACTGTAAATCTGTTTCGTCACCCTACTCTTATCTAGCACGGGCTATATATCCTCTGCTTACTCACGCCATATTTGTACTTATTCGGAATAATAAGAATGGTTAAACAAGTGACGTTTAAACAGGTGATTTATGCCTAAACTTTGCCAAAAATTGCAGCATACGACATATCAAATGATGTGCTTTAAAATACGTCTCCGTTAGACAATTCATGCGGAATATTAATCCTGATTTTTGAAAATGAAGAACTACACTATTATGTGATCTGATATTTCGTCTGTTGCAGTCAGAAAAAAATAAGTTTACTCTTTTCGGTTCTTTTCGCCGTCTGTTGATCACATTTGGAAACAGTTCAGACGCAGACCAGGCCCCCTGATCTGGCTCCAAACCTTTTGACTTGCTGATGATAGTCCCAAAATAATGTATGACATCACTAATTTTGAAAAAAAATCAGCAGAAGACAAAAGACGACATTCATGTAAACACGGCATGCAACATGGGCGGATCCAGAGGGGGCAGGGGGTCCGGACCCCCCACCTGAAAAATCACAAAAGTATAGGGTTTCTTAGCAATACTGGTCCGGATCACCTGAAAAATCACAAAGCTACCAAGCACGCATTCAATGTTGGGCCATCATCGGCACGCCAGCGAAACGCCATTTAAATGGCGTTTCGCTGGCGGACCAATTATGGTCCACTTAGAGTGGTATTTCGATCCTCTCTCCCCTCATCAACTAAGAAAAAAAGTTGTCATATATGGACCCCCTCTGACAAAACTTCCTGGATCCGCGCATGTGCAACGAGTTATAAACTTACTATTCCGACTTCGTATGTGTGACACGTCCTTTTGATACTCAGATGGTAGGCCTGGTTCCGAAAGAATATTTTGGAAACATTCTTTTTGAAAAAAAAAAAAAAACAATCAGCAGACGACAAAAGACGACATGTAAACCAGGCATGCAATTAGTTAATAACTTACTATTCCGGCTTCGTTTGTGCGACACATCAATTTGATACTCAGATGGTAGGCCTGGTTCCGAAAGAATTTTTTGAAAACATTCATTTTCGAAAAAAATCAACAGACGACAAAAGACGGCATGCAACGAGTTAAACTTACTAACTACATGTATTCCTGCTTCGTTTGTTTGACACATCCATTTGATACTCTGATTGTACGCCTGGGCCCGGAATTACAATGCCTCCTTAAAGTTAAGGAAGACTTAAGTTAAGTATTGATTTTTCATGATGCGAAAAATAACATTTCAAACTGATTAAAATCTAAAAAGTTTTAATTTTTCTGCAGATTACTATGATACCAAAAGTACTGCATCGATCCTGGCAATTTATTAAGCCTTTAATGTAACATGTGGAAATTTCAATACTTAACGTAAGTCTTCCTTAACTTTAAGGAGGCATTGTAATTCTGGGCCCTGGTTCCGGAATAATATTTTTGAAAACATTCTTTGTGGAAAAAAAAAATCAGCAGACGACAAAAAACAAGCAAAATTACCCAACATGCTGAGTTAAAAACTTACTATTCCGGCTTCGTCTCTGTGATACATCCATTTGATAATCTGATGGTAGTGCTGGTTCCGAAAGAGTTTTTTAACCTTTGATCTTTTCAGCTGAGGTCACTCATACTGGATCCTCATCAATCTTTTTTAAATCAGCGGACGACAAAAAGGCATGCAAAACTTCCCGGCATGCTGAGTTAAAAACTTACTATTCCGGCTTCGTCTGTGAGACACATCCATCGTGGCAAACTTTCTCACTTGTCATTGCCGCATGCATCTTTGACTATTTCGCGCTATTATTATTTTCATAGTATATAATCTTCTCAGCTAATTTGTAACCATAGCAACAAGAAGCAGCATGTCACTCGCGTCAACTGACTGTGGTATTCTAATACTACGAAGTAATTCCCTCACCTGGCTTAATGGAATCACACGACCAATATTATGGCAATCCTAGAGAATTTACCTATAAATCAGCAGACGACATGCTCAGGTGTAACTGACAGCATGTCTCATCGCCAAATCTCGATAATAACAACCGCGCAGTTAATTGCACACCACCGCAAGCCCACAGGCTTTCGATAAAGTTGTGACCCCTCACCGGGACCAATGGTGGTGGGACCAAACATAAATGAGCCATGACATTAGATTTCCAACAATGTGGTATGTGCGACCAGCAAAGGCTCAGACCAGCCTTCGCATACGCGCAGTCTGATCAGAGCCTTTGCAAGTCGCTTGAATATTCTATGAATGTTAAGCTACTGGCTGAACAGCATTTGGAGTTTCTAAGCTTAAAACGAGGCTTTACAGGCTCGTCTGAGTCTACACTTGACTAAAAAACACATTGTTCGAAATCACATGTCGCGGCTCATTTGGTCAGATATAAGGTCCAGCAGATTAAGAGAAGATATCATAACGTACAGACGGACAGAAGCGATCGAAATATCACCAACTGCTATTGAGAGGCCTATCTTTCAGTTTATGGGGTACTGACTAACGGGGCTCCAAGAGGGGACTTACTTGTATGCAATAAAACGTCTTTCACGAATATAAGTAACAATATTTCATCAACAAATACCTGAACCCTTCATGGTACCTCTTTATTGTCCCCTACAAGTAGCCTATAATCGCCTCCTTAAGATTGGCCTTTTATCTGTCTGACAGAGCTCCTAAGGAGTGGTACCTCTTTTATTGAGTAAAACTTTAGGCCAGTGTTTAAAAAGAGTGGGGCTACATGTTTATCGGGAATTCTCGTCGCCAAATTGAATGTCCCACAGTAGTGCTAAGCGGTATGTTTCTTTAAGAAAACAGCGTCGAAGAATAGTGCAATGCTAGGCAGAATTGTCGAGCCTATGGATTCAAATTCAGCATAACGCTAAAAAAATACTTTAGCATTTAACCACTAGTTGTTTCATTCCTCTCTTAAGAATCGGCTCGATGGTGTGAGTTATACGCCAACATCGAAAAAGACACGTGTTTGTCTCAAACCTTTGTTGATTATGCAACAGAACTTTGATGGTTTGAACTCTGGTGGCTCATTCACTCTGGCTGGTTAGAACTATGATCGTGGTCCCTACAGGCTATTATAAGCATAATCCACCCTGGATAGCCGGAACCACCCTTGGCTGGAACCAATTTCTATGATCCAAAGCCTGTGCGAGCCATTGAAGTTCTACCTTATTTATGAATACATTCACGGACATATGCCTTGTCACTTCTGTACTTAGACATTGCCTGCTAGTGCCGTCTGAAGATAACCTTTGCAAAAAAGTTTGGACCCAGATCTGGCCCGACGACACGTCGGGCCTGATCTGGATCCACACTTTTGACGCTCTGATGGTACTTCGGAAAGATTTTTTAAGCTGGGGAAAAATCAGCAGACAACAAAATCCAGGAAAATTTCTCAGCATTCAAAGATATAAAAGAAACTCAATACCAGATACCTGTCACTACTAATTGCCTGTTCAATTAACCTTTATGTCTTTTAGAGTGGACATTGAACGCTGAACACGCTGAAACCAAATTATTCACACGAGAAAATCATGAGCAAACAAAATAGTCCTCGATCAGACTGAAAGTAGTGCGATCAAGGAACATTTCTTAGGGTTTTTCAGCGAATACTTTACTGAAATCTAGGACGGATTAGTCCAGATAATTGCTGTTCATCATTGGAATATTCCATTTGATTAATTCAGCAAGCAGATCACTGATTCATACATTGTATACGCATGCGCAACCTACGTCTATATCTTTGGCTTCATTAACCTGAGAAGAGCCAATCGATCGCGTGCGTTAATGGCGCATGAGGGATTAGATGAAAGGAACTTGAATCCCATTTTAATACTGTTTCTTATAGAATAAAGAGAAAATGAAAACATTTAAGAGACCACTTTAGATGAAAACATTATATAACTTTATAATGTTTTAACAATCCCAACCACGAGCCAGAGGGAGTCGAATCGGCAATCCTTTATAATACTGCATAAACGATATGCCTAAATTCTGTCTTACGGCTCGTAACGCGAACTTCTCTTTCATGTTTCGATAGAGAGTGTTCATATTTAGCACAATAATTGCTAATTGTGTGGAGATTACAAGGAAGGGTTTAATTTACGATATGATCTTTGAGTCAGAGGTCAAGGTCACATACAAAAACGTATCAGCTGTATATGACTTGAAAAGCGAACCTCTCTTTCATTATTTGACAGAGTTGGTTTGTTTGTTTCTTTTGTTGCTTTACGTCCCAAGTCAACAGCTATGGTCATGGTGGGACGGTCAGTTCACCTAACCACACTTTTTCCTGGGCAAGCTTGAACAAGCAGTTAACCAGTACTTCGTGCACATACTTTCGCTTGTAACTGACAACAACCCTTCTTGAATGATACAGCGGAAGGGAGGAGAATGACCGTAGAAATCATTTCATGATCAATCTCCACGAAAGTATCGGACCGGGCCGGGATCGAACTCGCGACCCCTGGATTTGCAGTCAGACTCGCATCTGTTGCCAGACACGTTACCGACTGCGCTACGCGGCCCAGTATATTTGACAGAGTGTGTTTATATTTAGCTCAATGATTGTATATGGCGTGTTGGTAGATTCCATATCAAAGCTATGGTATGTGAGTCAAAGGTCAAGGTCAAATATGTTTAAGATCTGTATTTCCCATCGTAAAACGAATTCCACTTATTTTGTAATGGACTGTGTTCATATGTAGTACAATAATTGTTTACGGTGTGTAGATTATAATGAAGTTTCAGATTACCGATATGACATTGTTGTCAATTGTCAAGGTCAAATTTCCTCAAAATCTGTAAATCCTAATGCCTCTTTCATTTTTGTTCTAAGGATGTTCATATTTAGGACAATGATTGCTTAAAGGCCTAAATACTTACTCAATAATAGCGGTACCACTAGTTAAGACACTACCTAGGGGTTACTACACAAGACAGATCGAAAGCCGGTCATAATGAGGTGACTACATGTATGTGCTCATTGTAGGGGTAAGAAAGGGGTCTTTTGGAGGTTTTAAGTATTTGCCCATAAATATTGATATTTATAGTGGTATAAGAAATTTGGTTTCATACAGGTAAGTCCCCTCTTGGAACCCTTTATTTCAATGAGTTACTTAAATTGATGTAATCTGTCCCTTAACAGTTATATGTAAATCCGCTAGTAACCTCTTATATACTGAAATATATGTCTTTGAAGGCAGGGATCGTGGATCGTTTTCAAATTTTCAACAATTATAAACGAAGTGTGTACTAAAATTGTATTTATTTTATTTCAAATAAAATAAATTTAAAAAATGCGAACGCAAAATTCAAATTTATGGTAAAATCAAAAGTCACATTTTCCAATACTTTAAGAGACCAAACTTTATCGAATATATCACAAAAAAACGAAGTAAATATCACAACATTCTTAAGTCAAATCCTGCAGCGGCGTTCATGTCCATGTAACCTTAGTAGCGGGTATGTTCCCCCGCACTGTTCACTATGGCAAGACAACGGCGTCTCATTGACGTCACATAATGCTAAACGTAATTCTGGGGAAGATTGTTCCACTCGAAGAGATTTTTTGCTTTCAGTTGATTCAGTGTGGTCGGAATAGCCCCTGTTCTCCTTACACGGCGGTTTAGTTCATCCCAAATTTATGTTTAAGTCTGTCAGTTTTTTTTTTTTTTTGTTTGTTTTTTTTTTTGGAGGGAGGGGAGTAGACGACATTTACGTTGTTTGCATTCAGATATGCAGTGATGGCCCTTGCCCCATGGGCTGGAGCACCATTATGTAGCAACTGCATTCCTCTGTAGATTCTCAATAATGGAATGACCTCCGTATCCAGCACTTCGTGTTGATAGCGAGATGTGGTTAAGTTCCCATTTATTTTTGCCTGTTGGAATTTTAAAATAAACCATCTATGAAGACATTGTTAGTTTTATGATGTAAGGACACACCTGCCCAAACTATACAAAACCACCACCGTTTTATTAATAAATGCTTAACTATAAATGATATGCATTAATGAAATGTCATAGAAACGAAAAAAACTGTGAACTTAGATTTTACGATATATTTGAATTTTGAAAGTTAAAGTTTTATGAAAATTAAAATTTATGGAATATTATGTCATGAATGTCATCTATATCTGTTGAAAATTTCAAAATGATCTGATTTTTATTTATGAAGATATGGGTCCATTTATATGTGCACACTTATATATAAGTGTTGTTAAGTGTACATAAGTTAGATACACAAAAACGGTGCATTATAAATGCACTTTTAAGATAGAATCTTAACTTAAAGAAATATTGGAGTTAAGTTCGTAAAAGGCTCCTTAACTTAAGGAGGCATTGTAATTCTGGGCCCAGATCACTATTCTGGCCTTTGGTGCTAAGGTAAATTTAATATGTTAAAAAATCTGTCTTAAAGCTCAAAATGCGAACTCCTCTTTCATTTGTTGGGCGAGGGTGAACACAATGGTTGCTTATGGTGTGTGAATTTTAAAAACTTCTCTTCTATGAAAACGTCTTTATTGGACAATTCTCCTAATTCAGGGTGTCCAACTGAAGATGATTTATATGTTTTAGCAGATGATGCATTGATAAGTTAAGGGTCTTTCATGCTGACCGGGCATCTGTGTGTCTTGATCCGCATCTGGGCCGGGGTGGGATTGGTGCGCCGTTAAACCGGTTTAAGCCCTCCAGTCGGGTGTTTTTACTGACCGTTCCGGGGCGTTGCTTCATTTGTGGACCATTGTTATTTCTGTCTTGTTTTTTTGTGCTTTCATGCACGTCTGTTTGTTGATGCCTTGTGGTCACCTGCTGGGAGGGGGCTGACCTCTTGGCTCTCGTTTGTGATGTCTAATTGTGACGCTGTCACTTTCCCATTGGGTCAGGTGTGGTGCTTGATTGTATCGACTCCTGATCTTTGCCCTCTTTCTTACTTTGTTACCCTTGCCTTATCATCCAGGATCCACACTGTTCTCTACTCTGATTGAAACAACAACAACAACATGCTTACAACTGTAATTCTGCAGGATAACTGGATAAAAACTCGGAAAGAGAGTAGTATATAAAATATTTAGCATGACAAGGATTAATGTCTCCCTTCATAACATTTATTTATATTTAACATTCTGCTCGTTTCATCGAATAGAGCAGAATATTTGTCTAGTCAGTACTAGCATTAACAAAGGTTGTGCAGTATATTATTATTCAGTCGTCATGCACGGATTGAGAATAATCAGGTATTTGTGAACGAAGTGTCGTGAAAAATCAGTTCTAAGGCGGCTTCACAGACGTGAGCAACACACAAAATTTTATATAGATTCGAGCTAGAGATCTTGCTGTGTTGATTTGCACGTCGTCATTGCTATGTGGTATACTGCACTGTATAAAATCACAGCAAGTTTTTACCAAACAAAAAAAGAGAAAGTTTTGTGTCATGTGGGCTGGACGACAGGTACTTCGGCAATGAGAAGATCTAATGCTACGTTTACACTATGTCCCCGGCGGCCACGGCAGTCACAATTTCGGTCACGGTGGACGAAATGGGGTGACAGTAACACAACGTAGGGGAACGGGATCGACAAAAGTAGCTCGCCGTAGTTACCGTGATCGCCGGGACAGATTTTTAAACAGTCAAAAGATTTGCCACGACAGCCACGGCGGGATTGACCTACTTAAATGTGCCGTAAACAGCCACCAGTTTTTTTTTGCCACACCAGAATTTGGCAAAATCACATCATCTTTCTAGTGGTGCAAAAGACTCAAAACCACTAAAATACAAAAATACAGACATAAGGGAGCAAAACATATATAATTATGACTAAAAACATATATGCCATCATAATGAAAAAAATGGTCAAAGTCAAAAAACCCGCGGGGTTTTCCAAAAACCCCGCGGGGTTTTTAAAACCCCGCGGGGTTTTTAAAACCCTGCGCGGGGTTTTTCCCCCACATTTTCAAATGGGGGAAAAACCCCGCAGGGTTTTTTCAAAAAAATAAATATCAAAATAAGTTCAAGAAATAAGTTTGTTTGATTGTAATTATTTCAGAAAATGATTGGTAAGGCTTAATTCCAACCTTTAATTTCCCCCGCGGGGTTTTTCTCCCATTTCAGATTGTGGGGGAAAAACCCCGCAGGGTTTTTTGAAAAAATAAAAAGGTTTGTTTTTAATTGTATTGCTTTACAAAACAATATAGAAGCTGAATTGAAGTTTTTCTCATCATTTGAAGCCTTTCAAGCAAAATAAAAAAAAACCCGCGGGGCAAAACCCCCGCGGGGTTTTTCCCCCACAAAATGAAATAGGAGAAAAACCCTGCGGGGTTTTCACCAAAGAGTGATTATCAGTTTTATTAATGATTGAGATCAGTTATATATTTAGAGCTCATATTATTTAAGTTTTTACAGTAATTAAAGGCCATAAAACAATTCTCTCGATGACCCCTCCCCCCCCCCCCAACCCTTGTCCGCAACCCCCCCCCCCCTCGTCCGCCATGCACTGCATCAGCGGTGATCACTACCAAGTTTGCACCACCGAACAGCCCAAAAAATATTGTTCAGGTAGCACTGATATTATTTGTTTAGCACGTTTCATTACATCCCAGTCAACCATTTATCAGTCATGTTAGGATGCGTCTTATGGGTTGAAACAGTTCTAACAGCAGATAAAAGCACTAATATTAATAACGGCCATTGCAGTACCTGTCATACATAACTGCAATCTTATAAACTGGTTAATATGTAGTACATTGACAGACAGTGCAGACCAGGATCAGATGCAGCAGAATGTAGCATCTGATCACGGTCTTCATTGATTGTTTAGGAATCATAGAATGGGCTGGGCATCAAGAAATTTGGGTCTTTTCTACAACCCTGTGTGTATCCTATAGAAAGATCCTGGTCTAAAGCAGACCAATTTCACAGATCTTAATTGATGTACCAATTCCGGCTACACAGTGTCTTTCATGCATCCAAGGGTCCATGACGGGGGTCGCGCCTATAGCAATGCACCAAACTCCTGGGGAGTGTACAGGAAGATAGAGTACGGATTGGGTAGTTAAAAAAACTAAGATGGCAGATTGATGACATTCTATTTTCTACTAGTTACAGAGGTATAGTGAGATTTACAAGAAAAGTATTACTGGAATGTGCTCACTTTGACAACTAGCTGATGAAAGGTAAATTGATTTTGCCTTATCAATTAGTTTTTAGCTACTTTCATTTTGCCTACAAGCTGACAAGTTCCCCACCCCCTGGCCCTGAGTGTCATATTGGTGATATCATTGGAGCCATTTTTATACAGAAATGGGACTACCTCAAGGCAGTGTACTTGCTCCGCTGTTATTCAGCATTTTTATAATAGACATGTTTTCAGGAATAGATGGTGATCACTGTAAATTTGCTGATGATGGTACCTTCTGGCATTCTGGAGATCATGTTCAACATTTAGTGGAGAAAATCTGCAAAGATATTGGCATCTTAAAAGACTGGTGTAGGAAATGGAGAATGCAAATTAGTCTTCCAAAAACAGAAGTCACTTTGTTTTCACAGAGCAATACTGATAATTTGGAACCTGTAGTCACTGTTGATAATCATGTGCTTCAATATAATAAAACCCCTAAATTGTTAGGAGTACATTTGGATGAAAAACTCAATTTCAGAAAACATATTGAAGTAGTTTCCCATAAAGCCAGTAGATGTTTAGGAGTCTTAAGAGAAATCAATGGAATTGCAAAACTGTCAAGTAAAAAACTTATTCAACTGTATATTGGACTTGTTAGACCCGTTTTAGAATATGGCTGTCTTGCATGGCAGACAGCCACCTCACATGACTTAAAACCATTAGAAATCATCCAAAAGAAGGCTTTGGCTCTTTGTCTCAAGGCACCTATCACTTCCAGCAGAGAGGCTCTCGAAGTTGCATCCGGAATTCCACCCATCGATCTGCGTCTGACTGAAATTGCCATTAGAGAAGTTGCAAAAATAAACGCAAAGAGCACAGACCATCCCCTCAAGCTTCAACTTAATCAATGTAAAGAGCAAGATCCAGGGTCAAGATTCACTGGGCTGCTTAACCTTGCTTTATGTCAGGCAACAGAGATGCATCAAACTACAAACATTAGCATAAGTATGATTCAACCTGAACCAGCATACAATCCAGGTGACCTTGTCAGATCTATTCAACAGCCTGATTACTGGAGTCAGTTGGGATCCTCAAAAAATAGATCATCAGCACAAAAAGAAATGGGTCAAAATATTATCCATGAACTTCTTACAGAAGCCCCAGATAGATCAAGTTTTGCTTTCACAGATGGATCTTGTCTTGGCAATCCTGGCCCTTGCGGAGCTGGTGCTGTGGTATTCCTTCCAGATGATCCCAGTGGGTTAGAACTAACCAGGCCGGTAGCAGCAAGAGGGTCTATTCTCTTGGCAGAACTTGTGGCCATACTTATGGTTTTAGAACTTGCTGTCTCTAAGAAAATCTCTGATTTTTCCTCGTCACTACAAATCTTCTCTGATAGTCAATCAGCAGTTGGAATTCTTACACTGAACTGGGCTAGTACTAATTACACTGTTCTTATCTCACAAATCAAGTCTCTCCTTCAACAGTTACAATCAACAGCTCTAGATGTTTCATTACACTGGACGCCGGGACATGCTACTATTGCTGGAAATGAGATCGCTGACAGGCTAGCAAAAGATGCTGCACATCAAGCCTTAGAGATGCCTGTCGATACATCTATTGTCACCATTCAGGACATCAAAAACTCATCAAAAAAGTCAATTGTTTCTAAATGGCAGCAGCGCTGGGAAATTTCTGAGTCTGGCAGATTTCTACACAACTTCAAGCCACTTGTTGATAGCAAACCATACCTAGATTTACCTTCTAAGGATCTCTTTCCTACCATTCTTCAACTACGTACCGGATACTGCAGTCTAAACGAATACAGATTTAAATTAAATCAATGTGAAAGTTCTGAATGTGTTTGTGGTGAAATAGAGACTGTACAACACTTTATTCTTGAATGTCCCCTATATGAAGATAACCGTCAGAGACTTCAGAAGAACCTTTTCCTTCAACTTGGCATTCCTTACCTGGATATGGATCTGCTCCTTGGTTATAGTGAAAATGAAAATATTTCTGGTTGGAGAGAGTCTATAATATGTGAACTGGGACAATACATTGCCAATACTGGTCATCTTTTTAGCAAAGTTGCTGATGGGAATGCACAACTATAATCCGTTGACCGTATCAAACACTAAATCTCTTAAATTACATTTGTGGAAATTTTACATTTGAGACACTTAATCTACATGCGAGAGAATCTACACTCGAGAAGATTGTGCCACAAGGCCTGATACGGGATACGGGATGCCTCTGTAGACAGAAAATAACCAGTGATTAACTGTGATTTGCAAATAAATTTGTGTTGAGTTGAGTGAAAGAGTTGACTACTTGCGAGACAATACAGTCAAAGGGCTGTTAATAGCAATAACAGCTTACATAAACTTTTGCACTGTCACATTTTTAAACAACAATTTTTAAGCCGGTACAGACAAACCATTGGCAGAACAGATAGAACGCGCCGACTGGGGACCGAGCCTGTTGTGTTAAAGTCAATTGTGACAGTACAATGTATCGATGTAGATGTATATGTACAGTCGATAGTAGTGGTATGCCGATTTATCGAGCTCATCGATCATTGGTCATTTTCAGTGAACTGATTAATTGATCGGTAGTTTTTCAATAATCGATTTCTCAGTATAGACCTTCTGCTTCATTGGCCTTCAATTTTTAGCTTGGTGTATTTATTTAATATGACCCTTTTCTGCATTTTCAGTTTCTGGTATGAACAGCATATGGTTCAAATAATGTACATAGCTAGGTTTAGATAAACAAAAGTTTTGAATGTAAAATTGTAAATATATACTAATCCATCAGTTTGAACATATGTTTTGGGTGCTCAAAAGAACCGTCTTATTGAGATGGTTCTTTTGAGTACCCACAACATATGTTTTGGTTGAGAAAATTAATTTTTTGGTACACACTCTGAACACCTAACATGGCTGGTCAATCAACTTGACCCCATAAGGCATCTTAGACATACCTGGCATGATATGTACCATATATAATATGTATTTTATTTTAGTCGATTAATGATTGATCATTGGTCACTTGTTATTTTCAATGATCGATTATAAAAATCCAGCCGATTCCTACCACTAGTCGATAGAACCTCACAACCAGAAGAAATGATGCTGCATTCTCGGGACCGCCGTGACGTCACAGCCTTAGCGGCACATAAACAAATGTTGGTTGGTTGGTTTTGTTGCTTTACGTCCCAAGTCAACAGCTATGGTCATTGCGGGACGGTCAGTTCACCTAACCACACTTTTTCCTGGGCAGACTTGAACAAGCTGTTAACCAGTAATTTGTGCACATACTTTTGCTTGTAACTGACAACAACCCTTCTTGAATGAATCAGCGGAAGGGAGGAGAATGACCGTAGAAGTTATTTCATCATCAATCTCCACGAAAGTATGGAACCGGGCGGGGATCGAACTTGCGACCCCTGGATCTGCAGTCAGACACGCATCTGTAGCCAGACACGTTACCGACTGCGCTACGCGGCCCAGTATAAACAAATGTACCGAGGTGAATTGGACAGTGAATTTTAACATTACGGGTAACAGGAAAATGATGAAAAATGTGCTGCATTCATTCAAATTCTCTGATTTTTTCACCAGTCTGCGCTTAATTCGAAAGAAAAACATTGTCTTTTGTCCCACCATGATTAATTTAATTATAATTTCACCGATTATTCACAAATTATTGAAAAACTTGGATGTGGGTGGGGTGAACGGCTATCGGTTTGCGATCATTTAGATGCGATCTCTAATGTCTTAGGAGCTTTAACAACAGTAGAACACTCAATGCCTTTGGTACAATATGCAGCCTGTCATAAAAGCTATCCTTTTCAAGAAAAGTTCCCAGCTATTGTTATAAGGAATTCGAGCATAATCTCAAGATTTGTATCAATAGGCCTACATGCGGGGATCCAGGAATTTTCGTCAGGTGGGGCGTCCAGGTTTATCTGTCATAAAAAGATAAAAAATCTTAGACAACGTTTTTCTTTGGGTTTTTTATGCCCCCGAAGGAACTTTGGGAGGCATATAGTAATTGCACAGTCCGTCCGTGTCCGTCCGTCCGTCTCGCTTCGTGTCCGGTGCATATCTCCTAGATTCTTTGAGGTAGGGATTCCAAATTTGGTATGTGGATACATCTTGGGATGGCGTGTCGCATACCATTTTCGAGTCACTGTGACCTTGACCTCTGGCCTAGTTTTTAGAATAATCATGTCCGGAGCATATCCCTTACATTATTTGAGGCAGGAATCTCAAATTTGGTGTGAGGATGCATCTTGGGATGACAAAGTGTCCCATACCATAATTGGGTCACTGTGACCTTGAACTTGACCTCTGACCTAGTTTCTAGAAACTGCAATGAGTCTGGTGCATATCTCCTATATTCTTAGAGATAGGAATTCCAGATTTGGTGTGTAAATGTATCTTGGGATGACAGAGTGTCACATATCATTTTCGGGTCACTGTGACCTTGACCTCTGACCTAGTTTTAAGAATTATTGCGGCCGGAGCCTAAATCCTAGGATGTGGATGCATCTTGGGATGGTGGAGTATTGTTTACCATTTTCGGGTTACTGTGACCTTGACCTAACCTAGTTTTTAGAATAATCGTGTCTGGAGCATATCTCTTATATTATTTGGGTAAGGAATCTCAAATTTGGTAAGTGGATGCATCTTGAGATGACGAAGTGCCGTGTACCATAATCGGGTCACTGTGACTTTGAACTTGACCTCTGACCTAGTTTTTAGAAACTGCATTGAGTCTGGTGCATATCTCCTATATTATTTGATGTAGGAATCCCAAATTTGGGGTGATGATTCCTCTTGGGATGGCAGAGTGGTGCATACCATTTTGGGTCACTTTGACCTTGACATTGACTTCTGGCCTCATTTCTAGGTTTTTCCTGTTTGGAGCATATCTCCTATATTACAGCTTACTTTCCTCAAATGTGTCTTATGCTAGACCATTTCCTTTGGGGGCATTCGTCACGTGTTTGTGACATTTCTTGTTTAGTCCTCAACTTATTTTACAGAAGTCCAATGGTTTATTTTAGAGAAAATTGTAATTTTCCAAGGATCCAGAGGGGGTCTATCATTTTTTCCAAGGGGAGGCAGGGGCGTAGCTTGGCTTCAATTAATGTGTAGGCCTAATTGTAGGGGGGTCTGGGGGCTTGCTCCCCCAGAAAAATTTTCGGTCCTAGACTGTCCAAATATGGATTTTGCGATTATTTCGCACTTATAAATGCGTTCATGCGATTGTTAGAAATTACAGGTAGTTATCACCATCATCGCCCATATGGCCTAATATGCTTATCAAGTTTGATCAACTTACGGTGCTGAAATGCAAAAACAAAATCATCGACCTGGGAGTCAGGGAGAGGTATCATACTCTTTTAACCATTAAATGGCCAATCACTACAAAAGTAGTCCGCTTTCTCATCTGCTGAATTGTTTTACAAGCGTCTTCGACAAACAGTGAGAGATCCAGATCTGGGTCTACACTGTTTGCCTCAATACTGACATTAGTCAATAATATTAGCAAATATATGCAACAGAGGACTTAGGCAGACGCGTCTTTCATTTGAAGTTTTTGGCTGGTGCTTTAAGGGTTAGAAGGCTTATAGGAGCCTACATGGTTATATAGCAAGAAGACATGTGACATTGTAATGATCATCCCAAATAAAAGATACAATGTACTGTACATGTATGTTGAAAAACAAGCGACATCAAGTTTCAATATCTAAATGCAGGTAGCAACAAAACTATTAATCACAAGCCAACTTAGAAAAAAAACTAATTTTCTGCATTAAATTTGTCTGACGCAAACATGTTTATCACCCTGTCAACATCAAGTGTCTGTAGATCATCGCTACGAAGGACAGCCTGGTAGACATCATTGTTGAGCGCAAGTAGTTTTCAATTCTTTTCATGCTACCTTTGGCATGTTGCGGACGTCGGTGGCATGGTCAAAAGGACTCCAATTATGGTGAAAATGCAATTATACAGGCTGCAAAGCTTCATGCGATGGTTCATTTCCTATTGGGTAGGCTAGCAACATCACGTGACAGCTCGTCCTGGAACGCAAACAACCGTTCTTCTATAGTGGGTAATGGGTGACGTCTGATATCAGGATAATTTGGAATATCTTTCTGATTTACTCACCCCCTACCCCCTCCCCCCTCCATTTTATTGCATTTTTGGCGTTTATATTTTTTTTACTTTCTGAAAAAGTGTAGGCCGCGGCCTACATGGCCTAAAGGAAGCTACGCCACTGGGAGGGGTCCAACTTTTTATACCCCGCCACTAAAGTGTGGCGAGGTATTATGTTATACCCTTCGGTGTCTGTCCGTCTGTCCGTCCGTCCGTCCGTCCGTCCGTCTGTCCGTCCGTCCGTCCGTCCGTCCGCACCATTTCCGATCGATAACTTGAGTATTTATTCACGGAATTTTCCAAATTTTGCATACATATTGTTATCGGCGATGAGTGGTATGGGATTGTTAATGGGCAAAATCCGTCCATTTTTAACGGAGTTACTGCCCTTTTTCGTATTGGAAAAATGGTTTCTGGCCTGTTATTCCTTTACTTTTCATGATATCTGAATGAAACTTCACAGATATGTTGCACATCAAAGGTTACATATTCTGACTAAGGACCGTCACTCTGACCTTCCCAGTTTGTGAGTTATCCGCCCTTGATAGGTCTGAAAAAAGGTTTTTGACCCATTGTTCCTTTACTATGTGGAATATCTGAATATAACTTCACAGATATGTTTCACATCAAAGGTAACATATTGTGACTAAGAACCGTCACTCTTACCTTTCCCGTTTGTGAGTTATCCGCCCTTGATTGAATTAAAAAATGTTTTTTACCCGTAGTTCCTTTACTATGTGGAATATTTAAATGAAACTTTACAGATATGTTTCACATCAAAGGTTACATACTGTGACAAAGAACCATCACTCTTACCTTTCCAGTTCATGAGTTGTCTGCCCTTGATTGATCTGAAAAATGGTTTTTGACCTGTAGTTCATTTACTATATGGAAAATATCTGAATGAAACTTCACAGATATGTTGATCATCAAAGGTTACATATTGTGACTAAAGATCTTCACTCTTACCTTTCCAGTTCATGAGTTATCTACCCTTGATTGATCTGAAAAATGGTTTTTGACCTGTAGTTCATTTACTATATAGAATATCTGAATGAAACTTCACAGATATGTTGAACATCAAAGGTTACATATTTTTAGTAAGGACCGTCACCCTTACCTTTCCAGTTCATGAGTTATCCGCCCTTGATTGATCTGAAAAATGGTTTTTGACCTGTAGTTCATTTACTATATGGAGTATCTGAATGAAACTTCACAGATATGTTGACCATCAAAGGTTACATATTGTGACTAAGGACGTCATATCACTGTCTATCTCAGTTCTGTTGCTATTTAGGCATTATATATCTCACAAAATAACTTTTGGTGCCCCCAGCAGTGGCGGGGTATTACGCAGTGCTTGCGGTGCTTTTATTACAGGGGGGGAGGAGGGGCAATCGCTTATTCCCTATACCCATATCAGCAGTGTTTCCCCGAGAGTGTGTTTCTTGCGTTTTTGACGATTTATATTTTGTCATTTATAAGTTTCTCTAAAGTAACCCTTCGCCCGGAATATAAATTCGACAAATTTGCCTTGATTGACTTCTGTTTGGCCAGGCGACACATCAGATTCTCGGAATTCTAGTGTTTTTTTTTCCTTATCTTATTGTTTCAAGCTGTATATACCATACATGTACAAATTAATTTGAATAAAATATAATATTTGATCCAATTGAAACCGCTGATGGGTGATTTAAAAAAAAATGCATCTGAAGTGTGACATTGGGGTCAAATTTCAAAATTGCTCTATCATTATCTTTTTTACATCCTCTTAACCAGGGAACATCAAAATTTCAGAAACAAATACTGGTTTAAGAATAAAATTTAGGACAATGCTTTAAATTTAATACTTTAATCATTTTTCCTTATTTTTTTACAATTCTATAAGCTACACTTAGCTTGATTATAAACAACACAGGTATGCAGAATTGTAAATATTCTTTCATGAACTGATGAAGTAGTTATGTATACACATTTTCAAAGTAAAATTTAATCTTTCGGTCAAAATTTGCACTTGTAATAAAATTTTATGTGAAAATACACCCCTGGATTTTCACTGTGTAGAGGAAAAAGTTTTTCTAATTTAAATAATAAGCATGATTTTTGTTAAAAATTGTTCTTAGATAACAAGTAGGGTATATGAAAAACATAGAACAAATTTCATTTGAATATATAGGATATAAAACATATTAAACACAATAACATATGTTGGTAATGGAATGTGTTACACTTGTGACAAAATCAGAAGAGGGAGTTTCTCCTTTGAATTTTTTATCTCTTATAGATTTTTTATAGGATGAAGTGAATTGGCTTCATGGAAATTGATTAAAATGTATCAAAACATAAATCAATTTCCTTTTTTTAGCACAAGACTTTAAAAAATGAACTATTCAGATTTGTTTATTAAGCATAGTAAGGAGTTATAAAATGTTAATGATCAGAAAACAGTTGACAGCACTCATTGTGGGATAAATTATCAATTGAATGATTTGATTGATACCATTTTTGCAATTCTAAAGAATCTGTAACAAATTTAAGGCTTAAATAGAAAGAAATAATTGTGTTACACTTGTGACACTACAAAGGAACTGATTATGACCCTTTTGTCCTTTTTATCTCTTATACTTTATGTAACCTACTATAGTATGTACAACTTAGCATCTTTTTTGGTTTATGATAAACGTGATGACTTTGATTTTGATATTGTCAATTTCCCATTTTTAGATGGTGATGTTCCTCGTTCTACATCCTTTGGAGTCTATATTTCTCAACTCATTCGTTTTGCTAGAGCATCTAGCTATGTTGCTGACTTCAACACTCGCAATAAATTGTTAACTCAGAAACTTCTTAAACAAGGCTATCGGTATCATAAACTTCGCAAAACATTTTCAAAATTTTATAGACGATACTATGATTTGATTTCTAAATTCCAAGTTGGACTTAAATCTCTCTTGCGCTAAGGACTTTCGGAACCTGATTTCTATGGTGACTTGGTGTATAAGTTGAAGAAGATTGTTGGCTCTAATAATTTTTCAGCGCAGTTCATTAAAATAATTTCCCATTATAAAAAGATTGGCTATAACATTAATGTATTGCAACAGACTGCATGCTTGGTAGTCAACCCAATCACGGTTGGCAACTTTGCTTTCCTCTTTAATTGCACGCCGGTGGGTCGGACTTCAGACTCTATGAAGGTTCCGACTTAAAGACTTATCTATTGATGAGATGGTAGGGGCCTGATGCTTTGGCTGTTTGTCGGGCCCACCGGGGTTTACCTGTTGGATTTCTTTTGCTCCGGTATTCAGTTTAATTTACCGTTGAGTCCTTATCCTTGCTTTATCTCCTTGTTATATCTTGATTTATATGTTTTAGGAGATGATGCATTGATAAGTTAGGGGTCTTTCATGCAAACCAAATATCTATGTGTCTTGATCCACATCTGAACTAAGGGTTAGGTTGGCGCCGTTAAACCGGTTTAAGCCCTCCTGTAAAATATTTTACTGACTGTTCCAAGGCGGTACTTCTTTTGTGGATCTTTTATGTTTTTGTTCTGTCTTGTATCTGCTATGTTTTGTGCACGTCTGTTTATATGTGCTTTGTGGTCACCTGCTGGGAAAGGGCTGACCTCTTGGCTCTCGTTTGTGGTGTCTTCTGTGAGTTTGTCACTTTCCCATTGGTATCCTGGGTCAGGTGTGGTACTTGATTGTATCGATTCCTGATCTTTGCACCATTACTTACTTTTCTTCAATAAATTCCTGTAAATATTTTTTGAATTGTGAAAAAATACCTTTCCCTCCTTGTGAGTGCATAATTTTATCCTTTTTGTTTACACCATTTTGTGTTTTCTTTGTATCGAAAGAGTGAATAACTACCCTAAATACCAAAATATATCAAATTAATTGTTGAATAGATCATCCTTTGACCAAACACAGGAAAAAGTGAGATGAATTCAATCCATAATATATGTTACACTTGTGACACAAATCACATTTTAAAGTCTACCTGTCTAAATCAAGTTATAGTCTGGTTTAAGATTGTCTGATTTCTTCAGTGTTGAATTTAGCATGATTCCTATCCCAGAATGTAGCTCAAGGATGGCCAGCTTCATAATGAAACTAGTATATGGGCTTGAGGAAGTATCATTCCTGCTGGACCGTAACTAGTATTGACTACACATTTGGTGAAGTTGTTGACTTTTTGTTGTGTTTAAATTATATTTATGCATTCAAGAATTATTAAAAAGACCAAATAAGATATATTTCATTTAAGATTTGCCATGTATATGCATTTATCACCTATTCCTAAAATGTGTTACACTTGTGACATCAGTTAAAATCATGCCACAAAGTCAGCAGCTTAAGGATTTCACCACAATTCCTCATAATGTTTTTTGTGGGCTCCCTTGACCAGAAAAACAGCAAAAAAGCTATGAAATGCAAAACAAATTGAAATGCTGATGGTTGAAACCTTAAATGTTACACTTGTGACATATCTGGGTGGTTTTATTCAGTACTGGCTACATAAAATCATACTTGTTGTTTTATAGGCAAGTTGGTTCCTTTAGAAAGCTTAAAGACAGCTAGTCATTAAAACAACATTCCTTTTGAATAAAACTTTGTATATTTTATGAGGCAATTCACTTTACTCCAATCATATGAAATTCTGTATGATAAAAATTTGAAAGGGTGTGTTTATAAAAGGTTACAAATTTCTGATTTATCTGGTTTAAAAAAGATGAAAAGATTGTTTTCCTACAGCTTTAATGCTATATTTCAACTGCAATTCACCATTTGACTATACATGAATAGTGTTTAATACAATTTACAGTTGAATTGAAGGTAAGGGAAAAAATGTCACAAAAAAGTGTTACCCTTGTGACAATTTGGATGACATTTTTTGATGTAATTTTTGAACGGAACATTCTAAAGCGATGAAACTTGGCATGATGCAAGAAAAACATTAATTACATATCTTAAAATTAATTTTAACAATAAATCTGCTTTAGATAGTCTATAAACATTGATTATAGAAATGGATGCATTATTTTTGAAATCACCCTGATCCATTTAAGATTTTCATAGCTGGATATTTGGCCTAATAATACTTTTCCATTGTTCAATCTTGGAAATCTGGGTGATATTCATTTGATTTCACGTGATAATATAACTCAATATTTCCCCATCCACATACAATGTAATAGATGGCCCACTCTAGCTTTTCAGCAAGGGGTCAAAGGCTTTAGATTGAACACTGTTTTCCCTGACCTAATATAGGGCCTTGTATATTTTCAGACTGAAAAACAGTAAGGATTTTGCTCGGATAGCTCCACAGACACCAGCTGATCTTAATTGACAGTACATGTATTTGAAAAAAAGGATAAATCCAGACTCAGCAGGACTTTGTTTATATTTAAATGTTCTTCAGAGCATCAACATGCAACAGCTGCCATCCAGCAGTCCAAGTCATTCCAGAATTGCAGGATTAGTATGGCTATCAGTAGCCAGGAGGCTGTAGAGGCTTCTATGATGAACACATACTTCACTGACAAGAGGGACACCGCAGGCAGTTTGGTCCCTCAGCTGAACATGCTGAATGGTGATAAATGAGGTAAGATTTTGACCTTAGTATGAACAATAATTTTTTTTGCGCTGATGAGATTACTGCAATACATTGAGAGACTGACCCAGAATCTAGGTAGCTGTACAATTATCTAAATAAGTAAAACAGATGTGTTTAACACAAATCCCCCACCCACATTCTTCCAGAGCACTGCAAGTCACCAATTGTTATGTACTAAGTACTACTAGTCAATTGTATAGGCTCAAGGTGAGCTATTGTGATCATAGGATGTCCGTTGTCCGTCAACAATTTCCTTTAAATAATGTCTCCTTCTGTACCACTTGGTGGTATTTCACCAAACTACACAGAAATCCTGCTTCAAGGCACTTGATGAGCTATTGTGATCGTTGGAAGTCAGTCGTCGTCTGTGGTCAACATTTGCATCAAAGGACATTTCCTAAACTACTAGCTGGATTTTGGCCAAACTTGGCAGGAATGATCTTTATATAGCCCTCTTTGATAATTGTTCAAATGATTTTGGTCAACACAGGCTAAAAATAGATTTTCAAGATGAAAAATTTAAAAATGTTCTTGTCTGAAACCACAAGCCATATAGATTTGATATTTGGTATGTGCATCATCTAAGTGACCTCTACCAAGATTGTTCAAATTATGCCCATTATGCCCATGGGTCATAAATGGGCCTGTCCCTGGGGTTACATGTGATACATAGGCTTATATAGGGAAAACATAAAAAAATATTCTTGTCTAAAACCACAAGGCATAGAGCTTTGATATTTGGTATGTAGCATCACCAAGACTAGTGGACCTCTACCAAGCTTGTTCAAATTATGATCCAGGTCCACCAAGTTTGTTCAAATTATGACCTTGGGGCCAAAAATGGTCCTGTCCCAAGGGGCCACATGTTTTACACAGGCTTATGGAAAACATGAAAAATTCTTCTTGTATGAAACCACAAATCATAGAGCCTTGATATTTGATATGAAGTATAACCTAGTAGACCTCTACCAGCTTTGTTCAAGTTATACTCCCGGGGCCAAAAATGTTCCCGCCTCAGTGGTCACATGATTTACTATTTTACATAGGCTTTAATAAGGAAAACTTGAAAAAATATTCTTGTCTGAAACTACAAGGCTTAGAGCCTTGATATTTGGTATGTAGCATCACCTCACATTATGTCATAGGCTTATAATTCCAACCCAATGCTTTTATCGTTTATTCGGAGATTTTGATTGGTCCGTTGGCAAAATTAAATTGTTTTTACACTTCGATAAAAGCCCATGCGTAGGAATATTTGATAACTGCCTTGATATCACCACAGGAGCTTGAAGTTCGATCCTTAAATCACCCATATAGCCTCAAAACCAAAAGCTCACAATGTCACTACGTAATGACATTATGAGATTTCCGGTTTTAGGGTTTAGAGGCGATCTAAGGATAGAACTTCAAGCTCCTGTGATATCACAGTGGTAGATTGTGTTAATAATAACGAACTGTACATAAAACTATAACACTTTCTCCAGTTTAAATATAGTTAAGCGTGTTCTAAAGCTTATTTAAAAGCCCTTACGCTGTACATGGTGGTGCATCTTCAAAGCAACGGGGGAACTCTAAGAAATGAACAGGATGGGGAGTTATGTGATGTCACTTAACAAACGGTCACGTCATTAAAGAGAATCGTCATCAAAACAATGTCAAGGCTCACATCAACAACGAAATGTTTCAACGCAGTTTGAACTTGTCAAATCGCACTTTTAAATTGACGCTAAGATCTTAGATCTACTTCGGAGATTTAAGGCAGGACTTGTGAAGGTAAGTGCTTCGATCCGTGCCGTGGTAGGAACTTTCAATGAGCCCAGCAAGCTGTGCGTATATTTGACATAGGAAAACATTTCCCAAACTAAATGGAGTTGTTTTGAGCCCAATCAGCCCATACTCACATATTCGCTCCAAATAGGGTGCAATTTTAATCATCATTTTAGCAAAACAAAGTTTGAACTGACAGAATTTTCAAGATGGCTGCCCGATCGTTCATAGAAAGCGGTTATGAACTATTTTTCTTGAGTGGGCTTTTAAATTTGAAATTGTCAACAACCTTTTACAAATATGCTGTTTTGTTCCAAAGTTGGAATTATAAGGAATGAAATTTAATTTTTTGGTTTTTATCGATGTGTAAACTCCGGCGAATCACTCACAAATTTAACATAAAGCCCTCCGGGCTTTATTCAATTTGTGAGTGATTCGCCGGAGTTTACACATCGATAAAAACCAAAAAATAAAATTTCATTCCTATAATAAATATAAAATTATTTTTTTTCAGAATATAGTCATGTTGCATATTAAATTTAAGGGAATGAAGCATACAATTACATGCTAGCTAATATTTTGTGCCAACACACAACCTTGACCCCTGGGGTGTGGTCAAAAGATCATTTTTTTCTTTTCTGAAATTACACACTGGGTAGGCGCAACAAGAATACAACCGAGGAACTGTGATCAATATTTACATTTTACAGCCGCCGTTTTGGGTAAGTTTAATATTTTATTTTTTTCATTGGAATGCTCAGGTTTCAGTAAAAGTAAGCATGATATCAGTTTTAGGTAAGATCAAAGAAATGTGCTTGGTGTTATATTTGTCCAAAAAATGTGTGAGAGTTGGCTGAAAAATAACATTTTATTTCTGATCATTACTTATTTCAACTTAAAACTGAAAAATATGTATATTTTTTCGCATTCATTGTCGTATTTCGATCTTTCAGAAACAGAAGGGTAAAATTAAATTATTGGTGGATATCCTGTGTGTATTCAATAATTTCTATCTGATAAGTGAAAAGCGCAGTATCTGTTTTAAAGGATGATGGTAATGATACTAAGGCAATCGAAAACTTCATTAATGGCAATCGGTTATCGATAGCAATCAATGTTTTTGGCAATCAATGCGCAATTTTTTGTTTGCTTTTGTCCGATATATATATATCCGAGCTTTATAAGTATGTTTTCTGTTTTATATTGATCCATAAACTCAAATCGGACCTGGAAGGCTCAGGATCAAACCCTATGTCACATGCCTACTGTGTGGCCCGACAGTTCAGTGGTAAACATACACCCACATTCTGAGAGAGTCCTGGGTTCAAGTTCAGGATGGGTCATGGGGGGGGGGGGGTGTAGATGACACATGTGAAGAAAAAGCATATGACCAGATGGGGACTCGAACCCGGGACCTATCACAGACCGTGCAAATACTCTGACCACTTAGCTAACGGGCCACACGATGAGCCTGCCAGTTCTACAATATATATGGCAGGGTAGTTGTACTCCTTCCAAGGTCTGTTTGGACATCACCAGACACATCGAAAAAAAGGTTTTCCTGTGACGGAGCTCGTATGAAAGAAAGCTAAGAACCCATTGTCTGCGATCGGCCGACTGTAAGTTCATTTTACTTGTTTATCAGACACAACACCTGCATAGAACAAATCACGATTCATTTCAGAATAGATAGGCGAAACCAATTTTATTAAAATACTGCTATAAATTATAAAAAAACCCAGATAAACTGACTTATTTATAACAGCGGCTGTACATACATGTATTGATCGCAGTTCCTCGATTGTGTTCTGCGTTCGATGTTGCCGCCTACCCGGTGTGAATTAGTTGTGTTGCATATCAAATTAAAGGGAATGAAACAGGGTAGATAATCCTTATGTCTACCGAAGTTGAAGTCAATAACTGTTTTGTTGTATGGCGTTTCAACTAAGAATGAAACTTTTCTACTTTTTGTTTTGTTGTTTAAGTTATGTTCAACCTTCAGCCTAAGGACTTTCTCATAAGTTTCATCAACTGTTATTAAAATATTTAAACATAGTAATTTGCATGTTGAAAAGGATACTAATTCTCTGAGTGTGGACCGTAAAATTTAATTAATATAAAACTTTTTTTATACTTTTTGTTTTTTCAAAACAAAGATAAATTAACAAACAAGATAATACAAAACTGTTTTCAAAAAGATCATGAAAATCTTTAATTTACCTGTTGGGATGTGAAACAGCAAATCATGTCAATTTCATGCAGCACATGTTAGTTTTATATTAATCATGCTATTTTTAGCTCTACAGATGGTGATATTAGTGTCAATATATTAACTTCTGGAAACTAGTTTGAGCTGGTTTTCATGCAATATTAACTTGTAGGCCAGTTTAGACCGGTTTTCAGGTAGACAGAGATTTATGAAGACAAATTGAGCCAATCAGGAGGGTCCGATGATTAACCGAAATTAGCAGAAATCACCAAGAAATCACCAGATAAAAATAAGAAAAAACTACCATTTTACTGTTAGTTTAATGTCATAATATAATAAGAATTAGTATACTGAAGGACTTTAGAAACGCACCAGTTATATATTCACTGTCTCTTCCACATGGTTGATTTGAGGATATTTTCTTTATCACTCTTCATCCGCTTACACAATGGACCATGATTTGCCATAGTTTCGATTTGCTCATGCGGTTCATTCTGACGTAACACTGACGTTAGTGTTTTTCAACAATTGTCGTCTGACAACTGTGAGATTAGATCATTTTAAGAGCAAACACTTTGAGCTGGTAGCCAGATGTCGTAACCAACCGAAAAACAAGAAAAGTTTCGGAAATAATCGTCAATAACCGTTTAATTACACTTCCAGTCGCAGCGTTTCTTTGCTAACGTCAGTCTTAATTTTTCAAAAAGCAATAACAGGCGGATGACGTTCGCGCATGTCGTGATACTTTTGTCTTCTACGCAGCGGGTTGTGGAGTATCTTTTTGCATTAAAACATTTTGATTATTCCTGATCATTAGGATATAAACAGCCAATTACGTCAAAAACAATAATGACGCCACCTAGACGAAATGGACGTTTCCAGAGGCCTAAAACTTCAGGATTTGATTTTGTCTTTCCTTGTGCATTCAAGAACAAATATCGGTTCGAAAACTTTTTCGCGCTCATTATGGAGGTATTGATACTCTGTGACTTTTTAAATTTGGGATGTCTCAGAATAATCGCGACGTCACGGCAACCATAAGCCACAGCGTTACGATTTTCTTATTGAATGCAAGCTAAATGAAGGGACTTGTCAATTTTGTTTTTCACATAATTAAAATATTACATTTTGACAATAAATTAACCTTTTAGCAGGTGGTGCGTTTCTAAAGTCCTTCAGTATATAATAAGCTTATTTCTACTTTGATTTTAAAAAGAAATGAAAAAATGTTATGATTTCACTTTCAAATTCAGTGCACAGTGAATTCACCGAAATCACCAGATAAAAATAGGAAATCACAATTTTATTATTAATTTAATGCCATAATTGGATAGTAAGTAAGTAAGTAAGTAAATAAGTTAGTAAGTCTTTATTTAAAGAGGGTGACAACATTTAGTAGCATGAGGCCCTCAAAATAAATAATATTTACACACATAAAAAAAAACAAAAACAAAAAAACAACAACTCTACACAAACTATCAAATTAAATTGTTTAACCCTGTACTGCTGAGCAAATATAGCTAAATTTTGGCAAGACCGTAAACTGAATGCAAAACTGTGGATCCCGATCAGCTGATCAGTTTCCACACTGTTAGTGTTTCCAAAAACAGGATATATCTAGGTTCAGCAGGACAAGGGTTAATTTGATATTTACACAAGTGCATTTATTATAATATAGTAACCCTATTTATCTTGACAAGCATCAGTTTCTATTTTACTCTGCTTGCTGGAATTTTTTTGATATTTTTGTCATCTGCTGTCTTTTTTAAAATTAATTTACTATATAGTTCTCAGAGAGTCAAACAGTTTGGATGTAGATCTGGCCCAATATTTTGTTGGTCCTGATTTGGTTCCAAAACTGTTTGCAAAGGTTATCAGCAGACAACAATTGCAGGCAGAGTAACTTCAGCAGTGTTTATTTAACCAACTTGCAGGGTACCACTTATTTGTATGCCATTGCAAGCAAAGTAGAAAACAATATACATCCTGATCAGCTGGCTTCAGGACCAGGAAAATGTTTAGGTATTTTGTCATCTGCTGTCTTTTCTAAATTAATTTACTATATAGATTACCATATAGATCACCATCAGAGAGTCAAACAGTTTGGATCCAGATCAGGTCTGACATTTTGTCGGTCCTGATCTGGCTTAAACTGTTTGCAAAGGTTATCAGCAGACAACAATTGCAGGCAAAGAGTAACTTTAGCAGTGTATATCTAACCAATTTGCAGGGTACGGTAAGCGCAATGTTTACCGCCGTCGCCCTGGGCCCTGTTATCTGTTAAACTAACGGTACCGGAGCAAACATTGAAGGCATTATACCACTTATTTGTATGCATTTACAAGCAGAGTAGAAAACAATATACATCCTGATCAGCTGACTTCAGGACCAGGCAAATGTTTAGGTATTTTGTCATCTGCTGTCTTTTCTAAATGAATTTACTATATAGTTCCTTAATGATCACCATCAGAGAGTCATACAGTTTGGACCCAGATCAGGTCTGACATTTTGTCGGTCCTGATCTGGCTCTAAAACTGTTTGCAAAGGTTATCAGCAGACAACAATTGCAGGCAAAGAGTAACTTCAGCAGTGTATATCAAACCAACTTGCAGGGTACAGTAAGCGCAATGTTTACCGTTGTCGCCCTGGACCCTGTTACCTGTTAAACTAACGGTACCGGGAGCCAACATTGAAGGCATTATACCACTTATTTGTATGCATTTACAAGCAGAGTAGAAAACAATATACATCCTGATCAGCTGACTTCAGGACCAGGCAGATGTTTAGGTATTTTGTCATCTGCTGTCTTTTCTAAATGAATTTACTATATAGTTCCTTCATGATCACCATCAGAGAGTCATACAGTTTGGACCCAGATCAGGTCTGACATTTTGTCAGTCCTGATCTGGTTCTTAAACTGTTTGCAAAGGTTATCAGCAGACAACAATTTCAGGCAAAGAGTAACTTCAGCAGTGTATATCTAACCAACTTGCAGGGTTCCACTTAATAGTATGCATTAACAAGCAGAGTAGAAAACAATATGCATCCTGATCAGCTGGATAACAATTTGAATAATAAGCTTATTTCTACTTTGATTAAAATATGAAAAAAAATGTACATTTCAATACTAATTCAAGGTATGCCGAAATCACCAGAAAAAAAGGAAATATCCATTTTAATGTTAATTTTATGCCTTTATATGATATAAATGATAGTAGAATAATTGATATGTTTACAAAAGGCTTATATTTTAATGTGCCAGCAAATAAATATTTCAATAAAAAATATAGCAACACATTATAGCAATTTGAAAGTGATTTTTTTTATCAACATATTTTTAAAAACAGACTAGAAATAAGCATATTATACTAATTTTTATCATAATTTTGCATTAAGTAAACAATAAAAAGGTGATTTCTTACTTTTATCTTGTGATTTTGGTGATTTTCTGGTGATTTCGGTGATATCTGTTGATTTCGGTTAATCATGGCACCGAATCAGGAGATGGGATTCTCTCCAGTTATATAACAATATGTCATATTGGTTTGTGCAATAATTTTTTCAGGATGAACAGCATCTCACAGATAAGATAGTTTGGTCTCAGAGAAAGTCCAGTTCTAAGGAGTCCATTGACCACAGTCACCAACTTACAGCAATATCTGATGTGATTCAAGGGAATTATCATTTTAATGTTTGATAAGAGTACAGATTTGTCACTCACTGAGCCAAATTTTAACTACTCAGTATGGTCTCAGCAAGAGTTGAACATATAACATCTTTCTTGGCCATTAGGACTCTATTCCAATATTGAATCCCTAACCCAAATTCTGGATGTGATAAATATGGAACAAGTTCTGCTGGACAAACTGATTGGCTTGTCGAATGATGGCCAGTGATGGGCAGCTTCAATGTCAGCAGGAAATCAGGAGTGGTACAAGACACTTCAACCTGAGACTGATTGGTACTGGTTCAACACAGAAGACCCATCCCGACATGACTGAAAAATTATTGACTGGTTGAAGAAACAAATCATCCATAATCAAACACTTTGGATCCAGATTAGGACCGACTTCAGTGTTAAATCCATTAAATTTTCAGTGGTCATTTTCATGTGATTTCAGATGGAAAAACACTGTCTTATATTTGCCCATTTGCATGATGTTGATGATGGCCAACTCTTCCTTTAGCAAGGGGCCATTTGATACAAAAGGGGGCCACTTAAAGGGGGCCATTGACCGCCTCTAGATTTTGCAGAGGTAATCAGCAGACAACAATAATAGGCAAAAAGTTAACTCATAAAGTGCCACATACAATTTGCAGCAGACGACAATTGCAAATTTTGCTGCTTTTTCAAAGAATAAAAAAACAAATAAGGCACGACGTTTCATGAGAATAGTCTGCTGGCAGACGATTCTCATGAAATATCATACCTTATTTTTTTCAAAAATTAGGAAAGTTGTCGCCATATTTGTCATCTGCTGCAGTCGTGATTGGTGCTATAAGGGTTAAATAGAAAAGACTGAAGAAATAATCAAATGTTATCTGTTTTAATAAAATGCATAATTTTAAGCTGTATAACTTTTAAATATTGAAATAGATGAGTTTATATGTACATGGAGTTTGGTCTAACATAAGTCCAGATAAGTGAACTTTTATTGACAAAATTGTGAGAACATATGCAATTTTTCAATCATTTGAACATTTGTTTTGGGTGCTCAAAAGAACCGTCTCATTGAGACGGCTCTTTTGAGCATCAAGAAAATTGTTTTTTGATATGATTTTTAAGCACATTCAACTGGATACCTAAAGTGTATTAGCAATTTTCTATAATGGACTTAACTGATAAGAGACTGCCTGCAGCCAAATCAAGGACAGGTGCCATACTGGGAATTTAGTCATACAGTACACAGGTATAGGTTAACCGCTCAATAGCCCTTCAAAAGCCTCTATATCACCAAATGAGAGTTTTTATCTAAACATCCAGTATATCTGTTCTGGTTGTTTTATTTTATGTGATTCTTTACATCCCATGAACAATCTTTCAGCTATAGAGGGATGGGTCTTCCTGGGTTGAACCAGGACTAAGCTAGGATTAATGTGTCCTGCTCAAGGACACAACGCAGTGATGCCGGTGATGCTCTAACCCGGGGGCCATCTGTCTCGAGTCAAGCACTCTACCACTGAGCCACTGCACTCCTGGATTTGGTTTTGAAATAACAATTTGAAAATTATTTTCTTATAAGCACTTTCATCTGGAGGCCAAATAGTGGATTTGGAATTGGACATATTAAGTCACCTGGCTATTAAGTGCTCAAACTGAGCTATACATTTAAAATTGCCTTCAAATATGTCTGCAAGATGTGAATGGTGTGTCTGTCATTTGTGTGTCAAGACAAGAGGCCCTTCTGAACACTAAACTTAGCATGTGCATTTTCAATTGACAGCACACCATGAGGTCAGGTCATGAATGTTTGCATGCCGGATAGTTTTACAAGCTTTTGTTGTCCTCTGCTGATCAGTGCCTTAACCCTTGTTCTGCTGCATAAATATGAATATGGCACATTCACTTCTGTTTTCCAGTGGAATGTTATGCTGTCTGGAAAGCAGTCAGATCTAGATCTCATGTCCACAGATGTGTTCACTAGATTTAGCCAGCTGATTCTGGATTTACTCTCTTTTCTAAAGATGACATATCCGGTTTCAGCAGGACAAGGGTTTATCCATCATTTTATGGGACATTGGTAAACAGTACATAACCAGATCAGATATGATAATGTGACCTCTGATCAGGTTCTGCACTGTTTCCTAACATTACATACTTTTAATATTTGAGTGTAATTATAATCCCAACTGGAGATGGATGCATTCAATTGGAAATTCAATTTGTGACTGGGGAGGAATTATTGAAAATTTACAAGCCATTCTTTGTGGAAGTATGTATTAAATGGGTTAGTGCTATTATGTCCCCCAAAATGTTTGTTCCTGAAATGTCTACTGTGCCAAAATGTCTATTCCCATGATGTCTACTATGGCAACTTGCAAGACCGGGGGGATGTCCATGCCCGTTTCAGCAATCTCCGATCCCCAGTATGCATCGTATTAACCTTTTTACCTGCTAGGGACAATTTGAAAACAGTTTGGATCTGGATAAAGACTGTCAAAACGGTAGGCCTGATCAGAATCCAAACTGTGTGCCACTCTGATGGTATTCCTGAAAATTCATTAGAGAAAAATATGACAATGGTCATCATGTTAACCCTCTATCTGCTAGTAACAGTTTGCAAACTGGTTGTAACCAGATCAGGAACATCAAAATGACTTTGCTGGGTCTGATCTGGATCCAAAATGGTTTGACAGTCTGGTATTCCTGAAAAATTCATTAGAGTTACTTCAATCAAGGGTTATGATTGAAGCACTATCATTTAATTTGGACACTTTAATCCTTGCATTAGTACTGGTGCAATCCAGGTAGACCCATCCCGCCATAACTGAAAAATTATTGACTGGGGCATAAAGAATCAAATCAAATCAAAAAAAAAAATTGGAGAAATCAATTGTAATGATGGAAAAGATCTTTCAGGAGTATATTGGTAAGTAAGCAAGTAAGTAAGTAAAGTCTTTATTTAAAGAGGGTGACAACATTTAGTGGTACAACTTATCTTCCATGAGGCCGTCAAAATAAAGAATATGTACACATACAAAAAAAAAAAAACAATTCTACACAAACTATCAAATTTAAATTGTTTAACCCTGTACTGCTGAGCAAATATAGCTAAATTGTGGCAAGACCGTAAACTGAATGCAAAACTGTGGATCCTGATCAGCTGATCAGTTGTTTCCAAAAACAGGATATATCTAGGTTCAGCAGGACAAAGGTTAATTTGATATTTATGCAAGTGCATTTATTATAACATAGTAACCCTATTTATCTCGACAAGCATCCATTTCTATTTTACTCTGCTTGTTGGAAATTATTTAGGTATTTTGTCATCTGCTGTCTTTTCTAAATTAATTTACTATATAGTTCCTTCATTATCACTATCAGAGAGTCAAACAGTTTTGATTCAGATCAGGTCTGGCATTTTGTCGGTCCTGATCTGGTTCTAAAACTGTTTGCAAAGGTTATCAGCAGACAACAATTGCAGGCAAAGAGAAACTTCAGCAGTGTATATCTAACCCACTTGCAGGGTTCCACTTAGCAGTATGCATTTACAAGCAGAGTAGAAAATAATATGTATCCTGATCAGCTGGTTTCAGGCCAGCTGATTCAGATCTATACTGTTTTCCAAACAAGTTAAACCCAGGTACAGCATGGTATGGGCCATTTTACATTATTTACAGGTCATCATATTTCTGTAATTTTTATTTTTGTTAATTTTCTCCGAATTTTATGCACATAAAATTCGACAAAAACACATCAGAAGAAATTTTGGATACTGCCTGATTATGACTGTTCCCTATGAGTGTAGATACAGATCAGCTAGCTTCTGAGAGGCCAGCTGATCAGGATCCACACTGTAAGGTACAAGAATTGTCATAGGTAAAATAATAAATCGATAGAAGAGAAATGAACAAAATATTCACTAAAAATATATACAAACTACAAACATGTACTTAAAATGAATAGTTTAGCATTTTAAAAGGATTTTTGCTTGGAAGTAGATATTGTGGGAGTATCATTTTGGGAGCAGACTTAGACAGCACCTTCAGGTGTGTAAAAACAAAAACCTTACACCCTAGTGCACATTATGTTTACTAAGTTTAGACATAGAGCGCATTAATAGTGAACATCATGCAATTCACATAACAACTTTAGTTATGATTCATTACTCGAATATTAAGCGAATAAAGAAATGTGCTTCATGCAAAATTGTCATTTTGTATCCTGCTTGATAACTTATATCACTTTAACTATCCTTGTTAGCAAAGACTTTTGTCATCTGCTGATAACCTTTGCAAACAGTAAGGACCGAGATCTGGAACGAGAAGAATGTCGATCCTGATCTTGATCCAAAAGGATTGACACTCTAAGTGTGTTCCTGAAAGAATTTATTGAAAAAAGTAATTTTTACAAAAAAAAAAGTCAGCAGACGACAAAAAAGTTTAAAGAAAAAGATCTTTCTAATTCTATTGTATTGTTATAAATCATACCGCGAAAATATTAAGCGAATAAAGAAATGTGCTTCATGCTAGATTGTCATTTTGTATCCTGCTTGATAACTTATGTTATGTTGAATTATATCATTTTAACTATCCTTGTTAACTAGGTTGCAAGGCAGTAGACATTAGAATAAAAACCCGTATTATTAGCTTTTGGATGAATATTGTGAATGGTAAACAAACAAATCTATCAAAATGGTTATACTTACTTCTACTAGGAGAATATGACGGTGGCATCCATCAACATAAATGGATCCATTTTATCAAACATATTCTATTATCTGTTGGGCGTCCCGCCCTTTAAAACAAGGAAGTCATTGAAAACCCAAAATCAATCAAAAATCAAATCTCTAAAACTCTATCAGACCTTTATGTTCAGGAGTGGCATAACAAAGTAACTTCATCCTCTAAAGGAAAGAATTATACTCTTTTCAAGCAAGATTTAAATTTTGAAAATTACCTAATCAAATTAAATAGGAAACACTGTTCTTCATTGTTAAAGTTTAGGTTACGTAATCATCGGCTTCCGGTTGAAACTGGTCGCTGGGAAAACACACCTTTAGAAGACAGAAAATGCACATTATGTAGCAAACATGATATCGGGTACGAATTTCACTATCTTTTTGTTTGTGATCACTTTATATCTGACAGAAAGAAATATTTAAGTTTATATTTTTACAAAAGTCCTAACATTATAAAATTCGAAGAACTATTTTCTTCAGCAAAACCAGGAAGCTTGTAAAGTTATCAAGTTTTGTAGAAATTATAATGAATAAATTTTCATGTGCAGCCTAACCCTAAAAGAGTCAATCATTACGATGATATACTTCTTACTATGTCTTGGCTTAATATTTCATGGGAATTGCCTGATTATAGACAACTCACATGATATGTCATATCATGCGAATTGTCTATAATTAATAATGTGAAGCCTTATTTTGTTTCTTAAAGAAAGCAACAACAGTCGATTATGTTGCCTACTGTTAGTTATAGAAGGCTCTTTCAGGGTTGATTTTGCTCGCATTTTAATTTTCACCTTTTTCATGCTCTTTGTTCACTGTATTTTACGTATATCATGTATATGCTTTGTTTTTGTATCTTATGCTCTTACGCTATCTATGAGTGGCCTGAGTTTTATGTCAATAAAGATATGTTCTGTTCTGTTAACAAAGACTTTTGTCATCTGCTGATAACATTTGCAAACAGTAAGGACCCAGATCAGGGCCAAGAAGAATGTTGATCCTTATCTTGATCCAAACCGACTGACACTCTAATAGTGTATTCCTGAAAGAATTTATTGAAAAAAGTTATTTTTACAAAAGTCAGCAGACGACAAAGAGTTTATAGAAAAAAGATCTTTCTGGTTCTATTGTATTGTATTTGAATTTGAGGTAAAACTTGCATTTTATATTGTAGAACAGTGACCTATGTCACTGTACAGAAATGTGTAGAAAGACCCTTGTTACTGTGTATAACATTTTATCAGACAGACAATGTCGTCTGCTGATAACCTTGCAAACAGTTAGGACCAAGATCAGAACCAATTGAAAGTCATTCCTGGTCTGCATCCAAAATGTTTGACATTCTAATTGAGTTCCTGAAAGACTTTTTGCAAAAGACATAAAAAGTATTCAACTAGTTAAAAAAGATCTTTTTGGTTTTAATGGTCAGCAGACCTCAAAACATGAATGTGGGCATGACTGGATTTGTTCATCTAAATTGAAGTGTTCTTGTTACCCTGGCAACAAATAGCAGGCTTCTGACCACATGGTGAGGCTATTACCTGGTGTCTTATCCCAATAAACACCGAAATTTCAGTTTAACACTGTCAATCACATACCAGCTTTAGCAAACAGTGTAGATACAGATGAGAAGCAGCTAATAAGGAAAGAGTTAAGTCATTAAGGTCCTTTAAGATAGTCTTCTGGAATTACCTTTTAGTGAATAAATTATTTTGTTCAAAGAACAAAAAAATAGTCCCTGATCAGACTGCATTGAATTTTTTATATAAATCTTTACATGCGACATACTTAGTGATTTTGTTGTCGTCTGCTGACTCCTTTCAAAATAAATATTTTCAAGAAATTTCAGGAAAAAAATCAAGGTGTCAAATTGTATGGATCCAGATCAGGACCAAACATACTGTTGGTCCTGATCTGACTCCAAACTGTTCATGAATGTTATCAGCAGATGACAAAAGTTTGATGATCAGTTGTTTCCAAAAACGGGATATATCTAGGTTCAGCAGGACAAAGGTTGATTTGATATTTATGCAAGTGCATTTATTATAACATAGTAACCCTATTTGTCTCGACAAGCATCCATTTCTATTTTACTCTGCTTGTTGGAAATTATTTAGGTATTTTGTCATCTGCTGTCTTTTCTAAATTAATTTACTATATAGTTCCTTCATTATCACTATCAGAGAGTCAAACAGTTTGGATTCAGATCAGGTCTGACATTTTGTCGGTGCTGATCTGGTTCTAAAACTGTTTGCAAAGGTTATCAGCAGACAACAATTTTAGGCAAAGAGAAACTTCAGCAGTGTATATCTAACCAACTTGCAGGGTTCCACTTAGTAGTATGCATTTATAACCAAAGTAGAAAACAATATGTATCCTGATCAGCTGGTTTCAGGCCAGCTGATTCAGATCTATACTGTTTTCAAAACAAGTTATACCCAGGTACAGCATGGTATGGGCCATTTTACATTATTTACAGGTCATCATATTTCTTTAATTTTTATTTTTGTTAATTTTCTCCTTATGCACATAAAATTCGACAAAAACACAGAAGAAATTTAGGATACTGCCTGATTATGACTAATTCCTATGAGTGTAGATCCAGATCAGCTAGCTTATGAGAGGCCAGCTGATCAGGATCCACACTGTAAGGTGCAAGAATTACACTGTATGGTGCAAGAATTGACATAGGTGAAATAATAAATCGATAGAAGAGAAATGAACAAAATATTCACTAAAAATATATATACAAACTACAAACATGTACTTAAAATGAATAGTTTAGCATTTTAAAAGGATTTTTGCTTGGGAGTATATATTGTGGGAGTATCATTTTGGGAGCAGACATAGACGGCACCTTCAGGTGTGTAAAAACAAAAACCTTACACCCTAGTGCACATTATGTTTACTAAGTTTAGACATAGAGTGCATTAATAGTGAACATCATGCAATTCACATAACAACTTAAGTTATAATTCATTACTCGAATATTAAGCGAAAAAAGAAATTATAGACAACTCACATGATATGTCAAATCATGAGAATTGTCTATAATCAATAATGTGGAGCCTTATTTTGTTTCCTAATGAAGCAACAACAGTCGATTATGTTGCCTACTGTAAGTTATAGAAGGCTCTTTCAGGGTTGATTTTGCTCGCATTTTAACTTTCACCTTTTTCATGCTCTTTGTACTCATGTATTTTATGTATATCATGTATATGCTTTGTTTTTTTTGTATCTTATGCCTTTACGCTATCTATGAGTGGTCTGAGTTTTATGTCAATAAAATATGTTCTGTTCTGTTAACAAAGACTTTTGTCATCTGCTGATAACCTTAGCAAACAGTAAGGACCCAGATCAGGGCCGAGAAGAATGTTGATCATTATCTTGATCCAAACCGACTGACTCTCTAATAGTGTGTTTTTGAAAGAATTTATTGAAAAAAGTTATTTTAAAAAAAAAGTCAGCAGACGACAAAAAGTTTATAGAAAAAAGATCTTTCTGGTTCTATTGTATTGTATTTGAATTTAAGGTACAACTTGCATTTTATATTGTAGAACAGTGACCTATGTCACTGTACAGAAATGTGTAGAAAGACCCTTGTTACTGTGTATAACATTTTATCAGACAGACAATGTCGTCTGCTGATAACCTTGCAAACAGTTAGGACCAATATCAGAACCAATTGAAAGTCATTCCTGGTCTGCATCCAAAATGTTTGACATTCTAATTGAGTTCCTGAAAGACTTTTTGCAAAAGACATAAAAAGAATTCAACTAGTTAAAAAAGATCTTTTTGGTTTTAATGGTCAGCAGACCTCAAAACATTAATGTGGGCATGACTGGATTTGTTCATCTAAATTGAAGTGTTCTTGTTACCCTGGCAACAAATAGCAGGCTTCTGACCACATGGTGAGGCTATTACCTGGTGTCTTAATCCCAATAAACACAGAATTTTCAGTTTTACACTGTCGATCACATACCAGCTTTAGCAAACAGTGTAGATACAGATGAGAAGCAGCTAATAAGGAAAGAGTTAAATCATTAAGGTCCTTTAAGATAGTCTTCTGGAATAACCTTTTAGTGAATAAATTATTTTGTTCAAAGAACAAAACAAATAGTCCCTGATCAGACTGCATTGAATTTTTTATATAAATCTTTACATGCAACATACTTAGTGATTTTGTTGTCGTCTGCTGACTCCTTTCAAAATAAATATTTTCAAGAAATTTCAGGAAAAAAAATCAAGGTGTCAAATTGTATGGATCCAGATCAGGACCAAACAAACTGTTCATGAATGTTATCAGCAGATGACAAAAGTTTGATGATCAGTTGTTTCCAAAACGGGATATATCTAGGTTCAGCAGGACAAAGGTTAATTTGATATTTGAGCCAGTGCATGAGATTTCCAACAATGTGGTATGTGCGACCAGCAAAGCCTCAGATCAGCCTGCGCATACGGGCAGTCTGATCAGAACCTTTGCTAGTCGCTTGAGTATTCTATGATTGTTAAGCTACTGACTGAACACCATTTGGAGTTTCTAAGCTTAACAGGAGGCTGCAGAGGATCGTCCGAGTCTACACTTGTCAAAATGCCACATCGTTTGAACTCTCATGCCGCGGCTCATTTATGCAAGTGCATTTATTATATAACATAGTAACCCTATTTGTCTCGACAAGCATCCATTTCTATTTTACTCTGCTTGTTGGAAATTATTTAGGTATTTTGTCATCTGCTGTATTTTCTAAATTAATTTACTATATAGTTCCTTCATTATCACTATCAGAGAGTCAAACAGTTTGGATTCAGATCAGGTCTGACATTTTGTCGGTGCTGATCTGGTTCTAAAACTGTTTGCAAAGGTTATCAGCAGACAACAATTGTAGGCAAAGAGAAACTTTAGCAGTGTATATCTAACCAACTTGCAGGGTTCCACTTAGTAGTATGCATTTATAACCAAAGTAGAAAACAATATGTATCCTGATCAGCTGGTTTCAGGCCAGCTGATTCAGATCTATACTGTTTTCAAAACAAGTTATACCCAGGTACAACATGGTATGGGCCATTTTACATTATTTACAGGTCATCATATTTCTTTAATTTTTATTTTTGTTAATTTTCTCCGAATTTTATGCACATAAAATTCGACAAAACACAGAAGAAATTTAGAATGCTGCCTGATTATGACTATTTCCTATGAGTGTAGATCCAGATCAGCTAGCTTCTTAGAGGCCAGCTGATCAGGATCCACACTGTAAGGTGCAAGAATTGTCATAGGTAAAATAATAAATCGATAGAAGAGAAATGAACAAAATATTCACTAAAAATATATATACAAACTACAAACATGTACTTAAAATGAATAGTTTAGCATTTTAAAAGGATTTTTGCTTGGGAGTATATATTGTGGAGTATCATTTTGGGAGCAGACATAGACGGCACCTTCAGGTGTGTAAAAACAAAAACCTTACACCCTAGTGCACATTATGTTTACTAAGTTTAGACATAGAGTGCATTAATAGTGAACATCATGCAATTCACATAACAACTTAAGTTATAATTCATTACTCGAATATTAAGCGAATAAAGAAATGTGCTTCATGCAAGATTGTCATTTTGTATCCTGCTTGATAACTTATATCACTTTAACTATCCTTGTTAGCAAAGACTTTTGTCATCTGCTGATAACCTTTGAAAACAGTAAGGACCCAGATCTGGAACGAGAAGAATGTCGATCCTGATCTTGATCCAAAAGGATTGACACTCTAATAGTGCATTCCTGAAAGAATTTATTGAAAAAAGTAATTTAAAAAAAAAAAGTCAGCAGACGACAAAAAAGTTTATAGATAAAGATCTTTCTGGTTCTATTGTATTGTTATAATTCATAACTCGAAAATATTAAGCGAATAAAGAAATGTGCTTTATGCTAGATTGTCATTTTGTATCCTGCTTGATAACTTATGTCATTTTGAATTATATCATTTTAACTATCCTTGTTAACTAGGTTGCAAGGCAGTAGACATTAGAATAAAAACCCGTATTATTAGCTTTTGGATGAATATTGTGAATGGTAAACAAACAAAACTATCAAAATGGTTATACTTACTTCTACTAGGAGAATATGATGGTGGCATCCATCAACATAAATGGATCCATTTTATTAAACATATTCTAATATCTGTTGGGCGTCCCGATCTTTTAAACAAGGAAGTCATTGAAAACCCAAAATCAATCAAAAATCAAATCTCTAAAACTCTATCAGACCTTTATGTTCAGGAGTGGCATAACAAAGTAACTTCATCCTCTAAAGGAAAGAATTATACTCTTTTCAAGCAAGAATTATATTTTGAAAATTACCTAATCAAATTAAATAGGAAACACTGTTCTTCATTGTTAAAGTTTAGGTTAAGTAATCATCGGCTTCCGGTTGAAACTGGTCGCTGGGAAAACACACCTTTAGAAGACAGAAAATGCACATTATGTAGCAAATATGATATCGGTGACGAATTTCACTATCTTTTTGTTTGTGATCACTTTATATCTGACAGAAAGAAATATTTAAGATCATATTTTTACAAAAGTCCTAACATTATAAAATTCAAAGAACTATTTTCTTCAGCAAATACCAGGAAGCTTGTAAAGTTATCAAGTTTTGTAGAAATTATAATGAATAAATTTTCATGTGCAGCCTAACCCTAAAAGAGTCAATCAGTACGATAATATACTTCTTACTATGTCTTGGCTTAATATTTCATGGGAATAACCTGATTATAGACAGTTCACATGATATGTCAAATCATGCGAATTGTCTATAATCAATAATGTGAAGCCTTATTTTGTTTCTTAATGAAGCAACAACAGTCGATTATGTTGCCTACTGTAAGTTATAGAAGGCTCTTTCAGGGTTGATTTTGCTCGCATTTTAATTTTCACCTTTTTCATGCTCTTTGTACTCATGTATTTTATGTATATCATGTATATGCTTTGTTTTTGTATCTTATGCCTTTACGCTATCTATGAGTGGCCTGAGTTTTATGTCAATAAAGATATGTTTGTTCTGTTAACAAAGACTTTTGTCATCTGTTGATAATCTTTGCAAACAGTAAGGACCCAGATCAGGGCTGAGAAGAATGTTATAATCCCAAATAATTGGTATGTTCTAGAATGTTCTAGAAAGTCTCAGTCCAGTTCCAATTCTGCTTGAATAGAACTTCCTGGGATTTTGTGGTACTTCTCTTTACATGGTATTTAATGGAATTCCATTAAATCCCAAAAGTTGGAACAATTGGAATTTTCTGTCACTATCTGGAACTGGAAAATCCCAGAAAGTCTCAAATAATTCTGCTTAAAATATAAGTGGGATTTTATGTTACTTTCTGGGATAAATATTCCATTTAATCCCAGAAAGTCCCAGTAGGTACTTTAAATGGGATTATTAAGATTTTCTGGGTCTTCATCAATTCAACACATCCATATAATTTGGGATTAAATGGAATCTTTTGGTACTGCTAGTAAATAATTTGGTTCCATTTAATACCAAATAATCCCAACCTAGATTTGCATAGGACAATTATATTCTGAACTCAGTCTGACCTTGAAATATGATATAACTGTGTTAACCTGGTTCTCTCATTTCAATGACCAAAGCTGAAATTCTTTAATCTTGCAGGAAACCAGAAAAAGATTCAAATAAACCTCATGGTTTGCAAGGCTCTAACTATTTGATAAATCCTATGTTAATTTTGGATATATACTGCATAAACTGCACAAAATAAATCCTACAACAGACAGTGTGAGTTAATAGAACATATTTCTATGCTTATAAATTATACTTGCATGAGACTTTTCATCATATAATTTAGTTTCTTAGAAACAAAGCCATTTGTAGTTGTTTCTTTCTTTAAATGCTGATGAAAGATGCTTAATACTGAATTGTGTTCATTATGGTTATACAATTTTACCATTATCATTATTATTTACAGCAGCATTTATGGCAGTACAACACTTAGTTAGTGTGGTACATGTAAGCAGGTTAATTACTGAATTTACAGGATAATCAGGCTGATCATTGGGGCTTATTTTTATTTGATTTTTTTTATCCATTCTCTTTTTAAAAGGTGTTGGAGATATTGCGATTGCCTTCGTCTGTATATCAGGTTTTTGTTTGTTATGCTATCTTCTAAACAACTGGACAGATTATCCAACCAAATTTGTTGAGCAACTGGTGTATGCAACTGGTGTATGCAACAGCAAAATTCCAATACCCCAATGATGTGGGATGTATGCCTGCAATACTTTCACCTTGCAAACGGTTTGTTTGTTTTGTTGCTTTACGTCCCAAGTCAACAGCTTAGGTCATGGCAGGACAGTTAGTTCACCTAACCACACTTTTTCCTGGGCAAGCTTTAACAAGCAGTTAACCAGTACTTCGTGCACATACTTTCACTTGTAACTGACAACAACCCTTCTTGAATGATTCAGCGGAAGGGAGGAGAATGACCGTAGAAATTATTTCATGATCAATCTCCACGAAAGTACGGGACCGGGTTGGGATTCAATCTTGCGACCCCTGGATTCAGACTCACATCTGTTGCCAGGCACGTTACCGACTGCGCAAACGGTCATACTGAATCCAACCGAATTTGTTTGGTGACTTACTTGCACAAGTGGGTGAGCAGGAGCATAACTGTTTTTTGCTTTTTGGATCCCCTTTGCATGGGCCTCAGAGAGTGTGCATTTTCTGGCTAAATTGCAGTCTCTTTCTGAATTGCTGGGTAGAACTCAACCAAATTTGTGCACAACTTAAACAAATTGTGTATACAAGAGCTTATTTTTGGGTACCCCACTCAGAGGCGCCCTATAATGGGGTCAAAAGTGTCTGCCCATTCTTCTTTTATGCTAATCCAAACATGCTGGGCTGAATTCAACCTAATTTGTTGAAAGGTCGACTTTCTCACAAGTGGGGAGTGGTAAAGAACATTTATTTTTTTAACCTTCCAGCCAAATTTTCGATTATCCGAAACTACTGGGTTATTCGAAGACTACGGACAGTCCTGAATTTTTTCTCTATTATCTATTGCAATAAAACTACCTATTATTCGAATTTCGATTATCCGAAAAATTCAATTTTTTGAAGTGATTTGTCGGTCCCGAGAAAAGAAATGGCTATTAAATTACCTTTCAAGATTCGAAGTCCATATGTCACGCATGGTGATCATGATTTCTTTGTTTGGTCGAGTTTATTTTAAGGTCGTCTGCAATGATGGTTTGGTTTGATGTTTTTTAAATGTCTAATTATGGGCAATAAATGAGCTAAACTTGATTTTAATTGGATCTTCTCATCCTTTGATTTATTCTTGACCACTGTTTACATTATATTTAATATAGAATACAAGTATGTCTACAGAATTCCAAAGGGCCCTTACTTAGACTACAGTTATAATTCTGTCTGATTACTCTACTGGTTGTGATGAGATGAGACGAGCAATTATTTTGCCACACAAGCAGATATAATGATAGATATTGTATACGACTTGGATAAGGATTAGTTAAGATATTTTAAAACATTTAACCAATTTAACAAATACTAAATTGTCATGTTAAAATAGAAACTATTATTTTCCACGCCCCTCTATCTATATCGTAGTATTATACATATATGGAAATATTGAAAAAGTTTATATATAACATCTGTAAAAAAGGTCTTGATAATAGAGCAATGAATTGCTTCCTAAGATTAAAGCACCAAAGCCCAGAGATTTATAAGAAACCATGCGAAAAATATTCATTTCCCTTTGAAATATCATCTCTTACACCAAGTCAATGGCCTTGCTAATTTATTATGTTAGGTAACATAAGTTACAACCTGTAACACAACCTGTAACAAGTACTCCTATCTTGTTGTTTAACATGCAAAATCTATGATTCTTTATTATATGAGCAAGACTATCAAAATATGGAAGATTTTATATAATTTTTACGTAAATAATACCTACCAAATTGGGCTCCTTAAAACTTGGGGTAGTGTTGTTTAATTGCTTATATAAGGCAATGCATTTAAGATAGATAAACACACTTTTTTCTATAAGCCAAATAAGTATGTTAGTACAACTAGATTAAAAGCATTTTAAAAATTCACAAATCAGCTGTAAAATTAAATGCTATTGGTCACAGTTACCGTTTTTAATGGGTAGGTTTATGTAAGTAACGCACATAACACATTAGGATGCCGTAATTTTGCTTTAAAACTTTTATCTGCAGCTTAGGTATCCAGCAGGCAGACTATATGCGTGATTTAAATAGTTAGTTTAATGTCTTCTTTCTGTAGCACAGCCTTTTAACTTTTCATTTTCTGAATTTTATATGGTAACATATGTAACAGACTGTCAGAGGCAAACACCAAATCGTACACATGCAAACATCTCTTCTTCTACGCAGCTTGAAATGCTCTTTTAAGATACGATGTGTCTGCAAAATTCTTTAGCGGGGAGCAAAACATTCTCAGCCATCAGTCTAACAATGATACATTGCCATTTTGGTAACGTATATTTTAGGATTTCCCACCAAGGGAGAAATTGAAATCTCTCTGTTTTGATATAAAACTCTCACAACTTTGAACACAGAGTGTAAAATGCTTCTTTGAGCTAAAAACTAAAAATATTATTTTTGGATAAAAAACCCCGCAGGGTTTTTCTCCCATTTTATTTTGTGGGGGAAAAACCCCGCGGGGGAAAAACCCTGCGGGGGAATTTTCTTTTTCCTCTAGAGGCACAATATAATGCTGAAAGTTTTTGATATACCTTTTATTATGCATTGTGATGAATAATAATTCAAAAAAGTCAATTTGAATTTTTCAAAAAACCCTGCGGGGTTTTTCCCCCACAATCTGAAATGGGAGAAAAACCCCGCGGGGGAAATCAAAGTTTTGAATTAAGCCATATCAATCATTTTCTGCAATAATTACAATCAAACAAACTTGTTTCTTGAACAAATTTTGATATTTATTTTTTTGAAAAAACCCTGCGGGGTTTTTCCCCCATTTGAAAATGTGGGGGAAAAACCCCGCGCGGGGTTTAAAAAAACCCGCGGGGTTTTCGAAAAACCCCGCGGGGTTTTTAACTTTGACCATTTTTTTCATTATGAAGGCATATATTTTTTTAGTCATAATCATATATGTTTTGCTCCCTTATGTCTGTATTTATGTATTTTAGTGGTTTTGAGTCTTTTGCACCACTAGAAAGATGATGTGATTTTGCCAAATTCTGGTGTGGCAAAAAAAAACTGGTGGCTGTAGTAGAACGGGGAGAACGCAACAAAACGTGACAGAACGTAACAGACCTTAACACAACTTGGAGTATGTACGTAGTGGGACGGCTTGTTACGAGACGGCAACCCAAGGTCTGCCAAGGTCTGTCAAGGTCTATCAAGTTCTTTTGCGGTCCGCCACGTTGTCCTAACCCGACCCCACATCTCGAACCTGAACATGGTAAGAATCTCAGATAGATGCATCTGAGGAGGAAAGTAGTGACAAGGGTAGAAATAACATTACTGAATGGACTTGGGTAGTTTCATTGTTTGATTGCTTGTTTGATTTGATTCTTTACGTCCCATCAACAATCTTTCAGTTAAACAGGGTTGGTCTTCCTGGGTCGAACCAGTACTAAGCTAGGATATTAGTTTCATTGTATTATTGAGGTGTCATAGGTTATAATTTCCCAAGGCAGAATAATGCATTTATTTCTCTTAAGATCAGTCAGTGTAGACATTGATAAAATGCTGCATTGTGCGCCATTTCATTAGATTCTTCTGTGTTTATAAAAATACTCATAAGTGAGTCACTAGAATACAAAGGGTTAATGCTGATACCAATGACTGGTGTTATTGTTTCAAGACTCTCATCGAACAGTTTCGAAGAGCTTTGGAGGCCTGGAATGCGTTAATATCTTCTGTGCGAAGCTCTATTGCTATAATAAGTGAGAAATATCTCAATTGTTGCATACGTTCTTCCGACAACCATGCCCGCACTTTGCATCCGTTTTTAACCTTCCTGCTAGACGATCATTATTCTATACAGCTGCTGGTGGCCTCCTTGCTGCCACAAAGGCTATATAGATGTACACCATTACATGTTCTGATGTTTTTTATCAAGGGTGCATAATATAACGATTGTAGCAGCTTTGTGGACCTCCTCTTTATACCGTGGGCATATTGGGGCTAAAACACCATTCATCGCCCACGTTTCATCATAGAAAACCTTGACAAAACTTAATAGACGTAGCAGAACTTGAACGCAACTTAACAAAACGTGAGAGGTCCCAACAGAACGTGGCAGGCCGGGAGAAAACGTAGAATTATCCGTGACAGACCGTAGCGCGCCGGCGAGCCTTTGTTACGGCATACATTGACAGACCGTGAGAAAACGTAGCGAGACTTAATAGAACTTGAACACAAAGACAAAAATGACTAAAAACACCACGGCGAGCTACGTTTCTGGCTACCGTGACTGCCGTGGCTGCCGGGAACATAGTGTAAACCTAGCATTATGGTTAAGTAAGCTGTGTTACTGGCAGGGCTTTTACAAGCATTGTTTAAATAGATCTCATCAAGGTCTACAACGTCCTTCCATGTCACGCTGCTCATTTGCTCACACTAAAGCGCGCCAACATGCAAACTGTGTTTGTTTTCTTTGTTAGAAGTTAAGAATAGACGTGGACTTAGTTGCTACAAGTACCTTAAAGAAATGTGTTCGAATTTTTGGAATGTTCATGTAACCATGAATACTTCGGGTCTTTTGCGAAGTTAAAATGAAGCCCTTCGATTCCATGAATACGTTGGGTCTCTTGCAAAGTAAGGGAAGCCCTTCTCCCGAAGGGCTTTCCCCCGAAGGCTTCGCGTTAACTTTGCAAGACATTCGAAGTATTCATGATTCCATGAACAGACCAAATTTGAATTTATTGCTTATATTTGTTACGGCCCAACTGGCAATAACTTCCCAACTCGGAATATTTGGTTGTTCCTAGTTCGGACGTCCCATTTTAAAATCGGAAATCCCTGTTTCCTGTTTACCGGTGGAGGGCATTAAACAGCTGTTCAATGTCCAAGAGCTTTTTTATATTTAATTTGAGAATAGCAAGAGTGGAAAACAACCTAAACTGCCGGTGCAAGGTTCGCAGATACAAAAACAACAACTACGTTACTTACACAAAGTTATACTATTGTTGGATTTGCTGGTGGTCAGGAAGTATCAGTTTTCGTGGGTTGGCGGTCATACTATTCTCTGTTTATTTTTATGCTTGACGTCTCAGCATCATGTGCGGCTCCAGAGGGGGATAGGGGGTCCGGACCCCCCCCCCGGAAAATCACAAGTTATATTCACAAGTTATATGGGTTTCTTATAAAACTTTCTATCGGGACGCCCCCCACCCCCGCCCACTAGAAGTGTTGGACCCCCTCTGAAATCTTCGACAATTAGTTTTCTCTGAAATAAACCTCCGGACCCCCTCTGTATAACTGTAAACTAAGTCGAGGACTAAAAACAAAAAGTCATAACTTTCACAACCCAGGAGTCCTTGAATCGCATGTTTTTGTGTTTTGTTTTTGTTTTCAATCAGTACATGACATACCTATTAATATACAACACTGGGATAGGAAAAGCCGGGAAGTGCCGGGGGAAGGTGTGACCTGAATTGTCAGTCTGTATTTACCAATTGAATGATTCGAAGGATATGTACAATCTGCAGGTAAAGCAAAATGTGGACGATGACTGACAGGACTTATTACTGATGTGAGGACAATGTAAAATTTACGCGAGACTTTCAAGCATCCATAATTCCTTCTTACAATAAATTGAAAGTAAAATTAGACCAAATGAAAAAATAAAATAGGTAGATTCACAGAAACTGCCACATCTGGTTGAAAGGCCCCACATTATAACTTTCTGAAAAAGTGCACATTTGATCAAACAGTAATGGTCCGGCAGTACCGGATTTTAACGACTCTGACGCCGTCCATTTTGGGTAATTTTGGTTCTTTTCGCCATCCATTTCGGCCAAACGTTGCAGCCATAATTTTGTCAGATTTCCCCTGTTTTTGTAAGTTATCGAGCCGAAAAAGTGTAAGTTTTTAATTTCTTGAGTGAAATCTAAACGGTTTGATGTGCTGATGTTTTCCTTATCAATATTTTTTTTCACATGACAAGATTGATATCGAAGGAATAAAATAACAAGTACAACCTTTATAAAAATGGCACTCCTATTTTTAAAAAAAATATCGCATCCGAGGGCCTGAACAAAAAGGAAAAATAAAACCCTCCGCTGCCGCATCTGTTTTTCAATAAAAGTGTCTATTCAATTTTTGGGAGCCTTAAAGCGGAAAAAAGTTGATAAGTGTGGCAGTTGATTGTCAAATTTCTGACTTGCATTTTAGCTCACCTGAGCCATTGGCTCATGGTGAGAATGATCATTGGATGTCCATCGTCAGTTGTGTGTCGTGTATCCTGTGTCGTCAACAATTGACTGGGCTGCGTAGCGCAGTCGGTAACGTGTCTGGCAACAGATGCGAGTCTGGCTGCAGATCCAGGGGTTGCTAGTTCGATCCCGGCCCAGTCCCATACTTTCGTGGAGATTGATCATGAAATAATTTCTATGGTTATTCTCCTCCCTTCCGCTGAATCCTTTAAGAAGGGTTGTTGTCAGTAACAAGCTAAAGTATGTGCAGCAAGTACTGGTTAACTGCTTCATGCGTTGATCCAGGAATTTTCGTCAGGGGGATCCAGGTCAATCTGACAAAAAAAGCTCTGACAACGCGGGTTTTTTTTTATTTGATTTGATTTGATTCTTTACGTTCCATCAACAATCTTTCAGTTAAACAGGAACAGGTCTTCCTGGGTTGAACCAGTACTAAGCTAGGATAAATGTGACTTGCTCAAGGACCACAACGCAGTGACGCCGGTGAGGCTCGAACCCGCGGCCCTTCGGTCTCGAGTCAAGCACGTTTTTTTTTTTTTTTTAGTCCTCAGCTTATTACAGAAGTCAAATGGTTAATTTCAATGAAAACTATCATTTTTCAAGGTTCCAGAGGGGTCCAACATTTTCCATGGGGGTCCAACTTTTCCAGGGGGGGTCCAATTGCTTATTCCCTATAGAAACCCATATAACTTGTGATTTTCCAGGGGGGGGGGGGGGGTCCAGACCCCCTGTCCCCATCTAGATCCGCACTTGTGCTTGTTCAAGCTTGCCCATGAAAAAGTGTGGTTAGATGAACTGACTGTCCAGCCATGGCCATAGCTGTTGACTTGGGATGTAAAGCAACAAAAACAAACAAAAACAAAAAAAAATCATCAACAATTGCTTCAAAGGACAACTTGACAGGAATGATCCTTTTATCGCCTTCTTTAATAATTGTTCAAATGGTTCTGGTCCGTTGCATATTTAAGTCACACAGGCTAAAATAGATTTTCAAAATGAAACCTTTAACATATGGAGATGGGGCCACGGCTTAAAAGTCTCATCCGACAGACTGGTGAAGCCGGGAATCAAACCTGTGACCCCTAGTTTATAAGGCGAGCAGTTTATCCACTAGGCAACACCACGGTGGCTCCTCAGATGTGTGTGATTTGAAACAAAAAAACACTTGCATATTTTTGCTTTATCAGCAAGTTATCAAATGCTTAACCCTTTAATCCAAAGGCTATTTTTAGATCCACCCATCTTTAAAAAAATAAAGAAAATTTTTGGTGAAGTTTTGAGTAATTTTGAAAATATTATGGAAAATAGAGCATTTGCTCTTAAGGAGCAAATACTCCATTTTCTGTAAAATTTTCAAATAGTACATGATATTTCAAGGGTGTCAAAAGACGTTATCATGGAGTAAAGGGTTAAACTATCCATCAGCAAAAGATCAGTCAAAACAGAGGACTGCTATTTTAATTTTTATAAGTAAATTGCCTGTCTGTCTGTGATTAAACAAGTATTAACAGTTTTAGCTTTTTGTTGTAAAAAGGCCAAAAAACGGGCTGTGTAGCGCAGTTGGTACTCACAGTGTCTTTCTGCAGGTACATTTCTAACTGCAGATCCTGAGGGGTTGCTGGTTCAATCATTTTAATAATTCAGTTGCGATATCTTTTTGGGTTTCATTTCACTTTGGTTATTATTATTTATATGTAATTGATGATCTAAGTGCAAAAACTGTTTGGTCCCTGTCAAGGGTGCTCATCAGGAAAAACACCCCATTACAGTCAAATGTAGTAGCCCAGCATTTGAAGTGTAAAATCAGTATGAAATTTAATGTGCCTCCGGCCTAAATTAAAATTTTATTTGTTTCCCCTTACCCGACCGACCCTGAAAAAAGGGCCCTACTCAAAGAATTTTATTTCTATTTTCAGTCAAGAATTTTTTTTAAAATTTCATTGCAAACTAAGAGAATTGTCCAATGTAATCAGTGTTATCTTAGCAAATTGTTTGTGTATTCAATTATATTGCCTATAGTAGGACTATATATACAGTTAAACCTGCCTAAAATGGCCACTCAAAAATATACACAACAAAGGTCGTTAAGACAAATGGGCGATAAATGCAGAGCATTCTGCAATACTTTTGACCTGCCATATGCGATAATCTGTCTTGAAAAAACAATTTTTTGTATTTTTTTTGAGTGGCCTCTTAAGACAGGTTTTACTGTATACAATTAAGTTTAATGGGTATCCAATTTGAGAAGTTAAAAAAATCGACCGACCGACCCATACCTGTAAAACAGGGTCGGGTAAGGGGAAACAAAAATAAGGTTGGCCCCGAAAGCTCATGAAAAGAGCATCCTAATCTCACTGTAGGTTTTGTATTTCTGGTATTTGCGGCTTCTTTTATAGAATTCAGGTCAAATGATTCAAGCAGCCATTTTCCCTGGTTCATTAACACTACATTCTATCATCAGCTGCAGACCCTGCTGAGAGTTTGATTGCCTACCATGACTGTTAATAGCCATTCTGCCAAAATATTCAATTCTTTGCATGATAAGGGCGATTTTGTCATCTGCTGATAACCCTTGCAAACAGTTAGGACCCACATTAGGCCCGACAAAATGTCGGGCCTAATCTGGATCCAAAGTGTTTGACACTGAAAGCATTTTTCGGAAAAGGTGATTTTGAAAAAAATCAACAGACGACACAAAATCATAAAAATTTACCAAGCGTGCAAGATAATGGTCCTCACTGACCTCGGCGCTTTGATAAAATTAGATATGGTTCTAACATAGCCATATGGTTCTAGCATAGCCTGGAAAACTGAGCAATCATCTATTACAGACTGTAAAGACCAGTGCCTCTAATACATAGCTCTGTCTCATTAGCTACTTGCTCCTTTTATTTATGTGTTTTGGTTACACTTGGCAGGAATGCTGGTATTTTATGCTAATAAAAGCCTTTGCAAACAGTTTGGAGCAGATCAGGACTGATAAAATGTTTGACTTGATCTGGATCCAAACTGTCTGACACCCAGATATGGTATTTATTGAATACAGCTTTGAAAGAGTTGATTCTGAAGACAACAAAAAAACTCCCCATCTCTGAAGAATGCATTAAATATTGCAGTAAGGTGTGAAACTGCTATCAAAACAAATGGTCCTTTATATAAACATCCTCAATAAGGTGTTTGTCCTAATCTCTTAAATGTGTTAAGTCTAAATTAACCATAGTCCTGCTGAGCAGATATGCTTCCTGTTGCTTCAGATTAAGTTATTGGATCATGTCACAGTTTTCAATGCAATCTGTGTATAATTGTGACCTATGATATGCAAACTGGTTGGAAAGATTTACTTTTTAGTAACTTATTGACCAGAACAAGGGTGATACATTTGTAAATCACTCTCAGATTGAATTAATTCAGATGCATATAATATTAGCAATGTTACCTGGTCCTCACTTACCAGTATCAAAGTATGAAAGTGTTTGGAGTAACAATTTAAGTCACAAAATGACCCTAAACATAGATCCTTAAAAGCGTAAAATTGTTATTTGTTCTGTGTCAATTTAAACATGTGTTTTGGGTGCTCAACAGAAACTTCTCATTGAGACGGGTCTTTTGAGTACCCACAACAAATGTTTTAGTCAAGTAATAAGGAAAAAAAATTTCAGGTACACACTCTTTTGTTTGTTTGTTTGATTTGATTCTTTACGTCCCATCAACATTCTTTCAGTTATACAGGGATGGGTCTTCCTGGGTTGAACCAGTACTAAGCCTGGATAAATGTGTCTTGCTCAAGGACCACAACGCAGTGACTCCGGTGAGGCTGGAACCTGCTGCCCCTTGGTCTCGAGTCAAGCACTCTACCACTGAGCCACTGCGCTCCCCTAAGGTTCACACTCTTATCTGGGGGCCTGCCTGCATAGAATTTAGATCTTGTTGATAACAATGAATATGTACTATATGGACTGTAGCAGAGTTTCTATATTCACCAGATGCATAGAAAAAGGCCTATTAGGTAGATCAGAAAACCCTTACAGTAGCGAGCCAGTAGCAACTGAACAACATTGCCAATTATGTCTAAAAGACAGAGGCATTTATATTTACATTTTAAATCTCGGACAGGACTTTAGTTAAGAGTGTGTGATGAAAATTTAATTTCCTTATTTCTCAACCAAAACATATGTTGTGGGTACTCAAAAGAACTATCTCAATGAGACGGTTCTTTTGAGCACCCAAAACATATGTTAAAATTTGGGTAAGAAAATATTTACAATTTTACGCTGAAATTTTTATCTTAACCTCTGCTGTGATTTAATATCGTTTTAACCATTGGCCCAGTCAATATGAACATTGACCGCCTTTTTGCCAACCATGATGGAAGACTGCCAAAGTATGCATATAGTTGTTACTATTATATAATGGGTAAGAGAGTATTTAAAATTTTTCAGAGTTCTCACTTGGGCTAAAAAAATAAGTGTTTCTTCGGCCATTTTATTTAAAAAACAGATGAGGCAGGCAGGTTTTTATTTTTTATTTCCCCAAAACAGAAGAGACCACTTATTTTTTTATTTCATCGAAAACTAATGCCAGGCCCCCTTTTTGTTCATTTTAAGTATAAAAATGTGGATATTTTGATTTTGACATATGAATAGAATAAATGTGGCCACTTTTTTATTCAAGTCTGAAAAAAAGACAGGTGAGGGGCATTTGAAACAGATGAGGGAGGGCCTGAGAAACAATTTATATTTTTTTATTTGGCCATTAGCTGTGAACTAAGCAGTTTAAAATACTTTCAGGCATAAATTAAAAAAAATATGTGCCTAAGGCCAAAAAGAAGTTAATTGTTTCTCAGGCCCTCCCTCATCTGTTTCACATTCCCCATATGTCTTTTTTTTAGACTTGAACAGAAAGTGAATAAAAAATATATGTAATATGTTATAGCTGTTTCCCATTACGTTTGTGAATCTGTAATGTGCATAATGAAGCAGGTCTTGCTTTGATACTATGTTTATTATACCCGCTTTTTTCTTTAGAAAAAAAGGGTATATTAATTTCATGTCAAATCCGTCTGTCTGTCTGTCCGTCTGTGTGTCCGTCCGTCACATTTCTTGTAAATGTATCTCCTCCTAAACCTTTAGAGGTAGCAACTTCAAACTTTGTTGGTGAATAGGTCACATGATGTAGAGGGTACTGGGCAACATTTAGTGTGACCTTGACCCCAAGGTCAAGGTCAAATAATGCATTTTCTTGTAAATGTATCTACTCTTAAATGGTTAGACGCAGCAACTTCAAACTTTGTAGCTGAATAGGTCACTTGATGTAGAGGGTACTGGGCAAAATTTTGTGTGACCTTGTCAAGGTCAAAGATTGAATTTTCTTGTAAATGCTTCTCATCCTAAAGCTTTTGACGTAGTAACTTCAAACTCTGTAGGTGCATATGTCAACATTTTGTGTGACTCTGACCTGAAGGTCAAGGTCAAATAACGTATTTTCTTGTAAATGCATCTTCTTAAAACTTGCTGGTGCACTAAGGTCACATGATGTGGAGGGTACTCGGCAACATTTTGTGTGACCTTGACCCCAAGGTCAAGGTCTAATAATTTATTTTTTTTGAAAATGCATCTTCTCCTTAACCATTGGCAGTAGCAACTTCAAACTTTGCAGGTACATAGGTCACATGATGTAGAGGGCAATGCTTCATGTGGCCTTGGTCAAGGTCAAATCAAATATTTCTTGTAAATGCATTTCCTCCTAAACCGTTGGACATAGCAGCTTCAAATTTTGCAGGTGCATAGGTCAAGGTCAAAAGTGAAATAGTGTACTTTCTTGTAAATGCATCTCCTGCTAAACGGTTGGACGTAGCAACTTCAAAAACTTTGCAGATGCTTTGGTTAGCTCAAAAGCGCGTATTTGCGATGGTGTACCTTTGACTGAAGTCTAGTTATGTTTGGTATCCAAGTAAACAAAGAATTTAAATATAACTGTGGCATAAATCACAAATTGCACCCAGGCTTTCCAGGCATATTTTACCTAAACACATTATGTGCCTACAAGCCCACATAGCTTACACTGAGTACTTTATTAGTTGTTTACACTATCAGACTTATTTAGGCTTCTCCACTCAAAAAAGGCCTGGTGTCTGTCCTTCCATCTGTAGAAAAAAGCTTGTGTACTCCCCAGGGGGGGGGGGGGGGGGGGGGGGTACTCTGATATTTTTATACATACATAGGCTCGGGTCATTTTTTTGGTTCAAAATTTTGAATTTCAATATTTTTGGGGGTTTTCAGAAAAAATAATATTTTTTGGGGGGATATTTTTTTGGGGTCATTACAAAATTGGACTATATTTAGTGGGCGTTGCTATGTATTTTAGGGTCTTTTCTTAAGGTCAAGGTACAGAATTGAGGATATTTTTTGGGGTTGCCAAAATTTCAAATATTTTTGGGGGGTGCTTGAAATTCCTGATATTTTTTTTGGGGGGGGTGAACGGTAGATGCTGGACCCGAGCCTACGTATGAAGAAAAAATGAGAGTACCCCCGGGGTGTACTCAATAATTTTAGTACCATTTGAGATATTTTGATGATATTTGGTATACATAAATATCAGGTCAAGTCAGTATGCCATGTGCAAGAATGGTTGCTCTCCTTTGCTGCACTTTTGAGTTATCTCCCTTGAATGAACTTTACAGCGGTAAGCTTGTGCGCTCAATAACTCTTGAACCTTTTGAGATTGTTGGTTAAATCCTGAAGTCTCAAAACTAAGCTAATGATTTATGCTTTGCTTACCACTGAGTCAAGTTGGGCCTTGGCAGTTGTCAGTTTAATACTGTACTCTAAAAAAGGATTTGTACTAAGTACAGGTTCACTCACCACTTTGGTATACATGGGTGTAAGTTTTCAGGATTATGCCAGAATTCAGGATTCTGAGGCTGACTTTCTGTGAGTTTTTTCCCCGCATTACTTCAGTTAAAGACAAATGGCCGTTGATACTAACAATATTTTTTGTTGACATTCTGCAAATTTTAAGATTTAAATTTCTTAAGATCAGGATGTTGGTTTGGTTTATTTTGATGTTTTATGTCCCGGTCAACAGCTACCGTCATGTCGTTGCTTGTAAATTACATACTTTCACTCATGGGCATTTTCCGTCATGGGAAGATTTTGATACATGTACATTCACTGACATGCCCATACATGTACTGAGCTATAGACTGCAATGGGATGTTAAATAGGAAAACAAATTTAAAACACATTAAGATGAATTTTATGAATTGCTTTAGTTTGCTCATGTTTACTTTTGGTAATTTCAAGGAAATCAAGTGAATCTGAAATGCAGGCACTTGTCAATCCACACAATCTGCATGTATAAATGTTGAGACCAAATTCACATTAACACTGGCTCAAATCATTCTTAAGGGTCAGTTTGATTTTTTAAATAAAAGTAAACATATTATTTCTTTTTTTCAGGGAAATGGAGACTTGCTGCAGATATTAAAGGATGGTGGACATTAACCTGCATCATCTGCAATTTGTTTTGTCATATGGCACCTGTACAGCATGCCATGATGGTCACTTTTTCTGAAGACTTCAGATATTGGTTCTTTTGATGGCATCCAGTTGGTGACTCTGCTTCATGTACTTATTACTATCTCAGTGCCATCAGGATGCCTTTTACATGGCCATTATACACTTCATTAGATGGATTCATGAGGAACTTTGTTGAAGCCTTGAGCAAGACACTTAATTCTCTGCTTTGTATTTGGTTCACCCAGGAAGACAGGAAAACATGAATGCATGACTGAAAAATTGTTGTTGACTGGGATCTATGTTCTACAAAGAAACAAATCAATAAATAGACACATTAGTTGCTGGAATGGAGCCTATATAGATACATTGTAGTGTTACATTACATTTCCAGAGAGATTGAGCCATATTATAAGTATGGTGGTCTCATCCTTTGGAATGAATAGGTAACCCAAATATTCAGCTCAACCTTTCAAAGGAGAGAGGATTATACATGTATTATACAAGAATTGGACCCGTCCAGGAAAGGACTTCTGGTAAGTTACCCCTTAATGCGCCAATCGCAACAAAAGTTGTCTGCTGAAATGTTTAAGAAGCCTCTATGGCAAACAGTGTGTATCCAGATCAGACTGCTCCTACTGTTCTGGGTCCACGCTGTTTGCTTCTATGCTTAATTCGTCAGTAATGCTAGGCAATTATTTGCAGCAGACAACTTCAGCAGACGAAATTTTCAGATGCATTTTTTTCTTGGCACTTTAAGGGTTAACTTATAAATGCACTGTTAACTTAGTAATGTAAAACATGCCATGTGCATATAATGAACTGACAAGCACAATTAAGTACTTAGCATATTCTCACACCCCTAATTGGAATTCTTCGACTGATTTCTAGATGGGGCAATTCCCAACTTGAAATATCCCTAGTTCCAGTTAATTTGGTGTGTTTGCAACATTACATAGGTAAAATCACTGTAGCAAATGATACTTATAGTAGAAACAGACATATAAATTTAGGTACTTAGCATATTCTGACTTCTAAAAGTTTTTCATAGAAATATTCATAGATGGGGCATTTCCCAACTAGGAATATCTTTAGTTTCAACTTGCTTTTTGCACATGACACACTGTCTTGACCTGATATTCAACATTATTTAGGTAAAGTAACTATGGCATTTATAGTTGAAACAGATATATTAATTTTGGTACTTAGCATATTCTGACACCTGTAATTTGATTCATGAGGATATTTCAAGATGGGACTTTTCCCAATTTGGAATATCACTAGTTTCAAGTGATTTTGTGTGTTTCTAAATTAATTAGGTAAATTAACTGTGACAAATGGTACTTATAGTGGAAACAGACATATAAAAATTTAGGTACTTAGCATAAAAATATGATACCTCTAATTGTATATCATGGAAGTATTTCTAGATGGGGCATTTTGGAACTTGGAATATCCCTTGTGCCAGGTGATTTGGTGTGTTTTAACTCTAAATAGGTTAAGTAACTGTAACAAATAATGCTTATATTGGAAACCAACAGAGGTAACATATTTTGACACCTCTAATTGTATTTCATGGAAATATTTCTACAGGGCGCATTTTGGAACTTGGAATATCCCTAGTTCCAGGTGAATAAGTGTGTTTTAACTCTAGTTTAAGTAACTGTAACAATTTATATTGAAAGCAGACATATTCTTTTGTTGTATAGCATATTCTGACACATCTAATTGGATTTCATGGAAATATTCCAAGATGGGGCATTTCCCAACTTGGAATATCCCTATATCCAGGTGATTTGGTGTGTTTTCAACTCTAAAATGGTTAAGTAACTGTAACAAATTATACTTATATTGCAGACAGACAAATTAATTTAGGTACTTAGAACTTTCTGACACTGTCTAATTGGACTTCAAGGAAATATCCCAAGATTGGAAGTTTCAAAACTTGGAATATCACTTGTTTCAAGTGATTTTGTGTGTTTCAACATTAATTAGGTAAATTTACTGTGACAAATGATACTTATAGTGGAATCAGACATATTTATGTGGGTATTGAGCATATTCAGACACATCTTATTGGATTTCATGGAAATATTCTGAGTTTGGTGATTTCCCAACTTGGAATATCAGTTTCTTCAAGTTCAACATTTATTAGTTAAAGTTACTGTGACAAATGATACTAACAGTGGAAAGGAGCATATTAATCTAGGTACTTAGCATATTCTGACACCACTAATTGGATTTCATGGAAATATTCCAAGATGGGGCACTTCCCAACTTGCAATATCACTTATTTCAAGTGATTTGGTGTTTCAACATTAATTAGGTAAATTTATTGTGACAAATGACACTTATAGTGGAAACAGACATAATTTTGTGGATATTGAGCATATTTGGACAAATCTAATTGGATTTCATGAAAATATTTCAAGTTGGGGGATTTCCCAACTTTGAATATCAATTTCTTCAAGTGATTTTGAGTGCTTCAGCATTTATTAGTTAAAGTAACTGTGACAAATGATACTTACAGTGGAAAGGGGCACATTCATCTAGGTACTTAGCATATTCTGACACCATTTATTGGATTTCATGGAAATATTCCAAGATGGGGCACTTCCCAACTTGGAATATTACTTAATTCAAGTGATTTGGTGTGTTTCCACAATAATGTTAAATTTTTTGTGATGAATGACACTTATAGTGGAAACAGACATAATTATGTGGGTATTGAGCATATTTTGACACATCTAATTGGATTTCATGGAAATACTCCAAGATGGGGCACTTCCCAACTTGGAATATTAATTTCCTCAAGTGATTTGGTGTGCTTCAGCATTTATTAGTTAAAGTTACTGTGACAAATGATACTTATAATGGAAAGGGGCACATTCATCTAGGTACTAAGCATATTCTGACACCATTTATTGGATTTCATGGAAATATTCCAAGATGGGGCACTTCCCAACTTGGAATATTACTTATTTCAAGTGATTCGGTGTGTTTCAACATTAATAAGATAAAATACGTGTGACAAATGATACTTTAAGTTGGAACATACATATTGAATTAGGTACTTAGCATATTTGCACACATCTTATTGGATTTCATGCAAATATTCCAAGATGGGGCACTTCCCAACTTGGAATATCAACTTCTTCAAGTGATTTGGTGTGCTTCAGCATTTAGTAGTAAAAGTTACTGTTACAAATGATACTTAAAGTGGAAAGGAGCATATTATTCTAGGCACTTAGCATATTCGGACACCACTTATTGGCTTTCATGGAAATATTCCAAGATGGGGCACTTCCCAACTTGGAATATCACGTATTTCAAGTGATTTGGTGTGTTTCAATATTAATTAGGTAAATTTATTGTGACAAATGATACTTAAAGTGGAAACAGACATTATTTATGTGGGTATTGAGCATATTTGGACACATCTAATTGGATTTCATGGAAATATTCCAAGATGGGGCACTTCCCAACTTGGAATATCACTTATATTTCAAGTGATTTGGTGTGTTTAAACATTAATTAGGTAAATTTATTGTGACAAATGATATTTATAGTGGAAACAGAGTTTTACAGACATGATTTATATGGGTATTGAGCATATTTTGACACATCTAATTTTATTCCATTGAAATATTCCAAGATGGGGCACTTCCCAACTTGGAATATCACTTATTTCAAGTGATTTGGTTTGATTCAACATTAATTAGTTCAAATCCATGTGACAAATGATACTTTTAGTTGGAGAATACATATTGAATAAGGTACTTAGCATATTTGGACACATTTTATTGGATTTCATGCAAATATTCCAAGATGGGGCACTTCCCAACTTGGAATATCAATTTCTTTGAGTGATTTGGTTTGCTTCAGCATTTAGTAGTTAAAGTTACTGTGACAAATGATAATTATAGTGGAAAGGAGCATATTATTCTAGGTACTAAGCTTATTCGGACACCACTAATAGGATTTCATGGAAATATTCCAAGATGGGGTACTTCCCAACTAGGAATATCACTTATTTCAAGTCATTTGGTTTGTTTCAACATTAATAAGATAAAATACATGTGACAAATGATACTTTAAGTTGGAACATACATATTGAATTTGGTACTTAGCATATTTGGACACATCTTATTGGATTTCATGCAAATATTCCAAGATGGGGCACTTCCCAACTTGGAATATCAATTTCTTCAAGTGATTTGGTGTGCTTCAGCATTAAGTAGTAAAAGTTACTGTTACAAATGATACTTAAAGTGGAAAGGAGCATATTATTCTAGGCACTTAGCATATTTGGACACCACTTATTGGCTTTCATGGAAATATTCCAAGATGGGGCACTTCCCAACTAGGAATATCACGTATTTCAAGTGATTTGGTGTGTTTCAATATTAATTAGGTAAATTTATTGTGACAAATGATACTTAAAGTGGAAACAGACATTATTTATGTGGGTATTGAGCATATTTGGACACATCTAATTGGATTTCATGGAAATATTCCAAGATGGGGCACTTCCCAACTTGGAATATCACTTATATTTCAAGTGATTTGGTGTGTTTAAACATTAATTAGGTAAATTTATTGTGACAAATGATACTTATAGTGGAAACAGACATATTTATGTGGGTATTGAGCATATTCTGGCACATCTAATTTAATTTCATTGAAATATTCCAAGATGGGGCACTTCCCAACTTGGAATATCATTTATTTCAAGGAATTTGGTGTGTTTCAACATTAATTAGGTAAATTTATTGTGACAAATGATACTAATAGTGGAAACAGACATATTTATGTGGGTATTGAGCATATTTGGACACATCTAATTGGATTTCATGGAAATATTCCAAGATGGGCACTTCCCAACTAGGAATATCACTTATTTCAAGTCATTTGGTGTGCTTCAACATTAATTAGTTAAAATACATGTGACAAATGATACTTTTAGTTGGAACATACATATTGAATTAGGTACTTATCATATTTGGACACTTCTTATTGGATTTCATGCAAATATTCCAAGATGGGGCACTTCCCAACTTGGAATATCAATTTCTTCAAGTGATTTGGTGTGCTTCAGCATTTAGTAGTTAAAGTCACTTTGACAAAAGATACTTAAAGTGGAAAGGAGCAAATAATTCTAGGCACTTAGCATATTCGGACACCACTAACTGGATTTCATGGAATATTCCAAGAGGGGGTACTTCCCAACTTGGAATATCACTTATTTCAAGTGATTTGGTGTGTTTCAATATTAATTAGGTAAATTTATTGTGACAAATTATACTTATAGTGGAAACAGACATATTTATGTGGGAAATGAGCATATTTGGACACATCTAATTGGATTTCATGGAAATATTCCAAGATGGGTACTTCCCAACTTGGAATATCACTTATTTCAAGTGATTTGGTGTGTTTCAACATTTATTAGGTAAATTTATTGTGACAAATGATACTTATAGTGGAAACAGACATATTTATGTGGGTATTGAGCATATTTTGACACAGCTAATTTGATTTCATTGAAATATTCCAAGATGGGGCACTGCCCAACTTGGAATATCACTTATTTCAAGTGATTTGGTGTGTTTCAACATTATTTAGGTAAATTTATTGTGACAAATGATACTTATAGTGGAAAAAGACATATTTATATGGGTATTGAGCATATTTGGACACATCTAATTGGGTTTCATGGAAATATTCCAAGATGAGGCACTTCCCAACTAGGAATATCACTTATTTCATGTGATTTGGTGTGTTTCAATATTAATTAGGTTAATTTATTGTGACAAATGATACTTATAGTGGAAACAGACATATGTATGTGGGTATTGAGCACATTTGGACACATCTTATTGGATTTCATGGAAATATTCTAAGATGGGGCATTTCCCAACTAGGAATATCACTTATTTCAAGTCATTTGGTTTGTTTCAACATTAATTAGATAAAATACATGTGACAAATGAAACTTATAGTGGAAACAGACATATTGAATTAGGTACTAAGCATATTTGGACACATCTTATTGGATTTCATGCAAATATTCCAAGATGGGGCACTTCCCAACTAGGAATATCACTTATTTCAAGTCATTAGGTTTGTTTCAACATCAATTTGTTAAATACATGTGACAAATGATACTTTTAGTTGCAACATACATATTGAATAAAGTACTTAGCATAATTGGACACATCTTATTGACTTTCATGCAAATATTCCAAGATGGGGCACTTCCCAACTTGGAATATCAATTTCTTCAAGTGATTTGGTGTGCTTCAGCATTTAGTAGTTAAAATTATTGTGACAAATGATACTTCCAGTGGAAAGGAGCATATTATTCTAGGTACTTAGCATATTCGGACACCACTAATTGGATTTCATGGAAATATTCCAAGATGGGGCACTTCCCAACTTGGAATATCACATATTCAAGTGATTTGGTGTGTTTCAATATTAATTAGGTAAATTTATTGTGACAAATGATACTTATAGTGGAAACAGACATATTTATGTGGGTATTGAGCATATTTGGACACATCTAATTGGATTTCGTGGAAATATTCTAAGATGGGTCATTTCCCAACTAGGAATGTCACTTATTTCAAGTGATTTGAAGTGTTTCAACATTAATTAAATATTTATTAGGTAAATTTATTGTGACAAATGATACTAATACTGGAAACAGACATATTATGTGGTTATTGAGCTTATTTGGACACATCTAATTGGATTTCATGGAAATATTCCAAGTTTGGAATATCAATTTCTTCAAGTGAATTGGGTTGCTTCAGCATTATTACTTAAAGTTAGTGTGACAAATGATACTTACAGTGGAAAAGGACATATTAATTAGGTTTCTTAGCATATTCTGACACCACTTATTGGATTCATGTTAATCTAGGCACTTACCATATTCTAATTTTAACTAATAAATGCTAAGTACCTTAGATTCATATGTCCCTTTCCACTGTAAGTATCATTTGTCACAGTAACTTTAACTAATAAATGCTGAAGCACAACAAATCACTTGAAGAAATTGATATTCCAAGTTGGGAAAACCCCAAACTTGGGGAATATTTTCATGAAATCCAATAAGATGTGTCAAAATATGTTCAATACCCACATAAATTTGTCTGTTTCCACTATAAGTAGAATTTGTCACAATAAATTTACCTAATTAATATTGAAACACACCAAATCACTTGAAATAAGTGATATTCCAAGTTGGGAAGTGCACCATCGTGGAATATTTCCATGAAATCAAATTAGATGTGTCCAAATATGCACAATAACCACATAATATGTCTGTTTCCACTATAAGTATCATTTGTCACAATGAATTTACCAAATAAATATTTAATTAATGTTGAAACACACCATTCAACTTGAAATAACTGATATTCCTAGTTGGGAAATGTCCCATCTTAAAATATTTCCATGAAATCCAATTAGATGTGTCCAAATATGCTCAATACCCACATAAATATGTCCGTTTCCACTAAAAGGTACATTTGTCACAATAAATTTACCTAACTTATATTGAAACACACCAAATCACTTGAAATAAGTGATATTCTAAGTTGGGAAGTGCCCCATCTTGGAATATTTCCATGAAATCCAATTAGTGGTGTCCGAATATGCTAAGTGCCTAGAATAATATGCTCCTTTCCACTTTAAGTATCATTTGTCACAGTAACTTCAACAACTAAATGCTGAAGCACACCAAATCACTTGAAGAAATTGATATTCCAAGTTGGGAAGTGCCCCATCTTGGAATATTTGCATGAAATCCAATAAGATGTGTCCAAATATGCTAAGTACTTAATTCAATATGTCTGTTTCCACTATAAGTATCATTTGTCACATGTATTTTATCTAATTAATGTTGAAACAAACCAAATGACTTGAAATAAGTGATATTCCTAGTTGGGAAATGCCCCATCTTAGAATATTTCCATGAAATCCAATTAGATGTGTCCAAATATGCTCAATACCCACATACATATGTCTGTTTCCACTATAAGTATCATTTGTCACAATAAAATACCTAATTAATATTGAAACACACCAAATCACTTGGAATAAGTGATATTCCAAGTTGGGAAGTGCCCCATCTTGGAATATTTCAATGAAATCAAATTAGCTGTGTCCAAATATGCTCAATACCCACATAAATATGTCTGTTTTCACTATAAGTATAATTTGTCACAATAAATTTACCTAATTAATATTGAAACACACCAGATCACTTGAAATAAGTGATATTCCAAGTTGGGAAGTGCCCAATCTTGGAATATTTCCATGAAATCCAATAATATGTGTCCAAATATGCCCAATACCCACATAAATATGTCTGTTCTCACTATAAGTATCATTTGTCACAATAAATTTACCTAATTAATGTTAAAACACACCAAATTTCTTGAAATAAAAGTGATAAGTTGGGAAGTGCCCCATCTTGAAATTTTCCATGAAATCCAGTTAGTGGTGTCCGAATATGCTAAGTGCCTAGAATTATAATGCCCCTTTCCACTTTAAGCATCATTTGTCAAAGTGACTTTAACTACTAAATGCTGAAGCACACCAAATGACTTGAAGAAATTGATATTCCAAGTTGGGAAGTGCACCATCTTGGAATATTTGCATGAAATCCAATTAGATGTGTCCAAATATGCTAAGTACCTAATTCAATATGTATGTTCCAACTACAAGTATCATTTGTCACATGTCGTTTAACTCATTAATGTTGAAACCCACCAAATCACTTGAAATAAGTGATATTCCTAGTTGGGAAGTGCCCAATCTTGGAATATTTTCATGCAATCCAATTAGATGTGTCCAAATATGCTCAATACCCACATAAATATGTCTGTTTTCACTATAAGTATCATTTGTCACAATAAATTTACCTAATTAATGTTGAAACACACCAAATTTCTTGAAATAAAAGTGATATTCCAAGTTGGGAAGTGCCCCATCTTGGAATATTTCCATGAAATCCAATTAGATGTGTTCAAATATGCTCAATACCCACATAAATATGTCTGTTACCACTATAAGTATCATTTGTCACAATAAATTTACCTAATTAATATTGAAACACACCAAATCACTTGAAATAAGTGATATTCCAAGTTGGGAAGTGCCCCATCTTGGAATATTTCCATGAAATCCAAGTAGATGTGTCCAAATATGCTCAATACCCTCATAAATATGTCTGTTTCCACTATAAGTATCATTTGTCACAATAATTTTACCTAATTAATATTGAAACACACCAAATCACTTGAAATTAGTGATATTCCAAGTTGGGAAGTGCCCCATCTTGGAATATTTCCATGAAATCCAATTAGTGGTGTCCCAATATGCTAAGTACCTAGAATAATATGCTCCTTTCCACTGTAAGTATCATTTGTCACAGTCACTTTAACTACTTAATGCTGAAGCACACCAAATCACTTGAAGAAATTGATATTCCAAGTTTGGAAGTGCCCCATCTTGGAATATTAGCATGAAATCCAATAAGATGTGTCCAATTATGCTAAGTACCTAATTCAATATGTATGTTCCAACTAAAAGTATCATTTGTCACATGTATTTTAACAAATTGATGTTGAAACAAACCAAATGACTGGTTTAAGCCCTCCAGTAAAATATTTTACTGACCGTTCCAAGGCGGTACTTCTTTTGTGGATCTTTTATGTATTTGTTCTGTCTTGTGTTTGCTCTGTTTTGTGCGCGTCTGTTTATATGTGCTTTGTTGTCACCTGCTGGGAAAGGGCTGACCTCTTGGCTCTCGTTTGTGGTGTCTTCTGTGAGTTTGTCACTTTCCCATTGGTATCCTGGGTCAGGTGTGGTGCTTGATTGTATCGATTCCTGATCTTTGCAACCTTATTACTTTGTAATAAGTGATATTCCTAGTTGGGAAATGCCCCATCTTAGAATATTTCCATGAAATCCAATTAGATGTGTGCAAATATGCTCAATACCCACATACATATGTCTATTTTCACTATAAGTATTATTTGTCACAATAAATTTACCTATTTAATATTGAAACACACCAAATCACTTGAAATAAGTGATATTCCTAGTTGGGAAGTGTCCCATCTTTGAATATTTCCATGAAATCCAATAAGATGTGTCCAAATAATCTAAGTACCTAGAATAATATGCTCCTTTCCACTGTAAGTATCATTTGTCACAGTAACATTAACTACTAAATGCTGAAGCACACCAAATCACTTGAAGAAATTGATATTCAAAGTTGGGAAGTGCCCCATCTTGGAATATTTGCATGAAATCCAATAAGATGTGTCCAAATATGCTAAGTACCTTATTCAATATGTATGCTCCAACTAAAAGTATCATTTGCCACATGGATTTGAACTAATTAATGTTGAAACAAACCAAATCACTTGGAATATTTGATATTCCAAGTTGGGAAGTGGCCCATCTTGGAATATTTCAATGGAATCAAATAAGATGTGTCAAAATATGCTCAATACCCACATAAATAATGTTTGTTTCCACTATGAGTATCATTTGTCACAATAAATTTACCTAATTAATATTGAAATACACCAAATCACTTGAAATAAGTGATATTCCAAGTTGGGAAGTGCCCAATCTTGGAATATTTCCATGAAATCCAAAAAATTGTGTCCAAATATGCCCAATACCCACATAAATATGTCTGTTTTCACTATAAGTATCATTTGTCACAATAAATTTACCTAATTAATGTTAAAACACACCAAATTTCTTGAAATAAAAGTGATATTCCAAGTTGGGAAGTGCCCCATCTTGGAATATTTCCATGAAATCCAATTAGATGTGTCCAAATATGCTCAATACCCACATAAATATGTCTGTTACCACTATAAGTATCATTTGTCACAATAAATTTACTTAATTAATATTGAAACACACCAAATCACTTGAAATAAGTGATATTCCAAGTTGGGAAGTGCCCAATCTTGGAATATTTCCATGAAATCCAATAAAATGTGTCCAAATATGCCCAATACCCACATAAATATGTCTGTTTTCACTTTAAGTATCATTTGTCACAATAAATTTACCTAATTAATGTTAAAAAACACCAAATTTCTTGAAATAAAAGTGATATTCCAAGTTTGGAAGTGCCCAATCTTGGAATATTTCCATGAAATCGAATTAGATGTGTCCACATATGCTCAATACCCACATAAATATGTCTGTTACAACTATAAGTATCATTTGTCACAATAAATTTACTTATTTAATATTGAAACACACCAAATCACTTGAAATAAGTGATATTCCAAGTTGGGAAGTGCCCCATCTTGGAATATTTCCATGAAATCCAATTAGATGTGTCCAAATATGCTCAATACCCACATAAATATGTCTGTTTCCACTATTAGTATCATTTGTCACAATAAATTTACCTATTTAATATTGAAACACACCAAATCACTTGAAATAAGTGATATTCCTAGTTGGGAAGTGCCCCATCTTTGAATATTTCCATGAAATCAAATAAGATGTGTCCAAATATGCTAAGTACCTAGAATAATATGCTCCTTTCCACTGTAAGTATCATTTGTCACAGTAATGCTGAAGCACACCAAATCACTTGAAGAAATTGATATTCAAAGTTGGGAAGTGCCCCATCTTGGAATATTTGCATGAAATCCAATAAGATGTGTCCAAATATGCTAAGTACCTTATTCAATATGTATGCTCCAACTAAAAGTATCATTTGTCACATGGATTTGAACTAATTAATGTTGAAACAAACCAAATCACTTGGAATAAGTGATATTCCAATTTAAGAAGTGACCCATCTTGGAATATTTCAATGGAATCAAATTAGATGTGTCAAAATATGCTCAATACCCACATAAATATTGTTTGTTTCCACTATGAGTATCATTTGTCACAATTAATTTACCTAATTAATATTGAAATACACCAAATCACTTGAAATAAGTGATATTCCAAGTTGGGAAGTGCCCAATCTTGGAATATTTCCATGAAATCCAAGTAGATGTGTCCAAATATGCTCAATACCCACATAGATATGTCTGTTTCCACTATAAGTATCATAAGTCACAATACATTTACCTAATAGATATTAAAACACACCAAATCACTTGAAATAAGTGATATTCCAAGTTGGGAAGTGCCCCATCTTGGAATATTTCCATGAAATCCAATTAGTGGTGTCCCAATATGCTAAGTACCTAGAATAATATGCTCCTTTCCACTGTAAGTATCATTTGTCACAGTCACTTTAACTACTAAATGCTGAAGCACACCAAATCACTTGAAGAAATTGATATACCAAGTTTGGAAGTGCCACATCTTGGAATATTTGCATGAAATCCAATAAGATGTGTCCAATTATGCTAAGTACCTAATTCAATATGTATGTTCCAACTAAAAGTATCATTTGTTACATGTATTTTAACAAATTGATGTTGAAACAAACCAAATGACTTGTAATAAGTGATATTCCTAGTTGGGAAATGCCCCATCTTAGAATATTTCCACGAAATCCAATTAGATGTGTCCAAATATGCTCAATACCCACATACATATGTCTGTTTCCACTATAAGTATTATTTGTCACAATAAATTTACCTAATTAATATTGAAACACACAAAATCACTTGAAATAAGTGATATTCCTAGTTGGGGAGTGCCCCATCTTGGAATATTTCCATGAAATCCAATTAGTGGTGCCCAAAAATGCTAAGTACCTAGAATTATATGCTCCTTTCCACTGTAAGTATCATTTGTCACAGTACCTTTAACTACTGAATGCTGAAGCACACCAAATCACTTGAAGAAATTGATATTCCAAGTTGGGAAAAGCCCCATCTTGGAATATTTGCATGAAATCCAATAAGTTGTGTCTAAATATGCTAAGTACCTAATTCAATATGTATGTACCAGCTTAAAGTATCATTTGTCACATGTATTTTATCTAATTAATGTTGAAACAAACCAAATCACTTGAAATAAGTGATATTCCTTGTTGGGAAATGACCCATCTTAGAATATTTCCATGAAATCCAATTAGATGTGTCCAAATATGCTCAATACCCACATACATAAGTCTGTTTCCACTATAAGTATCATTTGTCATAATAAATTTACCTAATTAATATTGAAACATACCAAATCACTTGAAATGATATTCCTAGTTGGGAAGTGCCCCATCTTGGAATATTTCAATGGAATCAAATTAGATGTGTCAAAATATGCTCAATACCCACATAAATATGTCTGTTTCCACTATAAGTATCATTTGTCAATATAAATTTACCTAATTAATGTTGAAACACCCCAAATCACTTGTAATAAGTGATATTCCAAGTTGGGAAGTGCCCCATCTTGGAATATTTCCATGAAATCCAATTAGATGTGTCCAAATATGCTCAATACCCACATAAATGTCTGTTTCCACTAAAAGTATCATTTGTCACAATAAATTTACCTAATTAATATTGAAACACACCAAATCACTTGAAATAAGTGATATTCCAAGTTGGGAAGTGCCCCATCTTGGAATATTTCCATGAAATCCAATTAGTGGTGTCCGAATATGCTTAGTACCTAGAATAATATGCTCCTTTCCACTTTAAGTATCTTTTGTCAAAGTAATTTTAACTACTAAATGCTGAAGCACACCAAATCACTTGAAGAAATTGATATTCCAAGTTGGGAAGTGCCCCATCTTGGAATATTTGCATGAAATCCAATAAGATGTGTCCAAATATGCTAAGTGCCTTATTCAATATGTTTGCTCCAACTAAAAGTATCATTTGTCACATGGATTTTAACTAATTAATGTTGAAACAAACCAAATGACTTGAAATAAGTGATATTCCTAGTTGTGAAATGCCCCATCTTAGAATATTTCCATGAAATCAAATTAGATATGTCCAAATATACTCAATACCTACATAAATATCATTTTTTCACAGAAAATTTACCTAATTAATGCTTTACATGAGGAAGTTACCAGTGCATATATAAGTTAACTTACCAGATGTCCTTTCCTTTTGGGATTCAATTCTTGTCTAATACATGTATAATCTCTTTTTTGAAATGATGAGCTGAATATTTGGGTTACCTATTCATTCCAAAGGATGAGACCACCATACTTATCATATGACTCAATCTCTCTGAAAATGTATTGTAACACTATAGGCTCCATTCCACGAGCCTCGCCAGCGTCACTGCGTTGTGTCCTTGAGCAAGAACATTAATCCTAGCGTAGTACTGGACCCGTCCCTTTAAAACTGAAAGATTGTTGATGGGACGTAAAGAATCAAATCAAACAAACAAAATAGGCTCCATTCCAGCAAGTAAAGTGTCTGTCTATTGTTTTGGTTCTTTGTAGAACTTAGATCCCAGATGTTTTGGTTCTTTGTAGAACTTAAATCCCAGACTCAGTCAACAATTTTCCAGTCATGCATTCCTGTTTTCCTGTCTTCCTGGGTGAAAAATACAAAGCATAGAATAAAGTGTCTTGCTCAAGGCTTCAACAAAGTTCCTCACGAATCCATCTATTGAAGTGCATAATGGCCATGTAAAAGGCATCCTGAAGGCACTGAGACAGAAATAAGTGCATATAACAGAGACCAACTGGATGCCTTCAACAGAACCAATAACTTAAGTCTTCAGAAAAAGTGCCAGTAACGGCATGCTTGTAAGTGAACAGAGTACAGGTACCATATGACAAAACAAATTGCAGATGATGCAGGTTAATGTCCATCATCATTATCTGCTGCATGTCTCCAATTCTCAGAAACAAAGAATTAAGAAGTAAACTTTTATTTAAAACAAGAGAATCGTTTAAACTGATGTATGCTCCCCAAATAAAGGCATTGTTCAAAAAGGGCTGCAAGTTGATTTCTCTAATAGTGTTAATGTTATGCTCTGGCCAAAGTCTAAGTATAACAAAGGACAATAACTCCTAAATCATGACAAAGAGAATTATGGTTCTTGTACACTGCACCTCTCCTCATACAGATATATCTACATGTACCAATTAAATGTCAAAATGATACCTATTATAGTTTTTGTGCTATGCTCCTGACAGAATTTAAGTATGAAAAATAACAAAGGGAAGTAACCCCTAAATTATGCAAAAGAGAATTATGGTTATTGTACACTTCACTTCTTCGCATGGAGATCGATCTACAAACAAAGTTTATTGTTGATATCTCATAACTTTTGTGTTATGATGCAGATTGAGTGGTTTAACAAGTGCCAAGAAATACCCAAAAGTAATCATGAGAAACCTAATGGAGTTCATTACATGTATATATTCATATTTGGAGATTTTAAACTTGTTTTCCTATTAAATAAAAATCCCATGGCAATTATGGAGCAAAAGTGTGGGCATGTCAGTTCACATATTTCCATGGCAGGTAATACCTACATGTACGGGTGTAAGTTCGGAATTTCCAAAATTCGGATCTTATAAATCTTAAAACTTGAAGAATTCCAACAAAACATTGTCAGTTTGAATGGTTAGGAAAGAAAATCAATAAACAAGTGTTTCTCAGACCACTTTTTGCAGATGAGACAGGCATGTTTAATTTTTATTTTTTATTTGCCAAAAAACAGATGAGGCCATTTTTTTTAAAATTTCATCCAAACCAATTGAGGCAACTTTTTTGTTCATTTTAAGCATAAAAAAGGTTGATATTTTGATTTTGACATATGAATAAAATAAATGAGGCCACTTTATTTTTATTGAAGTCTGAAAAAAGACAAATGAGGGGCATTTAAAACAGATGAGGGAGGTTGTGAGAAACATTTTGTTTATTTGGCCTTAATTGTCTTTAACTAAAATGAAAAATAACTCAACAGAAAGTCAGCCTCAAAATCCTGAATTCTAGTATAATCCTAAAAAACTTACACCTATACTGGATTCCTCCTTTATCAAGGCCCTTGTTTGTTATCGGGTAAATGCAAATACACAATAATAACACGTAAAATAACTTCATGTGAAAATCAAATGATGCGATAAAGGAGATGACACGATAAAGAAGGGCTTGAGTATATACAAAGTAGTGAGTAGACCTGTACTCAGTACAAATCCTTTCTTCTACTTGAGTGCAGTAACTGACAACTGCCCAGACCCAACTTGATTCACTGATAAGAAAAGCATAAATCCCTATCAAAGTTGCCAGACTCCAGGTTTGACCCAGCAACTCGGAGTCCTGGATCTCATTTTGGTGCCTACTTGACTGTACATGGAATTTGTCAAAACTACATTGAGCTCTACAGGGATCAAATTTAAGAATTTAACTATACTCGCTTAACCATTTTCATTCTGATGCACTTTCCCAAACATATTTATACAATATGTATGGAATAGTCATTTATACAATAAGTATGGAATAGTCCATTTTTGATTTAAGGGGTCAAATGTCCAAATTTCTAAAATATGGTGTTTTACATCCCTAATGATTTGTATGATTGTTTGTTTGGTTTAATTTATTGTTTTTTTATCTTAGCAAAGGGGATCGCAGTGGCTCAGTGGTAAAGTGCTCGACTAGAGACCAAGGGGATGTGGGTTCAAGCCTCACCAGCGTCACTGCGTTGTGTCCTTGAGCAAGAACATTAATCCTTAGCTTAGTACTGGTTTAACCCAGGAATACCCGTCCCTTTATAACTGAAAGATTGTTGATAGGACATAAAGAATCAAATCAAACAAACAAAATTATCTTGGCAAACAATGAAATACTGCCTGGATTGTCATCACCACAAAACATCACCACAAAATACTGTATGTTTAATGAAGCTGTAGCCTAGGAACTCTTGGAAACCAACTGAAGCATGCATTTCAACTACTTTTAGGTTTGCAACATCTGCTGTAAATGAAACTTACAGAATATTAAGTCAATTAATTGGTTCATTAATTGCATGACTTAAAGTCTTTGTTCAAAAATTCCTTTTAGTAAGTTCACTCAGAAAATACCAAAATTAGGGACATTTAAAAAAAGAAGGAAAGACTTTTTTTGGAATTTGGCCATTTTAGAGTTCTTTTTTTAGGAAATTAGGGAAGCCTAAAAATTTAGGATGTTTTTTTAGGAATTTTAGGGCCACTTGAAAGCCTTATAGTGTTAACATATTACATGTAACTACCAGTAGAGTACTCAGTGTAAGCTGTGTGGGCTTATACTGCCTTATAGGAACATGTGTACATAGGTCAAATGTGCCTGGAAAGCCTTTATCAATTTGTGATTGATGTAGTTATTTTTAAGCTTTGCTTTCATGCCTAACATACTAAACATAGACATTGTGGGTACTCAAAAGAACCGTCTCAATGAGACGGTTCTTTTGAGCAACCAAAATATAAAATAAATTGGTGGAAATAAAAATATTACAATTTTATACCCAAAAGATTTGCTTATCTTGACCTATGACCTTTTTATGAAATAAATAGGCGTTATCTATAAACAGACGTATAGACTTAAACTTTAAAGCCTTTTATACAGTAGTATTTGTGAAGTTTTTAGCCTATGTTTCTGGTTATATTTGTATTTTAGTCCTGCTTTACAGTGCAGCAGTATATAATTATATGATTTTTAATATTCTTGAATGCAGTGTTCATGTTAAATCATGTTCTACAGTTGTTTAAACGGTGAGTGCCTTTCATAAAATGTCTGCCTGCAGTGTTGCTATTTTTCTAGCACAATGTCCATTTTGCATACAATGCTGATTTCTCCAATTTTACAACAACAAAAAATAACCTAAAATTTAGATCAAAGTCAATCTGAATATTATGTTAAAAGTCCTTTTATCACTATTTTTTAGCTCTTGACTCTATGCATTAAATTTTGGTTTGAATCAATTATGTAAAGAAATTGTCTCCATTGTATACAAAATTTGTATTTTTTGTTAATTTATTAGCATTTTCTCAGTGTTTTTTCAAAGAATTCTAGTGCTTAAACAAGGTGATTGTTTTTAAGCTTTTTTGAAATACTGAATGAAAATAAACCAGCTCACCTGCCTGTCAGTACTGGGATTTGAACCCCCTAGTGCTTAAACAAGGTGATTGTTTTTAAGCTTTTTTTTGAAATACTGAATGAAAATAAACCAGCTCACCGGGATTTGAACCCAGATATACCTACAGGTGTATTAATACAGGTGTATTAACATAACCCGAGGATGTTCTACCAATTGAACTGTACTGACTCCCAAGGATTAGTTGGGTTATTTTCATTTTGTAAATGAAGTTAATGAAACTTTAAGCATTACATGTACATTCCAAAAATAGCTTTTAATGACCTAAGATTTTTTTTTATCTAAGCCTAGCATTAGTTGTATTTTTGTTTCCACATGAACATGATGAATAACAGAAAACTATACTCAGCTACCCATTTAGCACTTAAGGTTGATCCAAATCTTAAATGATATTTTTTAAAATACAGAATGAAAATAAATCAGCTCCCCTAATCATTGTGAGCAATAAGCATTTTTTCCCAAATGTTTCCATATGTTCTATGGCAATTTTTCTAACATCTGTACGAGTTCAAGCATACAAAATAACATATTTTAAATAAAAAAAATGTACTGACCCCAAGTGTCTGTGGCTACCCTGCCTGTCAGCATTGGAGTTTGAAAACAGACATACTTTTAAGTGTATATAGAGTATTAACATTACCCGAGGAATTCTACCAGGGTCAATCACCCAACAACTGCGTGAGCCACTATGCTCCTCTAGAAACTTTAGTATGAAATTAACCATCAGATAGATGCCTACTATCATCTTCAATGACTTCATAAATTGAATAAAAATCCACTTTTTAGCTTGAAACCAATACATAATGATGCAGCTAGCAATTATCTTTGTTATATGTTACAGTAGGCCACAGTATGTAACAAAAAAAGTGCTTACAAGGGGCAGGTCCGGGTAGTCTACCTAATGCTGCAAAGCATCATTTTGTAACATATCCTTGCATAGCAAAGCCCCACATAGCTCTATGACTATGTACAGGTAGTACTGGCATTGTGCATGGCACTCTGGTAGAGAGAGGAGACATTGCCATTGGTCTCAGTAATTGCAAGCCCCATCAACCTTCGCCAGAACAAGCACCCCACCTTCGCCCTTTGGTCATTCTTCTCTAAAGATCATTTTTGTCTTGAAAATATTGTAGACCCTGATAAAATGTCACATTATGCGACCTTTCATCTGGGTCATCACAGTTTGCAAAAGTTTGTATTAAGGAGTCATCATTATAAAGAGGGTTAATAAAGTGAAATTAAATGAGCCAGATTATAAAATCTTTGGTACTTATTTAATGGGTGAATGGTGATGAGCCTGTGCAGTTTCGTCAGAGCATTTGCTGCTCGCTTATACAGTTAAGACTTAGATGATGATTTAGGCAAACAATAACACTTCTAGTCTCACTAGATAGCCACATTACATTTTCTCACAAGCCTTTTGAATCTTAAAACAACTGAAAGATCTATGCATTTTTTGGTAGCATTCACACAATCGGGGTGAAGTACACGAAAATTGCTTTTTGCTAAACAGCCGTAGCCTTTAGATTTTATGCATTTGCAATATAGGAATTTTACAGTTCAGATATCTTTGAAGGTGTAAGATTATTAAGTGTGCAGACACAGCTATCTAGTGGGTTAGCTTTAAACAGTAACTGTTAGTTATTTTAACTTATTTATTTTCATGTCTTAATCATTAAAATTTGATGTCAATGCAAAAATGTATTAAAGGTTTGGTCTCGCCTAACCCAAACATTGTTGTGGGTACTAAAAAGAATCACCTCATTGAAATGGTACTTTTGAACACCCGAACACATGATTAAATTTATGGATTAGAATATCATTACAGTTTTATTCTCCTTAAGTGACCTTCTCTGGACCTATGATGTATGTAAGTCAGGGCTGTGGAAATACCATGCCCGACTTGTCCGACATGGTCCCATTTCATCCAGGACAAGTTGAAAATTTCTATTTACTTGTCCTTGGACAAGTACAAATGTATTAAGTTAATACAATTCTGTATTTCATATTTTGATTAATTATTACCAGCTCACATCTTGCATTGAAAACAGTGTGGTTCGTGATCAGCTGGCTTCTTCAGAAGCCAGCTGATCTGGATTTACACTGTTTACAAGAGAAGCCAGCTGATCAGGATCCATACTGTTTACAAGAGTTAATATATATCTGGTTTCATACTGTTTTTGAAAGAATAAATTGTTTTAGCACTGTAAGGTATAAGCTAATTTGTTCTTTCGGACAAGTAAAATTTTCTATGGACAAGTACATTTTGACTTTTACTTGTCCTTGGACAAGTATAAAATTTTACTATTTCCACACCTCTGTGTAAGTGTTCTTTAATTTATAATCATATTGCACCAAAGACTAAGATTGGGGTAGCATTTAAATAAATGAGCCTAAATGTGTGAAAACATGATGCTGTTGGATGCAAAAACAAAGGCGCAAAGCAGCCTTGCATCAGCACAGTCTGATCAGTGCCTTCGTTATTCGCTCTCTGCAAAATTTGATAGCTAGACTAGTGACCCACGAAATTTCATTATTTTAACTAAGCCCCTGGCCTCTAGCTGGGCACAGGCCATTGACATTATGTTATAGCTGTAAAAATGCCAATTTATTTATCTAAGATATACAGGTACAGGTACTTCTAGTCAAGGAAGTCGAGTCGACTAGAACAGGAGATCAGGTAAATACGAGCAGTTTATGGGATTTTCACAGTTTTATCAGTCAAATGCCTGTGACAGGGAGCGCAGTGGCTCAGTGGTAGAGTGCTAGACTGGAGATCGAGGGGCCGTGGGTTCGAGCCTCATCGGCGTCACTGCATTTTGGTCCTTGAGCAAGACACATTTATCCTAGGCTAGCTTAGTACTGGTTCAACCCAGGAAGACCCGTCCCTGTTTAACTGAAAGATTGTTGATGGGACGTATTTAGAATCAAATCAAACGAACAAAAAAAAACAAAATGCCTGTGACCTGGGCATGCTGGTTTGAGCTCGACCTGATAAAACACCACTGACTCTGTGTAGTGTCAGTTACTTTATTTAATGATGTTTATGCAGTATATTGTTCTAGGGGCGAATCAACTAAGGGGGCTAATCGACTAAGGAGGCGAAACAACTAGGGGGGTGAAACGTCTAATGGGGACGAAACGACTAGTGGGGACGAAACGTCTTGGGGCGCAACGACAAGGGGAGGAAATGGTACACAATGATTAGAACTGCCAAGTGATTGCATGAAAAAGAAACCGGGTGGGCAGCCCTCACTATTCAACAACCGGACATAAAGCTTTAAACTGCACCTGGTATACTAGGAGCGCACCCTACACAGCCAAATTTGAAATGAAAATCTAAACATTCTCCACCCACTCACATCCCTCCCACCACTGCCAAAATGTGTGCTGGAAACCCCCAAAACATTGAACAGACTATGTTATGCACAGTAAAGAAAGACAACAAAATACAACAACTAATCATAATGCGCATCACTCAGAAACATTCATCTAAAATGCATGTTTTACATTCTTGTTGTTTACACAGGAGCTTGACGTTATTTATTTTCTTCTATACTAGTATACCCTTTACGTAGAGGGTATACAAGTAAAGAAAACATATTAACGTCAAGCTCCTGTGGTTGTTTACATCCGTTGCTTCTGAACCGGATATGGGCTCGATTGATAGTTTTTCCGATAGGTCGTAAAACATAAATAGATCCACACAACAAAAATTCAATAATAATTAGTAAATAATTAGTCTACTATTCGATCGCTTTTAATGCAGTTTGAAGATGTAATAATATCCCAAGAATAATAACTTAGAAGAAGAATCCAACCTCCCATTTTAAAATGGGACGTCCGAACTAGAAATTTCAAGTTGGGAGGCTTCCGATTTTAAAATGGGGAATATTGCTAGTTGGGTCGTAACATTTTTACATTTTATTATAAATGTCTAAAATATAGAAATTATTTATTATTTCGGAAGCAAAAAGTTATATATATAAAAAAATATATATTTAATATGTAATCGTATTAACGTTTTGTTGGAGTATAAAGCGGAAAAGCGGAACAGCTAGTGTGAACACGGACAGCCAATGGAGCAAACAAGAGGCTTGTTTTGCACGTGCAGCTCAGGTATGGCTCGCTGTGACTTTAATTCTAACATCGATAGTCGCTACTATAGTCCTACTAGAGATCAACGGTGGGTAAGAGCACTGTTACTCTAGTAGATTGTCTGGTTCCCTCCTCTAGCCCTATCTACCAACATGGGTTCAAGATCTGTCAGTAGCCTCAAAATAATTTGTTTTAAAAAAATAAATACTTATTCGTAATTGTTGATTAGAGTTGGCTGTGCAGTATATGAACATCATTTTTGTCTGCAAAAAAGAATTGAAAGGGGTCATGCAAGGCTATTCACTTTGTTTACTTGGCAACCAAATTAAGTTCCAACTGCAGCCGTTCTGGTGTAAACGTGCTCGCGCACCTATAACGTAATAACTATAGTAGGAACTTCAGTTCGATTCGAAGTGGGCCAGTGTCACTTCTGGCGAATGAATTCGATGTTGGAAGCGTATTGCACGCCAAAACAACGTGAGCGTGTGAGCTGTCAATCAAATTTATGTATTTCATGAGGCTATGAACGGTTGCAAAAATCTAAAGATTCATTAACGGCTTGCTTTGAAAATGAAAACATTATAGATGAAGTTACAACGGCCTTGGCAATGAAAAAGTTGTTTATCGACATTGACTGTTAATTGATGCCTTTTTGAGTCAGTACTTGTGAAACTCCCACGTCCAGAGCCAACCCCATGATTTACCTTATTCACTACTAACCGTTAATGCGCCAATCGCAACAAAAGTCGTCTGCTTTTTCTCGTCTGGTGAAATGTTTAAGAAGCCTCTATGGCAAACAGTGTGGACCCAGATCAGGCTGCTCCTATAGGAGCAGTCTGTTCTGGGTCCATGCTGTTTGCTTCTATACTTAATTTGTCAGTAATGTTAGGCAATTATTTGCAGCAGACGACTTCAGCAGACGACATTTTCAGATGTTTTTTTTTCTTGGCGCTTTAAGGGCTAATGGTCAAAATGACGATCTGCTGTCAAGGTTACAGCTATGTAATGGACAATAGAATTTCCCTGGATATTCACCTTTTATTTGAAAGAGCTATTAACATATATGAAACATGCCAGAATCATTAATGTTATTATTAGAATAATGGTATAATGATGTGAAATTGGCGACCCTAGTGTATCAGCAGAAGATGAGTTCGCTGTTTCTTATCCAATTTAATATGGTTGATTTTGGGTCACTGTAAAGGCGGCAACTTTAATATTCATATCTGGGCATGGTTCGGCTATTTCATCTCCTCAAGAAGGGAAATAAGGTTATATTTATAATTTAAAAAAGAGTTGTTATTTTCTCCCTCTCTTTGATCGTCCGAAAATAAATATTGTCTTTTCTAACACTCTAAAGGTTAGATCCTGCATTGCAAACCAGATTTACAATTCAAAAACCATTCTTTAGAGAAAAAGAAACAAAACGCAGGTTTTGTTTGGAATGCCGCTTCTGCTTCAGATTTTCGACATTATATTTATTTACTTATGATAAGTACAAAAACAAAATTCACATAATTATACAACAAATTCTTCTCAGTTCTTCTTGTTCGTCTTGCCCAACAGTCTTTCAATCATACCAGCCTGAAAAACTTAGAAATCCTGTTCAAAAACGCTGCTTTCACATATCTCAACACTTCACAGAAGTATATTCCAATACGCCTTGTATCCCTCTTTAGTTCATATTTGTGCTGTATTTTCCTTAATCTGCGAGCGGGCTACCCAACCCTAACTCCCTGTGGGAGGGGGAGGTAGGATTTTTCCATGCTCTGACCAGCAGGACGTTCACACAGAGGCATGTTCAAGCTAGAATTTTAAACCTACAGAAAAGTTCCCTAACTCTTCGGTACGTTCAAAAAAGCTTTTTATATAGAACCTCAACTCTATGCTCCCATCCCAGGAGTGTTTACTCACTCTTTAAATTAAGTTTACTCTGTTTAGCAAAAATAGAATTTATACCACTTAGAAAAACTAAAGTGCTCTTTACAAAATTTTGTATAACTAAATTTCTCCTATTACAAAGCATCTACACCAAATTTTTCACATGTTGAAACGTTTAAGGTCCTATAATACCGGATATACAAGTTCAGTTAAGATTTAAATTTTCCACTACTCTTTAATATATAAAATTGGCTTTAATTTAATAATTGTCTGCAAAATTATTCTTGAAAACAACTTAGCCAGAACCGTTTATGAAAATCTCACAGTAATGGAGTCATGTGATCTACATACTGAAGCTACAAGCTGAAACTGATATTCATATAATATGCTGGTGGACTGAAATATTTGACAAGCAAATGATATGCATATGAGCGCGGATCTGAGAAAAGGGTCCTTAAGACATTCCAGCAAATTATTACATAACAGACATTAAAAAAAGCCTAAAATGACAAATTTCACATGCTTTTAAAGTACCACAAAAGTGTATCTAAAATTTGATGTCATCAAAGTACTAAATATTTCTGATTATATTTAAAGTTTTGTGTGCTGCCCATTTCCATGACAACAATTAGGCCATAACACATACAGGGGCTCATAATGAAGGGTGGGTCACTTTAAATGCCTATAATACGACTTAGCAAGTATAAATTCGTACAATTTCATTTGCATTTACAATATAGTTCATGCATAACGCATGTGAATACATTATACGTGTTCGATGTTTATACTGAGTCAACAATAACCTACAAGCAACTGGAGACTAGCACTCTGACGTCATATTAGGTTTAACGTTCTTTTTGACAGCACGTTTTAAACCGGATTACATTTGTTGCTTTAAACCTCCATATATTCGTCAATATTGAAAATAAATGCTTTAAATTTTCAGGGAATGCTCTTAAGTAATCGTACTTTGCACGGGCAACATAATCTAGATTTTTGTTTAACATAACCATAAGGTACCTTTTGTCATATCCTGGCCCATTATACCTTCTACATCCTTTTGCTTCCTGTAGGAGCAATCTCGTCTTTCCAACCAATGAAGCAACCAGAACATTACCATCAATATACACACCGTTAAGTACCAGCCTGAAAAACTTGGAAATACTTTCCAAGACCACTGATATGACATGTTACACACTTATCTGAATTATAACATAACATCATGCTTAAACCTTCCATTATAAATAAGCTGCTCTTGAGAGCATCTCGAAAGCAACTTTACTCAAAAATCAATCCAATGAATCAGAACCCGTCTAACAACCATCTCACAAAATGTAAAAATTGTTTAAGCTTCGTATTAAGCTAAAAATTCCAAAAACTGAGTCATGATCCATAAACTGAAAACTGAATATGAAAATCTACAATTAAACAAAGAGATACCTACAGTGAGGTTTTATATGTTTTGGTACTAAATTTAAGTTACCACAAGATTTCATACAGTTATTGAAAGTTATAACGGTTTTGGGATTTATCTAACATTGAAAGATTTGACGAACAAAAAGAAATACCTCTTACTTTTGTGAAGCAGAAACGTAGACTGAATTAAACATACCTAATATTCCTTATATAGAATCTGCTTAAAACTTACTCAGAAAAAGCGTGACTTAATACTATATTTAGACACACACTCACAAATTTCATGCTTAAAACATAAAACCTCATGAAAAGTGCTTTAGTGTTAATAGATAACATTCGCAAGAAAGACCGACCGAAAAGAAATGGATATAAGTTGTCTGAGCCGCGCACACATGTGTGCATTTCATGAAAAACACTGAACTTACATTAATTACATGTAACCCTTAAAGCGCAAATCACAACAAAAGTCGTCAACTTTCTTCGTCTGCAGCAATGTTTTTGAAGCCTCCTTTACAAAAAGTGTAGATCCAGATCAGACTGCTTCTTTTGGAGCAGCCTTATCTGGGTTCACACTGTTTGCCTCTATACTATGAATAGCTATTTACCGACTCTAAGGATTATCAATATTAGAAAGTCATGTAAATATCTGGAGGTGGAGTTAAAAGCTTCAATAATATCAACTTGATTTTTGTCTGACAGAGACAACATAAAGTCTCTCTCATAACAAAACAAAAAACAAATCTGCAACAAGAGGATCACAATTAGTATCCATTGGAATACCTACAATTTGTCTATATAATTTTGATCCAAATCTTATAAATATATTGACCAAATGATAATAGAGAGCATCACACATTTTCTGGCATGACCACAATTTATATCGTTTAGGTTTTCAGAAGTAAATAAGGCATTTTTATCATACAAGGCAATCCTGAAAACGCTGAGATACGACATGGTAACGTCGTTTTAACATTACAATGACGTCACGGATCGACGTGTGTCCAGCGTGTGGACGACGTTCGGCTGTTCGTTTTTTTTAATCTTCCCTAGGGCTGGTACGGGTGTGTAAGATAGAATCACGTGTGCGAGAATAACCTAGATTTGTCATCAGAACACACTTTGTAGGACCTGTATCACAGAATGCATACAAAATATTCTTGCACAGGCACCTGATTAGTATATTTGAGATATTAGCCTTGGATAGAAAATCTGATCTTACCAATATCCTCTAACCCAGGCTGTCACATGAGGGTTGTACATCGGTTGTATTGGAACTCATGCATATGGTCGTCAAGTGACGTCGATGCTGTGTCAAATTGACGTCACCATCTGATATTGCATCTCAGCGATTCCAGGGACCTCAAATTAAAACGTCAATGGTGAACAAGAAAAAGAATTCATTATTCGTATGGGGATGGGATAGAAAAATATCTCACTCGCGATCACCGTTTGTTATTACTTGGCAAACCTCGTAATGCCAAACCGTGATCCACGGGACAGATTTTTTCTATCCTACCCTCACATTTTTAAAGATTCTTATTTTACAATTCTTCATCTTTCAACAGGTAAGAAAACAAGTAGGATGATGAAAAAGATCAGGAATCGATACAATTAAGTACCACACCTGGTCCAGGACACAGCATGGGAAAGTGACTAAAGCAAAGAGAACAGCACATACAAGAGAGCCAAGAGGTCAGTTCTATCCCAATATGTGACCACAAGGCTGCAAGAAACAGACATGACATTATGGCAGAGAAAAACACAAATAACAAAACTCTTACATTAACCGTGTACGTGTATATGAAGCCTGTATTATTCAATTGAACCAATTCATATGTCATAAACGCTCAATATTATAATACCTCCTTAAATTTAAGGACGATCTTAGTATAGTTAAGTATTAATGTTTCAGCATGGTATTTTACATGTTTATTCATTTGCCAGGGTTGGTGCAGTACATATATATATATATATATATATATATATATATATATATATATATATATATATATATATATATATATATATATATATATATATATATATATATATATATATATATATATATATATATATAGTTGTTCTACAGATTAAATTAAACAATTTTGATTTAATTTGACACGTTTAAAATGGTATATTTCGTATCCTTAAAATACTTAACTCGTCCTTAACATGAAGGAGGCGCTCTAATTCCATGCCCTGGTCTATTTGCCTCCAGCGTTTGTGCATCATCCGTTTGATTATGAAAATGCAACCGGTAGGATGCTGAACAGCCTCTAGATCTGCACGATATGGGCCTCGTCGCGAGAAGACATGTCTTCGGGGTTTCCGTCAAAGCGAGTTTCAAACCAGTCTCCTCAGCTACAGAGACTATCTAGAAAATTGAAACTACACTTGATGCAAGTTAACATATGATACTTTCCAAAATGCGAATAACAAAGGCGCTGATCAGACTGCGCGGATGCGCAGGCTGGTCCGCGCCTGTGTTGTTCACAAACCTCCGAAGACAGGTTTTCTCGCGTCGTGGCCCATATGATAAGTGAAATATGAAATATACTACTCTGCAAATCGTCTTATAAGTCTGTATGTCTTATATACTCGTAGAATTACCTTTACAGATCGCCGTTTCTCTAATCACAGGGTAAACTATAATATATATTAATATTACATTTAGGCCAGCTTGTGAGTTTTGGCGAGTATTACATGTGTGGTAAGACCTCCTTTAAAGCCCTAAATTTATATTCAATAAAAGTGGAACGACTCCCTAGGGGCTATGCAAACCAGATCAAAGGCCAATCTTTATGAGGTGATTATGAGCGCCATGCATGGGGTAAAAAAGAGATCCCATTTTCGGATTAAAAATATTGACATTAATCTAGGTGAAAAAAAATTGGTACCTCTTTGAGATATTCAAATTGATCTTATCTATCCCTTATCAGTTAATCCGCTAAATACCCCTCGTTAACAGAAATAATGGCCTATAAACAGCAATGCAGAAGCCTATACTGACGTATTCAGAGGTTCTAGTGGTCTAGCATTGGTTTGAATCTTTGTCTAGAGCCATGCTTTGAGTATGCCAGCAGCGAAGGCTCTAGCGCATTGCCCTATCCATCTAAAAACAGTGGCGGATTTAGGGGGGGTGCTTTGGGTGCTTCAGCACCCCCAGCTGTGTCCATGGTAAAAAAAATCTTAACTGGCCTTTTTTCTTCTCAATGTACGGTAGGTACCTTTTTGTGTGTTCTGTAAGCCCCGTTTAGAAGTCAGCACCCTAGAGATTAAAACGGCTGTTAATTGTCACACCTTATCATAAAATCAAGTTTGAGCAAATCAGCTGACCGACTGCGTAACCAGGTAACTTGAGGTACCATAGCCTATTCTTCAAGTCAGTGCGAAAAAGAGAATTTCGAAAACTGTATAACTTTGAAAACAAGTCTTGAGAATCCTCAAATTATGAGTTCATTATTGAAAATGCCGCTGAAAGGGAAGGATATGCTTAGCGGTCATGTAATTTTTCAAATGTAATGTATATTTTCACGCGTCATGGCCACCGACACGACGCGCGCGACCTGATAGAATACCCGTGGTCTGTTTTGAAATTGTCGGTCTCTTTGATCATGAATCACCACTGGTGGTATCACCACTCAAAACATTAGCAAACAGTCTGGACTCAGATCAGGCCCGAAATTTTAAAACTGCTTGAAGTTATAACGTTTGCATACATGAACTCGGACCCGGTCCGAGACATGAAATATATATTTTTAAACTTGAAAAAGTTAATATAAAAGTCTGCAGATTACAAACACCGCGAAATATCACACAGCATGCAGAGTTGATACACAAGCACGTTGACATAAATACTGGGTTTGCGACCAGGTAAGGGACAATCCAGTTACCTCAGCTATAGAGACTTCCTGTGGTATAGACATTTTTCCTGAGGTAGGTTTATCTTTTACAATTTCAACAGACAAATACGCTGGTTTTGACATCATCGCAGTCTGATTTGTGCTTTTGTTGTTCGCTAGCAGCAGGGACTTTCTGTACCAACGGGACTGAAATCAAGTTTTCTCGCAACTATCTCACATACACAGGATATAGTTTTAAAATCGACGGTAGAATTAGCTTTCCCCCAACCACATTATTCTTTTAAAAAATTGCCACAGACATCTGCCTTGCTGTTCTTTCCATGACCTGTTAGCAGTCGTGCTGGGGTCTTCATGATGCGCTGACATACGCGGATGTGTGTTCTGATTTGGGTCATCCAAGCGAGAGCATTCGCTGGGTAACATCGCCTGGGATAAGACGCTTACTAAAAAATGACCTAGCACACGCGCGTATCAGCAATGCGAGTCTGTGCATATCGTGCATCGACACTGCAGCAAAATCAGGTTTCATTGCTGCAATCTCCAGTGATTCATTTACAATTTTGGGCTTATGGGTCCTGGGACTCGCTGTTTCCCATATCTGTGAGTCCAGCTGCAAACTTATGAATCCAGAACACTATTTTTCATGACAAGTCTGCAATACCATTGCACCCTGGGACTCGTTTAAAAAACTTTGCATCCCAGAGACAAAATTATGAGTAAAAGATGCAAGATGCACAGGTAAAAAAATCACTGCAATCTCCCATAATGTGAAATTATTAAAAGGATATAGTTTTAAAATTGGAGGGTATAATTAGTCATGAGCACTTCTTAATGCTTTTTCTCCAACCACATTTTTCTTTTTAAAAATCGCCGCAAACATTCGCCAGCCTGAGGGTGCTCTTACCATGACCTGTTCTCAGTCTTGCTGGAGTCTTCATTTTTTGCTGACGAACACGGATGCGCAAGTCATCAAAGTTTCAGCCTTCTCTGGGCAACATTGCGTGCAATAAGACGTTTTTTTAAATTAATTTAAAATTGCACATTAGGTTTTGACACTATCGTATCAGCGATACCAGTCTTGCATATAGTGCGTGCGTGTGTGTGTGTGTCAACTCTTTGGGATGTGGGTCTGACTAGCTATCAGGCTGTCACGGGTTCGTTCTTCCTGTCCAGCACCATTCTATTGTTGAAATTGGTCATGAACTATTATCTACAGTCATTCCCATTCCTTCTTATTGATAGAAGGACAGTTGCCAGTTACTGGCAAAACTCCAGTTCAGGTAGATGGGAGCATTTAGGAATTATTTCACTACCTTAGCCTCCAATCAACTGGGCATTAATCTAAATGCGGACCCAGCTGAGTAACAATATGGTTATCTCACATGAGCCTGAAAACTCATGTGAGGTTTTAGTATACCAATGTTCCAATGTCGTCACGGCATCTTCCGTTTACGTTTTCAAAGAAGTATATCAGCGGACCAATTTTAGTCAAATTACGTATAAATTATCATCAGGTATGGAAGGGGAAAGGATGCATGTGGGCTTTTTTTGGCTGATTGGATTGGAACTCTGGCATATATAGACGTATAATAGGAAAAACTTCAAAAATCTTCTTCTCTGAAACGGCGAGACCCACAGCTTATAGATTTATGTCTTGGATCATTTGTTATTTCTGTCTTGTTTTTGTTATGCTATCGTGCGTGTATGTTTATTGATGCCTTGTGGTCACCTGCTGGGAACGGGCTGACCTCTTGGCTCTCGTTTGTGATGTCTAATTGTGAAGTTGTGACTTTCCCATTGGTATCCTGGGTCAGGTGTGGTGCTTGATTGTATCGATTGCTGATCTTTGCCATTTTTCTTACTTTGTGGTCACCTACATAAATCCTGCCTTCCATGCTCCTGGTGTCTATATACTAGCCATGGAGTCATAAGCTTCTATTGTTTTATAAATGAGGAAAACTTGAAAAATCTTCTCTAAAACCATCAGACCCACAGCTTGTAGTCCCATAAATTCTGCCAACCATGCATATTGGGTCTGAGTAAGAAAAAGGGCAAATACTTACGATCATTAGGCTTTAATAGCTCCCATAATCATAATGGGGAAAATTTTATTTTAAATCTTCTGTCCACAGCTAATACTTTTAATATGTAGAAAAATTTAGTGTCCGTTAACCCAACCACGCACCTGGAATCCAAATTGATCACTCGCCGGGTACATTTGCTTTTTTAAACAAAATAAAATGAAAATTAAATCTGAAACCAGAAGGCCAAATGCTCAGGGGAGTGGTATATAGGCTAATTGGGTCTCTTGCTTCTATGGGACACTGTTCTATATGGAAACTGATTTGTGCTATTAGTGTCTGTAATACGTTGACTGTCGATGTCCACCTATCAATTTTTTAAGCACCCCCAGCATTAGTGGTCCTGGATCCGCCACTGAAAAAAGTATCCTGCGTATACCTATAAATGCTGAGTATTGCTCAGCACTTTATGTACCTTCATTTAAAGTTTTATCTCAGGAAATAACGAATAATTTAAGATTGAAAGGCAAATTAAGCTTGAGCGCCTAATCAAGAGTGAAATTAAGGAAGCTAAGAAATAGTTACGTGTGGAAAATGAAGTCAGACTCATATAGTATGTGATTTAAACTAGAAAATTGCACTCGTTGGCCTAGTCCCCGTGCGCATAGTTCTGGAGACAGATTAGTGACATACTATCATATGCATTTCCGAAACATTTGAAATATAAAGATACTGCTACAAAACTGTAAAAAATATCAATTTTGGACCTTCGTTTGCAAGTCGGCCATGTTTTTTGTATTATAGATCTGTAAAAATGACTTAGGCGCACTTCGAATCGAACTAAAGTGCTACTATAGTTCTTACGTAATAGATGTGCACGCACGTTTACACCCGAACGACTTAAGTTGGAACTTTTAGTCGGTTGGCAAGTAAACAAAAATAATAGCCCTGTATGCTCCACTTCAATTCTTCATCGTAGACAAAAAGGATGTTATAAACTGCACAGCGCTTTCTAATAATCAATTACGAATAAGTTGGACCAAAAATTACGTTCAGCTAGGTTTTTTTTACAAAAACATATCATTTTGAGGCTACTGACCGATCTTGAACCCATCGTGCTAGATCTTGTACCCATCGTGCTAGATAGGTCTAGAGTAGGGAACCAGCTAGGGAACCTATCTACTAGAGTAACGGTGCTCCGACCATCTCTGGTAGGTTCGTGGCGTCACCCTAGTAGCAACTATAGGTGTTCGAATCAAACTTTAGTTACTATAGTAGGGACTATATTTCGATTCGAAGTGCGCCTTAATTTAATTGGTTAAAAATCTCAAAAATTTAAACCGTGGAACCACAAAACTCAAGCAGCCAATGAAAACGCCATGACGTCAGGGTCATTTGCTACGGATCTATAAGGCATCAGGGGGTAGTTTCGAAATTGGGGATGGCCGAATTTTAATATATTCTAGTATAGGGGTCCAAAATAGCATATTTTGAATTTAAAATATTGATATATGAGCATATTTCAGCTAAAAAAAAAGCCGTGTAGGATGGGTATTTCTACAAGTTTGAGTGAAATACGAAACTAAAATTTCATATCATACAGCCCTGCTTGTGGTGAAGAACATTGCATCGGCTGCAGTCGTCATTTGTTTACGTTGAGAACCAAAAGTGTCCTGTTTTCCGAGAGATTTGCCAAAAAGATAATTGGTTATTAAAGTGTCACCTTTTTATTTTGAATATTGTGTAATATTGATCTACAGACTGAAAGTGAGTGATAGGGCTGGTGATGTGCACATAACTTTTGTTTTCCATATAAGTTGTGCTGGAGTCAATGTATTTTCACTATTGAAAAAGTGTTGATGGGGATATAACAAATACTCCACTGGTACCTAGTGTTGGGCCATAAAGGCTTTATTTTTAATTTGCCAGGTTTTGACTCCTGTGGGGAGTAAGGCAATGTATGAAGTGAGTTGATGTGCCTATTTGTTGAGAAGTATTAAGTTTAAAAAACAAAGTATGCGGCCGCGGGCCAAAAGGTCCCCAAAAGAACCGTCCCGTGATGCGATAACACCTAAAAACTTTAAAACGAAAGTGCAACATTGTTGTTTTTTAAAGTTTTTACTGATATCTATGAGTGGTTGTTGCTATTTCGGACACTTGATTATTATTTATGAAGATAGTTTACCTTGAAAATATTAACCTGATCCTGGCCTTTATCATTAACATAATTTCACAGCCGATTGAGCATCTAAATATATCTTCGGCGTTCATCGTACGACTAATACGGAAATGCACGTGGTACTTTTTAACACAATAGATGTACATACCGCTATAAAGCTCAATTGGCTATCAGTTGCTTGGATGGCTCAGTGGATAGAACACGTGAATATTGCACACTAATATTTTTAAGCTCTGCGTTGTTAGTTCGAATCCTGCACGCGACATTTATTTTTGTAACTACTTTAAAGACTTTTGTTTTATTTTTATTAAATTTTCTCCTTTTGCAAAATTATTTCTCCATTTTAATTAATTTGATCTCTTTGGTGACAATAACATCCACTCGTAGGATCCGTAACACTGTACTTCAACTATCGCCTGTCGCCTCTTCAGTTTTTAAGATATGAGCTGCGACATGATATTTCCAACAATGTGGCATTTTGACACGAATAGGCGCAGGTGAGTCTGTGCACCCTCCTTTTAAGAATTGAAACTAAATGCTGTTAATTCATAAGCTTACCAGGCATAGAATATTCAAGTGACTAGGAAAGGCTCTGATCAGACTGTGCGTATGCGCATGCTGGTCTGCGCCTTTGCTTGTCGCACATACCACATTGTTGGAAATCTCATGTCGTGGCTCATATATGGACCTCCTTGCTGTACTTTAGAGAAATGCTACGATCTGCAATAACTTATTTATTTTGCTTTGGAGGCAAGAGCAGGGGTGTAGACCAATTCGCAAACTAAATTCTAACTCCAAGCATCAAGAAGTTGTTAGTCATTACATTTTCAAAGAAATCGTGAACTTACATTTTTTGTGTTTATGTGCATTTCTTTGACATGAAAACAAAGAAAAATGAAATAAAAAAAAAAAGTTGCGTCGACCAGGATTCGAACCCATAATTTACGTATCTGTAGCTATGCTGACTAACCACAAGACTACCGTGGAAAGTACAACTACATTGAGCTATCAAAGGATCTCATACCAATTGTACCAAGACGTTTATTTCCGTAATTGCTCGAAACATACCGATTGCACACGATCCATCACGAAAAACTATATATTCAATGTTAGTACTGTAATAATTTATTCATGCATAAAGGTCAGGATCAGGTTAATATGGTAGAGGTTTTTTTTTTTTTTATACACCCGATAAAAGTATGTTGTGAGATGATGCATTGATAAGTTAGGGGTCTTTCATGCAAATCAAACATCTATGTGTCTTAACCACAACTGAACTAAGGGTGAGGGTAGCCCCGTGAAACAGGTTTAAGCCCCCCAGTAAAATATTTTACTGACTGTTCCAAGGCGGTACTTCTGTTGTGGATCATTCATGTTATTTCTGTCTTGTGTTTGTTAAGCTTTCGTGCGCGTCTGTTTATTGGTGCCTTATGGTCACCTGCTGGGAATTCGAAAGTGCTGAACTCTTGGCTCTCGTTTGTGATGTCTAATTGTGAATTTGTTACTTTCCTATTGGTATCCGGGGTCAGGTGTGGTACTTGATTGGATCGATTCCTGATCTTTGCCCTCTTCCTTACTTTCCTTGTGGTGTGCCCTAGAATACCGAGTATTGGTGTCAGCGACGGACAGCCTTAGCTACGAGTTAGAAATTGTGACGAATTCTAGACACTGTATGTGCCGCTGCTCTTTACCGCGGAGACTAAGAAAGAGATACATGTACAGTAGCAGGTACTGTTACATACATAAAATAGAGGATCTTACATGAGTGCTCATGTTTTATTGTATTTATCAAACGAGTTTGGGAAAAGAGATAAAATGCGAGGCTTGCCGAGCATTTTATTTCATTTTCGCAACGAGTTAAAGAGACTAAGTCTGCAACTATGAACATTTTTCGAATTTTTTTAATTTCTTTTTAAATCATTTGTAAAAGTGGAAATAAGCTATGTTTTCACAATAAATCCGTTCACTATAGCTGAAAACTGCCCTGAAAAGTGAATTATCTTATAAAACAGGTGTGTTTTTCTCTTGTTGGTAATTATTTGCGTCCCTCCAATAATTATAGACAGGTAATTTTAACATAAATGCTGTTGTTTTGATACTGATAATTTGTTAAGATTTACGAAATTGGTAAAATGTATACCTGAATTTTATTTTTTTAACTGTGTTCTTACAAAATAGAAACATTAGTTCTAAAATTAAAAGATCAAAAGTTACAGACTATGCAGCTTTAAATAATACAAGAGCACGAATGTTAGATTCTATTTATCATATGACAAATACTTTGAAATCTCATTTCTGGCAAAAAACGTTTTAATTTTGTCATTATGTACGCAACGTTGGTATGGACGTCATAACGTCATAACGTTTCCCGAAAATCTATTAACCACTAGTTAACGAGTTAAATAATACAAGAGCACGAATGTTAGATTCTATTTATCATATGACAAATACTTTGAAATCTCATTTCTGGCGTAAAACGTTATAATTTTGTCATTATGTACGCAACGTTGGTAGGGACGTCATAACGTTTCCCGTAAATCTATAAATCACTAGTGGTTTATCGATTTTATTGCATGGCGTTACATGTATTTCACTCACAGACGTGACGTCATATGATGATATGTTTTCTACTTGTGTGACTATAGTTTTTTCTTGGGTGTTGCGAACAACCAGAGATACTAAATTTTATGCATGAATGGGTATATTTTCCCGACGGTGTCCTTGTCTTTTTTCTATAGTATAATATAAGTCTCAAAACCATGATGCAATCCCCTATGTTCCAAAGAGGATGCTTACTTCGCTTTCAAGTCCAAATGCGAAATGTAAATCAAACGTTCTCAGATATTTTGTACATATCTGTGTCATCTGAACGAGTCACCGCGATGGTACATGTACATTTGTAAGATGGCATCGTGAAATCTCGACTTAAATATGACACGTTAATGTTAAATAAGACCGTGACGTTTAATTTGATTTTTTAAAGTGATAGTCCATGCAGTCTTGTAGTTTGTGAAATCTGTTAGAATTAATTTTTTTTGGCTTGAAAATATTGAGAGAAAGCAAAAACACTAGTAGGAGACATAAATCTTTAAACTAAACCAAGAAACCATCAAAGTAAAACCGCGCACCGTATCGAGTCCAACTGAAGAGCCAGGGTCACGATCCCGGCCCGATTCTATACTTTCTTGGAGATTGATCATGAAATAATTTCTTCGGTCAGCTAAAAGCGAATCATATGTGCAAAAGGCAAGAACTGATCTCTGTGAAAGCAGACAACAAACTGAATGGGCAGCCTCTAATCAACTGACCTTTCTATGACCAAAACATTGGTGACCTTAAAGAACCTTTCTCTAGAGTTCAATGCCTTTAGACAACATTCTTGGAAAGTCTTTGGGGAAAATCAACCTAATGTGAACGTTTCACATTCAATTCACATTATATATTTTGGGGGATTCATTTCATTTCATACAAATCAATATACTTTTTCACCCGAAGAAGTCATCAGCAAATCCTTTATCTACCTTTTAACATGGCGAACCAGTCTGGTTCATACAGTCTTCTATGGCCGAGGTTCATCTACTGAACCCACCATACTGTCTCAGGACTTCTGATTTGGATATGACACAGCATTGACTAAACTCATACCAGTCAGTGGCGATGGCACGATGGCACATTACTGAGGCCCACCATATTCCACCCGCCTAAACCCGGATCAGTCATGCACCTGGATCAGTCAGCAGGGCAATGGCACGTTGGTCCATCATTTAGACCCACCATATTCTGTCTGGCTTGTGTGGGTTTGCTGAACATCGCAGAAACACTCAGGTCCGTCAGTGGCTTTATGGCACGCGGTACATTACTGGGACCCACCATCTGCGGCTTGGTTTGGATGGATTTACTGAACCTCTGCACTTTTGCTTAAATGGGTCATGCTGTCTCAGTTGGTCACGCTTCAGTTAAAGGTATCAGTCTCGGCTGGGTTGGTTATTTTGCCAAATAGTGTTGTGTAGATGAAATATATTTAGAATAAATCATAATCAGAATTAGCTCTTTTCTTTATTTGAGGCCTCGTATAAATGGTTATTTATAAGTTTAAATATGGTTTATATGAGGCTTTAATTTCTACTGTCACAATTAGTCTGACACATTGCATAATTATCAACTTGCAACCAACACCAGAATATTTCATGTTTAGGATAGTCGCTACTTTCCAAGAATGTTGTCTGAAAGCATTGAACTCTAGAGAAAAGTTCTTTAAGGTCACCAATGTTTTGGTCATAGCAAGGTCAGTTGATTGGAGGCTGCCCATTCAGTTTGTTTTCTGCTTTCACAGAGATCAGTTCTTGCCTATCCCATCAGTTATCCACCCCTTTCAACCACCACCTTCAGCACTAGTCACATGATCTAGTAAAACATTTTTGTATATAATATGTACTATAATTTCCAGGTGTCTCAGGACTTTTAACATGGCGAACAAGTCCTGATCATACAGTCTTCGAGGCTTCTATGGCACGAGGTTCATGTACTGAACCAACCATACTGTCTCAGGACTTCTGATTTGGATATGACACAGCACTGACTAAACTAATACCAGTCAGTGGCGATGGCACGATGGCACATTACTGAGGCCCACCATATTCCACCTGGTATGCCTATACCCGGATCAGTCATGCACTCGGATTAGTCAGCAGGGCAATGGCACGTTGGTCCATCATTTAGACCCATCATATTCTGTCTGGCTTGTGTGGGTTTGCCGAACATCGCAGAAACACTCAAGTCCGTCAGTGGCTTTATGGCACGTGGTACATGACTGGGACCCACCATCTGCTGCTTGGTTTGGATGGATTTACTGAACCTCTGCACTTTTGCTTAAATGGGTCATGCTGTCTCAGTTGGTCACGCTTCAGTTAAAGGTATCAGGGATTCTTCATTTAATTTCATACAAATCATTATACTTTTTCACCCAAGAAGTCATCAGCAAAATCCTTTATCTACCTTTTAGCATGGCGAACCAGTCTGGATCATACAGTCTTCTATGGCCGAGGTTCATCTACTGAACCCACCATACTGTCTCAGGACTTCTGATTTGGATATGACACAAAACTGACTAAACTCATACCAGTCAGTGGCGATGGCACGATGGCACATTACTGAGGCCCACCATATTCCACCTGGTATGCCTAAACCCGGATCAGTCATGCACCCGGATCAGTCAGCAGTGCAATGGCACGTTGGTCCATCATTTAGACCCACCATATTCTGTCTGGCTTGTGTGGGTTTGCTGAACATCGCAGAAACACTCAGGTCTGTCAATGGCTTTATGGCAAGCGGTACATGACTGGGACCCACCATCTGCTGCTTGGTTTGGATGGATTTACTGAACCTCTGCACTATTGTTTAAATGGGTCATGCTGTCTTAGTTGGTCATGCTTCAGTTAGAGGTATCAGTCTCGGCTAGGTTGGTTATTTTGCCAAATAGTGTTGTGTAGATGAAATATATATAGAATAAATCATAATCAGAATTAGCTATTTTCTTTATTTGAGGCCTCATATAAAGTACTGATTAACCGCTTAGTCCAGACATGATATTGATAGCATGTTTAAGTACATGCAACTTAGCTGTTAAAAACTTGTTTCTGTTGTTGAAGTCACTTACATTTGAACATACACTTGCAAAACGACTAAATACGCTGCGAAATATATACACTATAAGAGGGAGAGCGATGAACATCAGCAAGCCCGGCCACATACTTAATAATTGAGCCAGGACATAAGATTTCCAACAATGTGGCATTTTGACATGAATAACTCAGACTAGCCTGTGCAGCCTCCTTTTTATTCTTAGAAACTCCAAATGATGTTCTGTCAGTAGCTTAATAATCATAGAATACTCAAGCGACTAGCAAAGGCTTTGATCAGACTGCGCGTATGCGCAGGCTGATATGAGGCTTTGCTGATCGCATATACCACATTGTTGGACATCTCATGCACTGGCTTATTTCATATTTTTCAACAATTCCATTGAAAAATGGAAGCGTTGGAGATAACAAAGACAGTCATAAGATCAGTGTTATCTCTGCAAGCTAGAATATCAATCGTACGATGCCTTACACAACAGAACATTTAAATGCTATTAACGGGGAAAACAGCAATTTCCACAGGGTTCAATAAAAGGAAATTTCGCCACTCTAGCATGTTCAAGCAATCCCAAACAGTTATGTTACATATGTAAACCTTTCCGTCAATCCATTATTAAAGTTACTTTGTAATGTACATATATAGAATAAGAAAATCGAGTTTAAGTGTCTCTTAATGGTCATTTTCATTTGATGTGGTTCGTATTTGCTAAAATCGCAAAAGCAAAGTGAACTTCCGCTACATGTGGATACCTTGCATATTGGGTATAGGTATAAATTCTGTATGTTATCTTATATGTGGCCTTTTTGACTTATTAGGTAAAAAATATTCGATTTTTTCATCTGGAATTATCATTTATCATGATTTGTGCAAGATTTTGTGATTGCATAGCTAAATAAATTGCATAAATAGCGATGTTTGATAATGATCTGAATGGATTGGGGGCCATCTTGAAAAAATGGTACCTGTAGCCATCTTGAATGCCAATGTGAAAATCGTGTTTTTCATAAACAGTATACCTTTAACATCATTCGTGCTAAATTTGGTACTTGCATCACTAAATGAACGATTCTTCTGATATATTGGCTTAAGCAGCTGCACTATAATGTGTGCATTGGTGCCTACACGCCCGTTAGTGTTGTCTAGTGTCCATTTTGGGACTTAAGCATATAATCTAGACCATGCAGAGATATCGCGTTTTTGTGACAACTTAAATTATATTGTTCTATACCGTTTGATTGTACTAAAGTTATATGAAACAACAACGCTTTGAAATTTCTGACCAAAACTAATTAATGCAATGAATAATAGAGCCAGTTAAAGAAATATCGCATTTTCTGGCAGCGAACGCTCAGGTGAACTTGATACAGGGTCAGGATTGTTAGATGTTATTTATCACATAACATTTAAATTACTTTGAAATCTCGTTTTAGCGCGAAAACGTCAGTATTTTGCTATATATACATTCACCTGTTTTTTTAATGTCATCCTAAAATATATAAACTACATGTACATCTAGTTGACGGTCTAGACTTATAGAGTACTAGAGAGTAATGTTCTACATCTTATTAATACAAGAGGTGTTTCATGTTTATTTGAACAAATTTGAAAATGCCGTTATCTATTTATTGCTCGTTATATTGGGTAATAATTGTTTTCCATGGGTTAGTCTGATCTCCAGAAATACGCAGTCATCAAGAAAATAGTTCTTAATTTTCATTTTCTGGTTTGAAACAGTCTCTGAAGATGAGTAGTCAAATTTTAAAAGTTTAAAAATACTGTCTGAAACGAAATGTACTAAATCATTCTCGAACAATTTCTCTAAAAGATATAATTTTTTTCTCTTGAACCTTTTATATATTGTACTTAGATAATTAAAGTATGTTCTGTTAGAATATAAAGCATTCCAGGTGTATATTTACTTTTTGGAAGCGACTTGAACATCAAAATTTAGGGTTTACAGTTTCCTTAGCAACACTAAATTGTATGCAAAATACTCAAATGCAATATTTGGTGATCAGTTTTATCGGTAATAGATACTTAAAATATGTAAGAAATTATATGGGCTGTGAGTTGTGAGAATTTGTTTTTCAAACTTCTCCCAAGACACATTTTATACATGAGATACCCATTTGGGCACACGTATGGAAGAACTTATTAAGCCCAGTTTCCAACCAAAAACAGGCATAAATATGCTGTTTCAAATTTTAATAATAGACTGAGTGTGTCTCTAAACTTAAAAGATAAATTCACACTTAAATACGTATTTTCTTAGAAGACACACCCGCTTTAGCTCTTAAAATCAGTTAAAAGGGGGTGGGGATGTAATTAGGGCCACCGTGTTATGGCTTTGCTTTAAATTGCCATCTTGTCTATTTGGCAATACCAGGGACACGTCCATTATACATGAAAAAACAAAATTTGTATGTTTTATTTATATGCAACCGCAAAAAGTGAAATTCAAATTTGTTCAAATAAACATGAAACAGGTCTCGTATTTGCTAGATTTCAGTTTCAGACAAATGAATACAAAGTCAATGACTTCTAAATAATTACAAGCACCGAATGTTCAATCGCTTAGGTTAGAAGTTGAGTCACGTGGATAAGTAAGGCTAAATACGTTACCTATACATCATTGAAAAGTTTTGTTCTATAACATGAAAACAGGGTTGTTTTACAATATTCAACTAATTCAAAATTCAGAAAAGGTTTTGTTGGAAATTTCCTAATATGTTGAAAATTTGTAGAATTGATACCAGTCACATACTTTAGTGGTCTACTTTCATGCTTTTTAAAAATACGTATGGAGTCATATACAGTAATTGAACAAAATTTAACATAACACATATAGGTCATGTTCTCTCTGGCATGTTACTCAGAATATATTTGTACGATTATTTAGTATTGCCGAACGATGAGATTACCTTTGTTTTGATTGTTTTTCAGTTGACATGTTATTGTTCTGATGTATACTTTTGTATGAGGTGTAATCAAAAAGTTCTCGGTCCGATATGCTTTGGTGAGATTCGTTGAATTAAAATCTTTGTCAGTCGGTCATTTGATCTAATTGAAGGACATTGAGAGTGTGAAAAGCATGCGGTCATGTAAAGCACTTTTAAGAGAGGAGGATGCGACATTTGCAAAATGTAGAAACTTGAAATCAGAGCGGTTCTCAAGTACTTATGTAAGAAAGGAATGCCTCCCAAGGAAATTTATGAAGACTTCCTGGGAATGCTTTGGAAGGAGTCTCCTTCTTATAGCACAGTGAAAAATGGGCAGCTGAGATTAAGAGGATGAAGAGGGCGTTTAGAATGATGGGCGGTCTGGCCGCCCCACGATTCCAATGTGTAACGTAGCTCCAGCTGCAGACTTTTCTATCATTTAATAAGACATTGTATCACGATAACCCAATCAGGGTGAACCCGACAACCACACTTCTGCATTTTGAGTCCATCTCATAATAGTACAAGGACTGACTGACTTTGACTAACTTGTTCAGTTTCTGTTTCTGTCTTTAGTCTGAAGTGTATGGCCAGCCCTCCAATATTTATATGCCGTTTCTGGGTTTTAGAATTTCCCATAACTTTTCGAAAGCATCGTGGGTTGAATGGCACGCCTGTTTTGCTTTCGCAGATGTTAAAGTGTTGATGGTTAAAGTGACTGTCACACCTTACCGGATAGCGCTAACGGACGCGTAACGGACGGTAAAATTCTATGTCCGTTCGCGTCCGTTTGCATGCGTTACATGTCCGTTTCTCATGCGGCGAATGTGTTCCGTGTCAGATGATATCCGTTTTAACCAGTCCTATCCGTTGGCAAGTTTTGGACATGTTCAAAACTTCGAACGGACGCCACCGGATAAATATGTACGGTGGGTGAACGTTACTCATGCATTGGTATGCGGTTGGTCCGGTTCGCGTGCGGTTTGTCCAGTTCTCATGCGTTTGGCATTCTGTAGGTATCCTGTAAGTATCCATTGATGTCTGTTCGACCTGAGTTGTGAACGGTCAACTGCCAGACAGGTAAAAGAGTTTCTGGGACGAGTACTGCATATTCATTTTGTGATCGTTCAGCCAATGTTTTGTCCGTTTCTTGTACGGTACATATTCGTTTTGTCCGTTATATACATATGTTACACATACGTTTGTTAACCGTTCTTTGTCCGTTACTTGTTCGGTGCGTATGCGCTCCTTACGACTTCCGCGACGATCTTCACCGCCACTGAGACGACTTCCATCACCGGATAAACGTTTTTTGCATTTTTCTGTCCGTTCGGCATCTGTTACCTTTATCCGGTAATATGTGACAGCACTAAAAACTTAAAACATGAATTCACCCATGACTGTCCTGCTATAACTTGTTATTGTGGGGACTGAGCCTCAACTTGAAACATCGTCGATAGGCTTGTGAAGCTAGTGGATCGAACATATGACCCCTAACTCCTCGCGCCCACGGATTATCACTTATTGAACTGCACATGCATGATAAAAGGTATAAGAAGGCATTACTTTTTTTTACATTGCATAAGCTGATGTTTTGATAAGTCACAGGTTAATTCTCATAATAATGAATTTATACCATTTATTAATTTTCAAGGTCAGGCATGTGACTTGTATATTTTATCGAACTTTGAAATACAGAACATCCTTACAGCCCATTAAGAATACTTTCGTCATTTTGTTGCTACACCTTTCAACATTATTTCTGTCATACTGACCGTACGTTAACGTCACTACGTTACAACTGCTGATGAAAATGCCAAGATCATGCGCACCCTGGTTATGTGTGATACATGTATCAGTCGAGACCTGCAAAGCATAGCTACATGTAGCGAAATAGGCATAAGTTTTGGGGCATCACAACCAATCCTAACCAACATCTTAGGTATGTCAAAGGTTTCCGCGAATGTTAACCGATGGTCAGAAAAGGACTTGGTTCGACATTTCTAGGTATCTTCTGTCTCGCCATGAAAATGATCCCGACGATTTAATTGACTGGGTTGTAACCCAAGATGAGACATGGGTCACCACTTCGACCCAGAGTTAAAAATGCAGAGCAAACAATGGAAGCACCCTGGTTCACCCCCTCGGAAGAAATTTAAGAGGGTTCATTCAGTAAGGAAGGTGATGGCCGCAATATTTTGGGATAGTCTAGGGGTGATCATGATTGAATATCTTGAGCTACGGTGCATATTATGCAGGCGAATTGAGGAGGCTACGCCAGGAAATCACAAGTAAGAGGCGAGGAAAACTAACTCGCGGTGAACTGCTCTTGCAGGACAACGCCCCTGCCCACACGTCACAAGTTGCCATGACTGTTGCGACCGAATGTTGATGTAAAATCCTTCCTCATCCCCCATATCCTCTCGATATGTCCCCCATATCCTCTCGATATGGCTCCATCTGACTTCTATCTGTTTCCAAAACTGAAATCCCATCTTCGTAGTACACCGTATGGAAGCAATGAAGGCGTCATAAAGGCAGTAAACGAGTACTTGGGAGACCAAGAAAATGCCATCTATTTTGAATGGATAAGAAAGCTCGACCAGAGATGGGTTAAGTGCATAGCCTTGAAGGGAGATTATATTGAAAAGTAATGGTCAATTTTGCATTCCCTGAAAGCCGGAAGTACAAGGGGCCGAGAACCTTTTGTTCATTTCTCGTATGTGTGTGTGTGTGTTTTACAAAAAAAAACTGTCACTAAAAAGAAATCATGTTCAGTAATCATGAATCCTTTTTTGGCGTTTCGTTTCGACAGAGCAAGACATGGGATTTTTTGAGCCTACTAGCTTCATATCATTATTGTTGCTTCCAAATGACTTTATTACTGGGAAGTAGTAGCAAACATTATACTGTGTACTTCGAGTTAATGGAGTCGACTGAAAATGAAGCTGACTAGACTGTGCAGATATTGCTTCCACATGATTTTTTCTCACATTCTATAGCTCATGCAGTCTACATTGTATCCAAATGCTTAATCTTTTCAGTTGCCTTACATTCATTTCCCAAGACACTATGCTTGTATATTCTGCCATTATACTCTTGGTGACAACTGTAGTCATCGATGCGGACTATGAATGCCTATGTAACTATAACGAACAGCGAGTCATATATGCGTCAAAAAAGACACAAGGCGTCCATCTTGGATACATGTACGAATTTGACTGTAAAGCTACATATAAGGACTCAACGCCCGGCTGGCAGGCTATACAATACGAAAAACAGGTACAATATAGCCTTTGATATTTGTACACGTTCATCAGAAAATATCTCATCGTATAACGTAAAAATATTTAAGGGGATGCTCTTCCTTGCATGAATTCTTTCCTATATAAACAAAAAATGCATTTTATTAAGGAGACGGATACCTTTGGCCACATTGTTGTATGAACAATTTACTACCTGAGATTTGTACATTTGGGCGAAAATACTTCTAAATATTGAAGTAGGATAATTGTAGTCCATGTTCATGCAACTGTTTTCTAAAGTTCACCCAGCGTAACACAATATTGCACAGTATCAAACCAGGAAGTAACTCTAAAAAGACTGACAAGCATGCTGCCGATTGCTCTAAAGCTGTTTGTTGTGGTGTAAAATGATCTATGTGAAATGTATAAATGTTCATACAACAATGTGGCCAAAGGTATCCGTCTCCTTGATAAAAAAAGCATTTTTTTATAAAGGAAAAAAAAGCACGCAAGTAAGAGCTTTTGAAAGATATATCCCCTTAACTGAATTTCTAAAATGTAACATTCCAGTTTATGGAATGGCTCAAGTCTACCTTAGTTACTCATATCAATAAAAAAGTTGCTGGATAAAGTAAACAAACAGTCCCTGACCGGAGCTGGGTAGTATAGGAATATTTTGTTTGTCATAGAAAAAAATATGGTACAAACTAGAAATAGAGTTTGCGAAACACTCTCCCCAACTATATGCCTGTCCATTAGGACGATGCTCTTTTCTAAAATAAGTTTAAGTCTGAATACAACTGTCTAAACACTTAATGAAGCTATTGGTTAAAGAAATACGTATATCTTTATTTCATGCCTACTGGAAAGTGAATGTGTATAAATGTCAATGTAACGTAATATGGTTCATTTATATTTATAGGTTGGCTATATTGTTCTTGATCAACAGACACAAATTCAGACATGTCCAGGTGAACCCAATTTAGAAGATCAAGGTAATTCAATTCAATCCAATTCTTTATTCTCTCCCGGATACAAATATTGTAACAACAGGAGTTACAATAGATATCTGACAAATACATGGGGCAGACAAACTGAGACACCCTGCTTGTATATGTAGGAGCCGATGTGGAGTAGTGGATAAACCACGTGCTTTGTAAACCAGGGGTCGCGGGTTTGGTCCACGGCTTCATTAGTCTGTCGGATGAGACTTTGAGCTGTGGCCCGGCTCTACATTACCTTTTCTGTCGGTGGGATGGTAAACACAAAAAAAATCCTGCTCTTCCCACAGTCGTTTTACATTCTAGTTGGTCGGTCTCTTATGGCTGAAAAAGGCGTAGTTAAGATATTGGGGTTATCGTGGTAGTTGAATTTTTAAATAATATTTGGGCATACATAGGCACATGAATGGGACATACATTGCTGAAAAGTCTGAATCTAACGGACCATTGGTTTGATGTTTATTGCAAATTAAAAGTGTGTGGGGTAAATCTATATTAGTCCTACCTGAGATAATAAATTAGCGATTTTCTAAATTTCTTTAACAGTTTGACGAAAACTTTTGACATATGATACATAGATTATAAACAAACATTATAATGATATGAAGCTCTTATGTATGCTATTGAAAAAAAGTATTGAAAAATATTAATTTACTTGCAGTTTTTAGATTTAAATATATATTTTCATCTTCCAACTTTGTGGAAAACATGAACGTTTCTCTATCAAGCAATAAAATCTTACCTTATTTTAAGGATATACTTGAGAATGTTTGGTCATTGCAAAATTATGGGGATTATTTTGAAGAAGGTCTGAGGCAAGAGTTATGTGCCCTTGAATGCAGAAAATGCATACCAAAATTGATAAATTATCGAATTTCTATCGTTGCATTTTTCATTTATCAAAATGGGAATACAATGCTTACACAACTTAAATTCTTGTGTATTGTAGTGTAGAATGTTGGTTTTGTTTCAACAGACGGGATAGAGTTGTGTTGTTTATTGTCAAATGGATCCTAATAGTCTTAAAATTAGCAATACATGTCTGCTATTCGAGATTGCTTTCATCAGATGAATTGCTAATGGATTCCCACACTTCAGCTGCAGCATCTGTGAGACAATCCATATATTTATCATGTGCCTTAGGTGTTTGTGTTTGGTGCCCTTCAAAGCCCAAATACCACAAGAGAGATGCAATATGAACGAAACAACCAACCACCCTAGCGCCTGGTTTGCATGTGCAAAACCATCCAGTGATTGGGTTTAAACATGTGCGGTGCTCTATCCATAAATTGTATGTCCTGCTGCTGGTATGCCTTGGACGTATTTTGGCTTTAAGGACTCAATCTTGTTCTTTGTTCACAAATATTTGATATTTCCCAGCATCAGTTTGGTGTCCCTTTGAATTACTTTTGGCCTGGCGAATTTGATATACTCCCATTGTTAGATCCCTTAATTCTTCTTCATTTAGCTGCGGAAAGCTGGCATTTCAGAGGCATCCATTGTCTTGCAAATGGTGCGTCTTTTGTCCCACTTATTTTCTATGACCTTTTGGTGCAGCTTATTGTCTGACTTGGCCAATGTCATCATTCGTTTAGCCATCACAGCATCTGATTCCAAACTTGTCACTAATGGTGGCCTGAATGCATTGCATAGTGAGCATACATTTCTCACATAGTCACCAGCAAATGGAATTTGGGTATTAGGAAGCACATTGCTTAAAGCCCTCCATTGCTTTGTACGTCAGTTTGCAAACTCTACAACCCATCTGACTTTATTGACAAAAAAATAGAGACAAGTCTGGATTCATTTGCTTCTTCAGTGCTGTGTTGTTTTTCTGATTTATTCAAGAAGTGGGGCATTGAAGTTTTAATTCCACACTCATTTAGTAGTTCTGTTACATCTCAGAATCCCCTATCAACAATAAGAACATCTCCTTCTCTTAACCAATTTCTGATATCTTCACTATTACTCTTCAGCATGTGTTCAGTAAATTTGGCGTCTGAATTCTTACCATCAGCCAAGTAAGGTCAAAGAACAGTAAGACTGTAGCCGTCAGTGGCCACAAGCATCATTGGTTTAACCAATGGACGACCTTTGTGAACAGAAAAGGACCGCCTTTGGAGTGAGTAATCACCACTTTTTTATATGTATATATGAGAACCATCAGCTACAGCAATTGCAACATCCGTCTTTGAATCAGCAAATAACACCCTTGCAAAATCTGTAATATGATCTTCACATACTTTACTTCTTTCTATATGTGATAGACCAATATATTTTGGAACAAAATTGGACACCAGACTTACTCTAGCCGAATGTATTGCCAAACCACAAGTGATTTTCTTACACCAAACAATGTTGAAAGTACAGCCAAAGACAAACCTGTTCTAAGTTTCACTAGAAGCATTGCCAGTGCTGTACGAGTACTCCTTGATGACGTAGAACGCAGGGATGAGAGGGATTCATGAACAATATTGAATTGATCATTTGTAATGCCTGTCAGCCTTGCATAGTTTTCATCTGTCATGGCATCATCACTGTCAAAATTCAGAACATTAGAATTCTTATTTGCAATTACTCGCATCTCATTCAGTAATTTAACAATCTCATTACTTTCAATGTTCACTGACTCTGAAACACAAGTAATTTTGCCATAACAGTCATCCTTCAGAGCCTCAGCATTAACATGAGAGACGCAAACTCTTGTTCCTTCATTAACAATAATACCTGTTTCTATAAATATGTTAGCTCGCTGTTTAGGAGAAAGCTTTGTCAAGTTAGCAGAGCTATTTGTATGTCTGTTCTTTTGACAAACAATGCATTTTACATTGGAAGATTGTGCTGCCGGAATGCCAAGCTTTATCATCTTTGTAGGGGGCACTTTTAGATCCATGTCTGATGCTGAAGAAGTACCAGCTTCATAAATGGGCATTTTTGACTTAAAGATGGCGTTAGACAGGGTGCTAGGCTCATTCCCATAGCTATTTTTTACAAAGGAGATCTCCCTTGTTAACTTTTCCTTTCAACCCGGATGGCAACACAGTTATGTCATGTTCAGTCAACTTTCTTAGTCGTGCCCAACGGCCATATTTGACTTAACAACCCTTGCATATTTTTTCCTATTGACTTAACCCTTCCCATTATGTAATATAAATTTATGTAATTCAGGATTTTTATACAAAAATACCTTTCTAAGCCTTAAAATATAATTCACAATTTCAACAATATGTCAAAAATATTAAACACTGAAAGTGTAAAAACACAAGCTTAAAAACAAAGCAAGCGTTTTTACTAAAGCAATAAAAAAATCCTGGCAAAATCAACAAGTGTAGACAATGATGAAAAAGTACAAAACAGTTAATCTTCCTGATTATCTACCAGGTTTCAAATAGTAGAAAAAATTCTATCAAAATCAACAAGTGTAGACAATGATGAAAAAGTACAAAAGAGTAAATCCGCCTGATTATCTACCAGGGTTTAAATAGTAGATAGGTTCTACCTAAATCAACAAGTGTATACAACAATGATGAATACGTAAAAAAACAGTAAATCTTCCTGATTATCTACCAGGGTTCAAATAGTTGAAAAAGTTGACCTTAATCAACAAGTGTAGATGATGATGAATAAATGCAAAAAGTAAATTTTCAAGATTATATACTACAGTTTAAATAGTAGAGATATTGTTTCAACTGTCACGAATTGGACAGAACATTTATATATATAGAAAATAATGCTAATGATGAGTTAATATTTACTCAATCTCTGTATCTGTTAACATGCATTCACACTTAACACTGAAAGCAGTATTTAATCACATGATTATAAATGTATTTCTTTATTCAGTATGAAGGAAAGGCCATTTGCTTCTGACTTTTCTATAAAGGCACATGAAGCACTTTTAAAATGCGCAAGACTAATAAAGAATACATATTCATAATTTGGCCAATTTTCTTCCTGTTTGTGTTCAGGCTGTAAATGAATTCCAATCCAATTTGATGATGACATCCACTTGATTAGCTGTAATAGCTTATATTATTGATAGTGTGTGGTTGGACAACATATTGAGTTAAGTTATTGACAATAATTTAGTTACTTATATAGTACATTCCAATTTCAAAAAAGAAATGAATGGAGCTTATTGGTTAATTGGAAAACATGTGGATGCTACTGCCATATTAGTTATTGCATTTTTTCTATATATAAATGTTCTGTCCAATTCTTGACAGTTAAAACAATTTTTCTACTATTTAAACCCTGGTAGATAACCAGGAGGATTTACTGATTTGTACTTTTTCATCATTGTCTGCACTTGTTGATTTTGATAGGATTTTTTTTATTGCTTTAGTAAAAACGCTTGCTTTGTTTCAAGCTTGTGTTTTTACACTTTCAGTGTTTAATATTTTGACATATTGTTGAAATTGTGAATTATATTATAAACCTAAGAAAGGTAATTTTTGTATAAAAAGTCTGATTTACATTTATATTACATAATGGGAATGGTAAAGACAAGAGGCAAAACATTGGGCACGACTAAGAAAGTCGACTGTGATGCCATCAAGGTTGAAAGAAAATGTTAATAAGGGAGATTTCCTTTGTAAAAATTGCTATGGGTATCACATAGCACCCTGTGTAACACCACCTTAAAGTCAAAACTGTCCATAAATGAAAACAATAAGGGATCTAACAATGGGTGTATATCAAATTCGCCAGGCCAAAGGTTATTCAAAGGAACACCAAACCTATTGCTGGGAATTATCAAATATTCGTTAACAAAGAGCAATATGGTGTCCTAAAAGGCCAAATACTTTCAGGAAATACAAGCAGCAGGACATAAATTTATGGATAGAGCACAGCACAAGTTTAAACCCAGTCACTGGATGGTTTTGCACATGCAAAATCGGGCGCTAGGGTGGTTGGTTGTTGTGCTCATATTGCATCTGTCTCATAGTATTTGGGCTTTGAACGGCATCAAACCACAACACAAACATCTAAGGCACATGATAAATATACGAATTATCTCACAGATACTGCAGCTGAAGTGTTGGAATCCATTAGCAATTCATCTGATGAAAGCGATCTCGAATAGGAGACATTTATTGCTAATTGTAAGACTATTAAGATCCATGTGACAATAAACGACACTAAGTCTATCCTTGCTGTTGAAACAAAACAAACATTTTATACTACAATACACAAGAATTTAAGTTAAGTAAGAATTGTATTCCAATTTTGATAAATGAAAAACGCAACAATAGTAATTTGATTACTTTTCACTCTTCGTATGCATTTTTCTGCTTTCAAGGGCACATAACTCTTGTCTCAGATCATCTACAAAATAATCCCCATAATTTTGCAATGACCAAGCATTTTCAAGTATATCCTTAAAATAAGGTAAGATTGCATTGCTTAGTAGAGAAACGTTCATGTTTTCCGCAAATTTGGAAGATGAAGATATATCAAAATCTAAAAACTGCAAGTAAATTAATATTTTCAGTACCTTTTTCAATAGCATACATAAGAGCTTCATATCATTTAAATGTGTGTTTATAACCGATGTATCATATGTCAAAAGTTTTCGTCAAACTTTTATAGAAATTTAAAAAATCGCTAGTTTATTATCTCAGGTAGGACTAATATAGATTTACCCCACCCACTTTTAATATGCAATAACAACCAAACCAATGGCCCGTTTGATTCAAACTTTTCAGAAATGCATGTCCCCTTTATATGCCTATGTGTGCTTAAAATAGTATTTAAAAAATTCAACTACCACTAAAACCCCCTTATCTTAACTACGCCCCTTTTCAGTGCACATCAGATCGAAATTTCCGCTGTTTTCACCCATATGATATAACATTCTATTTCACAAATCCCGTACCCCGTGGGATTAATATATAAAAATCCAATATCCGCACGTCGATAGACAAGTGACGTAATTGTTATGTTACTTGATGCCATCATGTTTACTGCATCTTAGCGTATCTAAGAACATCTGGAAACCCTTTTTAAAAATAAAAAAAATGCTGTATTTAATGGTGAGCAAGAAAACAATCCATTATTCGTGTGAGAATGGGATCAAAACATTTCTTCCCTCTTGATCACCGTTTGTCATAGGCAGGCATCCTGATGCCAAATGGCGCTCTTTGGAACATATTTAACGATTCCACCCTCACACTCATGATATATTCATTTATCATACCTCACGTGAATTTCCCATACAAAACTTCCATAGACGAACGACTGATATTTTTTAATATCACCCGCTGCTACAGCGACGGCGAATGCTGCCACGTGTTTGCCATAGCAGCGGGTGATATTATAAAATATCAGGGCGGCCATATGATGCGCAACGCCGATGCGCGTACGGTTCGTTCACGTCAGGAGACGTTCAACAGCAATGGCGGACATGACGCATGATTTGGCGACTTTGAACTCCAAATAACTTCGTTGTTTATGGTCAGAAACATAAAGTGTGGGTACTCGTTTTCTTAGTTAGGACGAGAGGAACACGTTAAGGCCAAATTTAAGCAGATTATGTGAAATTTTCTATTTTGCATCAAAGCAGCCTCATGTACAGTATCTCCTTTAAAAATGACGCTGCCTGGTATTAAGTTTGACGTCATCAGCTTTTATGACGTAATTTGTTAAACGGAACGTCAGTGATCAGGTCGAGCATTCAGATTGTTAAAGAAGATCCATTTTGTGAAAGATTTAATTTCATTCAAGCATATAGATAAGAGGCTGTTCGTTATTTTTCCCTTTGGATCTCCCCTCACCATGATAGGTCTATTGAGTAAGAGAAGTAGCTCTACTTCAGAAAATAAGGGATCTAATGTTCTGTTCGGTATAATAAAATAAATATTACATTTCCTGCTAGGGTGATACTCGAAAATATCATCCCTCGAAATATGATTATCAACCTCAGCTGCGCCTCAGTTGATAATCACTACTTACACAATTACTTTTCTAAATTCCCAATTAAAACATATTTTTTCGATACAACGTATACTGAAACAATAAAGTTATGTCCGCTTGACGTTTATATCTACCAGTTCCAAATTTATGAACCCATTTCATTCAAATTTTCTCCTTACAAACTTTGATTATTTAGAAATGATTTGCACCTAAGAGTTATCCAATTGATAGTCAGTGTAGCCGCTGACAAAGCAGCGAACACGAGTACCCTTAAAATCAAAAGTCACAACATCAATAGCTTATGTGTCCGTCATAATCCCGAAGCATTTAAGCACATTAAACATCACTGAACAAACTCTCTGGTAAGATAAGCTGGCTAGTTGTATGCATTGCTTTTACGGCCACAGCCATTAGTCTGAAACATACTCTGACGTTACAAAACAACGATCACGAGCGTGCGTGAAAACACTCAGGAAATTCATTATGGATCCAACTTTTTGATAATCAACAAAATCGAACAAATTTGATGTTTTTTCGTCATCACAAGCATTTTAACATTAATTAAGACTAATCAGCATCAAAACAATTGATAATGGAAATTCTCTGATGATTTTGCAGTAAGGGGTGGGGTATAAAACACAGATTAAGTGGATCTTTGAAGCCCGAAATCAGCCATAGATTTTGTTTTTCTCTATTGTGTAATTGTTGTCATAAACAAACACAACAAATTAAAACAAAAACGGTCTCAAAATGATGTTAGGTTAAGGAGATTTGAAAGTTCTTAAATTGTTATTTGTTTAATTCAAAGGGAGGTAATTTTAGTTAATTGCGTAAATGAAAGATTTGGAATTGCAATGCCACTCGTTCCATAAGCAGATTTGGGATTTTTAGATGTTTTTTCATCGTCGGACGCTTCTGGTTGCCATTTAACGTAAAATTTGTCACGTTTTGATGGTTAACTTCCTGATGATAATGGAAAAAGCTGTGTGCACATCAGGTGTAATAACTCTTCAAGTTCAGAAGATAAAATCAAGTGATTACCATTTTTTGTGTGTCGGACGTTTGATAAACATTTTGGTTTTATTTTTGTTGCAACATCTTAACTGGATCGAAAGATACAGTACCATGAAAATCGGACGTTTCTTTTTTGTTTGAGTATATAATACTAGTGTGCTTATACGAGCTGAACGGTTGATAGTATATGGTACGTTAAATTGAGCATAGTATAGCTAGGCGAGCAACGACTATTCAAACGAGTCTATGTTTTTTTCTGCTCTAACTTACATACAAGGAAGGGATGTAGATGAAGGTCCAGGCCAAAATTCAGGCCTCTAGTCCCACTCGATGCATATTCAACCCTTTGTATTCTGATGGATTTTCCCATACAGATAAATGCAATATGGATTGGATTGTCCATTATATTTTTTAAGCGGCCACAGGTTAAAATTTCCTAGTGATGATGTATTTAAGTTCCTGAAAATTGCTTTGACCTCATCAAAAAGTGTAGACCCTGATCAAATGCAGCATTATGCTGCATTTCATCTGGGTCTACACTGCTTTTGCAAAAGTATTCGTTAAGGGGTTTCCAGAATAACCAATGCTAATAATAACTTAATGTGATAAGTGTCTAAATCTCCTGAATGGTATTGTCTTTTTTCAGTGCCAACAACAACTTCAAACAAACCACTCACTACCACTTCTATGCCAACAGAAACACCGCTATCAACAGCAATGCATGTTTATACGTCAAGATACACGCCAACGGCGGATAATAAGACAACAAACGTAATATATCCAGCATCTACAACTGACCTTTCCACAGCATCCGCTTCTTCTACCATTAGAGGAATGGTGTCTGATGTGACAACACCGACAGCAATTGATCCTACAACTGTAACGCATCGTCCAACAGCAGTAACAGTTTTGTCTCAATCTCAATCAACAGCACATAATTTGATCAATTACACAACTGCTCCCACCTTTAAAGTTACATCGTCTGCAACTGCTACTAATTTACCTACAGTAACAACAACACCTTCAATTGCTCATTCAACATTAACGCATCGTCCAGCAGTAGTTACAGGTTTGTCACAATCTCAATCAACAGCACATAAATCGAGCAAATACACATCTGCATCCATCTTTAAAGATACATCGCCCCAACTGCTACGAATTTACCTACAGTATCTACCTCGTCGTTATTAGATTCATCTCCTTATTTGTCAACTACAACAACACAAAACTTAATGCTATCATCTACTCCTAATGCATTCAATACATCCAACAATATATTATTTGAATACTCTACAAAATTATCAACTTTAAATCTTGCTTCTACAACATCCAAAAATATGTCAGCGAAACCTACACAGACTCTGGGATCAGAGGCTCCTATTACAGCACCCACATCAACTCCGATCGAAACTAGCAGTACATCGGTGTCAACAAGTAAGTTAAACAGTGCATGCTTGTGTGCTTGTGTACATGTATTCATCGAACGTTAGAAATTGAATAGAAATTGAATAACTCTTATTTATTTCTGGCTATATATTTGTATTGTATACGTATTGCCCACATGTTAAGATAAACAAAACAAGACAGCAGTCTGAAGGACAGCCATATCCCTTACCGCAAATCTCCCATTACTTTATAGTGTGACCGAGACTTTGGGTTTGCATAGTTGAGTCATGGATTCTGCAACCAACTCGCTGAGACGAACATTTGAGTGATGTTATATGAAAATCTAGCAAACGGTTAAGGAGATGGGAAGGGAATAAGTCCCATGACATTGTAGTGTGACCATGACATTGAGTCTGCATAGCTGAGCCATTGGTTTTGCACACCGAATCACTGAAAGGAACACTTGATGAAATTTTAATGAGAATGGTTCAAAGGATTTAGGAGGTGTTGAGTGGACACAAAATAGAGAGTAAATAAAATGACCTTGAATAGTGACCTTGACATTTGTCCTTCAAAGTTTGCATAGCTGGGTCATAATTTCTGCACATACGCTATCTGAGAGGAACATTTGGTTGAAGTCTAAATAAAATCGCCCTAAGGGGTCAGTAGATATGGAGCTGACACAAAATGAATGGTAAAGCACATGACCTTGAAGTGTGACATTGACTTTGAGTCTTCGTAGCCAATTCAAAAATCCTACACATCGTCTCAGGTGAAGTTTCATGAAAAAAAATGACCTCAGGGTTTAGGAGATATGGACCAGACACCAAATTCAAGAGTTAATACCTTGGCCTTGACCAGTGACCTTGACATTGAGTCATTGTGGCTTGGTCATGTGCTCTGCACACTGTCTCACTAAGAGGAACATTTGAATGAAGTTAAATGAAACTAGTTCAAACAGTTTAGGAGATATGGAGCGGACACAAATTGAAGGGTAAATCAAATGACCTTGAATTGTGACCATGACCTTGAGCCGGTGTAGTCGAGTCATAGGCTCTGCTAATTATCTCACTAAGAGAAATATTTGGATGAAATCTAATGAATATCGCCTAAAGGATTCAGGAGATATGGAGCGGACACGAAATTCAAGCTAAATCCTTTGACCTTGAGTCTAGGTAGCGGGGTCATGTGTTCTGCACATCATCTAAGAGGAACGCATGAGTGAAGTTTCATGAAAATCGATCGAAGGGTTCAGGAGATATGGAGCGGACAAAAAATACAAAGGTACATCCTTTGACCTTGACCTGTGACATTGAGTCTAGGCAGCTGTGTCATGTGCTCTGCACACCGTCTTACTAAGAGGAACATATGAGTGAAGTTTCATATAAATCGATTAAAGGGTTCAGGAGATATGGAGCGGACACGAAATTCAAGGGTTAATCCTTTGACCTTGACCTGTGACCTTGACATTGAGTCTAGGTAGCTGGGTCATGTGCTCTGCACACCGTCCTACTAAGAGGAACATATGAGTGAAGTTTCTTGAAAATCGCTCAAACGGTTCAGGAGATATGAAGCGGACACAATTCAAGGGTTAAATCCCTTGACCTTAACCTGTGACCTTGACCGTCTTACTAAGAGAAACATATGAGTGAAGTTTCATGAAAACTGATCAAATGGTTCAGGAAATATAGAGCGGACACTAAAGCGTTAAGGACAGACTGATTGGATGCACAGACTGACAGACGAAGGACATTCCTATAACCCCACCCCCTTCCGCTTCGCGTCGGGGATTAATGATCTGCGTAACATTGTAATATTTCTTCTACCATATATAAGCATATGTTTTGGGTGCTCATAGAGACAAATCTTTTGAGTACCCACAACATATGTTTTGGTTGAGAAAAAGAAATTTATTTTTCTGTACCACTCTTAGGCCTGATTCCTCTCAAAAGAAAAAAGAAAACCTTTAAGGGCCTCTTTCGACCTTATAAATAGAATGTATAACCCCCTCATGATGAGCGTTCTTTGATCTGCCTAGCAAAGTAACATATATACATAAAACATGTGTAGTACGTCCACTCTAAAAGCACAAATTGGTTTTCATGACCAATTATCGCATAATGCAGGTCAGATGTAATGCAGAATGCTCCAAGGGGGGGGGGGGCATTCTGCAATTTTTCCGACCTTTATTAAGCTACAATTTGTCATTAAAATCTTTATTTTGTCTATTTTTGAGTGGTCGTTTTAGACAGTTTTTACTGTATTTTTTTAGGATAAAGTGGCACCATTTGCTAATTATTTTGAAATAATTAGAATGGTACCACATTTGTCCTCAGACATATTAAAATGATTAGTGAATGGTACCACTTTTAACCTCAAAAATATTTAAGTGGGTCAGCCCATGACATTTTGGTACTTATTGGAGCTCCTTTCTGATTTATCCAGCAGCGCTAGAGGTCTACAGGTTTTGCCTGAGCCTTCATTTACATCTGTATTTTATGTATGCGAGCAGCAAAGAATCTGATTAGATTGGGCATATGCGCATGCTCGTCTGAACCTTCATTGCTCGTCGATGCGAAAAGAACAAAGCTGATTCGTGTCTTCAAAAACAAGTTACTTAATCAATACAGATTACCTTTTTGCGCCTACATGTAACATTGACATTTAAATACAAATGTTTTACAAGAAACGTTCGTATGATTATTATGCATCACTCAACTTCGATTTTAAACATACAGTGATCAATAACCGTAATCAGTCATTCAAAAATGTATTCGAAACGTATCCTGCTCACTATATGAAACCGCATACCAGGTGATTTCCATTGAGCCACCTACTTTACCAATTGTTATTATAACTTTAGTGAGCGGCGAAAATTGAGATAAGCCAGCGCGTTTCAAGAGTTTCAAGACTGTTTTAAAGTCTTCTCTGCTCGCTCACACAGTCTAAATGTAATGAAAGATGCCCAATGGCCATGCAAAAACTTAAAGAGACTAAGTCTGCAGCTATGAACATTTTTCGATTTTTTTTATTTTATTTTTGAATCATTTGTAAACGTAGAATAAAATAATGTTTTCACAATAAATCTGTTCACTATAGCTGAAAACTGCACGGAAAAGTGAATTATCTTATAAAACAGATGTGTTTTTCTCTTATTGGCAATTATTTGCGTCCCTCCAATAATTATCAAAGGTTAATTTTAACATGAATGCTGTTGTTTTGATACTGATAATTTGTTAAGATTTACGAAATTGGTAAAATGTATACCTGAATTTCAGTTTTTTACTGTGTTCTTGAAAAATAGAAACATTAGATCTAAAATTAAAAGATCAAAAGTTACAGACTATGCAGCTTTAAGCAAATACCACTGGCATATCTGAGTAAGCACGTTTTAATGAATGAAAGAATAATAAGTCTTACGTAATAATTGTTAAACATATGCAAACAATGCATATCCCTAGATCAGACGCTGCAAAATGCAGCGTCTGATAGGGATCTTCGCTGTTTGCTTACATAATTTTCTGTTGGAATTGAAACGAAAATGAAAACACCATGCAACAACTCTAAAATTGAGATAGATATGTCTATTTGGTGAAAATGAGAAGGTCCAATTGACTTAACCCATATAAGCCTGGCGTCCTTTTGTGGGACGTAGGCAAAGCAGAACGCGGCGTCTGGTATGGGCCTCCACGGTTTGCTTACAGAAGTTTCTTTTAAACTTTGAATAAAACTGAAGAATACCACCCAACAACCCTTAAAACAGAAGTAGACTGATCCAATGACAAGAGTAGGAAATTCCATTAGGCTTAAACGGGGCAAGATCTGGTAATGAAAACAATACCACCAAATATCTCTTATATTTGGCATTGATATTGCCTAATTGTTAAGAATGAAAAACTCCATTCGTCTTAGACGGTTAAAGAAACTATAAGTACTTTCATGTGAGCCGGTTTAAGAAAAGTTAAATTAAGTGCAATTCTATAAAAACAAACGTAGAAAAATGTCTTATCAACACTGCACCAGTATGACGTGAGCACAATTAAAACGCTGCACTGATTTTATCTCGAAACTGAACATTTCTAGGTACATAACCTCCAAAAGTTAAAAAGTATATCACTTAAAGCAGTTAATTATTTTTGCAACAAAATCAAAAGTAACCTGTCTGAGTCAAAGTGTCTTTTTTCATCTTCATATTCTGGATTTACAGCAATTTTCATGCTCATGTGTGTAATTTTATCTTAAAGACCTATAACAGAACTTTATGAATGTGCAATAAAATTCCGTACGCATCGTCTAGAAAAGTGTACGCAGGGTCATTGAAAAACAGAAAATAAGCTACTTTTTAACTTGAATAAGTTATATTTTTGAGCTTGTAAATTTTACCTTGGCCTAAATAATTTCAGATATATAACCTATATGAGCTACTTTCTGTAGCCTCGCTTTGAAATCATTGTTGAAAATACACATTTTAACTTCTTCAAGTGATAAATATTTTAACTTACACAGGTTATGCCCCTGCTATATAATTCGCACTCTAGTTCTGATGTTACAGTATATTCACAAGTACAAGAAAGGCGAACAATCTAAAATATTAAATATGTGTCACAGCATGGGATGTCCAACAATGTTGTATGTGCGACCAGCAAAGCCTCAGATCAGCCTGCACATACACGCAGTCTGATCAGAGCCTTTGCTAGTCGCTTGAATATTCTATGAGTGTTAAGCTACTCATTGAAAATATTTGGAATTTATAAGATAAAAAGGAGGCTGCACAGGCTCGTTTGAGCATACACTTGTCATAATACCACATTGTTGGAAATCACATGCCGCGGCTCATATGTTCTTGAAGCCATTTATTCAATTATACCAAAGTGTCAATTAAAACTACCGTTTAAGGGTTGGTATCATAGGTCCAGTTAAGCAAATATTTTCAGCGCAAAATTGCGATTATTTTCTTATACATCAGTTTAAACATCTGTTTTGGGTGCTCAAAGGACCATCTCATTGAGACGGTTCTTTTGAGTACCAACAACATATGCTTTGGTTGAGAAATAAGAAAAAAAATCAGTAATGCACTCTTATCTGGGGGCCTGTGGTACCCGTGTTTTCTTTAAGTTAAAGATCTTTCCGTGCTTTCTGATCTTTAATGAGGACCAAACATCTATGTGTCTTGATCCACATCAGAGTTAAGGGCGAAATTGCCGCCGTTAAACATGTTTAAGCCCTCCACTGATTGTTTTACTGACCGTTCTATTGTGAACCCCTTTTTGTCATTAATGTTTCACGTTTGCCTTTATTATACTGTCTCGTCTGTTCCTTGTGGTTACCCGCTGCATGTGCTGGGAAATGGCTGATCTCTTGGCTCTATTGTATGCGATGTTTTCTGTGTTTTTCCTCACTCTCTCATTGCTGTCTCAAGTAAGGTCAGGTACTTGATTGTAAAGTTCTGGATAAATGTATTTGCCTTCTTTACTTTTGGCTGGGCTTTCCATGGCTAAACGTATACATTTCTTAAGCACAGGTCGTCTGTATGTTTGTTTGTTGTTGTGTTTTTATTGTTTGTTAGTATATTGTGCTCATTGTCTTTAACCAATCCGTTCACTGACAATTGTTTTAAATCCCATTGTGTCGATTATTCTGCTCAAGATGGGCGCTTCACTATCAAATATACAGTTTGTATTTGTATTTGTTTTTGTTGTATTTGTATTTGGATCAAATTGTTCTTGTGATGATACATATATCATACATTTGTGATCTGAACCATTATTATATACCTATAAATGATACATCTTTTGAACTGTCTGTTTTCTGACTATCTGATACAGAAATCCGGATCGACGAACTGAGGTTTTCTGATTCCGTATCACTATCCTTTAAAGGCTAACGTCTTACCTTTTTTGCGACGTCGTTACTTTTAAGTAAATTTCAAGCATGGAGCCAGAGACGGAAAACACGATGACGTAACGTCAAGAATGTTTCAGGATTAAAGACCAAAACAAGTTATAAAATCAATCAGAATAATGTCAGAAAAAGGTATATAAAAGGTCTTGTGGATAAGGCCATACCATCGGATCACCCTCGGCGCTTCACGTCTCGGGTGACCCGAAGGTATGACCTCATCCACTCGACGTGATACAGTACGCCAGATCAAGTAACTATTATGATAATGTAAAATGCATGTGTTTAATAAAAAAAACCGACGATTTGTCAAGTATAACGCCCTCCTTAACAATTTTCATTTTTCAGTAGCAACTACCGAAAGATTGCCAGAGTGCCCTAGGTTACTGCCTAGAACACAGTTTCTAAAAGAGCACGGCTCCCATTGTTATGAATTCATCCTTGGTAGAGCAAAGGAATGGCAGAACGCGGAGAATGACTGTCAGAGTAAAGGTGGACATCTGGTCACAATACGAAGTTATGACGAACAAAACTTCATTTATCAAACTCTTACGGTACTTGTTATTTTCATACTATCCATAGTCTTACATAACAAAACAACATTGGTTTGCACCTTAAAAACAGATATATATTTTCTATACGTAGTCCCACAGCGTTATGCTGACTTTGTTGACATTCTGTATTTAAAATAATATTTATCGATAAAAAAGTCATTTTAACTCTTGTGTCATAGTCTAGTTTTTTTTCTTTGTTCCTTTGAGGCATTATCTAAATAAAGAACAGCTTTGATTGACCCAGTTATCTTAGTGAAATAAGCGGAGCTTAAATTCCTATTCAGTTGCATTGAGTCTTAATCAAGTCATGCTCTAACTGGATATGATTTTTGTTAGCGCACGGGTGTCAGATATCATTTGTGACCAAGATTCTTTATGTTATCAGAGGTTTTAAAGTGAACAATGTTAACCCTTTAAACGCTATCAAAATGCATCTTAAATGCCATAAGCCCAAGTTTTCTGATGCTTTATATTTGCTAACATCGACTAATGCAATTTAGAGGCAAACAGTGTTGATCCAGATCAGCAGCAGTTTATTCTGTGTCTTCACTGTTTGACCCAGAGGCTTTTAAAACATTTCAGCAGACGATATAATAATAAATAAATGATAAGCGCTATGAAGGTTAAATAAACTAGGGAAAAGTTTCTGTGTTTCTGGGTCAGACATTAGAACTAATAGAAGCCAAACTAGTCTGCTATCGTTGTTTAGTGAAATGTTTTAAAAGCCAAAAGTCCAACTTTGTCAAACAGTGTAGATACAGATAAGACTGATAGGAAAAGTCTGACCTTAGGCTGTACTATTTGCATATACACACACATTAGACAGTATAGTTAGTAATGTTAGCAAGTAAATGCAGCAGACGACATTTTCAAATGCATTGTAAGGGTTAGCTTATCAGCAGGACTGGAGGTTGGCCTGTCAGACTTGATTAATATCAATGAATAAGGTGGATCCATGAGATGAGAGGAACTTTAAATACTTAATTCTGGTTGGACAATAATACAAAACATTTAGAAGATGCTTTTACTCGTATTTTTATAAACCTACTCGGGGCTCCGCCCCTCGTCAGGTCATAAAAATCACTTGTACAAAGCATTCTCTAAATATAACTTAATCTTTAGAACAATGCATGTAAAGTTTGCATTTAAAAATGATATGCACTTATCAGTAGCATCGGAGTATAGTTTATGAGTCACTTTAATACTGTCCTATGAGGATGGGCGTTGGAACCCGTCAGTGTTTTTTTATTTTTTTATTTTATTTTTTTTCTTTTCTTTTTTTTTATTATTATTATATTAATTAATTGTATATATATATATATATATATATATATATATATATATATATATATATATATATATATATATATATATATATATATATATATATATATATATATATATATATATATATATATAAAACATATATATATATACTATTGGTACCATTCATAATCAACAAATGTGAGATGACACATTCCGTGGCATCTCTTATGGGTCTTTGTGCTTGCTAATGTTCCATTTTCGTTTAAAACTATTGTCCAGGCAACATGATTAAAGGATACGTATGAAAATTTTATACAATAGAAATGATGAAAAAGAAATGAATGCATATGGGCCTGCATATAATGGAAAAGGACTGAATTTTCTGCTGGCGGCATATCTACCAACTCAGCTACTATATTCTGAGAATAAATGGTTTTCAAAATAGCCAGACATTACTTCTCACTATCATGTCGTCCGAACGTTTAACTTCAATGTTTAACAAGAAAAGATATGGCATTAAGTTCCATATCAATGAACTCGGCTTTAGCAGATAAAGAGTTCGTTCTTTCATTACAACACAAGCTACATGTGAGTACATGTATCAACAAACCGAATGATGTACACAAACACAATCAATCAATTATTCACTCAATCAATCAATCATTTTTACATAGACAACAATGAAACCTCCCTCCGTGATGAAACAATCTCCAGGTATTTATTCAAAGAAGGAGTCTTATAAGACAGAATCGCACAAGGCAAATCTTACCGTTTAAGTTGAAGCCTTTAACTGCTCATACTGCTCATATACGCATGTAAGGAACTTATAGAGCATGGTTTTTGGCTCTGTATTTGAAAACAGAATAGACCTTGAGATTATCGAAATTTGCTTTATTTACCAGACGCCTATATAATGTTTAAAGCCGCGAGAACCCAGACTTTGTTAAAAGCAGGGACCACCCTGAGCGCCAGCGCAGTCCCATCGACGCCTTTGTTTTTACATCTAGATTCAAATGTATGATAAAAGTAAGGAAAACCGTCAAGTTTGACCAATTTTAAACTCTTTGTCGGACCAGATTTGGGACCAAACTTTCTGCAGAGGCTCGCTGATAGCAATGTTTAAGATCAAAGAAGCCGCTATGAGTTCTGTTGCACGACGTGGTAGCAAGGACCAGTGACCTATATATCGGTCACTGCCTTTACGCTGGAAAGCGGATGTAGCACATTCATTAAACATAGGTTTCCGGCCGTGGGTAGTTTCGGCTGGGTCGTTTTCGGCCTGGTTTAAGGGTGGGTCGTTTCGGCATATTCTGATAGAATCTGATTGTTTTATAAACTTGCCAAAGTTCCGACTGCATTGATTTTTCCACGAAATCGTACATGCGTACGTACTCGCAAGAGCGTTCACCAGTACAAAATAACCAAACAAAACTGGGCTCTTTTCTGAAATAATTATTGTGTACACAAATAGGTGCTGACTTTCTTTTATTCATTTATTTTTTATAGAAATTTCCAAAGATCCGTCTGCATTAAACACCACTCAGGCCGAGTACCGAAAGCTCAAGAACAGACTGCACATGCGTGCATACTAGCAAGAACACTTACAGGGAAATAACTAAAAACAATCGGGCTAATAATGTTTGTGGACAAAAATATGCACTGAAAAGAAAGCATTCCAGATCCGAATCTATTAAACACCTGAACACTTGGAGTTTCCCTCTGTACTAACATAAGCAAATAAAGTTATCAACTATGTGCAGCAGACGACTTAAGCAGGCACCATATGGACGAACATATGGGCCGAAAATTAGGTGCATAGACCCACTTGATGGCTGTGCATGCATGATAACTTCACGCATGTTAAATGCATTACGGTATCTGCCGAATTTATGTTAAAATGAACAGCTTACACGCAGGAAGAATACAGTGACCGAAATATAGTGGATGGCTGCGCTTTCATGTTTATAGGGTGTGATAAATTAAATGAGCTGGCCCAAATACTATAACATTTACAAGAAATCTAATCAAGGAACGATGTGAAAGCGCCAGGTCATTCAGTTTATGAAACAGAGTAGTCTTTTAAAATTCTGAAAGGCAGGTTTTATCATGAAACGGCTTATTTCCATTCATTGGAATACACTACGAGGCGTGGTTGACCTGATTAACAGCGATATTCATACGCGCATCGCGCTGGTTTGCAGTGTCCATTCATAGAAAACAATTAAATAAGAGTTACTGTTCCTGAAATGACCGAATAACCGTTAAATAGTGACACGTGAGCTTCCCAGTTCGCAAAAACACCATTCACTCAGAAAAAGTTCAACTTTCGAATGAAAATCGGCAACAAAAGACATATTTTTGAATAACTGCACTGTGGTTTATGTTTCACTTACTATCATTTCAAAGCAAACAGCCATTTTAGCACGAACTATTTCTTCAAAGTGTAGAAATTTCGAAAACAGATATAACTCTCTAGAATAGCTGATATTGAACAGATCCCGAGTTCCAAAAACAAGGCAATGCAAACATAGCCACTAGAGCATGGGCGAGCTATACCTAGGTCATACTTGATTCACCTGTTCGGAGTACGCTTTTTACTCTGGACAGGCATAATTTCAATCAAGTATCAGAGAACAGCTGTGCAGAAGCTGTTCCGAGTACACACCACCCTCCGAGGTGGTGTGGTCGGAGTAGAGAGGTCACATGATCAAGCAAAAATGGCGGACAGGCTGAATGGAATAAAAACTTCTACAAAATTTAGCTTTATAACAAGAAACTCTTACAGGAATAGTGCCAGTAAGACCATTTCCTGGATTGAATCGCTATCAGACTCGTAACTGCTACTTTCGTTGTTCAAGAAGTAAATAGCCATTTTTTCGTTTATTGCTCTGCATATGTTCTGGCGTACTTGAATCATAGAGTAATTACGGAGTACGCCGAATTGTTCTGTCTCACTTGATTCACATCATCTTCTGGGAGTACTCTGATCACATAGAACAGTATGAATCAAGTACGACCCTAGTTAGCATGTCAAAACAGTTGTTGTGTGGCTCTTGGAAGCTTTGTATCTGTCCACCATATCGAATATTAAATGTCAAAAAGTAAAAATAAAATAAAACCAACATTCGTTTAACAAAGGATTATCGAAAATCAGAAAAATACAGCACTCAAAATGTTTGACTATCAAAATATATCCAATATTTGTGACACTTTTTTTTTATTAATATCGAAGGTCTGATCAAAAACAAAATATTCACAAAACAATTGAGTATTATTAAGCCAGGAGATGCTACCGGAACAGATTACAGACCAACCCATGGCACCGCGAGGAAATGACACAAGATCAAAGACGAGAAAAGACACACAAAAGGAGCACAGCAACCAGTTCTCTCTACCTCAGTGAGACGATTGCAAACCTAGAACGGACTCATATAACTATACCTTATTATGCCCTTTAAATATCATAAAATGAAAGTAAAAAGTAAATGAAGATATTATTTGTGACAACGAATACCGATACAATACAACGTTCAATATTAATGCAGACCCGGTTAAATTCTACAAGTATAGCCCTTCATCAATATCTTATAATTATTGCTATTGTACGATGTTTGGGACGCAAGGTTTTAAGAGAGCTATTCAACTGTTTCGCTGTTTTCGCTTGCAATTTGGCATATGTTTGTATGGTAAAATTATAGACTGTATATGTCTTAGTCATTGTATTTTTTTATGTTTTATAAACCCGTCTTTTCGGGCGAAGATTTGGCGCTGGTAATTTGCATTTAAGCCCCCCCCCCCCCTGAATAGAATAGGCTGCTGTCTGACCTAAAGCGGTGGTTCAATTTTTGTTGATCTATTGTTTAATGTACACTTCATTGTTTGTGGAGGCTCTATGTTTGTCTTTGTTTTGGTAATCATTACTTTGTATCCTTTCTAAATTTGCAATCATCTTGAAGAGGAATAGAGAGCTGGTTGCTTTGCTTGCTTTTGTTGTCTTACGGATGTCTTGTTGCTGTGAATGTTCTGTGGCTCTTCCTTGCGGTGCCATAGGTTGGTCTGCAGTATGTTATTGTGGTATTTCCTGATCATACTCACTTACTTTTTTCAGAGTCTCAATTTTCATGGAGACGCTGGTGTATGGATAGGATTAACGGACAAGGACAGGGAGGGACACTGGCGATGGTCTTCAGGTAAACATTTAAGTTAATATTTGGAATGTATACTGATGGGTAAAAGAACCGCTTCATGCACAATCTTCGATAAATTACTCAAAAGGAAATAAAATTAGTGACACCAGTTACAATATTCATGTTTGTTATATAACTGGAGAGAATCCTGTCTCCTAATTGGCCCAATTTGTCTTCATAAATCTCTATGTCTACCTGGAAACTGGTCTAAACCGGTCCACAAGTTAATATTGGATGCAAAACAGCTGGAACTAGTTTCAAGAAGTTAATTGTTTGACACTTCTGCAATATTACTCTCTAGAGAGCTAAAATAGCATGATGAGTGTAAAACTAGCATGTGCTGCATGAAATTGACATGATTTCACCGCCCAACAGGTAAATTAAAGACTTTCATGAATTTTAACAACAGTTTTGTTTGCTTATTTATCTTTATTTGATTAAACAAACCGTAAAAACAGTTTTATGATAACATTTTATATTCCCCATTAAGAAAATTAATATACATTTGAAAATGCAAAATACTACATTAAAATATTTTAATAACAGTTGCTCAAACTTGTGAGAAAGTCCTTAGATTTCTTACATGTCTTTAACAACAAAAGTGAATGTAGCAAAATTTTCATTCTCAAATGAAAAGTCATATAACAAAACAGTTATTGACTTCAATTTCGGTAGACATAAGGATTCAAAGTGATATTTCCTTTTTTGGGTAGATAAATCCTTATGTCTTCCTCATTGAAGTCAATAATTGTATAATATTAGCCAACATACCTGAAAAACAAACATCGATAAATTTAGATAATCTCGATGCTTTACTCAAGGTTCTGGTCATCCTGATAAACAAAAAGCGATAAATTTAGATAACCCCGATGCTTTACTCAAGGTTCTGGTCATGGTAAGCTCGTGCGGCTCGTGTTTGTGAACCACATGCCTAACCAGACAAAATTTTAATTTCTTTTGCCTGTCAGTATAGTTCCTCGGAAAAACCCTAAACGAGCGGCACTTCATCTGGGTCTACACTGGTTGCATAAGTTAATTAGAACTGCAGTTTTAAAAAAAATATCCTGACACCCCTATATATGTACAATGAACTATCCCAAGTTGTGACAAACCAAAAGGAAGAATTCATTAGTATACAAAGGGTAACTTAACCCTCTTCATCTTCGGTTGGCCACTTTTTTAAACACTGCAGATCCTGACCAGCTGGCTTCTGGCGAACCCATCTGATCTAGATCCACACTGTTTCCAATACTGATTGAAAATGCATGCTTACAACTACAAGGATGTGGTTCAACAGGATACAATTGGGGAAGAGTGTAGTAGCAGCCGAAGCCACCATAGAGTTTATATATTAATTTTATTGGCCAAATCTTCGCCCATTGTCAAAACACAGTTTAGCTCGCGTGGATGCTTACAAGCTCGTAAATGTGTAGCAAAAATGTATTTTTTGAAGAAAAAAATCTAAAACTGTTGACCACAAAAATATATATAATACGTTGCAACCGTGAATTGCAGGAAAATTCCAAGTTTGAAACCAGTGCAAAATGCACAAGTTTCTTATTTTGTAAATTTCCTGCGTTTATCCATGGCATATTTTTACAGGTGAAAATGTTTTACATCGTGGGCGAAACATGAACTTTGTCTTCTGTTTGCCATAGAAGAGTGTGCCTTGTTTGACACACGTGTACATGGACACTTGAGTTCCTGCGTTTATCCTTGATATGTATTTGATTTGCAGGTGAAAATGTTGTTTTTACATCGTGGGCGAAACACGAGCCTGGTCTCCTATATGCCATAGAAGATTGTGCCTTGTTTGACATGCGTGTACATGGACACTGGGGTGACTATAAATGCAAGGGTATACTCTTTAACCATCAGGCACATGGATGGATTTGTGAATATAGGTTACAATAAACCAATTGTGAATCTGAACTCTACGTTGTTGATTTTGTTTTGTTTAATAAAAACAATTACTACATAGCCTGTCCAAATCCATATTATGTTACCCGCTTTTGTGCAGATAGATTCTCCAATTTAATTTGATCATATACATACTCTAATTTTGTATTAATAGACCAAAGGCGGCAACTTTAATATTCTCATCTGGGCGTGGTTCGACTAATTCATCTGCTAAGGAAGGGAAATCAGGGTTTATTTATAATGTGGCACAGAGATAATAGGCTTTTTGAGCCGCGCAATGAAAGTCCTGACCGTATATCACTGACCTCACATGACTGTATTAACCCTTAAAGCGCATACCACAAAACGTCGTAAGTTTTTGCTGTCTACTGAAACATATTGAAGCCTCCCAGACGCGACTTCATGTGATAAAGTATACTTTAACAAGTTTCAAAATGAAAAAAAAACATAACATAACATAACTTAACATAAAGCAAAGCTTTTCTTCCTAACTTATCTAAATCTGCCAATATGTACCTGTACTAGAAGGCTTCGAAGCACAAACTTCCATCAAGGGGCCATCACACTAGCCTTATACAGCTAACAGTTTAAACTGAGTTTTGTCCCATCACCAACAACCAGGCTCAAGAAGCATACAACGGCTGCAGATTCCATTATATGTAACCTAAAGCAGCTAAAGGCATATATTTCTGTCCAATATAGGTAATTAGCAGATTAACTGATAATGGACAGTTTCATTATCTAACTGAATTAAAGGGGACCCAAGAGGGGACTTACCTGTAAAACAAAATGTCTTTCACTAAGATAAATATCAATATTTTTTTTTCAGAAAATACTTAAACCTTCATTGGACCACTTTATTACCCCATATAGGGAGGTCATAATCACCTCATAAAGATTAGCCTTTGATCTGCCTGGAATAGTCCTCAGGCAGTGGTCTTTAACGCCCCAATGGAGCAAGCAAACGAACAACTTGTAGTGACCTGGAACTGCATATCAATGACATCAACCCTTGGTTATGAAACTTAAAAGAAGTCCGTGAGTAAATGACCAGGAAATGCCACAATCACATACTACAGATATGGCACCGTGAAGAAGAGTCAAAGAACGGCAACTGACAGCGGCATGACATTTAGAACACTTTCTAACGCGATTGCTTTTGTAACGCGATTTCTTATTGGACAACGTCAAAACTTGCAACAGTATATCCTTCGATATACTGTATATCCTTCGATATACTGTAGGAAACAGCTTGACGTCATTATTACGTAACATTTCGTTGGATGACGTGCGACATTATACGTCTTGCAACGCTCCAATTTGAGACGAAACTTGATATACGTTCGGAAATCACATTTTACGGCTCCACTCACGCGTCGCTGTAAAACGAAATAACCGAACGTATATCCGACGATATACCTCCCCAAAAAGGAAGTTTTTTAATTCAGTTACACCTGTCCAGCTCTATCTTCCCATTTATATGGCACATTTATAGCGGTTTGTTGGATCCTAATAAGTATATCCACTCATCAAATAAAAAAGAAAAAAAAAGCGTTGTCAGATTTGGACCCCCTCTGGATCCGCGCATGGTTTTGCAATTTGGTTTAGTTAGAAAATGCAAAAATTAGGATTGCGGCTTCCATATTTGAAGTACCAAAATACGGATTGCAACCCTTTATGAGCTTCCAGAAATATCGTTTACCATTTGTATACTGGAAGTCAGTTAATGAGTACTCTGGCAGACAGTGCAAATCCAAATTTCATCAAGATCCCAAGTAAGTAGATAAAGCGGATCACTAGTGACCCACCAACGAAACGCCATTTGAATGGCGTTTTGCTGGTGTGCGCTAGTGGCCTGAGACGGTATGTTAGCTTGGTCAGCACTGTCTGTGACGTTAAAAAATAATTCTAAACATATAAAAGGACTTTGAAATGCTCCCAAAGTACGACATGAACGTGTTAAAGCTCTTATGATAGAATAGACAACGATGAAAGGATAAAGAAAATATCCTCAAAATTGAGCATCTGATCAGAATTCAGTATAGTAAAACAATTGCTGTCCTTGTGCATGGGTAATATGGAGATGTATTGATGGGTAATATTGTTTGCTGCATATGATCAAATCGTCAGATTGCCTACAAAAATCTATCCTTCAAATTGAGAGTGCTTATTGTTGACGAAATTCACACAAGTAGCCTTATGAGTAACGATCGATCGATTGAGAGCCAGCATTATGTTTGGAAACACCATATTTTTCAATGCTCAAAGGCAGGTAACTCTGAACCCGAAAAAGCGACCAGGCCTAAATTCAAATACTCAATATCTTATGTCAGTTTAGGTTATTTGTAAATATTAAAAAAGCTGAGTAGAAACACCCGAGAAACCTGGGCAAATATATTTTTCAGCCGAATTTTGAACCCATCCAAGGTTTTATGATTGTCCTTATCATCTGCATCTTATTAAAATGAAACAGCTGGAGTAGCCACACTAGTTTCACCATTATGACCATATGGGTGCTTTCTTTTGCCATAAAAACTAGATATAGCCCAAAACCTAATGCAACTTTTTCCCCACCCAAATAACACTCCAGATGAAATTTAATTATGATCGGCTTGTTGGTCGCAGAACTATTCACACCATCAACTCAGCGTGTGGTGGGCTTAAACAGCAGAATCAATCAGGTGTAATATACTGAGGGACTTTAGAAACGCACCATTTTACATTCACTTTCTCTTCCAAATGGTTGATTCGAAGATGTTTTCTTTATCATGTTTATCCTCATGCACAATGGACCATGATTTGCCATGATTTTGATATGCTCATGCTGTTCATTCTGACGTAATATCGACGTTAGTGTTTTCAACTGTTGTCGTCTACCGAATGTAAATTTGATTAAATTTGAAAACAGACACTTTGAGAAGGTAGCCATATGTCTTAACTAATGGAAAAACACATAAGATTGAAGAAATAATCGGGGTTTTTTTACACTCACACTCACGGCGTTTCTTTTTAACGTCAGTCTCAAATTTTCAAACAGCAATAAGAGACGGGTGACATTCACACACGACGCGATACTTTTGTGCTTTATGCAACTGATTGAGGAGGAATTGTTGGCAATAAAAAGATTTCGAATTTTCCTGATCCTTACAATATAAACGGCCAATTACGTCGAAAAGCAATGACGTCATGTAGACTTAATGAACGTTGTCAGAAGTCTAAAACTTCATGTTTTGATTTTGTCTTTCCTTCTTTCTTTTTGCTTGTGAGAACTTTTTCTGTTATTTATGGAAGGTTTTGGTACTCTGTTACATTTTGAATTTGAGTTGTCTCAGAATTATCGCGACCTCGCGACAACCATAAGCCACATCGTTTCGATTTTCCTATTGAATGCAAGCTAAATACGGACCTTGTCAATTTCATTTTTCACATTTTGAAAATATTCATTTTTCGACATAAATTAGCAGTTAAGCAGGTGGTGCGTTTCTAAAGTCCTTAAGTATATGTATATAATTACAGAATATACCACACTCCTGTAGAAATATGCTTCAACAGCGACAATTGTATATGTTACATGAAATTTTACGTTTTACTGATCTCAATTAATACAACAAATCGAGCTTAACACAAAAAGAAAGTGAGAAAGAATCACACGCAATTACAGCATGCCAATCCAGACAATGAGCTCCTAATTAGAACAGCAACAGTAACATGACACAAAATGCAATTAAAGCAAAACAACCATCTCTCTCTCTCTCTCTCTCTCTCTCTCTCTCTCTCTCTCTCTTCCCCAGCGAGTTGGTCGTAAAACTAGAAACGGCACTCTTAGTACTGCACAACAAAAACCGGAGCAAACACGGAACTATGGGAGCAATAATGAATCAACAACAACAGGCCTCCAACCTAAGCAAGTTTTCTGATCTATCAACGACGGTGATCGACCTTGAATCCTATAAAGGCAATCGAGCATTTTGAGTGAAGGAAAATGCAAGCTTCTTTTTTAAATTTATAACAACAGTGGCATTTTAAGGGTGAAGATTTGGCCAGTTATGTCCCGGGCGGCCTCCGCTGCTGTCCGCTCTAAATTAGTGATTATTTTGCTGTTGATACATTGTTCAGAGTTGGAATGTTGATACTATTGTCATTTCTATCACCGTGTAAATGAGACTGCTTCCAATACTAACTCTTTCTTGACGGACACTTGTTTCCTTGATGCAATACAGTTTACAAAATGTAATATATATCTATTTCGTTCGAATAAGCATGGATTTATTTCTCCTTTTCTGCTGCATTTTTGTTTTTTTATTTTGGTCAACATTGTTGATCATTGTCAGTGTTCACTAATTTGAAGTCGAGATCTGGGCCCGGAATTAAAATGCCTCCTTAAAGTTAAGCAAGACTTAAGTTGAGTATTGGTATTTCAACATGCTATATTAAATGCTAAATAAATTGCCTGGATCGATGTGGTATTTGTGGTCAATGATATTATTGTGATCTTCAGAAAAATTAAAACTATTTTGATTTTAATTAGTTTTAAACTTTATTTTTCGCACCCTGAAAAATCAATACTTAACTTAAGTCTTCCTTAACTCTAAGGAGGCATTGTAATTCCGGGCCATGGTGTCCTGATCCTATTACGGCGCATTTGCGTATGACGAAGCAAATTACGTGCCTCCTATGTTGTCCATCTGTTTTTCTATACCCTGGCCTGATATTATTTTTCAAGATTAAGATATATCTATGTAAAACAAACGAATGTTCTACAATATTCTTGTGATTTACATATCTAAATTTTATGGTATTCACAAACCCATCCGTGTCTTTCTTTAGAAAATAAAATTCCATCACATGAGTAGTCATCCCAGCGGCCATGTAGTCCCATATCCATAAGGGCACAGTCTTCAAGCGACCCAAACAATGAGCCAGGCTGATCGGAGGCCCAATACGTATATCTTACTGGTTCCCCTGAAATATAAAAAATATTAACAGCCACTATTAATGGATGAGTTTGAGACCTGAAACGCTTGCACATATTTCATAATTGAGCGGCGACATGAGATTTCCAACAATGTGGTATGTGCTACCGGCAAAGCCTCAGATCAGCCTGCGCATACGCGCAGTCTGCATCTGAGACTTTGCTTGTTTGAATATTCTATGAGTGTTAAGCTATTGACAAAACATCATTTGGGGTTTCTTAGCTTAAAAGGAGGCTGCACAGGCTTGTCTGAGTCTACACTTGTCAAAATGCTACATTGCTCGAAATTCCATGTCACGGTTCATATGCTATCGAACTGCCTGGGCCAATTCTGTGGAATTCCATGGAATCAGACCTAGTAGGATGTACATCGAAGATCTACTTTGATAACGTGATGCTGACGTCACAGAAACCATGCCAGCAAAATAACAAATGTGATTGCAGCAAAACAATCGGTCATAAATGAAGTTTATGCTTTTTCAATGAAATATCGCTATAGCGATATTTTATTGAAAAAATAATAAACTTCATTTATTCTGTTGATAAATCGTTAGGGGTAATCAAAAATAGAATTTCATAGGACTGGACCCAGATGCAACAGTCAGTACCCAATCGCGGAGAATTTTTCTTTTTTTCTTCAGTTGTTCGAGGTAATCTGGAAAACTACAGCAAACCCAGGAGCAACTTTGACACAGTCTTGTGCAGAAAAATATGAGGGTTTTTTTTCACTTTACCGCATGGAATTTGACATAAAATTACGAAAGTTATGAACAATTTTGCTGCTTCAGGCAATCAGTGAACCCAATAATGCTGACCACGAGATTGGCCACTTTGTTTTTTATATAGGGCCCAATGCACGTAGCCTACCCCTTTAGTACTCGATAACTTTAGACGCTTTTCTATAAATTCAACGAAATTTTCAGTGGTAATTGAAAATGCAGCGTGCTTCCGATTTTATAGATGGTGCCATGGATGCCTGTTGGTAAGAAGATGCAAACAATTTGTGTTTTGCAAAAAATTGGTGATTATTGTGTTCAGAGCTAACCATTTCAGTTGCAAACGGGTTTCAACTGAATAATGAAAGGTTTAAAATTTGTTCCTCAAATATATACTGAACAAAAGTGAAAACGCTACACCTAAACTGTTTGCCATCTTTTTACAAAACTATGCAAACCAAGAATGCAAATGAAAGTGCAACTTAATGTTCAATTACTGGGTAATGCATAGCAGTAAAAGTTTTACGGATGGTGTCACAAGGGAACACATGAAAGCCAAATAAATGTGACAGGGTCCGATCTTTCAGGTTGCCAATTTGAACAGAAATCTCACACAATTAAGGCCTTCAGAAATCCACTACCTACGAGATCTGACTGCATGAAATGGTAGTCTAGACATGTGACAACCAGAAATGTGAAGGACTTATCTCAAGAGTGTTTTGATCATTTAGAAAAGCAATGATCTTAAAAAACAGGTTTTCGATCAAATTGCCAAATATGTTCTTAAAAGGGTATCCTTTGGAAGCAAAGACTGCACCAAAGATCTGAAACTAGAGTGTGCATATTTCCTGGGCAAGACTAGCTAGTTTCTGCCATGTAGGCTTCATCAGTGACCCTCTAATAGTTTCAAAGTTCCACAATGAAACCCATGATCCAAAAGGACAAGAAAATAAAATCTACACTATAGTGAAGGGCAGGGAGACGTTCTACAGCCGCCACACAGTCCCAGTCAAGTTTGAAATTATAATACTGAAATCTCCTTAGGAAAGTCAATGTGTTGTTGCATCTTTGTATGAGAACATTACTAGTCGAGAAATGGTAGAAACAATGTGCTGAGAGGTCTACCTGATTTGGCGAAAAAAAATTATCGAAAATCGTTATCAATCGAAGATTGCCAAACATTTAATATTCCCTATTTGTTTTTGTCAAAGGGAGACAATTTTCATTTTTTTTCAAAATTTGATAAATTCGAAATTGTTTTCTGAGCTTGTTTCAAGTAATAAAGCAGTTTTCTTGTGTTTTTATGCAACTCAATTATGATCAATTTTGATAAGCATGACAATTTTAATTTGCGCATGCGCAATAGCAAAATTCAGTGAATAAAGCTTCAAACACTTAAAGGAGCATAACTTAGACATCAAACGAGACAAATTGGTGGAATATTGACGAATCGATTGCTGAATGTCTGGGGTACATTATTAAGCTTTAGTAAATACTTTTTGTCCAATACTTTCTCACAAAATATAGATAAATGTAGCGTAGCGTTTTCACTTTTGTTCAGTATATTTAATGCTTCTGATGTTTTGAAATGTGGGGTAAACTAAACTTGATGTTTCGACTGGAATTTCGAAAATGTAACATTTCGCATTTTCCAACCAATGGGCATCCATGGGTCTAGTGATTTATTTGCATAAAGAGCTGTCGCCCACTGCATTTTCAATTACAAATGAAAATTTCGTTGAGTTTGAATTAAAAAAAAACACAGATTATCGGGTGCCAAAGGCATATTTGTAGTGGTATTTATCAAAGTTTGAGTAGTATTTTTGGCACAATGATTGCCTATGGAAAAGAGATATCAACATGCTATTTAGATCACCAGAATGGCATTGGGGTCAACGGTCAACATCACATCAACGTAAAATCTGTAAAGTACTGCATTACGTCTGTTAACGCGAATGTTTAAATGAGGATTTTCATATTGAACACGATTTCCTACAAAAAATGAGGACGAATTACATCAAATCACAGACTTTCAGACAAATTATTTTGTAACCAAAAATATCCCTAATTTTGCGGTGTATATATTTCTCCAATGATGAAGTTTATTATGCCATCAAACCGCACAATGTAAAACTTAATGCCGAAAAACAATGCCCACTTACATCTTGGAAACACATTAATATTTAACAATGAAATTTAGCAACAACAAAAAAGACAGTAAACTAGAATATATCAACTGAATCATTGCAGTTTTATCAGAAAGTATTGAATAGCAGAGTATTTTGAAGGTACGAAATGGATGAAGGGCATGTCAGTTTCGTTTACATCATAGGGATAAACCCATTCATGATACTTCTAGATATATATGAACTAAAATATTTTTACCTGAGGCCCATGTCCAATGGTTTTCGTGGCCTTGATCTGTGAACCCTATCCACACACCAGCATCACCATGGAAATGTAAAAGCTGAAACCAAGTATATATAACCCTAAATGATACATTACCTCCTTTGTATGGATGCCTTCTTCTATTCGGTTGATACAATGAAGTTGTATCACTCAATGTGTATTAAAGTTTAAATTTCAAAACTAAAATGAATTTCAGTTACTATGAAAGAACTATCACTGACTGTAGACAGTGCTGACCGAGAAAAAATGCTGAATTCAATTGCATTGCAATTAGCTGTTGATCAGTTTCCTAATAAAGATGATTATACATGTTTGTGAAGTGCAGATTGAACGATGAATTCTGGATATCTCATATCGAATGGGATTATTTTTTATTACTTGACGTCGCGCCTGGGAGATATATAACGCCATGCAATTAAATATTTAGATCACTAGTGGTTTACAGATTTGGTAACGTTACGTAATGACTTCTATTATAACGTTACGTAAAAGATGACACAATATTGACGTTTTCACAGCATAAATGCGATTTAAAGTAATTTAAATGTCATATGATAATATAATCTAATATGTTTGCTCCTGTTTTATTGAATGTATAAAATTCTTTGCGAAAAAGATATAAAATGCTCGACAAACCTCACATTTTATCTCTTCCTCAGCTCGTTTAATAAATTTGATAAATCATCATGGGCACTCGTGTATGATCCTCTATGTATCTAAAGCATGAACACATTTGGGCCTCGACGCGAGGAACCCGGTTTTCAGGCGTTGTCAAACAACAAAGGCGCAGACCAGCCTGCGCATGAAGTTGTATCACTCAATGTGTATTAAAGTTTAAATTTCAAAACTAAAATGAATTTCAGTTACTATGAAAGAACTATCACTGACTGTAGACAGTGCTGACCGAGAAAAAATGCTGAATTCAATTGCATTGCAATTAGCTGTTGATCAGTTTCCTAATAAAGATGATTATACATGTTTGTGAAGTGCAGATTGAACGATGAATTCTGGATATCTCATATCGAATGGGATTATTTTTTATTACTTGACGTCGCGCCTGGGAGATATATAACGCCATGCAATTAAATATTTAGATAACTAGTGGTTTTCAGATTTTGTAACGTTGCGTAATGACGTCCATTATAACGTTGCGTAAATAATGACACAATATTGACGTTTTCACAGCATAAATGCAATTTAAAGTAATTTAAATGTCATGTGATAAATATAACATAATATTTGTGCTCCTGTATTATTGAATTTATAAAACTCGTTGCGAAAAAGAGATAAAATGCTCGACAAGCCTTACATTTTATTTTTTTTTCTCAGCTCCTTTAATAAATTTAATAAAATGAGCCAGTGCATGTGATTTCCAACAATTTGACATTTTGGCATGTGTAGAATCGGACGAGCCTCTGCAGCCTCCTTTTAAGCTTAGAAACTCCAAATGCTGTTCAGTCAGTAGCTTAACAATCATAGAATACTCAAGCGACTAGCAAAGGCTCTGATCAGACTGTGCGTATGCGCAGGCTGATCTGAGGCTTTGCTTGTCGCACATACCACATTGTTGGAAATCTCATGCACTGGCTCAAATCATCATGCACACTCGTGTATGGTCCTCTATGTATCTAAAACATGAACACATTTGAGACTCGACGCGAGAAAACCGGCCTTCAGGGGTTGGCAAACAACAAAGGCGCAGACCAGCCTGCGCATCCGCACAGTCTGGTCAGCGCCTTTGTTATTCGCTTATTGGAAAGTAGTATATCAAAACTTCCAAAGCAAAATTTAACTATTCTATCTAGTCTTTGTAGCTGAGCAGACTGGTTTGAATCTCATTTTGTTGGAAACCCCGACGACAGGTTTTGTCGCGACGATTATATTCTTGCTTGTGGTCTGTGATTGTAACATCTCTATGTCGTTCTTTATGTCTCTGTCAGCTTTGGCCGCGACGCGAGAAAATCTGTCTTCGGTGTTTGCGAACAACAAAGGCGTAGACCAGCCTGCGCATCCGCGCAGACTGATGGGCGACTTTGTTTTTCGCTTTTTGGAAAGTATCATATGTAAACTTAATACAGGTAATATTTCAATTGTCTAGCTAGTCTCAGTAGCTGAGGAGAAAGGTTTCAAACTCGCTTTGACGGAAGCCCCGAAGACAGGTTTTCTCGCGACGAGGTCCAAAATTTTGTAAGTCATATAGGGTAGATTCTAAAGTTCTGCGAGTACCAAGCAGAGGATGAAGTATATTACTCAACAAATAACACAGTGCCTCTGGTTGAATTCAGTAGCTTTAAACGCTATCAGTCGACTCTATAAGTAGAAAATCGTCTGAGAGAGTTGTGTACAGCGAGCTTGACTGCACATTGGTTGTATTTGAAATCATGCATATGATTTCAGCTAATGAATATCCTTTTCAGATCATTGGAAACAATCCTATGTAGAAGCCACGCTTTATAACTAGGCACTGTTGTTGTTAAAATATTGATTTTGTTGATAAATTGTTTTCTTTTGGTCTCTCCCATTATTTGTGGGGGTTGTTGGTTGTTTTTTGCTTTGGTTAATGCATTGCTTTGTGTCCTTTCTAGTTATGCAGTCATCTTGACGAGGAAGAAAGAGATGGTTGCTTTGCTTTTATTGTCTCTCGGATGGCTTGTTACTGTAAATGTTCTGTGCCGTGAGTTGGTCTGCAGTGTGTGATTGTGGTATTTCCTGATCATACTCACTTACTTTTTTTGTAGGTTCAATATACTTTGAACGGATGTAAGGACTGCAACATTTCAAAATTAACAGCTACTTAAGTCTAAAACATCACCACATTAGGTGTTATATACTTTTCAATAACATTACTTCAGCTCGCAATCCAAAATATCCCAAATTGTTTCTCATATAATTATATGTCAGCTCATCTGATTGTGGTATAAGTATATATTCTTGGCGCTTAAACGCTGGGCCTGCGCAAAAGCTCGGCCTAACCATAGCCTTTGCTGTTTGCACACCTAACAACTAGAGCCGTAGATTAAAGATCAGACCCAAGTTTTTTTTACTTCGAAGTAGGGTCAATCCGGGTAAATACGGACAGGGGGGTAAATACGGACAGATGGCTTACAATTCACATATCCAGAAACACAGAACTGTGACAAAGAAATGTTTTATTTCAGCTTTCAATCGTGTCCATTCGGCTCTTCTACACCCGTATACCACTTAATTATGACCCTTTGCAATGAGGATTTTTCTTCCATCAGTGGGAATACCCCTGCATAATCCAGATTCTTTGAGAAAATCACAAAGTTTCATCTGTCGGAAGACACATTTTCAGTGCATGAATTCAGTCATAAAACGTGTATTTCATTGCATTAAATTGGCTTTAACCAAAGATTGGACTGTACAAGTTTCATTTTCTTCATATTTTTCTTCAATAATGAAACCATTTCGATCCAGATACTTGAAATATAAAGTGTCCGTATTTTACCAGTCGATTTTTGTATGTCGGGAAAATACGGACGTCGTGTTTTAACTTTGATTTTCTCTTCGCACTGATGATATTTTTCTCGATTGTTTTAGCAAAACGTATATTTTAGATCAAAAAAAGCTATGGGAATGCAGGTTAAAGACCAATTATGATATATTAAGATAACAAAAAGCACGGTTCCAAATCTTCATAGCCATTATTGAAGTGGAGGAAGGCAAAAATCAGGAATTTATATAATCAAGTACCAAACCTGGCCCGTAACACCAATTGGCAAAGAAACAAAAAGTCACTTGAAGACACAACACACAAGAGAGCCAGCCAAGAAGTCAGCCCTTTCGAAGCCAAATATATAGCATCACATTCATGCTTAAAGAATACGTTTACGCACATGCCTGGTATACAAGCGGATCTGCCTAGGCCAATTCCGTGGTATCAGACCTCAGATGTACATCGAGTGTTTTCTTTGATAACGTGACGCTGATGTCACATAACGTGACGCTGACGTCACAGAAACCATGCCAATACAACAACAGGTTCGACTGCAGCGTAACAAACGGTTAGAACATTCCGCAAGATGCTATAAATGAATTTTAGTTTTTTTATACAATATTGCTATAACGATATTTAAATGAAAAAATATCAACTTCATTTATTCTGTTGACAGAATAATGAATTTTAATAGAGCTGAACCCACATGCTACAGAACTAATTTTCCTTACGCCAGTTCTGGCTGACAAAATACAGCTTTTTCATCCATAATACCACGCCTTACAGACATCCAAGGCTTGATTCTCGAATTTGGTCGAGATTTTCCGATTTAACTGGTATATACAGAATATCAGCTGAACATCATATTTACCCGTAGTGTGTTGTAAACAAACATCTGTTCCGCATAGCTCCCAATGCTCACAAGATGTCCTCCATATGTTCTGCAATCATTTTCCGCATTTTGCCAATTTGTATGGTTATTAATGATAAATCTATAGCAATTTGAACCGTACTCTTTTAGAAACGGAGTTCTTGGCACTCTTGGTGGGCAGAATTGTGAAATTCTGACTGTAGTAGCTGAAATATTATAGATGACAATAAATGAGTAAGCAAGTGCGATATTGGTACTAATCACATATAAACATATTTCTTGTACACGGATAAGGACATCTGAGATTTTACCCTGTGATAGTAAACCTTATCTTACCTATGATATCTTACCCTTCTGTACATTGGTTGTATTGGAACTCACGCAAATGGTCGTCAAGTGACGTTATGGTAATAATAAAGTGACATCATCATGTTATGTGCATCTCAGTTTATTTGGGAACTTCTGGAGCCTTTTTAAAACACAAAATGCGGTATTAAATGGTGAGCAAGAAAAAGAGCCCATTATACGTGTGATAATGGTCCTCGTGATCACCGTTTGTCATCACTCGGCAAGCCTCGTGATGCCAAACTGTGATCCTCAGGACGAATTTTCACTCATGATGGATTCTTATAGTCTGTTTGACAAGATGTCCTCCAATTTTTGCAATCATTGTTCTGCATTTCACCAGTTGGCCTCACTATTAAGGACATAAGAATCGAAATGACTCCCAAGTTGAAATCTGTTCAATACTTCGCCTTCACTTTGTTTTGTGCTTGTTCTAGGCAATTAAATAAATAAAACGAATATGTCGCCTAGCTAATTTGCTCATAGTCTACGCATTTGACCAATTTTCTGAATATACGGAGAATGAAACTAAATTTAGTCCTAAATATCAAGCTTAAATAGTTGTAATTTGTCAGCTTCTATTCTTTATTCTTAATTATTCACCATAACGTCAAACGTACTAGAACGTGAGCATCGTTATCGAGTGTAAAGACATATACTACGTAATATATTTTGGCAATTCCTCCAAACTAGGATCTCTTAGTGTAAATTATGTATTAATAAATCTGACGTTAACCAAATCAATATTTACTTTTATTTCATGGAATATCATGATACGTTTTACAAAAATTAAAAAATCTAGGGTCATTGCACTAATTATCTTTCAGGATGGCAAAATTTAAACCCACTGTCACAGATTTTTAAATAAAATGTTTGTCATTTTGATAATTTTATTTTACTAGTAATATGAAATACATTTAGTATACTATAGATGCCATATTTTCCTAACGGATCATTATGAAGCATTGTCAGAATTTTATAGCAATATGTGGGGTTTTGATCTGAATATAAGTTCTTTTACTCTCAGACTGCTAAGTCCTAATATTTGTTTTATCTCCCTTCTATATCTCGATTCGTATATATCGATGATACATCGATGGGTTGGGGATCTTTCATGCGAAGCAAAAATCTATTTGTTTTGATTCATAGCAGAAATAAGTGATATCTCTCCATCTGCAGCATTTATGGGTTGAGTAAACCAAAGTTCATTCAATTTCAACTGATTTTAGTCACATGATCAACATAGTCACTGTGACCATACGTGGTAATCACTTAAAAATCTTTTCCATTTTGAAATAAAATTCGTTATATAGAAATAGGGACTGAAGCCCTTTAAAGTTCTTTCAAAATATGACCCTGGTTGACCAAAGACACTATTTCAACAATACAAGATGGTTTTGAAATTCAAAGAATGTACGGTACTTTTATGGCATGCTCCAGGGTAGCGAGCCTTATACATTTTATGATGAAAATATATGCATCTATAGTAAATTTAATTTGATAGTTTTAATCTGCAAATAGATACTAAACTATAATTACTCATGTGAATATCTAGAAATAATAAGGCATAAAATAAAAACATATGATAAAATTATATGAGCTTTAAGCTAAGCCCTCTTAACTCGTAAAATTTTTGAAGGTCCCTTATACTTAACTGCTAAAGAAACCTGACACTTTTTCTTGCTTCACACTCGCAAATAACAAATTATAGAGCTACGCGCATATGTTTATTTTAATAACAAGGCATTAAAAAGTATTCTTCGAAAAAAAATAGTTTTATCAAATATGAATATGACATCACAATGTCAAAAATACCGTTTTATCGCTTTTGCCTCAAGAGTGTATGTCTAGATGGTTTTATGAAACTTTTTTTCATGTATGCAAGGCAACTACGAGTACAGACAAAAGTGCACTTTTTAAAAATTTGCAATGTCTTGCTCTGGCGTATGATATGGGGTTTTAAGTTGTGCTATCGACGTTGTCTAAATCCTTTGTTTAAGCAATTTTAGAAACTGAAATGACTTGGAGTCAACCAGCCATTGTAAGAGAATGCATTTTTAAGAATCAGAATTAATGTTTCGCGTCACGCGTTAGAGTGTAAAAGCGGAATAAACTAAATTTAACGTCAATTAAGAAACAACGTAAAGCTATGGAAAATAACCGATTTTTCTTTGTTAAATTATGTTGCCGTTTAGTGTGTTTTGTTTATTTTGTTATAGTGCCAATTGGCTACACTTTACTTTAATCGCGTATGAATTTCAAGCTTTGCCTAATTCATTTCAGCATTTATTATCTACAAAGTAATGATGAAATACAGGAAAATATTTATTGAATTTAATGCATATTTTAAACAGGCTGTATTTCACAGCCGTGAAAATATAAAAAGTTGTATTTCACAGCCGGGAAGATATGAGTCGTATTTTCACGGGTGAAATTAGATGTCCTCTGCTTTCTCCATTGACTTCCTTGAGCCCACTTAAGAATTTCAAACGCCTGTAACTTTCTTATTCAAGGACGAAAACACAAAGTGTGGGTATTCATTTTCTTTGTTAGATCGCAAGGAAAATGTTGGTAATTAATTTGTTGGGATTGGCTGAAATTTTCACTTTCTTTACTCCTGGTTTTGGCGGATATTGCACGTTATGCAACGTGTGCGAACGTGTATAATGTCAATTGGTATAAAAAAAATCAGCAACGCTTAAAATTGTATATAATAAAGAGAAAATTCAATTTTTTAATGAATATGCCGTTTATTTCATCTCCCGAAGCCAGAAAATGCTTATGGCTTCGCCAATCATGAAATGTGCATTTTTCGCTTCACTGCATGAAATAAATGGCATATTCATTCCAAAAATTTGAATATCCTCTATGTAATTGTAAAGCTTGATGTTGTTCAATGGACGTAGGCGGCAGCTACGGAGTTCAAAAGGACTAGAAAATATAGCAAAGAAGTACCAGCGAGGCAGTGACTATAATTACCAGAATCACAGCTTGAATCTAAGCGTGAAAGAAGTTTTTTCCACGTTTTTCTTTTTGATTTTCTATTTTTTTCTCAAAAAATTGGTACACACCAATTATTTCATAACAGTCATATGAATTACTCTGCATACACTAAAGAAAAAGCAAATCGATGAACGATGAATAACGCTATGATAAAGCGTTGTCCCTAGCTATGTTATGAGCGCTAAGGCAAACATTTTCACCATGCTGTTTGCTCAATTATGTTTGTTTATTATACCTATATATAACGTTACTATGCCAATAGTCTGTATTGGAAGAGACAAAGGAATTAGGAAAAAATAAATCTTTTGTAAAACAAGGATCATGACCATATACATGTACAGCGTTTAGCGTAAAACAGCATCTTTATATCACGTATTTTTCTCAAAGATGCCATATGACACATTGCTTGTGATATGTGATATGTAACTTCCTAAAAGAGGCATTCTGCAATTGAAATGAAACAATAAATAAAATTTTTTTGGATATATTTGATCTTTTTCAAATGAAGCTGTAGTTTAAAATTGGTTATATGATTCAATAAAAATTAATAAATTCAATGAGAGCAATACTTATTCACCTTCTTGCTTATGTTTAAGAATAATTACCTTGTGCGTCAGTAGTCTGCGTTGCCAACTCAGATTTTGTTGAGTGTGTTGTAGGTGGTGTGGTTACTGGAAGAATGGTCCTATTTGATATAACTAACGTAGTGTCCATATTGTAAGACGTGGTTACAGTAGTTGATGCTGTCGACGTTGTTGCTGTTGTCTGAGTTGAAGGTGTAAGGGTGGACGCAGACAAAATCAAAGGTTTAATCTTTGAAGTGATTGAGTTTAGTGTTGTTTTGAGTGGTTTTGTTGCTTTACTTGTTTTACTTGTTGATGAAGTTCTAGAAGTTGTGAGGCGTTGTGTTGAGAATCCAGTAGTGATGAAACTCTGAGTCGTAGAATTTGATATGGTGGTAGACCCAGTGCTATTTTGAGGCAAGTTCTTACTTGTTGTTGTCATCGCAGGTTTTCGCACTAAAATATATTTACAAAAGAAGAATAATTGCAATAAATTTACCTTAGTAAGAAAGATAAGGCAAATGAGCTATGAGAAAACAGAATAAATCAAAGGAACTACTGTAAATATATTAAAGCTCTTTATTAACAGAAATGACAAAAAACTGACCCCAAACCTTTCTTCTATCAACATTGAAAACCTATCAACTTGAGGTTTCTTGTAACTCTGGCTATCTGTGAGTCATAGGCTCTTTTAATGTCATCATAGCGTAGTAATTTGATTAGATTCTTTGTCTGTGAAGATTCGTTGCAAATGATTGGAAGCGAGCTAAGCATGTTTTGTGTTTTAAAATCAATGTAATTAAGAGCAATGATTTGGAACCAGTAAAATACATCTTTACCACCCCACCAGTCGCTTGGGCTGCTGTCTGTTATAAAGCGGTGGTTCTGTTGTTACTGTTTCACTGTGTATTATTGCTACCTTTGGCTGTGGGGAATATGTGTTTAGTCCTTGTTTTGTTTGTGCTTAGTGTCCTTTTTAGTTTTTCAATCATCTTGATGGGCTGGTTAATTTACATTTAATTGTCGTACTGACGTCTTTTGACTGTTAGTGTCATGTGGCTCTTCCTAACGGTGTGGTGAGTTGGTCTGCAGTGTAGGATAGTGGTATTCCCTGATCATACTCACCTACGTTTAGATGTTTCACATAAATATTAGAGAAGGTCCATTTAGAAATTCTTACAAATATTGATTGATTAACGAAACAGAACCCTTAGATATATGGCGTACGCTGATCTGGCAGACACCCCATTAAACAATTAAGCAACGGATGTTCACTTTGAAATCTGAATTTATTGTGTAAAATATCAAAATTCTTATATAAAATACATATGTATATGCGAGACTCTATTGAACTTAATCTGTTTAAGACAATAGTAAATGAGGCTGAGCGACAAGATATAAAACCATCTCAATATATAATGGTAAAATTGTTTAACAAATATTGCGTGACCATTTTTTTTCCAAAAGTGAACAATCTGTTCCAAACTTTATATACAGGAATTAACTGCATAATTGACAGCGTACTTTACGAAATTTATTTTAACGTTCTTCCTTACTCTTTAGCTAAAGCAATAGAGAGATTAATGATAGTATCTCCTTTGAAACAGGGCGCTGAAATAGACTGAACTCGCTAGATGAGTCTATCATCAAGGATTGTTAGTGAATTCCATTAACTTTGTACGAGGGCTGTTCAAATATGAATGCAAGTAGCTTCATAACTTTCTTCACATATAAGCTATGACAAAATGGTCAACGTTTCTATAAAGGACTGTATGTCACCTTTAAACTGACAACAGACTTGAAGAAAGACACAGTATACTTATCGAGTTATAGCCCTTTGAATAAGGTTCACGTTTGTATACTAACAATCTCAATACTTTGAACATATACCAGTGATATAGACGTGCGTATAATTCTTCGATATACCGGTGAAACTTCTTAAAATTTTTACGGAAGTATCCCCATATTCTTGCATAATGATTCTGTGAAGGTTGCAAAAGTCCGACATGCTTTTTTAAATAGCAACGAAACGTTTATACTAAAGTAAACTTTAATTTTGACCACTATAGGCGTTATTTACAATAAAATTACTTACCTGGTCTTGATTACTAGACAGATTGAACATATTTTAATTAATATAAACACGTCATTAAGAAACAGAAAATTGCTTGAAAATGATATAAAATGTGATAACTCTGTAAATAGATGACTGCGCGTTTTGAAAACTCCCTTATGACATATTAAGCATGTTTTCAGCAAAATGCAAAGAAATGGACACAGCGATGTTCATTATTACATCACCAGTCGATAACTCAAAATGACGTAGTTCATAAAATGAATGACGTCACAAACGTGTCTGTTTACTCGAGATAGAAACAGGATTATATAAAGTTTTCCCTGCAAGCAACTTGAGGATTGTTACTTAAACTTGCATCTAAAATTTGGTGTTATTTTTTCGCAAACTTACAAAGATATGACACTATATCCGCACATGTACCAAACGTGTGTTGCAATTTGCTAGAGAAAAACTTCAGTATACTGGAGCGCCCTTTAAAGAAGGGTCTGTAACTCGAGAAAAATAGTGAGTGTTTCTTTATGTTTTATGCCGTTTTAAAGGCGACAAATAGTTCTATCCAGGAAGTTATGAGATTTTGTCGTAGCATATACGTGAAGAAAGTTATGAAGCTACTTGCATTCATATTTGAACAGCCCTCGTATTTGTATTTTTCTTAAAGAATGGCTGACCTCTATTAGTCAGTGCTTCTGACTATAAACGGCAAAACAGTATGAAGTATAAGGAACTGCTAAATACTAAGAGTGACATACATGTTTGTGCTAGAATAGTTTTTCAAATAATTCGTTTTGAAAAAAAAAACGATCAAATGCTCTGCATAGTCTCAACTTTATCTCTTCGTCAACAAAAACAATAACACAAGACCACTCATGTGAGAATATCTATGTTTCTACGCTTTATTCGTGTGTTTTACCATACAATATTTAAATATCAACTGCGAGTCTTTAACGAACACACGCGCTGTTTGAGCGGACCAACGTCAACGCCATCCAATAATGTTGTTTGTTTACCCACGCTAGTCTGACATCGATGCGTATCGTCATGACGTTAAACGCGGTAATTGGGCGTTTTGGCTGTACCCAACCCTCCGTTATGTCTAGCATAGTCTAAAATATCCAGAAAACCAGCCAAGTTATACGAAAATTGAAAATTGATACTTGACAGACAATATAAAATATAAGTAATAAATTTGATTTTTGTCTGTTCATGAGATCATGAACACTTCGGGTCTTTTGCAAAGCTATCGTGACGCCCGAAGCCTTTCAGGCTTCACTTACTTTGCATGAGACCCAAAGTGTTCATAATCTCATGAACAGACAAAAAATCGAATTTATTTCTTAAATAATACTAACCTATATCAGCATTTGCTGGATAACCAGGACAAATCTGCAATCTTATTAAGGCGTCCATAAACACGTATTTCACCTGTAATATTTATAAACAATAATTAGCCCATTTGGGAAAGTCCGGCACAATTGGAGAATCGAATCAAGTCTCGGGTGTACGTAAGGTGCATTAAGCATAGTACTATGTAAGAAAAAGCTCAAATTTGTTAGCCGGAATCACCCCAAAAAATATTTGAAATTTTAGCAGCCCAAAAAATATCCCCATTCTCTACCTTGCCCTTAAGAAAAACACAAAATGACCCCTTAATATAGTCCAATTTTGTGATGACCCAAAAAATATCCACAAAATCTTCATTCCCCAAAATATTCATTTCCTTGAACCCCTTCCCCCCCCCCAAAAAAAAAAAAATATATATTATTGAAATTCTAAAATTTGAACCCCAAAAAAGTCCAGAGCCTACGTATGTTTGAAAATATCAGAGTACCCCACCCCCTCCGGGCTTTTAAAATCGGTGCAGTATACGTTACTCTATCCAAAATGTATGCTTGACGCATAATCGTATTTTATGAATGGTAGTTTTTATGGCGTTTCGAGATATACACTGGAGTTTAATCTTAGGAAACTTTCATTCGTGAAACAAGACAGGTTCTTACTAAATTAAATGCAAACAACCTTTTACACACGGTTTGCAATGTTTATTTGGTCTTTAAATGTAAAATACACGACTTGTTCTCTTACCTGCCTTTTATACTGAATCGCTGTCCAGTTTTGACCTAATCCTGACACTTGGTACGTGGGTTTACATTCAAATTTGTACAGTTGACCAGACGGTGTAAGTTGTGTGTTCATCTGAGGAAAAACACTAGCTCCTCTGTTGTAGTTACACAGACATTCATAGTCTCCCCTGATAAGCTTGGAGAGTGTGATATAAAAGAACAACACCGCGTGTAGACTGTGCATGGTCTGCAATAAGAAAGATGATTGTTTTGATAAAGGCTCTATGACGTTATTGAGACACTCATTAATGGTGGGTGCGCATGGGCTTGCTCATAGTATTGCTGCACTAATAGATACTTTTTAAACCATGTGCAGATCCAGAGGAGGAGGACATGGGGTCCGCCCCCCTCCCCTCTGGAAAATTACAAAAATATAGGGTCCCTTAGCAATACTGGTCCGGATCCCCCCTTAAAATCACAAAGCTACCAATCCAGCATTCAATGTTGGGCCATCATCGGCCCGCCAGTGAATTGTCATTTAGATGGCCCGCTAATAGTGGTGTTCGGATCCTTCCTTCCTTCCTTCATCAAACTAAAAAAAAAAAAAAAAAAAAAAAAAAAAACGAAAAACGTTGTCAAAGTCGGACCCCCTACGAGATATCTTTCCGGATCCGCGCATGTAAACGATGGCCTGGATCTATGGAAAGAGGCAAAAATTCTTTCAGCAGCACTGGGTTTTCGCTTTTGACAGTCATTGAAATCGGATTATTCTGACTTTTGGCAAACGTGTAATTGTTTAAAATATGAAACTGGTGAGACTGGTTTTCTGCAGATTCACATTTTGGGTACTATTTCAGCATCTGTTTTTTTATAAAGGAGTTCTTAAAGAAAAGGACTGACCGTTAAGTAGAAAAGAATATGCATATTAATAGACTTTTCGCATACTGTAAATGCGGCACTTCAATATTCACATCTGAGCGGCTATCTCATCGGCTAAGGAAGGGAAATTAGGGTTCATTTATAATTTGGTAAAGTGTTTACATGGTTGGGGCCCCCAGGGGTTTTGGGGATCTGGGGAGAATGTCCATTTGTTTTCAGGGAGCTTGAGAGCACTGGCAATTATTTTAGGGGAGCTAGGGAGCAAGCTCGTAATTTTGGGGATATAGGGAGCCTTGCCAAAAAGAAAAAAAAATGAGGAAAAGCCACCATTTTGTTTGATTTTTTAAAAATTTCTTCTGCTTCTGGGCCCCAGACCCCCCTTGTAAATTCTAAATGTATTTATTTTCATACTAACATGCTCATCTAGATGAATATGAGAGAGAAATATGGCAATTAATTTTTCTTATTGATTTTTTTCCTTAAAATTGTTGATTTTTACGTTGGTAATAACGTATTTTGGGACGCCCCAGATTACACCTGATCACACCATTTTTGTCAAAATATTCCGGGAGAGCATGCCCCCAGACCCCCCTAGCAACAGTGTGTGTACACAATGATACGGGGCCACCTACACACCTGCTATTTTATTATCTTTTTAGGTAATTAGCCCTTTCTAAAGGGATTTTTGAAAAATGCTTATCAGATATAATGCTTACTTGATTCAACTGAATTTAGCCACTGATAGCAATTGTAGAAAAAGACTTTTTTATAGTAATGGTTTCAGTAAAGTGTCTAGAAAATTCTAGTTTAAGCTGTTGGAAAAAAATCAGCCTCTGTTCCCAAAAAGAAAAACGAATGGTATGTCTCTAAACCTCCAAGCCTACTCTACCAGGTGCAGCAACAACATTTTAAGGATGGCCTCATACTTTGAGCCATATATAATGCATTTCATTGAAATCGATTATATGTCATTCATTCCATGGCTTTTATATATCATGTATTACATGGCAAAGACCTGTATTTACATGTATAAGACAAATTGTTATATGACTGGAGAGAATCCTGTCTCCTGATTGGCTTAATTTGTCTTCATAAATCTCTATGTCTACCTGGAAACTGGTCCAAGCCGGTCCATAAGTTAATATTGCATTAAAACCAGTTTGAACTAGTTTCCAGAAGTTAATAATTTTGACACTTCTGCAATATCACCCTCTAGAGAGCTAAAAATAGCATGATGAGTGTTAAACTAGCATGTGGTGCATGAAATTGACATGATTTGCTGTTTCACCTTCCAACAGGTAAATTAAAGACTTTCATGAATTTTTACAACAGTTTTGTTTTGTTTTGTTTGCTTATTTATCTTTGTTTGAATAAACAAACTGTAAAAACAGTTTTATGATAACATGTTATACTTCTCATTAAGAGAATCAAAATACATTTGAAAATTCAAAATGCTAAGTTATAATATTTTAATAAAAGTTGCTAAAACTTGTGAGAAAGTCCTTAGATGTCTTAGATAGAAGGTTGAACAGGTCTTTAACAACAAAAGTGAACGTAGCTAAATTTTCATTCTTAAATGAAAAGTTATATAACAAAACAGTTATTGACTTCAATTTCGGTAGACATAAGGATTTATCTACCCTTAAAAGTGATATTCACCTCGGCCTAGCGGCCTCTGTAAATAATCACTTTTTCGGGTAGATAAATCCTTATGTCTTCCTCATTGAAGTCAATAATTGTATAAAATTAAGCGATCATTAAGTCATGCGCTCTTATATAGCTTCATAGTTTTCAAGTATGTGGTTTTATCCTAGGGAAAGATAAATACATTTTAGGGAGAATTGGCTTATATTTTTTGGGATTTGGGGAGAAGCTGAACTATTTTTAAAGTTTTGGGGAGCGAAAGCAAATACTTTTAGGGAGACAAGGAAATTATTTGCAGGGAGACGGGGAGATGAATGCATTATTTTCAGGGATCAAGGGAGCACAGACCGTCCTGGGGGGCCTCATGGTTTATAAGCTTTTTGAGCCGCGCACACGTGCGTGCATTTCTCGAAAGTCTTGACCGTATATACACTGGCCTCACATGTATCACAAAAAGTCGCATGTTTTTGTTGTCTGCTGAAACATTTTGAAGCCTCGAGTTCTTTAACAAACAGTGTAGATCCAGATCAGACTGCTCCTATCTATAGGAGCAGTCTGATCTGGGTCAACACTGTTTGCGTTTATACTTATGTCAAACATTAAAAAGACACTTTCGAATGTTGTATTTTGCTGGCCTTTTAAAATCATTACTGTCTTTATGGCACAATGATACACTTACGTTCGAATAAAATCACACATCATTCTCAGCTCTTACCTTTGTCTAAAGTAGACCAGTCCCAATTACGAAATTCATAAGGTGCCGCGTTAACAGTAACCAAAAAATTCAATAATAGTCATGTACTTGTACAGCTGTGTAATTCCTATTCACTAGAGCGCTTTATATATCAAGTTATTAAATTTAAAAATTGCAAGTTCAAATCTCCAAGAAGATATGATTAAAAACAAGGTCACATGGTACAAGCAAGATATCTTTCTTTGAAAAATGTGAACTACACTACATCGAAGTTACAAGTGACCACTTTTCAAATTTCAATTTTCTAACTAAGCGCTAATGATGGAGAAATGATTTTTTGCTAAAATACGTGCATTTCGATGGACTAAAGTTAAGCGGTGCTTTGGAAGAGTTTCACAATTTTTGGTTCAAAAATGCAAAAACAATCAACTTTTTGAAGAAAATAAGAGTTTTGAGTGCAGTTTGTTTTTTCAAATTAAAGTGCATGTGATTTCAAACCCGTCTAGCCGACTTTTAAAAACACCAAACCCCTGAATCTTTGCTTATGGACGGCATTTGTGATTTTTTAAATCAGCTAATTATCCGCATTATCCAATACCTTTGAAAATCATCAATTGCACAAACTAAAATCATTGTATGCGTTCTATGTTGTGTGAACATGTACATTACACAATACAGCTTGATCAGCCCAATTTCTAACTGGTTTCTTTCAAGACTGGTGTCCACTTTCGGTCATTTAAATGGCATATGTCAAAGATTTTTAATATATCTATATAAAGCAGTGACGCTTATTCATATAAATAATCGCTGAAAATGCCAATGCAGTGCCACAGATTATAAAGTGTACAGAGCAATGCTAAGTTTGTATGCAAATTGCATGGTTAACGCCAAAAACTCTTTGATTAACACTTTCGCTGCCAAGCACCTCAAAAATCAATACTTCAGTGCCAAGCATGTTTCTAGGACTCCTAAATATTGAGGGTATATGGGTTCAACACAGAATATCTCCAGGACCATTCAAGCTATCACTGTGAAACATTAACAGAATGTTGCTAATAATATATAAAACTTTAATTTGAACCAATAATAAAAAAAGATAGTCACCTTTGGCGACCATTTTGAAAGCCATATTGAAAATATGAAAATGCGTACAAACGACATCATGAAAAAATGATAAAACATCAATCTACATCAAGTATCAAACATCAGGATTTATGACAGATATATTGTTTCTTAAAATCAAAATACAGCAGTTGAAGGGCTTCATGCATCCTGCATGTCATCCTCGTGGAAATGTTTTCGATATTTTTGATTTCCGCGAAATCTAATGACATTACAATTTTTTTTGTAAAGTCCGTTCTTGTACAGATAATTGTGTAGACCTCCATTACGATTATGTATCCTGAACATTTTGAAATAAAGAACAAAGAATTGCGTCTATTATAACGGTAAAAATAGACAGCTATCAACTGTGCCTTTACTTTTCGACTGTAGTCGCGTTTGGCAGTAAACGGTAAATTCGACTACAGTCGCGTTTGGCAGCGAAAGTGGCGCACTTCGAATCAAACTATAGTCCCTACTATAGTTACTAAAGTTTGATTCGAACACCTATAGTCGCTACTAGGGTGACGTCACGAACCTACTGGAGATGGTCGGAGCACCGTTTATCTAGTAGATAGGCTGGTTCCCTACTCTAGACATATCTAACGATGGGTTCAAGATCTAGCACGATGGATTCAAGATCGGTCAGTAGCCTCAAAATGATTTTTTTTTGTAAAATAAACCTAGCTGAGCATAATTTGTGGTCCCACTTATTCGTAATTGATTATTAGAAAGCAATGTGCAGTTTATAACATCCTTTTTGTCTACGACGAATAATTGAAGTGGGGCATACAGGGCTATTATTTTTGTTTACTTGCCAACCAACTAAAAGTTCCAACTTTAGTCGTTCGGGTAGTCGTGCGCATCTATTACGTAAGAACTATAGTAGGAACTTTAGTTCAATTCGAAGTACGCCAGTGTTAAGTTGCCGATAGTGGCTGCCTTCATGTTAACGTAGAAGAGAAACAGAGAGTTCAATTGTCACAAAACTTTTGATTCTTTTTTATCTTATATCACAGCCGCCATTAACAGTTTCAAACCAATGAAATATAAATTGATATCGTATATTGGGAATATTTGGTACCACACTAAAAAGTGTTACGTTTTTAAACGAGGATACTTTACTCGGACTTTGTCTGTGAAAGATCTACCAGTCATTTTGGAATGGCACACTACAGAGTCTCGAAACAAACTTGGATTCTCTATGGAATTAAAAAAAAAGGAAGAGGCTATTTACAGTTGACTGTCAATAGCCAAAAAACGTTAAAATGGCTATTTACAGTTGACTGTCAATAGCCAAAAAACGTTAAAGTGGCTATTTACAGTCAACTGTCATTAGCCAAAAAACGTTGAAATGGCTATTGACAGTCAACTGTAAATAGCCATTTTAACGTTTTTTGGCTATTTACAGATAAATCAGATATTTTCATTGATGTTGACTTTATATTCGAACATTTGGTGGACAATTTCAAGTACAGATGAATATTAAAGTCAAATAAATATGTTTCTTCAATAATTAGTGCATGCCGTAAATCGTATTTGAGCCTGGCATGTGATTTTTTGGTATTTGACGCATGCAAAAAGTTAAGAAACACGCAGGTTTGTGCATCTACACAGACGCTCCATTGGCATCGCTGTTCGTACGCATAAGTAGAAAATGATTTATATAAGAGCCAAACATCTCAAAAAATGTACAAGTATGGATTTGCAGTCAGGTGAAAGGCAATTATTCTATGATTGTGACATTTCCTGATCAAGATTATAGAGCTCAGACTTCTTACGTGTAACATATATTCCAAGGTTATCTGATCAGACACCAAACTCTGCGAAATCTGATTTGGATCTCGACTGTTTGTCTATATCCCATGGATGTATATATAGCTACTTTGACTTGTTTATAGCACAAGTTGTTTTTGTTTCTCGGAGTTACACGTGCATGTACGAGGTCTGATTATGTCTGAAATAAGCAACGCATTTGAAAATTTTATTGTTTTATTAATGAAATCTGATTCACATTTTCTAAATAAAGGCGATTCATGTATATCAACTAACAGTACATGTATGTACATTTTAACCATTGTGCCAATTTATATAGCTCAGTTAATTCAACGCCTGGAAATTTAACACCGAAATAGCTCTCAGAGTTTCTTTAATTAGTTTCTAGTCATATGCCGTGGTTACTTAAGGGAAACATCTCAGTGATACGATTCATTTAAGTAACCACTGCATAATGTTTTTTGCTGTCGTCTTCTCGCCGAAACCATTAAGCTTTAGTGAGAGGCGACGATTCGGTAAGCTAAAGTTATAGAACGACCAACTGTACTAATAAAACTATGCTCTAGCTGAATAAAGGAACGTCTCGATGAGACGGTTCCTCTGAGTAACTCCAGTATAATCCTGTCGGCAGAGTTTGAGTCTGTATATGCATCTAATATGACACCATTGCAACGCAGAGTACATTGATACTGTAAACCAGTGTCCCGAAATCAACTTCCGCGATGTAGAATTTGCAATATGTAATCTCTCTGATACTGTATTTGCGGTTGATTATAGTTGGGGGGGTGTTCGAGGGACATCTGTATTAAACGCTTAAGTTATTTGTGCACGGTCTTTAAATAACTCAAATGAGACAGCGGTACACTTGTAAGAGTTATTCTTGATTAGATCATTTTTATTGTAGATAGCTGTTCCAAGCTTATTGAAACTCTGGTATCATTTTTTTCGAAAAAAAAGTAAATTGTGGAAAAACCTTTTATATGAGTTTAGACAATGTAGTAAACATATGTCCAATAATTAGGCTAAGTCGTAAGAAAACCCGGATTTTGTAGCATGCAGTCTCTTCTGGTGATAAGGTTTTCAAAACTATTGGACCTAGATCTGCTATGATGAAATGGTGGTCCTTATCTCGATCTACACTGTTAAATACTCCGATAGTATGCCTGAATGTATTTTTCGACTCATAATCACACGCTGGATAGGAGGCAATCGAAAACTCTAATACTGTCGAGGAACGTAGATTAAATTGTTAGAAACAGTTTTCGATTGCCATTATAGTCTGACTGGCGACAAATAGCAATCGAAAACACTGTTTCTATCGAGTTTTGATCCCCGTTCGTCGATTGTTCAGAGCGTTTTTGATAGCCGCCTACGCGGTGTGATTTGCATGAAATCTTATCTCTTTATAGTAAGTTGTTTTTCAATTAAAACCATAAAGACCAGTGTTTTATGAGGATTATGATAAGACAACAAGCCCCAGGGTTTATTTCACACCTAACCATCGCATATCACCGCGTCTTAGTCTATCGACTGTCACCAGCTTGAGACGGGTAAAGTGTACGAATATTCTACCTGTTAGAAATTTCATTGTTGGACATGGCAAAACAATGGCAGGAAACTCAGTCCGCATTTTCCATCTTTCAAGATTATTTTCCATCTTCCACCTTTAAAACTTATAGCTCATTCAGATGATGTAAAGCATTAGAAACACCCATGGATGTTGCTTTAACAAGGGTTTTCAAATTTAATACCAGGCAGTGCGCACGTCAGCATCCAGAGTACCTGCTTGTGTCATCTTTGATAACCTATGCAAACAGTTTGTGCCTCTGGATCAAACTTTTTGCCACAATGTGTTGAAGGCACCTCGAAAGTACTTATAATCAGATGTTCCCAAGGACTTTTTTTGGAGGGGGGAGGGGGCGAGATATTGAGAGAAATCAATGGCCAGGATCATCGGACATCGATGGCCAAGATCAGTGCGAGCATATGCTCAATCTGGTCACGGTCATTACGATCTTCTGAGTGCATAGAGAAACAATGTTCAAGCCATCAACAATACGTCGTCGCAAATCATAAAAACACAAAACAATGAGTTTTCGGACAGACCGCGCAAGTGCACATTCTGCTCGAGAACCTTGCATATGGCCAATGATGACGCCGAAAGTAATTTATAAACCTCAATAAAGTCTCCTCTCATGAATAAAGGTTCTCACACCCTTTAATCACGCGTCAAGCACCATGGGAGTTATATTGCCTCCCGGTGAAGTACACTAAATCTGTTTATTGGGACAGATTAAGCTTTCGGGTGATACTTAAGTGAAAATAAAAATAGATTATATGAAAAGATTCTATTCCACTAATAAAAACTTACAATATCACCTCCACCGCAACCCCCCCCCCCCCCCCCAAAAAAAAAAAAAAAAAATGAAAGTATCCGTTTATCTCGAAATTACAAAAAATAGTCTCGAAAAATGTGCAAAATATGAAAACTGTGCATATTGCACAGGTTTCATTTATATTTTGCACATTTTTGCACAGGTTTTATATTTTGCACGTTTTTCGAGACTAAATGTTTTTAGCAAAGGCCTTTTGGTGTAAACCTTTTACAAAATATAAATAAATCTCAACAGGCCGAAAAGAAAATTAATAATGATAGAAGAAAAGAAAAAAAATGGATGGCTGTCTCAATGAAGAGCATGTTAAATATATCACATGGATCCTCTCTGCGAGACATCCATACTTTGTATAAGGGAGTAGAGAAGTTTCTGACGAGTCATCGCATATGCCGACACGCCTTCGCTTTCCAGGCTCGAAAATGCGTGAGGTATAAAAAACCAAATCCCTGTACTGGCCCTCGTACATAATTTTGCGGACTGGAACTAATTGCCAAACCCTTAGCTGTCTCATGACAACTTGCATGTACACAACATCAACAGGCAGTATAGATCAGAATCAGACAACTCCTATAGGAATTATCTGTTATTATCAGATCATGACTCACTCTTGTTTGATATATAATTAGTCAAAAGCAAACTATATAATTAGTCAAAAGAACGGTTACGATCATGAGTTTGACGAATAATTGAGTACAAGGTAGACCCAGATGAGATGTCTATTAAAGTAAAGTATTATTAAATGCCAACACGGAGCCTATTTTGGATCCGTGATGCCAAATAGTTTCAATCCAGATCTGGGCGGATATTTTTTAAACAAAAAATTTGTGAGAAAAGTTTCCAAGTCTTAAAATCACCAACAAAGACAAGGCTGCTCGGGTCGCTCAGGAATTCTTCTTACTTTGCACTTAAAGTCATATCAAAATAATGCTAGGAAACTCAAGATTAACTGCTTACCACATCTTTGCAATTAGTATGTTTAATGTCTTGATTCTCTTTTTCCGCTAACGGAGCGGGAAGCCGCACCATCATGAAAACAAATGCTTCAACAAAAGCCAAAATAGGATTTCAGCTAAATAAAGGGATTAGTGAATAAATTTGATATAACAAATAATTTCCCCCTGTATCCCAAATAAATAACAAAACTGACTGTCATTAGCCAAAAAACGTTAAAATGGCTATTGACAGTCAACTGTAAATAGCCAAAAAACGTTAAAATGACTATTGACAGTCAACTGTAAATAGCCATTTTAACGTTTTTTGGCTATTGACAGTTGACTGTAAATAGCCATTTTAACGTTTTTTGGCTATTTACAGTCGACTGTAAATAGCCACTTCGTAAAAAAAATAAGAGCGATGTTTACTCTCTGACCAGGCGCAAAAATGTAAGACGGCCACTTATAACTTTGATGCAGTATACATAAGCATACAGAATTACATTGTACCTAGCATGTAAAGAATTAAGCAAAATACACATATGATCACATCATTGAAACAGAGGCAAACAGCGTAGACACCAAGATCTATACTATTTGTATTAAAAAAATAGTCCAATGTTCTAGGAGTTTCCACAAAAATACTGTCACACTTACCAGCTTAGGCCTACAATGACATGATTTTCACACCAGATTGGGTTTGTTACCTAAAATACCCGTACCAGCCCGTACGAAAGATAAAAACGAACAGCCGCATGTCGGTCACACGTTGGCAGCACATCGATCCGTGATGTAATTCTAATGTTAAAATGATGTCACCATGTCGCCTCTCAGCGAATTAAGGATTTTCTGGAAGCCTTTTTTCAGTATGTTCAAATATAGAATGCGGTTCTTAGTGGCGAGCAAGAAAAATTATCCATTTTTCGTCTGAGGGTGGGAAAGAAAAATCCGTTCCGTGCGATGACCGTTTGTCTTCACTCTGCAAGCCTCGTGATGCAAATCGGTGAATTTTTCTAATGCCACTCTCACTCTTATAATAAATTCATATATTCCGCAATCATATGTGTAGACAATAGTTGAAATGTACCACGATCCTCTGCAATTTTCTCTGGAAGATTTTAATTAAAATTCCTCGCTCCTCCGTACATTTATCCAGAATAAAACCCCATACATAAAATAGGTGAGGATGGCCAGGAATGCCTAAACTCAGACAGAAAAAAGACTTTTATGTGTCAGCGCCATAGGCTTCATGCCTCCATGCGAGCTGAACATTTCTTGTACTTCAACAACAACAGAATCTAGGGCGAAGATTTGGTACCAGTAAAATGCATTTAAGCCCCCCCCCCCCCCCCCCCCGGTGGCTTAGGCTGCTGTCCGTTCTAAGGCGGTGGTTCTGTCGTTGTTGACTTTTTGTTTATTGTTACTCCCATTGTGGGAGTCTGTAATTGTTCTAAGTTTTGTTGTACGTTACTTTATGTCCATTCTAGTATTGCAATCATCTTGATGGGGAAGAGAGAGCTGGTTGCTTTGCATAATTTGTCTTCCTTGTGTCTCGTGGTGGTTGGGCGTCACTTCCTCGCGGTGCCACGGGGTTGTCTGCGCTTTGTGACTGTGGTATTTCCTGATCATACTCACTTACTGTTTTAAAGCTAAAAGGCCCTCCCTCTAGGGGATTTTGCAGAAATACTCATTTTGACAGAACAATCAAAATTGCGCCGAAAAGTGATATTTGTTTTGTGTACGCCTGGGCGTTAGTCTGTTACATCCTGTTACATGTGTTACTATGACTAATAAATAAAATGAAAGTTTTATCTACAGAAAGTAGAAATTAGATTATCTTATTATTCTAATTCCTCCTTTAGTCTGCATGCTGGGTGCCGAAGCTACATAAAAAAGCATTTTGAACAAAATTTCAGCTTCCAGTGATGTTATGTTGGTTAAAAAGAGAAAAAAATCCCTTTGCGAATTGTAATTGTGATAAAGATAAAGAAGCTTTATTTAACGTCGCTGATTTGAAACAGACAAAATAAGCTCTATAGAGCTTTTAACTGCGACGTAAAGATATCTTTAACTAACATCAATGACTTTTTTACAGACGATCTGTGCATTTTTCAAAATGATTTTAATCTTAGTTTATTAATATGCTCATTTGACTATTAAAAACATAAAAAAGGCTATCAGATATTGAATATATTGTCTTAAATGAGCTGGTAAATAACCCTACCCTCAGTTTTAAGTATCCATTTTCTGTATCTATAATTGACGAAAAAATGTATGAACATATTGACCACCGGTGGATATCTTAAATTTAGAGACTGTTTTGATAATATATTAAAGAATCATAGATATGCAAGTTTGAAACCAGGTTCAGAGCACTTTTTAAAGACTGTAACATATGTTACATGGCATAAATAAGCAAGGCAATTCTCTTGATGTAAAAAATGATAATATTATTATTTCAGAAGAAATGATTATTTTTCATATGTTTACTTATAAATCTCTAGCAACAGGTTCCTGATTATAAAAAAAAATTATAGTCATTGCTGATAATAAGCCCATTAACTTTTGTAACAGATATTATGTATAAACTTTTTATCACATATTTACAAATGCTTATAATGTTAATATATTTAGATAAACAAATAAAAAATAATAGTTTCTTATTTAAATGAGACAATTTAATAAATGTTTCTGTTAAATGTAACTATTCACAACTAATATTCATCAAAGTCAACATCACGTATAATGTATATCAGTGTTTGCTTCTGTGGCAAAATAACCGTCCATTTAATCACAACTAGTAGGACCATCGCATGAGATTATGACTACAAGCTGAGTATATCCTGTTCGTCCCAAACCCCTCTGAAATTGTGCAGACATTACCTATCTTACAGAACAAACCCAGATATGTCAAAAAGATATGTTTGTACTCTGCAATCCATTGGGTTGGTCCGAAACAGCCTGATACACATGTTACCAGAATAAGAATATGTAAAGGACATCTGGGGATGGTAATGGGAATCACAGTGTATCGCTGCCTATAATTTAGATAAAATAATGAAGTCAATCAAATGCTTCAATCTTCATATACAAGCTCACTATTGGTCTCTATTTTATACTTTTGCATTTAATTATCTATTTCCATGATTGTACAGTTTGATTTTGGAGCTAAAATTGTCACTTTTTTGTATTATACATATAGGAAATAGAAAACTATTTTTAAAACATCATTCCCCAAACTCCCAACTTATCATTTTGCACGTAAGTATGTTCTCATATTTTACACAATGTATGTGAAAGTAAGAAAGACAGCAAGGATCAGGAATCGATACAATCAAGTACCACACCTGTCCCAGGATACCAAATAGGAAAGTAAAAAAATCACAATAAACATCACAAACGAGAGCCAAATGGCCAGCCCTTTCCCTTCAGATGACCACAAGGCATCAATGAACAGACGCGAAAGCATGTCAAACACAAGACATGATGAATAACACAAATAATCCACAAAAGAAGTACCTGCTTGAAACGGTCAGTAAAAATATTTAACCAATTTCACGGCGGACCAACCTCACCCTTGGTTCAGATGTGGATCAAAAACACATAGATATTTGTTTGCATGTAAGACCCCTAACTTATCCATGCATCATCTCCTAGAACATATAAGCCAAGATATAAAAAGGAGATAAAGCAAAGACAAGGACTCATTAGTACATAAACTGAATACCGGATCTTAAGAATTCCAAAAGGTAAACCCGTGGGCCTGACAACAGCCAAAGCTTCAGAACCCTACCATCTCATCAAAAGTTAAGTCGGAACCGTCACAGAATCTGATCCACCGGCGTGCAATTAAAGAGGTAAGCAAAGTTACCAACCATTATTTGGTTGACCACCAAGTATGCAGTAGGTTGCAATACATTAATGATATAGCCAATCTTTTTTTATAATGGGATTATTTTTAATACACTGCTCTGAAAAATTATGAGAACCAACAATCTTGTTCATTTTATACACCAAGTCACCATAGAATTTAGGTTCCGAAAGTCTTTGGCGCAAAAAAGCTAGTTGGGATTCGGGGGGGGGGGGGGGTGATATCCCTCAGCCCAAAATGTGACATTAGCAGTTGATTTTTGGTGTGCTATCTTGAAAATCTTTTTTTCCAGTTTTATGAAATAATAAGTACAAGTTTGCTTCCTTTTCATAACCTATTAGTCATGAAATAATACAACGTTTTAGTATATTTTTCTTTATTATGAAAAGTATCCTTTCATTAAATTTAGTTTGAAGATTATTTTGCACATATACTGTATCTATTCAATACACATACACTACATGGCCCTTGACTAGGTGTACTTTACGCATGGATGAATGGTTATAGTACATGGCTGCATAATATTGCAACAGGTAAATACATTGTCAACAAGTTTGAATATGGACTACAATTGCACTTCAAAATATTTCTTAACACATCAGATAAAAAAAAATAATAATCATTAAAATGCTCATGATTTTGTAATCGAGTATTGATGATATAATAACCTTATACGTGAAAATAATAGATTTCTAAATGTTTTGGTGAAGTTTTGGTGAAGTCAAATTGTGAAACCCCTTCCCCATATAAGCGTTTCCTGCGCTCCTCATTTTTGTCCACAATTGTATTGCTTTGTATATGTGGCCTGTGTCAGTGTCAAACAAAATCACTGAGAATTATCTTGAATCCTAAGCATTCTTCAAAGTAGGAACAGCATGTCAGTGTCAGGGAATCAAACACTTAATTAACTATGGGTAGTAATTGTTGTTGTTTTACATATATGCATACAATGGAGTATGATTCTTGCGTGTGTCTCTTCCTGTGAAGTGGCGACAGCACTTTTACTGCAACTGCCTCTGACCCCTGCTAGTCAAGTGATAGCCTTGCTCTGAGTGTACCTCCTAGCACAAAATAAGATTTCTGCCATTGGTCAAACAGAAGATTGTTACGCTGCATTTTGTTTACATCATTTGCCATAGAACTTTCCAGTCATTTGGTGCTTAAGTCTTCAGATCTTAGATTAACCATATTTTTGATGTTTCAAGTTAATTGCTCCAAATATAGAGCTTTCTTTAGATATATCTGTAATAAAGTCGACTCTTGATGATTTTGACAGACGATCTAATACCATTTCTGCTTCACCATGAAAGTAATCTGGTAAATGAGAAAGGATATAAAGTTGGACAATGCCATCAATTACGTTTACTACAAGCTCATTTGTTGCTGTCAATACATGGTAGCAAGCCTCATGATGATATAAACATTCGCTTTCTCAGTTTTTGCAGACATATCATCAGCTTTTGCATGCAAAATAACCAGTATATCTACATTGTACTCAACAGGTAAACAAGTTGATAAGGCTATTCGAATTCATGGTCCACTGAAAAGGCTGAAATTGATATGCACTTGCCTCTGACGGTGTAATAACAAAATCAATATTATGCCAAATTGCATATGTTACATCCTTTAATAAGCGCTCTGATCTTAGAAACCTAGTGAATCATTGAAGTGAAATAGTCTAATGTGTGCTCTGTGCATCCTGCAATGCATTGCATTACCTGTTGTGATAAAATAGCTCGTAAACCTGAAGGGAAGAGTTATCTCTTTTTCAGCACTTCAGAAGTACTAAGCCTTCTTAGAAGTTTTTGAATGCTTGGGGAATGATGAGTGTTCAGAGACATTATTAGAGCCGCGGCATGAGATTTCCAACAATTTGACATTTTGACAAGTGTAGACTCAGACGAGCCTCTGCAGCCTCCTTTTAAGCTTAGAAACTCCAAATGATGTTCAGTCAGTAGCTTAACAATAATAGAATACCCAAGCGACTAGCAAAGGCTCTGCTCAGACAGCACATATGCACAGGCTGATCTGAGGCTTTGCTAGTCGCACATACCACATTGTTGGAAATATCATGTACTGGCTCATTAGAAAAGATTATGCTTGTCATTAAAACTGGTTTTCACAGATTGTGGCTTGAACGTTATTTATGTTTAAAATATCGTCCAAATATCTGGATGAAGTGTTAAAAGCGTCAATATTGTTAGCCTGCTTATCATCAGAAAGAGACACTATTATGTCCCTTTCAGATCAAAACAAAAATAAAACCGCAACCAGTGGAGCTTATTTAGTGCCATTTGGAATCCCTAATACCTGTCTATACAACATTTATAGTGCCAAATCGTATAAAAATGGTGTCCAATCAAACTGTTAGGTCATCACACACTCTCATACAAAACATATTCTCGCAAAATAAATGACCTGTGGAATATCTACACCATTAAAAGGGAAGCAAGAATCATCTTCGTCCCGAAAACAGAAAGTTATGTATTTCAAAATTCAAATCACCTTCGTTATAATAAATTATAGCTAACACTTGTACTTAACAAACCATACCCCAGGAAAAGAGAGATTCCGTATATTTAATCGAAGATGACAGGGGTATATCTGCCTAACAAAGTTTTCAAATAAGAATTGTTGATATTTAGCTAGTTACCATAGTGGATATCTTGAAGTAGAGTTTTATGCTTCAGTAGCATCAGATTGAACAGAGTCATACAGAGATAATTTGAAGCCTCTTTAATGACAAACGAAAGACCAATCTGCAACAAGAGGAGCACAACTAGGATACATTTGAATGTATACAATTATTTGTCTATTCAATTAAAAGCCAAGTTTAATGCAAATATGATTCAAAAGATAATGGAGTGCATAACAATTTTTTGCTCAGTGAGTATACGTTGTTTGTTTTTAAAAAGTGGAAAACGCATTGCTCACTACAAACAAAATAAAGTGAGCCCTTTCTCTCTTCAATAGACTTGATCAGTTTTCTGTGATTAGATTATGGGGTAATGTAGTAACAAAATTATATGTGGACACACTAGATGCAAGAAATACTTATAACTTTTATTTATTAAGAATCTCATCTTTGATTGATACATCGAAATCCTTTCATAGACGTTTTCATAATACATGTGTTATATAACATTTTAATTGCAGGGAGACAAGAGGTCATAAGCATAGACAATTAAACGTCTATTCAAATTTGAATAAGTAATTTAAAAGTGATGTTTAAGGTATTGTATTTGTTTTATGTAATCAGTTTAACCCATTGTAGACTAGAAATCCATAAATGGATACTTTATTCACGCAGAGAAGATCCAGAAGGAATGTCACATTACACAACATTTTATTAGAGTCTGCACTGTGTGTTAAAGCTGCATAGTCTGTAACTTTTGATATTTTTCGAAAAAAAATTATTTTCTTTTTAAATCGTTTGTAAAAGTAGAATTAAGTTATGTTTTCACAATAAATCTGTTCACTATAGCTGAAAACTGCACGAAAAAGTGAATTATCTTATAAAACAGGTGTGTTTTTCTCTTGTTGGTAATTATTTGCATCCCTCCAATAATTATCGACAGTTAATTTTAACATAAATGCTGTTGTTTTGATACTGATAATTTGTTAAGTTTTACGAAATTGGTAAAATGTTTACCTGAATTTTAGTTATTTTACTTTGTTCTTGAAAAAAAGAAACATTAGTTCTAAAATTAAAAGATCAAAAGTTACAGACTATGCAGCTTTAAGACAAAATTGATCCCAAGTGAAAGTAATGCGCTATTTAATCTAGTAATAACCTGACACATCAATATATACAATGGACCATCATTGCTTTATTTTTTGTTGCCTAATGGAAAATTCTATTGCTTAATAGCAATAATGAGAGTTCTTACTTTTTCGAGACTCAGGAAAAGTAGTTTCAATGCCTGGTTCTGTTTCTAGCCTGTTTTATTGTATATTTACTGAATCAAATTTATAACGCAACTTTGTTTTACTTTGATACCTTTGTCCGAGCGCTTGTACTAGTCCAACTGATTCGGCGAGACAAAAGTTCATTCCGTTAGTCATCAAAACTTACTTTCGTCTTGACAATATGTTTCAATCCGTTTACGAAACAAATCATTCCATTGAGTAAAAGTTGTTGAAAATACATGTAAATTGAAATGCGTGGTTATGTACAATATTCGATATGCGACAAGCATTTCAGCATCATCAAAACTGGGTTGATTTCTTGGATTTCTGTCGGAAATCATAAATATTAAGCAATAGATTCTTCTTCTTCAAATCGGATACACATCAGGTCCTGTTATTCACCAATTAAAGAACCAAGCTTTACTTTTTTTTTGGATGGTGCAATTATTTTCAGACTGAAACTGAAGCACCGTGGGTGTTTCTTTCAGCACCATTCCTGCTCGTTTTCCTTTCTTAGCTGCAGATGTATCACACGTTCATCATTTTTGAATGATTTCCACATTTTCGGAAATTTACGTGATGTTGATTTTGAATGGAGGTGTACTGTTGTTCTGGAAATAAACGTTCGAACCTATCTAAAACTAAAATACAATGCATAATTTTGTGAAATTCAACATACCATTTTAAAGCAATACTCCTCATTTTATTGGCCTTAGGTTGGAGTGTGGGCTATTTTGGACTTATCAACTTTATGACCGTGACCAAGCACAAAATCCTGGAACCCCAAAACCCCTTGTGACCCATCAGATAAAAGTTCACCGTACTGTGATACAGACAACCTATATATTCGTTATTAGTTCAGCAATTTTCTTGCCAGTTAAGTCTGGCTCTAAACGAGTGAGGTTATAACTTTGGCTTTGTATATACTACGAATGAGATATTATACTCATAACAAATAATAGATTAATTATGAATAGAAGAGATAACCGGTTTAAGTAAATGTACAGGGTAAGCTTATGAATGAGTTCTAAAGGTGTCTTACATGCAAACCAAATATCTATGTATCTAAATCCACATCTGAATTAAGGGTGAGGTTGGCACCGTGAAGCCGGTTTAAGCCCTCCAGTAAAATATTTTACTGACTGTTCCAAGGCGGTACTTCTTTTGTGGCTCTTTTATAATTTTTCTGTCTCCTGTTTGTTATGCCTTTGTGCGCGTCCGTTTATTTGTGCCTTGTGGTTACCTGTTGGGAAAGGGCTGACCTCTTGGTTCTCGTTTGTGGTGTCTTACTGTGTGTTTGTCACTGTCCAATTGGTATCCTGAGTCAGGTGTGGTACTTGATTGTATCGATTCCTGACCTTTGCACCCTTACTTACTTTGACAAAAAAAAATATGATTGATTTCAAAAATTTTATAAGGTCAAAGAGCATGATGAGTATACCACCAGAATCGGTAGTGCTGTATCATCTTTCATAAAATATATTAGCATTTGTATTTAAATTACAAAGTGAAAGGAGTGAGTATAACGAAACATGAAAGTGTCGCATAGTTTTTTTTATTCTTTCAAAGTGACACTTAATAGTCAGTGATAAAGCATGACAATTTTGTCTTTCAGTTAACATTTTTTATCGACAAAGTCGAGTCTGTTGCAGCTTAAGCCCTATTTATCTAAAATAAAAAAAAAACTGGTCTTCCATTGGATAAATAATTTGCATAATTAAACTGTGATGTTATCCAATAATATCTTTTTTATTAGCGACCTACATATAAGTGTCGACTTGCGTTTGTTTGTTTTTAAACAGGATTAAGTAATAAATGGTAAACACAACACATTTTATTCCCTTTATCATAATGTAGAATTAATAGCCATAATAATTAAAATTTCGTGGAAAGTATTGTATATAAATCAACCGCTTACTTTCACTTTCAGTTTCGCGCCAGAAGCAAGAGCACATGCGTAGCAGCTACATATGACTTTGAGCGTAGACTTTTGTAAGAGAACACAGTGGTATATTCTCGATTCGCAAATGCAAGGAGTTTTCCATTTAGCACAATATCATCGCTGTGACGACAGACACATTATTTAAATCAATACACCTGTTAATATTGAATCGAATTGATATAGGAGAAGCAAGTATTTTGATCAAACTTTATACAATGCATTATCTTTCATTTTTCAAAACCTTTGCATAGGCCTATCCTATTTTCTGCCTTTGATTTTACATGCACTTAAAAGGTAAAGCCCGAATAAGGAATAATAGTTGGATAGCGAGGTGAACCGACCCAAATGGCCTTAGAGCGGGGACAAGGACAGAGAAAACCACTGGAGACATTACATGTTTGTATAAGGTAAACGTTTTATAATGGCTGATGGAATTCTAATGAAGAAGCGGAGATGTTAATGTGAGTGAATAATGGGCTAAATATTTAATGATAAGGAAAATCTAGACCATACCCCTCCACCACCAAAGCGTGACCCTCAGTAATATCCAACGGTTATTTTAATGTTGGCATATCATATCGGCGTCTGCATGGTTCCAATGTACTGCGATTGCATTGTTCGTTGCCCTAAGTTGTATGCGGGAAATTAAGTTTCTAACTATATGCTGTTATTGTGGTCTAAATTGGCCATAATTTCTACGTGAAGATAATATAGAGCTTCTGAAAAAGTATTCATCTTGCTTTGTTTGTTATCAAACACCCATCCGTTTATATTAGTCGATTTTCTTTTTTAAAGATATGGGACATATCTTTATAGATACCGTGAGATCGATTTAATGTCTTTACACTAATATCTAAAAGAGAAAAAAAGAGCCACGAAAGATTTTTTGTCCCCAGATTTCTCAAAAGATTGAAACTTTCACATTAACGAACTATTGATTTACCAAGCATGAAAACAAAATTTCATTGTATATGGTCATCTGGAGACGAAATATGAAATGATTAAAACAAACCCTTCTGAAAAGGACTTTTTAGGTATGATCACGCTCGTGCTTTTCTAAGCAAGAACAACATATAAATACCATTTGAGCCGTGACACGTGATTTCCAACAATGTGGTATTTTTGACAAGTGAAGACTCATACGAGCCTGTGCAGCCTCCTGTTAAGCATAGAAACTCCAAATGCTGTTCGATCAGTAGCTTTATAGTCATTTAATATTCAAGCGATTAGCAAAGGCTCTGATCAGACTGCGCATATGCGCAGGCTGGTCTGAGCCTTTGCTGGTCGCACATACCACATTGTTTGAAATCTCATGCACTGGCTCATTTGTATTGTTACATTTTAAGTTTACAATTGAATATGCTACCTGTAAAATAATTTCCCTTATATCTAGTACCTTATTTGATTTCTTTTTTTTTCTTTTTTTTTTCTTCTTTTTTTTTTTGGGGGGAGGGGTGTATCTTAGAGAATTATTGTCTCCTTAGGGATGTATACCTTTTGCATGCAGTGTTTGTTTCTGCTCCCTGACCTGGGAAAGTTCTGAGCGCATGAGTGTATTATGATTTAGGCATGGTTACCTCTCCTTTGTCTGTAGGTTTGGACATCCTGTCTATGCTTCTCGAGAGCCCCCATTTCTCTTTAATCCCAGTTGTCCAGGGGCCATTATCGCCCGTTGATCATGGGTGGCTCATCAGTCCCATCCAGTCCTGTTTGACCCGATGCCCCGGATGGTCCGTGCGAACTATTGGTCCCATGTCTTAAAAACTTAAGGAATCTTAGATCGCATACAGTAAATACTTAACTTCAAAAGCTTAATTATGTAAAACAACTTCAATATTCTGTTGTTAAACAAAAAGTGTAATAGTATTCAAATCATTGGTGAACATTTCAGAACAATAATTTTGGTATTATGCAAAATACAGCTTATTTATTTTGAAAGGGTCAAAAGTCACAAAAATGGAACTTGGGCTCAAGTCTTTGTTTGTTTGTGTGTTTGTTTGGTGCTTAACGACGCATCAACCCGTGTGCGTCATTAGCGTCAGACGGTATTACACTAAACATGATGTGGATGGAAAGAGTAAAAAAAATTAAGATAAAATAAAAGGAATGATGATGATGAGTTTGTATAATGATAATAAGTTGCAATACGATTGTGACAGGAGAGACCACGTACAATATCTGCCAGTTTCAAAGAGCTATTCAGATAACTGTACATTTTTAACTGAACAGAATACCACATAATATAATCTGTATTATGGTCTCATACAAATGTAAAACAAAACATGATTTTAAAAATAGAAATTATATTTTGTGAAAATCAATATCAATATGTATATCTTGAAATAATTCTTTAAGTCTGTGTTTCAGTGAGGTAATTTTAATTTCATTTGTCATGCTAAGCAATAAAAAACAACATCATTTGGAATAGGAAATGCATGAAATTCACAATGGGTCAGACTTCAGACTTCATGACGACTATGGCATATCACATCCATCGGTGGGTCAGCGCCTGATGTGTGTCTTTAGCTTGGCCCACTGTGGCTAAACTTGGGGTTTTTGCTCTGATTGTCGGTGCGTTGAGAGTCTTTTTTTTGTTTCTTGGCAGTCTGTTTATATATTTTGATTGTTGTCCCGTGGTGATATATTGTATAAGTAAGAAAGCCTCTTTGCAATCTTAACATTATTTCCTTGTTTGACAACAGCAGAAACTAGGGCGAATATTTGGCAGTAAAATTAACTTAAGCCCCCACTGACTTCGGCTGAGCATTCTAAGGTGGTGGTTCTGTTGTTTTTGATTCATTGTGTATTGTTGCCTCCATTATTTTGTGGGGAGTTTATAGTTGGTCCTTGTTATGTTGTGCACTATTTTTTTTTTTTTACTTTTGCAATCATCTCGCTAGGATAAAGTGCTGGTTGCTTTACTTTAATTGCCTTTTAATTTCATTTTACGGGTAATGTTCTGTATCTCTTCCTCATGAGGCTATGGGTTTGTCTACAGTGTGTGACTGTGGGGTCTCCTAGTCATACTACTTATTTTTTCATGTGGTTTTGCTCAATTCAATTTTAAAAATCCCCACTGTAAGCACCATCCGCACGGCTCTGCTGTAAGCTAGCAGGATACAAGTTTTATCATAGTCATCCTGCTACTCTGATCGAAACCAGATTGAGCGTATATGCGATGTGATAAGCAGGAATTATTTAATTACTCATGTGTGCGTATTTTCTGTATCATTTTAAAGATAAAGAAGATAGAAATTGGAAGATTTTTTATTTTATGAATAATTAAATGCAAACTGACTTACCTTTAAAATAATTAAGAATCATATCTCATGAAAATGGAATACAGCGACAAATTGCTGTTCTTTCTGTATTGATGTGTTTGAAAAATGGTAAATTTGTGACTTTTAAATTAGTATTTTGAAGTTTTCAACTCAAACTTCCATACTTTAAAAGTTCTGAGTCAGATGTCTCTGAGAATAACCATGTATGGGTCTAATGTATTCCAGAATATTTCTTAATTTAGAATTTAAATTTTTTTAAGAAAATGCCAAAACAAAGGTGTATGCGTAAGGGATATGAAAGAGCACACATCGCCTGCTTTAAGGCTTTTGGGCCATTATACTTCCAAGCTGTTGCCATGCTGGGGTTCTGTAAAGTTGGACTTTAGCATCTATTATTTAAATAAATGACTTTAGTTGGCTGATTGGGATTTTTATAAGATGATTTGAACATATTCCGTGTGTGTGCGTGCGTGCGTGCGTGCGTGCGTGCGTGTGTGTGTGTGAACATGTATGTATATATGATAGTCTGTGAATTTCATTATTTCTAACTTCTAACAATCTGATTAAAACCCGATCTAGACGCTTACTATGTCCGCTGGTAGATCTGACACTGACCCGTGAGAGGTCATCTTCTCTGACGTCGGTTTTCCGGTCGTTTTATTTTTAAATCAACCAATCGCTGCTCGCGTTTCATAACGCACTTCGGGACGTAATACACACAGCAAATATTGGCGGTTGACGTTCAGCAAAGAAATTACTGCTGGGTCGATTGGATATTGAAAATTTAAAAAAAGTCATAATAATAATATATTTTTGATGGTATTTTTGCAAAAAAAAAGACTGCACAGCGATTTCCCTACCGTTTTAAGATGGAGAAATCCTTGTCGCATCAGCGGTGCTATCCCCAAAGAGACCCCGCAAAGTAATTTTTCCCAAAGAGAGCCCCTCAATTTATCTAGACTTGTCCATTATTTCTCAAGGGAGATCTTTATGCGGGCAAGAGTCAACCATTTTATCGGAAATAAGTTGCATTTGTTATACCTAAATTGTTATTCAAAATTTTGCTTTTCAATCTTTATACTGTTTTCATTTGGATTTGCGCTCTAGTCTACGGTAGGGTTTTTCTGCTTCACAAAGATATGCATATCTACCGTTTACGAAATGAGACATTCTGTTTTTTCCACGGTGACTGTGTAATGCATCGTGTAGCTTGGGAGCATTCTGAAATGATGTTGGAGTTATTTATACCTGAAAGATTCAGAATCTAGGCTGGATGGTGACCTGTCTGAACCCAGGACGGGGGTGGGGGGGGGGGCACTCTGGTATACTTATATTACATGTCAAACATTGAGGCTTGGCCGATTTTTTTCTGGCAGACTTACAAAAGTGGTTGGTAGGGTGATGCAGTCTCTGGTCATGCAGCTTTCATAGTTAACACTGATATATTTGGCTGTTGACAGGATAAAAGGGGCAAATTTGGGAGGGGGTCAGGGCCAGGCCCTTTTAGTCAGATTATCCCATTCTTTTCTCTCTCCCTCTCTCTGGGGGAAGTCCCAACATAACCGAAATAGTGTTGACTACCTTGTGCACCAGTCAATTGTATCCACTGCTCCCCCACGTACGGGCATGACGGGGAAGGGTGGGATAATGACTTTTCATTTTTCAGAGCCTTGTTATAAGCTGATGATAACAACCCTGCTCTTAGCTCCAGGGTTAAGTTTCTCAATGTAATAATCCCGGCACTGTGGGGACAATCAAAAAGTAATTACCCTGCACCTCAGCCCACCTATTTCATGGCTATCCCCGTAGATTGGGGGCCGTGGATACAAATGACTGGTGCATTAAGCCTTAATCAATGGCAGGCTTACAAGTATTCCTACTTTGCCTATTTTTTTTTACCTCTTCCTAGTTTTTTCCTACTCTTATTAAGAAAATTCCTACTATGAACTTACTATTCCTACATTTTTTTGTCATAAAATGCCATATTCATAATTGTACTTATAATTGATATTCAGAATTTGCAGCATTTACCCTACAGTTTCTAGGGTCCTAGGCGCAGTAGAACACTAGCCTTATAAATTAGGAGACACATATATAGCTTCCAATCTTGTTATGGCTGTCAGCTGCCACATACTCATTTTTCTGCCACAGTGGGGTTACTTTTTAGAAAAAGATGCTAATTTAGAGGGAAAAGTCCTACTTTTTATCATCAGATTCTGAGAGTAGCTCCTCATCCTCATCATGGGGAGTAGGACCTATTTGGTCCATTAAAAGTATTCCTACTTTGCCTATTTTATTTCTTTTTACCTTTTCCTACCGTAATTTTTCCTACTCTTATCAAGAAAATGTTAACTATACACTTACTATTCCTACAATTCCATATTCATAAAGATTATACTTATAATTGATATTCAGAATTTGCAGCATTTTACAGTTTCTGGGGGCCTAGGTGAGGCTTGTATAGGGGTTTTAGGGATAACGGATATTTGCCACTTAATTTCAAGAGATATAGGACACTATCTATTTTACTTCCAGGGATATGGGATACTGTGTTCAATATTTTAGTTACTTTCAGGGATATTGAAAATTTAGGAAAATTAATTACGGGGATATTTGCCAAATTAAAAAGGGATACTTGCCTGTTTACTTCAAGGCATAGGGGATATTTTGTACCCCCCTATTCAAGTCTCCTAGGTGCAGTAGAACCTAGCATTATAAATTCGGAGACTCATATTTAGCGGCTTCCAATCTTGATGAGATACCTAGAAATATCAAGCCAAGTCCTTTTCTGATCACCGTTCAACATTTGCGGCACCTATCTTGCCGAAACCTTTGACATATATAAGATGTTGGTCACGATTGATTGTATTGCCCCAAAACTTGTGCCCACTTTGCTAGCTATGCTTCGCCTAAAAATATCAAGCCAAGTCCTTTTCTGATCACCGTTCAACATTTGCGGCACCTATCTTGCCGAAACCTTTGACATATATAAGATGTTGGTCACGATTGATTGTATTGCCCCAAAACTTGTGCCCACTTTGCTAGCTATGCTTCGCAGATCTCGCCTTCTATCACACATACCCAGGGGGCGCACGACTATGACATTTTCATCAGCTGTGGTATCTTTGGGGCGGCCAGACCATCCATCATCCTCAACGCTCATTCTCTCCCTCTTAAACTCTGCTGCCCATTTTTTACTGTTCTACAAGAGGGATACTCCTTCCCACGTGTTTCCATGAAGTATTAATGAATTTCCTGGAGAGGCATTCCTACCTTACAGAAGTACTTGAAAACCGCTCTAATGACAAGTGTCTCCCTTTTGCAAATGTGTCGCACCCTTCTCTCTTAAAAGTGCACATAAGCAATCAAGCCAGACCGCATGCTTTTCACACTACCTATGCCTTTCAATAGATCAAATGGCTGACAAAGATTTTAATTCAATGGATCTCGCCGAAGCATATCAGGCCAAGAACTTTTTGATCACACCTCGTTTTTCCTATTAGGGTACGTATAATGCTAAACGTAGAATTTGCAGTAAAAAGTGATGTTTATGGTATTTTGTTAAGTTTGAGCAATTAGTTCACTCTTTGTAGGCCCGAAACACCTAAATGGGTATTTTTAAGCATTGAATACCCGACGAAATACCGCATAATACGATATTTTATTAGGTCTGCCCTGTTTGCTTAGACAACATTGATCTTCAGAGAAATAAGTGCAATATTATTTTAATTATAACCTGTGACCCTCAATATATACAATGGGCCATTCTGGCTTTATTGTATGTAGCTATACGGAAAAGTATATTAGTTTATGAATAATATATATTAGTTGGTTCTCCTAAACAAAAATTCATTCAGTCAGGCATATAAATTTATTTTTGACAATATGTCTTTAACTGTTTAAAAAACAAATCATTCCATTTAGTAAAGGTGGTGGAAAAAATGAAACGCATGGTAATTTCCCAATATTCGATATGTGACATACATTTCGGCATCATAAAAGCTGAGTTGATTTCTCGGATTTCTGGTGGATTACTTTGATTTTAGCAATATATTATTCTTCTATAAATTTGCTAAGCGTCAGGTCCAGTTGTACACCAATATTAAGAGTGGTTAAGTAAGAACTTGGCTAACGTTTCTTCAGGAAGTTGCAATTATCGTCAGAGTGAACATGAGGCCATTTTTTTGGCATTTTTACCCATTCATGCTCTTTACCAGCAGACGTAACACATGTTTATCATTCTTCAAATAATTTCCACGTCAACTTTTCGTTTTTTTTCACGGTTTTGATTTTGTGTTGAGTTGTATGGAAGCTCAAGCAATGAATGCTCAAACCTCAATTTACCTGAGAGTCAACGCTTAATTTCGTGATATCAACAAATGAATTTCCAATACCTACTCCTCATATCGTTGGCCTAATGTTGGAGTGATGGCTATCATGGCATATTAAACTGTATGACTGATCACAAGGGCCAAGGAACGTTTTGACTAATCAGACAATAGCTCACCGTGTTTTCTGGGCACTACAAAAATGTCTTAATATGATTAATTTCTGTGTCAAAATAAGGTCAAAAAGTATTTTGAGTAAAACACCTAGTAAGAAATGCTGCATCACATTCTAGCATAAATATTTCTAAGCCTCATTATCCAAATTGCAAAATAAAAAGAGGGAAAGAGCAGCAGAACGTAAGCGTCTTATGGAGACATGATTGTATCAAAACGATTGTTAAACCAGAAAGTGGTAAAGCATGCCTATTAAATCATCTTAGGTTTCTATTTTTATGTTTACTATGAGACGCTTTATTACATTTACTTATATCTAAAAGAGGAGAAAAACATCAAAATCTGGTAATCTAGAAATATAACCTTCATGGTAAGCTTTCTTTCTGGTAATATGACAAGATGATTTATTGACAGGTACAGTAATCCAGTGTAATACCGCCACTTTCAAAAGACCGAAAATTGTTTTAAGACCAATTATCGCTTGATACAGATCAAAAGTATTGCAGAAAGCTCCAAGGGGAGCATCCTGCAATACTTTTTACCTTGATTAAGCGACCATTTGTCATTAAGATCTTTGTTTTGTCTATTTTTGAGTTGTCATGTCACACAGGTTTTACTGTAGTATGAACAAATCATCATACTGCCCAAGCACAAGGGCAACAATTACATAATTTATCCACGTTGATTGGTCTTTTGTTTTAATGTCACAGAGTCGTGCTTATAAAAGGATAACTTTCAAAAACAGAGTGATATACTAGCTAATTTTGCATTTCTATACAATTATGCAGTGAAACCAGGAACCACATTTCAATACGTTTAAGAACGAGATGACTGCATGTTTGATAAATCAAATTCTTAAAATGCATATGATAATTCTACTTAGCTGTTACTGTCACTCGCAGGAAATGTACGAAATATGAAACCTGTACAAATTGCATAGTTTTCATTATTTTGTACAGCTCACGCGGTTGTACACTTTTTACAGCGACCTTGATATACACTTGTTTATGCTACTTAGTATACGAGGGGGGTTCAATATGTAATGGAAACCCATTCATAACTCCATCCACAAACACGTTAGGATTTAATGACATATGCCAAACGAAAGATCAAAGAGTCGCCGTTATAATGGTGCATAAAACATTATTTTACCTTTCCAAATTTAATAAGTTACAGACTTTTTAAAAAGCACACTAATATACACTGCATATATTTTCCTCCGAATTGTAAAGACTCTTTTTAACAAAGGTAGAAAGGCATGCTGTATTTTCTTAAACAAATATTTAACATGCATAAATCACATATCCATAATTTTCCGACTCATTTCCCCTTTATCTGCTTTCACGATACAAACTTTTAACCGGTACCGATTTCTCATGCAAACGGTTTTATTACGTTAACCCCTCTTACGTTGACGTCGTTTAAAGCAATGGACGTGTCACTAAAATACGCACGGTTCTTGAAAATCGGAAATGTGGCTTTGTACCAAAAAAGGACAATTTTGATTGTATGGAGGTTTCAATACACAAAGATTAGGCAGCAGACCAGCTAAACTGAAACCAATATCAAGAGGTATCTCATCTGAGTGGTATGCCATTTTCGTTTCCTATAATTTTATTTTCTGAAATTAGCCAGTCAGATTATGTACATGTAAATACGTGTATCAATGTCCAAATAATGCATCCCAATGCAAACATCGATGAAACGCGGTATTTTGTCTGATCCATTTCAGTGTAAGCCAATGATGGCATTCTTTTAAGTAATTTTCTTATTTCAAATGACGTACTTGGGGGTACTTTATGAGTGAGATTAAATATGGAATTTTCAAAATCGGCTTTATTACTTGCAAATGAACATCGAAGCGACCAGAAAAAATGTTACAAATGATTTTCGTATGAATTTTCGCTATGTATTCGTTCACGCAAAAACAACTTTGTCAATGAAATGCCAGAAAATGTAGCATCAAGGTAGATTTTTACCAAAATGACAGCATCAGTATTTCATAGAATATAAAGCAATATCAAAACTTTTTGCAGGTATAAATCTCCAATATATGGATATTTACCACACGAAGAAGCAGACTGAAAACATCCCTCATTCATGTTGCTATCTGCTTTTGAAAACATTGTTTTATTTCATATCGCAGTGTAGTTCAGCACCCTATCTTGAAAGTGGATTGTGTAAATTAGATAATGAGCTGGACAACTGCAATTTTACATTTATTTAGCCAAGAAATAAACCTTTTAATGAAAGTAATTATGAAGTGTGTAAATATAAAACTTTGATATACTGGGCTGTTTTCATTACATATTGAACGCCCCTCGTATGTCCTTGAAATTTCAAGTTTTCCATATTTTATTTTACTCCATAAATTTAAATTTAAACGCTGTCTAGTGGAAATTTAACGTTGACCTACGTTCGACAGTTAACGTTGGAGTTTTTAGGTTTGGTTTAAACAATATTTTATTCAGATAATTTACATGTAGACATATATGTAAATGTTTTTTACTGGCGCCAAATCTTCGCCCTAGATTTTGTTAGTGTTAAAACACAAAGATAAATGTTTAGCTCGCATGGTGGCTTCCTACCTAATGCAATGCATCACCACAGAGGAACAATCTAAGCAAATAAACACACTATGTTGTAACAAAAAAGGGTTCATAGGTTTGTCTGCAGTTTATGATTGTGGTATTTCCTGACCGTACTCACTTACCATTTTTCATGACTCACATGTAGCTAGAGCAAAAGAAAACATCAAGTTGAGCTACGGTGGGCCCAGCTAAAGACAAGCATCAGGCACTAACCAACAGATTGAAGCCTTGCGTCAGGACTATCATTGAGTCTGAAGCCTGACCGACCATCGTGCAATTAAAGAGGAAACCACAGCTATAAACCATGATTAGGTTTACCACCAGGCATGGAGACAGTAGCATAAATTCCATGGTGTATCCCACTCTTTTAAAACGTTTGATTTACTTTCTACATTGAACATTAAGACTTGAATCTCCAACACTTCTTTTAGATTTATAAACGAAATCACGATAAAATACAGGTTCTGATATGCCTTGTTGCAGAAAAGTTTTTAACAAATATTGTATTTCTATAAAAACTCCTGGGAGTATACGTTTTAAAGCATTTAGTAAAGAGTACATTTTAATACGATTCTGATTTAGACCTCGTCGCTAGAAAATCTGTCCTCTGATTTAAAGACCATGTTAGACTCAATCCAACCTACAATGTCACAGAGACTAACTAGAATAATGAAATGATGATTCCATTATTGTGATCTATTTTACTTACCAAAGAGAGAATATCAGAAGCTCTAATCAGTCCGTGTGGCTGCTCAGGCTGGTCTGTGACTTTGTTAACATGGCACAAACTCAAGCTTTCACACATCAATGCCCATCTCATTGGAGGGAGGCACTTTGTTGTGTTATTAAGCAAAAGATGTTATCCACGGCTTAGTACTGGTTAACCAAAAAAAAAAATATATCCAAACATGACTGAAAATTGTTGACTGGGACATTACCCATCAACAGAAAAAAACAACAATGCCAATATGTTTTCATTATGGATACATTTCAAAGAGTGTTTAGACAAATATGTTGATGCAGCTGCTTCAAGAAATGGCTGACTAGTATGGAACAACATGGTTGTTTGGTAACAGACATTCAAAACTGCTGTATGCATACGCATACCAATTCTTTACAGATGAATGTCTCAATCCACTTTGATATATTAAAGAATGGAAACACCGTTTTATCATATGACGTCGCATCTGGGAGTGAAATAACGCTTTGCATTAAAAAATCTATTTTTTATGTTTTTCACATTGATTTTTAACTTTTTTGTTTTCAGTCTTAGCAGTTTGTGTTAGCGATGAAAGTTGTAAAGAAAAATGACCGCCAATTTCACCAAACTTTGGCGTCAAACTTAAAATATGAAATGGAGTGGTTCCAACATCCAAAATGCTGCTTTTAACTCTGCGGGTAGGTGCACCCTTTGAACGTTTTAAGCAAAAGCATAAATAAACTAAGACAAATATGTCAGTCAAAAAAAATACAATGCGCCGCCCTTATTCACTGACACAGGCGATGGATGGCTCATTCAAATATATTGGAAATCCCGGCCTCTTTACTTTCAAATGATCATGCTCAAAGTAGATTCTGCATATCCATGGTATATTCTGAGTAAGCAAACGACATGATTATGCTATACACAACCGTTAAATAACAGTATTTTCACCGCTTGTGAATATTCTTTGATACGAACCTATTCTGCCACGCCTCTACGAAATTTGCATGTCAATCAAAGACTTAGAAAATTTAAATGAATTCAGTGTATTGCAAAATCTTCATCTATGTACACAAAATCTGTTTGTGCCACAAACTTTGGACCTTTTGGCAACATTGGTGCTATTTTTTCTTTACAACTTTCATCGTGAACACAATTTTTTTAATTAAAAACAAAAAAGTTATCGCCGAAAATCAATGTGAAAAACTTAAGAAACGATTTTTAAGTGGTTTACAGATTTTCAGGTAACGTTACATGTGTGAAATGACGTCCAAAACAACCTTGTGCACGGAATGCCGTTTTACGCAAGAAATGAGATTTCAAAGTAATCTTTATGTCATATGATAAATAGAATCTAACATTTGTGCTCTTGTATTATTGAATTAATAAAACTCGTTGCGAAAAGTGATAAAATGCTCGACAAGGCTTATATTAAATCTCTATTCCTCAACTTGGTTAATAAATTCAATAAAACATAAGCACTCATGCAGGATTCTGTATATACTTTAGGGGACGGTCAATAGTTTTTAGATAATAATGTAGTTCTCTCCTGTTTATTCCCTTTTACCCTTGCTGGCGCTACTAATGCAGGCCTGAAATGACGCATATTCTGAAGTTTTTCATCTTGGTCCACATTATTTATCAATGCATTTGTTTACGACTTTCGGAGGCAAGAAAGCTTCATCTACGCATTTACATTGTAAACATTATATGATAGTTCTAGACAAGAAGATGAACAATAAATAAGAAGAAACAAATGTTCAACAGCATTATTTATTTGCATATTCAAATTTTATGGTATTCACATACCCATCCATGTCTTTCTTTGGAAAATAATATATGATCACATGGATAGTCACCCCAACGACCACCTAAATCCATTTCCATTAAAGCACAGTCCTCAGCAAACCCAAACGCTCCAGGTTGATCAGATGCCCAATACTTATATACTGCTGATTCCCCTGAAATAGAGTCAAATTCACCATTAGCTATTCCCCGCTTATAGCGACTTTACAATGGTGATGATGACTCAGATCAAAACGGATACAAGCCTTGAGTACTTAATCGGATGTTCATATGTTTTTCTGTTAAATTTCTGTTCACAATCTTAATCTTGTTTATATAAGTATACACTGAAGGACTTCAAAAACGCAAAAGTCGAAATTCATAATATTTACTAACTTCTAATGTCTCAATTTTATTGAGATTTGACAAAAATGAACATCAATATGTCAGCAAAACAGGTTTTAAATTTTATGTCAAATAATAAATAATGTTAGAGCAACAGTCTATCAAATAGCAATACCCTATGATTCTAAAGTTGCAATTCGAAATTTGTCTAGAAATTGGACTCTATTTTACATCATTGTGATAAAATATTTTTTATTAAAAAAACAGAAAAATATTACCCTTGAAGCCCTACTATTCGTCGTGCACTGACAGTAGCTGGCTGGAAAGGATATCGTCGATGTAAATATCGTCGATACACAATCGACGTAAGTTGCCTCTTAACGCCGGTCGCCATTCTTGGCTAACCAGACCTGCGTCTATCTTTAACTGTTCCAGTAACCTGGGCCCGGAATTACATTGCCTCCTTAAAGTTAAGCAAGACTTAAGTTAAAGAGACTAAGTCTGCAACTATGAACATTTTTCGAATTGTTTTTATTTTCTTTCTAAATCATTTGTAAAAGTAGAATTAAGTTATGTTTTCACAATAAATCTGTTCACTATAGCTGAAAACTGCACGGAAAAGTAAATTATCTTATAAAAACAGGTGTGTTGGTAATTATTTGCGTCCCTCCAATAATTATAGACAGTTCAATTTAACATAAATGCTGTTGTTTTGATACTGATAAGATTTACGAAATTGGTAAAATGTATACTTAAATTTTAGTTTTTTACTGTGTTCTTGAAAAATAGGAACATTAGTTCTAAAATTAAAAGATCAAAAGTTACAGACTATGCAGCTTTAAGTATTGATATTTTAACATGCTATATTAAATGCTAAATAAATTGCCTGGATCGATGTGGTATTTGTAGTCAAAGATATCATTGTGATTTTCAGAAAAATTACAACAATTTTGATTTTTATCGGTTTTAAACGTTATTTTTCGTATCCTGAAAAAATCAATACTTAACTTAAGTCTTCCTTAACTCTAAGGAGGTATTGTAATTCCGGGCCCTGGTAACTATATTTGAGCGCTGTATAGTTCATTGGTGGCAATTATGATAGCTGGCGACGTCAAAAACATGCACCCCAGCTTTTAACATTCCAAAAGCGCCAGATCCTTCATGTTCAGACAAACGTGGCATGAATAAAAAAGCTGTATAAACTAAAGCTGCTGTGTTTTTATACATGTAAACTTACATGCTACGTGTGAAATGACAAAATATTTTGCTTCATTGATTCTTGGGGGCGCCACGTGCTAAACATAGTAAACCAGCGATGCGTAGCTGGTAGTAGCCAGTGTCTTTAAAACACCGGTATTGGGTATAGATAGTAGCGGGGTATCGTTACCATCCGTTTTTCTATCTGTTAAAGAAGGATAAAAATGTTCTAGATGCAAAAAATAATAATTTTCATCTTTTTTTTTTGCATTTTTAAAGTCCTTCAGTGTATTTGACATCAATGTAAAACACTGACGTGGAAATGTCATTCGTGAAGGTAACAGACCGTATTCCATATAAATAAGGCTAAATTTCTAGGACCAATATGATTATTCAGTGCCAAAATTACCTAGATGCGCCCCTCGGCCATATAGTACATGCATATTTAGTAATATTATTTAATGATTTTCAGAACTAAGTTGCATACATCATGACAAAATCTAAACTTGTTCACACCACGAATCCTTTTCCGATGTTATAGCAATAGCAAAAAGAAACTCACATTCGTGCTTGTGTTTTATTGAAATTATTACATTTGTTGTGAAAAAAGTGGTAAATGCTTGGGAATAATACGATCCTGGTATTTTACATCTTCTCCAATGAAGGTTTTGTCGTATCTACCTCTCGATTTGCATAGCAACTTTGCATTGCTCTGTACGCTTTCTTATCTGTGGCACCGCATTGAAATTTTCATCGATTATTTATTATGGATATGCTTCACTGTTTTATTTAAACAATCATAAAATCTTGACATATGCCATTTAAATGACCTTTAAACGTTCACGTAAAAACCGAAAGTGGACGCCAGTCTGGAAAGAATAACTGTTAAAAATGATGGCAGCTGATTTTTTCAGCATGAAATCTATATCACATCTGTCTCATGACCAATAGTTTTTAAATGCGTAGGTAGGTAGGTAGGTAGGTAGGTAGGCAGGCAGGCAGGCAGGCAGGCAGGTAGGTAGGTAGGTAGGTATGTAGGTAGGTAGGTAGGTAGGTAGGTAGGTAGGTAGGCTTGGTCAGTACTACCAGATATGTTGATGAAATTGGGAGAAGGGTTGGAGTTTATGTTGGTTGGTGGGTAGGTAGGTAGGAAGGTACATACACATGTAAGCTGGCTTGGTCAGTGCTTCCAAAAATATTAATGAAATGGGGGAAGTGTGAGAATTTAGGTGGTTGAGTGGGTGGGGTGGGATTACACTTGCCAACCCACCATCCAGCCACCCACCAACCTAAACTCCCACCAATCCCCCCTTAGTTCTCAGAAAAAGACTCAATAAAATCAAATCTGTTATTTTCTTATATTGTAAGTTCTCTCTATTCCTGAAGGATCTGTTTTTTCCAGATTATTTAGATATCTCGACAGCTATCATTGTTTCTGTGTGTAGTTGGAAAAACTTCTCACCATGCATCGATATAGTGTTTTTCCATATTCTGGTCCTTAAAGAATATTGGGTTTGGTTTCTAAAGCCGGTGCTAGGGGTTGTGAGAATTGTAGCATTTTCAATTAACTCTCATGAACAGACCTGCCAATCAATGGGAGAGTGATTTCTTGATGACTTACAGTCCACGAAAATAATTTGATGCTTCTCGTGTTTCTTGATTTAAACTAGTATGGAATTTTCCACTCATTACATTTTAGCACATTAAACAGTTGACCCCTATCTCAAAACTAAAAAAAAAATCGAATTTTAATGCATTTAAGTAATTTTAATTGGACCAGTTTTCATTTTTTTTTCTTTTTCCAGGCATAAATTAAGGCTTCGATCCAAGTGTTGCGTTTTTAAGATATGTCAGTATAGATGTGAGTTGTTTATAGCAAATAAAAATTGCTTGGTTTTACATTAGTACTGTAACTGTAGGGTGTTGACTAAGACATTTTCTTCACATTTTACTAAAAGGCTTATCCGGAAATTAAGACAGGAAAGCATCCCAAATATTTCGGAATAATTTGTCGACTGTGCCTGAAAACATCAAAACAAACAAAAAAGCTGATTGTTCGAATGTTACATGTCAGGAAATTGTCAGGGAAGTGTCAGGGATCTTTTACTTAGTTTGTGTTAACCCTGGTTGCCCTATTATTCCCTATTGGTTTGAGATTTTCTTTTCACCCATTATACCAACCAGGCCTCCAGATAAAACATTAAGTTCTTATTTTTCAACGTAAGCATATAGTGTGGGTATTTGAAAGAGCCACGTGATTGATGTAGCATATTTTAGAATAATTATTTTTATTGTCTATGTTTATATAAGAGAGCATTAATTACAGCTCTTCTTGTTTTTTTTAATGTTTAACATCAAATAACTCGTAATGCACACATTGCAAATATATCCTGGTGCAAAGATCAAGCTGTACGGGTTTTGCGTCTTTACAGGCGAAAACACTCTCTAACGCTCCTAGATTATCGCCCTCTCAGACATATAAACCATGACGTATCATAGAAATAATAAAGGATCCTTATTATGCCCCTAACTTCGAAAAAGTTGAAGGGGCATATCGCTTTGGGATTGTCCATCCGTTTGTGCGTCCCTTACAAAAATTAAGTTACAATTTTGAAATTTCATAAATAGATTTGTCATTGAAAATATTTGACCCGTATTTGTTTTAGTCCATATTATCTCCCTTTGTGGAGTTATGCCACTTTTAAAGGGTCATAATGAAATTTTGTAATCAAGATATCCCAAAAAAGCTTCAATCTGTGTCAGCAGATAGAGGATAATGAGTAGATTACCTGGTAAAGTATATAAAAAAGAAATTTTTATTTTTTATGAGTTGTTGCCCTTTGAAAATTTGGAAATAGAAAGCTTGGTATCTCAAAAATCATTAAGCTAGGAGCTTAAAACTTGGACAGTTGATAGAGGATAATGAGTAGATTACCTGGTGAAATTTGAAGAAAAAGTTATTTCATTTTAATTTTTTTTTTCGAGTAATTGCCCTTTGCATTTTTACTGGTTGTTGCCTTTTGCAAATTTGCATATAGAAAGCTTGAAACAAAGATAAATCTCGAAAACCATTACAGCTAGTAGCCTCAGATTCGGTTTGCTGATAGAGGATGGTGATTAGATTACATGGTGAGGTCATCCTTATGGACAAACATATTGTTGGGGGCACAGTGTTTCATAAACAGAATTTCTAATTAAAAATTTATATAATGCTTAACATGTTTACCTGAAACCCATTTCCAGTGACCTTCCGAACCATGGTCTGTTAATCCTATCCACACACCAGATTTGCCGTGGAAATGTAACATCTTAAAGTAAACAAATATTTAATCCTTACGGTACCATACTATAGTGCTACTATCACAGGAGCTTGAAGTTCGGTCTATATACCTCTATAGCCTCAAAAACCAAAAGCTCACAATGCCTCTATAGCCTCAAAAACCAAAAGCTCACAATGTCGTAATGACATTTTGAGCTTTTTGTTGAGGCTATACTACGTAACACGTGTAGACACTGTGAGCCTTTGAGTTTGATGCTATACTACGTAACAAGTAGTAATGACATTGTAAGCTTTTCGTTTTGAGGTTATTGAAATGTTATAAGGACCGAACTTGAAGCTCATGTGCTACTACATACTATAGTTGGAAGTGACGTCATAGCATTTTTATAAGTGGACATAGTCCATTGTTGTAAACGAGCTATAACAAGTGGATATAGCTCTTAAAAACGATTTACTAATCTTTAGATGTTAACCCTCAAAGCGCCACTACACTAAATGTCGTCTGTTTTTCGTCTAATGAAATGTATTAAAAGCCACTTCGCAAAAGAGAGGACCCAGGTCTTTCAGAGCTGGTTCAACAATGTTTGCTCCTATACTTAAATAGGCTGATAAATAAACCTAGCATACAACGTAAGCAGACATCATTTTGTGTTGTGGTTTTTGCAGGCACTTAAAGGGTTATGTAGTAACGGAATAACCTGTCTTACCTCCACTTGTTTGCATGTTCTACCACGCTACTTCCAACTAATCTTCCACAGACAGTATTGCCTGGCTGATACAATGAGTGTACGTATGATTCAAAGATGCATAGTAATAGAATTTATTTATTTATTTATTTATTTATTTATTTATTTTAAGGGGGTGAACACAATTAGATGTATTGCTAGTCGACCATGTGGCCTTCTATAAATATATATACAGAAATATACATATGATACACAAACACAATGTTTAAAAGATAAAAAATGACATATTTAATGTGGCAGACAAAAAGGATATGAGTTCATCCAGGCCCAAATTCAACACCATTGGTTGCAAGCTGAACTCATACTCCACATTAGTACATCTCTATGCCAAACTCGGGTAGAAATGAATGAATGCAACTGACACTAATGCCCAAAGCATGTAAGGTCACCTGAGATTGATAAAAGAAAAGCTGAGAACCTTGCAGTTATACTTAGTGAATGATAGAGTACTATCAAATTTATTGCATGAGTAACTGAGTATTATACTGCAAGCCACCTTAAACAAAGGTCATAAGGGCACATAAAACTTAGAAAGGGAAATTAAGCATAAAAACTTATGAAAGAAACATATCTTGTAAAAGCAAGTTTCTAAAAATAAAGATAAAAAGGTATAGCAGGCTTAGTTTACAATTCTTGCTTAAGATTGCTTTAAGCTTTTCAGTGATGAAAAATTTCTTACTGTGTTCGGAAGAGTATTTTATAGTTTTAGAGCTGAGTATGTAAACGATCTGTCCAACACAGACGACCGTGATTAGACTATTCTTCATAGAAACAGGTAAATTATGGTGTATATTATACTGCAGTAAATTATATATACCTGTATATTTACATTTGCAAAGCAAGCCTTTAATGAATCCTTAATTTTTGCAGTCGCTCATAGCCTCATGAATGACATAAATTTGATTGACAGCTACCAAGCTCAATTGCATGTGCAATAAGCTTGGAGCATCAAATTAATTCGCAAGAAGTGACACTGATGTCGTGATTGACAGTGAGTCACACCTGAGTGGCAAGTGCAAAACAAGCCTCTTGTTTGCTCCATTGGCGTGTTCAAACTGGCTGTTCTGCTTTTCCGTTTTACATTCCAACAAAACCGTTAGCATGATTACATATTAAATACAAAGCTGATTTGTTTCCTGAATTATAAATAATTTCTGTATATTAGATATTTATAAAAAAAAATCAATTTTTGGAATGTTCATGGAATCTTGAATACTTCGAAACTGTTGCAAAGTTAACTTGAAGCTGAAAATTTCAAAAATTGAATTCAGTTCTTAAATAAAGTACCCAATACCTAAATAAGTTTACATTTTTTGTTTACATCGATTCTCATTATGTCAGTTATTCTACAGTGGAGCAAGGTTATTATTATAAGTCTAGATATTGTTGTTCACATAGCTGCAATATGCCACGCTCCCTGGTTGTTAACTTTTAGTAGATCATTGTTTACATGTAGCTGTTATAGAAGGTCACCTTGTGACTATATCTACCAAATACTTACAGTGCATTCAGGTATATAATATGTATATGTATGTACCTAAACATATAATTGAGAAATACGTTTTCTAATATGCATCCAGTAAAGCCTTTATATTTGTTTCAATTTTGCCACAGTTTTAAGCTTTCACGTAATTTTGGTTGAACTAGAAGAGCCAGCTCAAACTATTCGTGTAGATATCGCAATTCGGAAATTTGGACTTTCAAGTTTAAACATATTTTATTGCCAAATATGATACAGCATCTAGTAATCACTGCTCTCAAACACACAAAGTAGAGCCGCAGATGAATACTCAGGCCAGAACCAAGGTCTCTTGCCTACATATACAAGCGTAAACAACTACTACACATATGAGATAAGTGCCAAAATCTCATGAACTGATGCATAATAAGTATTTCAGAGATTTACCCGCAGAGTGTTATAAACAAACTGGTTCTCTGCAAAGCTCCCGATGGTCACAAGATGTCCACCATATCTTCTGCAATCATTTTCTGCACCTTGCCATGATGCCACACTATTTATGATAAACCTATAGCAACTTGAACCATACTCTTTTAGATAGAGCCCTCTTGGCACGCTTGCTGGACATTGTGGTATCCTGACTGTGGTTGCTGAAATGTTATAGACGATAATGAATGAGCAAGTACCTGAGATATTTGTACCAATCACATAGGCGAGCAGCCTAGGCTCAGATGAGCCTGTGCATCTGCACAGTCTCGCCAGAGCCTTCCTTAGCTGCTCGCACTCACAATGCATGGAATCATATGCAGACTCTGAACAAACATTAGATATCTAGCCCCACTATGTAGTTACGCATAGACTTAACGTATGTGTTAGATCATATACATGTATAACAATTATAAAGGAATTAAGTGTAGCAAGCGTAGCAAGTGAACCACTTAATTTCTTGATTCGTGCAAAGCAAAGTCGAAGGCCTCGCGTGCGAAGCAATCCTATAGATAACACATACACAAATTAACAGTGTTCTTTACCAGTAGACTAACGAAATTGAAAAACCTGTCCAAAAATGGCGCTCCTGAACTTTACTTCACCCGGCATCAAAGCGGCATTGTGTCATCCGCAAAATTAAGCCGAAAACCAGTTCACAAAAAGTCAACATCCCTAAGCAAGTTCTCAATGTTTCGAGAGTGTTTTGTTATTCGTACATTTCTTGTTAAAATTCTATATAATATTTTTCTTACTACAACATATGCAACGCCAAGACAAATAAGGCTTGTATAGGGGTTTTAGAGATACAGGATATTTGCGATTTTACTTCCAGGGATATAGGATACTATCCATTTTACTTCCAGGGATATAGGATACTGTGTTTAATATTTTCGTTACTTCCAGGGATATTGAGAATATAAGATATGGGATATTTGGTACCCACCTATACAAACCTCAAGTATTTCGTCACTGTCACTTTTGGTTGGCACGACAGCATATCGTTTACCAAGCCAAGCGATAGGCTGTATTATTATATTATTGCTTCGTCTTGTGTTTGTCTTGGCATCCGTGTGTTACCTATCTATACTTATAGAACCATAGAACGTAATGGGGCACATCCTCCATCAGCGGTTCTAATAAACCGTAATTTCTCAAAAAGGGAAATGTCTGCAACAATCTTGAAACCTTAAATCGAATTAGTTTTTTTACGCGTGCGTGCGTGCGTGTGTGTGTGTGTGTGTCATCTAGCATGTTATTCACTTAAGTCATTATATACTCAACAAAAACAGTTAAGGAAACGTCAGAAAACCATGGTACAGAAGAACACCAAAAACAAACAATTATTGAATTTTTATTTATTTGTTTAGATAAAGGGGTACTTTCATCTGTGCCCACGCATGGATTTTCTTCAAACTTTGCATATTAATAACTCATTATATACTATGAAAATGTATTTATCGAATTAGATAGTTAAGAATAAGGCTTAGGAAGCAACCCTGACGTACTCCACCTTTGAGGTGGTACCTGTCTCTAAATTTCCATGTCCTAAATCTAATGTTTTGTTTATTTCTATGATTTGTCATCTAGATTAAATCCAAAATACCATAGACATTATTTTGATACCACGAAACCATTTGGATAAATTATGGTTTACGTTTTCAGAAGAAGTGATTGTAAAATTTCAATATTTTTTTTCAAAAATTTACAAAACATTCAACATTCAATTCAAAAGATGGATATGTTCTAGTCTTTGTCAAGATATCATATTATCACAAAAACATGCCATATATATACTGCTGATCTGAGCCAAATATCATGAAAATCCAAAACCGGTAACTTTGTCATTTCCTACCTCTTATGGGGATAGGTCAGTTTTAGCAAAATTAATTATTTAGTTCAGTGAACCAAAAACTCGACATAAGGAGGTTGTTTTTAAATCTACTTCCACTTTTCTTAAAGAAAGACAAGTTTACACAATTTTAAATGATTCAATGGCCCGAAATGCCAAAGGTTATGGCCCTGTGTCATGGCACTATGGGGCCAGAACAATGTATATTACGTCCTCCAGTCCTGCATGATATTGTTCAAGAAACATAATATCCTAACAATAAACATGTGAAAACAAGAAGACTTAACATTTCCTTCACATCCCAACTGAACTAGAGGAACCACATTTTGGTGCCGTGACCAGGATAACGTGTAACAGAGTCTTATTAAAAGTGTCATAAAACAGTGTTCAACATGAGTAACTGAGGTCCAGAAATAAAACTGTATGCCTAGAATATACAGCAAGCTAAAGTATAAATGTTGCTATTTGATGGAAATCAGCATCAGTTTCACAAAACAGAATGAACAGAGAAGATTTAAGCATTAAATTAGCAATACCTTTGAAGCCAAGAGTTATCTGTGGCCAAACTGGTTAATTTGAACCAAAAGGTTTGACAGGGGGTTATTTTTATAAAGCAGGTTTAGTAATGAGTCTTACAATTATAAAATCATAGATATAGGGTTCTTCTCCTGTATGAACTGACTTGTCATAAGGTTTCTCTTCTGTATGAATTAAAATTCTTAATAACGTTGCATATTCAGTGTAACATTGGCTAGATGTAGTTTTAATGTTAGAAACTAGATGTGTTAAGTACTGGTGTAAACATATTGTATCATTTTGGCCAATATTATTGTGTAAGCACTTCATTAATTATAAAAGAATATTGTTTTTTTTTCTTTTTCCAATCCATAATAGGGGAAAACACTGAACATATCAACTTCTACTAATAAACGCACTAGCATGATGATTCAAACTAAGCAAGTATTCAAGTATGTTCTACACGGAAACATAATTATTGTATTTTTTACATTTCGATGAATTAGGGCCATGTGTTTACATCAAGTTGAAAAATATGTTACCGGTCCTTGAATTACATGAAATTTGGTCTACATATTCTTAACATATATGGATAGTTTATATGTTGAAATGGTATCTTGAATAAGACCGCAACCTGTAAAAATGTTAATTCCAAATTTGACTGAATACAAAATATACAGTCGAAAATTGGGGTACCATGCTATAAAAATGTATGCCCATCCATTTTCTTATACATACAAAGCCATTTTAAGTCACAACGAACTTATCAATGATATAGCTATTTGATAAAACATTTCTCCGCCAGTTACATGATATGTCAATTACTTTAGAAATAATTATAACTGGGTGCCCTAAGGTATTATATTGATATCATTCATGACGTCATAAATTAGCAATGGAATTGCATAAAAATTCAAACGCACCATAAATATTAAAGTTATACCCCAGACAATCAAATTACATAATATTTTTAAAATCCAAGCGTGGGCAGACTCCCATGTTAATTTCCCATACCATGCAAGAGCCCCTTTCTTTGGATGAAAAATATGTTTACTTTAGTTTGCTAGCAATAGTACCCTTATTGTGGCACTGTGTCAAGTACCCACGGGGAATGTAACGTATAGGAAGATAAGAATGTCTTCAGTTACGACTGTGTCGGCAAATCAGGACTCGCACTTGCTTCACATACTCCGAATAATTCTCGACTGGTGATTGGTATTGATTCCTCCTGTAACGACGCAGCGAGAGCCTAGAGGTTTCTTGGTGCCAGTATTATGCATTTGACCCCCTGTCCAAAAGTACCCTACACATGTTCAATTGTAGACATGTCTGAGTATCTCGCTGGCCAGTCAATGCGCACATCATTGTTCTGACGAAGGAAATTTTACTGATACTGGCGAGATGTGTTCTGGTATTGTCATCCTAAGCCTGGTACTGACACGGGTTCGGGCACAGGAAATACATGGCAACAGGTTTACACATAATCCATGAATGGTTGACTGATCAAGTTTCACTCTTTAACTACCAGATCTTTCACCCTCGGTTTCCAACATCACCCGAGGGACCTGGCGAATGTTGATGCATGAAAACTGATGTATGATCCGTATATTGAAATTTTGCGAAAAAATGGAGTGAAGACCAGTCAATTTTGACATTGATTATTAAAGCCGCTATAGGTGCTACAAACCAAAAAATAAAGCATCCATCTTAAGAAAAATAGACTAATCATAATGCTGTGAAAGTTAAAAGTCTTTAAATGCTTTAGACCTTTTGTCATAGCCCCTCAAACACAATTTCCTTAACTTGTTTTGTTGAGTATATATAAATTCCCATGAATTTGGTAATATTACCTCGCGTAGTCGTTGTCATAGTTGTCGGTGTAGTTCTTGTTGTGCGTGTTGTAGTGCGTCTAGTTGTAAGACGGTATGTTACTGGACCGGTAGCCTTAGTCGTGGTTACAGTAGTAGGTGTAGTCGTGGTTACGGTGGTCGGTGTAGACTTAGTTACGGTGGTCGGTGTCGTAGATGTTGTTGATATTGACGGCGGTGTTGTTGTTTTCCTTGTTGTAACTGTTGATGATGTTGTTGGAGCTGTTGTTGTGCGTTTAGTTGACGATACAGCTGTCGTTGATCTCAAGGTTGTGGGCTTTGTTGGAGTGGGTGTTGTTGGCTTTGTGGTAAAAACAGTGGTTGTTTGTGGCATTGTAGAGGTAATTGGCAATTTTGTTATTATTTTTGTCGTCGTAGGTGTTGTTTTCATGGTCGTTGTTGTTGGCACTAAAATGTATTTACTAATATTGTATATACACGTGTTAAACATGAGTTACGATTTTATTGCACGCCGGTGGGTCGGACATCAAACTCTATGACGGTTCCGACTTAAAGACTTATCTATTGATAAGATAGTAGGGGCCTGATGCTTTGGCTGTTTGTCAGGCCCACCAGGGTTTACCTGTTGGATTTCTTTTGCTCCGGTATTCAGTTTTATTACCTGTTGAGTCCTAATCTTTGCTTTATCTCCTTTTTATATCTTGGATTTATATGTTCTAGGAGTAATGCATCGATAAGTTAGGGGTCTTTCATGCAAACCAAACATCTATGTGTCTTGATCCACATCTGAACTAAGGGTGAGGTTGGTGCACCGTTAAACCGGTTTAAGCCCTCAAGTAAAATATTTTACTGACCGTTCCAAGGCGGTACTTCTTTTGTTGACCCTTTATGTTTTTTTCTGTCTTGTGTTTGCCATGCCTTTGTGCGCGTTTGTTAATACGTGCCTTGTGGTCACCTGCTGGGAAAGGGCTGACCTCTTGGCTCTCATTTGTGGTGTCTAACTGTGAGTTTGTCACTTTCCCATTGGTATCCTGGGTCAGGTGTGGTACTTAATTGTATCGATTCCTGATCTTTGCACCCTTACTTACTTTGAACTTGAAAAAAATGTCTTTGGGCATGCGACGGTAAGACTCAATCCAACCTGTTCAACTACAGAGACAACATGTAGCTAGAATATTGAAAATTGGCATATAGCGAGTTCAGTAATAAGACTTTCCAGAAACGAATAACGAAGGCGCAGACCAGACTGTGCAGATGCGCAGCCTGGTCTGCGTCTTTGTTGTCCGCATGCGACAAAATCAGGTGTTCTTTCGATTACGCTAACATCATCATGAATATCATATTTAAACAGATATGAATGTTCAAACTAACTTGCGTAAATGCACAGTGTGGTCAATATCACTTTAGCATCACTCTTTAATATACATCCGTCTATGTCTGCATTTATCAAATGTGTAAAATCATGGCATATAGGCAAGGTGTTAAACATTGCAGCTTAAAACCACAGGCATAGTTTAAGCTATTCATCGCATTTTATAATTAACAAAGCCCTTATTTTAAAAGCAAAAAAAAACTTGTGAAAACTGTAAATGACTAAGTCAAAACACCCATATGTTTATTGATAAAGAGGTTGGTACAAATAAAAATAGTCGGAATAAACTTAGATTCTATAGATTTTTAAACGCTTCTTTGCAACGGAAGAGTACTGTAAACTCAATATGCCTTTTGCGCATAGAGCAGCATATGCAAAATTTAGGTGTGGTGTGGCGCCGCTTAAAATAGAGACAGAACGTTATTTGGGACAACCTCTTGAAGCTAGAAATTGCCCATTCTGTCCAAACCATATTGCGGGCGAACAGCATGTTATCCTCCACTGCCCATCGTATGATTCGTTAAGACAACATCTAATTAGAAATGCCTCAAATCTTTGTGAAGGATTTTGTACATATTTATGCTGAAACGTTTTCAATTTAGACCTCCAATATCGACCTTCTAAAACTGAAATATTGTAAGTATAAAGTCATTTTTATTATACAAATACATTTTAAATAGTGTATATCTATTATTTACTCTCATTATAATTTTGCTTATTCGTTAAAATGAATTTTGTTGTTCTTTAAAAATGGTATCGTATTATAAAATTACGTCTAATTATTACACTTATATCCTCGAGGGATTTTCCATACCCTTGTTTTCCATCTTAGACCAACAGGTTTGGTTGTCTTCTCCTTGATCTCCAAATTTCCATAGTTTTTCTGTCATTTTTAACTTATTCAGTATTATTTATTTGTTTGGCTATTCTTTAGAAAATAAGAATTTATCTCTTTTTATGTTCCCAGCGAAGACTCATGGCAGTCACGTTATGTAAGAGCACAGGAACGTGCCACAATGCGAAGATTCATATCAATCTTGACCTCAACACGTTATGTTAGAGCACAGGAACGTGCCACAATGCGAAGACTTATGTCAGTCTTGACCTCAACACGTTATGTTAGAGCACAGGAACGTGCCACAATGCGAAGACTTATGTCAGTCTTGACCTCAACACGTTATGTTAGAGCACAGGAACGTGCCACAATGCGAAGATTCATATCAGTCTTGACATAAACACGTTATGTTAGAGCGCAGGAACGTGTTACAATGTTTTACATGTAAGAAAACGCAGACGTGTATTTGTAAACTAATAGTTCTAAACGTTATAAAAGTAAATATAGGCGTATTTTTCTATTCAAAACCATAGGGCCAATTAAACATTTTTTTAATTAATTTCTAACCCATCAGTTTAAACATATGTTTTGGGAGCTAAAAAGAACCGTCTCATCGAGACGGTTCTTTTGAGTACACACAACATGTTGTGCTCAAAAGAACCGTCTCACCGATACGATTCTCTTGAGTACACACAGCATATGTTTTGGCTGAGAAATAAGAAAAATAATTTTCTGGTACGCACTCTTATCTGGAGGCCTGACTAGTTCCTGTGTGTTAGAGCCTTTCTTTATTGCTCAGTTGGTAGCTTAAGAGTCATGATTTCTTCTGTTGGACTGCACAGACTCTGATCGGACGGAGTACATCTGGTTGATCTGAGTCATGGCTGGACGCATTGGTAATTTTGTAAGCTTTACCATGATCTGGCCCATGAATTATTTGAGTGCCAATGAAAACATACCCCGTCATTTGTTGATATTGCCATGAAGTGCATGGCTCTTTAACGGATATACCAATATCTGCAATGTCTGCATTGCCAGGGCAAGTCGGTTCTCTTATTTGAGTGTCTATGGAAGCACGCTTCGGCATTTTATTGCTTTTGTTATGAGCAGACTCATAATTTAGCCGCGACATGAGATTTCCAACAATGTGGTTTGTGCAACCAGCAAGCCTCAGACCAGCCTGTACATACGTGCAGTCTGATCAGAAGCTTTGCTAGTCGCTTATTTATTCTATGAGTGATAAGCTGCTGACTGAACAGCATTTGGAATTAAGCTTAAAGACATATATTTTGTGATATATGGAATCATTAGTGACTTTACTGATAAGGGACAGTTTCAGTACCTCACAAACTTAAAGGAGCCTTAAGAGGGGACTTACCTGCATACAACACAATTTCTTTCACTATGATAAAGATCAATATTTAATCAGAAAATACCTAATCCCTTCATTGGACCACTTTATTGTCCCCTGTAAGGAAGTCATAATCACCTCATAAAGATTAGCCTTTGATCTGTCCAGTATTACCCCTGGAGAGAATCATAATGAGTGGTACCAGTATTATTTCTCAATTTGCTATGCCTTTAAAAGAAGCCTGCACACGCGCTTGTCCAAATTGGTGGAACTTTTATGGACATATTTACCTAGATCTGCAATGTCTGGATTACCAGGGCAAGTCTGGATTCTTAGTTGTGTGTTCATGAAAACGTATCCTACCTGTAAGAATCATAGAATGGCCTATATAAGCAGCTAGTTTGAGCATACACCATAAGAGATTCAGAATAGACATCGCGTCTTGCAGAACATCCACTATTTGTTTTGAGTAATTAATTTTCAAAATGAAATAAAATCATAAAAAACCCTAAAATTGGACATGTACTAGTTAGTGGAATTGTTTTGGATGGATAAACACCAGTAGCAATTATTGGCTAAACAATCATTTATGAATCAGTCACAAACTCAGCTCTTACTTCATTTTGAGCAGAACTCTCTCTCTCTCTCCCTCTCTCTCCCACAGTCTCGCCAGAGCCTTCATGCTCGCACACACATACATGGGATATATACAGATGATGGATCCGACCAACATTTATGTCACTAGGTAGCTTTGCATACATGTTTATAGCATGGCATTACAGCAGAAACTAGGGCGTAGAGTTGGCACCTGCAAACTGTATTTATGCTCCAAAACCAACCCCTCAGAAGCTTCTGCTATTATCCGTCTAAGGCGGTGGTTATGTTGTTGTTGATTCATTACTGCTGCGTTCATTGTGTGTGACAGTGTTGCGTTTGGTCCTTGTTCTGTTATGTATGCAGTATACTGAGTGTCATTTCTAGATTTGCGATCAACGCGCTGGGGAAAAGAGAGTTAGTTGCTTTACTTTTATTGTCTTCTTGCTGGACGAGGACAAGATCATGTGGCAGTAAGTGATCTGTACGTGTCTTTACCTCGCGGTGCCAAAAGTTGGTCTGCAGTGTGTGATTGTGGCATTTTCTGGTCATACTCACTAAATTAATTTTTATGTATATGCTTTAATTACCAAATCAAGCGCGGATCCAGAGACGGACTGGGGATCCCGACCCCCCTCCCCTGGAAAATCATGCCATAATCGGCCCAACAGCGAAACGCCATTCAAATGGCGTTTCGCTGGTGGGGCGATGATTGCCCGCTTAGAGTTCTCCCCTTTGTAAAATATGATGCCTAAAGCAACAAAATCTAAAAATAATTGACCCCCCACCCCCTGATAAACCTTTCTGGATCTACACCAGTCCTGCAAAAAATCATGATTACATGTATGAGTAAACGCTATTTCTACTTGCATGTTGTTCATACTGAATCGCCTTCCAGTCTGTGCCTAAGCCCGATACTGGGTACGTTGGTTTACAATCAAATTCGAAAAGTGACCCAATTGACTGGAGTTGTTGATCCTTCTGGGGGTAGACGTTAGTTTCTACGTTGTAGTTACAAAGGCACTCAAAATCTCCATTGATAATTCTTGCGAGTGCGGTTATGCATAACAAGATGGCTTGTAGACTATGCATGGTCTGCAAAACAGGAAAGAGAATGGGTTAAGCAAGGCCATGTGGATATGGATTTCATCAAATACAGGAAAACCTGTGTAAAACGGCCACACAAAAATGGACAAAACAAAGATCTTAATGAAAAATGGGAGCTTAATGAAGGTCAAATGTATTACAGAATGCTCCCCTTGGAGCATTCTGCAATACTGTTGACCTGCGTTTAGCAATAATTGGTCTTGAAAACCATTTTTTGTCTTTTTGAGAGTGGCCGTTTTACACCGGTTTTACGGTATTATTCAGTGATTCATTTACAATTTTGGGCTTATGGGTCCTGGGACTCGCTGTTTCCTTTATCAATGAGTCCAACTACAAACTTATATGTCCAAAACACTATTTTTCATAACAAGTCTGCAATACCACTGCATCCGAGGACTCGCTGAAATAAAAATTTGCATCCCAGAGACAAAGTTATGCGCAAAAAATGCAGGATGCGCAGGTAAAAAAATCACTGAGTATTATCTAAATGCACAAGCATGGTTGTCTATATAGGCTAGGTTGTCCAGGGGCCCGATTGCTGGGTTGTCTAGAAGGGCTAGAATGGCCAATGGGGCTAAATTGACCAGTTGTAATGAAAATGCCTGTTGGTCAATTATAAGAATGTGTACTGTAGAACACGTATTTGGCGAGCATTTTGCTTGGCGCTATTTCCGGTAAAAACAAAACTCGCTAAATTAGGAGACGCGAAATACAGTTTCGAATTCAGTACTAGTTACACAATACCAGGGTGGGTAGTCACGTGGTTTTTGCTTGGATACACTGTACGGAAAAAAGGCGGATTTCTTTCCACACCGATGTTTTAAGCAAAAGTAAGTAGATATTTCTGCGTGTTTTTTTCATCTTTACACAGAAAGTTATACACCATTTTCCAGCCCCCATTTTTCCCGATCTAACGATGCCAGGATATCCTCATAAAGCTTCTTACTTTGAGTACAGACTCTGTCACAAATTTTTTAGCGGCGAAGATCGGGCCTGAATTTGGAAATAAGCCGTACGGACAACACTTGTGACAGAGTTAGTTCTGAAAGTAAGAAGCTTAAAGATGCTATCCTGGTAGCGTTTGATAGGGGAAAATGTCATGCCAAGAAATCCCAGTGCGAAATGCTACTATAAGGATTTCAGCTAGCTAATACACACATCAGTGTTGTTACTATGGTAACGAACTAGGTCTGTTCTCCACTGTGATAACACAGCTTATATTTACACATAAACTCTTTCTGCGAGCGAATTTAGCGGCAGATTTAAACCACCTAAGAAATCAGGTAGATTTGGCTGATAGCGGGAAAATATCCCTTAAAGCAGAGAAGGGGCCCGGGGCTTGATCTGGATCTAACCTGTTTGTCACTCCAATGGTTATAGTTCCTGAAATATTTTTTTAAATCAGCTGACAAAAAAACATTTCCCTACATGCATAGAGTTATTTTAATAAACCCATGAATAAAAAGTGGGTACATGTAAATTCGGACCCAAAATAACATTGTATAACAATTATTTGAGCCGTGACATGAGATTTCCAACAATGCGGTATGTGCGACCAGCGAAGCCTCAGATCAGCCTGCGCATACGCGCAGTCTGGTCAGAGCCTTTGCTAGTCGCTTGAATATTCTATGACTGTTAAGCTACTGACTGAACATCATTTGAGGTTTCTAAGCTTAAAAGGAGGCTTCACAGGCTCGTTTGAGTCTACACTTGTCAAAATGCCACATTGTTGGAAATCTCATGCCACGGCTCAATTTTTTTCATTGACTAAGAGGAAATACTGGCTAGTGGCGCCTTTTGTCGTCTGCTGATATTAGCAAACAGTTTGGTCCAATTTGAAAACTAAAATAAATGTTAAAAAGTGATGGATAATGAGATTTTCACATATACATTTTGTACATCTGAGACTTTACCGGGCCAAAACACTCGGACAATTTCCATTATTACCAGTGCCGGACATATATTTAATATAGGTTCCTGCTATTTTCCTTATATCTAAATACAAGTCCATTTTACTATGTAATGGCAGCAATTCGAGAATGCTATCCTGATTAGAGGACCCTAGGAGCAGTCTTATCTGGGGTTACACTGTTTGCTAAGCCCTAGCATACCATTTGCAACCAGTCATCGAACGGTTTTAATGTCCGCTGTTGTATATCAGAAAACAATGCCTAATGTAGAACCAGAATAGACTGCTCTATAGGCCAACTGATCTAAGTCTATTCTGTTTGCACTAAAGTTATAATTAGCTCTTTCACGGCTTCATGCTTTTGTTGTCGTCTGCTGACTTTTTTCAACATTAACTTTTTCATAAAATTGTTTCATGAACACTAGGGCCTATAGGCCTAACAGTGTCAGATGGATTTGATCCAGATCAGGACCAACTTTCTGTCAGCCCTGATCTGGGTCCAAAATTGTTTGCAAAGTAATAAGCATATGATGACGAACGTCGCCACTATAGCAAGGAGAGTCAGGAAGTGAAAAACACGCAGCAGACCACATTCTCTGTTGTAATATGCGACATTTGTCTTTCCCCATCAAACATCTGATTTTGGTAAAGCCACAAAGGTTGGCACAAATGCGCAAACTCGCCAGACAACCACCATGTATGGTTGTAGATGAAGGCTGACCAAAATTTTACAAGGGTTTGTTTGTGGACCGTGCCGAAAAAAATATTTACAGGTGACTTTTGTCGTCTGTTGATAATCTTTGCAAACATTTTGGATCCAGCTCAGGCCCAACAAAATACCACACTGTTTGACACCCAGATGGTAAACTAATCCTGAAAGAGTTTTTGAACACTTTCAATTTTGAAGAAGCAAACCGGCAGACGACAAAAATGAAAAATTAACCAGCATGCAAAGAATTAAAAGTGCAGCGTAAGTTGAAGGTCGACTACTTTCGATTTTGCTCTAATCTCAACCCAAGGACAGAAATAAAACACTTTTTTGAAGTATTTCATATGACATTTGAATAATATTTCTATACAGTTTTTAAAACGAAACTTAGATTTAAGAACTAAACGGTTAAAAGGTATTTCATTTGAAGTTGAAGTAGGAAAGTATTTTCTCTTTGCGATTACAAGCTGCTGTTGTTGCTACGGTATACAATATGGTGGCACACTGTCTCCGTAGCTTCAGCATTTCAAATTAAAAACAAAACAACAACAACAAAAAACATAAAAACTCATTTTTTCTGTTCTGAAATAAATATCCTAAAGTAACAAGACTTTCTTTACAGAATTATCGATAAACTCTGCAGCCTTGCAGAGATAACACACCTATAGCTGCCTCTAAGGGTAAACACAGGCTACGCTAGTGTACTAGAGCACCTTTACACATAAAAATCGATCAATAGCAGGATTCTGTGGAGTCTTAAAGTGGTAGGGATTTCTTGGCATGTGGGCTGGAAAATGGTGTATAACTTTCTGGGTATAGATGAGAAAACATAAGAGAAATCTATCTACATTCGACCAGAATGTCCGTACAGTGTATTCGAACATCCGTACAGTGTATCCAAGCAAAAAACACGTGACTACCCACCATGAATACGTAAAAAATGTAAACACATCCTTCATATGTTGGTATCTGTATCTGCCGAAAACAATTTTTGAATGGTACAGTATGTTTCGACGTATCTAGGCAGTGACGTATATTAGATTTAATAGATCTCATATCTATAGGTCACTGGTAGAGGAAACCACGTCTGAAAATGGGCTACTATTAAAGGAAAGAATATGCCCCTCATAGGCTCCCCTTCCGAAGGCAGCACGTTAAACCGGTATAAATTTTCAATTTGTCAGAAATTGGTGGTTCACTAACTCATATTTATGGCATACATTACACTTTCAAAGTCATTCTCCTGGAGTCCCGACATGAATTCATCTTAAAAATGTATTAATATAATATAAAATCTACATTATACGTATAGAAAGGAACAAAATACAATATTTTTTCCAACTCACCAAAAAGTTTATAATCTATCAAGCTAGCGAAGAAATTGTGAAATCTCGAGTTCTAAAAGCCAGACAGAGATGATAAAAGATAGGTCACATAGTACAATCATGATATCTTTCTGTGAATTTCACACTTTGTAATACATTGAAAAGTATTGTCGCAAGAAGATGGCCCTTTAAACCTAGTGTCCCATCAATGAAGTTTTAGTACTTATCGTACGTACTGTCATGCTTTAAACATACATGTCAGATCTGAAATGTTCTTTTCCCTCGATATACTCTTGTAGTTGTGTCGAGATAAGACCTGGAGTTTAACAGACTTTAGTCATGTCTGACCGCTTCGAACGAAAACCCCTTTGGCATATAGGACATTAACCTGTTCTTGGACAGAATCAATTAGAGGTACAGTGGTAAACCCTATAGAACCCCGCTGTTAATTGAACCACAACCTCAGCTGGTAGAGCATGCCGGTGGGAAGCCACGGTTGTACACCACTATGATAGTAGGCATTTAAGTGGAAATACTAGTGCTATGCTTAACATATTTTTTTTTTATGTTTGTGTGCAGTTTTCTTCCTATATATATCCAGCTATAAACCCCCTATTCAAAACATTTATACAGCATTAGAATGAGCAATGTGATTTACTAATTATGCAACACGCATTTGCATTTTGCTCAATACAAATATAAAAACTCGATATTGTTGTGTAAGAGATGAAAATGAGAAGAAATGTGAGACAGAATATCAAAAAATTACACATGGATTTATTATTCTGTGCAAAATCATTAATTCCTTTTGCAAAAGGTACTTTTATCATGAAAATGCGGTAAAAAGCAAACTGCTGCGTCAGAGGTGTGGGTATGGGTCATGAAATTAGCCCATACATTGTCGTCGATTGGTATAAACGTTTTGAATCAATCACCTAATGATAAATTATCGTTAGCGTTAAAAGACATAATTTATCATTCGCATCCGTTTGAAACAACTGTTATCAATTTTTTTTAAAAAATAAATAATGCATAAAGATTTGCCATCATATCTTCATGGAAGCAGCCATATTGTGAGCTTATGACGTCATGGCCTCCTAATTTAATATGCAAAAATCAAATCAATAAGATTTGAACAATAATTTTCACTCCATATGATACAAATGCCTTATGTAGTATTAAAGGATCAATTATAAAAAAAAGGTTACAGCAACCAATTGCTTTACTTTAATTCTTTTTGCCATACTCGTGGTTGTCATTGGTCTGTGTTTCTTTCTCGCGGTGCCGTGGGTTGGTATGTGGCTTGTGATTGTGGCATTTCCTGGTCTTACCCACTAACTTTTTATGCCACAATAAAGATTCCATGCATAATGGTGTTATGAAAACTTCAGTTATTAATAACTTTCTTATTTCTCAACCGACTTTGACCAGGTTTCCATTTAGGGGATAACTGTTTTCAAAATTTTCATTTTGGGAGGTATATCGCAGGATATACCGTCGCAAATTTATGACGTTATCCAATCAGACGTCGCGGTTGCATTTGCAGGTGCATAAGAATAAATTGTTTATGTAAAACTGTCGATCTCTTTAGACATATTTCCTGTTTGCGTGCGTTTTCCTTTTACGAGTATGATATACATTAAAACAGAATCTTTAAAAAGCAGTTATTAAATGTGAACCACGTAACCTAGCAACAGAAGAACATATACCTTACAAAAATCAACCTTTTCACATCTGTATGGTAAGGAGGCAACCATGCTGTAGCACAGTTTGCATATTGGGGCTTTGTAGATAACTAGCAATGAAACGTCTTAACTGTTCAGCAACAGTTAAATGAGGTGCGACATGAAATTTCCAACAATGTGATATGTGCGACCAGCAAAGCCTCAGATCAGCCTGCGCCAACGCGCAGTCTGATCAGAGCCCTTGCTAGTTCCTTAAATATTTTATGACTGTTAAGCTACTGACCGAACACCATTTGAAGTTTCTACGTTTAAAAGGGGGCTGCACAGGCTCGCCTGAGTCTATCCATGTCAAAATGCCACATTGTTGGAAATCACATGCCACGGCTTAAATCTTAAACTATTTAAGGTAGTACCTGTAACTGAGCATTCTGGTTCAAATCTTACAATTTCACAAATACAGAAGATCGTCTTTCTCGCAGCATATGCCATTTACCTGGCCCCGAGGTTATAAAATTTCAACTCTTTGGGTCAACACGGAATGGAGATGGACTTTTTTTTTGGGGGGGGGGGGGGGGGGGCTAAAATTCAAATACCTTGGGGGTATGCCTGATATTCCAGATATTTTGTAGGTAAACAGTAGATGCCGGGTCTTAGCTTACGTATGAAGAAAAATATTGCATTTAAAAGTATTTGCGCTTCTCAAGGTTTCGATCTGCTTATCTATCATAAAATTGAAATGATCTGGTGTCACATATACTCTGAAAAACAATTAAAAGATATTTAGATTCATTTCTGTCTCTAGCAGTCAATGCAGTAAAACTCAACTGAAGACGTTGTTGCGTTATTAGGTGCAATAACTGATAAATTGATGTATTAAACTTGTCTGTGATTGGAATTAGAATATAAGCAATGATCAGATCAAGTTTACAGCAAAACATATAAAAGCAAAATTTATTGCTTGTGAATTTTCGGCAAAGGAAGTTGCTACATTTGACGTAGCACTGTATCGTTTTGTGTTGTTTTTTTTTTCATTTTGCTGAATTGCATATTGGTATTTCTATCAGATGCAAAAATATTTTGTTTGGAAATTTATTTCTTAAATGAATTATAGTCAAAAGAATTGAAATATCCTTCAATTGTTTTCTGTGTCGCTGTATACTAATTTGCATTACCAAATGAAGAAAGCATATAATATTGTAGCAATTTGATATTTGGACTAAAACAACTTGAGTTTGGGGACAATACTACTTGGATGGTGAGCCCCTTGGTGAAAACGACCTTTGAGGGAAGCGACAGAGTGTAGTCTGGTGAATAGGGCAAAATTAATTGTTACCTGACTTTCGCTTTTTGCTTTTGCTGATTTTCTATTCTTGCCCTCAACTTTGAGGATTTTCATCAGTGGAGTGCAAGAATAGAAAAATAGAGGGAGTATTGAAGAAGATTAGCCAGAGAAGTATGTAAGAAATAGGAAAGACAGGAGGAAGTAAAGAGAGAAAAGACAAAAAGAAAAGAAGATATGATTGATTAAATGAGTCAAGCGTGCTCGATCTTCGCGACTTGAGTAACTCTGCAATGCAAGTTTGACAAGGAAGCTGACTCCACTGCATAACTGTCCTGTGAAAGAAGAGACTTGGTTATATTGATGTTCCAGTCTTCCAGTTCTATACCTCTTTGCAAATATCGATCTTCATCAATGGCAACAATGTGATTTTTTATCTTGTATACTGTGATGAGTCTGGAATTCACTCGTCTTTGTTCAAGAAATCTCAATTAAGTCTAAGTTCTGGAGCAAATTTGGTACACTGGAATTGCTATGATACCTTCCAGTTACCCACCTTGTTGCTCTTCTCTGAACCATCTATAATTGATGTACGAGCCTATGATGAGTTTGTCGCCTTCTTTTGGATTATTCATAGTTTTTTGGTCCCATACTGTATTATATTATTCAAGCTAAGGGCGGACAATGGATTTGTAGGCACTTTCTTTGATTACGCTTGACTTGATCCTGTAGTTGCGCTTGAGAAAACGGAGAGTCCGATTTGCCTTTGAAAAAATAGAATTAATGTGTGAATTCCACTCAAGATCTTGGGAGATATGTTTTCCAAGGTAGAGAGAGTATACTCATGGAGGATACAGTTGTGCAGGATAGGTTTCTTCTTTGTGTTTATATGTATAACCTCATACTTCTCTGGATGAATAGGCATCTGCCAGTCAGACTCCCATCTTTCTATGTTGTTGAGATCTTCCAGGAGTTTGATGCAATCTGGAGTGTTGTGGATTGTCAAGTAAATAAGAGTATTATCTGCAAAGAGTCATACGGCTTTATTAGAGACTTATTCTGAACGATCATTGATATAAATGTGAAAAAGCACAGGACCCAAAACTGAGCACTGTGGGAAACCTGAAAGCACGGTAGCAGAAGAAGAAGATTTGCCTTCAATGACAACTTTCTGGGATATTCCAGTGTGAAAAGAACATATCCAACCCAAAGTATTTCCTCTAATTCCAAAAGGTGATAATTTGTAAAGCAATTTGTTGTGAGCTACTTTGTCAAACACTTTATAAATTAACAAAGTCCATAACAACAACATAGTTTTTTTTTGTTTCTTTCCTGCACATTAAATGCTATGCCATGAATAAATTCTATAAGATGGGGTTCTCTCAGAAGCAATGTTGTAGAGGATGTAGAATGTTTATAGGGACATGTCCCATAAGACTGCTATAGATAATAATTATGCTCTATGAGCTTAAATGACGTATAAGCAAAAGACACTAAAATAATGGAATGTCTTGTCTCCTTTCTTGTAGAAAGGGTTCACACAAGCATGCTTCCAAATATCAGGGAGAGATTGTTGGTGTAGGGAAACCTGAAAAGCAAAGAAAGGATAGGTGCCAATCCTGAGGACAGTTCGTTGAGTACTCTTGGTCTTATACCACTGGGCCAGCAGCTTTGGATATATTAAGGGTCTGTAGTAGCTTCAAGACACCATCCTTTGTTACCTGGATTTCTGGCATGTCCTTTTTCATTCTTTTTGAAGAGGTTTAAAAAGTATTCACAAAGGATTGAGAGTTTCATTGGGATTTGTTTCAAAAAGACAGAATGGCAGTGATCATGTAAGAGGTAAGCTTTTGTTCTGGGTCTGTAACAGTGGATCGAGTTTTCTTATGTTTTGATACCTGTTGAGTCAGTGTTCTTACTAGTGTTAAATGAAAGTGTAGAATATATTAAAAAAATGGATTTTTAAGGGGAATGTTCATCTTTAGGTGTAATCAGGTCTTCCACATTGTCCCAATACGCCTTTCAACTAGAGTCTTGATAAGGTATTTGAGTGATTGTAGTTTGCGTGTTATTTCAGTGGAAAGATGGTGTTTGATTTTGTTCCATAGTTTATCTCGTTTTCTCATCAATTGTCTAATTCCAGTGTTAATCCAGTGTTAGTTTTAGCTGTTTATGTTGTATATACTTACATAATAATATTTATGGCTCTTTCCATCTCAAAAGTTATGTTATCACGTAACAGGTTTACTCATTCATAATTTTCTTAGCTAACCTCTTGGCTTTCTTGTCTGTGGTGTTTTGTTGTGTCTCTTTCCCATTTGATGTCCTGGGTTCATTGTGGTACTTGATTGTATCGATTCCTGATCTTTGCCTCCTTACTAACTTACATATGTCGAAATGTTCCAAACTCTGATAATTATGTGAAGGGAGAAATTAAGCTGGGATTGTTTGTGATCATGCGCGGATCCAGAAAGTTTTGTCAGAGGAGGTCCAACTTTGACATTGTTTTTTTTTAGTTGTTGACCGGAGGATGGATCCAAATAAATACCACTATAAGTGGGCCATCATTGGCCCACCAGAGAAACGCCATTAAATGGCGTTTCGCTGGTGTGCTGATGATGGCTCAACATTGAACGCTGGCTCGGTAGATTTGTGATCTTCATGGGATCCGTACCAGTATTGCTAAGAACACCTATTTTTTGTGATTTTTCAGGGGGTCCGGACCCCGTCTCTGGATCCACGCATGGTAATTACATGGTCATAGATGCTATTGTCCCTAGCTGGTGTAGTTACAAGTTGGGACAGACTAAGGTAATACGGTAGGTCAACAATTATGTAGGTAAGAGTTGGGTAGTTGCAGTTTGACATAAGAGTACTATTTTCCCAGTGTCATATTGCTCCTGATTAAGATGTGTGAGTTTACCACCCCCAATCTCCTGAGGGACTCAATTGCTGTCTCCTTCCCTGTGCTTGTAATAACCACAGATATAAAGTGGTTTGCAACTTGCAATAACTAATTTCATCCAGGCAATCTGACATTTTGTATGTAGCTCATGTTATCAAGTATTGTGTTAAGGTATATGAGAGATCCGGTAAAAACCTATTTTGGTCTATTAAAAATTAAGGTGAAATTTTAGATAAACTTAAAGCTATAGATTTCAATGCGACCAGTTTGTCTACTTATGATTTTTCTACTTTTTACACTACTTTACCTCATAATTTAATTAAAGATAAACTTATTGATCTTATTGAAAGAACGTTCCAGAGAGAAGGCTCTCCTTACCTTGCATGTAATGACAGAAATGCAATTTTTACTTCAGAAAAAAACTAAAAAATATCATGCATGGTCATGTCAAAATGTATGTGATGCGCTGACCTTTTTGTTGGACAACATTTTTATTCGATTTGGCACCAAGCTGTATAGACAAGAAGTTGGGATACCTATGGGCACTAATTGTGCTCCCCTGGTTGCAGATTTATTCCTGTTTTGTTATGAGAGGGACTTTATGATGTCTCTTTCTGATGATAAGCAGGCTGATGTTATTGATGCGTTTAACACTTCATCCAGATATTTGGACGATATTTTAAATATTAATAATGTTTATTTTGACAATATGGTTAGTCAAATACACCCTTCAGAGCTCAAACTGAATAAAGTCAATACCTCTGATACCGAATTCGCATTTTTAGACTTGCATTTGTCAATTCTAATGATATTGTTTCTACCAAAATTTATGATAAACGTGACGACTTTGATTTTGAAATTGTCAATTTCCCATTTTTAGATGGTGATATTCCTCGTTCTACATCCTATGGAGTCTATATCTCTCAACTCATTCGTTTTGCTAGGGCATCTAGCTATGTTGCTGACTTCAACACTGGCAATTAATTGTTAACTCAGAAACTTCTTAAACAAGGCTATCCGTATCATAAACTTCACAAAACATTTTCAAAATTTTATAGACGATACTATGATTTGATTTCTAAATTCCAAATTGGACTTAAATCTCTCTTGCGACAAGAACCTGATTTCTATGGTGACTTGGTGTATAAATTAATGAAGATTGTTGGCTCTAGTGGTTTTTCAGCGCAGTTCATTAAAATAATTTCCCATTATAAAAAGATTGGCTATAACATTTATAACATTAATGTATTGCAACAGACTGCATGCTTTGTGGTCAACCCAAACACGGTTGGCAACTTTGCTTTCCTCTTTAATGGGAGACAGCAGTCAGTTTTCTCCCTTGACTACTCTCTCAGAACAACTAGGTCCAAATAGTTGGGTCTCCTCGGTTTTTATCCCTGCTTTTATTGCAAATATTGGAAAACATTTTTTCTTGAAATATGACTCAGAATATTCCAAATCAATTTAAAACATCTTATTTTATAATCTTTTCAACATTTTTACTCAGTTAATGCTTATCAGCATCTCTTAATTGGCACAGCTGTCAAAATAATTACACTTATTTATCACCTAATCACCATTATGACCCTATGATAAAGGCAGAGGATTTCAAATGGTTGGACCGGGTTTATCATTTGTTCCACCTCGGTAGCTACCTGTGTTTATCAGGGGCATTAACTGACTGCTTTTTGCCATTGCTCGCAGGTGGGTCGGACTTCAGACTCTATGATGATTCTGACTTAAAGACTTATCTATTGATGAGATGGTAGGGGCCTGTTGCTTTGGCTGTTTGTCGGGCCCACCAGGGTTTACCTGTAGGATTTCTTTTGCTCCGCTATTCAGTTTTACTTACTGTTGAGTCCTTATCTTTGCTTTATCTCCTTGTTATATCTTGATTTATATGTTTTAGGAGATGATACATTGATAATTTAGGGGTCTTTCATGCAAACCAAATATCTATGTGTCTTGATCCACATCTGAATTAACGGTGAGGTTGGCGTCGTTAAACAGGTTTAAGCCCTCTAGTAAAATATTTTACTGACCGTTCCAAGGCGGTACTTTTTTGTGGATCTTTTATGTTTTTGTTCTGTCTTGTGTTTGCTATGTCTTTGTGTGTGTCTGTTTATATGTGCTTTGTGGTCACCTGCTGGGAAAGGGCTGACCTCTTGACTCTCGTTTGTGGTGTCTAACTGTGAGTGTGTCACTTTCCCATTGGTATCCTGGGTCAGGTGTGGTACTTGATTGTATCGATTCCTGATCTTTGCACGCGTACTTACTATGAGAATTATAACAGTCATATATTCAATGATTAAATATGATAAGCACACTTGCCTGTTGGATTTCTTTTGCTCCCGCATTCAGTTTTATGTACAGTTGAGTCCTTATATTTGCTTTATCTCCTTTTTATATCTTAACTTATATGTTCTAGGAGATGATGTATGGATACGTTGGGGGTCTTTCATGCAAACCAAACATATTTCTTGAACCACATCTGAACCACATCTGAACTTTGGATGAGGCTGGTGCTGTGAAATCAGTTTAAGCCCTTCAGTAAACTATTTTTACTGACTGTTACAAGGCGGTTCTTCTTTTGTGGATCGTTTGTGTTATTTCGTGCGCGTCTGTTTATTGATGCTTTGTGGTCACCTGCTGGGAAAGGGCTGGCCTCTTGGCTCTCGTTTGTGATGTCTAATTGTGAAGTTGTCACTTTCCCATTGGTATCCTGGGTCAGGCGTGGTGCTTGATTGTATCGATTCCCTATATTTGCCCTCTTTCTTACTTGTTTTTGGCATGCTTTCGCGTCTGTTCATTGCTGCCTTGTGGTCGCCTGCTGGGAAAGGGCTGACCTTTTGGCTCTTGTTTGTGATGTTCAATTGTGTTTTGTCACTTTCCCATGTGGTATTCTGGGTCAGGAGAGGTACTTGATTGTATCGATTCCTGATCTTGTCGTATTTCTTACTTTTATAAATAAATATGGTTAAAGGAATTTGTAAGACTAGCTTAAATGGCTTATTAAATGGAATTAAAATTTTGACATGCTTGGCATTTTTGTGTGTGTTTTAACAACATCATAATCTAGGGCGAAGATTTGGCGCCAGTAAAATGCATTTAAGCTCACGTACAACAGTTGCTATTACGAATATGACAGGGTTGAAAAGTGGCACATGTGTATCATAGATTCAGTTAAACAAATATTCACATAGCTCAGTCTCATAATTACTTTTTGAGGGCTACCCTGAATCTTTGAGGCTTTTCTATTGCCTTCAAACATTCAGCGAGGATGTTCCAATCTGCAATTCCTGTATAGATAAATTATATTTATCCAAACTTTGACAAGAAGGGACTTAAAAGTTATAACAGCTGGACCATGTTCTATATTGATGCACATCTTTTAAAGGATCTAAGTTTTCTTTTATATATGTAGGACATAAGTCGTTGATTTTTATGCACGTGGTTTAGTCGCAGATGCTTTACCCGAGTTTCAACGGAATTGATTAATCTAATGACTTTATTTTGTGCAATTTACAATTCTTTCATAAGGCATTTGGTAGGACCAGCATACCTAGAAGAAAAGAATAATCAAAGTGACATAAAATTAAGGCTGAAGTTGTTTTCTGGCTCTTGAAGATAAACTGATAATGGCGATACTTAAACTTAAGATGAGCATTTTCTTTGGAGAGAATGTCATTTCTTCAGACAAATATTATCAATGTTAAAGAGACTAGGTCTGTAACTATGAACATTTTTGGAAAAATTTTCTTTTCTTTTTAAATCATTTGTAAAAATAGAATTAAGTTATGTTTTTACAATTAACATGTTCAGTACAGCTGAAAACTGCACGGAAAAAGTGAATTATTTTATAAAAACAGGCGTTTTTCTCTTGTTTCTAATCATTTACGTCCCTCCAATAATTCTAGACAGTTGATTTTTAACATAAATGCTGTTGTTTTTATAGTGATTAATTGTTAAGATTTACGAAAATGGTAAAATGTTTACCGGAATTTGAGTACATGTATTTTTAATGTATCCTTGAAAAATAGAAACTTTATTTCTAACATTAGAAGATCAAAAGTTACAGACTAAGCAGCTTTAAGACCAAGATATCTTAATTTGATGTACACTCAATTACGTGATCAAAGCAAGTGGTTTTAGAATCTAACTCTCTTTAGTTTCCCTTTAGTGCCAAATAATATACATTCTGTTTTACCAAGGTGAAGTGTTAGTTTGTTATCAACTAGCCAATCTAAACATGATTCAAGAAACTGTTCCTAGTTTAAATGCATTCTGGTCTGGATCACTGTGAGAAAACAGGTTTGTGCTATCATCAGCATATAACAGAAGTTTGCAGTCTTCTTCTTTTCTTCGTATATTCTGTATTTAGGAGAGGTACACCTGGGGATCCGGAGGAATATTTATAAAAGTATTTTTATTGTTACTCCCATTGTGGGAGTCAATAATTGTTCTTTGTTTTGTTGTACGTTACTTTATGTCCATTCTAGTATTGCAATCATCTTGATGGGGAAGAGAGAGCTGATTGCTTTGCTTAATTTGTCTTCCTGGTGTCTCGTGATGGTTGAGCGGCTCTTCCTCGTGGTGCCACGGGGTTGTCTGCAGTTTGTGATTGTGGTATTTCCTGATCATACTCACTTGATATTTTTGAATAAAAATATTGAAAAGGGTGCCACCCATCACATGTTGACATTCACCATGGTTCTTGCACATGTCTTAATTTTGAAAAAAAAATGTCTGTAGCTCTCAGCAGCAACCCGTTCTCAGCCAATTTCTGACAGCCTATCATTAAGGTAACCAGGATTTCTCTGTTATGGAAATACTTTGACCAGGCTTCTTTGCTTACTGCACCAATAACAAGACTTCTTAAGTGTGGAAAATAGCGATCTATTGCTCTGGATCAATAATAATCGCCCGATGATATTAATGACATAGCACAAGAAAAACAAAGACCCCAAAATACTCACTTGAGGAACATCATAAGTTATGTTCAGCTGCTGAGTTCAGACAGTGCCAACTCACATTTGAGTCTTGCAGGGCCTGAAATGAAGAGCTACCTATGTCTTGGCAGTCACTTTGAAACAAGATATAACAAATCTTACAGAGCACTGCATGGCAATGCATTCACATACACCACAAGGATCCGATATACTGCCAATATCAGATTCAGGTTCTACATGACCATTTATCCTAGGACCAGGATCAGGTGTGTTACTTGATTGTATCGATTCCTGATCTTTGTCGCCTTTCTTACTTTTATATGACTGTATGTCACCTAAAGCTGAAATCAACAAACTGAATAGATACCCAAGACATGAAATATCCTTACATATGCTGAAATATCAGTATACGTATACTGCATTACAAAATACAAGAAACTTTATTTAAAGTTGGCATTCAATTTTAACACACTAAACATTAGCCATCGAGGCTATTTTACCGACAAACAAAGTAAAAGACTATACAAAAATACAAATAACTTAAATCGCTGTAACTTAACCTTTATTGACATCATTTTAAGTGTTGTCCGCATGTTGAGTTGACCTTCGATTTTGCTGTCTCAATCTGGTAATTGGATCGTATATAACAAAAATTACAGGAATTAGATTAGTATCACATAAATTTACATTTATATAGCACATATGTTTATAAGTTAAGATCATATGTCATATGCGTTCAGTAGTAAAATAAAATAAATGGTAAAAAATAATATGTCATATGCATTTGCAACCACTGAGGTTGATAAAAAATGATGTACACGCATGTGTGATTCTAAATTGCCAGAGTGGCTTTCTATTTACCCCCCTCCCTACCTCTTTCCCCATCCACCCCCTCCTACACCCAAACCTACCTACCTACGAGGACTCAAGGTATGAACAGACATATTTTCTTTACGAGGGTTAGTCAAAAATAACTGTGCCCTACCTCATTATATCTAAGCCTTACATTGTAGACAAGAAATGTGATTATCTTTTATAAGTATAACATGTCATAGACGTTTTAACCCAAAATAATTACCCCGGTTAAGCTTCTGTTATGGTTGCTAGGCAACTAAAGATCGTCAGTCAGAGTGATGCGTTCACGATCTCCGCCACCAGGAATATACAGTATGTCTTAAAAAAGCTTGTGGGCTTGATAGTTTTTGTGAAAGACATATTTGACATTTATTTGAATAACATATGTCATATTGTCTTTTCATTATTCTTGGTTCGTAAATGTTTAGGTGAACACTGATTGCATGCGTTGCCTAGCAACAAAATAAGTCAAAATTTCACTAATTTTCAAATACATGAGGATTGTGTTGCCATGGAAGCAGAATCATGTATTCCAAACAAGGAATTTAATATTTCTGAGGGTTTGTTTGTGTATGCAGTACTACAAAAGCATTATTAGGCTAATATTTTATGTTTTCTATTAAAATTATGTTAATATGAATATGGGTGGGGTAAATTATAGGACTTGAGGAACGTAAAAATTTGCTAAATTTTGAAATCAAGCTATTACAGCATGTATAATTTGGGGTCAGTTGTTTTCTTTTCTGTGGCACTGAGTAGGAACATGTTATAGGTATCAAAGACAGTGAATGCAGCATAACATTGGCATTATCATTTCCATGGTAACGCTTAGATATTGATATATTACAGCGCGAACGCACCCATTCGACAGGTCATGTTCGGTTGCCTAGCAACCAGTATATAACGCCTACCAACAGATATAAATTAGGTTATTGAATAGATGACATATAACTGCGATGAAATATCTTTTAAATATAAATCCATTTTACTCGAATTAAATGTTATAAGGTAGGGCTCAGTTATTTTTGACTAACCCTCGTATTTCGTTGGCATGTATCTACAGGTCGCAACCTATCTATCTATCTATTCATACTGCATCACCCCCTCGCGGGGATTGCGTGCAGGTGCGCGTCTGTGCGTTGTTAGTAGAAGGAATGTTATAAAATAAAGTTCCCGTAAAAGTTGTTAGTCGAAGTGAAGTAAAAGATGATAGGCTTAAAATGTTAAAAGTCAGAAACAAGCTGACAGTGATAGCTAAATTGTTAAAAACAGCGCGCTGACATTCATGGCATTGAATGATTGACTGCGCACACTGCCCTCTTAAACTCAAAAGTGGGCAGGAGTGCTATGTGTGACGGCAGCCGATTCCATTGCACGATTGCGTGGGGGTAGAACGAGTACTTGTAGTAATCCACAGTGGTCTGACATTGACGAAAGCAGAGGGGTGTGAGTTTCAGAGGATTCTCGATGGGTGCACAGTATACGGAGGCAGGTCAATAGCTACAAGACCGTATATGATTTTATAAAACAGACATAGTCGGGAGTCGGTCCTTCTCTGCTCAAGAGATCGCCAGCCTAGAGATTGAAGCATCTCTGTCACGCTTTCATCTGTGGAATAGTTATTTAGAGTCCAACAGGCCACTTTACATTGGGTCATTTCAGGTTTGTCAATATTTTGATCAGTGTAGGAGCTCCATGCGGTTGATGAGTATTCCATCAAGGGGCGAAGAAGAGTTGTGTAGGCCATTACTCTTAATGCTGGGTTTTGTGTTCTGATGTTTCTCCTGAGGAAGCCAAGTGACCGACTTGCTGAAGTGGTTATGCTCTGAATGTGGTTGTTGAATGATAGGCTGCTGCTGATTTCCACGCCCAGATACTTGGAGCCTGCGACTGATTCCAAAACCTACCTACCACCTTGTCCTACCAAGGGTTGCGCTAAAGGTAAATACAAACGAAACTTTCGTTGGAGAAGATGGCTACCTATCTTTCTTTCTTTCTCTATATACTGCCAGACCCTCTTGCGAGTATGATCGGCAGGTGTACTTTGCACACTCCGGGTCGCAGGATGAAATCCTACAAGTAACCATATCTAAATTACCGTAGGGTTCTTTAACCTGCACAGGGGGTGACTTTCACCGCACAGCCCGGGGGCATCCAGTTAAGGTCCCGATCCGAAGGACGATGCACTTTCTAGCGTCATCCTTACAAATGACACTAGAAAAAGCGTGTTCGAGCAGCGAAATTTTCCTCGCCGCGAGCGGGGATCGAACCTGGGACCTCTAGCACCAGAGGCAAGCACAGGGGGTATTCTGGTATTTTCATACATACGTAGGCTCGGGTCATTTTTTGGGGTTCAAAATTTTGAATTTCAATATTTTCTGGGTTTTCAGAAAAATAAATATTTGTTGGGGTATGAAGATTTTGTGGATATTTTTTGGGGGTCATCACAAATTGGACTATATTTACGGGCTATTTCTACGTTTTTATGGTCTTTTCTTAAGGTAATTACATACAGAATGGGGATATTTTGGGGGCTGCTAAAATTTCAAATATTTTTTTTTTGGGTGCTTGAAATTCCTGATTTTTTGGGGGGGTGAAGGGTAGATGCTGGCCCGAGCCTACGTATTGTAGTGACAGTGCCATTCCTAACAGCCTCGCTGTTGGGTTAACTCTTTAGCGACATGGTTAGAGTGGTCGACTGTCACGCAGGAGTTCTGGGTTCGAATCCTGGCGGACCCAAAACATTTTCCCCTTGGAATTACTTCACTGGTGGCAGCGGTAATTCGGGAGCGCCTGAGTCGGCCTCTGGGAGCGGTAGCGGGATCCCCTAGGTTGTGGTTGATGCCCGGCTCTCTGGAAATAAAAGGGGGAAGAGTGTAGTGACAGTGGCATTCCTAACAGCCTCGCTGTTGGGTTAACTCTTTAGCGACATGGTTAGAGTGGTCGACTGTCACGTAGGAGTTCTGGGTTCGAATCCTAGCGGACCCAGAATATTTTCCCCTTGGAATTACTTCAGTATGAAGAAAAATTGAGAGTACACCCCCCCCCCCCCCACACACACACACACACGCACACACACACACGCACACACACACCCTGGGGAGGCAAGTGCCTAACCACTGAACTACTACTTCCTATCTTCTATGTACACTGGGTAGTTTTTGTCGGTTGGTGCATTATATGTACGGTGCGTTTTAATGATTTAGCATACCGGAAGTCGGTTAAAATCGACGTGTCCTGTGGTGTTTTTGTTGATTTTTCCCCAAATTACTGGATTAATGGTTTAATCTCTCCGATAACACAAACGTATACATAAGGTGCGCACTTTAATTTGTAGCGTACGATATTTTTTCCTCCGTTTGGGATATGAATTCATCTAGAATGGACTTTCCCATTATGCTAATGTGGGTGGGGTATCAATAGAAATATTCAATTTTAGACTATCCTTTTGATGCGAAAACGTGAAAGTTTATAAAAGAAGAGACTTGGTTACAGACGGGTTGGTGACTGTTTGGAGCAATGTTTATGTTAAAGAACTAAGTTTTTTGTTTGGTTTGATCAACATTCCACCTAGGTGTAAGATTACGCCTCCGAATGTCATTTTTGGTTTTGACACATTCTACGGCGTAATATTTATGTGCACATTTTGTTCAAAATTCTAATTGATAAGAGTGGACTCAATTTTCACTTCAGTTTATGACGTAGCCTTATAAAAATTATATAGAAATGTTCCTTAGATGCTTATCTTTACGCCGCTAGGAATGTTTTGTGGAAAAAACTCACCTGATCGGTTTTATTCAACCTCAATCATATGTTTACATATTCTGTAGACGTTTTGAATGGCCGGTCATGATTTTGAGAAAGAGGTTGTTAGGGTTATACTAAATACCGAAATTGTTCTTCCACGAATTTTCAAAGGGCTGCATAACCCAATCTACCTACCGACCTACCTACCCACAGGCCTACCTACCTACCTACCTACGGGTCTGACTACCTACAGGTCTACCTACCTATTTACCTACAGGTCTATGTACAAACCTATCTATCTGTACCTTCCTACCTATCTATCTATTTACCTACGTACCTTCAAGTCTGCCTATCTACCTACAGGAATATCTACCTTCCTACATACAGATCTACCCACCTACATGCAGGTCTAGATACCTTCCTATCGGTCAACCTACCTACCTACCCATTCACCCATCCACCTACCTATATACCCACCCACCACCTACCTACCTACCAAATAAGGCATATGGAAATATGATATGCTGCATTGCTCTGTTATATGACTGACATCTGTTACCATTCCATTCCTAGCCATCCTTACTTTATTGATTGCCATGCGTGTTTTAGAACACAGCATTTGTTACTTACGAGCATTCAGGTGTGTAAGTAATAACTTATATCTGCATGAATAGGTATTTGATTGCAGCTAAAGGAAAGGTAAAGAATAATCCAAAGATCAGATAGATATAATCAAGTACCAGACCTGACGGAGATAAAATGCACTCCAGACCACAGCTAATGCAATACTTACTATATATGTTATGTAATTTAATAATGTGTGGACAGATTGCGTTAAAATTGGGAATAAGCATGGTACATACCTGGCATAAATTTATTTTCAATCGATTCAATGGTAAATTCAAATCATAGAAAATAAAAATATCACATCATAAGTAAAAGTCACAAAATCACATAATGGCGCCAATTTTCAAAAGAATATCACAGACAGGCACTGGTGCAGCAGCAGAATAGTCATCGGCTACCATGAAAGTTTTATGCCACAATCGTCATTATAAAGGCCTGGCCAACTGTTGAGCATTTAAAGACGATATAAGAAAATACATCCAAAACCACTACATAAAAGCCAAAGAAGCAATAACAACACAAATAAACCTGCATACTCCCTTGTACATATGATAAGGACACATTATACTATCTGTCTGTATCAGTTGAATTTTGTAACGCCTGGAATCGAAAGATTCCCACTGGAGAAGCTCGAGAATTGATGGCAGGCTGCTGGTGTTCCTGTTTCGGTTTGTTGTGTACCAGGCAGCTGTTCTTTGATTTATCTCTAATTTCCGAATCTGACACTTCTTGTGCTGGGTCCAAACAAACAAGCAGTATTCAAAGTTCAAGCTGACTATGCTGAAGTAGGTATTTGCTTTTTAATCCTCACCACAAGACCTGTGGCTGCGTCTTAAGACCCTGGGCATGCTGTTGGGCTTCTTGGAGATACTTTCTATGTGTGTCTTCCAAGAAACGGTAGCCTGGAAGTCGACACCCAGGTACTTTGTTGCATCTTCAGTATTCATGATGTGTCCTATTTTCTTGTGGGAGGGGGGTCTGAAGGGGGTCTGGATCTTGATACACTCAGGACACTGCATTTCTGAGGATGGAATTCCATGCCCGACTTGGATTCCCACTCTGCCAAAGCATCAAGGTCTTGCTGTAGGACGACATAATGTCAATGCTCATATAACGGTCCATACATTATGCAGTCATCTGCAAACTAACATGTCTGGATATGAGATTGTCTGGAGATCGTTAATGACACTAATCATCTATCATCAATCATTCACGCATAATATCATCTAAAAAATTTTGTCGTGTCAGTCTCACAGCATGCCCTCCCCCCTTTCCAACAATAATTAATTATAGTTCGAAATATAGTTCAAATTCCAAAATTTACGTTTTGTCAATTTATTTGCACATCTTTCTTGATTGTCCTTTTCATGTTATATTCTGATTATTTTGACTAAAAATTCATTGCCATTTCAGTGCGCACTCAATGCAGCGTAATAGTAAATACTCTCCTAGAGGTATTTGGAGTATCTGGCACATACAAATGTACAGAATAAATAGCAGAAATAGCAAGGGCCCCAGTACTGACACATACAGGACCACCCCCCCTCCCCCCTAAAGACGGGCACACTTTCTGAAAAACAACTCTCAACAGCCACACTGGGTTCTGCCGAAAAAGGAAGTATTTTGATCTACTGTTGGGTATCCCCTGATGCCATCGTGATGTAGCTTCCCGGGTAAACTGAATGTTTGGAACTCTGTCAAAAGCTTTAGAAAATTCCAAGACAATCATGTCTGTCTGTACACCGCTGTCCAATGTGGAGGTTAAGCCATGCTGAAGAGTAACAAGGAGCATTCTTCCGCGTAAGGAACGTTCCTTCCGGTGTTTAGTTATACCCCAATATCTGTCAAGTTTGGTACCCTGCCTCCTATACTGATGTTGATAACACTGGGAACCACACGCCATGATGTCGGACAACAACATCTCTCTGTTTACAAAACACTTTTGTTTTTTCACTCTTTAACACATCGTAAGTGTCAATATACGACATACTTATTGTATTTCAAATATTTCAACATTTTTCTTCATGACTACTAATTGCCAGAAGTGCACAGCAGTACACGCAAGCTGGAATTGCATGGATTAAAATACGTGACTTAATTTTCATTCTATCGTGCATAAAAACCATAACGTAGTTTGAGTCTAGAACAAACTTACAAACTACGTTATGGTTCCAGAACTACATTCCACCAAATGAGGAATTGTGAAAATGATATTTTTAACAATATATATTTCACTCCAGATTTGACGAAAATTCAACGGAAGAGAGCATTTGATTTAAGAGCAGAGAGAAGATTAAGAGAGGAACACGGAGAAAGAAACTTAAAAATCAGCAGAGGGAAGATCATAGTAATGAAAGAAAACAGAGGTGGAGGGTTTTTCAGAGGGGGCACCGCTTCGGATGGTGGCCCATCTGAGGCTTAACTAAGGACAGATAACCATGTACATATGTAAATGTGTTGCACAGTTGTGCCACCCTAGTTGTTAATTTTTTTTTAAAAAACTTGAGAACTGTTTTCACTTTGAAACTTTGCTTAATCAATAAAATGTGATTGATCTTTGAAAATGCATAGTCTTCAGATGAATAATAGTGAATACAAGTCATATTTGAGAAATACTTATAATCACCATAATTGAGAACGGAATGTGAATAGATTTGTTTAGTGAATAGTCGAATAATGACAGAGCGGATGATTACCTTATAATTCCAAATACGATAATTGAGAAAATACCCTATATTTTGAAACAAAGTGCATTTGAGGATCAATCTTTCTATAAACTTCAAATATTTAACATGTATATGAGGTCACATATAAACATTCCTGATTTATTATTGAGAGCTTGACACCGGAAGCCAGACAACATAGTTGAGTATATGATGGTGAGATAGGGATGATGAACCGTTTAGGGTTCAATGGTTCCCTTACACTCAAGTTGACTCAAGTTGACTAAATGATTAAAAAGTATTTCATAATGGATTGGCCTTTGACAAGGTGCCACACATGAGGACTATTATGGAATAAGAGGGTTCACCCACAAGTGGATCAACTCGTGGCTTGGGCACACTCGACTAGTAGTTGCAGAACTGCGACTTTATTTTTTTTTCATCTTTGACTTTATTTAAAGTCGCAGTGCAACGCGTGTCCTATTTAACACTTACATATTGTTTTTGTTTTGTCTCTCCGTGTCACTGCCATTTGAAAGGTCATAACGTGAAGTATGAATCGAAACGATTTTCGCAAAAAAAATAGAGGCTTGAAAAATCAGGGCTAGATAACATAAAATAAATATCATCATATCGCCCTGAATTCAGTGCTAGCCTCATATCCAGTCCCAGTGTTATCTGGTGTACCCCAGGGATCGGTTTTTTGACCCATTCTGTTCCTTATTTTTATAAATTACTTTATAACATCAGGTCTTCTGTTCACAGACAACTGTGTCCTGTTTAGGAACATTCATTCAATTCAGGACTGTTTGACCCTGTAAGAAGACCTCATTAGCCTAGGGCAATGGGAAGCCAATTGGCAGGGTTTTACAGGACGCAATATCCTGCGTCCTATACGCATAAATCATTAGGTAGGACCCTTCAATTTACCTTATGTGCGTCCGCTGGGACGCAGACGTGATTGTTGTGCCTTTCATTAATATTCCAAAGTGATTTCGTATCGTAATGCAGATACGGATCAAGAACCATCATCAAGCTGCTGTTCGAGCCAGATCAGTCCGAATCTTCTAAAAAACCAGCCCCCAAAAAAGATAGAAATTCCTATCTAGCTGGCTAGGTCGCTACAAATGGTTGCGCTACGAAAATGACCTGATGTTTTGCGACACCTGTTTGACAGCAAAGGCCTTTTCAAATCCCTTCACGGAAGGATGTACTAACTTCCAGATTTCTACTCTTATTAGACACCAGGACTCGAAAGTCCATGAAACTAGTATTAAAACTCAGCAAATGAAATCCCATTTTTGAAGAGCACGTAGATTGCGAAAGAGCATTCAAGTAGTGAAAAAATTGACAGCTATGTGAAGAAGTTGCGAACTGTTTATTTATGATAACAAAACGAGATCTTCCTGCTGATGTATTCACTGACATTATGCAACTACAGTGTCTAAATTGGTTAAAGTGTGATTTCTACAAACAGCCCCAGATTATCATGGAATTTGAAGAGTGCATTGAAAAGTCTTTGTTTAAAAACTTGTTAGAGAAGATTGAGAAGAGTGACTACATAGGGTTTATGCTGGACGAGACATGTGACATGAGTATTCACAAAAAACTTGCAATTTATGTCAGATATTTGGTAGATGGTGAGGCTTCAGTTGCATTTCTTTGTAACGAGCAAATAAGTGACTGTACTGCAAAATGGTATTGAGACAGCCCTGATCCATGTTTTAACTCAAAAGGGGATTACAGATGTCACTGTTTCAAAATTACTCGGATTGGGCACAGGCGGTGCATCCGTTATGACAGGGAGGCTAAATGGATTAGGGGCCAAACTTAAGAGAAGAAATCCCAAACTGACCCAAGTGCATTGTGTTTCCCATATATTAAATCTTGCTGCATCATAGGCAGGCAAAGACTTAACTTTTGTAAACGCTACCATGAAATGATTCATTCCTGTATTTTATTTGGACAGCTCAGTGCGTTATGACAGGCTAAGAGAATTGCAGGAACTGTTGATTGGCAAAGCTACCCAAATGACTGAACCCACTTCTGTCCGTTGGCTGTCTGTTGAGGCTGCTGTAAAAGCAATCTTTGCAAATTATGCTCCTGTCTATCAGTCTCTTGAAATTGAGAAAACAGGTGGAAAGGCTGATGGTCTGTTGAAGTTTGTTTCAACTGTAAAGTTTGTCCTTTTTACAGCACTCCTGATTGATATACTCACTGTGGTAGGCATATTGAGCCTGACATTTCAAAAAAACTCAGTCAACTTTTCTCATATAAGGCAGAATGTGTCTACATCTAGAGAGACTTTACTCACTATGAAGACACATTCTGAGACTGTTAGGCAGGTGCTTAGTGAAATTGGTGATGTACCAAATGTGGGCCAATAGAAAGGCAAATTCAGAGAGATGGAAATAACTGACAGCCAACAGGTCAGAAATGAGTTCAGTCATCTGAGAGATACTTATATCAGTGTTCCCACAAAAATTTTAAATTGGGTTTTTTTATACCCCCTGTGTATGAAATTTGAGGGTATGAAGTGAAATTTGAGGGTATGACTTGGAAATGAATTAAAACTAAAAACAACATTCCTGAATGATTGCTTTAACACGGAAGACTGTTAACACATTACCATTTTCACATTATTTGCTGATTCCTAGTCTGAAAATAGTCAATATGGTGGTTTATTTACCATCGGTAATGTTTGCCGATATTAACGGAAAGAACCGATACGGAATGAACGTATTTCGCCTCAATTCAGCGTGCTGGTTTTTACTCCCAATACTGGTTATCGCTATCGCGGCTGATATGACAGTTTCCTAGCCAGATAGATGGGTACCAGACTGCTTAGCAACGAATAAACAGACAGTTGGCGCGCACCGTAAACGCTTTTGAAAATATAACTTAAAACCGCCAAAGCGTCATTCAAACTCGCAAACAAAACCAAGGTGACCAAGTTTACATCAGAATGAACAAAAAATGATGAAATCCTAGATTTTTTAGAAATAAAAATGCCCGTGAATTCACGTTATTGCCTCAAAATATATGCGTGATTTTTACCATTTCCACGTGATTCACGCACAATTCTACGTGAATGGGAACACTGTTATATTGATAAACTGGTTGAAAATCTTGACTCAAGATTTCCAGAAGGTGAACTTCAGACACTCTAGTGTCTGGACATCATATTAAACCCCAAAAGGTATCCAGATGATTTAGCTAGCATTGGTGATTATGGTACAGGGCAGCTAAACCAACTGTTGACATTCTATGACACTTGTGTAGATGCTGAAAGGGCAAAATCCCACTTTCTGTTGTTTAAGCACTGTGCAAGGTCCTACAAAGCTCTCACATTTGATCAATTTGCAAAATTGCTTATCACAGAGTTTGAGGAGGAGTACCCTGACTTTGTTGTACTGACAAAAATTGCTCTAATTATACCTGTATCTTCAGCTCCCTGTGAAAGAGGATTCTCTGTCCAAAATGCCTTGAAAACTAAAGTCCGAAACAGGCTCAATCCTGGTAGATTGAATAGACTAATGTTCATTAAACTTGCAGGACCTAATATTGAGCAGTATGATTTTACTACAGCTGCAAGGATGTTTGCATATGACGCTGAAGACAGGCTATAAAGAGCTAAGTTTCAATCATGGTTTACCATTTTAACAAAGTTATTTTTAAAGTGTATACCAGTATTTACACTTTAAAATTAACTTTGTTAACAAATGTCATGCCACCATACAGCAATTTTGCATAGTACCAGGTAGTATAGCTACTAGCCTACTACATTCAAATCATGTATCAGCAAAGTTTTATCTGTTTAACTTTGTTTTGGATAGTGCCTTTGGAGGTCACAGGTGTTGGACCAGGGAGTTATGAGAATTAATAAAACAAGTCTAGTCATTTCCTTTTAATCTTGTGTATCTACTTTTAATAATTAACAATACAAAACCAATTATATATACATATAAAAAGATGGGACCCCCATTTTCAATGATGGGACCCCTTCATAATCAAAGTTGAGTCCCAGGGACCCCCAAACATTTAACTTGGTATAAAACCCTGTGATTGGCAAATGAAATTCAATGTGGCCCAATGTCACTATGAGAGTGACTCTGTATCAGCATCACAAACAAATACTCTTTGATTATTCCCTTCACAATCAAACTTTGGAAGACGTTCAGTCAGCAAAATACCTTGGTATAACTATCTCTGATAATATGAATTGGAGTCAACACATTTCAGAAATTCCTTCCAAAATTAGTAAATGAGTATGATCAGGAAATACCACAACCACAAACTGCAGACAACCCCGTGGCACCGTGAGGAAGAGCCGCTCAACCATCACGAGACACCAGGAAGACAAATTAAGCAAAGCAATCAGCTCTCTCTTCCCCATCAAGATGATTGCAATACTAAAATGGACATAGAGAAACGTACAACAAAACATAGAACAATTACAGACTCCCACACTGGGAGTAACAATAAACAGAAAGTCAACAACAACAGAACCACAGCCTTAGAACGGACAGCAGCCTAAGCCACTTGGTTTCCTTCGCAGGAACTTGGCTTTTGCACCTAAGAGTACTAAGGAAATAGCATACAAAACTTTGGTTCAGCCTAAACTAGAGGATGCAACACAGTCCATTTGGAGCCCTTACTCAAAACTTCAGATTAATCAGGTAGAGAAAGTTCAGAGGATAGCAGCCCGCTGGACCTGCAGGAGATGGAGAAACACATGTAGTGTTGGAGAGATGCTTGATGAGCTTGGGTGGCCATCTCTTGAGGCCCGTATGGATCGGTCCTCCCTGCTTCTCTTTCATATAAAAATAAAATACATTATGCAGTGTTGTGCCAAGGTCAAGATTTCTGGGGGACACCAGTGTCCCCCTACCCGAATTTCAGAGGAACATTTGCAAAATCTGGGGGACACACCGAATCCCTCTGATTTTTACCTGTAAAATTGAAAAAAGTTTTCCGTAAAATTCTGTTCATTTTTATTTAAATTTGAGCTCCATGTCGATTGTTTTGGCTCAAGAAGTGGTGCAGATTAGAGTAAAGTAGTTTCTACATTGTCGTAGTTTTGAATTCCCCAGCAAATATTCTATTTCTACATTAAAATAGCATTTTCTGGTCTTCAGATGAATAAAATTTGCCTTTTCCGCCATTGTTGATGTATTGGACTATTAAAGCAGCAGTTGGTTATGGGGTTTTTGATTGATTAAAGTATTCCAGAGCTGTTTCTGACTGCAACCGACTCAAGGGGCTTTTTTCTTCAGTACTATTACATGTCAATTTCTCTTCCGTTAGAAAGTTCCTTCGGGGTTAATCTATAATTCGCTGGGTTGCTTTGGAATAGAAAGTGATTTGTGTATGGGAAGTAAAAAATATATGATGTCTAGATCTTTTTTTTTCAATTTTAAAGCTTTGCAGAACATTGTCAATCAACATACTTGTTTGTTTGAGTTGATTCTTTATGTCCCATCAACTATCTTTCAGTTATGTAGGGACGGGTCTGAACCAGTACTAAGCTAGGATAATTGTGTCTTGCTCAAGGACACAAGGCAGTGACGCCGATGAGGCTAAACCTGCGGCCTCTCAGTCTCGAGTCAAGCACTCTACCACTGAGCCACTGTGCTCCCTCAACATAATTGAGGTCTTTATTCAGGCCCGAAGAAATGAGTGTATAATTAAAAAAATTTTTTTTTTGTTTTTCATCCGAGACTTATGTTGTGGGTGCTCAAAAGAACCATCTCGGTGAGACGGTTCTTTTGAGCACCCAAAACATACGATAAAACTGATGCGTAAGAAAATATTTACAATTTTACGCTAAATTTTTTTTTGTTCATTTAAACCTATGAACCATGTTTATTTACAGATACCGGCAGGATGGCTGATGAGCTGAGAGACTCCTCCTCATCAAGGCCCAGTGCCATTGTCATGTTCTTCAAAAGAATTGGTGAGGTAAGCAGGGATTAAGCTAGGGGGGACTAACGCAAAATAGTGGCCCTGGGGGCCGAAAATTTCGCCCTAAACAGGACCCAGGGAGAAGTGGGAGTCCCCCTGAAAAAATATTTTTTTTGTTTAGGGAGGCTCATTTTCATTCTGTCAACACATAAGCGCAAGCTGTGGTAACCTCACAATCTACTACCACTGCATCGTATTTCTCCTTCCATTTAATGGCAATAGTAATGTGTAATAGTTAATTTGCTTCTAAACTGACAGAAAATGACGAAATTTTGTGCTAAAACTCCTCTCTATCTGACTGTCACTTCTCCCTAATTTTCCTGGAGTGAGGTCACTTCTACCTACTGTCAGAGCCCAGCTTGAACCCTGTATTCATAAGATTTTGGTATGTATTCCATCAGCAAGCATTCAAGGTTCAGACAAGTCTGAGCAGTCCTGTCAGAGCCTGAGAATAAAATTTAGACTTCTACAGGGTTCGCACATGCTTGAAAAGTACTTGAATATACAGGACTGTCTTGAAAAGTCCTTTACAATTAAATCTGCCTTGAAAAGTACTGGAAAATCACTCAAAAGCCTTGAAAAGTCCTTGAATTCTACTATTTTCTGTAACACTTAGCACTGTTGATAGAGACTGAAATCAGTCTGAAATTGTTGTGCCTTTATTTCAGTCTAGCATTTCTGAAGTAGACTTTTAACACTTAGATCAGTATTTTCCATTAACTTTAAGTTCTTGAAAACTGTTGGAGTGGCTTTAAGAAGTTCTTGAAAAGTCCTTGAATTTTACTCATACTTGCCTGTACGAACCCTGTTATACATGTAGAAGCATATGAGATTTGCTCAGACAAACCTGAGCAGTCCTGCCAGAGCCTGAGACCAAAATTTAGACAGGGGTGTGGAAATACCATTGCCCAACTTGTCCGACCTGGTCCCATTACATTCAGGGCAAGTTAGAAATTTCTATTTACTTGTCCTTGGACAAGTTAAAATAAATTTACAATTCTGTATTTCATATTTTGGTAATTATTAGGAACTCGCGTGTTGTGTAAAAAACATTTTAAAAGAGTAAATACGTATACATGTATATTGTTTAAGCATAGTGAGGGCTTCGCTCAGTTCTTTTTGCATTATCTGTTATTAAGGCCAGAATTTTTTTAATAGTTGATTTATGGAAAAAAAAAATAAGATTTAGGGTCGTGGGACGAGAAAAAATAAATAAAAAAGCTCTGAAAATGACCAGTTAACTGGTCATTTTCAGTGTTTTTTTTTTTTTTTTAATATTTTCAGAGCTTTTTTTTCTCCGAAAACAGTAAAACTAGTAATAGGTAAACCAACAGTCTGTATTAAAGCTTTAAATATTTATACCCCCGGTACGAAGTATATAGGGGGTATATAGTTTTTGCCTTTTCTGTAATTATGTTTGTCTGTTTGTTTGTTTGTTTGTCTGTAAACTTTTTTTTTCGTCAAAGATTTCTCAGCAACTACTTGGGTTAGGATTCTGAAATTTGGTACAAGGCTTGATAGTGATGAGTTGTATTGTGTAACAAAAGAACAGCCACATATTGCTTATCAGTCCCTTTATTTGTTCTTTTTTCTTTCTCTCCAATGGAAAAATTTTTCGTCAAAGATTTCTCAGCAACTACTTGGGTTAGGATTCTGAAATTTGGTACAAAGCTTGATAGTGATGAGTTGTATTGTGTAATAAAAGAACAGCCACATATTGCTTATCAGTCCCTTTATTTGTTCATTTTTCTTTCTCTCCAATGGAAATTTCTGTCACAGATTTCTCAGCTCCTATTGGAGCCAGTGTTTTTAAATTTTGTTTACATCTTCAGGATGGCAAAGTGTACTGTGTAAATGGAAATTAAGATACTAATCCTCATTTTGCCTTCTTTTTTCAAATTTTCATTTTTTCCTTCTTTCTCTCTTATATAATACATATAGACATTTTTTCTGTCAAAGATTTCTCAGCAACTACTTGAGTTAGGATTCTGAAATTTGGTACAAAGCTTGATAGTGATTAGTTGTATTGTGTAACAAAAGAACAGCCACATATTGCTTATCAGTCCCTTTATTTATTTATTTTTCTTTCTCTCCAATGAAAATTTCTGTCGCAGATTTCTCTACTCCTATTGGAGCCAGTGTTTTCAAATTTAGTGTACACCTTCAAGTAGGCTAAGTGTATTGTGTAAATGAAAATAAAGATGCTAAAGCTCATTTTGGCTTCTTTTTCCATTTTTCCTTCTGTCACTCCTATATAACACATATGGACGTATGGAGTTTTCTCAGCAACTACTTGATTTAGGATTATGAAACTGTTTGCGTACTTTCAGGTAGGAGAAGTGTATTGTGTAAATTAAAACTAAGGTGCTAATCCTCATTTGCCTTCTTTTTTCAAACTTTCAATTTTTCCTTCTGTCACTCTTATATAACACATATGGACATTTTTCATTAAAGTTTTCTCAGAAACTACTTGATTTAGGATTATGAAATCTTTGACAATTTTGTCTTTTTCTCTGAAAGTGTTACAACCTCTGATGGCTACCGCCGGGGGTATGTGAGCTTTGCTCACTTCTTGCTATATTTTATCATTTTCCTAAAAATCTCGACAGGACAATCACTTTAAACAGTGTCACTCTCAAAAGTACACAGACAGGCCCTCAAAAACATATTGTTTTTTTCAATGAAACAAACAATATTTAGAGTCGTCGGATAAAATAAAAAAAATTTTTTAGAAATTAATTTTTTTTTTCTACTTTCCGGAAAATTACAGTAGGAGGGTTTGTAAATCAACTAATAAAAAAATTCTGGCCTAAAGGGGACGGCAACCCTGATGATTACTATGTTTTATACGAAAGATCTTAATAAACCATGAATTTTGATACCAGTTTCATCTAAATTGGTTGAAAAACGTAGAAGTTGTGGGCGTTTGAATTTTTGCAAATGGAATGTAATGGAAGCGGCCATATTGTAGGCTTAGTGACGTCACACAGCCTAATTAAATATGCATAATCAAAATAAAATACAAGCCAATGGATTACTTGCAATTATCTTTAATAAAACAAATTTCTTATGTATAAAGCAACATATCTGCGAGATGCTCTGATAGCATTGGTAACTAAAAATTAAGCAGTTGAAAATATTCTGAAAACTAATTAAATATTCAAAATGGCGGCTAAATGTTGGCCATATTAAATTCTTTAAATGCCCATAACTTTCTCATTTTCCAACTGACTTTGATGACATTTGTATCAAAATTCATGGTTTGTAGAGCTCTTTCTATAGAAGATACTTATCATTAGGGCTGCTGTCCCCTTAAATATGGGACAAGTATAACTTTCAAAGGACAAGTACCTAATGGCAATTTACTTGTCCTTGGGCAAGTATAAACTAAAAGTTTGCTATTTCCATACCCCTGACTTAGTCACAAGCCCCATTGGCTAAAGAGTAGCAGCTGTTAAGTTACCTGCAAGCTGTTGTGATAACCTCTGGAAAAAACAATGTGTGTCTGCATTGCATGTAAATTGCACCAGTTAAGTCAAAAGTAGTGTGTGTTGTTATTACTTGGTCTGTCAGATAAACCATGTCCTGGGTACTTAAAGGAATGCTTTAACAAAGAGTGCTCCTTGAGGTGACTTCATGTACCTACAACATGACTGTGTTTTTTGTTGTAATATAAAAAAAATCCAAAATGATTCAGGTATATTCCTTTTTATCTGGCGTGCAGACATGATGTCAATTAGTTGTACATGTGTTGGAATTAGAATTTTGCCTTTAACTTCTTGAGAAATATTATTTTCAGCCTCGGACAATAAAACTCCACCTATGGTTTGCAATGTTGTTGCTTCTTTTAGAAAACATGTAAGACTTGATAGTTATGAGGCCCTCTCAATGGTTTTGGGAAACATGGGAAAATGGCATTTATTTCAGGGAAACACATGCCAACTTTTGAGGGGAACAAAGACAATATTGGGGAACAGGGAACATGTATAAGACAACAAATTTTCGATTATTGGGGAACAGGGGAACAAGCCAATTTATTTCAAGGGAACTGGCTGAGAGTAATAACTTAATAATTCATATCATGCATCTGCCATAGGTACAAATATGCAAATATTTTTTTAGCATACTGTCACAGTATTGAGTAAGCCTCCATGTAAGAGTGAGTAGATAAAAAAAAAACTTTCACATTCCTTAATGAGAATCATGTTTAAGTTGATGGGCAAGAAAATAATTACAATTTTATGCTCAAAATGTTTTATTACCTGACTCTATGACTATGTTATAATTTTCTTTTCCACAGATACAACAAGGTTTATTAGACAAAGCCACTCCACATATGGCATTTCGATGGGTTACTACTTTAGTATTATTTATGCTGTACTTTTTACGAGTTTATATCTTACAGGTAAGTTGAACTTATCATTGGCGTAGCTCCCATTACGCAGTTACGCATGTGCATACTAAAAATAGTAACACTCAAGGGAGGTCACCTAATGTGGTAAAAGTGAATTTCCATATCATAAGGAACTGCTCTTAAAAGAATTTTCATTTCTCATCCAAAACAAATGTTGCGGGTACTCAAAAGAACTGTCTCAATGAGACGGTTCTTTTGAGCACTCAAAGCACATGTTTATGCTGAGATGGATAAGGAAATAATCACAATTTTACGCCGAAAAAAATGCTTAACTGGCCCTTTGATTGGAAGTGTGTCACGTACATGATTATTTAGTAACGTCATTGTAATATACATGTAAAAGCCATGTCAACACATGATGTCAAATCTCAGTGCATTCAGGCACATCCAATTGGATTTGTTTTGGAATAATATTGTTTAATCAAAAGTAAGCAAGAAAAGAATCTTATTTGTGAATAGGAAGGATAGATGCCAAAACGTGATTCTTTGGACTGATTTTTTCTAGCCTTCTTCACACTCATGACAGCTTCTTATTACGCATATAACAGGTTTCCCATTCATGAAGTCACTTGGAATTTTTAAAAATGATGAACAGTTTTGGGGACAAAAAGAAACATTTTAGTTTTTTCTATCAAAAAATATCCGCAAAAAATTAATTTTTTGAATATGTCAATATCTGCAGGGAATAAGCTAGGGGGGACTAGGGCAAATAGTGGCCCTAGGGGCCGAAATTTTGCCCTAAATGGGACCCATGAAGAAGTGGGAGTCTCTGTGTTGACATCGCTTTAACATGGCAATGTCGTTACTTAATAACCATGTACGTGACTTTTTTTTAGGGAGACTCATTTTAATTCTATCACCACACAAATTTATGCAAGTTGTGACAATCTACTACTTCTGCATCATATTTCTCCTTCCATTTAATGGCAATAGTATGTGATAAGGCTAATTTGCTTCTAAACTGACAGAAAATATCGTAATTTTGCATTATAACTTCTCCCTATCTGACTGTCACTCCTCCCTAATTTTCCATGAGGGAGAAGTCACTTCTCCCTACTGTCAGAGCCCAGCTTGAACCCTGTCACATGCATCGCATCTGTGAGTGATATGACAACATGTTCTAAAGTAGATACAAAGGGGTATGTGCATTAAGGGGCTATTTTGGCCCCCTCTAGAGCCAACAACTGAAAGTTGCTTTTCACCAATTTCATCTTATTGGTTTAATAGAAGAATAGCCCAAGTGTAAATTTTGGCATTTATTTTACTTTTACCGGTTGCTATGGTAACCAAAATGGCCGACTATATCAGCTTAAAGTAGAGAAATTGCCTTTTTAGGTCAAATTTGAGGCTTTTGGAGACCGATTTTTTAAGAATTAGATATCAGCACAAGCAAACACCAAAAAAACTTTTAATATATTGTGTGCCATAATAATTCTCATCATCTGTTAAAATATTTTTGTGGTATTTGCTTGTGCTCTATATTATTTCCTCTGTTACATGTCTCAAATTAGCTCCAAAATGGTCATTTTCCTATTTTCACCCTATTTTGGTGGCCATTTTTGTTACCATAGCAACCGTAAAAGTTGAATCAATGCCAGACTTTACACTTTGGCTATTGATCTATTAAACTAATAAGAAGAAACTTGTAAGGAGCAATTTTTAATGCACTTACCTCAAATTTTGAAACTTTACATTTTGACGCCCACAACAATGTTACACATTATGACATATATGGCGAAATCTATATCGTATTTTCTCTCTTTTTTTGCAGGGCTGGTATATAATAACTTATGCTTTAGGAATCTATCTATTAAATCTCTTCATTGGGTTTCTAACGCCGAAGATAGACCCAACATTAAATATGGATAGTGATGGTAAGTGGTGGTATAATTACAACTGTCATAACGTTTATTGAGATTCGTTAATCTGATTGGTCAAGAATGGTCATCTGTATTCTGATCGTATTGACCTGTATTTCATTTTTCAATGAACTTCGGTTTCATATTCATGATTATCATTCATTTCGAATCAGAAGACGCTTGATATTTGAACGGATTTGTGAATCGATCAAAATTTATGCGCTCAGAAATCCTGATTCAACTTGCTGGACTGCTTATCAATGTTTTATTTTTGCCTCAATAGACACTCCCCAATGTTCAGTTGTGTCCCGTTACCATGTCTTCCATGAAGAACACATGTTTTCAGAATAATATGTGCGCAGAGACCACTCTCGGGGAGTTTGCTATCAGATTGGTCCTTGTAATTTCGTGTGCACCAGTTAATGTAGAAACTGAAAGTAGGAATTTCTCGGATTTAGAAGCGCAACATGTTTATGGATGGCAGTAAAACAATCATCCCTGTTCCAATATTCTTGCCTACGTGCATTTATATAGGGACATCACTGTTTTGTTTGATGGGTGATCAATCTGTACATGAAAACAGCAACAACGTGACCCATTTTAAATACAAGTATAAGCTTTCATTAAAAAATTGGCTAAGCCTAAATTAATACATGTAAGGATTGAACATAGCTTGTACGGATCAAGTATCATTTGAACCAGTACCTGTACTTATGGTAGTCAAATTATCTTGAGCACTGTAATTACGAGTGCCATACATGAATGTCTGGACACATTATTTTGAGTCTTAAATTGTGTAGTTCGGCAGTATTCGGGCGAATTTTAGGGGGACCTGGAACTTGATTTTAAACTTTTTTTCTTTGTTGATTCTGGTAGTGCATACATTGTCCTTGAAAAATCCGAGTGATGCCACTCTGGCATCATTGAGCATTTCGATATATCCAAGATGGCGTCCAAGATGGAGGACAATTATACGAGAAAAATTGTGTGATACGGAAAATAATGTCTCAAACCCATTTTCTTTCTTAAATTATTGCTATGAAGTTTGAATCTAACTGAACATACTAGCTTGTAACCAAATAAAATAAGAATGTGGACAAGATGGCCACCAAGATGGCAGTTTATCACAAAAAGTATAAGAAAATCTTCCCTGAGACCGACAAAGTCCAGGGATTTGCATGCAAAATGCTTATTTTACTGATTCTTGAATTACAGACATCATCCTTGTTATCCCAGTGATGCTATCACTCAGCATTTGACATATTCAAGATGGCTTCCAAGATCGTAGCCAACAAATTTTTCAAACCCGTGGAAGCGGCACCCTACATGTTGGCATAATGATGGATTTGTAACAGACCAGATGCCTTTACAAACACACATATCTGAATAAACAAACCTAGTATGCGTGTATAATAGAGTTGCACTGTAAATGCAGGCATATCTGAGAATGGCACTAGGACCCACAATTTCAATGCTTCCTTAAAGTTAAGGAAGACTTTAGTTAAGTATTGATTAAAATAACGTTTTGAACTTATTAAAATCAAAATAGCTTCGTTTTTTCTGTAGATCACAATGGTGTCTTTGACCATACGTACTGCATCGATCTTGTCAATTCATTAAACATTTAATGTAACATTTTGAAATATCAATACTTCCCTTAAGTCGTCCTTAACTTTAAGGAAGCATTGTAATAATAGGCCCAGTTCAGCAAACATGTCTGATATGATGACACCTCTGTACAAGTAGCACCATATTTATAGCCATCTTTCTATCTGCACTCAACTAGTCAAAATGAGGGTTGCAGTGGCAACTGACCAGCAGACATGGCCTAAAGTGAGGCACCACACCGATGGGCATGGTTGATAATGAGGGACCATACCAGAAGGCGTGGCCTATGGTGAAACAACACACCAGAAGGCATGGCTGATAATGAGGCATCACACCAGAAGGCATGGCCTATAGTGAGGCTCCACACCAGCAGGCACGGCTGATAGTGAGACACCATACACGCAGGTATGGCAAATATAGATAAACAACACCAGCAAGCATGCAGGAATGAGTGGTAAAAGATCGGCAGGCATACTGATTGAGTGGTAAAAGATCGGCAGGCATATTGATTGAGTAGCAACGGTCCAGCAAGCACCCATCTTTCACATAACTCAACAATTAGGCATTTTTGAATAGCAGTGGTGTTTGTGGAAGTTAAACTAGGCCAGAATACATATTTGTTGCAGCTGCAGCGACATAGCAATGGAGTCTCACTGGACCAGCAGGCATGTATCTTGCATTGACAACGTAACAATAGTCTTGCCTACTAAAGTTTCACAGTTTAAGTTGGCATGTCTGGTGGAGGAGCATCGATCGAGGAGCTTTTCTCTTTGATGTTCAAAGGAGACATGTCTGATTGAATAGTACCAAGTTCTCAGGCATATCTGTTGAAGTTTCATCGAACGGCATCCATGTATTGCTACCAGGCCATCACATGACATTCTTACCAGCATGCATGCAAATTATGTGGTACTGAAATAGCAAACATGTATGCCTGTTGCCGAGACGCAGGATCTGCAGGCATGTGTGTGTGTTACATCACACCAGCAATAATGTATGTTACATTTGCACCCGACTAACAGGAATGCTGGGTACTCATGCGTTGGATCAGTGTGCATGTCTGTTATATTTGTACCAGACCAGCAACCCAGCCATTATTGCCACAGGGTCAGTAGACATTTTTACCATTTCTATGTTTGATTAAGCACACATGTCTGAAACCAAGTCTCCAGGCCAGCAGATATATATATAACAGCTTCACGAGACTATCAGGCCTGTTGCAGTACCCATGTCTTTTAACTTTGCTCTGAAACAGCAGGCATGTTTGTGACAGTTGCACCTGACCATTTGGCACATCGAATACAAGCATGCATTTCTGTAAGATTTGCAAATACATTGGTAGTTGTGGGGCTGTGCCAGCAGGTATGTCTGTTACACTTGCCTCAGACCCGCAGTTATGTCTTCTATGCTTGTACTCGACCAATGGTCTGTTTAGCACAATTGCACCAGACCATCAGGCATGTATGTTACAGTAGCACCTGACCAGCAGTCATGTCTTTATATGTTGCATACAATCAGCATGCATGTCTCTTACAGTTTCATCTTATCAGCATCCATGAATGTTATATTTGCACTCAGCCATGTCTGTAACAATTGCATCCGACCATTTGTCATGTCTTTAAAGTTGCACCTTACAAGCAGTCATGTCTGTTAAACTTGCACCTACACGCATGCATGTCTGAAAAACTTGCACCAGACCAGTACTAGTATTCATAGTTGTTATAGAAATATCCAACCATCTGCGCTGTCTGTTGCACTTGCACCAGACTAGAAACGTAGTAATGGTTGTTACAACTGCACCGGACCAATTGGCCTGTATTTTACAGTTTCTCCTGAGCAGCAGGAATGTCTTTAATGGTTACACCCAACCAGCAGTCATGATGGTAATTAACAATAATAATAATAATAATAATAATAGACTTTATTTAAAGAGGGTAACACATTTAGTAACAAAACTAATCTTCCATGAGGCCCTCTGACATCTGCAGCATGCAGATATATCTCTTACTCGTTGGTTTGTTGATACACTGCACCCCATAAGTAAATAGTATTTTCCCTCTTTTTTTGGTAATTTTATTTTTAGCAACCAATCCATAAACTACTTCAAGCTGATTTTTCCCGCATATTGATTTTTAAAAAAAGTGTGTACTTTGAGCAAGCACGCTGTCACAGAGTTTTCGGTGATATCGTTCGTTCAGCATACCCTGGCATTTATCACTTCATTATTTCTTGACAGAATGTTTGCCCAAAGTAGGAACTTTTATGAGAATAATATGATATTAAGGTTCGTATTATCAGATCCAGCCAAAAGTAGTCTTGAAAGTAGTGCATGGATTGATGGATACGATTACCAGAACAAAGACACACCAAAAACATTACCATTATGAAAAAATAAGTCCGTTATTTTTTCAGTGCAGTGTATAATAAAAACCCTTGTGATTCCACAATACAAATTCTGCTATTTCTGCCATCTTGTACGACAACTTGGATATATTACAACACTGAAACGCAACAGCATCATGCCAGTCAAATTCGCCGAATGCAACTACTGTTGAAAACTATCTGAAAAAAAGTTATTAACTGTGATTCTGATTTCAAGTGGGATTTTGCTTTAAAATGGCGGCCATCTTGGACACCATCGTAAATAGTTCAACCCTCTGAAGCAAACAATATTCAATTTTAATCACTTGTATTATTTAGACTCTAAAAAGCCATACAAAGTCAACATTAATATGCTTTTTTTGGCGTTTTTTGGTCAAATAGGTCTTAGGGGACTAAATGACGGCTATCTTGGGCGCCATCTTTAATATTTCAACCTTCTGAATCAAATCAATGTTCCATTTTAATTGTCTGTATCATTTAGCCTCTAAACATCCTTAAAAAGTCAAAATAGAGCTCTTTTTATCGAACCTGTTGGTCAGATAGGTGTTAGGAGCATAACTGACGGCCATCTTGGACGCCATCTTGAATTTTTCAAAACGCTCAATGATGCCAGAGTGGCATCAGTTGGATTCATCATGTACAATGTCTGAACAACAAGAATCCGTGAAGAAAAAAACTTTAAAATCAAGTTCCAGGTAATTCTTGTTTTCTACCGGACTAGTGATTCAGATTTGTTTTTGTCTTATCCTTCAATCGAAACATGTGTTATGGGTGCTCAAAAGAACGTTCTCATTGAGAAGGTTCTTTTGAGTACCCACAACATATGTTTCGGTTGAGAAATAAGGAAGTTATATTGGAATCACACACTCTTATCAAACTGACTGTTCTGGGCCTGTTAAAAATTTCTGCTTATGGCTTTCTACGTTAGGTGATGTGCTTTATAGGCTATTGAAAAAATTATATTAATGAGCCAGTGCATGAGATTTCCAACAATATGGTATGTGCGACCAGCAAAGCATCAGATCAGCCTGCGCATACGCGCAGTCTGATCAGAGCCTTTGCTAGTCACTTGAGTATTCTATGATTGTTAAGCTACTGACTGAACACCATTTGGAGCTTCTAAGCTTAAAAGGAGGCTGCAGAGGCTCGTCCGAGTCTACACATGTCAAAATACCACATTGTTGGAAATCACATGCTCTGACTCAAGTGATTTACTTTACCTACAGGTGAAGAAGGTCCTGAACTACCTATGAAATCAAGCGATGAATTTAAACCTTTCATGAGACGGTTACCAGAATTTAAATTTTGGTAAGTACATTAATAATTATGCAGACTTGGGTTTTACATAGATCCAGATAGGAAAAAAAATAACGTTTAATTGTGACTATTTTCCTACTTAATGGTAAAAATGTATGTTTTGGGTGCTTGAAATAACCGTCTCGTTATTTCTGTATTATCCAACCAAATCATGATCATAAGATTCCCAGGGGGGAAAAGATGAATAATTTTAAATTACACACTCATATTTGGAGGGCTGTTATTAATAAGAATAAAACCAAACTAGGAAATACTTTAAATATTAAAATGAACCCGGTCATGATACATATATACCCAATTACTACTCATTGAGGGTGTTCATTCTCTGAAGCGAAAGAGCTCTGCATTTTTCAAGGTAAATAGTAATTATACCACAAAATTCTTATTTTCAACATATTAAAACAGCTGAAAATGCATTTTCAATTAAAATTCATTAAATAGTAGCTTTCTTTTGAGTTTTGACCAACTAATATAAATAAGTTAATAAAGATTAGGGCACCTGCATAGCTCAGTCGGTAGCATGTTTAGCTCTGACTAGCTAGATATCTCTGCCACACAGGTTCAAATCTGGCTAAGGGAGCTCAGTGGTAGAGTGCTTGACTCTAGACCGAGGGGCAGCGGGTTCGAGCCTCACCGGCGTCACTGCGTTGTGGTCCTTGAGCAAGACACATTTATCCTTGCTTAGTACTGGTTCAACCCAGGAATACCCGTCCCTGTTTAACTGAAAGATTGTTGATGGGACGTAAAGAATCAAATCAAACAAACAAATCAAATCCGGCTAGCGTCAATAGCGAAAATATTGATTAGTGGAAAATATACAATTGTTCCTGCAGCGGTATGTATCAAAGGTTGACTGTTAGCCTGTCACTTAACGGGTCACAGTGCTTTCATAGGGATTTCCCAGAGGAAAGCTGAGAAATGCACTGGATTTCCCCCACCACTAGACAGACAATGTCTTAGAAGCATAATTGCTTAAGCCTTACGTCTATATCCAGCAAATAAGAATAGACTGCTTTCACATTGTTACCTCAATTGGCAAACATTCTTCAAATTAAAAATTGAAAAAGTTGTTTAAGCAAATGATTGAGCAAAATGTTAACAAAACACATAATGATGATAAACGAGTAGTTTAATTGGGGTTTTACATTTGGAATGTGATTTCTTAGTTTAGAAATAAAACAAAAATAGCTTTTCATTTACATTTAAGTACGCAGCAATCTTCTAGCTGTATTTTAATGTAAAAGTAAGTAAGGGTGCAAAGATCAGGAATCGATACAATCAAGTACCACACCTGACCCAGGATACAAATGGGAAAGTAACAAACTCACAGCTAGACACCACAATTGAGAGCCAAGAGGTCAGCCCTTCCCAGCAGGTGACCACAAGGCACATATAAACAGACGCATACAAATGCATAGCAAACACAAGACAGAAAAAACATAAAATATACTTTGATAGCAAACTAAACTCATAGCATAAGAGCACCTATTATATATGTTGACTTCTACGATTTATGATATTTCTCTTCTTTTTTTTCAGGTATTCAGGCACCAAAGCAGTTGTCATAGCGATGATATGTACATTTTTTGAAGCATTCAATATACCAGTGTTCTGGCCTATCTTAGTCATGTATTTTATCATCCTATTTGTAATAACTATGAAGAGACAAATACGAGTAAGTATACCTGCCCTTTTTGGTGAAACAATCAGTCCTAAAAAAATATACTTTCTTGTTTCTCAACCAAACATATGTTATGGGTACTCAAAAGAACCGTCTCAATGAGACAGTTCTTTTGAGTACCAAAAACATATGTTAAAACTGCTGGGTAAGAAACAATTTTATCATAGCGATGATATGTACATTTTTTGAAGCATTTTATATACCAGTGTTCTGGCCTATCTTAGTCATGTATTTTATCATCCTATTTGTAATAACTATGAAGAGACAAATATGAGTAAGTATACTTGCCCTTTTTGGTGAAACAATCAGTCCTAACAAAAGAAATATTTTCTTGTTTCTCAACCAAAACATATGTTGTGGGTACTCAAAAGAACCGTCTCAATGAGACGGTTCTTTTTAGCACCAAAAACATATGTTAAAACTGCTGGGTAAGAAACTATTTTACAATTTCAGCATAGCGGTTATATGTACATTTTTGGAAGCATTCACTATACCAGTGTTCTGCCCTGTCTTAGTCATGTATTTTATCATCCTTTTTGTAATAACTATGAAGAGACAAATACAAGTAAGTATACTTGCCCTTTTTGGTGAAACAATCAGTCCTAAGGAAAGAATTTTCTTATTTCTCAACCAAAACATATGTTGTGGGTTCTCAAAAATGTCTCAATGAGCCATGCCGTCTTTCCCCCCCCCCCCCCCCCCCCCCCAAAAAAAAACCCCGTCTTCCAACCGGCTTATTAGAACCCCCACCCACCCATCCCTTGCAGCTGTTTTTGTATATTTCGAAAATATAATGCCATTATATCACCTGGCAGTAGTTATGAACATATGGCCAGATAAGTAATTTTTGAGAAATGCAACTTGGATTTGGCTGCAGTTAATCAAAAATACCCTTATTTAATCACTTTGTTTGATATGAAGGGAAGAAAACTTGCAGTTAGACTCTTTTACAGACCGTTATTTGAAACAGACTATAGAATATATTAAGGAACTTAACATAGACTAAACTGGGTTAGTCCATTATGCAACCTAGACTGACAGCATGGTGGCATATTCTTTAGACATGAAATTCACAATTCCCTAGGGACAACAGATGTCATAGCTCCTATTTAAAAATAAAAGCAGCGATGGCTGTTGCCTGACTAGGCATATTATAATATATGTATAGGGTCGAGTAATCCTTCGCAATCTCCCCCTTTGCAATGGATTGTCCCACTTTGCTTTCTCATCCGGTGTCCATTGTTGTATGGGGAAAACAACAAAAGGCTTGCACACATGCTCTGTGCTACATGGTCATTTTCACTATTGGGTAGTCCCATTTGCCAAATCGTGGACTACACATCATATTCTTTTGTGTATATGATCAGTGATAGCCCCTGTTTTACTGTGTAGGCTTGAATGAACATTCGCTATCCGCCATATAATGACCTCATCCAATTTTTTACAGCTGTTATTATGACCACCTGACACATCTCCCCAGGCAAAGAATCATCATATTGACACATTTATATTGAAATGACCAATTTTGTGTATTGAATTTAGCACAGAACTTGCAAGATAACTTAGATAAGGGCGGAGACGAGACGGATATGGTCAATTGTTTGGAGCAGGAAAATCAAACATGTTACATGTCACATTTTTGATATGTGACATGCATTTCGGCATTATGAAATATGAGTTGATTTTGGTGATTTCTGTCGGAATTTTTAAGTTTTTAGCAATAAATTAATCTTTCTCAATTTGGCTAGGCGTCAGATCCGGTTGGTTGCCAATAAAAAAAGAATTTGGTCAGGATTGAGCTAACATTTTTACAGGAAGTTTCAATTATTGTCAGAGGGAATAAGAAGCCCCGTTGGTAAATTTTTTATCCATTTTTGCTCCTCGCCGTTTCTAAGCAGCAGAAGTAACACATGTTTATCATTCTTTCAATGATTTCCACATTTTTGGGAATTTACGTGATATTGATTTTGCTTTGAGTTGTATGGATTTCCTGACAATAAATGCTTAAATCTCAATTTACTGAAACTTGACGCTTAATTTTGTGAAATTCAACCGAACAATTTTCAAGCAATACCCCTCATCTTACTGGCCTAGGGTTGGAGTGTGGGTTAATAGAGACTTTTTAACTTTATGAAAACTCACAAGGTCCTGAGACCCAAAAAGCGTTTTTGACCAATCAGCCAACAGCTCACAGAACCATGCTCCAGACAATGTATTCTCTCTGCAATAAAGATTCTTCAAGATTATGTGAGCAATGCAGTTAATATGAGAGGAAGCTGCTAAAAAGAGTTCTGTCCCTTTTCATATTAAATTCTGGCCTTTAGTTAAGAGTGTGCAACAGAAAAGTAATTTTCTTGTTTCTCAACCAACTATATGTTGTGGGTGCTCAAAAAAACCGTCGTCTCCATGAGAGGGTTCTTTTGAGCACCCAAAACATATGCGCAAAAAAAAATAAAAGTAAGAAAATATTTACAATTTTACGCTGAAAATTTGTGTTTAACTATGCTTAATTTTTTCTCTTTTATTTCAGCACATGCTCAAACATAGATATGTGCCATGGTCACATGGAAAGACAGTATATAAGGGGAAAGAAGACACTGGAAAAGTTGTTTCGTCATAGTTATCTGCCCTTCTTTGAAATGACAATGAAATGGTGCCTAAGAGGAGGGGGCATGTTGTAGAAAAATTGTCCAAGCTGCAAGTGGCTCTGATCAAACTGCATTGTTGAGAAAGGTGTTAACATGTCAAGTGTCCACTTAAGCAGATTGATTTTGAGGGTAAAATTGTGATTTTTTCTTATCCATCAGTTTAAACATCTGTTTTGGGTGCTCATAAGAACCGTCTCGTTGAGATGGTTCTTTTGAGTACCCACAACATATGTTTTGGTTTAGAAATAAAAAAAATAATTTTCAATTCTACACTCTTATCTTGAGTTCTGTATGTACAATCAAAAATGTCAAAAATGACACCTGTCTAAGCCATGCTGGATAGTTTATGTACGGCAGTCCTCTCCATTTTTAATCCTCTTAACATACGGGATTCCATTTATTAGCATGTATACAAGCAGAATGGAAAATTGTGGACCCTGATCAGCTGGGTACATAGAATCCAGCTGATCTGGATCTACACTATTTTCAAGACAGGATATATCCAGGGTTGGCATGTTAAAGGTTAAGAAGCATCTTACAAAGGCAAAATTTTCACACCTCAAAATCACAGTTTAAATGAAAAGTGTGAAAAATTTTGGGTGTTGATTAGCTGGCTTTTATGAAGCCACCTGATCTGGGTCTACATCATTTTCAAATTGGGATATAACCAGGCTTAGCATGTAAATGTTCAGAAGCATCTTTGAAAAGGAAAAATTTTGACACCTCAAAATCATAGTTTTAATTTAATATCTCTGAGCAAGCACTAGGTTTAACCATTTTCATGCTCAGTCCTTGAAAACAGTATGAGAGTCTTTTAGAAGTCATTGAAAAGTCCTTGAATTTTACACAAACTTGCCTGGATGAACCTTGATCTAGCTTGATATTACAATTTCCAGGCAGCAAATAACCAATGTGCTGATCTGACTGTAAATGCCCTGGCTAGACATGCCTTTGTTGTGTTGCAAGCAAGTAAATCAGGCCCTCGGGACAAGGTCAATAGGTTGTGGGCCAATTGCATAGGTATGGTGGGCCCCATAGCGCAATCAGTAGCGTGCCCGATTGCAGATCCAGGGGTCCTGTGTTCGATGTCCGCCCCATACTTTGGTGGAGATAGATCATGGAATATTTTCTAGGGTCATTCTCCTCCTGCTGCTGAATCATTCAAGAAGGGTGGTGTCAGTTACAAGCAAAAGTATATGCACAAAGTATTAACCGCTCAGTCTATCTAAGCTTGCCCAGGGAAAAAAGTTTGCGTAGGTAAACCGACCATAGCTGTTGACTGAGACATTAACCCTTAAAGCACCAATCACGACTGCAGCAGACAACAAATTTTGCGTCATCAGACAATTCTCATGAAATAAGCCTTATTTGTTATTTTTGAAAAAGCGGCAAAATTTGAAATTGTCATCTGCTGCAAATTAGGTGGCGCTTTATGGGTTAATGCATAAACCAAACAAATATGTTGACTGAAGGGTATCTCAAACTGTAGTACTCTTGAACTACCATTGTGATAATATATTTCTAGAAATTAAAGATAAAGGTATGGAACAGATTTACAGAGGATCTCACATGAGTGCTCATGTTTTATTTAATTTTTTTAACAAGTTGGGAGAAAAGTGATAAAATGCTGACTTGCCAATAAATTGTTCAATAAATTCAATAACCCAGGAGCACAAACGTTAGTTTCTGTTTATCATATGATGTTAGAATTATTTTGTAAGCACCTTAATGGTGTGAAAACATCAACAGTTTGCCTAATATATGTTATGTTGTTATGGCCGTCATTTCATAACATTACCAAAATCTGTACACCACTAGTGGTTTATTGATTATAATGTATGGCATTATATCATTCCCAGAAGTGACATCATATGATAAACAATTTTTTTTCACTTGCTTAATTTACCAAGCGACAAATGTTCTCCCTTGCTTAAGGCGTTCATCAGCCTGCTTATTTATTGAAAATGAATGTTATTATTCCAGTTATATGGATAATTAGAAAAAATTAATAAATTCAAGTAGCATTTCAGTCAGGTCTTAAATGAATAGGTTGTATGACCAAAAAATAATTTATTATTATCATCTTTCTGGTTTCGTATTAGGTTTTCTCTCATGATCGAACATGATCACCAGAGTACACTAAACAAAAACAGTCTAGATCCAGATCAGCCAGCTTCTGCAGAAGCTGACTGATCAGGATCCACACTGTTTATTGTGCAACTTATGTTCATGGTTTGATCTATATGCCAGTGAATTGTTTTCACTGTCACATGCTAAAATAGCAAGCGATGGCCATTTCTACCTATTTTGGGAGAAAAATACATGTACTAGCATTTAACAAATGAGCAAGTGCTAAATTCAATCCCGGAAAGGAGGTGACATCTTTTCTTACTTATTCATGAATCCATTAGTTACGGGGCTCCATGAGACATTTTCATTGAGTGTCCAAACCATGTGTTTTATATTTGTGTTTGTTGAGAAATAAATACACTAGAGTTTATTTAAACTCCTTTTTGGTAACATATTTCTTGCTTTTCCATGAATTCACATATGGCCAGATAAGGAAATTTTTGGTTGTAAAATTGTAATTATTATCTTAACCATTCATCTAAACATGTTCTTCAGGTGCTCAAAAGAACCGTCTCATTGAGACGGTTCTTTTGAGTACCCACAACTTATGTTTTGGCAGTGAAATAAGAAAAAATAATTTTCAAATGTGGGCTCTTATCTGGAGGTATGCCTAGGAGTGCAGCGGCAGAGTAGTAGAGTGCTAGACTCGAGAATGAGGGGTTGCTGGTTTGAGCCTCACTAGAGTCACTGGGTTGTGTCCTTGAGCAAGACACTTTATCCTCTGCTTAGTACTGGTTCAACCCAGGATGACCCATCATGAAGTGACTGAAAAAAGGTTGACTGGGATGTAAAAAATCAAACCCAAACGACAGAAAGCATATGTTAAGGGGCTTAACCCCACCACCAACCCCACCTGTATTATATTTTATACCTATATGCTATAGTTTTAAACAGCAGACCAACATATTTTTGTGAAGGGAAAAAATAGCTAATATTTTATTTATGTTGTAAGTCGTAAAATTTGGTGTAAGAAAAGAAATTAATATTTGTAACCCTTCTCAAATTCTCTTGATAAAGGACAATTAAGTACGGGCTGTTTCCATAGTATAACTCATCTCTTGTGTTCTGATGGATACAATCGAGGCTCACCATGTTCTTAGAGAGGCTCAGTGGTAGAGCCTAGAGGGCTTGACTTGAGATTGAAGGGTTGCAGGTGATAGCCTCACGGGAGGCACTGTGTGTTGTCCTTGAGCAAGACACTTTATCCTATGCTTAGTACTGGTTCAGCCCGGGAAGCTCTGTCCCGAAATGATTGAAAAACTGTTGGCTGGGACATAAAGAAACAGATCAAACAAAATAAAATCAACATATTCCTTATCTTGGCATTTGTCAGAGCTGAGCTAAGGTTTTATTTCGTCATTGAGGGAGAATGCATGTTCAAAATATCTCATTTCAAAAAAAAGATCTTGTCAAAGGAATCATTTGTTTGAAAAATTATCAAAGCTTGCAATACAAGACAGAATTTTGCATGCTTTTGATGTTTTCAAACCTGCATTTATAATATTTTCATGACTGCTGATGTATATTTTTTAAGCTCTTACATCAGTTTCAAAACTTCCAATAAAATTATAATTTATTAATAATACATTCAAAGAGCGAGATAAGCAAAACTTTTGGGCTTAACTTATCCATCAGCTTAAACATTTGTGTATATGGTGCTTTTAAGAACCCACTCATTGAGACTATTCTTTTGAGTACCCACAATATTTTGAGTACCCACAACATATGTTTTGTTTGAGAAATGCGAAAAATATTTTTTAATTACGCACTCTTAATATCTAAAGGCCTACCTGTAATTTGAAATAAATGGTATTATATTGCAAAATCAAAAAGTTGCATACGGGTATATGAATTATATTTATATAGGGGTGATATGTATGTTTATTAGCAGAGTGTAAGGTCACAGTTGAAATTGTGGCCCTTATGATTTAATTTCTTCAAACATATTTCTTCAATGTTTGTAATTCGGTTAGATCAATTTTGCAGAACCCTTTTATACGGACAATGGTTTATTTTTGAGATGTATTATTGATGAACATAGCTTCTCCTTAAAGTCTATATAATACAGATGTACAATGGGAATAAGAGTATCCTTCATATGTATTGTTGTGGGACAAGGAAATCCCACCCGAGGACCAGAATAATTCGTCAGAAACGAGGCTCTGCCGAGTTTCTGACGAAATTATTCAGGTCCGAGGGTGGGATTTCCTTGTCCCACAACAATACATCATGATGGATACTTTTTCTCGCCCACTTTGTGACTTTTTAAGGTTTTATATGAATTCTACCAGTTCCGCATATTTTTTTAGATTTTTTGCGTTTGTTCCAATCTAAAAAATAAGTTCACCAACGAATTTTCCAGATGCAGAAATGGGTGTAAACATAGTTTAGCACCTAAAAAAGGAAGCGAAATAGCATTTCAAGCGTCGGTTTTGTTTTTATTCGGGTTTGAAACTAACGTTGGTATCAGTATCTATTGACAAAGACGTCGTGGCGCCAAACTGTGTCAATAACGTGCGTCACATTGTTGTTGCATTTTAGTGACGTCAGAAATGTTTTTGACGTCTTTCAACTATGCGAAAATGGTGGACGCACTAAATATTGCCGTTTTGATATTTCTACATAATATTTAGGCGTAATTTGCTCTGAAAACCGCCTAAATTGTTATAATTTGGAGTCACGTGGATGGGATAAGCAGGTCATGTGGATGGGATAAGCAGGTCACGTGGATGAGATAAGGAAATTCCGCATGGCGTTTTGCCTATGGAACAGCTTGTCTTTAGCGATAAGTGGGCGAGAATATACTCTTCCATACAGAATATGAAATAAATTGTCATTTTGAAAGAGGTTAAATCAAGGCTTGCTATCACCTGTTCTTCTCTGTAATGTCCAAAAAATATTTTTGAAAATTTCAAACCTTGGACGATGTTTCATGACCAGATCTATAGGGGTCGACAGGGGGTAGGGACCACACAGGAAAATCACAGGTTGCTATATGATTCCTTAGAAATACTGGTACAAACCTCCAACGAGAAGCTATTGGACCCCTCTGGTCCAATTGCTTCTCGTGGGAGGTTTGTATGGCCCTCGGTGAAATATGTTGATAACTAAAAAATAACATTGCCAGGACTCCTTCTGGTGGAAATACTCTGGATCAGCCCTTGTGTTTCCTGCATTTTTTTCTACAATAAAAATACTATGTTTAAAATTGACTTTACTGGCAACCATTATATGGGTGTGTTTGCCCTTCCACACAATCCAGCTGCACTTTTATTAATGCTTTCTAAAAAGAGCTATCAACGTGTTTAGCCCTTTGGAGACTGGAAACTTTGGCAAACAGTGAAGACCCAGTTGAAATGCCACAATGTGCTGCATTTCATCAGGGTCAACAGTGTTCGCTAAGACCAAAGCAATCTTCAGAGAAAGAAATGTTATGTTTTGGGGGAAAATTCTAGCCTCTGACCCCTCATAAAATATACGATGGACCATCCTGACTTTGGGAGCGCAGTGGCTAGGTGGTAGAATGCTTGACTCGAGACCGAAGGGCCCCGGGTTTGGCCTCACCGATGTCACTGCGTTGTGTCCTTGAGCAAGAACATTAATCCTAGCTTAGTACTGGTTCAACCCAGGAAGACCCGTTCCTATATTACTGAAAGATTGCTGATGGGGCGTAAAGAATCAAATCAAACAAAAAACGTCCTGACTTTATTGTATGTAGCTTTATAGAAAATCCCATTGGTCTAAAAGGGTTGAAAACTATAAACTTCTTAACAGCCTTGTGATAGTACAGCCATGTGATAGTATTATTTGCTGGAAAAATTGCACAGCTTTCATATTTTGTAAGTTTCACACTGTTATCCACCTTTAACCCATATAAGTCTTGCTCTGTTTTTGTGGGACAGAGTCAAACAGTGCAGACCCAGATCAGGATCTCCACTGTTTGCCTACAGAACAGTCTACTAAAAATGAAAAGCATCTCCCGACAGCCCTTTAAACAGAAATAGACTGGTCCAATTGATAAGGGTGGGAAATTACAATTGGCTTGAATGGTTTGAAATCATAATTAGCTTACACTGACCCATCAATTTTACACTGCATTTATATTTTATACTGTCCAGTTACAGTACCAGTTTCATTTAGAACAAAAAAAGAATTATCTCACTGAGATGATTTGAATTGCGTTTCATTGTGTTGTTATGCTTATACTTATAGCTTTAATTTTTTGTAGCCGGTGCTTTGTTTATAAAACAGGGGTTCCCACAAGCTCTGGAAATCGTGGAAAACCTGGAAAATCACATAAAAAAAGTTCCATGCATGGAAAAATCATGGAATACGTAAAAAAAACCTGAGTAATCGTGGAAAAATAATGGAATTCTGTGTGTCTGACAGCTAGATGTCTTGCTACTGGTGGTTTCAAGTTTTAATTATTTCAAAATGCATGCATGGTCTACAAGAATACATTAGTGTTGCTGCATTCCGCATTTATGCTTAGTGTGGTGAAGATGCCGCTAAAAGGGGAGGTTGGAGGCCGTACATTAAATAGTCATGGAAATTACATTGTTGATCATGGAAAATCATGGAATTGTTTTTAAATTTCTGTGGGAACCCTGATAAAAACTAAGGCCGCTTAGCTAGGTTTGTTAAGATATTTTGAAAAATTAAATATGTCCAGTACAGTCCTTTTATAACACTCCTTGATATAACGTGTCATAGACTTGGATATAACACGGCCATTATGTAGCTCCCAAATTTTTTTACCATTAAATTTTTCAAAGGAATTCTAGAAAACTGACCATGAAATTGTCTCTTTTCTATAATTCTGTTGTAAAATTGTCCCTTTATATCACAATTCAATTATAGCATGATCTCTTCCTATAAACCCCAAACTTAGTGTTTAAAAGGGACTGCACTGTTTATGATAGGGCTACACAAAAATGTTATACTGCATTGTCCACCTAACCAGTACTGTGTAAAGTGGCTGTCAACCAAGCTTTGGACCAAGTTTTGCCAGTCAACATAGCTGATAAACCATAATTGGCAGCTAGTTTTTGCATATATATACAAATTTTGTTATTATTTTTTGTGATTATTTTCTCATCCATAAGTGTTAACATATGGTGTGGGTGCTCAAAAGAACAGTCTCCCTGAGATGGTTCTTTTGCTGTATTCCATGAGCACATCAGTATATATTTTAAATGTACTATTCAATAAGCAAAAACAAAAGGCGCTGACAAGTCTAGTATGCAGACACACAGGCTGGTTTTTGTCTTTGTAGTTAGAAAACAGTCAGATTTTTCGCGACAAGACCAATTTATTATGACAGATTTTCTTGATTTTAAGGCAATTCAGCTGCAGTTTCCAATTATTACGAAGGATTCGGAGGCTCCATGGAATACATGGAGGATCTTATATGAGTGCTCATGTTTTATTGAATTCATTAAACGAGTTTGGGAAAAGAGATATAATGCGAGGCTTGCCGAGCATTTTATCTCTTTTTCGCAACGATTTTAATTCAATAATACAAGAGCGTGAATGTTAGATTCTATTTATCATATGACATTAAAATTACTATGAAATCTCATTTCTGCCGTAAAAATGTTATAATTGTGTCATAATGAATGCAGCCTTGTTATTAACATCATTACATTTCCTGAAGATCTATAAACCACTAGTGGTTTATCCATTTTATTTCTTGGGGTTATTTCACTCCCAGACGCGACGTCATATGATAAAGTGTGGATCTTGCTCAGACATAAAGCCAACTGATTTTGATCAACACTGTTTGTCCTTATGCCCGATTCTCAGCTAGTTTTTACCAGAGATACATCCTTCATGGACAATGCCTTTTTTAATGAAATCCACTTTTCTGATTGTTTTAATTCACATGTTTGGGCATTGTTGCAAGAAAACCTGATTTGTTGCATGCAAACAAAAAGGTGCAGACCAGCAGTCAGATAAGGCCCCGAGGTTATAAACTTTTTCATGCTCAACTCAGCAGAGCACAAAATTTCAACTGCTCATAAAGACTAAAATACCGACAACTGAAGAAATTTCTTGCTTTAAGTCTCTTGGATGTTGTACTTATCTTGCTAATAAATGTTAAAATACCAACAATTGTTGACATTTTAACATTTATGAGCAGGATAAATTTCGTGCGCAGCTGAGTTGAGCATGAAAACAGTTTTATAACCTCGGTGTCAGAGCATTAATTGTTCACTTACTGGAAAGTTTAATTCTTCCCTGCTGGCAGCAACTTGTTGTCTGATGATAACCTTTGCAAGTAATTTGGACCCAGATCAGGATAATAAGAACAAAGTTGGGCGTGGTCTGGATCCAAACTGTTTTTTCACTCTGTGGCAATCTCTGGATGATTTTAACCCTTAATGTGTCAATTGCAACAAAAGTCGACTGCGTTTCTTGTCTGCTGAAATGTTTAAGAAGCCTCTATGGCAAACAGTGTGGACCCATATCAGACTGCTCCTATCAGGAGCAGTCTGTTCTGGGTCAACGCTGTTTGCTTCTATACTTAATTTGTCAGTAATGTTAGGCAATTATTTGCAGCAGACATTTTCAGATGCATTTTTTTCTTGGTGCTTTAAAGGTTAATTGTTTGGAAAGATTAAATTTTAAAAGATCAGCAGAGAACAAAGAAAGCATATAAAATTACCCAGCAGGCAGAAAGTTGAAACATTTTTGTATTATTCATAAGAATACTTCCAGCAAGTACCCACAACATTATGTTTTCATATGATCGGAGACATAAAAAATTTAATCCTTTTCCCACTTTTTACGACTATTGTGGTCTACCTCTCTTCTGCTTTTGTACTTTGATGGGCTTCATTGCGAATAATATTGACCCTTATCAGACTTTACCCAATGCAGCAGTCTAATCAGGGTTCATTTATCCTCTGCTAAGTACTGGTTAAACACACAAGGACCCGTCTCGACATAACTGAAAAATTGTTAACTGAAAAATTGTTGACTGGGATTTTAAGAATCAAATTAAACAGGGTTCATAGTGTTTGCTTCTGTGAAAAAATGAGTCGCAAATGTATCTGAATATATGCAGAATAGGTATCCTCACCAAAGACACTGTGCTGTGTCCCTGAGCAAGGCACTTTGTCCTCTGCTTAGCACTTGTTCAACCAGCAGGAATGATAAATTCTGGACTGGGATGTAAAGCATCAACACAAACAAAGCAGCAGACATAATAAGCAGATGACATTTTCTGGACACAAAATAGCAGGATAATAGTTTTTCATCCAGGAATATTCCTGTTTCATTATATAACATCCAAACAGAAGATACTACATTGGACCTTATAAGCAAGCAAACATGCTCTGATAAGCACACACCGAGTCCTTTAAATAGAGGATCAACTATAATGAGTGTGTATGTTTTATTGAATTTATTAAACGAGTTGGGGAAGAGATCAAATGTGAGGCTTGCCAAGCATTTTATATCTTTTTAGCAACCAGTTTAATAAATTTAATAATACTGGAGCATGAATGTTAGATTCTATTGTCACATGACATTAAAATTAATCAAAAATCACATTTTTGGCATGAAAAAGTCTTGATCTTTTACGCAAAAATACTGTTTAAATGGACACGGTTATGTATCTTTACGAATCTGTTAACCACTAGTTGTTTATTGCATGGCTTTATATCACTCCTAGATGCGACGTCATGTGATAAAGATTGGTTACACATTGATCTTCTGATTTCCAGTCAATCCAATGGTGAAATTTCAGTATTGATATGGATTTGTGGTTATTATGAAAAAATGTGGATCATGATCAGCTGGCTTCTGATAAAGCCAGCTGATCAGGATCCACACTTTTATAAAAAAAGAATATATAAATATTGAAAAAGAATGTTCATATTGTGCTTATAAGGTCCAATGTGTTAGGTTTATTTTTTGAGTGCTTTAGAATGTGATGCATGTAAAAAAAAACGAGAATGTATGTGTGTGTGTAATTTTATTGCTATTTGTGTATGAATCTTGTAAATTGTAAATAAAATCATAATTATATGACTGAATGCTACAGGTGAATTTTCATTTTATTATTGCCCATACATATAGTATATTTGATTAAGTCTTGGGCCACACCAACAAATGTTGTAGGAAGCCACAAAGTATACGACCATCTATCTGTAAGATATACATGGGCTAATTAAAGATATTTCTGACCAGATCTCTTACTTTTACCCATGTATTACTTTCTCAATATCTCAGACAAATATTGTTTACAGAACAGATCCAAGATGGCCACTTTAATGACAAATTTTCCCTTATGGTCACCATTGGGAATTCCACAGCCCAATCCAGTGCCAGGCCTCGGATGTATGCAAGCACAGTATTGTGTAGGAAAAAGTTTCAGTTTTGTTAACCAGAACTGGTTTTAATGATGAAAACAGTTCTGTAGCATATGTAGTCATTCCAATAAAATTCATTTTTAGCTCACCAGAGCCAAAGGCTCAGGATGAGCTAATATAATGGTACTCAAGCCGGCATCCGGCCGTCCATCCACACTTTCAAACATAAATATTTCCGAGATCGGATGTCTGATCGTAATAAAATTTCATCTGAAGCATTAATGGTGTTGGGGATTGGCTGCATTATGTTTTGGGCCAGATGGGATCAGAACTCTGTTTTCCATGGCAACAGATAGCTCCCTTAGGGTTATAATGGGGAAAACCTTGTGACCACTGTAACTCCTTCATTTATGATTGGCTCTTTATTCTTGCAGGTAACGAGGACAACCATGACATCTTGGATGGGTTCGAAATCTGGTAAAATCCGACCAGGGACTTATGAGTTAATTGCCCTTGAGCGTCTGTAAAAATCCCCATTGACTTATAATGGGAGAAATATTGTGACCACTCTAGTGACTTCATTTTAGATGGATCTTCATTCTTGCAGGTAACAAGTCCAAACATAAAAGCTTGGATGAGTTTGAATTTTGGCAATATTCCATCACTGACTTCGGAATTGGCTGCCCTCGGGCGTCAAAAAATCAATGAATAATGTTGTGACCACTCGAGCGCCTTCTTTTTTGATTTGATCTTCTTGATTCTTGCAGGTTACAAGGACGACCATAAAATCTCGGATGTTTTCGAAATTCAGCCAGATCAGACCTTGGACTGTGGAGTTAGCTGCCCTTGGGCATCTGGAAAACTCCCCATAGACTTATAATGGGAGATCGATTGTGACCACTTTAGTGCTTCCAATTTATAATGGATGTTCTTCAGTCTTGCAGATAAGAAGGACAACCATAAAGCTTGAATGAGTTTGGATTTCGTCAAGATTACATCACCTAATTATTGAGTTAGCTGCCCTTGAGCATCTTAAAAACTGATGGATATTGTTGTGACCACTCTAGCGCCTTCATTTTTGATTGGATCTTCATTCTTGCAGGTAACAAAATCAACCATAAAAGCTTGGATGGGTTCGAATTCGGCCAGATCATACCTTGGACTGTGGGGTTAGCTGCCCTTGAGCGTCTTAAAATCCCCATAGACATAACGGGAGAAATGTTGTGACCACTCTAGTGCTGTCAATTTTAAATAGATCAAATTTATTCTTGCAGATAAGAGACAATTAAAAATACTTGGATGAGTTTGAATTACGTCAAGATCCCATCAGCTTTAATGGAGTTAGCTGCCCTTGAGCATCTTAAAAATTGATGGATAATGTTTCATTGTTGTGACCACTCTAGCGCCCTCATTTTAGATTGGATCTTCTACATTCGTGCAGGTAACAAGGACAACCATAAAAACTTGGATGAGTTTGATTTTCGCCCACACCCAATCACCAGCTACAGAGTTAGCAGCCCTTGAACGTCTAAAATATAGCTATAATGTGATCACAATAGCACCTTATTTTTTAGCTCACCTGAGCCGAAGGCTCATGGGTGAGCTAATAGGAAACCAGACACTCTGGCGTCGTCCGTCCGTCCACAAATTCAAACGTCTCTGAAACCACTGGACCAATTATATTCAAATTTCATATGGAGACTCCTTAGGACGCGAAAACGATTTTTTTTCAAATGGTCCTGGTCACATGAGCAAGATGGCCGCCACGCTCATATATGAAAAAAACCCTTTAAAATCTCCAGAACCAGAAGACCGATGACCTTGGGACTTGGTATGTAGCATTGGGGTTGTGGGGCTTACCAAGTTTGTTCAAATGATGATCCTAGGTTGACCTTGACCTACTTAACGCCAAGTTTAAATTTGCATCCTAATGCAGTCAAATGGGAAACTTTTAGGGATATGGGGATACAGTGCTTTCTGAACTTTGGGGGATATTTGCCAAATTTATTTTAGGGATATGGGATATTTTTCAAAATTGTTCATGGGATACTGGGACCCCCTCCTCCCAGGGCTTCATGAATATTCATTCTAGGCTACATCCACTATGAATAATTATAGAAACAAACTGTCATGTTACATAACTTGTCAGGTCCACTAGTATAGAATCGGAACAAATCATATTTATGTAAGCAAACAGTAGACCCCGATCAGATAGCCCATACAACAAGAGAGCTACCTGATCTAGGTTTGCTCTGTTTGCAAAAAGTATTTAAAGGCGTATCGGTTAAACTTCGGGCAACCGAATTGATATCAGACGTGCGACCAGTGAATATCCAAATCGGAGCACGCAATGCTTAAGTTCATTGGCCTCACACTCGGTTTTATTATACGCTTTGATAGCTGACCTTGTTCTATATTTGAAACTGCAGTCTGGTGTCGGTGTCAAAACTATGCATGTGCAATGATGTTACTAATTTGCTTTGTGTATCGGCGTTTGAGCCTGATCAAGAGGTTATATGTTTCAACAATATTAAAGTGGGCAGAAAAGTAGAGTCCTCGAGACTGCAAGTTTATCCGGAACACAAATTAGCGTTTTATTATTAAAAAATGGTGAAAAAAATAGAGCAATCTTTTTATTTGCTCACAAAAACCTAGAAGTATGGTGGTAGTGTGTTTGCTACAGAAGCAGCTATATGAGCTCAAGCAGTGTACCCCCTCCCCCGCACCCTAAATGTGATCAGGTTTGGTAACTATTGTCTTTAACTAATCAATTATGGATGTTAACATGCAACTGTTGTTGCCCAAATGTTCCCATTATACGGAAAATATCTGTATCTAATCGGTATCTAAACTTCAATTTAGAAAAAAAGACAAATTCCAAAAAAAAAAATTTTGGTTAAAATGACATTTTTCACACACAAAAAATATTTTTCTTATATTTTGGGCTTAAAGCATTCCTCTTGACTTCCGGAGTTTAAATTTGAAAATGAAGCACATGAAATAAGTAATTTACTCTTAAACAACACTTAATTTCTGCCTTCGCAGAAAAATGCATTTTTACTAATTCTTGTATTATTTCTTTTTTGTAATACAGAAGGAAGAAGGTTACAATTAACCAAATAGTAATAAGATATTTAAAATCGCATCCTCTCATATACCATTTTTTTTTTTTTTTTTTTTTTTGGGGGGGGGGGGGGGGGGGGGTAATGGGTTGTATAAAACCTCAAACTCTTTTAGAGACTTTAAAATTCAGTTTTGTATAATGATTTCACATTTGTGAATTAGGAAGAATCATTTTAGCTACAACAAAACACATAAAAAGTATTTTTTTTTTATAAAAAATGCCATTTTTAACAAAACAAACCAAAAACAACATTTTTTTTTTAATTTGACAATCTTCTAAATCTAAGCTTACATACCGATTTTCCATATAATGGGTCATTTTGGCAACAACAGTCGCATATACATTTGTATTATCATCCGTTATTGATAAGCTAAAGACAATAGTTACCAAATCTTAAAATATTGTAATCACATGTCGGTGCATTAGACTGTTTGAGCTCATCTAAGTTAGCTTTAGTATACAATTTCATGAGAGCATATATAAATATTCCCTCTTGTAGGCGGGAGGAGTCGAAGACGAGTTTCCCCCATACAAGATGGAATAAGTTTGTATATTCACGAGTACTTGTACAATAAAATACTTTTATTTTATACTTAGCAGTGAAATCAATGCATATCAAAAACAAATAAAAGTGATATCAATCACTAACGCTACAGTGAAAATATAGGCTGATATCAATCACTAGTGATTGATATCAGCCTATATTTTCACTGTAGCGTCTTTTGGATCACCTCTGACATTTCCATTGACTTAATACAGCTCACTTCGAAAGTTCAAACGCCTATAACTTTCTTATTTGTGAACAAAAACATAAAGTGTGGGTAGTCATTTTCTTAGTTAGAACATGAGGAACATTTTGGTACCAAAATAATTCAGATTTGCTGAAATTTTTCGATTTTGAATTTTCAACATCTCCCGCTTCAGTGAGTGAGGCAATGCATGTAACCTATGCTGCGCAACGTCATCAACAAATTATGACGTCGCTTATGACGTCACTTGTCTCACACTTTGTCGCTGAATAAATTTCTTTTTATCTGTTAGTCCTGATGACTATAGATCATGTAGATTGATCCAGGTATTCTGTCACAAATACTCCTTTTATTGTGATTCGGCTTGAAGCATGGTTAACAAATTGATTAACTGTAAATCTTTAAAAAAAAGTATAAAATAAAAAGAAAATTTACTTTTTTTTTAGTAAATACCAAATATATTTCATCTCGTGAGTTGAAAACATCGAAATTTTCATTCGTGCTGCGCACTCATGAAAATTCTGATGTTTTCAACACACTCGATGAAATATATTTGGTATTCACTTCAAAAAAGTAAATATCCTCTATTTACAACTGGTGCAAAACTTGTTTTGATAGGTATATAATAAAATGTTATCTAGATACACTTTACCAATAAACTCAATGAAAAAAAAATGAAACTGCTAAAATGCCTGCAATAAATCTGTTTTGACGTTTTGATATTTGAAAATTAAAAAAGTTGCATTATATTTTTTCCAATTCTTGCGGTTGTTTACCTGCCACAAGTTATCTCTTAGAAATCATTGCTAGCTTGCAAACAGTTTGGACCTAGATCTGAACCGGCAGAACGTCTGTCCTGATCTGGACCGTAAAACCGTTTGAGACTCTCGTAGTGTTCCTAAAACATTTTAGAAAAGAACTTCGTTTTGAAAAAAAGGTCAACAGTCGACAATAAAAGCATGAAAAAAAAACCCAGCATGCTAATAGAATATGATATGTGGATATTTGTGGTCATTCAGAGTTGTTCACATCACAGCTGTGTAGAGTTTTGACTCGCATATCTCGACCTTGACGATACTTCAATGCTAATTAATGGTGGATGCCATGTGCCAACCGTGTATATTTTTTCAACTTTTGAGTGCCAGAACTTAATTAATCACAAGAAAGTTATGCGCAAACAAAAAAAGTAGTCCCAGATCAGACTGATCCCAGTCTGAACAAGGCCGAGAAGGTGTAAGAAACATGCGCGGATCCAGAAAGTTCAGAGGGGTCTAAATTCCAGCTGATAAGTTTTTAGACCTAATTTTTCGCAATAACTTTTTTATCTTCAATTTTAGCAAAATGTGTTCGCGATGAAAAGTATTCAGGAACATCTCCGCCAACTTCTCTAAATGGTTCCAACATCCTAGATGCTGTAGGCTCCTCTGTGCTTAGATGCACTCTTTGAACATTTTAAGCAAGGCACAAATAACCCCAAGTCCAAGATGTCAGTCAAAAAGTTACATTGCACCGCCCTAATTCAATTACTAAAGCGATGGATGGCTTGTTCAAATATAATAGAAATCGCGCCTGATTCGCTCGTGCGTTAAACTAGCAGGATCATCTCAAAACCGTCCATTTCATAGCACGTGCATCAGAGAAAAAAATCACGTCATGCGATAACCCAGCCTTTGTTCTTACAAATGAGCCTGCTTTAAGTTGATTAAGCATATGCACGGTTAATTCTGAGTATGATGTTATGCACATCCTTTGAAGAATATGCACCGCTTCCGAATATTTTTTGAAAATATCCCTTTCTGTCACGCCTATACGAATTATACCTGTCAATAAAAGACTTAGAAATTTAGGACGAATTCAATTTATTGCAAATTCTTCATCTATATACACAAAAATCTGTTTCCGCCACAAGCACAATACCTTTTGGAGAAGTTGGCGGAAATTCATCTCTACAACTTTCATCGCGAACACATTTTGCTAAAATTGAAGACAAAAAAGTTATTGCAAAAAATTAGGTCTAAAAACTTATCAGCTGGAGTTTTTTTTTTAACTGTCTTCTTTTTTTAAAAAGTTGCTATGGGGAGAGAGGATCCAAATACTTCTATAAACGGACAAGCATAGGCACAATGATAGACCCAACCTTGAATGCTGGCTTGGTAGCTTTGTGCTTTTCAGGGGATGCTAAGAAACCCTATAATTTTGTATTTTTTTCAGGGGGTCCGGACCCCCTGCCCCCCCCCCGTCTGGATCCGCGCATGAGAAATTAAGTACTTTCGGGATTTGCAATCAGGTTGGGCTCAAATCGACCGGCTCGGCTTCAGACACTAGCCTGAATTTCAAGTTAAACAGGTGAAAACTACGCCATTTTGAACATTGTAATTTGTACATGTAATTGTATTAACCGCAATTTTGGCGGGAAGTGCATTAGAACGATAGATCTCAATATTCATATTGGCATCAATTTCGATTTGTTAATCCCCCCCTCCAAATTCCCTTTTCATCAAATTGATTTGCTATTCTGAGAGACGTGGCGTATTTACATTGTTATCCTGTCAAATGATGCGACTTTCTTTGGAGTTGACCATGCATTTGATTGGAAGAAGAAGGTATTTTCGCGTACATTAGCATGAATAAAACATTATATATTGCTCTATGTAAGCATCCCGCCCAAATTATTGTCATCCTCCTGTTGCCATCCTCTTCAGGATGACAATTGTATTTGACTGTAAGTTTGCAACCTATATGGTAACACCTGCTAAATGGTGTCGCATGAGATAGCTCTTTCTGTGAAAATTACCTGTAAGGACACAGTCTCAGCTTGCGGAGATGGCGATGAGGTGGTTGTGTCATTTAATAGATCGCCATTTTCGTTTGAAACCGCTTGAAACTGGATTCGGTACTTTCAGCCAACTTAAGATGGCACGCTTTTTGAAAGCTCATGCTTTTAATTCAGATGCGCACCCATCGCCCTTTGAGCTTGTGAATGGCATACCAGCTTCAATGTAGATCGGAAATAAATTTTATGTGAAATGAATAAAAACAACTGTCAAAAATGCCAAATCGTTGAAAAGGTCGCGCTCTACATAAATATGCAGATAAAACTGTACGATTTTGCCTTCATTCTAACTGACTTGCATGTGTTGTTCTGCCTGTGTGCACTGCAATGATACACATTGATAACATTTGATAACAGTTAGATAACATTCGATTACAATAGGGTAATAATAAGTGGTTTTCTTCCCTCTGATATTCGCACTATTAAGCCATTTTGTTAACAAACCTAATATGATGTCCTTCCACCCATTTTAGCTCACCTGAGCCGAAAACTCAAAGTGAGCTATTGTGATCGGTCTTTGTCCGGCGTGGGTTCATCCGTCCGTCCGTCCGTCGTGCGTAAACTTTTCTTTAAACGACATCTCCTCCTTAACCACTGGTCCAAATTTGAAATAACTTCAAATGAATGTTTCCTATGATGCCCTCTTTCAAATTTACATAAATGGTTTCGCTCCACCGAACAGGAGGGCCGCCCTCCAGATAAGAAATATAAGAAATATTTTAAACGACATCCCCTCTTGAACCACTGGCCCAAATTCAAAATAATTTCCCAGAATTATTCCTCATAACACCCTCTACCAAAAATGCACAAATGGTTCTGCTCCGCTGAACAAAAGGGCTGCCAGAGCTATAGATAAGAAATATCTTTAAACGGCATTTTCTCAATAACCACAGGTCTAAAATCAAAATAATTTCACAGAATTGTTCTTCATAATACCCTCTAACAAAATTAAACAAATGGTTTCTCTGCGCTGAACAAAAGGGCTGCCAGAGCTCCAGATAAGAATTATCTTTAAACAGCAGTTCCTCCTTCCTGAACCACAGGTCCAAATTCAAAATAATTTCACAGAATTATTCCTCATGATGCATTCTACCAAAATTGCACAAATGGTTCTGCCCCGCCGAACAAAGGGCCACCAGAGCTCTAGATAAGAAATGTCTCTAAACGACATCTCCTTCTGATCCACTGGTCCAAATCTAAAATGATTTCACAGATTTGTTCCTCATGATGCACCCTACCAAAATTGCACAAATGGTTCCGATCTACTGAACAAAGGGGCTGCCAGAGCTCTAGATAAGAAATGTCTTTAAACAGCATTTCCTCTTGAACCACTATTCCAAATTCAATACTGTTTCACAGAAATGTTCCGCATAAGGCCCACTACCAAAATTGCACAAATGGTTTGGAAGCACTGAACAAAAAGTCGCCAGAGCTATAGATAAGAAATATCTTTAAATGACCTCTGCTGAACAACTCATCCAAATTCAAAATAGTTTTAAGGAAATTTCCTCATGATGCCTTCTACTAAAGTGATCAGAATATTTATCTTTCACACACAGTTGGAAATGATATCACTTTAGCCACAGGCCAAAACACCACCTTATGTGCCAGGACTCCGGTGAGCAATCTAGGACCCTTGTTTATTAGATATTGTAAGCCCGTCCCCATGAGCCATGTTTCATTATCAGGCACGTTGCGGGGTTTCAATGTGGGAATTTTTTTTACATTTCCTCTTTTTTACATTTCCTCACATAAGAGTAGCCTGGTCACTAGGTGTTAAAATAGAAATGTCTACAAGAGGGGTAAAATCTATGAAATCTAAGATGTACACCATTTGGCTAGTCTACTCAAGTATGTAAACATACAATGTAAGCTAGACTCGCGTTAAAAGGGCCGGATACTTATTAATCTGACTGGAGAAGAAGATAGGTCTAATGTTAAAGAAACCTAGGTCCATTATATTGGGGATTTTCATGTTTGTTTGTTTTTTCCTGAACTTAGAATATATTAAACATATGCATTTTATGGTCATATGCAGTTTCAACGTGTCATATTAAGCACTCGATTTTTTTTTCTTTTAACCATTTATTGTTGGCTTATCGTACTGTGTATACTGGCTTGTGTGTGCGTGCGTGAGTAGTAATGGGGGGGGGGGGCACTATGGGTTCGCCGATGTCACCCGGTTAATTGATTTATTCACATATGAGTGGTGATTGATTGTGTTTGATTGGCTGATTGATTGTGTTTTAATTGATTGATCGATTTATCAATAGATTTATTAATTGATCAATTGATTGATTGTGATTAATTGATACCAGCAGACTATGGATCCGATCTATGTAGTCCTTACCTATCATATTGTGTGGCTCACCTCAATGCTCTTAAAATGCTTAAAATAATATCGACCACGCTTTTAGAAAACCTTAGATCATTTGCAAATATCAAGGGCGCAGATAAGTCTGCACTTCCGCGCAGTCTGGTCGGTGCATTTTCGTTTGAAATCTATATAGTGAAACAACTATGTATGCTACATTTAACTGTTCATGTGTCCAGCTAGTCTATGCAGCTGAGTAGGAAGGTTTGAGTATCACCCAGCCGCACACTCCGAAGACATGCTTTCTCTTGATGTGCTTCCAACTGCAGGCAACAGGTGTGCAGTTTTGTAAGTTCTTATGTTCCTGATAGTACCGCAATATTGTAGAAGAAATTATGACATATCAATGCCAGAGAGATAACTATGAGGCACGTCAAGAAAACAAACATTCTTGTGATTCAAATTTGCCTGCTCAGTTACATAGACTAACTCGAACCTTGAAAATATGGATAAAGCAACATTAGCTTCATATTTAGGCAATGTATGCCAAAGGCCCTAAGCCGTTACGCCGAGAAAGCCCGTTTATATCACGTGCAATTTACAAAGGCGCAGACCAGTCTGCGCCTTTGTAAATTGCACGTGACTTAGACGGGGTTTCTCGTGGCAATGCCCAGTTACAACTGACATGACACTTGCAGAAGTGCAAAAACTGTTCTCAAACACCGATGTAGGGATGTTAATTACAAATGTACGAACATTCTTCGAATTTACCAAGAATTTGACCTTGATTCCCAAAGGTTTTAGATGTCCAGAAGTACAAGTTTATAAAGACTCGAAATTTAAAGATACGACTCCCAGCCATGTTTGAAAACTCGTCATACTAGCTCTCTACTAGAAGTTGGGATAAGCTAGGTTACAGAGTTAATCTTGACCTCGAGGGGGGGGGGGGGTCGAGAACACATTATCAAGATGGATAGGGGGTGCCAGTAGGATCCCGGGACCCCTACTCTTCTCAGAAACTATCGCCATAATTTAGATTAATCATAGAAAAACAATATACATGTCTGCTTTTTTAAAGTCCATTCCCATTTCGTGTTTTCTTTTATAAAAGTGTTACTTAACACCAAATTCGGTCACTGATGGCCCCCAGGGGTTTTGGGGATCTGGGGAGAATGGCTATTTATTTTCAGGGAGCTTGGGAGCACTGGTAATTATTTTCAGGGATTTGGGGAGCAAGCTCATAGTTTTGGGGATCTAGGGAGCCCTGCAAAAAAGCAATAATACAATCTCTCCTTACAGGAAAAGCCTTCATTTCGTTTGATTTTTTCAAAAAAAATCTTCGGCTTCTCGGGGTAAGCCCCCCAGACCCCCCTTCCATATCTAAATGCATTTACTTTCGTGCTACCATGCTGATCTGGATTGGTATTGATGACTGAAATGGCAAATAATTTTTACTATTGTGGAGAATTAGCCTGGAAATTATTATTTTTAAGTTGATGATAACGTATTTGGGGACACTGGGAATGCGCCGTATTGCACCATTTTAATAAAAAAAATTCTGGACCCCCTAGCATGAATCTGGATAGACATCATTACAGGAAGGTATCGGTTGTCCGTTATTGATTCGATTAATTTTAGGGAGAATTGGCTTACATTTTTGGGGAGAAGCTGAATTAATTTTAGGGATATGGGGAGCAAAGGAAAATATTTTCAGGGAGCTGAGGTACTTTCTTTGAGGGAGTTGGGGAGATCAATGCATTATTTTCAGGGATCAAGGGAGCACAGACCCCCCTGGGGGCCTCACTGATTTAGTGTAACCTTTCAACATTACGTAGCCACCTCTTTCAGTGTTAACTTACACTTTTATTTTTACAGTGCATACATATAGACGCACATGCGCGAACACACACACATGCTGTTATTAGCCGAGACAAAGATATGTCCTGATTTCACCATGGTAAGGTTCATAAACTAGCAAGTTGGAAATCCGTGTAGTAACTATAATCATGAAAAAGACACTCCCACAGTCACGAGAATAGAAACATGAGTTTGACCTTGAATGTAGATAATGAAATATAATAAGGAACATATTGGGGGTTTTTTCAAATTATACAGATTTCAAAACATAGCACAGGTTATATATCTTATACATTTCCTGCGTTTGTGGCCGCACAAATACTATTACGTGAATTTTATAAATCAGCTCTTCTTGAACGTTTTGGTAAATGACATGTTCCCGTGTATAAGTGTATGAAAATGAAACGTTCATGTTTCTGTGTATAATTGTACTAACATAGCATGTTCCTGCGTAAAATTGAGTGAAAATGGTATGTTTCTGTGTATTATGGTATTAAAATGGCATAATCCTGCGCATAATTGTATGAAAATGGCTTGTTCCTGTGTATAATTGTGTGAAAATGACATATTCCTGTGCGTATTTTTATGAAAATGACATGTCCATTTGTATGTTATGAAAATGACACGTTCATGTGTATAATTGTATGAAAATGACATGTTTCTGTGTATAATTGAATGAAAATGACATGTTCCTGTGTAAATGTGTATGAAAATGACATATTCCTTGGTATAATTAATATTCTATCAACATGGCATGTTCCACAGTATACAAGTGTAATTGCATGTAAAAGGCATGTTCCTGTAGGGAGTGCAGTGGTAGAGTACTTGACTCGAGACCGAGGGGTTGCGGGTTCGAGCCTCACCGGCTTCATTGCGTTGTGTCCTTGAGCAAGACTCATTAATCCTTGCTTAGTTCTGGTCCAACCCAGGAAGACTCGTCCCGACATAACTGAAAAATTGTTGACTGGATCGTAAGGAATCGAATCAAACAAACAAACATGTTCCTAAAAATGGCATGTTCCTGCGTATAATGGTATGAAAATGGCATGTTCCTGTGTATAATTGTATGAAAAATGGTATGTTCCTGTGTATAATTATATGAAAATGGTATGTTCCTGTATAATAGTATGAAAATGACATGTTCCTGTGTATAATTGTATTAAAATGACATGTTCATGTGTATAATTGTATTAAAATGGCATGTTCCTATGTATAATTGTATTAAAATGTCACTCTCCTGTGTATAATTGTATGGAAATGACATGTTCCTGTGTATAATTGTATGAAAAGTGCAAATCTACCCATATAACGTATACCAACGATTCGGAACGTTAAACATTTTATAATACATGTAAGTGTTGAAGGCGGAAATCGCGGTCCGTGGATAGAATCTTTTCAGCAACGCTTTCAGCATTACCAAGAACAGATCTTCATTGTGGCACCAACTATTATTTTGGTTTACCCCTTATCACACTAAACAACCACTGTACTCAAAAATCGCATTAGTCGCGGGTTGGTTGCAGTCAACGAGTATAAAAAATTATACGTGTTCATTTATCTGTATATAAGAAAAAGGTTTGCATCTCTTAATATTTTTTTTTTACTTTTGGAAGTGTTTCCTCTGATAGTTGTCACTTATATATCCAGCATATTATGCCTAACACGAGTCAAATGAATTAACCCTTAAAGCGCCAAGAAAAAAATGCATCTGAAAATGTCATCTGCTGAAGTCGTCTGCTGCCAATAATTGCCTAACATTACTGACGAATTAAGTATAGAAGCAAACAGTCTGATCCAGGTCCACACTGTTTGCCATAGAGGCTTCTTAAAAATTTCAGCAGACGAGAAAAACAGACGACTTTTGCTGCGATTGGCGCATTTAGGGTTAAGCTATACTTCCAACCTATTGTACCAAACAAGAGTCATATGAATTAAACGCGAGTATCTCTTGTTAGGCATTATAGATTGGAGATATGTGACAACAATCAGAGAAAATACTTCCAAAAGTAAAAGAAATCCTAAAATTTAGTTTTGTTCACTTATGGAAACGTATTGGAATTCAGTTTTACTTAAGAAAAAAAAAGAATTGAATCAGTGCTTGCAATGTGTAAACATTCGAAATTTGCAGGGAGTGGTTCATTGATGTTATTCAGAGGTTTCATACTGTAGGCACAGATATATTTGTCGCATACACTGACACGGTAATCATGGCTCCACAATGCACATTTGTAAAGGAACTGTACGTAAACCATATGTTTTCTATACTGCTTTTTGATTTCAAACCAAAGTACAGAAAGGCCCTGTTTAGCGATTCTATAATTTGATAGATATGTCCTGGCAAATATAACTGACGTTTGTGTATTATGCCCACTTTTTTCTTTAGAATAAATGGTATATCAGTTTTGAAACAAAGGCGGTCCATCCATCTGTCAGTCTGTCTCTCCGTTTGTGCGTGCATGTGTGCGTCCATTCATCATGTTTCTTGTAATCGTATCTCCTCATAAACCGTTGGCCGTAGCCACTTCAAAAATAGTAAGTAAGTATGATCAGGAAATACCACAATCACAACCGCAGACAATGCATGGCACCGCAAGGAAGAGCCACACAACCATCACGAGAAACCAGGAAGACAAAACTAAGCAAAGCAACCAGCTCTCTCTTTCCCGTCAAGATGTTTGCAAAATTAGAATGGACATAAAGTAACGTGCAACAAAACATAGAACAATTACAGACTCCCACAATGGGAGTAACAATAAACAAAAAGTCAACAACAACAGAACGGACAGCAGCCTAAGCCACCACAGGTGCCACTAAATTAGTGTCCATTAATGCTCTACTTACTGAAACACGTTGGGAAACTCTTTCATCGCGACGAACAAAGCACAAGCTCATACTCTTGTATAAAATGAAAACTAATCTGTGTCTACCTTACCTTGCTAGCTTAGTTCCAAATAAAGTAGGAAACGTTTTAAGGTACAACTTAAGAAATGTTCAACACTCGCAAACTGTACATGCAAATTCAAAGCTTTAGTTCAACCCGTTCCTTCCATCTGTTATCAGAGAATGGCATGCCCTTTCACAACCGCAAGAGTATTGAGCTCCATGGATTGCTTTGCCAATCAATTAAATTCTGATATCATCCCACCCCAATTCTATATTTTCAAGGAAATCGTCTTGCACAAATCTAACATGCAAGACTGAGAACAGGCTGTAATACTTTAAGTCTCCATCTCTACTCAAAAACATAATTGAAAATCCTTTGTGTAACTGTGGTGAAATTGAAGAACGTTTCCACGGCTTCTTTGAGTGTAACCAATACACTCTCATTCGATGGAACATGCTAACATGTATATCTGCCATTTATAACTCTTTAAACATTCTGTTACATGGAAACGACGGCCTTTCTGAAGAACAAAATCTCAATATCTGTATGGCTGTTCACAATTTCATTATAAAATCTAAGCGTTTCAGCCTAGCTTGACTGACTTACAGTTTAACAACATCCTTTTTCTGTCGTTTGTCCTTTAGTCTTTAGCTAAGACGCTCTCTTAGGCATATGTATTCTCCAACAAAGTTCTTACCAAGGGCAGTAAACATCTCCTATCCCCGCGGAGGTTGGTACTATGTCTTATTTTGTTGTTGTTTTATTTATTTTGTTGTCTGCAATGAGTACAGCGAATATCGCTTGTTCTAATCAGACACATTTTGTGTATGCTTGGGACAAGCGCTACATTTATCTGCATACATTGGTTTACGTGACTAAATTTGTTCTTAAATTTAATGGTATAAAATTGTGTTTGTCGTTACATATCACAGTTACCATTTAGCGCATATTCGTCTAAAGGGATACTGTTCACAAAAGTCAATAGACTTCCTTCTGAACCGGGCCGCGTAGCGCAGTCGGTAACGTGTCTGGCTACAGATGCGTGTCTGACTGCAGATCCAGGGGTCGCGAGTTCGATCCCGGCCCGGTCCCATACTTTCGTGGAGATTGATCATGAAATAATTTCTACGGTCATTCTCCTCCCTTCCGCTGAATCATTCAAGAAGGGTTGTTGTCAGTTACAAGCGAAAGTATGTGCACGAAGTACTGGTTAACTGCTTGTTCAAGCTTGCCCAGGAAAAAAGTGTGGTTAGGTGAACTGACCGTCCCGCAATGACCATAGCTTTTGACTTGGGACGTAAAGCAACAAAACCAACAACCAACCAACTTCCTTCTGAATCCCTTTTAGTGCTTGAAATTTTGCTATTGTTTATTTATATATAACAAAGAAATAAAGTTTAAACGAAATGCATTTTACTGGTACTAAATTTTCGCCCTAGATTCTGCTGTTGCTGAAGTACAAGAAATGTTCAGCTCGCATGGAAGCCTTCTAACTAATGCAATGTATCATCATGGAGAAAAACTCGTATCAAATTAACACACTATGATGAAACAAAGAAAAGGGCTCACGACTCACATATAGTCAGAGCTAAAGAAAACCTCAAGTTGAGCCACGGTTGGTCCAGTTACAGATAAGCATCAGGCACTAACCCACCAAATAAAGCTTAACGTCAGAGCCGTCATAGAATCTGAGGTATCATAGGTCACATGATGTAGAGGATACTGGGCAATATTTCGTGTTAACTTGACACCAAGGTCAAAGTCAAGTTGAGCCACGGTTGGTCCAGTTACAGATAAGCATCAGGCACTAACCCACCAAATAAAGCTTAACGTCAGAGCCGTCATAGAATCTGAGGTATCATAGGTCACATGATGTAGAGGATACTGGGCAATATTTCGTGTTAACTTGACACCAAGGTCAAAGTCAAATATTATATTTTCTTTTAAATGCAACTCCTATGTAGCTGTTGGACATAGCAACTCCATCTTGCAGGTGCATATGTGACATAATATGGAGAACTCCGTGCAAAGATGTATATGCCACATGGTGTAGTGGGTACTGGGCATCATATTGTATGACATTGAAAGTTGAATTAAGGTATTTTCTAGTAAATGCATCTCCTATTTACCCTTTAAACTTTGAAGGTACATAGGTCACATGGCTTCGAGAGTACTGGGCAACATTTTTTGTAACCTTGACCCCAAGGTCAATGTCAAATATTGTATTTTCTTAGAAATGCGTCCCCTCCTTAACTGCTGGATATAGCCACTTCAAACGTTGCATGTACATAGGCCACATAATGTGGAGTGTTCTGTGCTAAATTTCGTGTGATCTTGACCCCAAGGTTAGGATCAAAGGTAAAAAAATGTGAGTATGCGCGTTAGTGTACCATCGACTTAAGTCTAGTTTTAATGTTATCATCGAAGTTTTGAATTACATGATGTAGTGAACCAAGAATTAATCACACTTGTTAATAGCATTTATCTGACATAGATGCTTCAATAATTCTATCATCGAGCATAATGTTTGTATATGGCGTATTACAAACTCCCTGGTGGTTCCAAAAACACATATTTTGTTGATTGGGTTATTGTGAAATGCATTTGTCAGTTTAACAATTTGTGGGAACCATTTTGGAAACAGCTCCCTTTCCGCAATTAACCTGAGTATAATGGTCAACCTACCAATCAATATACATGTATATATTTAAGGATTGAAATGCAGATTTTTAGCTTGCATTGGATGATGCAAAACATTAGGCTTTTTAATGCCTGTGAAGCCCGAAGGGCTTCTCGGAGACATTAAAATGCTAATGTTTTGCATCATCCAATGCAAGCTAAAAATCTGAATTTCAATCCTTATATCTACATTTTATATTATCAATCAAATATACTTAATTATCTTCCACCCAAATTCGTTAGTTATCCTTGAAAAATGAAATATTTTATTTGTAACAGAGGTGCTGGAACAGCCAGCGAACGAAAGTCCTGTACATAACGTCGTGGCGATACGTGAATGACATCACACGAATGTTGATGAACAAAGAAAGCTATTGGTTGACGTTGACGTTACTCCACCTAGAGGCGCGGCATAGACCGCGTGACTGCTCAATGTTTTGCATCGAGAAATGCAAGCAGCTAGGAATTATGGTTTCATCCAAGGCAGCTACATTGAGAATGTAAATATTATGATTTATTTAAACAGTGACTAAAATCACTACTAGTGTTACTGACTTCAACCCTCGCTATAAATTGTTAACTCAGAAACTTCTTAAACAAGGCTATCGGTATCATAAACTTCGCAAAACCTTTTCTAAATTTTATAGACGATACTATGATTTGATATCTAAATTCCAAGTTGGACTTAAATCTCTCTTGCGCCAAGGACTTTCGGAACCTGGATTCTGAATTCTATGGTGACTTGGTGTATAAATTGAAGAAGATTGTTGGCTCTAATAATTTTTCAGCGCAGTTCATTAAAAAAGTTTCCCATTATAAAAAGATTGGCTATACCACTAATGTATTGCAACAGACTGCTTGCTTTGTGGTCAACCCTACGACGGTTGGCAACTTTGCTTTCCTCTTTAACCGCACACTGGTGGGTTCCCACTTATCCTTTGATGAGATGGTAGGGGCCTGATACTTTATTGTTTGTGGGGCCCATGGGGATTTACCTGTTGGATTTCTTTGGCTCCGGTATTCAGTTTTATTTACTGTTGAGTCCTTATCTTTGCTTTATTACCTTGTTATATCTTGATTTATATGTTCTAGGAGATGATGCATTGATAAATTAGGGGTCTTACATGAAAACCAAATATCTATGTGTCTTGATCCACATCTGAATTAAGGGTGAGGTTGGACCGGTTTAAGCCCTCCAGTTAAATATTTTACTGACTGTTCCAAGGCGGTACTTCTTTTGTGGGTCTTTTATGATTTTTTCTGTCTTGTGTTTGCTATGTCTTTGTGCGCGTCTGTTTATATGTGCCTTGTGGTCACCTGCTTGGAAAGGGCTGACCTCTTGCCTCTCTCGTCTGTGGTGTCTAAGTGTGCGTTTGTCACTTTCCAATTGGTTACCATGGGTTAGGTGTGGTACTTGATTGTATCGATTCCTGATCTTTGCACCCTTACTAACTTTGTTCTACCCTTTTTTAAAAGCCCTGTGACACATTTGGATCGCAATTACTGGATCTCAACGCGGGGAAACATGTATTGGGGTTTCGTGATCAGTTATGGCTTAATCTAGCCTGCTCAGCCATCGACACCAGTTAGAATCCTCACTGTTTGCTTGTGGCAATTATAGCTATAATACTTTCCACAGACAACCAAGAACATATCACTGATCAGACTTTGTATATGCGCAGACTAGCCTGCAACTTTGTTGTTTAAATGCAACAAAATAACACTTTCTAGTGACGAAGCCCATATGGTACACATCTCGAATACCTTATTAAGCCAAGCTACAGAACAACCTTAATGCGTAGTCTAATCAGCACCATACACTGCAGTTGTTCACTGCCCAGATAACCACGTCCAGAAACAGCCATTATGTATAAACCACTTGGACCACAATTTTGCTTACGACATCAGTTTGATCCATGATTCAATAGCTGCGTTTCTCTTACAGAAAAGTAAATCACTTTTATCATTCATTTTAGCAAATTGCGACTTATAATACCTACCTCATCACACTGAATTATATCAATGGTTTTCTTTTCTCCCAGGAATATGTGGCTGACTAATTTTGTGAGCAGTGTATTCTTTGCTTGAACTTGTAAGTATCAATATATTTAAAGCATTACATCATATGCATTATAGTAACGGAGCAATCATGTGTTTGCAGCTATTGTGTCAACATTTTCAATAGTCAAAATAACTATTAAGTTCTATTGTAAAGAGGCCACCCTAAAGATGTGTTTGGGGAAAACAAATGTAGCATGATGTCAACTTCAATCTCTCTGACATATTATATCAATTCTGATACTGAAGTTATCTATAAAGAAATCACATTAAAATATATATTCTGCGTGTATAATTTGTGATGTTCTGAAGTTTCCATTGACCTCTTTATCTTTTAAGCATGAAGGAATGGAGACCACTCTTCATTTTGCATATATCTGTGCTCTCGCTGTGTATTAAATTGATGCTTTGAAAGTATCATTAATCACTTTGTTGATATGCATATGTTTTGAAATGCCAGATATTAGTGTAAGATTCATTGACGGGTATATTAACAGCCTAGTGCAATGTCATCTGAGTTACAGCAGTAAAGAAATACAAATGTACAGAGCATGTGATTTTTTGAATGAAGGGTGCTTATTTTTAAACAAAAGAAGAACAATTGTAATAGCCAAATCCGTCAAAATCTGCTTGGTGCAACGTTGTAAGATACTTAGCTTTTAAACAATCAAAGTGCTGAAATTATGGAGATGCCTAAACTTTCCATTATAAACTATTGCATAGTAATACCTTTTCTGGCTGTTGTTAGATGGTTTTTTGTAGGTAACGTTTTACATAAGTGCTATAATATACATGTAACAAAAAAACACTTTTGCAGACATTGATTTAGGGTATTTCATGGTCATTTCTTAAGATTTATAATAATATTGTGTTTCGTATCATTGATTGAAGAACACAGCCACATCTGTAATCCTCAGAGCCCACAATTTAATTTCAATATACCATAAAACTATGAGACTAAGATAAATGGTGCTGTCTGAATTGAAGCAATGCTTAAAACTGCACGTGCTAACATGCACCGCGTCCTGTCATTTCTTGACCATTTCGTACAAGTCAGATATATAGGCACTCGACAACTGGTATAGTTTCCACGACTACTGAAAAATGAAAAAATAGCATACAATGACAAAATTACATGTAACTTTGCACGACGGTTGGTCAGGCCTCAGACTCAATGAAAGCCCTGACGTAAAGCTTTAATCCGTTGGTTTGTGTCTCATGCTTGTCGTTGGCTGGGCCCACCGTAGCTCAACTTGAGGTTTTCTTTGGCTCTGGCTATCTGTGAGTCATGAGCCATTTAATTTCTGGGTGTTAATTTGATTTGATTTGATTCGATGATACGTTGCATTACTTCGGAAGCCTCCGTGTGAGCTAAACAAAATGTGTGTTTAACAACAACAGAATATAGAGCGATGATTAGGCGCCAGTAAAATCCATTTAAGCCCCACCCCCCACCCCCCAGTGGCTTGGGCTGCTGGTCCTTCTAAGGCGTTGTTGTTGTTGATCTATTGTTTGATGTACTTCCCATTGTTTGTGGGGGTTCTGTGTTTGTCTTTGTTTTGGTATGCATTACTTTGTGTCCTTTCTAATTTTACTATCATCTTGAAGAGGAAGAGAGAGCTGGTTGCTTTGCTTTTGTTGTCTTACGGATGTCTTGTTACTGTAAATGTTCTGTGGCTCTTCCTTAAGGTATCGTGGGTTGGTCTGCAGTGTGTGGTTGTAGTATTTCATGATCATACTCACTTACTTTTTGCTAACAGTAAAATAGAAATATGGGCCTCGTCGCGAGAAAACCTGTCTTCGGGGTTTCCGACAAAGCGAGATTCAAACCAGTCTCCTCAGCTACAAAGACTAGCTAGAAAAAAGAAATTTCACCTGTAGCAAGTTTACATACGTTACATTCCAAAAAGCGAATAGCAAAGGCGCTGATCAGACTGCGCGGATGCGCAGGCTGGTCAGCGCCTGTGTTGTTCGCAAACCTCCGAAGACAGGTTTTCTCGCGTCTAGGCCCATATGTCAAATTTTCCATTCCTTCTTACATTTGTATTATTCACTTTTTTACATTTCTTAGAATATTAAGTATTGACTTTTATATCGCAAACTTTTGTTTGAGGTCACATTTTGACATATAATCCCACTGTCTAGTCTGAAATTGGCTGTTACGCAGCTAGTCTGAGAATCTGAAGGCTCTAATGACGCGAGACAGAAAGGCATGAATGATAACCACAAAATGAAAAGATCATGGAAATAAACAATAAGTAAGAATGTACTCATACACAGTTCACGTTTATTAGCATATTAAATACCAAATCTGAGAGACTTAAAGCAAGAAATTTCTTCACTTTTTGGATTTTTTGTTTTTATGAGGTGTTGAAATTTCGTACTGAGTTGAGTTGAGCTACATCCTCGGAGCCTGGTCATACTCACTTGTCTTTCAGAATTAATCAGAGCATATCATTCAAAATTTCGAATACTTTTATTCAGTTAGTTTGAAAGCAAATGCAGTATAGAAAACAAGCGACTCATGCGTACAGTTATCTTTCATCTAAGCTTGATGAATGCGTACAGTGACACCCTAATCTCTTGGCCAGTACTTCCGATATAGAAAACTGTGTGTACAGTATGAAAATCTCGAATGCACTTCCGGAAAGTTTCGAACTTTTGCATATTAAAATATGCTGGTCCAAGAAGTTTTCGAGGTACTTAAAACGTGCTGAGAGAAAGCACAAAATATATCAAATAAAATTACTTTTTGTAATTATTTTCAAAAAAGTAACCATTATCCAACTTAACTTAAACATTTTCCATGGAATGTATCTTCCCAGAGTCAACTTTTCTGAAGATTACCTAGACTACTGTCCGCCATTTTTAAAATTCTACTACCAACAAGTTTTTGTGGGTCATCTCAAAAATAGTATAGCGATATTTACATAAACTGGGTCCGAGGTGCTGGTCATGCCACAATTGAGATGCCCCCCTGATCACATGACCAATTATGCCGTGTGCATACTTAGATCATAATATTAATATTGTTGACTCTTGGGTCAGTTAGAAAGAAAACTCTTTCATAAAATTTAGTAAATACCACAAAAACTGTTTATACCACGAAAACTTGTTGGAGGACGAGACAGTGTTTTGTCGAAGACATCATCTGTTTGTCGAAAATGGATGTACAAATAATAATAATAATAAGTTCTCTCACAGGGATCTGTCATTGTTTTAATGTGCCGGTTTTTACCACATTTATTGCCGCGATGTGAATAAAAGTCGGGATCATCACCCAATTTCCAGAGTAAAAAAAAATCGAAGTATTTACAACGCATGCAATCAAACCGATATCAAGTATATAATTCATAATGTCGGCAAAGAAATCTTCTGGTAAATGACACCACAAACAGTTATCTAATGCGCCACTTAGCTCTGTCAGTTGGAGGTACTAGCTTCGGTCTTTATCGTTGAAAGATGCCAACTTTCAGCTAAAATATTACCGAATAAAATACTTTTCTCACAGGAACCACATAAAAGAATCTAAGAAAAAAATTGCTTCCTACAACGTATTTCCGTTGTTTGTGGGTTTTTTCGGCTAGTTTTCGATATATTGTCAATTAAAGTTTTTTTTCTTCAAAATATGATTAAATCCTGGCTTGCTCCGATTTTTTCACCTCGCAGATGAACTAATGTGGCGCCGATCTTCTGAATATAGGTCACTGATATGTGTGATTATGCAGTGAACGAGCCTACGCAAATCGCTAAGTAACAAATTCTCCTGTGCAGGCCCAAATGGTTTATTCACACAAATTTTGGAGAGTATAGTAAAGCAACGTGCACATGACTGACGACCGGGCATCAACATTACGGACAGAGATAGTTATAATATTCATATTTTAATAGCCCTATATATCATAAATCAATTATACCAATTTAATCATATAATGAGCACAACTATCTTTCTTCGACAGTTTGCCCTCTGCCCCAGCATGCACTTTGATAAACTTCTATCAAACGAAAGATTTATTAGCAAAGATATACGTATCAAATGATCCGTCTTAACTATGATATCTGCATGCTGGGTAATTTTGCATGCTGTTTTGTCGTTTGCGGATTTTTGTATGAAATCAAATTTTTCAATAATCATTCATGAATACCAACAGAGTCTCAAACGTTTTGAGTCCAGATCAGTCGCTACTATACGTTTTGCCGTGTCTATTCTGGATTTAAACTGTTTGTGATCGCTAATAGCGTGGAAAGAGTTAATGAGATTAGAAAACAGAAACTATGCAAGCGAAAATATGCATACAATTACTATGCTCATTGAGAAAATTTCGCGGATTTGCATTTCTTTCTCAAGGCAAAAAAAATGAGCCGCTTCACAGGACGATCAACAGATCGACAATGTACGCCCAGCTAAGGCTCAGACCACCATAGGTATGCTATCATAGTCTGGTCAGTCTGGGGAGGAGCAAAGTGGCCCAGTGTAAAAATATTGGACTTGAGGTCGAGGTCATTGACGTAGCTCCAATTACGCAGTTACACAGGTGCGTAATTAAAATAGTAACATTCAAGGGAGGTCACCTAATGTGGTAAGGTGATTTTCCATACCATACGGCTCCTCTGGGAGCAAATGCTTTCCTTTAAGAGAAGTTCCCATTTTTGAAAGGGACGCAATTGAGGAGAATCACTGCTTGATCCACTTTTCTCCCTTTGATGTGCGTAAACTTTTTCAGCGTTCTTGCTACGCCATTCGAAGGGTCGCTAGTTCGATAACTAACTAGAGGTACTGTGTTGTGTATTCTAGCAGAACTTTATCCTCTGCTTAGTACTGCTTTAACCTAGGAACACTGAAAATCGTCCCGACATGACTGAAAAATTATTGACTGGGACGTAAAGCATCAGTAAAAACCAAATCGATCTGAGGATGTTTTGTGTTTTAAGCTTATAATGACTCTCTGATCGGCTAGAGCGATTCGATGGGTGACCATTTGCATTTACATGTACCATGTTCTGATATGTTTACCCTTTTATGCAGAATGAACCCTTCCACCTTAGCCTTTTGTATCGCGTTGGACTAGATTACATGTATCATTCATTTATGATAAGGAGTAACGGGTTGGATATTCCAGTGCTCCATATGCATTTGCGAAGGACCACATTGCACCGACATTATAACCGAAAAATCATCATGGATATTCCAAACTATATCAGTTGCTCAATGTGTCTCTGGATTTTTTTTTTTTTGTTGTTATTTATGTTTCATGTATATCTTTGATATGCTGTCTTGTCTGTTCCTTGCAGTCTTCTGATCACCTGCTCTATTGGCTCTCTTAGGTGTTGTGTTTTCTTGTGTGTGTTTTTTTCATTTTCCCATAATGGTGTTCCCGGTGAGGTATATGGTACATGTACTTGATTGTATAGATTCCTGATCTTTACCTTCCTCTCCACGTCGTCTTCTGACTTTTTTGAACAACAAAAAATTGTTCAAAAATCAGGAACACCAAATCAAAATGTCAAACAGTTTGGATCCAGATCAGGACCGACGTTTTGTCGGTCCTGATTTGGGTCCAAACTGATTGCAACGACATACGTCGCCGCTAACAAGGAAATAGCTATGGATAGCAAACAGTGTATGTTTGGTGAGTTGCCGCGTTCTATAGCGTCTAACTTACTTTCTTATGTCCCTTTTGATGCTATCCTGTAAAATATACGTATAAGCTAACACCAAAAGACATGGGCGGATCCAGAGGAGGGAGGGGCAGGGGGTCCGGACCCCCCTGAAAATCACAAAATATAGGTGTTTTTTTTGACAATACTGGTCCGGATTCCTAAAACATCACAAAGCTACCATGCCAGCGGGCCATCATCGGCACCATTTAAATGGCGTTTCGCTGCGGGCCAAAGATGGTCCGCTTATAGTGGTATTTGGGTCCTCTCGCCCTCAACAAAAAACGTTGACAAAGTTGGACCCCCTCTGACGAAACTTGCTGGACCCGCGCATGAAAATAGGTGGCAGCTGATATGCCATGATCCCTTTTGGGGTAAACTTACACTTACTTTCCAACTAAAAACGACATGAGGCCAACATTTCTCCGTTGATAAAAGTTGAGCATTTCTACACGTTATTGTTGTAGCTTTTCTCCGGGTCGATACAATCGAACAGAACATTAAAGCAATAGAAATGCTACACTAAGACCGGTGGCAGTTTAGCTGCCACCAGATTTTGTCTAAAATGTTCATTTGTTTTGCACAGTGACATATGCATAAATGGGCTAAATAACAAAAAGAACTGATTGAAGCGTTATGTAAAGTGACTGCCCAGGCTGCTCAAATGCATACTTCAAACTCACAAAATGCAAAATCCTTTTTTAAATCTTTACATGCAAGGTAATGTTGCAATGTTTTATGCTGTCTGCGAAATTTTCGATTTTTTTTTCAAAATTAACTGTTTCTATATCTTTCAGGAATAACGATTACCATCAGAGCGCAACAGCTTAGATCAGACCCCTACAATTTGTTGGCCAGGCCCCAAGGTTATAAAAAAATCATACTCAACTCAGCTGAGCATGAAATGTATCCTGCTCATAAGTGTTGAAATGCCAACAATTGTTGGCATTTCAACATTTATTAGCATGATAAATACAACGGCTAAGAGACTTAAAGCAAGAAACTTCTTTATTAGTGTTTATGAGCAGTTGAAATTTCGTGCTCAGTTGAGTTGAGCATGGAAACAGTTTTATAACCTTGGTGCCTGATCTGAAATGAAACTGTTTGCAAAGGTTATCAGCAAACAAAATTCGTCATATCACCGTTCTTCTTTATGAATGAAACTAATACCCAATATTTTGTATGGTCATGTAGTTTTTCATGTGATCATGCAGTCTTTATTATAAATTCCTCCGCCACAGATTTCAAGTTGAAATTAGTTATTATCAGTTTGGACTGGAATAGCGCCCAATATATTGCCTATCTGAGGACTGTTGACAGGCTGGTCTCAAAACGCTCTCATTTCTCGTAAGTCACGGCATTGATAACCAACTGTGCATCATTGGAGTGTGAAACCAGTCAAGCGCGCGGAAAATGTGGGCGGGGCTTGAAGGTGATGAAAAGACAGATTGAAATGGCTCGGTAGTTTGACTTCGTTACATGTATCGTGAGGTTTTCGCGTGTGACACATCGCCAGGTTCGGTGAAATTGATTAATTACTAATTGTGATAAAAAGAAATAAATTTGTTTTCTATTATTCACAAAGTGGACTCGTATAAATTATTTGATTATTGACGCAAGAAAATTGCAGAACGAATAGTTGCGCATTTGTGTGCTATAGAGAAAAATATACAAGCTTTATTCACACGTACAAAAATAAGAAAAAATATATTATTTCTAAACGTGAGAATGATATCAAAACATAAATGTATGTAAAGATCAGTGTATTACAGAGCAAGATTATTATTCTGTCGATGGAAACGACTTATAGTTACTAAAAGTTCTGATTCAAAATGTAACTGCAGAAAACATATGAATTAGACCGTCTTACTTTCTTCTTAACTCAGAGAATACTGTTTTAATATTTAAGTCGTATTGAAGATAAGATTGGAAATAGCTCCTTCTCAAATTATATGCATACCGCAGATGCCAAACTCAAACCGAGGCTGAATGAGTACAGATGTAAACAATGGCTGCTTGAGAAATATGTACTTGTATTATATATGAATAATGCTTTGAAAACAATTAAAAATACCTTTTAATCTTTTAATCCTGAACTCATGTTATTTTTTTATTATTCCCAGAACACATTAAAATCCTGTAGAGGGGAATGAAAAAAAAGCAAACCTAGTTAAAACTCTGATACCATAGTTACCAAAATAGCCAGTTTCGGCACGACTAAGTGTGTAAGAAAATGAAAATTTACATTTATATCAAAACTTATTTAGCCCATTTAAGCCTAGGGTCCTTTTGTGGGACAAAGACAAACAGTGCAGGCGCCGATCAGATGCCATAGAATGTGGCGTCTTATCAGGGTCTCCACTGTTTGCTTCCTGAAAGTTCTACAAGACTTTTGATAACATAAAAATAAAATACAAATCATTAATACGGAAATGGACTGGTCCAATTGATGATAATGGGAATTTCCATTCGGCTTAAATGAGTTAACCCTTTTCATCCTTTATAGTTCAAGCAATACCCCCCCTACCCCCTCCCCCCCACACACACACACACTAAATTCTATCCAATAAACTAGATGTATTTCAAATATTAACATGTATATTTATAAAAATTGAGAAAGCCAGCTAATCTAGATCTATACTGTTTTCAAATTCGGATATAACTGGGTTCAACATGATAAGAATCAATCGCAGAATAACATATACATGTACGCTGCTTTTGGGTGTATTTGAGCATTTTTTTCTAAAGCCATTTTTTCAACTGAAGGGGTAACAAAATTTGAAAAAAAGCAAAAGAACAATAAACTCTTTGAAATATGATCAAATTTGTACCCAGTTGGTAGCTCAGTAGTGTGTTGAAGATTAAGCGCCCCGTTATGCACCATTCTTCTGTCGAGATTGATTGTGTACTATTTACTATAGGGATCACACATGTTTTTTCATGCATTAACATTTGCCGGGTCCCGAGGATGCTGTTTGAACACATGGCCGATAGGCCGAGTGTTCAACATCATCCGAGGGACCGGCAAGTGTTAATGCAATGAAAGAAACATGTGTAATCGTTATTCTTGCATATTTTACCTTATTCCAGCTCAATTCGCACTGAAAACGCTGCTAAAACATTAAATTGTCCACTTTCTTACACTGGATTTCTCTAAACAAAATGGCGTCGGCTGTGTACTTTCGAACGTCATAACCGTACGCAACGTTTTCGCGAACAAAATCATCGGCGAAATGATCAGTCTGGTCCGAAATGCGTTCCGTATATAACGTCATTCAACTAACGCAGGGCTCATTTTAAGTTTTTTCAAGTCCAGACCCATGTTCAAACAGCACGTGAATCTCCTGATTTGAACATGGATTTTCGTTCATTTGACAATGGGTGTAAACAGCTATACGAATAGATATCTATGCAAGAATAGTCATTCCTTTCTGATTCACATAAGTCACAAAGTCAACAGTGGTGTGTTCAAACATTTTAAGGCAGATGACTATGCTGAATGACCGCTGGTGCTTAAAAGGCTAAAAGAGGGGGTCCATATCAAGTGACTGCGTGTTTGATTGACCAGCTGAGAAGTTCTCACGAAGAGCTATTTAGAGACATAGAGATCACAAAGCTTTCTGATGGTATAAAAGTTGTCAGATAACCATGCACCTGTGCAGTTTGGCTCAAAGTCTCAAAACCTCCATCTATATGAAGTGATAGAAATAGTTTTTTTAAAAAGATGTCAGCGTCATCCTTTAGACCTTAGCAGCAAATCTTCCAAACAGGGAATGATTTAGGTGAAAAGTGAGGAATATTAGAGACTTTATGGTATGGCTGAAAGTGTTGGAGAAATATTATATCTAGTATAAACATGTGGTTTTCATCATTTTCTGACTGCTTACAAACTTAGAAAGGAAAATTGATTTTGCGTTTTTAGACCATTGAACATGTATGTTTACATTGCAATTACTACTTCAAGAAAATTCTGTGTCGTTTTAACAGAAAGTTATTTTACTTTGGCCTAAGAGCAAATCAAGATAAATGTCTGAGCCAAGAAAACTATTCCATTCATGAAATTTGCCTTGTCATGAGAAAACCTGTCTTTGGGGTTGCAACCAGGTAAGGCTCAAACCAGCCTGTGCAGCTACTGGCTCAAACGCTGAAATTAGCAGGTAACAAATTTAGATATGACTCTGGCGGCAGATTGAATAACAAAGGCAGCTGACCAAACTGTACAGATCTGCTGGCTAGTCTGTTGGTCTCTGCCTTTATTGGTCTCAAGCAACAAATGATGTTTTCTGGCTATAAAGTACAAATGATTTGAGGATGCAACAAATGTGTGTTTGGGCTGAGAAATAAAAGTGACTGACCTTTCAGGTCATAAACACATGAACTCAAGAAATACAGAAGAAAGCTTATGAGATTTAATATAAAGGATTCTGCAAATAAAATATGAATGAGAATGATACAAAATGGAACTAAATGAAGATCTCTGTTGTGTAAGAGCCATGATATCTCCATAGACGCTAAATCAGCTGTTAGTAGCTTACTCATTGAGCCTCGTTCTGGATTATCTGATTAATATTCATGAGGAATATTAAGAAAGGAGTATTAGCGTTATATTATTATCAGGGAGTAATCTTACCTGTCTTGGGAATTACTGGAATTACAGAACAGTGGATATCAAAGCAAATATGAGAGTGAGAATAGTGCGACGTATCTGTTCGTCTTTCTTAATAGTGATTCTTATTATTTTGTGTGAATTCATTGGTGTTCATGGGATTAAATGGCTGTAAGTATGAAATTAATATTATATCATATAAATTTTAGGATTTAACCCTTTCTAAACCAATGGAATTTTCCGTAAAGTTTGATACAGTGATGTATAAAACCTGTCTTAAGCGGCCACTCCAAAATAGACAAAACAAAGATCTTAATGACAAATTGTAGCTTAATGCAGGTCTAAAGTATTGCAGAATGCTCCCCTTGGAGCATACTGCAAAACGTTTGCCCTGCATTAAGCGATAATTCGTCTTGAAAACCAATTTTTGGTCTTTTTGAGTGGCCGTTTTACACAGGTTTTACTGTATATCGAGGGGTAACGGGTTATATTTTTCATATAAAAATTGTATTTCTGTCCCTGAATATCGCTTTGGTCTTAACACACAGTGTAGACCCTGATGAAATGTCGCATCATGCGAAATTTCATCTTGGTCTTCACTGTTTGTCAAAGTGCACATTTAGGAGTCACTAGTATACAAAGGAACAGAACAGAACACACATTTTAATGACTTAAACTCTACAGTTTCTCGTCATACATAAGATATTACAAAATATTCATAAAGGGTTAAATAACTACATGTATAAGAATTGCATGGATGGACCACACGGGCGTGTGGGTATACGTCATATATATTTTTTTTGGGGGGGGGGCTACTTTTTAGGGGCTATTGACGTATCTACAAGCTCTAGTGGGTGGACATTTTCAGCACTGTCTGATACTCTGACATAGTTGTCGCTGCTAATATGGAGACCCGTCATTCTCGTTCTTAAAGCTAAAAATGTTGAGAATATTCAAACCACGGACCAAATTTTCCGCAAAACTCGCGAATTTTCTACAACAAAAGCATAGGTAGATTTATCATTAAACATACTGGTGCAGTGGAAACAGAGATGCACTTTCTTTAAAAAATGAAGCATCATACAGATATTTGTAATTGTCCTATTACGCTTTTGCAATCGCAAGAAAAGTACAAAATATGAAACCTGTGCGAAATCGCAAATGTTTCATACATGTGCGAAATCGCAAAGGTTTCATATTTTTACGTTAATTTTAACTTCATGCGTTTGTACACCTTTAACTTCGACCAAAAACCAGTTTTTTTGTTTTTTCGTTAATCTTTTATCGCACACGTTTCTTATTTTGAACGTTTCGTGTGTTTGGACATTTTAACCCAATGCGTTTGTACACTTTAACCCAAAACCAGGTTTTCACGTCGAGATTCGTCTGTGTACGTTTCATGCGTTTGAACACATTAAAATTCATGCGTTTGTACACCTTTAACTTCAACCCAACGCCAGGTTTCCGCGTCGAAGTTTATCTCATCCACATTTTGTATGTTTCATACGTTTGCACACCTTGAACTTCGACCCAATGCCAGGCTTTACGTCGAGGTTCGTCAATCTTTTTTCGCACAGGTTTCATATTTAATGCGTTTCGGGTGTTGTATTGTTTTAACTTCATGCGTTAGTACACTTTAACCTCAACTCAAAGCCAGGTTTCCACGTCGAGGTTCATCTCATCTTTCTGACAGGTTTCATATTTTGTACGTTTCATGCCGTTTGAACACATTTAACTGTATGCGTTTGCCGTCCTCCTTTAACTTCGACCCAAAGCTAGGTCTTTCTGAAATCCACACAGATTTCACATTTTGAACGTTTCATGCATTTGCACACCTTTAACTTAGACCCAAAGCCAGGTTTTACGTCGCGGTTCGTCTATCTTTCTGAAATCTCTTTCATGTTATTTTATATCTTCTCTTTTCTCTTAATTACTCATCATCATTACGACTGCATTTCTTCATATTAATCCTAGTTAATCCTCATTTATGAATGAATATGATCGCTGGCAACATTAAATACTACTCCTTAATAGTTTCTTTGATTGGACTGATAAGAATTAAGAACTTGAATGAGTCTTGAAATCGCTCGTATTATGTACTTTAATGTCTTACAGATAAATAACTGCACGAAATGAATGAACTAAGAAGATAGAGAAGAGACCAGTGCACTTTCGCCTTCGAAACAAAAAAGAGTGACAGCACATGCTCTTTAAGCAGTATTGTCGTCGTCGTCGTTGTTGTTAAATGCCAGTTCATTCTTCGAAATATATTGATATCAAGGATAAGGCAATAGTCTGAATAGAACAAATTATTTATATTTGTCGAAAATCGCACTTATTGCGATGAACGCGGTCTATGGTTTGATTATTTGTCAACTAATGCGTCAGTTAAAACGTTAAGACAATTAAGACCCCATAAAGGCACAACCTCTAAATGTTTTTACTCAATTCTTATCAGGGTTCGAGCTTATTAACTAACTGATTTGTTATCCCGATAAACGAAATTTCAAGTGTAAAACTTTTTTTTCTGATCATTTGTTTTGCGTTCTCGAAAGAACCGTCTTAATTTGGCGTTTCTTTCCAGTACCCACAACAAATGCTGTTGTTGTTTATGACGAACTCTTATCTAATGGTCTGGGTGAGAAGCGCTGGCTTCTCATTATAGATCTTTAACAGTATAAATGATTCTTGCACTTAATTTTCTTAGCGGTTTTTGTGACCATGTAGATGTGACCCTCAGATGTATTTTACAAATGCTATCAAGTTTGAGTACTGCTGACTGTTACAGTGCTAACTCGCAGGAAATGTACAAAACATGAAACCTGTGAAATATTGCACAGGTGCAGTATTGCACAGGTTTCATGTTTTGTTCATTTCCAGCGGTTGCACAACTTTAAGCATGTGCATAGTTTCTGCTGATGTGTTTTATCTTTGAACAAGTTACGATGTAGCACATTCTTTGACGGCCTCCAGATGTTAATATCAGAGAAAAAAGCGAAATAGACATCTGGTTGTAAAACCAATCTATCAACATATGTTCGATCTTGGTTCGCTTGTTGCGTTTAAACAATGAAAACATCAAAAAAATATCATCAAAAAAACCTTCATAACAGACCTCTATTTTAGAGTGCACAACTGAAAGTTCTCAACTATAACATGCGTTGTAGCTACTCAAAGAGACAGTTCTTGTGAGTACCCATAACACCTGTTTAAACTGAAAAGTGAGAAAATAATAGCAATGTTATGCTCAAATATGTTGCTTTATGGATGTACACTAGCAACTAGTCAGATAAAAGACTTTAGGCACTAGTCTGATGTTATATTCTTATTTCCTTTTAGAATAATACTTTTTTATTATTCCCCTTTCCTCTACATGTACGATAGCAATATTTGCTTACTCATTTTTTTTTTCTCAAGCTCATTTTGTATTTTTTTCAGTATTTGTCAAATACCCCTTTTCCAAACAATGGACTCTTCTACAATTTAAAGTGGAAGAGTTTATCCCGAAATGGTTCAAAAGGACTAATGTTAAAAATATAGGATATTCTAGAAACTGTATATTTTACGTCTACAAAAAAATCTGTTCCGTTCTGTTCTGTACCTCAAAAGAATTGTGTTGGCAAATATAAGAGTATGGGTGCTTATTAGGTAGAATGGGGGTATTTCTGTAAACGAGAGTGGCGGTAAACTAGGAGACTGGTTGGGGTACCAGTGAAAACAGTTCGAATGAATCTAGCCTATGAAAAGTTTATAGATTTGTGAATCTTTTGAGCCGGTCTCGGAGAAATTTGCTAATCTGACATTATATTAGAAGAAGATATATCAAATTGTAATTTAAGAGTACACCACAGTGTACCAGTGATCGAACCCCAGGCATGCGCGGATCCAGAAAGTTTGGGTCCAGCTTTGAGAACGTTTTTTTTAGTTATAATGAGTTGATCCAAATACCCACTAAAATCGGGCCATCATCGACCCGCCAGCGAAACGCCATTTAAATGGCGTTTCGCTGGCGTGCCGATGATGGCCCATTAAATGGTGTTTCGCTGGCGTGCCGATGATGGCCCAACATTGAATGCTGGCTTGGTAGCTTTGTGATTTTTCAGGGGATCCGGAACAGAAGTGCTAAGAAACCCTAATTTTTTTGTGATTTTCCAGGGGGGCCGGACCCCCTGCCCCCACCCCCTCTGGATCCGCGAATACACCAGGTGTGAACGATCGTATATTATGGAACATTTCCAGGCATAGAATTAAATTCATATCGAATTATAAGAACTGTAACTATTTTCAAATATTTTATGTAACTTTAAGCATACATGATTCAAAGATGCTGTAAATTAATTAACGAGGAATGCGCAGTTGTATTTCTGTAAAAACATTTCCATTTTTAGAAAAAAAAGATACATACGTATCATTTATCAGCAGAAGTCGGTTATAACCAATGCCCTGGTGTGTTAAATGTTTGTTGTGGCTCGTGCCCGACGTGAATTGAAGGTTGCATATCCGGGGTTACTTACTTCGCCCGAGGACCACAACACCCCAGGGGGGGGGGGGGTACTCTCATTTTTTCTTCATACGCAGGATTGGACCCAGCATCTACTGTTCACCCCAAAAATATCTGGAATATCGGGCATACCCAAAAATTATTTGAAATTTTAGCAACCCCCAAAAATATCGCCATTTAGTATATTGACATCTAGAAAAGAAAAAGCTGAAATGCATATAAATGACCCCCTAAAACCTGTCCACTTTTGTGAGACACCCAAAAAATATCCACAAAATCTTCATACCCCAACATATATTCATTTTTTTCTGAAAAAAAACCCAAAATCATTGAAATTCAAGATTTTGAACAAAAGAAAAATGGTCCAAGCCTACGTATGTAGGAAATATCAGAGTATCGCCCCCCCCCCCATACACCCCCACCACCACCACCTGGGTACATGTACAACACAGGCTGACTTGAGAACCAAGGAAAGAATTGTGCTCAACATCTCTGCAGCTCTTGTGCTAAGCACTAGATCAGATGGTTCCCGTCAATTGGTATGCCCTATGATATTGTTTACTTGTACATGCCTCATCATACCTAACTTATTCTTTCGTGTTTATTCTAGAAGCCAGAAACTCGCAAAATATATCTTAGTCAACCCAATCACAGTTGGCAACTTTGCTTTCCTCTTTAATTGCACGCCGGTGGGTCGGACTTCAGACTCTATGATGGTTCCGACTTAAAGACTTATCTATTGATGAGATGGTAGGGGCCTGATGCTTTGGCTGTTTGTCGGGCCCACCGGGGTTTACCTGTTGGATTTCTTTTGCTCCGGTATTCAGTTTAATTTACTGTTGAGTCCTTATCCTTGCTTTATCTCCTTGTTATATCTTGATTTATATGTTTTAGGAGATGATGCATTGATAAGTTAGGGGTCTTTCATGCAAACCAAATATATATGTGTCTTGATCCACATCTGAATTAAGGGTGAGGTTGGCGCCGTTAAACCGGTTTAAGCCCTCCAGTAAAATGTTTACTGACCGTTCCAAGGCGGTTCTTCTCTTGTGGATCTTTTATGTTTTTGTTCTGTCTTGTGTTTGCTATGTCTTTGTGCGCGTAAATTTACAGTAAACCTGTCTTAAGCGGCCACACAAGAAGACCAAAAATTGGTTTTCCAGACACATTATCGCCTAGTGAAGGTTTTAAGTATTGCGGAATGCTTTAAGGTTGGCATTCTGCAATACTTTTGACTTTCTATGTGTTTCGATCCACATCTGAATTAAGGGTGAGGTTGGCGCCGTTAAACTGGTTTAAGCCCTCCAGTAAAATATTTTACTGACCGTTCCAAGGCGGTACTTCTTTTGTGGATCTTTTATGTTTTTGTTCTGTCTTGTGTTTGCTATGTTTTGTGCGCGTCTGTTTATATGTGCTTCGTGGTCACCTGCTGGGAAAGGGCTGACCTCTTGGCTCTCGTTTGTGGTGTCTTCTGTGAGTTTGTCACTTTCCCATTGGTATCCTGGGTCAGGTGTGGTACTTGATTGTATCGATTCCTGATCTTTGCAACCTTACTTACTTAGAAACTCAGTCAGTGTGGACACCAGGTAGGGTTTGCGGACGTATTCGGATAACAAATTCGTGTTTAACCCAAAACCTTTGACAAAAACCAACGTGATAGCAAAAGCTCTCGTTGCATGCGCACTCATTATGCATTAACGTCTCCGGATTGTTCCTGAATTCAGAGAAAGAATTAGGTTGATCATAGCTTCTCTGTACCTAAAGACAAATGGTCATGTGTCTGTATTTTGTTGACATACTGAAAGTTTTCAGATTTGAATTTCTAAAGTACAGCATTTTTGGATATTTTGGACCTTCACCCATGCGCTTTTTAGATGCATTCCTCGCCAAGAGAGCATGCATTTCTCGAGTTGCATCATTAATCAAGATGGCTCCAGCTCGACTTCACTAAGCTGTCGGTATTTATATTTACTGAACTGAGGGTATATTTATGGAACAAAGATTTGAAATATTTGTTAAAACAATCAGAACTCTTATTATTTAATTATCAGTGCTTTGTAATCTTCATTAACTCTTTGACGAATTAAAAGGGAACTTCATACCATACCGCGCACCATGCGTGCCCTAAGACTTCTATAACGAATTACGAGTTACATACAAGTATGTGGTCAGTGAAGCAGTCTAGCGTGTCCTCTAACATTTCAGGGCTAGTACTAGTTCCCGGTAAGTCGGCCACCATCGATGCCATTCTAATGCCGTTTCGCTGGCGGGCTGATAGTGGCCTGAGATTGACTGGCTGGGTTAATATTCCCATAGACAATCTTAGGATCTTATTTATTTTTACAACGTTAGTCAAATGCACTGACCAGCCTATGCAGCTCTATATATTCACAGGCTGATTTATAGGGCATTCGATATTTTAATTTCGATCAGCACGAGATGGTTGCATACCATGTGCGGATACAGAAGAGGGGACAGGGGGTCCGGACCCCCCCCCTGAAAAATCGCAAAAAAATAGGGTTTCTCGGAAACTTTGGTCCAGATCCCCTGAAAAATCGCGAAGCTACCAAGCCAGGTTTCAATGTTGGGCCATCATCAGCACGCCAGTGAAACGCCATTTAAATGGCGTTTCGCTGGCGGGCCGATGATGGCCCACTAAGAGTGGTATTTTGATCCTCCAATCCCTCATCAACTAAAAAAACAAAAAAAAACCCAAAACGTTGAGGTCAAAGTTGGACCCCCTCTGACAAAATTTTTTGGCCCGATCCGCGCATGCATACCTTAGTTCCGTTTGATACAGGAACACTTAAGTCGTGTCTGTAGAATATATTAAATGCTCGTTTATAACAGTTGAAATTGCCAGAGTCATGTGCTCTCTGAGTGCTCTCGTGGTTAAATTGTTTCTTATTTGATATGATTTATAACAAACAGAGGTCAAGATGAGCAGAATAGTTGAGTGTGAAACAGTTCTTATTTTCTTCTTCATCAGTTTAAATGTATTATATGCTTTGGATGCTTAAAAGAACCGTCTCGATGAGACGGTTCTTTTGAGTATCCACAACATATCTTTTGGTTGAGAAATATAAAGTATGCACTCTTATCTTGAGGTATGATCAACAATACACTAAAGAGGCGGCATCGTGTTTTTTTCATTGCTTGAGCATGGCAGCTTTTTCTGTCAGTAGACTATTATCATTCTTGGATTAAAAAGCAACATTTTTTCAATCGACAATAGTTCCTATTCTCTGATTCTAGACTGGGATTATTTCTCCTTTCACAATCCATGATTTCGTCACCATCACTGAGTTACTGAATTGCATACACAGCCTAATATACTTGACCATGATGTGGTAATATGCCCGTTCTGTTGTTCATGGTTGCAGCCATGCAAGAATTGCCACGACTGGTAATATTTCTATACCCCTTATGTCAGGGTGATCGGGGCACATTCATTTCGGTCCCTGTGTGTGCGTAAAACAAACTTTACCGCTGACCATAACTTTTGAGTATTCGATTTTACACATTTAAATACTTTGTGGGAAAGAGCTCTTAAAATATACCAAAAATATATGATCTTGACCTTTGACCTACATTTGAAAATAAATATTATTTTAAAATTGCTATACTGTAGATTGCATTTGTCCCAGTGGTTCTAGTCTCTAGTTTTTCACAAAGACGGCTTTGTTTGTTTCTTCTTCTTTTTTTTCTTCAACTTTCTTCTACTTCTTCTTCTTCTTCTTCTTCTTCTTCTTTCGTTGTCATATACAGACAGGTGGCTATTTAACAGACTAAACTGTGTTTATGTTTCTATGTTGCCACAATGGTAACAATATAACTCCCACTACATGTAGTTACCTTTTATACAACAGATGCGAAGAATAAAACATGTTTGAAGGTCTAAGTAACAAATGTTTCATAAATCTATCCCGGCTTGTGTCTCATCTCAGAGTTAAGACGCCAAATTGGCAATCAAAGAACAATTTTAAATGATCAAAAATACAATGTTCTCCCCCACCCTATGTAAACATGGTGATCATACCGCTTTTATGGGAGCAACTGCATAAGTCCAGATAAGCAAACTGTTTGAGCGTAAAATTGCTACAGTAATTATTTTCTTATCTACCTGTTTAAACATGTGGTTTGGGTGCTCAAAAGAACCGTCTCATTGAGACGGTTCTTTTGAGTAACCTACAACATATATTTTGGTTAAGAGTTCTGAAGTAAAAAACAATAATTTTAATCACGCACTCTTGTCGGGAGGTTTGTTTAATGCTCGTTCTTTTCGCTCGGTGAGGCTCAGGTTATTCCTTGTCGTTTTGTCATTCTCTTTAATGAACTTCCATAACATTTATGTAAGCCATAAACTTCTTTGTGATGCACTAAAATAAGATTCATTTATCGTTTTTGAAGATTTAAATGCACACCGCCAAATGAAAAATTCCAGCCAAAGCTTGGAGACCAAATGTGTTTTGAGGAGCTGAGCAGATTGTCTATTAATTTTCAAGGAGCTGGGGAGTTGTCGCAATTATTATGGGGACCCGGGAACTCCGGCAACAATATATGGAGGTATAATAACATGAATATCAGAAACAATATTTAGAGAGTTAAAGCGATTAAAGCATTGTTTTCTAGGAGCAATGTGTCACATATGCTCATCTTTCACTTTAAAGCAAATGTTAATACACTGGCTGTCTACCTAGCAAACTTTTGAGCAGGCCACTATAGGTCTGGCGTGCCGACAGTGGTCCGAGATTGCATGCTGACTGGGTATGTCCTTAGTGGCGTCCAGAATACGTAGACTTCTGTTAAACCGAAATCCATATAGAGGTCTAATTGGTGACTTCCGTTTCCGGACTAAACTCCTCAGTGATATGTCGCTTCTGTAAAGCACGTTTGCTGTCGGACCGTACCGATACACCATTTGTAAAGCTACAATTATGTTGATAAGTCCAAGCATTTTAGCTCAAAGTATCCGCTTAAGTCAAATATAATGAATGGGATATACCATTGCGTTTTCCGGATATTTCATAGCAAAATATATGTCTTAGGTACAAATGAGCCATGCCATTCATGTCCAGGGTTTTACAAACAACGTCTCTTTTAGGTATGTTGAGATGGTTCTCGGTGTTAAAACAGAGACCTTACCTTTTGATAGGAATATACACCCCTTTTATGCTAATTGTAAAGTTGAAAGAAAAACGCTGGTCCTGTCGTGCGGGTCAGCTATATTTCACGTGTGTGGATCAAGAGGGGGGGGGGGCAGGGGGTCTGGACCCCCCCCCCCCTGAAAAATCACAAAAATATAGGGTTTTCTTGCAATACACGTCTGGATCCCTGAAAAATCACAAAGCTACAAAGCCAGCATTCAACGTAGGGCCATCATCGGCACGCCAGCGAAACGCCATTTAAATGATGGGCCGATATTGGCCCATTTATAGCGGTATTTGGATCCTCTATCCCCACATCAAAAAACATTTTCAAATTTGGACCTCCTCTGGCAAAACTTTCTGGATCCGCGCATGTTTCATAACTCTCATGGGTGAAGGCTTTCATGCTGCCTATGTGACAGATATCAAAATCTGATTACCGACTTGTATTAAGGTGGCTATCATAGCTTCTATGAAAGCCTTTGGCACACGCAGTCCATTAAGAAAATATTTCAAAAAGCTATGATTTTAGAACGTATGACATTAAGCTTTACTACAAAATGAAGTACATGCATACTACTAAAATATGCATCTGTTGAAAATATTGCATCGATACCATCTCTATGATAAGATCAATTTAACCTATTTAAAACAATTTCACCCAATTATACAAGTGGCAAGTAAATTGATACATGTGCCATATACAGGAAAAAAAATACCTTGACGTCTACACGCAACGTACTAGTATTCATCTATATCAATATTGGGGACATGGACCCACATGGACGGATCCAGAAGAGGGCAAGGGGTCTGAATCCCCCCCCCTGGAAAATCACAAGAGGCTATAGTTTTCCTTAGAAATTCTGGTACGGACCTCCCACGAGAAGCAATTGGACCCGAGGGGTCCAATTGTTTCTCGAGGGAGGTCCATATGCATACGGCCCTCTATGAAATACGTCGCTGGCTAAAAATGTCAGGACCCCCTGATGGATTTTTCTGGACCCACCCATGGCCCAAAATTACAACGCCTCCTTAAAGTTAAGTACTACCTTAGTTAAATACGGCATTTGAAGACTTCAATAAATTGCCATGATCAGCGCAGTACATATGGTTCACCTATGGCATTGTTATGTGATCTACAGAAAACATGAAACAATTTAAATGTGAAGAAGTTTTAAATATAATTAAATCAATGCAAAATTAAGGTAGGACTCAACTTTAAGGATGTATTCAGAGACCTATAATTGTGGTAATAGCACATGCTGCAACGTATTGTGTTTTTATGGTCCACTTTTTCCAATTTTTCATGTATAATTTGTTTGTCTCCTTTTTATACGATCTCGATTTGTATGTACTAGGAGATGATACATTGATAACTTAGAGATCTTTCATGCGAACCAAACATCTGTCTGTCTTGATCCTCATCAGGAATAAGGGCTAGAACATGCTTAAGCTCTCCAATTATTTTCTTACTGACCGTTCCAAGGCTGTGTTTCTTTTGTGGATCCTTTTTGTTATTTGTGTATCGTGTCATACTGTCTTGTTTGTGTGGTCACCTGCTGGGAAAGGGCTGACCTCTTGGCTCTCTTGTATGTGGTGTTTTTCTTGTGATTTTGTCACTTTCCCATACGGTGCCGTGTGTCGGGTGTGGTATTTGATTGTATAGATTCCTAATCTTTGCCTTCTTCCTTACTTTGTCACATATGACCTATAGTGCGCGATGTGGAGACTGTACTTGACCCTTGTAAACAACAAAAGTAAAATCTGTCTTGATGCTTCCCATTCTGCAATACTTTTGACCTGCATTAAGCGATAATCGGTATTGAAAACGAATTTTGGTGTTCTTTTTGAGTGGCCGTTTAAGACAGGCTTTACTGTAAAAGCTTACTATGGGAATTGTGTCTGAGACAACTTTAGAATCTGTTCGTCAGGTAGACTAACCATATGGTGTACATCTTTGATTTTACAGATTTCACACCTTTGCAAGACATTTTCATTTTAAACGCCTAGAGGCCAGGTTAGTCATATCCCTTTTCACCGGGTACGCGCCGCACGCGGCATGTTTAAATGAAAAAAATGAACAATTAAACAGTTGCAATTTTATGAGGTCTTGTATTTATTTTATGCATGTCAATAAATTTTCAAGATTAAAAAGAAAGATTAAAATAAGATAAATGTAAAATTATGCCGACTGAGCACTCAGATGCAATATTGCATAGATCTCATTGATATTAAGTCAAGTTACACGCATTAATTTTGTTTTTCGTCATAAAAGTTCAATTTGCTTGAAATGTCATATAAATATTTGCCCAGGGCTCGTTGAAAGACAAGCAACAATTGCATATACAACTAACACGAGTAATGGAAGCATCCATATTAAAGGTGTACACCAGATCGAAATGTACGCAGCGAAACGTTGTTATACTCGTGAGAGCAACATAGAACTACTACATATATGTATCATAAGCAGTTAATTAAAAAACACATGTTAGCTCATTCTGGAAGGTATTGGTAAATTTCAATCCAACAATAGAATTACAGTACTCGTATTGGTATGGAATCTTCCATTCAGGGACGGATCCAGGATTTCTGGAAAGGGGGTTTATATGGGGGTTGCTGATTTTATCTCATTTTTCCTAAAGGGCTTCACGTAAACTTTGGAAGAGACCCGAAGTATTCATGCTTCCACGAACCTTCCAAAAAATCGAATTCATTTCTTAATTGTTGTAAGTTAGGTTAACACCAAAAGGTGACAGCTGAACAGCCACTAGTCTTGGTATAATCCGGACAATAGCTACAGCAATAACACGTGGGGTTTTAACAGGTTTTTAAAAGTATTTGGCTCAAGATGATTTAGAAGGACAGAAACGGTAAGTATTCATCAAATAAGGTGACGCAGGACTTAACTTAAGTGTGCGTACCAAAAATATCTTATTTTTCAATCAAAACATATGTAGTGGATTCTCAAAAAGCCGTCTCATTGAGACGGTTCTCAGTTTGGGTACCCAAACATGTGTTAAAACTGATGGGCAAAAAAAATACAATTTCACGCTCAAAACCTGTGGTGACAGCTCTCAGCAGGCACATCTCTTTTGATGTAATCTTTAAATGTATTTTAACATACTAAAATTATTGTGTGATTATGAATGTTTCATTCGGATGAACTTTCTAGTCTAAAAACTGCAATTTTCGGATATTGGGAATAATAAATAACATTTTGACGTTTAATTCGGTTCTATAAGATTAATTTTGCTAGATTAGATCAGAAATTAGTTACATTTTATGATTTGCTATACTTTATATCCTACTATGTAATAAATCTAAGCACTGAAAAATGTCTTTTTGCCAAATCAAAAATATGAATGAATCTAGAGTGCAATTTTTATACTCATATTTTTTAACTATCTACAATAACTTTGTTTAGATAAGTCAACCCTTTTTGCCTCCTCGGAAATTTTACGTGCTTTTTCGTCGTCTGCTATTTTTTCAAATAATCTTTTAGAAAAAAACCCGGGAATACCATCAGAGTGTCAAACTGTTTGGATCCTGATCTGGGTCCAAACTTTCTGTAAAAGTTATCAGCAGACAACTAGCGATAAGTACATGTGCCAAAATCCAATGCGCTGGCTCATTTAAAGTATTCAATATCAGTACACAAAGTATGGATGTAAATGAAGACTCTGACCAAACTGCGCTGGATACACCAGCGTGTGAGTTTTATGGACGCTCTTGTGCATATGCGATTAAAACCAAAATCTCTTGAGCATGATGAGCTGGACCTGATATTGTAATTACGTTTATAAATTTCAAAAGCTGTTTTTTCTCATTTCGACACTGTAATGCTTTGGGCATTAATATTTTATTATTTCGTATTTTTGTATATTTGTAAGTTTAAATGATTATATATACGATTTGTGGCAAAAAAAGTCATTTGTGACGAGTATAATGGCTATAAAATCACGGAGATGTTCGCGTAATAAATCTATTATTTCTTTCTCAAGTCTCATTATATTCTCGCCAATTGTCATTATGTTCTCGTCCCTCTGTTAATTAATGAAACAGTTGTTTCTCGGCTTGTGTCAACAGAACTTAGAGACGACAAATCGTTAAGGAGCTTATGTGATCCCATAAGACAATTAAACCCTTATTTAAACAGATGGTCTCGCTGATTGCCTTGTATGCCGTCAAATATTTGGTTATCAAGGGGACATAATGCTCGATGATCAATTTCTTTCGCCATCCTCTCTATAGCCACATGGCCAATTTTATGTAGTTAGGTATTTTTTCGCTATCCCTTTTAAAATATAACTTAAGCGGGCCGACTAGCGACCTCAATTTTCTTCTGAATGTTCATATGTATGTTACACAAATTAACACCAACATCTGACGCGACGTCAAAAGAAATAGCGCTCTTGTGAGATAGCGCGTACACAGGTTCGTCTGAGCATTCGCTGCTCGCACATACCATATGTACCAAATCTTACGAATCTATCATGTTGTGGAATGCATATGTTCATGTACAGATTACCAAACGTTTTCATCGTCAAAGTGTTAATATTTTCTTACCCACTGATTTTAACATAAGTTTTGGGTGCTCAAAAGAACCGTCTCAATGAGACGGTTCTTTTGAGTCCACACAACATGTGTTTTGGTTGAGAAATAAGAAAACTATTGTTTTAGATGACCCTATACTCGGACACTACAAATTGGCTACGATTCTCTATACCGGAAAGTTACATACTATTGTTTTATTATTTAGGAAAGTTTTCACATACATAAGTAGCACACCTCTGAAAAAAGCAAGGCATTTATTCATGTGTATCTGTTCGCCTTAAGCTCTGAAAGTGTGAAACAATCTGATCAAGACGCAAGATTATCTAGCAACCAACACCTTAACGCGTTAACTTGCCCGCAGTCAGTTTGTTAATAAAAACTATATTAAGTGAAACAATTTGTGTTGTTTCTTTCTATGGGCCAAATAGAAAAGCAATCGTAATTCTATATTTCGAACACTCGAAATTAACTCAATTGAGATTTTACTATATTTGGTTTCTAGTGCACGGTGATTACTAGCAGGTTTTGTTATGGCGTTACCCCTTCTTGACTAGGAATCCGTACAAACGTGACATCTCATCGGGGTCTGATTATTTGCTAAATTATTTCTAGATGATCGTTGTTCGCATGCTTCAAAATCAGGGCATCTCAAACCAAGGCCTGACCTTAAGTACACGTGCACTTTCAATCCACAATACGACGACAGGAGGCCCAAACGACGACAAGATTTAGAAGAGACTTTACTTTTTAGCCATGATACACGTTACAGTAAGAAAAATCATGTTTTAGTTTGAACGACGGTACTGTACAAATCAATGCCGAATTGACAGATTATTGTACTGCAGCCTGGCTGTGGCAACAACTTAAAATTGGGTAAAGGTAATAACGAGTCTTGAGGTGAACGCGTTTCTCGGTGACTTTGTTCAGGTTGTTAGAGGACTCGAGAGTGGCACAGCCTCACAAGCATCATGAATGAACGAATGAAAGTGAGTTTAGTCTACGCAGCAGGTACAGACACAATGATGCGTTTCGCTTGACATAATCTCCTCTGTAGAGTCTGAAACCGATACACGTTCCAATGCTACCTGCACAATTCCAATAAAGCAAGTGCTAATTTCCAAAACATAAACAGCCTGGAACCGGGTGCCAGCAAAACCAACCACGTCGAATTTGCGTATGTCGCTACCTTAACATTAACAGCCCAGAGAGGTCTCTCTGTAACCCTGTATATTAGGTATGAACAAGATATGATTAATGTTAACAGTGAATGATTAGATCAGGCTGCGCAATTGCGCAGCCTAATCTAATCATTCGCTGTGCGTATCATGCTTAACTTCCGGTTTGGTTGTGGCCCGGCTTTGGTAATGAATGAACTGTTGATAGATTTACCAGTCCGAGACAACGCTTAACGTAAGGAATTATGTGTTGCGTGTTTACAAAGCATTTAACCATGAAGATATATTGACAGAGAAAGGGCGTGTGCATTTTCAGCGAGATGATTCTGTTCTGGGCGAGAACAATCAGTGCCAGGTCATAAAATTCCACCACATATATTGTCCATTTTCAAAAAAGATTCAGTATTAAGTGTTTTTTGGTTTTCTTTAGTTCATTCTGGTTTTCTTTAGCTCCGTCTGGTTTTTGGGGTTTCTTAAGTTCATTCTGGTTTTCTTTAGTTCCTTCTTTTTCTTTAGTTCCTTCTGGTTTATATTGTCCATTTTCAAGAGGTTTCAACATTTAGTTCCGTCGATTTTTCTTTTTAGTTTCTTCTGGTTTTCTTTAGTTCCGTCTGGTTTTCTGGTTTTTTATTACTTCTGGTTTCGTTTAGTTCCTTCTCATTGGTTTTCTTTAGTTCTTTCTGGTTTGTTTTCTTTAGTTCCTTCTTGTTTCAATTGTCCATTTTCAAGAGGTTTCAACATTTAGTCCCGTCTGGTTTTCTTTAGATCCTTCTGGTTTTCTTTACTTCCTTCTTGTTGGCTTTCTTTAGTTCCGTCTGGATTTCTTTAGTTCCTTCTGGTTTTCTTCTTTCTTTTAAAATAGTCATTGTTTCAGGGTTCTAACACACAATAAACGACGAAAATACATTTGAAATCTTCAGCTTCTTCCAACTTCCCGCCATTGCACTGAAAAAAGTTTATCTTTCATCAACTTTGCACCCCTCGTCACACGTTGTCTCACTGTATGCATGACGCGTGTATACAATGTGCCAGTTCATGCGTGCGTGCAACAAACATTAGCCATAACGCTTTCACTTCTGGACCTAGAACTATAATTTACCTTGTGAGAATATGTTTTCAAGTATCCAGGATATAAGAGCCTTGCTATTGACCTTCAATTGAAAATAAATGATTGTTCAATGTCGCCATATTGTGAATTGCATTTGTTCCAGGGATTGTTTGTGGCTCATATTGTTCTTTCATCCATTCTTTATCAATTTACACATGGGCGGATAAAGAGGGGGCAGGGGGTCCGGACCCTCCTGGAAATCGCAAGTGACAAGAGGTGTCCTAAGAAATTCTGGGACACACCGCCTCGAGAAGCAATTGGACCCCGTATGGCCCTCTGTGAATTTCGTTGATGGCTTAATAGAAAAAAAATCATGTCAGGACCCCCTCCCCTCTGAATGAATTTTATGGACCCGCGAATGTTACACAACCCAGAACATTTTGTTATTTATCCTTTATTAATAGGTTGGTTCGTGTTTAGCTTAATTTAATGGATTATAAGCAGTTGACAGAATTCGATTAACCTTCGCAAACAGAGTGATTTCAGACCAGACCAGGTCAGACAAAACGTTGCGTCTGATCTGAACCCAAACTGTTTCATACTCGGATGGTATTCCTGAAGAAGTTAATTTTGAGAGTAAAAAAAAACAACAGATGACAAATAATCATGAAAACTTTCCCAGCATGCAAAGAATTAAACCGCAGGTTTCGGACTACATGAAACACTTTCAATCTAATATACAACTAATCCCATGACGGGTGTGGGTGCCCAATAGGTATCAATATAGAATGCAATATCAGTATAGACACTATAGCTTATCTGCACAAATATTCTTGTTGGTTTATTGTATTGCTTTATCATTTATATTACTAGTCTATGGGTACTGGGCAGTCGTGTAATAAACAGACTGAATGAAAGACTTACTCCTGTTTTACCATTCATAGGAATCCCTCGTCAAAAATCCCTCGTGGAGGATATCACGAAAAGAATATCATGGGTATTTTTTAACGTTTTGACGGTGACCTATATACACAACCACTTTCTTGTACAACGTTAAGTACAACGTTAGTTGTACAAGAAAAAAAACTATCTCAAACCTCAAAAAATTACCTTATTATTGCTATTGCGTTAAAGATGAAAGAAACCGGTGATCAAAAATTTGGTTTTCTGTTAGCAAGTGAATACAAGTCTTATCTGACTATTAGTCAACAAAAGCATGTACTGCTATTCCATACAATCTTGCAAAGCGTATATCCCGATCAGTCAGCTTCTAATGCTGACTGATCAGGATACACACTTTTTTAAAAGGAATTCTAAATGTGGGTTAAGAAAACAAGACAAGAACTATGCAATTCTTTTGTATTAAATACATTTAATTTAGTTATAACAATTTGACGAACATCTTTAGTCAATGAAAAAAAATAATAAATTGCCTTTCATATTCTTGTGTGTTAAATACATTAGTAATAAGATTTAGTGTCATGTCCTTCTGCTCTACAGAAAATTAGAATACGATCTCACTGAACATGTCTGGGAACCCAATCTCTATTACTGACAACTAGTTTGCTAACCCTTTAGCAAGTGAGAAAAATACATGTACGTGTAATAACTTGTCATTTCAGCAAATGGTTAACCATCTTAAATGTAATCTCTGTAGAAGCTCACTCTGTTCTATTCAAGTTTGTCAGCAGACAGCCAATTGAAATCAATGGAATTCATAGCTGTAACGTTGTAAACAAAGCCACGTGGTCAGCATTTGGCTTCACTATCATTTACTGCTAAATATTTTATGAAATACTTTTTCGTTTGGCTTGGTTTGATCATTTCCTGAAGGCAAAGACGTACGGTAAAACAGTCTATCTCTGACTAAAATGTTACAAAAATGCACAGGATGAATGATGACAATTGCCCGCAACCCCTTTAATGTCGCTGAACCGCTGCGACTGAGGATAACTAAAGTCGACCTCATTATAACAAAAACAAAGAAACCTTAAGATGACATTTTGATACAGGTAGCATAGGAAATCAGCAAAGGCTAAGGCTATTGAATATTGTCTCCATTCTAGTATGAGAATCAGAATTGCTTCCATAAAAGACTACTCAACGTCTGGCAATACATTTACTTTACTTTCAGTGTTTTCTCTCAACGGTGAATTCTAAGAATCCTCCCTTGCTCACGTTTTCCTGTGCCTCAACGTATATATTAAGGGTCCATTAGGTGAATACTCTGAAATCGTGTTATCAATATAACATAAGGTAAATAATCATCCAATGGATCTTTTATTTTGATCTAAAATAAAATGTACTCAACGTCTGGCAATATATTCACTTCAAATTCAGTGTTTTCCATCAATAGTGAATTCTAAGAATCCTCCCTTGCTCACGTCTTTCTGTGCCTCAACGTATATATTAAGGGTCCTCCTTAGGTTAATACTCGTAACCCGTGTTATCAATACATTACATAAGGTGAATTATTATCCAGAGGATCTTTTATTTTGATCTAAAATAAAATGTACTCAACGCCTAGCAATACATTCACTTTAAATTCAGTGTTTTCCCTCAATAGTGAATTCTAAGAATCCTCCGTGGCTCACGTTTTCCTGTGTCTCAACGTATATATTAAGGGTCCTCCTTAGGTTAATACTCCCAGTGATTCATTTACAAATTTGGCCTTATGAACCCTGGGACTCGCTGTTTCCCATATCAATGAGTCCAACTGCAAACTTATTAGTGCAGAACACTATTTTTCATGACAAGTCTGCAATACTATTGCATCCTGGGACTCGCTGCAATAAAAACTTTGCATCCCAGAGACAAAATTATGCGCAAAAGATGCAGGATGCGCAGGTAACAAAATCACTGTACTCCAAAACAGTGTTATCAAATACATTAGCCAAAACAAAATATATATGTGTGTGGTTCCTATCGCCCTTGCTACCCTAAATTTTTGCCCCTACCCTAATTATTGAAAGAGGTTAAAAAGAGGCATTTTTTTAAAATATTGGTATAATTTCTTTGTAAAAATTTTCCACAAAATAAGAATATTTTCCCAACATACGAGGGACGTTTTTTATGTTCGTAGAGAGGTAGATTTAATGAAAACGGCGAAAGTAAATGCATACATCATGCATATATTTGGAAAGATTGACCTTTTATCTATACATGCAACCTAAAATTATTTCAAAATGCATTACTTTAATGTCTTCTAAGAGGCAAAGACAAACCTATATATCGCACACTGGAAATATGGTAGAAATATGACATTTATGGACTTAGTCTCTGACAGAACGTTAGTAACAATTGCATGCAAAGGGGCCCATAGTCATACACAGCTTCTGAAAATTTGGCTGCAGATCAAGGACACCACGTGCTACAATATTATATAAACATTATAGCAAAAACGCAGCAATTATTGGATATGGAAGATTTGTTTGGAACCTCAGCAAATTGAACAGTAGGAATATAAACTTTTATTGTAAAAAGTTGACACAAGTGGAAGTTGGATACGGGCTTTTGAATGGTGCTTAATATGTTAGCTGTAAAGTAGTTTTATATTTTTTCTTGTTTATATGGTAGATGGAAGTGTGATGGTTACTTTCATCCCAAAACAAAGTTAATGCTTTTGTTTTACTAGAAATAAACTGCAAAATAAATAGCCTAGTGGGTGCTAAAATACCTTATTTTGTAATTAAATGACGTCATGGAGCGTTACTTTATTTAGAAAATACATTAAAACTGTTTTTGTGCCTCTAAACAGGTGTTGAAATCACTGCAATACGAAAAGTATGCAGATCCGATTGCTATTGTGTTTTCTACGCGGGGTGGATTTACCCCACCCACTTTTTATAACATGGGGGTATGCCAGTACCGGAAGTTGCCTGATACACACTTTAATCGATACATAAATATAACTGCTGACGAATGATTGAGTATATCATGTGCTATGCAAAACCAGAAGAATTTTTCAAATTTGTTCATAATCATAATTTTAACAGATATAATAACTAGCACTTGACTGTGATAATTTTGGTATATTGATGGGTGTTTTAAAATTGTTATAGAAGAGGAAACAACATGCTTGTAGTTTTGTTGCACTTGTCTACGATTAGCGTTTGAATTATTAATTTTGATGGTGCAAAAGAAAAATCAGCTTGAAAATGCTTAAACCACCATAGCGAATGAAACTTAACAGCGTCTAATTTCCTGCTTGCTGCGTGGTTAAAATTGCATGGATTTCGACCAGTGTCATTTTCTATGCCTATTCAAAGCTATATATCTTGACCGAACTAAGCGCTAATGATGTAAAATTTACATCAGTGGATAGACAAAAGCTAGACCTTTCAAAATATATAGACTTATGGTACCGTAAATTCTATATTTGTCGAGATACAGCCCGATTCTACGAACATAAAAAATGACCCTCGTACCTAGCCTAATACTTAATGGCATGTAATAAGAACCACATATATATCTTGTTTTTGTGAATTGTCATCAAAAGAATCCTTTATTTTAATCTAAAGCAAAATGTACCATCTTTGTTTATGAAAAATGTGAGTAGCTTTTGCACTAAGTGCAAAAGCTACAGGCCTTCAGATTTATGGTGGGCCTGGGTCATTGACCCATGATTTCAAAATATGGCCCATCACTTTCCGAGGAAGTGGGCCCAGTGGACCTATCCTTTTTAAGTTGTGAAAAAATCTCACTTTAATAAAAAATATACATCTTACAGCGAGCCTACGAGTTCTACAAAACAGAAAGTACATGTAGGTTGTCAATACAGTAAAACCTGTCTTAAGCAGCCACTGAAAAAAAAGACAAAACAAAGATATTAATAACATATGGTAGCTTAATGAAGGTTGAAAGGATTGCAGAATGCTCCCTTTGGAGCATTCTGCAATACTTTTGACCTGCATTAAGCGATAAGTGGTCTTCTTTTTTGAGTGGTCATTTAAGACAGGTTTTACTGTATTATCAGCAATGGGCCCATCATTTCAGAAAATGACCCACCATTTTTTGCTTCATGTGTCACTTCAGCCCACCAATCCTAAAAAAAATCTGAAGCCCTGAAGCTACTCACAGTATTTCATAAAAAATGTTTATCAGGCGTTTATGGCAAATTTAAACTAACAAATTGGTCTAAGTAAAACGAGATAAAAGTTTATGGCAAAATCAAGCTAACAAATTGGTCTAAGTAAATTAGATAAGTAAGTAAGGGTGCAAAGATCAGGAATCAATGCAATCAAGTACCACACCTGACCCAGGATACCAATGGGAAAGTGACAAACTCACAGCAGATACCACAAACGAGAGCCAAGAGGTCAGCCCTTTCCCAGCAGGTGACCACAAAGCAGATGTAAACAGACGCACACAAAGACATAGCAAACACAAGACAGAACAAAAACATAAAAGATCCACAATAGAAGTAAACCTTTATTACAAAATCAAACTCACAAATTGGTCTAAGAAAACTAGATAAAATTTTATGGCAAAATCAAACTAACAAATTGGTCTAAGTAAAACTAGATGAACGTTTATGGCAAAATCAAACTTAGTGCAAAAGCTACTCACAGTATTTCATAAAAATGTTTATCAGGCTTTTACACTGTGGTCATTCCACTACGGCAATTTGGGTCTCGTCATTTATTTCGGTGTTAAGGTAACTTTCACATCATGTTCAATTTCTTCATTTAATCACAGATAAAGGCCCCGAAATGCTTGGGTTCTGATTGATTTTTGTTCATCAAATTCACATTGTATCTTTTCGCTTTAAAATTATATGAAAACTTTAACATTTGATGTCCAGGCATGAAATAACTAATTACGGTTTCGTCATCGTGGATAATAAATCAAAGACTAAACCGTAAAAATATGACTAAACCGTAATTGACAATATCTTAATATAACTGTAAAACACGTTTAAAATCTGATTTTATCTCCGTTTTGGCAAGACAACACAGAGGTTATTAACTAGAGGATGCAATCTCGAATCAAACATATTCGAAAGTTCTCAATTTTGTCAGCCTTTACTTTAAGGTAATTTTACTATAACACCGAAGTGGGTGACGAGACACAAATTGCCGTTATGGTTTGACTACAGTGTTTTATGCCAAATTCAAACTAACAAATTGGTCTAAGTAAAACAAGATAAACTTTATGGCAAAATCAAGCTAACAAATTGGTCTAAGTTAAACCAGATAAACTTTTATGGCAAACTCAAACTAACAAATTGGTCTATGTAAAACTAGTTAACTTTTATGCCAAATTCAAATCAACAAATTGGTCTAAGTTTAACTAGATAAACTTTTATGGCAAAATCAAAATCACAAATTGGTCTAAGTTTGACTAGATAAACTTTTATGGCAAAATAAACCTTACAAATTGGTCTAAGTTTAACTGTTAAACTTTTATGGCAAAATCAATCTTACAAATTGGTCTAAGTTTAACTAGGTAATTTTTTATGGCAAAATCAAAGTAACAAATTGGTCTAAGTTTAACTAGATAAACTTTTATGGCAAAATCAAAGTAACAAATTGGTCTTAGTTTAACTAGATAAACTTTTATGGCAAAATCAACCTTACAAATTGGTCTAAGTTTAACTAGATAAACTTTTATGGCAAAATCAACCTTACAAATTGGTCTAAGTTTAACTAGATAAACTTTTATGGCAAAATCAAACTTACAAATTGGTCTCAGTAAAACTATATAAACTTTTATGGCAAAATAAAACTAACAAATTGGTCTAACTAAAAATAGATAAACTTTTATGGTAAAATCAAAATAACAAATTGGTCTTAGTAAAACTAGATAAACTTTATGGCAAAATCAAACTAACAAATAGGTCTAAGTAAAACAGTACTAGATAAACTTTTATTGAAAAATCAAAGTAACAAATTGGTCTAAATAAAACAAGATAATTTTTTTTGGCAAAATCATACTTACAAATTGGTCTATGTAAAACTAGATAATTTTTATGGCAAAATCAATCTAACAAATTGGTCTAAGTAAAACTAGATAAACTTTTATGGCAAAATCAAACTAACAAATTGGTCTAAGTAAAACTTGATAAACTTTTATAGAGACATCAAACCAACAACTTGGTCTAAGTAAAACTAGATAAATATGTATTGTAAAATCAAACTAACGAATTGGTCTAAGTAAAACTTGATAAACTTTCATGGCGAAATCAAACTAACAAATTGGCCTAAGTAAAACTAGATTTTTTTATGGCAAAATCAAACTAGTTGATTACTCTACCACAGTACCAATGCGCTCCTGCATATGGGGTTTAACTTTTGGCTGCCCATTAAAACGTTCTGATGCCAATATTTCCATTTACCTATGGCATTGAAAATAATACAAAACTGAAAGCCCAACAAAAGAAATAAATACCTGTGAAGGAATGAAAGTGTCCTATTTAGCATTAGAAAATAAAACTAATTCTTCGGCTGGGTATTTTCTTATGTACCAAGTTACCAACAGACTTCTTCAAACATTACATTTAAACACTGGTTTTGCACGTACGAATGTTTATGGAGAAGTTTGATTAATAGTGCCTGCATAGTGCATAGTAATTTCCGGAGATAAGTTTATTATTGAAAGTACACCAGCTAGCATAGCATACGGCCCTACATCAATCATTTGGAAGAAAGTAGTGTATATTGTAAAATAGTACAGGTTACTCTGGAACCCAATTGAGGTATTAATATACATTTATACATTACTTATAGTGCTGCAGCAGACCCACCGTATTGTGACACATACCAGTCCCCACAAGGTAACAAGCAGCAACATATATCAAATTAAAGCTTAGAGTCTCCCGAATAAAAAAATGCATGATGCCACCTCGGTATGTGGGGGCGTAAACTTTTACGAGTCATTAAAAAAGGGCACCCATACAAATAAATAACTTTAATAATAAAACTTAATTTAAACCCGAGATCAACAACACTGCTAAAGTTGGTATATTTTGAACACAAAATGATACAGAAGGATGCTAGAAATACTTTGCATCATACATAGGATGCAAACAAGTCCAAATAAGTCCAAATACACCGACGATGAAAGGTCATTAGGTACATTAGTCACGAAAACCCATGATTTTCTAGTATTCTTTTTGACAAAAGGTCCTCCTTATGTATAAATGCATTGAAAATAAGTTTAAATATTATCAATGACATCGGGGAAGCAAACAGTGCATAATTTTACTACCATTTATTGGAGCGGAAAATTGTATGGCCCACCAAAAAGGGTATCCATACAAGTAATAAATTTACTGATAAAAATCAAATTAAACCAATGATCAAAAGCAGTGCTGAAATTGGCATAAGGTAAACACTAAATGATACACGAGGATGCTGAAAATATTATTATTTATGTGTAAGGTTCATATAGGTCCAAATACACCGATGGCGAAAGGTCATTAAGTACATTAGTCGCGAAAACCCATGATTTTGTAGAATGTTTTCTGGCAAATGATCTCTTTTGGTATAAATATATTGAATACAAGTTAAAATATTGACAACTGACATCTGGTAAGCAAAATGTGCATGATGCCTCTTCCATATGTAGGGTAAAAATATTTACGGCCTTTCAAGGAAGGGTACCCATAAAATTAAATAACTTAACTGATAAAAAACATTTAAACCAATGATCAAAACAATGGTTCAAGTTTGTATAATATGAACGCTAAATGACAAAATAGGGTGCTAAAATATTTTCTGTATTATATGAGGTGCAAATAAATCCAAATACATTTTGTCACGAAAACTCATGATTTTGTAGTCTTCTTTCAAGTCAAATTATTTCTGTAAGTACATATGTATTACAAACAAACTACGTGTTATCAAATGCCAGTTGGGAAGCTCCTACTCAAAATAGAATCACCCCAAACGAATAGATGATACATTTACAGTTCATTCATTTAGTAAAATCCGTATCAGATCTGGGCCCCCAGGGGTTTTGGGGATCTGGGGAGAATGATTTTTTCCAAAAATTTCTTCCGCAGACCCCCCTTGGATATCTAAATGTACTTACTTTCCTGCTAACAAGCTAATCAGGATTGAATTGATGACTGATATGGCAAATTATTTTTACTATCGTGGAATATTGACTTAAAATTGTTGATTTTTAGGTTGAAAATAACGTATTTGGGAACACTCAGAATGCGCCGTAATGCACCGTTTTAATAAAAAAAATTCTGCACCCCCCTAGCATGAATCTGAATCCACATCATTACAGGATATATCTTTGCGTCCGGTATGTAATATTTGCTGTAAAAAACGTAAAACCTCCATTTTTTACATTTCTTTGGCTTCTTAGGGCTATTAAAATATTTAATATTGAAATTGAAATTGCACCCAGATCCTCCTTGTAAAATGTGAATGTATTTATTTTTGTGCCAAAGTGCGCATCTGGATTAATCTTAGAGAAAAATATGGTACAAAATTTGGGTTGTTGATTTTCCAAAAAAATGTTGATTTTTAGGTTGATAATAACTAACTTTGGAACACTCAGAATGTACCAGACCGCACCATTTTTATCAAATTTTCCGGAACCCCCCTAGCACAAATGATAATCAACATCATACCAGGGCTACCTACACATCTGGTATGCAATTCTCTATCTAGGTAATTAGATGTGTTTTTTTTTATTAAAACTTTGATGAATGTTGATCAGACATATTCTTGCTTGTTAAAACTGAAGGTAAACTTTTGTATAGGGCCTAATAGCAATTATTAAAAAAAACACTCTCTATGGTTACAAAATTAATGCTTTCACCTTATTTTAGAAAATCTAGTTTCATCTATTGGAAAAAACAGCTGCCCCTCTCCCACCAAGAAAACCAAATGGTCTAGCTGTCACTAATAAACAATCAAGTCTAGAGAGCATTCCTCCATACCTACTCTACTAGTAACAGCAACATAATTTTAAGGATGGCCCCATACTTTGAGCTATATATCATGCAATCCATTGAAATAATTATATATTGTTTATTCCCTGGTCAAGGACTCTCTATTTATATAGAGTTCCCGTCCCTGGCTTAGCCCTATCTTTACATGTATAACGTAAAATATTAAGTGAATAGTAAGTCATCGGCTCATGTATAGCTTCATAGTTTTTAAGTATGTGAATTTAATCCTATGTAAAGAACTTTACATTTTAGGGAGAATTGGCTTATATCTTGGGGGATTTGGGGAGAAGCTGAATTAATTTTAAGGATTTGGGTAGCAAAGGAAAAATATTTTCAGGGAGCTCAGGTACTTTCAGGGATTTGGGGAGATAAATGCATTATTTTCAGGGATCAAGGGAGCACAGACCCCCACCCCTGGGGGCTTAGATCTTATTAATGTAATATGTGAAGAATTTTTGTCAAGGACATTGGCGGAATTGTTCCAACCTTTGCATAAAGTATATCAACGTGTGTCAGGAAAGTATTAAGCTATTTCTTTTTTTGTTAAGAGATATCATATTTCGTTGACCATGACAGTTCATCAAGTCCAGCATCCACAAAACCACATGGCATACATGTATTTTACTTTATGAATGAGGAAGCACATGGCAGAATGGCATTGAGGCCGCTAATGATGAGCCATTCTGCTACACCACACAAGTTGCTGAATGATTTATAATTTAAATATTCAATTGTGAGTATGCTCTTCTTTCTGTAATAAACAGCTTTGTACAATCTTGTGTGTGTGTGTGTGTGTGTGTGCAATGTAGCAGTGCCACAGGAAGGAAAATTGTCTGAATACTTCCTCTATTTTGTCTTGTGAAGATGTTGCCAAATCGGATGGTGAAACTGATAAATCAGTGAGTCTGTTACGCCATGACGCATAAACTTCGGCTCGTTTTATTGGAACTAGTCATTCAAATGTCATATATATTATCTGAGTATGTCACTGTGAATTGTTGACAAACGTCTGGCATTCATAAAGTATAATATACATGTATGCCATGTGTTTTTGTAGATGATGGACTTGATGAACTTTCATGGTCAATGAAATATGATATCTCTTAACAAAAAAGAAATAGTTTAATACTTGCCTGACACACGTTAATATACTTTATGCAAAAGTTGGAACATTTCCGCCAATGTCCTTGGCAAAAAATATTCCCACATATTACATTAATAAGATCTGATACGGATTTTAATAAATGAATGAACTGTAAATGTATCATCTATGCATTTGGGATGATTCTACTTTGAGTAGGAGCTTCCCAAATGGCATTTGATAACATTTTATCTTGTTTTTGATACATATGTACTTAAAGAAATCAACTAACTTAAAAGAAGTCTACAAAATCATGAGTTTTCGTGACAAAATGTACTTAATAACCTTTCGCCATCAGTGTATTTGGATTTATTTGCACCTCATATATTACAGAAAATATTTTAGCACCCTATTTTGTCATTTAGCGTTCATATTATACAAACTTGAACCATAGTTTTGATCATTGGTTTAAATATGCTTTTTTATCAGTTAAGTTATTTAATTTTATGGGTACCCTTCCTTGAAAGGCCCTAAAGAATTTTGACCCTACATACGGAAGAGGCATCATGCACATTTTGCTTACCAGATCTCATTTGTCAACATTTTAACTTGTATTCAATATATTTATACCAAAAGAGATCATTTGCCAGAAAATATTCTATAAAATCATGAGTTTTCGCGACTAATGCACTTAATGACCATTTGCCATCGGTGTATTTGGACCTATATGTACCTCACACATGATTAATAATATTTTCAGCATCCTCATATATTATTTAGTGTTCCTAATATGCCAACTTCAGCACTGCTTTTGATCATTGGTTTAATTTAATTTTTTTCAGTAAATTTATTGCTTGTATGGATACCCTTTTTGGTGGGCCATACAATTTTTTGGCCACAATAAATGGTAGTGAAATTATGCACTGTTTGCTTCCCAGATGTCATTGATAATATTTAAACTTGTTTTCAATACATTTATACATAATAAGGACCTTTTGTCAAAAAGAATTCTAGAAAATCATGGGTTTTCGTGACTAATGTGCCTAATGACCTTTCATCGTCGGTGTATTTGGACTTGTTTGCATCCCATGTATGATGCAAAGTATTTCTAGTATCCTTCTGTATCATTTTGTGTTCATATTATACCAACTTAAGCAATGTTTTTGATCTCAGATTTAAATTAAGTTTAACTATTAAAGTTATTTATTTGTATGGGTGCCCTTTTTTAATGACTCGTAAAACTTTACGCCCCAACGTACCGAGGTGGCATCAAGCATTTCTTGATTCGGGAGACTCTAAGCTTTAATTTGATGCATGTTACTGCTTGTTACCCTGTGGGGACCACCATCTCGAAAACTAGCTCACTTTTTACTGCTTTGCTGCAGCACTATTAAGCTACCCACAGTGTGTATGCACTTGGCAATAGTAACTACCATGTTGCCATTTGTGTTTCCAATTCGGTTATAGCATTGAGAACGAGTCTGTTTTAGCTAACTGGAAATGTAGATATTCGTTATATGTGAAATAAAAAGTAACGAGTGATATGCTTTACTCACCAGTGATAATTTCTTGATAATAAATGATGTGACCGCAAACAATGTTAACAAGGCTTGAAGCAAATGTCAACCTTTAGCGCGTTACTGATTAAAATTGCAGACAAAACTGACACTGAACTGAGCATAAAATTTATCATGCTCATAAATGTTAAAATGCCAACAATCGTTGGCATTTTAACATTTATTAGCGTGATAAATACAACATATAGGAGTTTGAAAGCAAGAAAAGTATTCATTTTTAAGAATTTTAGTTGTTATGAGCATTTATAATTCTATGCTCAGTTTAGTTGAGCATGAAAACAGTTTTATAACCTCGGAGCCTGATCATGTGACATCGCATATTAAAAAAACACCGTATACTCAAATGACTTGGACATTCAGTTGCAATGATCGAGGTTGGATTCTGAGATACCCTGGCTAAGCAGTCTAAAAAAAAGATAAAAGGACCTACAAATTTTGAGAATACTATTGGCAGACTCGGTTCAGCTGGGTCTGTTCATGGGAGCAAATGGAAAGTGCAGCAACTTTCGCGCTCAATATCATCTGCTTAAGCGGTATTCTACTTTCTGCCAGAACCAATTATTCTTGGAGGACCAGAATATGAACAAGCAAGTGTGTATGGCCAGGAAACATCACAGTCACAGACAAACCCACAGCACCACCAGATAAAGAGACACACACACACAGAACACTAACAACACTATTTTGATGTACGGAGAACTGCACGCCACATTGACGGCTGTTGTGATCGCTAATGAATCTGAAATAAGGGACTCTTCTGCAATAGAGATAACATACACAATTTTGAAATAGCAGAATCAGATTCATATAGATTGCTCATAAGAGTTAATGGAACACGCTCTTTAGAACCAGCTTTAGCGGTATTCTGTGATTACTACAACCAAAGTTTAAGCGGTATTCTGTTTCCCCGGCCAATAGCTAATACCACAAAAGCTTAAGCGGTATTCTTTGGTTACCACCACCAAAGCTTAAGCGGTATTCTGTGGTTACTACCTCCAAAGCTTAAGCGGTATTCTGTCTGCCAGGCCAGTGGCTACTACCACCAAGGCTTAAACGGTATTCTGTGGTTACTACCACCAAAGCTTTAAAGTGGTATTCTGTCTTCCAGGCCAATGGCTACTACCACCAATGCTTTTAAAAGCGGTATACCGCCTGCCAGGCCAATGGCCACTACCACCAAACTTACACCAAAGCTTAGGCAGTATTCTGTTTGTCAGGCCAATGGCTACTGCACTACCACCAAAGATAGCTAGCACAAGCTTAAGCAGTATTCTGTCTGCCAGGCCAATGGCATCTACCACCAAATTTACACCAAAGCTTATGCCAGGCCAATGGCTACTGCAATACCGCCACAAGCTTAAGCGGTGTTCTGTCAACCAGAACCCAAAAACTGATAAAATTCATCGTGCCAATGGCTACTACCACCAAAGATAGCTAGCACGCTGTGTTGACATTGTTTTTGACATAATCATATCATGTTTTATGACAACGATGATTACCTGCTTCTCTTTCATGTGGTATGTTTAACAAGTTACCTGTCTTTGTCGCCGGGTTTAAAGTCTTGTTGACGGACTGCTGTCAAACTGTTGGCGGCACGTGCTAACATTTGACGTCGAATATAGAAGTACTTGTGACGCCGTAGCCTCGTAAACTTCTTCATTGAAGTTGCATGTTACACGTTCTAGTCGAGCGCGTGCAGCCGACAGATCGAAACAAGTTCTACAAAATCATCAAATATAGTGAACCGGAATTTATGTAACAGGAACGATGATTGCTCATCTACATTGAGTACAGAATACACTAGTCATTTGCTAGCACGCCCCCGGGTCGGGTCTGGGCAAGTGGGAAATCATTGATGGGCAGTGCCTATTAAAGTATGGAGTTTTCGCCTTATTATTGACAATATCATGCTGGAAAGCCATTACAAAAGCAACACATTTTTTATCTGATGGATTCTCACCAATATTTTTGATACATTTTGAATGGGTTGGTCCTTTAAATATGTTGAGGTGCCATTGACTATGTTTTCCAAGTACCCATGGCAGTTGGTTTTTTTGTGTTTTTTTTTTTTGTTTGTTTTTTGATTTTGGTTTTGTTTTTGTTGGTAGAGTGCTTTTTTATTCTTGTTTTTTGCGTTGTTGTTGTTGTTTTTTGTATGTGTAAGTGTGTGTTTTTTCCGTTTTTTTCGTGTTTTTTTTTTTTTTGTTTGGTTTTTTTTTGGGGGGAGGGGTCGGGTCAGGCTCTAAAATTTGTTGTTATCTGGCTAATAATCACTCATATCCTTATATACAGTTTCACCAGTCTATGTTGCCTTCATTTTACTCTAATCAAACTCATTTTCAGCTTAGTGAAAATGAAAAATAATACATCTGGTTATTTGAAACTAGTTTCTATAGCAATGGTTTGGTATGACATTGGAATCTATTTAATTTAATGGACATGTATCGACAAGAAAAGAAGCCTTAAATGTTTCGTATATGCAGTGGTGGAGCCAGAATGTGTTCGTGGGCTTCGATGGAACCCCACGAACCCCTCTTGGTCCGGCACCGTGAGACACTCCGTGGAATCAGCCACTACAGATTCGCTGTAGTCCAAAGTTTGAACAGTATGATACTTATTAATTAAAATAGTTTAGTTAGATATATGAATCCTGGGATTAAACCGTTGAGGCCAAATTTTAGAAAATGTTTCGGTCCATTTTCTAAGATGTACAGATTGAAAATTAAAAAAAAGCTTTTTTTTAGAAAGTACATTATGCTGTGTTATTAGCTAGATGTTTGGCGCTTCCATGCCTGCTATAATCCTGATACCCTGCTTGTCATAATATTGGACCCAACCAGCTACTCTGTGTTTTACGTTAAATGAAATAGTGATGCTATTTTGCCATTTCTGGCACCGAGGTCATAAAGCACGTTCATGCTCAACTCATATGAGCACGAAATTTGTTCGAGTCATAAATTCTAAGATGGCAGTTGTTGGCATCTTAGAATTTATTACCAGAACAAATCATATGGTCTACTGGTCTACGTAAGAAAAGTGCCTCAAATGTTAGTAGCTTGGTACTTGTGAAGATTAAAAAGTTCATGTTCAAGTGATTTGAGCATGAACATGCGCGGATGTAGAAATTTTTGTCAGAGGGGGTCCAAAACTGACAAAGTTTTTTAAGTTGAGGGGAGAGAGCAAAATACCACTAAATACCACTTCAAGCGGGCAGCATCCGCCCGCCAGCGAAAAGAATGGCGTTTCGCTGGCGGGCGGATGATGGCCCAACATTGAATGCTTGCTTGGTAGCTTTGTGTCTTTTAAGGGGATCCGGACCAGTTAGAAACCCTATAGCTTTGTGATTTTCGTGGGGGTGGGGTGTCCAGAAAATGTTCCAAAACATTGGGGCTTGTTCTTTTGGAAGTACTGAGTTCTCTATGCGTAGAATATTGCTTGAGATGGTGCATACATGGAAAGGAAACTCTTCAAAAGTCTACGAAATTCCACCTTGATAGCCTACCCAAATTGAGACCATTCATTACCCGAACACAATATATAAAGGATCATCAATGATTTTCCAAGTTAAATATCAAAGATGTATAAATGGAAAAACATATTTTCATAGGAAATAAGGTAATTTATAATTGGTGAAAATTAAAACTTTAAGTATACTCGTGCCTGCAAAAATAACAATTTCAAGTTGAAATGGTCAATTGTCTTTAACAAATCAGAGAAGCTATAATAAGCTGCCGACTATTCATGTTTCGGGGGTTAAGCCTCAAAATCCTACATTCACGAATAATCCTGAAAACGTTCACCAATGGTTTATACATATTCAGGATTGTGATAAACAAGTACTGGGCCCGGAATTACAACGCCTCCTTAAAGTTAGGAGGACTTAAATTAAGTATTGATATTTCAACATCCTATATTAGATGCTAGATAAATTGCCTGGATCGATACAGTACTTGTGGTCAAAGATAGCATTGTGATCTACAAAAAAAATGAAACTATTTTGGTTTTAATTAGTTTGAAACGTTATTTTTCGCATCCTGAAAAATCAATACTTAACTTAAGTCGTCCTTAACTTTAAGGGAGACATTGTAATTCCGGGCCCAGATCACCAATGAACATGGTAGTTTCAGGATTTCATAAGAATATCTCTGGAGGGGCGGGAGGAGCTAGGGAGGGCCCCCTTCATTTGTTCAATTTCACTTGTCCCTGAACTGGTACGTTAACCAGTTTCTAAAATAATATTTTTTTCTGTTTTTTCAGGGCTCTAGCAAAAATGAACAGTATAGCTACAATAGAAGTTCCAGAGTCGTGTAAAAGTTTAATAGGACTAGCTAAAAGACAACAAAAAATTTGTCGACGTAACGTCGAGGTGATGGAAAGTGTTCGGTATGGTGCCCACATAGCAATAGACGAGTGTCAATTTCAGTTCAGAAATAGACGTTGGAATTGTAGTACAGTAGATCCTGTTAAATTATTTGGAAATGTTTTAAAATTAGGTAAGTCTGGCCTTCAGTTAAGAAAAATAATTTTCTTATTTCTCAACCAAAACATATGCTGTGGGTACTCAAAAGAACCGTCTCAACGAGACGGTTCTTTTGAGCACCCAAAACATATGCTACGATTTATGGGTAAGAAAATATTTACATTAACATTGAACATTTTTGTCGACGTAACGTCGATTTGATGGAAAGTGTTCGATATGGTGCCCACAGTGTTAATTTCCGATCAGAAATAGACGCTGGAATTGTAGTACAGTAGATTTTGAAATGTTTCAAAATTAGGTTAGTCATGCCTTCAGTTAAGAATGCTAACAGAGAAATAATTTTCTTATTTCTCAACCAAAACATATGCTGTGTGTACTCAAAAGAACGGTCTCAATGAGACGGTTCTTCTGAGCACCCAGAACTTAGGTAAAATATATGCGTTAGAAAATATTTACAATTTTACAATGATTTTTTGTGGTAAGTGCACAGCTCGTAGATCTAAGAGGCCTAAATTTTGGCTTGGCCTTCATCCACGCTCATTTTTTAAATATATCTTTACCTGTGATTGCGCAGATTCGTCCGAGCTTTGGTGCTCCTCACATATGCAATAAGTCGCAACATCTAATGATTTGGGCCCAAAATTACAAAGCCTCCTTAAAGTTAAGTACTACCTTAGTTAAGTATTGATATTTCAACGTGATATTTTAAATGTTTAATTTAATCGGCTCGGTGCAGTACATATGGTCAAAGATGTCATTGTGATCTACAGAATACATAATAAAAATTTGATTTTAAGAAGTTCGAAACGTTATTTTTCGTATCCTAAAAAAATCAATACTTAAATAAAGTAGTACTTATTTTTAAGGAGGCATTGTAATTTTGGGCCCTAGTCCATTAAATGGACCAAACACGCTAAAACAAACCTGATGGTTCGATTGAGTAGCCACAACATGTTTTGGTTGTATGTATAAGGTTTCATTTGAGTAGTACATACATATGAGCCAGTACATGAGAATATTATAGTAATAATGAAAAGGGATAATATGCAGGCTAAGATTTTAACTATCTTCGACAAGTTCGATATAATCGGCCAGTCACTTTCACCATATACAATCGGTTTTGGGCGTCAATGCCATTTTTCGAAGGTAAGTGTTTAATTTGGGTAATTTGTCAAGCAATATGCATCCATGACACCTGCATTTTACTGGGTTAAAAGTCACTAACACCTACAATTAACAACATTACATCTTACCTATATGTACATATTACGCATCAGTCAAAAGGCTTGTCGTACAATAAAAAACACTAAATTGATCGTCACCTCTACAAGAATTGAATTATTTGTCACAAAAGCAATTACAATTTTCGCACAGGTAAACTATTTATCCCCCTTTAATATTACGTCATAATGGCGTTCATTTAAAGCTGATCACCGAGTTGAGTGTAAAGACTGCGTACCCTACTTTAGGGCGACCCAAAATTGTTGTGTTGTCATCGATCGTGCAAGTTTTCAATAATTAACTTTTTTCAACCACTTGCTTAGTCGAGTAAAGTCGAATGTTGGCACTCTCAGAGGAGATGTCGATACATAGTCATACTTTATGAGTACATGACATGATCTGACATACGTACATGTAGGTAAAAAGCTGAAATATCTTGTGACTTGTTTAGAAGTAAAACACACACACACACACACACACACACACACACACACACACACACACACACACACACACACACACACACACACACACACACAAAAAAAACAAAAAAACATGCTCGATCTTCGAAACCGCGTTGTATACGCGACTAGTAATAAAATCTCTATGATAAGAAAATGATACACACAGTGCTTTTTATAAAGAATGCTATTTTGGGATCGAATCAAATCATCTTTATCGGTCAGTACCATTCAACCAAATATTCGCATGCATATTAACAACATTCTCAAGGATCCGTTTTTCCAGAATATTTAGAGGTCACAACAGCTGTCGTTGTTTCTGTGTGGAGTTTGTAAAACTTCTCTCCGTGCATCGATATAGTGTTGATATTTTCCATATTCTGGTCCTTCAGGAATATTGCGTTCTGTCAGAAAGCAGAATACCGCTTAAGTCTGTGCTGGGGGCGTGAGAATTGTTGCACTTTCCATTTGTTCTCATGAACAGACTCATTAGAACCGAGTCTGTCGTTTTCTAATAGTGTAGGCTCTCTCTATGTTTTTTCCAGATTATTTAAAATCGAAGAATGTAAAATATACTGAACGCATTGAACGACCCTCGAATTAGCGAAGATGAGCGTTTTTAAAAGCTCATTAATGGGTAACTGGCTTTCTAAATTGGCAATTTATTTACATGGGAGGCTATGACGGGCATACCATTTTGGCCCGCTGTTTCCATGCAATCATAACAAGATGACTGATCCCAATGAACACAAATTATATTTTAAAGCAGGCATGGGGAAGGTGACGACAGACTGTGTTTGTTAAAGATTCGAAAGTCACGAAGATATTTATAGGAGACACCACCACTTTGCAATTTACCATTTAAAAGGATAGGATGACATTGAATAATGACTTGCATTTTATTCACAATATCGGCGGGGTTTTTTTTTCTAAATTTTATTTATTGTTTAACCTTTGTCATGCCACACTCCTCCCCGTTTTTTACTGTAAATCCGGAATTTTTCGCGAGAATTTTATTTTCACGAACAGCGTTAAAAACATACTTGCGACTTTAAAAATTCGCGACTAGGGCGTGATTTACCTATACCAGTAATCGACAGAGTGAATTCGCCATTTCGCGAGGATTTCATTTTCACGAAACTTCGCATATGCGTAGTTTCGCGAAAATAAAACCCTCGCGAAAATTTTCGAATTTACAGTATCTTGTTAACATGCAGCATTCATTCATTCACTCAGGCAGTCGTTCAGTCCGTTTGAGCATGTTCGATCACTGTTCATTTGCGATTAGTTCAGTTACATAATCATATTTTCCGCTTGAAAAAATACATTAACAATTACAGGCGCGTGGTGGCTCAGGCATAGAGTGCTTGACTCGAGACCGAGGGGTTGCGGGTTCGAGCATCACTTGAGGCACTGCATTGTGTCCACGAGCAAGACACTTCATCTTCTGCTTAGTACGGGTCCAACCTGATGACTGAAAAATCTTGACTGGGACGTCAAGATTCAAATCAAATCAAAATCAAAACAGGTACTCGAACAATCCTATCGATTCTACATACAAGAAGTCCAGAGACGACCGCTCGTCTAACTGTCTGTCTATGTTTGTGATATTGTCTGTGTGGTGTATCTCTTGGCCATTTTATTTGCTGCATTTAGCCCATTGCGATTACATGTAGCTCTTTGCATGCTGGGAAATTTTTCATTAATTTTTGTCGTCTGCTGATTTTTTTCAAAATTAACTTATTCAAAATATTCTTTCAGGAATACCATCACAATGTCAAACAGTTTGAATCTAGATCAGGCCCGACAAAACGTCGGGCCTGATCTGGGAACAAACTGTGTGTAAAAGCAGGTGAAAAATCATGTCACTGGCGGGTAAATATATAGTATTGAGAGAAAGAGGGAAAGATACACTAGCAAGATAATGATAAAAGCAGGGTTCAAATGTCAGTTCAGGACACGGAATTTTGACTATGATTTAGACCTATTAATCTGACAACAACAGTTGCCGTTAGAAAAGCAATAAATATATAAAAATGTATACGTGATCATACGTGAACCAGTCCATTTGAAAATGGGACTTATCGCATTAAAAGCGCATGCGCCTAAATGCGTCACTTCCTGACTGATGAAGTTCAGAAAAGAATACAACAGAACAAAATTAATATTTGATTTGAAAGTTCCAGTAGGCATTGGCGCCCATGAGGATACACCATAATATTAATATACAGACATGACAGAAGACAGAGTAGGATCATATACATAACACTTCCTGGGAATCTAAATTCGGCCTTTAATTTAAACATTTTACACTTTCCCTAACATGAAGTTTGGTCAGGATATCTAGGTAATAGAGGAGTAATTGTCCTTTGGTTTTCAAAATGTCATTGGATTTTTCTGTCCTCGACCATAAATTAGCAAGCAATAGTTCTAAGAAGGAATTTCATGAAATATATACTGAGTATATATGACCATAGTGTGATGGAGCATGTGAAGTTTCATGAGGATGCCATCGGGTTTAGAGAAGTTATTGCCCCTTTGATTGCCTAAATATAAATGAATTTGGGGCTACGTACATGAATACTCATTCGAATGTCGTTAGACATACAGGAGTTATTGGATTTCAATGAAAAAAAAATCCTAATAATTTCGGATTCGTTGTCGAATTTGCTTGTTTTGATATAAGCATCAGTCTCAGGGATAATCCTAGGATGGGCCCGATCCATTCTGAAAAAAAAACTATTAATGTTTTGCAAAAAAGGACTTTACTTTTGACTGGGCCACATATAAAAGCTATTCAAAACCTCATGTCAATTATGCTCTAGCGTGGGTATTAAGGATGCTAAGGCCTATCAAATTTTGCAAAGGGCCCATAAAAAATTCAAATAGCCCGTTAAGAGTTGGAAAGATGCATGTATTTGAATGGGATATGGGCCATTGGTCCATTTTAAGGGCCCATCATTATTTTGGGCTAGGATTATCTCTGAGTCTGGTGTAGGCTACCAGGCCTTCAGATTTATGGTGGGCCCGGGTCATTGTCCCATGATTTCAAAATGTATGGCCCATCACTTTCCAAGGCAGTGGGCCCAGTGGACCCATCCTTTTAGTTGTGAAAAATTCTCACTTTAATAAAAATTATTAATCTTACAGTGAGTCTATGAACTCCGGAAAACATTTTACAGTAAAACATGAATTAAGCAGCCACTCAAAAAAAGACAAAGCAAAGATCTTAATAACAAATGGTAGTTTAATGAAGGTCAAAAGGATTGCAGAATGCTCCTCTTGGAGCATTCTGCAATCCTTTTGACCTGCATTAAGCGATAATTGGTTTTCTTTTTTATGTGGCCGCTTAAGATAGATTTTACTGTATAATCAGCAGTCAATATACAAATATGCATACAAGACGTGTCTGTGTCAGTGTGTAGGTAAAGTATACTACCCAAATGTCAACTGTGGTTAGTTTGATATGCTTGGGCCCATCATTTCAGAAAATGACCCACTATATTTTTGCTCCATGGGTCACTTTGCCCCCCCCCCCTCCCCCAATCTTGAAAACATCTGAAGCCCTGGGCTACTGCAAAGGTATAATATTTATTTACGACATAAAACGTGTTGCTTTCATAACTGTTTCATGACTGTTTTCTCTTGCAGGTACTCGAGAGACAGCATTTGTTCACGCTATATCGGCAGCGGGTGTAGCCCATGCGGTCACTCGGGCGTGTAGCAAAGGTGACCTTGAACAGTGCGGCTGTGATCGGACAGTTAGTGGCCGAAGTTCGGCAGGATTTGAGTGGTCAGGGTGTTCAGACAATATTGCGTATGGAACAGGTTTTTCACAAAAATTCGTAGACGCTAGAGAAAGAAAAAGAAAAACAAAACACATAGAACGTTATTTAATGAACTTACATAATAATGAGGCGGGCAGAAGGGTATGTATGATTTTTTGTTCATATAATTTTTGGGAGAAAAAGTGGAACTGTTTAAGTCCAATACCATATTCAGGTCTCCAAATAAGAGTTGTTATTCTTATTTTTAATCAAAGAACATGTTATGGGTACTCGAAAGAACCGTGTCGATGGGACGGCTCTTTTAAGCACCCAAAAGTATGTTTAAACTACATGTACGAGGGGCATTTGGAAAGTTCTTAGCATGGTCTATTATCTCCGTAACCAATTGACAAACCCTATTATGTTTGGTATCATTTTAAAGAGCTATTTGTCCTCTTTGTTATAGCAAACATTTCATGAGGATGGCATAATGCAATCACGAAAAATATTATTTTGAATACATGTACTGTTTGCATACTGGAAAACTCAAAATTTCAGTTGAAAATATAACAATTCACCTTTGGAAAAGTGTGCAGAACATTTAGAATAGTTCATAAAATTAGATAATTTTGTACCATTTGGTAGGCCACAATCTGGTACAGTGATTATACAATTGATGACCGAGTTGGATGTTTCTAATGAATAAATACCAGAACAGCAATAACACAACCGTTTAGAAAGCTAAGCAATGCGACTATTTTTACGTCAAAAAATCGCATGTCACAATGCACAAATTTTGAAAATATATACCTGACAGTAGTTTAAAAATGCCGTATGTTGGTATTTTCGTCAAGCACACTTAATGCTCTTTGTATTGAAACCAAAAGAAATTTTGTGAATCAGAACAAAGGGAAGATAACTCTTAAACTCTTCCCATGGGCAGAATGAGTTTAGTTATGAGTTGGCGTTCTGGTTCATTTCAATTGAAAACAGTGGCAAACAAAAAAGTAAAAATACCTTGTGAGTAGAAATCAATCACTTTTGTGATGGTTAACGCGATACCATGAGAAGTTCTTATGCCATCGACAAAATATACGGGGTTGAGTTACCCCACCCACTTCTTGAAAAGTAGGGGTAGTGTTAGTAGGAATAATTTTCTTGAATACAGAACAAATAAAGCCACACATTTTGCGCGACGAAATGATAACTATGCACTGTTTACTATAAATAAAGCAAAATATATGCTCAATAGCCTTTTTGTGCTCCTGTAGTGACACAATTTATAGTAAAAGTATGAAGAAAATTAGAAAAAAAGTCCTATTTTTAAAATTGTAGCATTTCTCTTTAAGTCAACATTTTCCAAATGTAAAGGCGGTAGTCGTGCAAGCAGCGATCGCATAATATATTTTCACAAAAAATAAGTTGGCACCAAATCGTTAATTTGTCAAATCATGACCGCAAATAAGGTCCCCGATTTTCCTTGGCTTTTTTCAAAGTATTTTGCTTAAAATTTCCGCCAGTATATAAACCCCTACTCAATTTTAGCATGCGCTGCACGTGCACACCAAGTCCTTTTTTGGCAAAAATTAAACCATCAAGTAGCCGTTGAATTCTAGTTTCCAAAAATGTATTATTTGATAGCATTTTATCAACGCATTGTGGAGTTATGATACCATGCTAAGAACTTTCCAAATGACCCTCGTATTAGGTTAAAATCATTGCAATTTTACAGATGACTTCAAGCCTCGACTCGTCAAGCATCTAAATAAAATGATTGCATTTTTACTGTGTAAAAATAAGATGAAAGTAACTTGACTTATATTCATTTTACAGATTATCACTACCCTGTTCAATTAAAATTGTTTAAGTAAATTAACCAAATATGGTGAATAAAGTTATGACCTTGAATCCAGGACTTTAGTTAAAAGTGCGTAACGAAAATTTAATTTTCTTATTTCTCAACCAAAACATATGTTGTGGGTACTCAAAAGAACCGTCTCAATGAGACGGTTCTTTTGAGCACCCAAAACATATGTTAAAATTGGTGGGTAAGAAAATATTTACAATTTTACGCTGAAAATTTGTGTTTATCTAAACATGTGTTGAATCGGATATCCAATTAAACTGAAAACTTTTTTATCTACCCTCATAGATAGGGGGATCACAATCGACGCTAGCGTTTCGTGTGATCTTGTAATATCTGGGAAGGTGACGAATTTGCTGAATTTTCTCAGTGACCTATCTTATATAGGTCACTGATTTGCTGTTGCAATAACGTGTACGTATGACGCCAAAGCCAACGGCATTGACAACTGCTCGACTTTTCAAATATTTCGCTTTTATTACGCTAACAAAACATCGCCTTATCCAGGTCTACATTGCTTGTAAATGTCCAATGCATAACTGTGATAAGCATAATGATATGGGTAAAACTTTCAGGAATATTCCTGAATTCAGGATCTTGAGGCTGACTTTTCATAGAATGCCAACCTCAAAATTCTGAATAAGGTAGTTAAAACAACTTCTATGATTTATTTTTGGATTAGCTTAAGGACAACTAGCCTTTAAGGCTTGAAATTATTATTTTTTTGTAGGCATACTGCCAATTTTAAATTCTGTATGTCAATGTTCAGGAATTCAGCTTTTATCCATCTGCATTGTGTATACTGTTCTCTAGGACCTAGACTGATATCTTGAACCCAGTTGGTAAAATACTGGTAAAACTTATGCTCATAAGCATCTCAGAAAATTGTAGCGAAAACCACAAACTATTAGGCAAGGCCAGATGATTATTCATGGTGTCTGTAAGCAATTTGAAAATCAGACATACGAAACTGCGGCGCAAATAAGAAAGCTGGTATTATTTTTACGAAACTATCGAAGAACTTGGCCAAATTTCTATTTGATTCTCTCTAATTACGAGTCTGTTAACAAATAGTTGGCATTTATGTCTAAATTGTTTAACTACATGAAGACCATGAAGCGCTAAAACTGTTATTTTCGTACGAAATGTCAAAACTATCATGTCAAATGGGGAATAAAAGTCAAATAAAACCTCATCTCATTGTAGGCTTTCAGGAGATCTATCTGAGACACGTTTACCCCTTTGCATGCTGTGTATTTTATGCTTTTTTGACGTTTTAAAGTCAACCTTTTGACAAAAAATATTTTATGAAAATACCATCAGAGTGACAAACATTTAGATCCAGATCTGGCCCGACGTATCGTCGGGCCAGATCTGGATCCAAACTGTTTGCAAATGCTATCAGCAGACGACAAAAGTTAGCACTGGCAGACGAGAGGTAACTTTCTCTGTAATATACGTGATTTGACTGTAATATATTCAGACAGTTTTACACATTATTGTATGGCCAATTTATATCCGTTAGGCTAGGTTGATTCGAAACTACGGCCATTAAATTTCTCCTGGCTGAAATTGGCAAGGCGCGTTCGATTGTTTGGAAGGAATAAAACACAGCGCGAAATTTTTTGATGGCACAATCGATTGTTTCCTTGAACTTTGTAATGAATACGTCTGTGCTTTATTGTGGTTTCATTACCGCTTTTCACAATGAAGTGAGGGTCTTAATCGAAATGTTTGGGTGACGAATGTCGTTTTATGCCGACTTTTGCGACATAATTTTATCAATGAATGTTTTATTGCCCTGGGAGGATTAGATTTAGTCCTAACAAGTCTCAAAACCCCACACGATTTATTCTGTCACACGGAGATTTGAATTGTTACTTTTTATTGCCATTCCTTTTCCTCCGACAACTGCGATGATCCTTGATCCCTGCGCATCATACACATGGGTGAAAGATTTCAGGATTTTGATGCTGACTTTCCATAGAAAGTCAGCCTCCAAATGTTGAATTAGGGAGATTATAATAGCTTCTCTGTTTAATTTTCAGATGATCTAAACACAATTGACCATTTAAACATGAAATTATTCATTTTTGTCGGCATCCTGCAAGACTAAAAATTTGAATTTCTTAAGTTCAGGATTTTGGAAGCTTCGAACTTTCACCTTTGCATACACACCCATGTACTTTTTACTCAAGCCTGCGCCTCCCATTACACAGTTACCAACGTACGTACGGGAAATGGCTCTTTACCAATTGTGCAGCCAGAACGCTAAAAAGGTTACGCACATCAATGGGAGACTACTGTATCAAGCATTGATTCTCTACAAGTATGTCCCTTTTCAAATTGGAAATTCTCTTAAAGAAAAGAATTTGCTCACAGAGGGAGCGAATTCTTTCCTTTAAGAGCAGTTCCTTGTGGTATGGGAAATCACTTTTACCACATTAGGTGAGCTCCCTTGAAGGTAACTGTTTTATTATGCACGTGCGTATACTGCGTAATGGGAGCTACGCCTAGAGATAGGGGTATTTCTCTTTAAAGAAACTTTAAAATTTCTATACTTCATGAAGGCTCTTACGAGACTGAGCAGATGCGCAGGTTCGTTAGAACATTCACTAATCGCAAATGCGACATTGAGCCATTCAATTAGTTGGGCCTCGACGCGAAAAAAAACATGACTTTGTTGCATTCTAACAACAAATGCGCTGACCAGCCTGTGCATCCGCAGAGTCTGATCAGCGCCTCTGTTTTTCGCTCTCTGAGAAGTAATACATGTATTACTATAGAGGCGGAAAAGGGGTTCGGTATGTATAAAGGTAGAGGGGGGGGGGGATTCGCATTGACGATTTTATCAATATCTCACTGAGACCAAATTATTTCAATTTCATTGGATATTTAAAAACGGAGGGGGGGCGGGGAGGGGTTCAAGCGAACCCCCTCTGGATCCGCCATTGAACTACACTTGTCAAATGCACGATTTCAACATTTAAGCTACGCTCTGTAGCTGAACAGGCTGGTTTGAAACATGCTTGTTTATATATGTTTGAGCCTTTTATATTGAAGCCAATCCCAAAGACAGGTTTTCTCGCGTCGGGACCCATTTTGTCTGCGACAGACTGGCTTTTATTGCTATTTTCTCTACTTATTCAGCGTTTTCATTAAGGTTTTGAATCAACAACAAAGCGCATAAATAAACAGAAAAGTCTGAATATTCCATGAGTGTGAAATGATACATTTACGAAAACATAAATAAATGGCTTCAGATGTTAATATTCATGGTGATATATTGTTTATCAAGTAATTATATTCGATAAGATTTCATGAGTTCTTTACAACGAAGGAAAATGTGAAAACATACCACACAGAAAATAAGTAATAGATAAAGGATGCTTTTCCGAGGCTTTCTTGTTTAAACCGCGTGGTGGGCGTAGCCCACCGAGCGGTTTAAACAGAAAGCCGAGGAAGAATCCTTTATTTAGCTTGTAGTATGGCGCAGGCGCAAATAAACACGTGTTACTGACACCTGATGAAATTTACATTCGCTCCTCCCTGCATCCGGCCTAAGCTGTCAATTATACTACATTTACCTACGGGTTAATCTGTCGCTATATAGAAAGTTCCCGCCTACATCGCTGTTTAACTAAAATTGGAAGTTAGAGTAGGGTTTTAAGCTCCCCCTTCGTCGTTATTCTAGGGTGTCTGATTTAAACATCAGCAAAGATCAAAGAAAAACGCATCGGCCATACTACAAATGTATTTGACCTGTAACATCAAATTCTCATTTCATGACTTGTGGCCCTTAAAGTCGCCGGCTGATAATACAACAGACAACAACAATAAAGGCATACAGTAAAACCTGTGTAAAACGGTCACTCTCAAAAGACCAAAATTGATTTTAAGACCAATTATTGCTTAGTGCAGGTCCATAGTATTGCAGAATGCTCCAAGAGAGCATTCTGCAATACTTTCGACCTTCATTAAGCTACTTTTTGACATTAAGATCTTCATTTTGTCTATTTTTGAGTGGCCGTTATACACGTGTTTTACTGTATTTATGGGGGGAAAGAGCTACCCCTCGTTGTCTACTTTGTCACAAATGCCTGTCATAAAGATGCGAGTATAGATTCGGATCATTGATTTTTTTATTAGAGTCATGCCTATAACATATGGAGAGAACCTGTGTACTGGATACTCAGTAAGTATGGTACAGGCCTAATGCAATTGACCATTTGACTACGTAATTTGTGGCCTTTATTTTTTTGATATGTTTAATTCTTTAATTTTAATGGAACCAAACTGTTGGACACTCTGGTGGTATTCACAAACGAAGAATTTGAAAAACAAGTTAACTTTGAACAAAAATATCACACAACAAACATGATGCTAAGTAAACCAGCATGCAAATATACTGATGAACTTTAAAAACGCAACACTAACTTCCCTTTATATCTTTCAAAATAGAGTGGTATGTAAAATTCTTTTGCTTCGATGATGTGGACCTATGTTGGCTTCTTCAGCAAACACTTTAGCTTTAATTGTACAACTAAACAGGACGACGTTATTTGCTCCGTATGAATTTAGCCATTTAAACATTGCTTAAGCAGAGGAGATTTTAAGCTATTAAATGAAAGGGTGCATCCAGATAAACGTCATATACGCACCTAAGCTGTATCGCAGACGGGCCAATCAATATGAGAGTGATTCCTCGATGACTAATGAAGTTCATGATACAAATTTGATGCTTCTCGTGTTTCTTGATTTAAAGAAATGGGTAATCTTTCACTCATTTGGTCACATGAAACAGTTGAACCCTATCTCAAAAAGTTTACATTTTAATGCGTTAAGTTAATCTTAGTTGGACAAGTTTTCCATGTTTTACTTACAAATGAATGCTCTTAACATACACTCAAAATTATTGTTCTGGCTTCCTTTTCCAGACATAAATTAAAGCTGTTATCCAAGTGTTGCGTCTTTAAAGTCCGTCAGTATAGTAAAATGCCTGATAAGTCAAAGTAACTAGTATAAGGCGGAGACCTTAGTTCCCCTCGATTGACTGACTTATTTATTTATTTACAAACAAATTTGCTTATTGCCTTCAAATTATTTGATCCGTAACCTATCGAAGTCTATTAACTAAAATGCTAGAGAAAAGCGCCTGTGTCTTTCATCCTGTATGCGTATTTGTAGGAATCATCCTGTCCCATATTGCGTGCGACCCGGCCCTACAAAATCCCTCAAAATATTTCCGTTGAGAACCAGGGCCTGCCCACTTACCCAGCCCTTCTGATTATTGTCTAGGACTGAGCGATGCCTTCGTTGGTTGCACTAGCGGTCAAGTCATTGAAGTGCCTCTTATCAACGGGATGGCTGTTTTCAAACTGCGTTCATCGATGTGTGAAAGTGAAATTTAAAATATTTAAGAATTATAATTTTGTTTGATGCGGCGATCATATCGACATGGTGTCTAAATGGTGTTTTTAATGGTATTAAAATCAAGGCAGTTTGACGGTGGGGAACTAAATTAGAAAGTAAATTCAGACCTCCAGACAAGTGGGGTTATTCATTCTTATGTCTCAAGTCAAACATAACGTATGGATACTCAAAACAACCAGCACGATGAGACGGTTCATTTGAGCACACAAAAATGTCTGTTTGGACTGATAGGATAGAAACAATTTAAAAATTTACGCTCAAAATTTTTCCTAATAATTATACGAACCCCTTAGGTGACAAATGTTTTAGGCCTTACTTCGCTAGTTTTGGACTTTTACTGACTGCGAATCCTTCGTTCTCTTAGAGGTCGCTCGCTAACCAGGCATGTATGTCTCATATGCCTTTTTCATTTCCTCATCACAGTTAAACCTGTCTTAAGCGGCCACTCAAAAAGAAGACCAAAATTGGTTTTCAAGATCGATTATTGCTTAATGCACTGAGGTCAAAAGTATTGCAGAATGGGAGCATTCTGCAATACTTTCGAGATTCATCAAGCTACCATTTGTCATTAAGATCTTTGTTTTTTTTTTTAAATGGTGTTACTGTTAATAGTTCCTGCATATGCAGTATACCGTACAGTAAGGCATGATCATCTTACATAATTTGAAACTAAACACCTGCAGATTTTCTTTATTTTCTTCTCAAAACATACATTTTGTGGACTTCTAATACAATGTAATTTCATAAAATAAGCGTATTTCAAACTTCACAAATGCATGTTAATATTTTATGACATTAATTATATTATGATTGTTTGTTATCACATGCAGGGCTTACCCTGGCTCAGAATTTGTTGTAGCCAACACTTTAGCCAAATGGAAAAAAAAATTGAAGCCAAATGAAAAAAATAACTTTAGCCAAGGTTTTAGCCAGAAAGTAGTAACAACAAGTTGTTTTGTATTTAAACTCTTTGCCCGCTAGGGATGACTTTTGTTGTTTGCTGATAACCTTTGCAAACAGATTGGACCCAGACCAGGCCCGACAAAATGTCGGGACTGATCTGGATTTTAAACTGTTTGACACCCTGAAGGTATTGAGAAAAAAACAGTATTCAAAGAGTAAAATATGGCACAATAACAAAGTGTGAAGGAATAATAAAAGCAATATTGGAAAATCCAAAAGCTGATCAAAATACACTTTTTTTTACAAAAATGTAATTTTTGAATCCCCTAGAATGTACTTTTAGCCAATGATGATATTTGTAGCCACTCTTCATTCTTAGTAGCAAATGGCTACAAAAGCTAATAGCAAGGTGAGCCCTGACATGACACTAAAAGTTGGGGTGATGTGACACCATGCTTCTACGCATTTTATCATTCAATAATCCACGAATACTCATGTAAGTTCATCTTTGTTTTTGTCGCAGAAAAGAAAAAAAAGATTTTCTCGCGACGAGGCATCAATGACACAAAATTACCACAATATCTGAACTATTTAGCCGTCTAAGGTACGTCTTTGATATGGAAGCCCAAAAATACAAAGATATCACATATTTCAGATATGTGGCTATTTATAAATTACGTATTAAACGAGACTTCACAGACGTCTGGCGACCTATCATACCTATAGATTAAGGGCATATGCTACTACATACTTCCCATGTTGAAATCTCTTCAATACTTTGCATGCATGGGGTATTCATTTATGAAATAAAAGGATATGTCACCGTGCTTATTTTTTTCATAATCTCATATGGAAGTTTTTAGCATTTGACCAATTTTCTAAACAAATGAAAGAACAACACTAGTCAGTCCTAAATATCGAGCTAAATTGTTGTAATCTTCAGCCAGCTTCTTTCTTTTAACTTGCATACTTGCCCATGACCTCAAAACTTTTAGAAAATGTGCAAGTTATTTTTTTATCCGAAGCTGTGACAGAATACTGCATGATACATTTTGTCAATTCTTCGAAAATTGGAATTTGGTTTTAGAATATATCATATATTAAAAATTCTGATGATGAAAATCTTAAGAATTTATTTTATTTCCTGGACTAATATAATACCTTTCAGAAAAAAGAATAAAAAATGTGGGGTCACCGAAATAATTCTCTTTCAGGAGGGCCAAATTTACCCCCTACTCCCATATTTCTTGCATAATTCAATAGAAAACGTAAAGGAGTGAATTTTTTGTCATTTTTATAATTCCATATAACTAGTATGAAGTAATTCAGCATGAAACGCTAAAAAGAAAAGAAAAAAAAACACTGTAAAATATGTGCCCACCCGGGAATCGACCCTAGTGCGTCTGTTCCAAACCACTAGGCGTTCGCGGCTCGCAATAATTGTAAATCAAGAATATATAAATCATTTCTGAGTTATCCGACGCAGAAATGGTGCGTATGGGATTTAGCCGCATATGTTTTTAAACACGCTACCAATATAGTTTCAATTTGTTTGATAAGAAATAAACATACACTTGCTGAAATTCTTAACTGCAAGGATCTGGGTTAATATATTCTAGTTATCAATCTATGATTTGTCGATATGGGGCATTGATAAACAATGCAGACCCAGGTCGGACACCACCTGGATGAAGATCGCCTCCTATCGGATGATAACGAGCGGTCAAGATCACACGACTTGATGGCTACATCGAGGAATACAAGTAGCTACTGCCGTGCCAACCAAGAGTGTCAGTGACGTAATATTTTGTTTACAATTAATAAGTAAAACATTAACTTGAACACTCCACTTGAGCTAACGATAATCGTTAAATCACTTGTGTATAAATCCTATCCTGCGGATAGGATTAATACACAAGTGATTTATCGATTATAAGTCCATGAAAACGTTGTAAACAAATATGACGCCACTGTCACTCTTGGCTGGCAGGACAGTAGAATATTTGTTGACACTAAATTTACTCTCACAAGAAATCCATAACATTAAAAATAAAATTTTAAACATTATAGAATACAATAATGGATGCTGACTTTCTAAAGCTTACACAGGACGCATTGTAAATTCAGAATGAAATTCAGAAATTACTAAGATTCTTTGAAAATTGATTGCCCCTTAAAATAATAGCTTTATAATCATGTCATTTGTTACGATTTGCAAACATGAATCCATTTCCTCAATGAAAATAAATTACTTTTCATTTTTAAATGTTTAATGTACGACATTGCTCATTTGCAAGATACATTTGCAAATGCTTCTGGCCTTTTTAGCTCACCTGAGCCGAAGGCTCATGGGTGTGCTAATAGTATACCAGTCACTCCGGCGTCCGTCCGTCGTCAGTCCATCCATCCGTCAACATTTTCAAACATTTTCTCCTCTGAAACCACTGAGCCAATTTAACTCAAATTTCATATGGAGACTCCATAGGACGCGGGAACAAAAATTTGATCAAATGGTCTTGGTCACATGACCAAGATGGCCGCCACGCCCATATATGGTAAAATATTTAAAAATCGTCTTCTCCAGAACCAGAAGGCGGATGACCTTGGGACTTGGTATGTAGCATTGGGGATGTGGGGCCTACCAAGTATCTTCAAATAATGGTCCTAGGTTGACCTTGACCTACTTAACGTCAAGGTCAAATTTAGCTTCCTAATGCATTTAAATGGATTGTTTTTTGAAAAGTTTACTTTTTTGAAAACTGTGGCAGCCTTAGTCATTATTCTCCCTTGATATGTTTAACCTAATGAGATAATGGCGATAAATAAGTTCCAAAGGTCAAGGTTGACCATTGACCTTCCAGCCTAGGTCGCTCATATTGGATCTCATCAATATATTAAAATATATTTTTCTCACAAACCATAAGCCCAATTGAACGTGAAGACTCCTTATGATAAATTAGCCAAACTGTATACAAAATATTAAGGTCACATGACCAAGATGACCGCCACGCCCATATATGGTAAATATTCTTTAAAAAATCTTCTGAAGGCCAGTGATATTGAGACTTGGTATGTAGCATTGAGTATGTGGGGCCTACCAAGTTTGTTCAAATGATGATCCCAAGATGACCCTGGCCTACTTACGGTCATGGTCAAATTTGCTTCCTAATGCATTTAAATGGGAATGTTTTTGAAAAATTGATTTTTTGAATACTGTGGAAGCCAAAGTCATTATTCTCACTTGATAATTATAGATAAGTTTCAAAGGTCAAGGTTGATATTTGACCTTTCAGCCTAGGTCGCTCATATTTGAGTCCCATCAACATATTAAAACATAGTTTTCTGAAACCACTTAGCCAATTAAATTTAAATTTCACATAACAACTCCCTATGATTGGTTAGCAAAATCTATACAAATTGTTATAGTCACATGACAAAGGTGGCCACCACGCCCATATATGGTAAAACCTCTTTAAATATATTCTATTCTGGAACCAAAATGCCATTGGCTTTGAGACTTGGTATGTAGCATTAGGGATGTGGGCCCTACCAGGTTTGCACAAAAGATGAATCTAGGTTGACCTTGACCTACTTTATGACAAGGTTAAATTTGATTCTTAATGCATTTATATAGGGAAAATCTTAAAATGTTTTTTTTTTCTAAAACTGTTTAAGCCGAAATCATAATACTTGTGAGAAATGTTAAACCTAATGAGACATTGGTTTTATATAAAGTACGAAATGTCAAGCTGACCTGTGACCTTTTATCCAAGGCCACTCATTTGGACCGTCACACACCTATCTAAACATTTTTTTCTCAGAAATCACTGGGCTGTTTGATGGATTATTAATTAGATTGTTTAGGTCACTTACCAAAAGGCTGCAACCCCCATATATGGTTAAACAAAATTTGTATTATTTTAAGTTGTTGTTGACCTTGACCTATTTTAACAATGTCAAGAGATCAGGTGAGTGCCTCAGGACCTTCAGGTCTTCTAGTTTTATCTCTACTGGACATTTCGTTCAAATATTTTCTTTATGTCATGTCTGTTTAGTAAGCTTTCGAATTATTGGAACTACTTATAAAAGAAACAACATGAATTTATGCTTGACGCTTTCTCGTAAAAATGAATTCCAAAGTTTTGTTACAAATATCATCATAGTGTTTACTACCAGCATGGCTGCACAAGGCAAGATAAAAACAAAAGTTCTCGACGTTACAGAGAAACAATCAAATTGCTATCTTGGCAAACAACTGTACACCTCTTCAAATAAACCCCTTATATCAGCTCTTTTCTGCTTTGGCTGGAAAGTCCGCTAACTTTTGATATAATTGTAATAATCTTATACATTTCTTGCACTCTCCCAGCGGATCTAGAACTAAATTTATAAGACAGATCAAAATTGTTATTTTTCTTGTTTATCTGTCATTAGCTGTGTATAAACTGCACAATGAAATGTGAAAATGCAGATATAAGTCATGAAAATAGCTGTATATGGGCATAGATTACTAGGTGTATACTGCAAGGTCTTAAAACTACCAATATCCATCAGTTATGCTTACATAGGTGAATTGTGCAATGTTGATAGTTCAGGATAGCGATAATCTGTAATATTGACACAATTAAATCAGAGCTGTTATCAGTCATATTGAACACCAAGGCAATACATGGTGATATGGTGCAAATATCGGATTGGTGAGGTTTCTTCTTCCTATTCAATTGTTTGTTTTGTTTGATTTGATTCTTTACGTTCCATTAACAATCTATCAGTTATAAAGGGACGGGTCTTCCTGGGTTGAACCAGTACTAAGCTAGAGTAAATGTTCTTGCTCAAAGGCACAAAGCAGTAATGCCGTAGAGGCTCGAACCCGCGGCCCTTCGGTCTCGAGTCAAGCAGTCTACCACTGAGCCATTGCACTCCCTCCTATTCCATTGTAAAACAAAGTTGGTTGCCGATTTCAAACCAGAAGAGGGGAGCAATGGCGAAGCTCCGCCACCGGGCCCCAAGTTATAAACTGAACACGCAATTTATCCTACTCATAAGTGTTAAAATGCCAACAATTGTTGGCATTTTAACATTTGTAAGCATGATAAATACAACATCTGACGGTTTGAAAGCAAGAAAAATCGTAATTTACCACCATTTTACTTTTTATGAGCAGTTGATTTTTTTATAACCTCGGGCCCGGTCTCTCAAAATGTGCGAACACGGATAATCAAGTTCAGACAATTCACTACATGGCAGTTATTTCCGTTGTTCATAAACAAGCATGCCATCCTTATCACAATTGAGCAGAGCATATGTTATTTAGGCACTTATCGCATTTTCAAGCATCGGAGGCTCAGACTCGCCAGAGGCTTCGCCGCTCGCATTCACAAAATATGGCCTCAGACCTAAATTTAGACCTCTAGCTCGGCTGGGTACGAAAGGATGGAAATTAAAAAGATTCGATAAGTACCAAAATCTCATGTGCTGGCCCATATGGTCGGTATAGCGGATTATTGTCCCAGGTGGGGTACTCTCATTTTTCTCTCGTTTTTCTTCATACTAGTCTATACGTAGGCTCGGGCCAAGCATCTACTGTTTACCCCCCCCCCCCCCCCCCCCCAAAAAAAAAAATATCAGGAATTTCCATAACTCCAAAAATATTTGAATATTTAGCAACCCCAAAAATACCCCCATTCTGTACCTTGACCTTCAGAAAAGACCCTAAAATGCATAGAAATGACCCCTTAATATAGTCCAATTTTGTGATGACCCCCAAGAAATATCCACAAAATCATCAAACCCCCAAAAAAACATTTTTCTGGAAAACCCCAAAAATATTGAAATTCAAAATTTTGAACAAAAAAATAATCATGAACCTTGGGTTATTGCTACCTTCTGCCTATGAAAACACAGCCGACTAAATCTGATTAGAAGGATTGATTAAGTGTCTGGTTCCTTTTTACGCCACGTGGCTAGTTTGAGCCTTATTTGCATGACAACTGGGCAGGGCACATTCTTTAATTTGAGAAACGGTAATACAAAATCTCCCTAACGACGAATGTGACTTGACGCATAATAAACAAATAGCTGTTATTTGACTTTCACTTTCAAACAATTGATTTTGACAACTTTAAGTGAAAGTGAGCAATATATCGTCTTGAAATACTTGACAGTAAGATAAATTTAGCTACTGCTGTGTGGGAGGGGTAGGTTATAGAATGGATGTGACTTATAGATCCATTTTTGGGGTTTGCAAGGCACTGACACATGCCATGTGCGGATCCAGAAAATTTTGTCAGAGGGGGTCCAACTTTGACAACGTTTGTTGTTGTTTTTTTATCAAAAATAAAGGGTTTATTAGCAATACTGGTCCAGATAACCTGAAAAACCACAAAGCTACCGAGCCAGCATTCGATGATGGCCCCCTTTTAGTGCTATTTGAATCCTCTCTCCCCTCATCAAAATAACAAACAAACATTGTCGGAGTTGGACCCCCTCTGGCAAAAATTTCTGGATCCACGCATGTGAAGGCTCAGCATTGTCAACAACGAAGGCCCAGGCTCTCAATTTGCACAGGCTCAGCCTGAACATCGACCTCTCCATATAGTATCTATTATGCACTAAATGGGTTGATATCATTAGGGTTCACAGTAAGGCTGATCCGAATATTCCGCTGGATGCACAAGCAATTTTGATTGGTTCCTTCTTCTACTGGCTCAATCTTTGCTGTGGGATATGCACTAAATGGGTTGATATCATTAGGGTTCGCAGTAAGGCTGATCCGAGTATTCCGCTGGATGCACCAGCAATTTTGATTGGTTCCTTCTTGTACAGGCTCAATCTTTGCTGTGGGATATGCACTAAATGGGTTGATATCATTAGGGTTCGCAGTAAGGCTGATCCGAGTATTCTGCTGGATGCACAAGCAATTTTGATTGGTTCCTTCTTGTACAGGCTCAATCTTTGCTGTGGGTCATTATTTAGGCCAGAATTTTTTTATTTGTTGATTTACGGGATTTTTTTTTCAGATTTAGGGTCGAGGGGACGAAAAAAAATAAATAAAAAAAGCTCTGAAAATGACCATTTAACTGGTCATTTTCAGAGCTTTTTTTTTGTGGGGGGGGGTCATTTTCAGAGCTTTTTTTGTTTAATATTTCCAGAAAAAAAAAACAGTAAAAGTAGTAGGGCAAACCAACATTCTCTATTAAATTTTCAAATTTTCCTAAAAATCTGGACAGGACAATCACTTTTTACAGTGTCACTCTCAAAAATACACAGATAGAACCTAAAAAAAATATTATTTTTTTCAACGAATCAAATAATATTTAGAGTCAGAGGATAAAATTTTATTTTTTTCCTACTTTCCTGAAAATTACAGCAGGAGGATTTGTAAATCAACTAATAAAAAAATTCTGGCCTTATGATTATAATGAGAAATGTTATCTTTATAATATTGGAATGATTGTTTATCACCAGTTTCATATAGTTTATCCCTCACGAGTCTTATCTTCATTGATATGATTTATTGCTGTAGACTATGCTTTTAATTGGGTTCCCCCAATATACTATCCGGTAGCACACTGGTAAATGTATACGTCGATTTGCTGGTATTTACGCGTATTGCCGGTACTTCATAGACCGGAAGTGGTAGATATTGGTGTTAAATCATATGTAGAAAAACATGCCATATGCCTAAAGGACTATAGAATTAGATCATTTTTAAGTATTCAGCATGTACATGGCGATTTATGTAAGCATTTAGGAATAGATTCGAGTACCTATCTGGATGATCGGTACTCGAATCTATTCCTAAATGCTTACATAAATCGCCATGCAAATACTGAATACTTAAACATGATCTTATTCTATAGTCCTTTAGGCATATTTGCATGTTTTTCTATATAGTATTAACACCAATATCTACCACTTTCGGTCTATGAAGTACCGGTAATACGCGTAAATACAACCAAATCGACGTATACATTTACCAGTGTGAATATTCTATCCGGTAGTGCCGCTACGAATTTTGTGAACGTGTCTAGAGAAGAAAATTAGTGTTTGTCCACTTTCTATAAAAAATATGTATCGTGTGTATTATAAGGACCGTCTCACTGAGACTGTTCTGTTAAGTATCCACAACAACTTGCACGTATGTTCTCTGGTCTACATGTCTTATGTACTCTGGAAACGTTCACCATAAAATTAATGAGCTTAAAAAGAAGGGACGTGTCTATCAAATCAGGTTGCTGCAAATTTTATCAAAATCTATCAAGAAATAAAGAAGTTATATGCATTTGAAGTTTCCATTATTTCTTTTATTTGTTTGTTTATGACGTCATAGCCTCCTAATTATAAATGTAAAATGAAACATACAAGATTTGAAAAATATTTCTCATTCTAATGCACTTGCAAATGCAACGCGACGTCTGATTGGATAACGTCATAAATTTGCGACAGTATATCCTGCGATATACTGTCGGAAACTCAACGTAATTACGAGACGTCGCTTTTCATTGGTTGACAAGTGAATATATGCAGCTGGCAAGCGGTTTTATGCAGCTGACAGTCGCTGTACGTAGGCGCAACATAGTACATTTTAACTGTCCGTTTGAAGGAAAAATGTTAATAGTGCATTAGAATGGGAATAACCATATTCCATTTTTTCATTTGGGGAGGTATATCGTCTGATATACGTTCGGAAATCACCTTTTACGGCTCCGCTTACGCGTCGCCGTAAAACTAAATTTCCGACCGTATATCCGACGATATACCTACCCAAATGAAAGTTATCCACTAATTCTATTTTTAAGTATAGTCTAATATTACAATAGAGATTCATTAAAAAAGAAATTCTGTGATTATATGCTAAAATAAAGATTCTATGCATCTTAATAACTTTTCATGCATCTCATTATATATTCAAAATGGCGGCTGTGAAAGGATGTGCTGAAAACTTCATTTATTAATAACATTCTCAATTCTCAACCGATTTTGATCAATTTTGCATCAGAAGTGTTTGTGTGCAAATGCCTGTCTTTTCAGACACATTTATTTCTTGATCTTCGTTTGTCCTTAAGTTTGAATTCAGTGGTAATTTGAAGCGAGGTCTTATTGTAATAATCCATGCTTACATTCATTTTCCATTTTGCAGGCAATAGAGAACCACATGCAGGTTGTGTGCAAGTGTCATGGTGTTTCTGGCTCCTGTGAACTGAAAACATGCTGGCGTTCAATGCCAACATTCAGAGAAATAGGTGCTATTCTCAAAGAAAACTTCGACGGAGCGACGGAAGTAAAACTCCTTGAAAAGAAACCGCGTAGTGTATTAGCACCGGTAAATGAACAGTTTAAACCCCCTACAAGGGCGGATATTGTGTACCTAGTGGCATCGCCTGACTTCTGTGAAAACGACCCAAGAACTGGTTCCTTGGGTACAAGCGGAAGAGCGTGTAACAAAACTTCTAAAGCTATTGATGGTTGTGATTTATTGTGTTGTGGTAGAGGTTATGAAACAAGAACGATCACTCTTGTGGAACGGTGTCAATGTAAATTTTACTGGTGTTGTTATGTGAAATGTGAAAAATGTACAAGAACTATAGACGAACACGTGTGCAAGTAAAATATTCTCAACCATCGGCCCTCCATCCTCAGCCGCCATCGAAATGGCGTTTCGCTGGCGGGACAATGGTGGATGGGGTTCTATGATGACGGTGGTCGGACGTATGTGGATGCCCAAACTGACCAGCGTATACAGTACCCGTGTTGGATACACAGTTACCGTATCGGCCCAATAGCTGCACTTTGCTCTTGGCGTTTTTTAAATACATACCCACTTCTAAAACAGTGATGTTTCAGATTAGCTAGCTTCTGATGAAGCCGACTGATCAGGAATGACGTAGGCTCAGACCATTTTTTGGCTTAAAAATTTTGAATTTCAATTTTTTTTGGGTTTTTCAGAAAAATGAATATTTTGGGGTATGATGAAATTGTGGATATTTTTAGGGGTCATCACACAGCTATACTATTTTTCGTGGCCATTTCTATACATTTTATGTTTTTTTTTTCATAAGGTCAAGGTACAAAAATGGAATATTTTTTTGGGTTGTTAAGTATCAAATATTTTTGGCATGCTTGATATTCCTGTTACTTTTTTGGTAAACAGTAGATGTTGGGTCCAAGCATACGCATCCAGAAAAATTTAGAGTGACCCCTGGGACACACTGGTAAATGTATACGTCAATTTGCTGGTATTTACGCGTATTGCCGGTACTTCATAGACCGGAAGTGGTAAATATTGGTGTTAATACTATATAGAAAAACATGCCATATGCCTAAAGGACTATTGACTTCAATCATTTTAAGTATTCAGTATGTGCTTGGCAATTTATGTAAGCATTTAGGAATAGATTCGAGTACCGATCATCCAGATCGGTACTCGAATCTATTCCTAAATGCTAACATAAATCGCCATGTGCATGCCAAATACTTAAAAATGATCTAATTCTATAGTCCTTTAGGCATACGGCATGTTTTTCTATTTAGTATTAACACCAATATCTACCACTACCGGTCTATGAAGTACCGGCAATACGCGTAAATACCAGCAAATCGACGTATACATTTACCAGTGTGTCCCAGGGGTCACTCTAAATTTTTCTGGATGCGTATGCTTGGACCCAACATCTACTGTTTACCAAAAAAGTAACAGGAATATCAAGCATGCCAAAAATATTTGATACTTAACAACCCAAAAAAATATTCCATTTTTGTACCTTGACCTTATGAAAAAAAAACATAAAATGTATAGAAATGGCCACGAAAAATAGTATAGCTGTGTGATGACCCCTAAAAATATCCACAATTTCATCATACCCCAAAATATTCATTTTTCTGAAAAACCCAAAAAAAATTGAAATTCAAAATTTTTAAGCCAAAAAATGGTCTGAGCCTACGTAAATATGAAAATTTCAGAGTACCCCCCCCCTCCCCTGTGAGACACCTACTCATACGCACGATGAACACATCAATTATTGAAATAACAACATTAGACTGACAGTAAAATAATAATTAATTAAATTCAATTAAATTAATAATAATTTCAGGCCTTTAGTTAAGAGTGCGTACCAGGAAAATAATTTTCTTATTTCTCACCCAAAACATATGTTGTGGATACTCAAAAGAACCGTCTAAATGAGACGGTTCTTTTGAACACCCAAAGCATATGCTAAATATTATGCGTAAGATAATATTTACTATTTTACGCTGTTTTACGCTGAAATCTTTTGTTTATCTAAACCTATATGATTGGTTGATTGGAAATCTGAAGATTATTAAATGACAATACACAAAGTAACTTAGTGTGACGTGCGCGGATCAAGAAAGTTTTGTCATAGGGGGTCCAACTTTGACAACGTTTTTTTTTTTGTTTTTTTTTTTTCTTTTTTTTTCTTTTTTTTTTAGCTTGATGAGGGGAGGAAGGATCAAAATACCATTATAAGCGGGCCATCAACGGCCCGCCAGCGAAACGCCATTTATATGGCGTTTCGCTGGCGGGCCGATGTTGGCCCAACATTGAATGCTGGCTTGGTAGCTTTGTGATTTTAAGGGGTTCCGGACCAGTATTGCTAAGGAACCCTATATTTTTGTAATTTTCCAGGGGGGGGGGGTGGGTGGGGTCCAGACCCCCTGTCCCCCCTCTGGATCCGCACCGTGATGGTGTGAGGTTATAAGAGCATATGCGTTCATACGGTCGGATACTGTATATGACAACAAAGTCTCTTAATGCTAGGAGTAACAGTCGTGTATATGAATAACTACAGTCTTTCTTTCTTATCAATAGAAACAAGACGGGGAACAAGACATCCCCATTTCAACCGACTAGGACGTCCCATTCTTCTTTCTAATCAATAGAAACAAGACGGGGAACAAGACATCCCCATTTCAACCAACTAGGACGTCCCATTCTTATTTGATTTACCTTGTTGGAAAAGACTTATATTCGGTAAAAGGGTTTTTTGGTAGAAGTAATTAGATTATTTGGTTTGCTCACCATTTACGGCGGAAATGGTGAGCAACCAACAAAAATCTGAAAACTACCAGAAACCCTTTTACCGAATATAAATCCTTTACGGGAACAATCTGTCCCAAGTGAATTCATATTTTGAATCAGTGACACCTTACTTTTAGCTCCATTGTAATCAAAATTATGTACAGTCAGAAACATTTTAGCTTCTTTAGTTTCCTTAACAAAAAGAATTAAGTTTAAAAAAATAACAAATCAAATTTGATAGATATAAATAACAATACTTTATATTGTCAGATTACATTCAGCAATGGTAGTACATGTACGTTTAGTTGCTGGGTTACACTCAGCAACTGAAGGAGTGAATTCATCAAAGGCCCATATTGAGTTAATAAGTCTATCAATTAATGATTGAGCCGCGACATGAGATTTCCAACAATGTGGTATATGCGACCAGCAAAGGCTCAGACCAGCCTGCGCGTACCCCCAGTCTGACCAGAGCCTTTGCTAGTCGCTTGAATATTCTATGACAGTTTAGCTACTGACTGAACATTATTTGGAGTTTTTAAGCTTAAAAGGAGGCTGCACAGGCTCGTCCGAGTCTACGCTTGTCAAAATGTCACATTGTTGGAAATCACATGTCAGGGCTCAATTGTCTTCACCTACTGCTGACAAAACAAAAGTCAAAAATGAAGTTAAGTATTTACAAATGTTCACATAGGTCCAAATTTTGTACAACAGTGGTCCTTAATTGTAAAATTATAGACTTAGAACAAAACATATTTATTTCAGTACTTCTAAAATACTGTATATTTATCTGCAAAGTTTATTATACATTAAAGTTGTAAAAAGTGTTTCTTTAGATTATGCAATAACATTTACGAATAAGAAGTAGTCTACACAAAAGTATGTAAATCACTGTTGTACGAGAAGTCCTAGGATACTTTTGCAAACAGTTTGCAGTTTTATGGCATGTGAAGTTATGTCCTTTCTCGCATGCACACATTCGTTAACCTTCTGTTGTTTTGTTTTAGTTTCATTCCTAAAGCAAGTGGAAAATTCATAATATCTCTTGAAATCATTTTACTTTTAGCACATAAGGTATCAAATTATTTGGGATTGTTTTTTTTCTTTCGAAATTATGAAAAAAGTGTTTAAGTAACTGTTGCACTCAGCCCTTCAATTGTAATAAGTATTGTTACATTCAGCGATTGTTATAGTAACACTGGGCAATGGTTATACATATTGTTGTCAGGTTAAACTCAGCTTTTGATACCAAGTATGGGATCAGGTAGAAAGTATTTTCTACTGGTAAAACATTAATATTTTGCATTGATGTGGATTATTTAACGAATACTTATGAACACAGTTAGTCATGGCAAAATGATGGACTGATACAATATAAAATGAACAAATGTACAGGCAACTGAGATTTTGGCACTGTTATCATTGGTGAGCAGCGAAAGTTTGGACGAGCATTCCTATCTGTACAACCTAGTGTCGCCATAGCTTGCAGACACAAATTATAGCAGTAGATGAAGGGCCAGAACAAACATGAAGCATCCAGCTCCACTAGGTAGTTATGTATGCATGTTTTAAAAATGGGTTTACACATATCTGATTAGGCCAAATTAAAAACTACCTGTGTTTAGGGTAACCCTACCTGGCAAAACCCGGGATTTTGTTCACGTTTTCTGGACAAATATATAATTTTATGCATTTTGAAAGGTATTTCTGTCGGGGAAAAATACACAAAAAGTTAAGTATGCCCACCCTACCTAAAATTTTCAGACCTGTTACCCTAACCACATATTTTTTTTATTTGGCCTAAGTACCAACCTCATGGGCTGACCCAAATATTTCCTTGACTGTGATTGGATGAAATGAAATCCAAAACCTCATCCTAACCAAATCATAAATAGGTTTGATGTGTTTGTCTCATTTCCTCATTTTCATGTCGTCTTATTTTCATCTTTTATGTTTTGTAAGTATGTACCATACACTGTTGCAATGTAATTATGTAAATATCATCTGACAACTGTATTAGCTAATGGTAATTATCGTATGTGTGATTTTATACAGTCGAATCTCGTAAATTCGAAGTCATGGAGACTAAAGGTAATGTTTTTAAGTATCAAAATTTTCGAATTATAGGGAGGAAGACATAAAAATATATACCCCGCACCCCAAAAATGATTATTATCAGTGTTTTCTTATCAAATATATATTTTTGGCGCGTACAAGAAACGTCTCAGGGAGACTTTCCTTTACCACACCCAAACCATATCTTTTTTTAATGACAGTGATTAAGAAAGTTCATAAATAGGCCATATTCTCTGAATCAAGAGTGCCCAAAATTATTTCAAATAGCCTCGTATTTCGAAAAATGGCAGTTTGAATATTTTTGAGGTTTTACAATACTTTAAATGTGCGTACACAGCTATCCAATTAGACTAGATGTCTGATATTTGGCACAAAATTTAATCATTAACTATTCTTTGTGCATGCGAACAGTAAAAGCTATGGCGAGACTGTGCATGTGTTCAGGTTCAGTTTACTATTCCCAGCTTGCCTATTCAACACGTACAGATTCTTTGCCGCGTAGCGCAGTCGGTAACGTGTCTGGTTACAGATGCAAAGCTGACTGCAGATCCAGGGGTCGCAAGTATGATCCCGGACTGGTCCCATACTTTCCTGGAAATTGATCATGAATTAATTTCTACGGTCATTCTCCTCCCTTCCACTGAATGATTCATGAAGGGTTGTTGTCAGTTACAAGCGAAAGTATGTGCACGAAATACTGGTTAACTGCTTGATCAAGCTTGCCAAGGAAAAAGGTGTGGTCAGGTGAACTGACCTTCCCGCCATGACCATAGCTGTTGACTTGGGATGTTAAGCAATAAAACAAATAAAACAGATTCTTTGCTTTTCGCCATTGCTTCAACCGTTCATATACTGGAAACCCCTAAAACAGTGAAGACCCAGATGAAATGCAGTATAATGCTGCATTTTATCAGGGTATACACTGTATGTGTTGATCAAAACAACCTTCAGGGACAGAAATACATCATAATTTAGAAAATTATATCTGTTACCCCTTTTTGTACATAATGGACAGTCCCATACTTATTGTATCAAACCAGAAAGAAGAATCCATTAGTATACAAAGGGTTAAGTACCGAATTCTGAATAGTTGGTTCAAACTGTTTTATTATCTTGTCTTGTATTCATACAATGCTATATTTACATTTCCACTGTGAGTCTTTAAATGAACCTTTTAATTTGAGACGTGGTTCATACCTTCATGAACAAATCTTTTTAAGCCACCCACATACGCGCCATTTGGACAGCCCAACGTCAACGCCATCCAATGGAGTTGTTTGTTTACTGACGTTTGCCTGATGTTGAACGCGTATCACAATGACGTTAATCGTGGAAACTTGGCATTTTGGCTATTCCAAAACCTCCGTTATGTCTAATTTGATTCAAAATAACCAGAAAAACAACCAAGTTAGGTGAAAATTGAAATTGATACTTTACTGATAATATAAAATATAAATTTAAGTAATAAATTCAATTTTTGGTCTGTTCATGGAATCATGAATACTTCGGATCTCTTGTAAAGTTAAATCAACTCTATGCCCATGTTACCAAACTTACTTGACCCGAAGTATTCATGATTCCATAAACATTCCAAAAATCTAATTCATTATTTAAATATGTTTATAAAGATAGCATTACTCATCTGTCTGGTTTGTTTGTACATAAGTGATCAGTAGAATATATTTTTGAACACTGAAGCCATTCTCTAAGGCTTGGTGTTGGGTATTGACTGAAAGTGACATAATGAAAAGTGCATTCATATTATCATTCTTGAGCATACAGTCCATTACTTATACATATTTTTGTGCTTAAAAGGATTTCTCAAATATACCAGCTCAGTCACTTATGGTATCTGTTTACAAAAGCTGGTTTAATTATTTGGCAAATTTGGCAAAATAATCTACAAAGTAAGTAGGGGTGGAAAAATCAGGAATCGGTACAATCAAGAAAGCTTCATACAACTTTCTATGCGTTTGGAAATGATAAATATTTGTCACATTTGTTGTTTAAGAATCTACACTTGCAGTGATTTGTTTCTTAATATATCACTGGCTGGAGGTCAGTCGTTAAAGTGAATAAATGACAAGCACAAGGTGTGAGTGATTTATCCACTTACGACTGACCAATAGACAGTGATATATCAAGCAACAAATCGCAGCCAGTGCAAATTCATTTTGACTCTAACACACAAAAAGATTAGAAATGTGAATGAATCCTTTAGAGTCTATAATAATTTGTGATCTTGTGCAGAGTGTAAGAATTCCCGGAAACTCTTGTTTTGACTGAAACACATATTTTTATGTACGTTTTGAACGTCTGTTAGTTTTAAAAATGTAAAAGGCAATCAATGTTAGAATTTCTCATTTACATCAATTCCTTCTTTAGTGAAAACATGACCAGAGTAAAATAATTTTTGGTCTGCAAAATGACACTTATCTACTTTTAGTGTTAGGTTGGCATCTCACACTAATTTTAGATCGTATGAATGTACCTTAGATAAACCACTAAATAGTAATATGAAATAGGCACACCTAATGGGCAACCAACTACTATTTGATCTGAGAGGATAGCACAGAATACGGTATTTCTTGTGAGTCCGTATTCGTGTGAGTATAAAAAGTAAGGAAGAACGCAAATGTCAGGAATCGAAACAATTAGTATCACACCTGACCCAGAACACCTTATGGAAATGACAAAAGAACAAGTCAACGTCGCATACAGAAGCGCCTTGAGGGTCAGCTCAGACTCAGACGAGCCTGTGCAGTCTCCTTTTAAGCTTGGAAACTCAAAATGATGTTCAGTCAGAAGCATAACACCCCATAGAAAATTCATGCGACTAGAAAAGACTCCGATCAGACTGCGTATATGCGCAGGCTGATCTGAGTCTTTGCTGGTTGCACATATCACATTGTTGGAAATACTCATGTCGCGGCTCATTTCCATGGCGCGACGATGCACGTGGCAGTTGGCGTTTGGCTAAAGATGTTATCACGTCATGATGTAACGTTATAAGAATTGTGACGTCACGTCATGGGGATCACGCAGCCGCTTGCCTGTAAGAGCTATCACTACCGTTCAAGCTCCTGGTGATAGAAAAAATCCCTCAGTCTTATGGCTAAAATATGACTTTAATAACAACAAACCTGGCATTTTCACAATTCACTTTTACTTTTTGTATTTTTTCAATGCTAATGATGATCACGACATATTTTTCAACAGTAGAATTAAGTTCTTAGTAAGATCTAGATTGGTTCCCCGTATCGACTCCGTATAGATACCGGAACTGGGCGATACGGAAAATATTTTCTATTCATATTTGAAGATTGGGCGTGAATAGAACAGAACAGAGCCTCTCTCTAGTCGTAAAGCAACCAAACCTCGTGTTGCCCCGCTTCGCGGGGCAACACTCGTTGGTTGGTTGCTATAACTACCAAAAGCACTGAATATGTTCCAAAACAAGTCTCTCAGGACTATTCATGACAATGACATGGGTGAATTAATAGTCATAAAGAACTGCTGGTCAATCAATACACGCCATTGTGTGTTACAAATGCAACTCTATAATGTGTTTCTGTATACATAGATATCTGCTAAAATCCTGAGTTTAGATCTAGCATTGAAAATATTGATGCATGTCTTATTCTTATTGTATCAAAGCTGATTGAAGATATGCAATGAATTTGAAACAAGCATTGTTATTTTGTTCAATTTCTTATAACCAGTTGCAAATCTAGAAGAACCCCTTTCCTTAAATATAAGCACCTCTAGGCTTTACTAGATGCTTAATGATGGTTCTCTGATTCCATCAGTTACTATTTCATCAAAAGATGTCTGAGGTTTATCTTGTCATTGTGTTGTGTTTGTCAGTACAAAGGTTAAAAGGAATGTGCATCTGGGGGCTAATTTAACCTTGTGATGGTTGATGTTGATTTTCTAAGGTTCTGAAATGAAGTTGAGAAGAGAAGTTTTTTCCGAAATGACAATTTTTTCTATTTTAAACCTTTTTTTCTGTTACAACTGTAATGGTAAAAATTAAATAAAAACCAGAGTTACATGCTTGGGTAAATGTTCTAATTATCCAACCAGAAAACTGATAAAATGCCTATATTTTGGCTCAAGAGAGGCTATATGCACATACATTAAAGTAATGTCAAAAGCTATCTTCAGAAAAGTAACTTTTTCAATTGCAGTTGGTACAACATCATGAGGATACCATCCATTTCTAGAGATTATAATTTCGCCTACAAATAAGAAGAATGATTCTATATTTTACTTGTTGATAACAAGAGTGTGTATTACCAGGAATTAACAAAAGTACATTTCACTGACCAACTCATGGAACCCATAGCCAGAGAAATTTGATCAGAGACAAACAAAAACAGCCATAAAAGCAAAAACACAATTTAAGTAAAGTGACGACCCCTCACCTATTAAGTAAGATGTTCACAAAACTAGAAAGGACACACAAGCTAAATCACAACACCTAGACCTTACATTAAAAAACAGACACACAATGCAAGCAGCAATACACACTGTATGAACAACAACATAATTCTTCTGCAAAATCTTTGCCTTAGATTCTCATGGGTGAAAGTTTTCAGGTTTAATCCCGAACTCAGGATTTTGAGGCTGACTTTCTATAGAAAGTCGCCTCAAAATGCTGAATTAAGGAGATTATAATAGCTTCTTTGATTAGTTTTCAGATTATCTAAACACAAAAAATCATTTAAACTTTAAATTATCCTTTTTTGTAGTCATCTTTCAAGTTTTGAAATTTGAATTTGAAAAGTTCAGGATTTTGGAAATTTTGAACTTTCACCCATGGATTCTGCTGTTGTTTAAACACATGAACTGTGTAGCTCACAAACATTCCTAGCCCAAGATTTATATGAAACCAGCTGAACCAGATCTACAATGTTTAATCCACATGATGATTCCTAATTGATAATGAATATACACAGCAATGTGTAGATTGGCAATCAGAAGATTATATACACTATCTTGCACTAATGCTCATGTTTTATTGAATTAATTAAACAAATTGAGGAAAAGAAATAAAATGTGAGGCTTGCTGAGCATTTTATCTCTTTTTTGCAATGAGTTTAATAAATCCAATAATACAGGAGCACGGATGTTAGAGTCTTGTATCATATGACGTTAAAAATTATTTCGTAATAGCGTTTTGGGCGTGAAAAAGTCAACTGTTGCCATATTTTACTGGACATCATTTTAAGTTGCTAAATTTGTAAACCAGTAGTGGTTTATCGATTTTATTGCATGGCGTTAGATAACTCCCAGACGCGATAATAGATAAAAAAAATACAATTATATGGCACATTTGTTGAGTTTTCTCATTGTGGTCAGTATATGATGTTTAAGCATTGTTTTGTATATTTTGTCAAAAGTCGAATTTGAAAGTCTTTATGAAAATGTTTTATGCATATATTGTACAATGTCAATGGTTGTTAAAACACACATGTCTAAGTTCCTTATGTCATTAAATATTTATTTACAGTACATTTGTTTGTGTTTCATAAATCAACAAAGTATGGTTTATTAGAATATTAGCATATGTTTAAAATGCTCAAAAGAACCATCCCATTGAGACTGTTCTTTTGAGTACCCACAACATATGTTTTGCCTGTCGGAATCATCGTTTTTTTATGTAAAAGAGATCAACAATAACAGTTTCTCAGCTTTAATGGATGACCCTTTGGAAAAAAATAATACTACCAGAAAATAAATGTACCAGTGCTTGTTTTGCCAATATCACTGGTGCCCAACTCCGTCACAACGATTTTCGGATTTTCGCTGATCCGTCATGAATTTTCACTTACAACTGTGACGAAACTTTTAAGACAACGTAACGGACTTTAAGCGAAAATATGCCAGGACACGCATAAGGTCGAAATAATCATGGTAAGTCATTTCTTTTTATCCCTCAATATCGTTTTAAAAGTGATAACGGACAGCACACCAATAATATTCACAGCTATTTACTCAGCAACTACAATATCATTGTGTTTATTGGCAATAAGGTTTCCTAGGCGTTTTCATAAGTAGGATTAGTAAAATAAGATTAATTTAACCTGGAAGCATGATTCTATAGATTCATAAAATAGTTATATTTAATATCCTGTGCATATCTGTTGTATAATCGCATAAGATAGCAAAACAAAAAAATGTAGTGTCACAGTTTGGTTGATACAATGTCAGGGTTTTGAAAACGATTCAAATGGAACTGTCACAGTTTATTTAAGACCTTTTAAAAACTGCCTGATATTGGTTTTCCTTGTAATCTTATCGACACAGTATTAAATTGAACACTGTTTTGTCCACCTTTAAACTGACAGCTTGACTAGTACGTTGTAGAAGGAAAAACAGAAACAACTGAGTATATCTAGGAAACGTCACAATCACTGAAGGCAGACCAACTCAGTGGATCATGAGAAAGAGACGTAGAACACAGACAGCCACAATACAATTAAACTAAAGCAACCAGCTATCACTTGCTATATAATTGCAAAAATAGACCAACACCAAGGACTACACTACAAAACTAGTTACAAACACAAACCCCTCAAATGGGAGTAACATCATACAATGGATAAACAATAACAGAATAACCACCTTAAAACTAACAGCAGCTAAGGTCATTGGAAGAGGGCGACTATTGTACTATCCAAATCTTCACAAACAAATCGTTCATCTGTTATGGAGGCTTCCTAACTTTTGCAACGCATCATTTAAAAAAATCAAATTATCATACTGTTATGAAAAATAAATTAAAAGGACATACAATTCACTGACCATTTGAGATAAGAAAACCAATAGCTAAGCCAGAATGGACCCAGCTAAAGACAACCTTCAGGTACCAACCCACCCATGAAAGGTTTGAGATGAAGTTTTTATTGTGCTTGAATACTGACCAATCATACAATTCAAGATGAATTATTTGAATTAATGACAAATATATTCTTAGAAAAGGGTTTTGAAATTTTCAAATCATGAGATTCACATGCTGCACAGCCACTGCTATAGGTGTAGCGAACGTGTTGCATGGAAGTAGATGAAATTTCAGACTAATAATTAATTATGCTCACCTCTATGCACGATTCTTTTGATGACGTCATTTTTGTGATGGCCCAGAAACCACATGATAATTAAAGTTCCAAAAATAACAAAAAAAAAGATAATCAAAGGCATGTGACCTGCCTTGTTTGATGCATTAGTTTATGCCAATTAGGACGTTACTTTTGTTATTTCATGGGAAACAGCTTTTTATGCAATAATATTTATTTACTCATAATATTGAGTTATTGAACTCAAAACTATGAGTTAACGAGCAATATAAAGCTTATGTAGTGAAAAAATGCATTTACTTGGCATTTTACCCGTCTTAATTAAGCTGTGACATTGTCTTAAACAGACCATGACACCAAAACTGTGATCACTGTCCAAACCGACACAATTCTGTGCAAATGCAGTGATTATGATTGTTTTGCTATTTTCAGTTAGAAACGATAAACAACTTAGAAACTCGAAGTGGCAAATACATCTAGCAGATTTCAAATATTAAAAGCACATGTTTGACCTTTATAAATCATAAAACAGTTAAATAAATTACTTACGTCTTTTCTCTGTCTTTCCGTTTTCCGAATTGTTTCGCGACGATCTATCAGCCAAAACCCGAAAATCGTTGTGACGGAGTTGAGCACCAGTGAATATGGTTATTAAGATAAATCCAATTTCTCTCAATCAAACTTTCATAATTCAAAATGAACATAAGTCTTAATAAGATACCCTCAACAAAGTAGTTCAAAATGAGTTCAAAACACAGCCCCAATTTTGTATACATATCTATATGGAAAATATGTCTATATGGAAATTAGCATTGTGCTGTCGAAGGCAACTAACCCCATCATTACTCTCAGTGCTTTGATTGTATCTCATATGGGCTCTAGACCCTAGGCACATTTGGTTCTAAACCGGTTGCTAGTGTCCGTTTTGTGGAACATCGGGCGACAACAAAATGACAGGTGTGCCTATCAAACACCCAGACCCGCATATGCGTCAATCTGGTCAGGTCAGGGTCTGCACTGTGCACTCAATTTGTAGTCATGCGTCTTCATTGTGCGGTTAATTGGTATACAGTCGTGCGTCTTCATTGTGCACTCAAATGGTAGCCATGATGGACCATGTTTCTATGATCATATCAAACTGGGCATTTGTCCAGGCTGATCTGGTTCTTCGATGGCTGCGTAGATCATTTTGATGGTGCTCATTTGTGACAATTTAGATAAACCGTAGACTGGCTCCAGTCCTTAAAACAATTTTTCACCAATGTGCCATATCATGTACTTGTAGCTAGTCTTACTCTGATGGCTCTGTCTTAAAACAGAGCCATCAGAGTAAGACTTGCTACAAGTATATGATATGGCACATTAATGAAACAAGTTTTAAGGACTGGAGCCAGTCTAGATAAACCGGTATTCAGATCAAATTGTTTGGCTTCAGGAATACTTAAAACCCGATTTCACCAGTATTTAGCCAAGATTCGCCTACAAAAGAGATTGACATACTTCAACATTTTTACGCCACATTGAAGATTTTCTCATGCGAACAATATGAAGGGTATCCCACTTTTTATATGCAGGATTATTTTCTTTTGATATATTGGATCGTGTTAGTCCGCAGCTGATCTCCGTAAATCTTTAAAGTTTAATTACCCGGAACTTTATGTTCTGTAAAACATCTCACCGAACCTCATTCGGAGGATCTTGCGAGAAATATGGTTTTATACACGGTTCAAATTAAATAATTTTATTCAATTGCTAAAATAACAATTTGCTAAAGGTCTTGATCAACTTGGTTATGCTCTGAAAATGAATGTAAAACACTTATTTTTCAAGCTATCGCAAATAAGAAACTTTAACGTATTCAATTAGGATTTCAGATGATAGTGACAAAACCCTTTCTGGTTTCATATGAGGTTTCCTGGTAAACAGTATGGATCTAGATCAGCAAGAAGCTGGCTGATCAGGATCACACTGTTTACCATGCAGCTTATGTTACGTTGCATGGTAAGGTTGTTATGCTTGTGATAATATCCATTGTTTTCACATGCTAAAAAAGCAAGAGATGGCGATTTGGAGAAACCTATCGTAGTACATGTATTTACATTTAGCAAGTTAGCAAGTGCTAAATTTGATCCCTGTCGAATGTCATTTACATCATTCGAACATCGATCATTTGCATGAACTTGACCCGTCTCAATGTGGCGGCTAGGATGAGTCCGTGCACTCCTTGTCGCGTGTAAAACAGAGGAGCGGATGATTAATGGGAGGTACGTGCACAGGAGCTTGAAGTTCGGTCATTATATCACGTATATAGCCTCAAAACCAAAAGCCCACATGGTCATTACGTAGTAGGCCTACTAAGCAAACGCCAACAATGTCATTATGCAGCACATGGGCGAGAGTTTTCAGGATTTTGAGGCTGACTTTCCATAGAGAGTCAGCCTCGAAATGCTGAATATGGCAGATTATAATCGCTTCTCACATTAGTTTTCAGATTATTTAAACACAATTAATCATTCAAACTTGAAATTATTCATTTTTGTAGGCATCCTGCAAGTTTTAAAACTTAAATTTCTAAAGATGGAGGATTTTGGATTTTTTTTTTTAATTTCAACGTAATGATAAATAGATAGATTTCTTTATTTCCTCCAAGTAGGAGAGTACAAACATTCAAAGCATTAACATACTTATAACTATATATATATATATATATATATATATATATATATATATATATATATATATATATATATATATATATATATATATATATATATATATATATATATATATATATATATATATATATATATATATATTTTTGCCTAAACTTAACTCTTTATATTAATTAATTCTGTATGCTGCCAAGTGCGTACATTGTATTTATGACGTTTTCAAAGCTATTATTCATCACGCTCTTTAGTACAAAGCGGAAGGAAGTAAATGACGTTACGTTACGTCGTCGCTCTTGACAACGTAGCGCCATTTTACTTTCAACAAAGAAACGCAACGTTTAAAGGCTTTGAAAATTGTTTTTAACATGAAACCGGTTAGCCATATAAAATAAAAATTTGTGCATTCTATTGGACTTTTTTAATACTATATATATATATATATATATATATATATATATATATATATATATATATATATATATATATATATATATATATATATATATATATATATATATACAAGAGACAAACATAGCATATATCATGAAATTAAACTCTGAAAGCAAGCTTATATTTACACGATTTTGTTTTAAATTATTATGATGAGTGGTTATGCTGGGCTTCATTGCAAGCAGATCCCTTGCAGAAACGAAATACAAGACATTTTAGAATGAAATAAGCATAACACTCAACCAGCATACGCATTATAACAAATAGCTACGATAGTAAAGTGAGTTATCAACCCTGTGAACGGCTTCTGGCTGAGTTTGTCATAACGAAAGAACCATGCCATCAAGATATCCGTCAGCTATATGTCAGACATGTTGATGGCATGTTTCTACGCCCGAAAGACTCACAGAAGCCGCTCTCAAAGGTATAACTCACCAGCATACACGAACAAGTGGTGATATCTCGTCCATAAAGTATGTCAAGCCGGCCGACAAAAATACCAAAACTGAGCAAGGTATTCAGACAGTAATGCTGCTAAGTCTGCCAAAGCTTCGCCCAGGAATACATTTGTAAGTGTTTCTTTATCCAGCCTCCTAAGCAAAATATAACGTCTGGGTTAAACTGTAAAATTTTATCTGAAATAATTCTGTGATACTTCTTTGGTATTTGAAAATTACAAAATGATAATACAACTGCAAAAAGGTGATACAAGATCTTGTCACAAGCAATGAATATACAAATTTGGTTGAAAGATATCTCCAGTAATTGATCAACCTGTTCAGCAAAAAACTGACGCAAGTCCATGACCACAGACTTGGGATTTGAAACGTAGTTTTTTACAATTACATTGGACTTTGTTCAATCAAATTACAATTACATGGCTTTTTAGCAAAGTAATTAATTACTTTCAACTACGTTGCCAATGTAATTGATTACACTACAATTACATTTCACTGCCACTTTTAAAAGAGTCTTCAACCGATTTTATCTCGGAGATGTTTAAAATAAGTAAAAATTTCAATTAGAAGTCTGACTAACCTATCCAAGTTGGCATTCTAACTTATACGTGTCCATTAGGTTAATTTTATTTTAAGGGCTTCTTGTATTATATATGTATAATGCCAAGTGATACAACTTAAAGAAATGAAATATACAAAACAAATTGTAGTTGCTGACTTGACCACAAAAAGAGAAATTACAGAAATTCTTCTTTTTATTTTCTGCCAAAGTTCTCAAACTAGTAGCTCACTGCAGAATAGAGTTTAGGAATATACACTGACCTGAGAAAAGTTTTACAACTGTGTAAGATAAGCCATGGAAATTCTTTTGTAATGTAGCATAAATGCCAGAGAATAGCTGTTTTCAAAAATTGTTTGAAAAAATCTGTGTGACCCCATGAAAGAAATGAAGGTTGGCTTTCAAAGTGTGTCCTATATTACATCAATGAATATCTGATTGTGTCAAACTCAAATATTACTCATGTGTTAAAATGTTGGTTTTGCAAGCAAGAGGTCGCTAGTTCGGTCCCCACTGGGACATCTTATTTATTTTCTTTTGCTATTTTGTTATTATATCAACAATCATGATAGACCCCAGATTCACTGAAATCCAATTTAATTTTCTGAATTCCACCTTCCACGTTATTATTATTATTATTATTATTATTATTATTATTATTATTATTATTATTATTATTATTATTATTGTTGTTGTTGTTACTACTACTATTTGGAATGACAAATGAGCAGTTTAAGGGTTTAACTTTAAAATAGTGTAGTGGATAGATTGAGTGATGCACCTTAGCATAATTGGAATCATTTATGCGTGTGTTGATCCAAGGTGTGAAAATTCATCAAACTGCCTTCAAGGGGTCAATTCACTAATCATCACTACTAAGGGCCCACTGTGCCTTGGGCCACACCTAATGGGATTTTATGACACATATATCACTATAAATCTTACTATCTTCCGCATGGAATGTCACTTGTTGGTTGAAAAACCTGCTGTATTTAATTGATTATCTGCCCCTGATTTCCAAAATATTTAATTTTTTGTGATTTTTTATATATAAGAATAAGGACTCCAAATTTACTTGAAAAGTAAGGTTTCAGATGTATTGTGTATTTCGAATCACTGCTATGACCTTAGAGTCAAAGATCAAGGTCAAATTTACTTAAAATCTGTCGCGACCAACGCTTTCACTTTTTCACCGAGTGTATTTATATTTGGCACAATGGTTGCTTCTTGTTTGTAGATGTCAAACAAACAATTTTGAGTAGCGGATACAATCTTGATAAATTCTTAATAAATTTAAGTCCAGAGGTTTTCTAGCATCTGATTTGTCTACATATGATTTCTCTACTCTCTATACTACATTGCCTCATAATCTAATCAAAGAAAAACTCACAGAATTAATTGAACAAGCATATAACAGAGAGGGCTCATTGTATTTGGCTTGTAATGCTAAAAATGCCTTTTTTTACCTCTGAACAACCTAAACGATATAAATTGTGGTCATGTCAGAAAATGTGTGATGCTCTCCATTATCTTTTGGACAATATATTTATAAGGTTTGGCTCGAAATTATATAGACAAATTGTAGGTATTCCAATGGGTACTAATTGTGCTTCTCTTGTTGCAGATTTGTTTTTGTTTTGTTATGAGAGAGACTTTATGTTTTCTCTGTCAGACAATAATCAAACTGATATTATTGAAGCTTTTAACTCCACCTCCAGATATTTAGATTACTTACTTAATATTGATAACGTATTTTGAACAAATGGTAGGTCAGATATATCATACTGAACTTCAGTTAAATAAGACTAATTTTTCTGACACTGAAGCTTCGTTTTTTTACTTGAACTTGTCAATAACAATTGGTATAGTTTCTTCTAAAATTAATGATAAACGGGATGATTTTAATTTTGAAATAGTAAATTTCCCATTTCTTGATGGAGATGTTCCTCGCTCCCCTTCCTATGGTTTATATATTTCTCAGTTTATTCGTTTTGCTTGAGTGTATTCTAATGTTGAATACAACAAGGCATATCAGAACTTATATTTTATTGTGATTTAGTGTATAAATTCAAACGAATTGTTGGAAAATCTAATTTAAGTGATCAATTCAAAAATATTGTAAAACGTTATATAAGGGTTGGATATAACTTGGATATCATGCGACAGTCTGCATGCCTGGATTTAAGCCCCATCACGGTTTACAGCTATGATTTCCTCTTTAATTGCACGACGGTGGGTCAGGCCTCAGACTCTATGACGGCTCTGACGTAAAGCTTTAATCGGTGGGTTGGTGCCTGATGCTTATCTGAAGCTGGACCTACTGTGGCTTAACTTGGGGTTTTCTTTAGCTCTGACTATCTGTGAGTCATGAGCCCTTTTCTTTGTTTCATCATGGTGTGTTAATTTGATTAAAGTGTTTCTCCATGATGACACATTGCATTAGTTAGAATGCCTCCATGCGAGCTGAACATTTCTTGTTACTTCAACAACAGCAGTATCTAGGGCGAAGATTTGGTACCAATAAAATGCATTTAAGCCACCCGGTGGCTTAGGCTGCTGTCCGTTCTAAGGCGGTGGTTCTGTTGTTGTTGACTTTTTGTTTATTGTTACTCCCATCGTTGGAGTATGTAATTGTTCTATGTTTTGTTTTACGTTACTTTATGTCCAGTCTAGTATTGCAATCATCTTGATGGGGAAGAGAGAGCTGGTTGTTTTGCTTAATTTGTCTTCCTGGTGCCTTGTGATGGTTGAGTGGCTCTTCCTCGCGGTGCCATGGGGTTGTCTGCAGTTTGTGATTGTGGTATATCCTTATCATACTCACTTACTATTTTGGATTCAATGGTTAACTCTTTTTATTGGCTCATTATGTTAACTCCCCACACATTTTATGGAGTGTATTCATATTTGGCACACTGCTTGCCTGTGGTATTTCGATACCAACCAATGTTTTGGACTTGTAATGACCTTAAGAGTCAAATTTCACGGTCAAATATGGTTAAAGTCTCTGTATGACTCGAAATGCTAACCGATTCAAACCAATTTCGATAGTTGTTGTTCTAACTATATGGCACGTAACGCCAACTTCTTTAGTTATATTAAAAGTTGGTCATATTTGGGACAATGAGTGTCTTGGTGTGTAGATGACAACACAGGTTTTAGATTGCTGGTATGCCATTGGGGACAAAGGTCAAAAGTAAAAAAAAAACATACTTTAATAGCGAAATTGAATGTACGATGTAATGGGCCCATCGACTTCATTCTACCTTTTTGCTCTCTTAATATTTGTTTCATTTTTTCAGCGGTTGTAAAAACGAAATATTTCGAAAAACTGTACTGTTTCGGCAAACTGGCTGAACTTAAATGGCAACCAGTGCCTCACATGCGTGTACTTCCTAGAATCAGATCTTTCAGTACAAAACGGCAAATCAGATACCACATGTATGCATTGTAGAAAAAAAAATTACAATGCTGGATCGTTAAGCTTCTCTGGTACATTGAGAAAGCACACCTTCCATCCTGTTTCTCTGGACGCTTTCCAAACATATGGACCTGCCCATGAGGTAATGGTATCGCTCGTATATCCGTAAAGTCAGTCTTTAAACGTGCGCGTGCAGGTTTTTAGGTAAGCTACAGCTCTGAAATTTGGCCAGAACTTTCATCTATGTCCTTCCTTTGCGTGTGCGAGCAGCGAAGGATCTGGCGAGACTGCGCTTATGCGCAGACTCGCCAGATCCTTTGCTGATCGCCTATGCGAGAAGAACCAAAACTTTATGTACTGGCTTATAGTATGTTTAATAAGAGGCAGCACTCGCCGAGTTCCGATCAATTAATTATAGATTGAGCAATGGATCTACAACGGGCAGGATACATAACAGTTGAATTTGGGGATCGACAATGTCAGAAATCGACAAATTTTAAATTTTAAACAAGTACGGGTCGTTTAACATGGACACAGTCGTGTACACTCACGTCCTTCATCGCATATACCAGTTGGACCAAACTTTCGGTTTCCTATTTTTTAAAGCAAAATTTAGAAATCAGGCAATGCTAGTCAATGAGACACTCATTGAACTTTTCGACACCGAAGTCGGTTTTAAGAGGTCATTCTGCTTGACAATATAAAATGTTTTGTAATGAAGACAAATGGCGTTTTTCAACTTCACCACATTCTAGAATCAGTTTATTTGTCAGAGCATACTATTTAAGGTATGTCGAAGGTAAACATCAAGGCCATTGAATAGCATGTTCGGATTTCTTAAATTTTGTATTGGTTAGAAAAAATACGATTTTGAGCACTGCATCTAAAGTCCATCTCATTCATAGGAAACATACCCCTCTTGTTCATAACACAATATTGATTTTATGCGATGAAAGATCTGGATTGGTGGTCGTGACACTGGACAATATCAGGAACCGCCCTGTTTTACAATAATGGGCCGCAACGCGAGAAACCCTGTCATCGGGGGTTTGCGACCAACACAGGCGCAGACCAGCCTGCGCATCCGCGCAGTCGGATCAGCGCCTTTGTTATTCGCTTTTTGGAAAGTATCATATGTAAGTTTGCTACAGGTGAAAATTCAATTTTCTAGTTAGTTTCTGTAGCTAAGGAGGCTGGTTTGAAACTCGCTTTGTCGGAAACCCCGAAGACAGGTTTTCTCGCGACGAGGCCCAATTATTTAGACAGCCTGTACCCAGATAACATACCCGGTCAGTGTTCTAACCGTTGCTTGCAAGTTAAAATCAATCTGTTATCAAAATTAAAAATTGCAACCGACGACAGTTTCAGATGCGTCTTAGTCTGCAATGAAAGAGATTGAACAGATAAATCAACTGACCGTAATGTGCACGACCCGTGGTGAACGTAGATTGGGGGCGGCAGGGGCAATTGTGGTGGAGGCGGGGGTGGCGGTGCGATAAGTACAATTATCTCATAAGCCAATGGCCATGATGGTGACTCGTCATTGGTTACGAAACAAAAAATGAGATGAAAATGCAAAACCACACCGTGCTACAAGGCACTACTGGTTCGCTTTCAAGTGAATCACTGATCAAGTTTAACACACCTGTTGCAATGCATCAAATACCTGAGTCTTTAATGGTTCTTAATCAATCAAATAATTCATATATCTCTTTGTACGAGGGCAGATTACGAAGTTCTCAGTCTCGTTAATATAAAACTATCGCAAAAAGTCCTCATAACCCAATCCTCCAAATCTGATTAATATGACGTGTGTTGATATAGGCAGACTGTACAGGGTATCAATAATAATTGAGCCGCGACACGTAGTTTCCAACAATGTGGCATTTTGACATGTGTAGACTCAGACGAGCCTGTGCAGGCTTCTTTTATGCTTAGAAACTCCAAATAATGTTCGGTCAGTAACTTAATATTCATAGAATATTCAAGTGACGAGAAAAGGCTCTGATCAGACTGCGCGTATGCGCAGGCTGGTCTGAGCCTTTGCTGGTCGCACATACCACATTGTTGGAAATCTCATGCCACGGCTCATATGTAAAGCAGAAGAAGAAGAAAATAGAACAAAAACAGAAATTTGATTTTTTTTTATTATTATACTCTCGCTCATGTTTTATTGAATTATTAAACGAGTTGGGGAAAAAAGATAAAATGCGAGGGTTACCTAGCAGTTCATCGCTTTTTCAACACGAGTTTAACACATACGAGGGCTGTTCAAATATGAATGCAAGTAGCTTCATAACTTTCTTCACATATATGCTACGACAAAATATCATACCTTTCTGGAAAGAACTATTTGTCGCCTTTAAAATGGCACCCAACATAAAGAAACTCTCACTATATTTCTCGAGTTAGAGACCCTTATATAAAGGCCATTCGTGTATACTGAAGTTTTTTAAGCAAATTGAAAGGCACGTTTAGGTACATGTGGGGATATAGGGTTATATCATTGTAAGTTTTAGACAAAATGGCACCAAATTTTAGATGGAAGTTTAAATAACAATCCAAAAGTTGTTTGCAGGAAAAAGTCTATAAAATCCAGTTTCAATCTCGAGTAAACAGGCACGTTTGTGACGTCATTAATTTTATGATAAACGTCATTTTGAGTTATCTACTGGTGCTGGAATAATAAACATCGCTGTGTTGTTTTCTTTGCGTTTTGCTGAAAACATGCTAAATATGTCATAAGGGAGTTTTCAAAACGCGCAGTCCTTTATTTACAGAGTTATCACATTTTATATAAATTTTCAAGCATTTTTCTGCTTCTTAATGACGTGTATACATTAATTAAAATATGTTCAATCTGTCAAGTCCTCAAGACCAGGTGAGTAATTTTATTGTAAATAATGTCTATAGTGGTCAAACTAAAGTTGACGTTCAAATTTAGAATAAAGCCACAATGGTATGACAAAAAATAAGTATAAATTCTATAACTCCTTCACTTAAGGCATTTTTGACTTAATAAAAATGCTTTTAAGCTTTTAAAAATTACCCTATATCCATCAATAATTTGTAGCAACAACTCAGTATGAGTGATCAACATATTGTCTTTGAGTTAAAACTAGTTTAAATGTTGCTTCGTGCATTTTGTTATAGATAAATTAACCTGAAAGCTGAAAGGTGGTGTTTTGTTTACCATTTATTTGCAAGCATAAGGAGACTTTAGTGAAAACGATTCGTTGTAATTTAACAAAAGCAAGTCGGATTTTCGTAACTTTCACAGAAGTATTATGTAAGAATATGAGGATACTTTCTAAAAAAATCAAGAAATTTCACCTGTTTATCGAAGGATTATATGCTCGTCTCTATCACTGGTATATGTTCGAAGCAATGAGTTGTTAGTATACAAACGTGACCCTCATTCAAAGGGCTATAACTCGATAAGTATACTGTGTTTTTCTTTAGGTTTGGTGCCAGGCTAAAGATGACATATAGCCCTTTTTAGAAACGTTTACCATTTTGTCGTAGCATATATGTGAAGAAAGTTATTAAGCTACTTGCATTCATATTTGAACAGCCCTCGTAATCATATGGGAGAATGGGTGTTAGATTCTATTTATCATATGGCATTAAAACCACTTTGTAATCGTGTTTTCTGGCTTGAAAACGCTAATATTTTGTCATATATACACGATTTAAGATATTTCAAGCTATTTGCATTTTTGACGCCACACTATCCAACTATCATAACGGTGATGTGGCGAAATTGAAAGCCTTATCAGCTTATGGATTAGCGGCGGCCTTCGGGTAGATTTCCCGAATGATTTCCAATGAAATTATAGTACTGAACGTTCGACAGGGATCACTATTTGCATTGTAAATGTACAAATCCATGGCCGAGTGTGCAATCTTGTCTTGAGCAGCAACTCGTGTGCATTGCAGTGCTGACGAAAGTGCACACTGCGTTCACTTTGCAATTGAACCCATGCACCCTCAAAATCTTGCGCAGCACTGCATTCCAACTGATACATCAACATTGTCAATTTTCATTTTCTAACCGTGAAAAGGCTTTAATTTGATTCCTGGTGCCTTAAAATGCCTCGGGTAGTTTAGAACTCGTTTAACGGTCCGGAAGAAATGAACCATGGCGTCGGAATGTTAGAATCTGGCGTCTCACAACGTCGTGATGCTGGGAGTCTTAGTGTGTCACAGAGTGTGATATCCCGAAAGTGGAATTGTCATCTTACCCACGGAGATCCTTCGCACAGACATGACAGAGGACGAGACAAGGCTACAACGCAACGCCAGGACCGTTTTTTTTATTCAGTCTCACCGTCAACGGTTTCCGAACGCTGTCCTTGAATAACGAGTTCAGGAACGGAACTGGAGTGCGCAATTCTAAATAAACAGTGAGAAAGACTTCATGAGTTCGGATTGAATGCCAGTATAGTCAGGGGCGATCGGGACTCCCGTGCGATTTTGATGCCGATTTATGGTGACCTATACCAAATCAAACTTTAGGGGATAACTAATGAAAATCACCTGGTCACCCATCTGGGTATCACGTCTGGACGTCATTATGACGTCATCAAAATATCGTATATTGTATCAGTGCAATTTAAACGGTATGTCCATTGTAGTCTATGGCGATCAGGACTTTCTTGCATTTTGTTTGCCAATTTCAGTCGAAATGCACAAAAATTAATCTTAGGAAGTTAATAATTAAAATTAACATGTCGCCCATAGTGTTTTCGCATCAGAACAAAAAGATGACGTCATTGAAATGACGCCTTATATGTAAATACCACATATATATGCGTTTTGTCAATTTCCAACGCATGGAAATATTCCTTTAATAAACTGGCAGCCTTATCATGACTGAATACAAACGATATAGTAGAACCGCTATACCCCTTCCGTTGACGAGACAACACGCTTACGCGTCTTTGCCATAACTCACGTCAGATGGACTATTCGTGCGTGAATGGACGCCAGTGCTATTCACCGATGAGTCCAGATTCTGTCTCGATTTTACTCATAGACGTCAGTTGTTGTGGAGAATGCACAAACAGTGATTTGATGAATCAAATGTTGCAGAACATGACCGTTATGGCAAGGGCTCAATCATGCTTTGGGCAGGCATTAGCGTCAACGGAAAAAACTGTCTTGTGCGTTATTGAAAACGGAACATTGACGGCATTGAGGTATTGCAATGAGATTTTCTATCAGTTTGTGAGGCCATATGCGGGTGCTATCGGTCCAGAATTTATATTCTGATGGACGATAATGCCCGACCCCACCGTGCACACGTCACGTCACTTACCCTTATCTGTAACGAAACAGCAATGTCTAACCGTTAGATGGCATGACTATCGCATACTGATTCTTTGAGTATCGCGCCTGCGCAGACAATGCGCGAGACAGTGAACTGCTCGATCACCGGACCTGACTCCGATTGAACGGGCATGCATGGGACATTCTTCGGAGTGCGATTTCATCCAGACCTGTGCAACCCAGGACTTTACAGGAGCTCAACGATGCATTGGTTGCTGAATGGAGGCTGATTCCACAAAACCGGATACAGACTCGGATTACGAGCATGCGCTTGAGATGTCGTGCTGTAATTGATGCCCGTTGACGTCATACGCGTTATTAGGCAAGTTTTTCACAACGAATTTAACAAAATGAGAAAATTTAGTCTTCCAGAATCACCTGTCTTACGTCAAATTTGGCGGGAGGGGGGGGGGGTGCGCAGACGTCCGCTGTAGCCACGTGTGGATGCGTTGGCATTTGACGTTAGAGTTATAAGAGGTGTTGAATGGCATATTTTCTATCATTATTTTTCTTTTTTGGATTCAATTAGATCTAAATCACTTGTCAAAAATTTATGTTGCATTAAAAACGTGACCCTATCAAACTTTGAGTAGTATATATATGTTCATATGAAAGAATATACCAAGGAGATCTATGACATTAAGCGAGGATTTATCTTCAACTGAGCATGAAATTTCAACTGGTCATAAAAAACTGAAAAATAAAGATTTTTTTGCTTTCATTTTTTAACTGTAATATGTTACTGGGTATCGCTACCCTGTACTATAATCTTTCTAGGCTTTGTAAGCACAGTAGGTAAATTAGATTTGGTGGACCCTTGTTTTATATGTGAGCGTCAAGCTTTCCGCAAGTACATGCATTATGCTCATTGTGAATGTTGATACCGTCCCCATAAATAGGAGTCCGCTTTCTATCATAAACTGAGTATTCATAGTATATTCCGATGAATTAGCTCGATTGCTGGCCGTTTAAATAGAGGGGGTTCAAGGGGTTCGTTCTAACTCAAATTCATAAAATTTTCATGGAGAATTTTTTTAGAAAAATCAGGAAAAATAGCAAAATATCAGGTACAGTGTAAATTTGAAGCCCCTATAAAAAATCCTGGATCCGCCTCTGAAATCTAAGTAAAATACATTATATTGTTATAAAATTATAGAAATGAGACATATTTTGTTACATATTAGAAATTTGATTGAGATAGAAAAAGCTTTATATCACCACTTAAAACATCAAAACTGTCAAACTTATAATAAAATTAACACTCACGAGACTGAATATCGCTCAAAAAAAGTTATTATAGAAGCGAGCAACAAAGGCGCAGACCAGCTTTCAAATCTACGCAGTCTAAACATAATTACGCCAGCACATGAGCTTTTGGTACTTATCGCATTGGCGCACAGTCTCGTAAGAGCCTTCCCTGCTCCGCCTCGCATGTATAAAGTATGGAAGTCGATGAAGACTCCAACGAAAAAGTTGGCCTCTGGGTGGCCGTGCATGTACGTTTAAACTCTTTTTGTCATATGACGTCGCGTTTAGAATTGATGATAACTTCATGCACTTTTATTGAATTACATATTTTGGTGCCGTTATGAAATAATGTTCCATAACAACATTGCGTATATATGGTAAAACGCGATTTCAAAATATTTTTAGTGCCATATTATAAAAGAAATTACGATTCGTGTTCCTATACTATTGAATTTATTAATCTCGTTGCAAAAAAACTGAATTCGTCGCAAACCCAAAGACCAGTTTTCTCGCGACATGGGCTTAAATATGCCTTGTCATAAATAGAGGTCTCTGAGATAACTTTGTTAATAAAAAAAAGTTAAGAGAAGATTTTTCATCGTTTTTTGGGTTTTTTTGGGGTTTTTTTTTAGTTTTGTTTGTTTTTTTGCATCTTAATTTGTTTAATATTCTTTGTATATCCATACAGCGATGATCATAATTAGTATGTTCATTGTACAGTTCAATCAGTGTCTTCGAGGCAAGCAAAAGCTTTTATAAGCCCTCCATTTCTTTGGCGTAAGTTTGGTTGGTTACGAAGATTTGGCAGCAGACATTTCTGCAAAAATCATCTAGCTTTCCTTTGATCCCTGTCCATACAAGTTAAAACGGTCCAAGGCATCCACGGTTGCTGGACATATTGTATTTAATCCAACTGTCCGTCTGTACAGTCTAGAGAGTTTCTATCGCATCAGTAGTGACCGAACTGACCAATGAAGCGTTGGCCAGGAAATATTGAGTCTCGACCGATTGCATCGATGGTTCCGCGACTGATTTGTGTGCATGGCGTAACTTACTGTTTCAAGAGACCTGACTTTTGGTTGACTATAAGAATGAGCTTACTGTTAACAAAACACTGGGAAATATCTATGTGTAAACAAAAATTTCGAGAACGTTATCCAGCTTTTTCTTCATCGTTTTATGCTTTTAAATGCATGTTTGTGTTAAATGCAAAAACCAGAGCTCTAGATGCCAGATTGGCAAGCAAATTCAGAGAAGCAATGTCCCCCGCCGCTTAATGTTCGTCTTCTGATATCTAGAGTTCATTATATGAAATATAATATTATGAGTCTTAAAACGAATAATTTAAAAAACTAAGTTCACAAAGCAGAAAAAGTAACTAGAATTAATCTGAGAAGTACATTTGTATATCCAAAGCAAATGCATATCTACAGACAATGGCATAAGTACATGCAAAGACACACAAGATTAATACGTTGACAGTATTTATGAATGATTAAATTATCAAACAAGAAAAATTAAAAAATGAAAATCTGGATATTATAAAAAAAAACATGCACTTTTTTCAGACCCAGATTAAAAGCACCTGCACAGATATCAAAACAGTCTGAATAAAACTGTAAGAGGAGTTGCGCACACAGGGTACCCCAAAGACATTGACAAGTGTTGACAAAATGTACAAGTTCATGACTTAGAACAAGTGATAGAAATTATCTCAGATTTATATAATACAATGTAATATGTCAAGTGCACACCATCGGACCATGATTTAAACATCATTCTGACAATTTTCAAAATGTATATGCACAAGACTGAAGGAGGACTTGATAAATGAGGGTCTGGATGGGGTATAATGATTAGTGAATAATGGCCCTTTTTATAGTTAATAGTGAATAATGAGCTAAATAATAATGAATAGTGAATAATGAGTGCCTAAAAATATTGAATAATCATATTTTTAATGAAAAGAAGAAAAGATTAATGAATAGTGAATAATCAGATTTTAATGAACTTAGGTCTTATTTTAGTGTGTAACCCAAAATTTTAATGAGATGAATAATAGGCTAAATATTCAATGAATAGTGAATACCAGACCCCTCCCCCTATCCAGACCCTCATATACATTATACAATTATTGACTAATGAGGCATTGGATATGATGTGATATCGACCAGATAATACCAATATTGACCGAGGCGAAGCCGAGGTCAATATTGGTATTCTCTGGTCGATATCACATCATATCCAATGCCTCATTAGTCAATAACTGTTTTATTATATAACACCGAGGCGAAGCCGAGGTCAATATTGGTATTCTCTGGTCGATATCACATCATATCCAATGCCTCATTAGTCAATAACTGTTTTATTATATAACATTTAGAGAAAGATGTACAGGTATTATTGCACCTGAAAAAAAATACTGAACTTATATACAAGTTTTGGGACAGACAAGCATTTAGCAGAAACAGTGCAACCCTAAATAAGACCACCCTTTTACTATTGCATATATGTTGTGCATGAGTGTCATCATTCAACATTTACAAACAAGAATTCTAACACACTTCGCATGTAGAGCCAATGATAAAATAAGTGTGGTATGCCAAACAATAATTCACAGCTTTGAAAGCGCAGGGAAAATGTGTGATAGCTGACGTCATTTGTTACTGGTAAATGACGTCATTCATGGCGTTAGACGGTGTAACGTCGTTTTTACGCTTGAAAGACGTTACAAATACATGTAAACGTATGCGACGTGGTCTAAGTATTGGCGGGAGTTCTTCAGTGCAAAGGCGGAAAGTTGGAAGAAGCTGAAGACTTCAAATTTGTTTTCGCCGTTTGTTGTGCATTAAAATCGAAATAGATCAGCGCTAGTGCGTGATTTGTTGCGTTCTCAGCATCTACGATATGATTATTAGCCACGCTTTAAAAAAGCAGAACCAGAACGGAAAAAACAGCAAGGAGTCTAATTTTAGTAACTAATATACACTGGCAAGCGCGCGCAAGCCAGTGAATATGACAATATATTGACTGGCCACGTGAGCGCTCTAAGCCAATGAAATTCAGTCTTTTTTCTTAGTTATATAATAAACATTGATAGCATAGCGTTCAAGTTGGAACATATCAAAGTATATTGCATATAAATATTATATTGTAATAAACAATTGCAAGTTAATACCAAATGGATGGGGGTAGCTCAGTAGTTGAGCTGTCATCCCTTTTAGTGTTAACTGACACTCGCTTTTCCATCTGAAACCATTCTACGCCAACATTTCTCCAATACTAAATCTTATACATTTCTACCTGTTCTTGTTGTAGATATAGAGGATCTTAAATAAGTGCTCATGTTTTATTGAATTTATTAATCGAGTTGGGGAAAAGCGATAAAATGCGAGGCTTGCCGAGCATTTTATCACTTTTTCGCAACGAGTTTAATAAATTCAATGATACAGGAGCACGAATGTTAGATTCTATTTATCACATGACATTAAAAAAAATACTTAAAAATCGCAATTTTCGCGTGAAAGCGTCAATATTTCCCCTCTTTTACGCAACGTTTTAATGGACGTCATAACGTTACCCGAAAACCTGTAAACCACTAGTGGTTTATCGACTTTATTGCATGGCGTTATATCACTCCCAGACGCAACGTCATGTGATAAAATCTAATCATCAGTACAATCGAACAGAACATAATTCTTATAACAGTTGAAGACTTATACCAAGACAAGTGTCAGTTCAGCTGCCCTCAAATTTGGTGCACAGTTACACTTATTTTACAGTGTATCCATATATGAGCCGTGACATGTGATTTCCAACAATGTGGCATTTTGACACGTGTTGACTCAGACGAGCCTGTCAAGCCTCTTTTTAAGCTCAGAATCTCCAAATGCTGTTAAGTCAGTAGCTTAACATTCATATATAGAATATTCAAGCGACTAGCAAAGGCTCTGATCAGACTGCGCATATGCGCAGGCTGATCTGAGGCTTTGCTGGTCGCACATACCACATTGTTGGAAATCTCATGCGACGCTCATATGTGTTGTACCCAATAAGTATGTTACCTACTAAAGCATAATTTCATTGCATTTTAATGTTGGATTTGCGGAAAAAGTGAATGATTTTGATAAATATCATTCCTCTTGATTCAACGCTTTTAACGATAGATATTATCTTCTTAAAAGATATTTAGCTGCCTCGCGTGAAACAATAAACTGGAGTGAACTATAGAGACAGGTACGTTAAGCACAGACTGACAAGGGCTGCACAGCGACAGAAGAAAATATATACACAGTATATGATAATCTAGAAAATGCTGATCCTTATTTCGATTCGTGTGCAACTTTAGGTTCCGGGTTCTCTCATCTGTGTCTAGGTCCCTTATATTTTCTGAGCGGCTCATTTTCGAAGGCTTGTCTTGCCCATGGGTATTTAACAATGAAATATTTGGTAATCACTGATGCAAACGCGTAAAAATTAGTCTTGTATTTGCTTACGTCGGAGACGGATGAGGCTGCTCTGCCTTTCTTTATACCTGGCCTCTAGGTTATGAAACTTTTTTCATGCTAAACTCAAATGAGCATGCAATTTCAACTGCTCATAAACTAAAATGCTAAAAAATAAGATTTTTTTTTTGCTTTAAATCTCTCAGTAGTTGTATTTATCATAATAATAAATGTTAAAATGCCAATAATTGTTATGTGTATGATACACTTATGCTCAGTTGAGTTGAGCATGAAAAAAGTTTTATAACCTCGGTGCCTGGGCCCGTACGTTAACAAGTTTGTGTAAAAAATGCCCTGCTTTACTGGCATGCTATCTATATTTGAAAAGAAAAATTCAGACCGTAAAGACGTTAATGCACGTGATTTCCAACAATGTGGCATTTTGACAAGTGTAGACTCAGTTGGGACTGTGCAGCCTCCTTTTAAGCTTCGAAACTTCAAATGATGTTCAGTCAGTAGCTTAAGGCCCTGTCACACTATAACGTTTTAGCCAACGTATGCTGACGTATGAAAAATATATCCAGTGCGCTGTCATACGCTGAAGTCGAATTAAAAAAATCAGAGAAAGCCTCTCTCTGAACGTATACAAAGCGTACGCTAAACTTACATAGAACATGTGTCTGACGTATTAGTAACTTATCCATAACTTGTTCCTAGCGTAACAGAACTTATACTTTACCAGTGTGTGCCCAGCGCATCACTAGCGCTCTTGACTTATGAGAAACGTATGCATAACGATCGAATAACTTATGCTGAGTTGTACATGTAACGTTCTTTAACGTATGCATAACTTACATGTAGCGTACATCTAACGTATGTATAACGTATAAGCATCATGTACACAATTTTGGGACCTCTTCGCCGTATGACAACGTATACCACCGTACTGTAGCGTGTTCGTAACGTATTGGAAACATATCTCTAACTTATTCAGCGTATACCAACGTACTTGCTGAATTTCTCATACGTTAGTGCTAACGTACCTTAACGTATGCATAACTTACCTGCCGCGTACATCTAACTTATGTCTAACGTATAGAAGCAAAACGTTCGCATACGCTGGCGATTTTTATGCAAGCACATACTTTTGGTCCTCTTTGTCGTATGTCAACTTATACCAACGTATTAAAGCGTGTTCGTAACGTGATTAAAACTTATGTCTAACGTACTTAGCGTACACCAACGTCCTTGCTGAATTTCTCATACGTCGGCATACGTTGGTGCTATACGCCGTAGTGTGACAGGGCTTTTAACAGTCATAGAATATTCAAGCGACTAGCAAAGGCTCTGATCAGACTGCGCGTATGCGCAGGCTGGTCTGAGCCTTCGCTGGTCGCACATACCACATTTAAGGAAATCTCATGTCACGGCTCAATTTTATATTAGGATCTAAGAAGGACAAATAACCAAGAAGGCTAACTGGATGTAATAGAGCATTGAAAGGACAACTTAGAAATCAAGTGATCAAAACGAGACACTGATAAGCAACTAGATTGTCCAGATTGCGAGATAATCAATCTAGTAAAAGGCAATATATTTATTCATTTATAAATTGCAGATTTATTTAACCAAAATATAGAATAAGGTGAATTATGAATATTAAAGGCATCAAATATGGAGCTAGCAAGCTCGATAATCCTGAACAGTTCCATCAACATTGGATTATAACCAATCCAATTTCAATCTATCATCCAATGAAAGAAAGTATCCTCATGCTTTTAAACTGCAGAATACAAAAAGTTGATAACATAAATCATATATTAAAGATATCGTCGATTCTCCGTAGAAATGTCCCATCGAAATAGTTCTTTAACTATTTTCAATCTGGTGGATTATCCCATACAGTAAAACCTGTCTTAAGCGGTCACTCAAAAAAGATAAAACAAAGGGCTTAAAGTCGTTTGGTAGCTTTATGCAGGTCAAAAGTATTGCAGAATGCTTGGAGCATTCTGCAGTACTGTTGACCTGCATTAAGCGATAAACGGTATTGAAAACCTCTTTGGTGTTGTTTTTGAGTGGCCGCTTAAGACATATTTTACTGTACATATTAAAACAATAAGTATGAAACTGTCCATTTTAGTTGTATGGAGCTGCAAGTAAAATTTTTCCATAAAATAATGTATTTATGTCCCTGAAGATGTTTTTTATCTTTACAAGCAATGCAGACGCCGCTTATTATTATGCGACATTTCACCAGGGTCTTCATAGTCAAAGTACTTGATTTTCCGGTATAACAGAGGCTGGTCCAGGACTCAGATGCAGGATTCAGTCTTGAAGGATGGTTTAGATGTATAAAGGGGTGTCAATTTGGTAATTTTCTTAAATATCCCAATAAAAATGGAATAATTTGGTCCCAAAGACACTGGCGTAGCTCCCACTACGCAGTTACGCATGTGCGTAATAAAATAGTAACATTCAAGGGGGGTCACCTAATGTGATAAAAGTGATTTTCCATACCATAAGGAACTGCTCTTAAAGGAAAGAATTCGCATTTTACCTAAAATAAACTCCTTTCAAAAAGTCTTTGAGGAATCCCTACCATTAGAATGAATGTCAAACAGTTTGGATCCAGATCAGGCCTGATCTGGGTCCAAACTGTTTGCAGGACACATTTAATGCAAACATTCCAAGTTATCGCACATGAAATGTGCACGTTCTTTTGTCATCAGGTGTCCGTGCACAATCACTGCCATTTAAGTTGTATTGATGTAAACTAGCTGATTTGAGCCATCAGCATCTTTATTCAGAATAATGTTTGAATGTTTTTCTTCCTGTGAGTGACAAGATTTTTTATCCACCTTCAAGAATTGTGAAAATACAACCTGCCTTGATGACTTTGACTAACTTAAACCGGAAATCAGACCAGCGTCATACGTAACCATGGTAGTCAGCTCTATTAACTGTGACAAAATAGACCACACAAAGACGCATTTGCTTTCAACAACATGACAAGCATGCATCAATGCATACTTCTTTGTAAGTTTAAAATCGAATAGAGCACTCATTAACCGAGTAGAAGGCACAGAAACTGTGAATTTTAAAATTGTTAAAAGGTACTATTTCCGTGGGCTACCAAAATAGGAGTTTCCTTTTATGTGCCAAACTCCCAAACAGTAGCAATCTTGGGTTTAGTCAAAATTGGTATCGATGCAAGCTTATGACGCTGATACAACTATACATCGACGTTCAATCATCATTGCTGTTTTTAACAAGTTATTCTATTATTTTTGATAAGGATAAATGCAGAAAGTTTTATTCGACTGCATCGATGCACAGGCTCACAAGAGCCATCGTTTTTGCCTATGCTACCAGGCATTTGTGAGCTGTCCTATATAGTCTGCTAGAAGATAAGTGTTGAGTGAAAATGCAGGGTACTAATTCATATGGTCACAATAAGCAACCTTGGTGAACGCCTTATATCGTTACCTTGAATTATTAAACAAATGATGAAGAATCTCATTTTACATAAAGAAATACTCCCTGTATTATGTACGTTTTTAAAAACGGTTATATCCAATATCATATGAATAACATTTGATGAAAGAGACGATTCAAATCAGATTTAGGCCTCATTAACCTGAATCTGAAACCTTTTAACAAATTTTTTAAGCTACCAGTATATAATTGTACCAATTCTGCAAGGAGCACTATAAATATGAAAACTGTCCTCCATGAAAGTGTAAATGCCAAAATCAAAGTTTGAAAAGGCATATGATGATCTGGATGTTAGATTTTCTGCTGTTGTATAGAAATGGTCATTCTGGTTTGGTTCACCCATAAATACTCATCTCCCATTGAATACCAGTATTACCTGGTAGTAACCCAGGGAATTCCACCCCCTCCCCTCCAATTAAAAATGTCTAGACCAACCCAAGACCCAGCGAGTAAAAAAGCAGAAAAAAAATTAAAAAAAAGGTTAAGAGGGAGCTAATTTTGCGAATCTTCCCTCGGAGGAAACGCTTGTTGACGAGCCTTCTTAGGAAAAAGGCTCGTAAGGCGTGGCCTACAGCAACAAAACATACTGGGATGTTCAAATTCAGTGAACATTAAGTATGCCAGAAATATTAAATAAGTAGTGTTAGTTTTTGTAAATAACATAATGAGTATAGCATTCTGTGATACTTGCTTCATTAATTTGAAGACAAAAATGAAATACAGCTTGAATCTTCAACATTGTGAAATTTCTACGGGGCAAGTTGGTTATATTGTTTTGTTTTTGCTAAAGTTTGGATCAATTGCTTATGTAGCAAGAGTGATGTCCCTGTAAACCAATCTACACACAAATCACTTACTTAAAGAAATGTAAATCCTTTACATCAATAGGCCCAGATAGCTCAGTGGTATAATAGCCTTTCTCCAAAGCCAACTGTAGCTCTTATACATTAAAAGCTATGGGTTCGAATCCCACAAAATCCAGCTGGCAACTAAAAAAAGTATTAAAACTATTTTTTTTTTACTTTTTATATGAGCAAATAAAAATAAAAACAATTTATTTCCTAATTTTTGCATAACACTAAATGATGAGATTTGAAATAAGCAGTTAACGTGTACATATCTTAGTTTTAGAACCGTTACATACGACAACGGCTATTGAGCAAATGCGAAGACCAAATAAACACACTTACCAGCCTCAAATGAAATATTTGACCATTTCTGTGGAACTATGCAAGCTAATGCGGATCTTTGTTTTACGCATATGCTAATTATCACGTTTCCTGTATTGGGTTTGCACGAGAGAGACCATTAGAAAATGGTACCTATCTTATATATGCGTACAGTTGTTCATTTAACGAGCATGCGTAGTTATCCAGTGAGGCTGGTTCTAGTTTTAAGGTGTACCTTCATATACCACCATACTTACATATGTGTTTGCTGATACTGATAGCTCTGTTAAGTCTATGCAGATGCGCTGGCTCGTTCAAACACTTCCAGGGCGCCCATGTGCAAAAAGCCTATTGCAAATTTAGTACTTACTAGAAAAGAGCCCACGCAAGCGCGGAAATATTTCATGATTGTCAATTTACCTTTATTTTGCATTTAAAAAAGCTGAAACTTGTATCCCCCTTTCATGTGTATTAATTTTTCACAGCTTTATGAAATCTGAAACTTGTATTGGCGATTCTAGTCGCCGAAATGACCATGGGCCCAAATAGGTATGGGCCGAAATGACCCGAAACCGGCGAGTTTTAATTTTTTTTACAAAAGCTGATACTTGTAAACATGATTATGCTTATATCTTCTCATCTTGAAAATCACTAAAAATCTTCAGCGAGGTGACTTTTACTATATTTGTTTTCCTCCAAACAATGCCAAAAATCGCTCAAATCCAGGTTCTTATTTCTGAACAATGCACTTTTTTAAACAGATTTTATTGATAGCGTCATTGCCTACTGCGTCAAGTGGTACGACCAAGCCTATCAATGTAAGCTGTTTAGCGACCTTGAAACTTAGGATTATTGAGCGTGAGTCAGAGAAAGGTGTCTTGAACTTTCATAACTCTAGTTGCCATCAATGGTAGTAATTAACTATTTTATAGAAGTTCTGTTTGTTTTGTTACTGTTTTGTGAGTCCCCCCCCCCCAAAAGTCTGTACTTGTTTAAAGCTAGTGTCAATTTAAGTTTATACTAAGGTCTGCTGATTATTATAGTTTAGTGTTGTGTTGGTTACTGGTACTGTCCAAAAATAGGGACAATGTCGGAAAAATTAGTCTGCAATTTTTTAAGTGGTAGCTGCCCAAACCAATAAATGAGTGGTTTTCACACTCAAAATGCAAAGAAATACAATATTTAAGGACATTTTTGTATACCAAATTATCTTCTTCAAAGGCAAACCTGGAAATGTCGTTACTTTTCGTGGTTAAAATACAAACTTTTTCTCCTTATTTTTCTTCCAACTTCTGATTGGGAATTTTACTGTGCCAATTGGGAAAAAGGAGGTGTTTCGCCTTTGGGAGTGGGGCCGAATTTCGCCCCCCAAAATGGCCTGAAAAGGAACACTGATGCCGAAATGGTTTGGATTGATTGGTGTTTTACGTCCCGGTAAACAATTTTTCAGTCATGTTGAGACGGAGCCACTTCTTCCTGGGTATTATTAGTACTTTGGGAAGGTGAAAGTGCCTTTCTCAAGGACACTACACAGCGGTCGTGGGGTTCGAACTCGGGGCCTCTAGGTCCCGAGTCCGACGCTCTACCACTGAGCCACCGCGCCTCCATTTGCTGAAATACACTTCCCTTTTTACGACCATTATAGGCGAAACGGAGCGGTCTGGGGCGAAGTATTTCGCCGATTTGCCCTCAAACTGGAACCCTGCTTGTACCTGAAAGCTAACATATAAAATTTGGGTTTGATTGGCCCATCAATTTCCGAGAAAAGCCAGTTTTAATTTTCATATACGTAAATGACCTTTAGCCAAGGTCAAGAAATGACCTCAGCCTTCAATACTCACAATTCTTCATTATTTCAGTTGGTTTCAGGTCAGAGGCTGAAATATTTGTGAAAAAATCAACAGCTTTCACTTTTTCCTGTAGAAAAGCCTAAGTTAACAAATTTGACCTTGTTGTAAAATTGGTCAAGGTCAACCGTAGGTCATCATTTGAACAAAGTATGATGGGCAGAGTCACCACTGCTACATACCAAGTTTCGTGGAAATTGGTTCACCGGTTCCGGGGAAGAAGATTTTTGAAGGGTTTTTACCATATATGGGCGTGGCGGCCATCTTGGTCATGTGACCCAGATGCAACAAACAAACTTTCGTTCCCCCTACCCAAAGAGGCTCCACATAAAATTTGTCTTTGATTGGTCAAATGGTTTCCGAGAAGAAGATGTTTGAAATTGTTGACGACAACGGACCATGGGCATCCTACCTATAAGCTGACATATGCTGCTAAGGTGAGCTAAAAACAAATTCAACCTCAAGCCCTCACCAGTAGCTTGAACCTGACCGTTCTAAGGTGGTGATTTTGGTGTAGTTCTTACTTCGTTATTTGCATACCTGTCAACTTTTTGAAATCTTAAAGAGTGAGATTGCGCGCGACGCCCTTAAAATGGTTATTTTCTGCTCGCATTTACTGCGCGGACCAATTTTACCAAATTTTTTAGGAGTGAGATTTATTTTTTTCTAAGAACCAAAAAGGGATTATTGGGCCGAAATGACCATGGGCCGAAATGACCCGGAACCGACGATTTTTTTTTTATTTTCTTTTTACAAAAGCTGATACTTGTAAATGCGGTTATGTTTATTTCTTCTCGTCAAGAAAATCACAGAAAAACTTCAGCGAGGCGCCTTTTACTAATAATATTTGATAGCGTCATTGCCTACCGTGATATAAGTGGTACGACCAAGCCAATCGATGTAAACAGTACATTATGCGCAGCGACCTTGACACTTAGGATTATTAAGCGCGTGTCTAAGAAAGATGTGATGATTACCGCGACTAATAATCAGTTTTGATAAGGGATTATTTAAAATTACAGCCATATCTTTTTTTCTTTGGCGAGTTTGGCGGCAATTTCCCCATTGTTGTTTATAATATGGCCGACTTGACACAGCATAATACACATATACATATGACATATACACAAAAATTCGGAACGCTTCGGTCATCTCCATTCAGTTTGTATTGGAAACCCAATCGATCTAAAAATAGTGACGCGTGACCATGAACGTGACATACACTAAATATAGAAACATTCGCCAGAGGGCGCAGTTCTTTTAGAAAACACACTTAATTCCAAAATTCTCTAAATCTATGCTAAATGAAAACTCATCCTAACCGAGATTATCAATGAAAGCAATATCTTAAAGTAACAGTAAAGAAATCAAGCATGAAAATGACCTCGATTTTTCAGTTTATGCGGTAATTCGTTTATTTAGTATTATAGATTTCTGGGCGTTCAGCAAAAGCTCTGGCCAGCTTGCTGCACATATGCGCAGTCTCGCTAGAGCCTTCGCTCAACGTGTGAAAGTATCTATTGCAAATACTTTAAACGCGTGTATAAAACTGTCCTGATGTTTGGTGTGCTAGTGCAAATAGTGAATGAACTGCTAAGGCTGCTCAGATGTTTGTTCTCATTTGAAAATGTCGCCCATGAGCAATGAGCCTAGTACTTATCTCATGTGTATCCAGTATTGGCTCTAACCAGCCTGCGCATCTGTGCAGTCTTGCAATAGCATTTACTGCCTGAACACAGTGTATTAATCACATATGCACATACATGTAACCATTATTAGCATGCAGACGCAACTATCCAGTAGGCTGCAGTTCTAAATTTTGGTGTATAAATGTTGTGCGTGCACGCATTGAAGTCACTTACGAGAATAAGGGATGGTCAAACTCATTTGAGTCTTCACTGTATACACATCAGTAACAAACCTGCCCATGAAAATTAAGTACTTATTGCATGAGTGACCAAAAAAGGCACATGTGATCCTTACAAGCTTTGCAGTCTCACCAGAGCATTTGACTGCTCGTCGTCTAATCGCACTTATGGCACGTGCGTCAAACCGTTCTTTAACTCATTGCATGCTGGGTAGTTTTTCATGCTTTTGTTGGCGTCTGCTGGCTTTTGTTCAAATTGACTTTTTTTTCTGTCGGTCCTGATCTGGGTCCAAACTGCTTGCAAAGTTTATCAGCATTAGACATAAGTCGCCGCTTAAGCATACATGCACAACTATCCAGTGGGGCTATGGTCTAGATTTTGATGTATACCTTCATCTACTACCATACTTTCAGTATGCAAGCACTGTAGACGCTGGAGAAAATGGGTGACTGTACAGATTCGTAACGGTATTAGCCCTCGTTGTATTTCTTAAAATCTATGATGTGGCTCATAACAACTGACAATGAATTTTTTTTTCACAGGTTATAACAGAAAATTTGATTTTCTCTTCATTTTGGTTCTAGAAGGCCAAGTTTACCGAGATGAGGTCGTTACCTGTAAGCGAACTACAAGACAATACGTTTTAATGTTGCAAGGTTCACAGAGCTCGTTTATCTGTCTTGTGTTATCCCAAGGTCATGCTACCTAGATTCATATATGGGCCAGTTCATGAGACTTTGGTACTGAATGTACGCTAAAAAGATGTAGATGAAGGTTCAGACCAAACATTATGGGACAGTTCATGAATGTTTTGTATGTATCGCATATGTGAGCAGCGAAGGCTCAGATGAGCCTGCACATTTGCGTAGTATCACCACAGCCTTTGCTGCTCGTACTGAAAAACTGAAGCAATGTGTATGAAGGTTCAGGCTCAACTCTGTCCCTTCTAAAGCGATGGTTCTGTTGTTGTTTAATATTCCTCCCATTGGATTGGTGGGGGACTCCGTGTTTGGTCCTTGCTTAGCTATGCATTACTTGGCGTTCTTTCTAGTTTTGCAAACATCTTGACGAGGAAGAGAGAGCATGATATCTTACTTTAACTGTCTTTCTACTAGTTAAAAATCTGTGACTGCTCCTCACGTTGCCGTTGGTTGGTCTGAAGTGTGTAATTCTGGTATTTCCTGATCATACTCACTTTCTTTTATAGGCCTGTTCATGAGACGCATATACGAACATCAAAGGGTCAGACGAGACTTCACATTGGCGCAGGGTCGCCAGAGCCTGTGCAGTAAAAAGAAGCGATGTAGATGTAGGCTCAGGCCAAATTGTATAGGCCAGTTCAAGAAAGTTTGATACTTGTCACATATGCGAGCAGAGTAGTTTCAGGCGAGACTGCACATTTGCGCAGTATCGCCAGGGCCTTTGCAAATCGCACTAAAAATAAGGGATGAAGATGGAGGCTCAGTCAAAATGTATAAGCCAGTTAAAGAAAGTTTGCTACTTAACGCATATGCGAGCAGCGAATCCAATGGAGGGGATGTAGATGAACGCTCAGGCACAAAAATTTAAGGCCAGTTCATGAAAGTTTAGTACAAGTCATATATATGATCAGCGAAGGCCCAGACGAGCGTGCACATTTGTTCAATATAGGGTACCTAAAAACAACAAGGAGACAAGAGTAGCAGACGGCAACTTCGTGGCTGGTAGGTAAAGGGTTGTACTCTTTGCATGCTGAATAATTTTACGGGCCTTTTTTCGCATGCTGTTATTTTACCTAAAATAAACTCCTTTCAAAAAGTCTTTGAGGGATATACCATAAGAATGAATGTCAAACAGTTTGGATCCAGATCAGGCCTGACTTTTTTCAGGCCTGATCTGGGTCAAAACTGTTTGCAAAGGGTATCAACAGGCGACAAAATTCGTCCCTAGTGGGACACATTTAATTCAAACATTCCAAGTTATCGCACATGAAATGTGCCTGTTCTTTTGTCATCAGGTGTCCATGCACAATCACTGCCATTTAATTTGATGTAAACTGGCTGATTTGAGCCATCAGTATCTTTATTCGGAATAATATTTGAATGTTTCTCTTCCTGTGAGTGACAAGATTTGTTATCCACCTTCAAGAATTGTGAAAATACAACCTGCCTTGATGACTTTGACTAACGTAAACCGGAAATCAGACCAGCGTCATACGTTACCATGGTAGTCAGCTCTATTAACTGTGACAAAATAGTCCACACAAAGACGCATTTGCTTTCAACAACATGACAAGCATGCATCAGTGCATACTTCTTTGTAAGTTTAAAATCAAATAGAGCACTCATTAACTGAGTAGAAGGCACAGAAACTGTGAATTTTAAAATTGTTAAAAGGTATTATTTTCGTGGGCTACCAAAATAGGAGTTTCCTTTTATGTGCCAAACTCCCCAACAGTAGCAATCTTGGGTTTAGTCAAAATTGGTATCGATGCATGTTTATGACGCTGATACAACTATACATCGACGTTCAATCATCATTGCTGTTTTTAACAAGTTATTCTATTAATTTTGATAAGGATAAATGCAGAAAGTTTTATTCGACTGCATAGATGCACAGGCTCACAAGAGCCATCGTTTTTGCCTATGCTACTAGGCATTTGTGAGCTATCCTATATAGTCTGCTAGAAGATAAGTGACAAGTGAAAATGCAGGGTACTAATTCATATGGTCACAATAAGCAACCTTGGTGAACGCCTTATATCGTTAACTTGAATTATTAAACAAATGATGAAGAATCTCATTTTACATAAAGAAATACTCCCTGTATTATGTACGTTTTTAAAAACGGTTATAACCAATATCATATGAATAACATTTGATGAAAGAGACGATTCAAATCAGATTTAGGCCTCATTAACCTGAATCTGAAACCTTTTAACAAATTTTTTAAGCTACCAGTATATAGTTGTACCAATTCTGCAAGGAGCACTATAAATATGAAAACTGTCCTCCATGAAAGTGTAAATGCCAAAATCAAAGTTTGAAAAGGCATATGATGATCTGGATGTTAGATTTTCTGCTGTTGTATAGAAATGGTCATTCTGGTTTGGTTCACCCATAAATACTCATCTCCCATTGAATACCAGTATTACCTGGTAGTAACCCAGGGAGTTCCACCCCCTCCCCTCCAATTAAAAATGTCAACCCAAGACCCAGCGAGTAAAAAAAGCAGAAAAAAATTAAAAAAAAGGATAAGAGGGAGCTAATTTTGCGAATCCTCCCTCAGAGGAAACGCTTGTTGACGAGCCTTCTTAGGAAAAAGGTTCGTAAGGCGTGGCCTACAGCAACAAAACATACTGGGATGTTCAAATTCAGTGAACATTAAGTATGCCAGAAATATTAAATAAGTAGTGTTAGTTTTTGTAAATAGCATAATGAGTATAGCATTATGTGATACTTGCTTCATTAATTTGAAGACAAAAATGAAATACAGCTTGAATCTTCAACATTGTGAAATTTCTATGGGGCAAGTTGGTTATATTGTTTTGTTTTTGCTAAATTTTGGATCAATTGCTTATGTAGCAAGAGTGATGTCCCTGTAAACCAATCTACACACAAATCACTTACTTAAAGAAATGTTAATCCTTTACATCAATAGGCCCAGATAGCTCAGTGGTATAATAGCCTTTCTCCAAAGCCAACTGTAGCTCTTATACATTAAAAGCTATGGGTTAGAATCCCACAAAATCCAGCTGGCAACTAAAAAAAGTATTAAAAGTATTTTTTTTTTTTACTTTTTATATGAGCAAATAAAAATAAAAACAATTTATTTCCTAATTTTTGTATAACACTAAATGATGAGATTTGAAATAAGCAGTTAACGTGTACATATCTTAGTTTTAGAACCGTTACATACGACAACGGCTATTGAGCAAATGCGAAGACCAAATAAACACACTTACCAGCCTCAAATGAAATATTTGACCATATCTGTGGAACTATGCAAGCTAATGCGGATCTTTGTTTTACGCATATGCTAATTATCACGTTTCCTGTATTGGGTTTGCACGAGAGAGACCATTAGAAAATGGTACCTATCTTATATATGCGTACAGTTGTTCATTTAACGAGCATGCGAAGTTATCCAGTGAGGTTGGTTCTAGTTTTAAGGTGTACCTTCATATACCACCATACTTACATATGTGTTTACTGATACTGATGGCTCTGTTAAGTCTATGCAGATGCGCTGGCTCGTTCAAACACTTCCAGGGCGCCCATGTGCAAAAAGCCTAATGCAAATTTAGTACTTATTTCTGGGCGTTCAGCAAAAGCCCTGGCCAGCTTGCTGCACATATGCGCAGTCTCGCCAGAGCCTTCACTCAACGTGTGAATGTATCTATTGCAAATACTTTAAACGCGTGTATAAAACTGTCCTGATGTTTGGTGTGCTAGTGCAAATAGTGAATGAACTGCTAAGGCTGCTCAGATGTTTGTTCTCATTTGAAAATGTCGCCCATGAGCAATGAGCCTAGTACTTATCTCATGTGTATCCAGTATTGGCTCTAACCAGCCTGCGCATCTGTGCAGTCTTGCAATAGCATTTACTGCCTGAACACAGTGTATTTATCACATATGCACATACATGTAACCATTATTAGCATGCAGACGCAACTATCCAGTAGGCTGCAGTTCTAAATTTTGGTGTATAAATGTTGTGCGTGCACGCATTGAAGTCACTTACGAGAATAAGGGATGGTCAAACTCATTTGAGTCTTCACTGGTTACACATCAGTAACAAACCTGCCCATGAAAATTAAGTACTTATTGCATGAGTGACCAAAAAAGGCACATGTGATCCTTACCAGCTTTGCAGTCTCACCAGAGCATTTGACTGCTCGTCGTCTAATCGCACTTATGGCACGTGCGTCAAACCGTTCTTTAACTCATTGCATGCTGGGTAGTTTTTCATGCTTTTGTTGGCGTCTGCTGGCTTTTGTTCAAAATTGACTTTTTTCTGTCGGTCCTGATCTGGGTCCAAACTGCTTGCAAAGTTTATCAGCATTAGACATAAGTCGCCGCTTAAGCATACATGCACAACTATCCAGTGGGGCTATGGTCTAGATTATGATGTATACCTTCATCTACTACCATACTTTCGGTATGCAAACACTGTAGACGCTGGAGAAAATGGGTGACTGTACAGATTCGTAACGGTATTAGCCCTCGTTGTATTTCTTAAAATCTATGATGTGGCTCATAACAACTGACAATGAAGTTTTTTTCACAGGTTATTACAGAAAATTTGATTTTCTCTTCATTTTGGTTCTAGAAGGACAAGTTTACCGAGATGAGGTCGTTACCTGTAAGCGAACTACAAGACAATACGTTTTAATGTTGCAAGGTTCACAGAGCTCGTTTATCTGTCTTGTGTTATCCCAAGGTCATGCTACCTAGATTCATATATGGGCCAGTTCATGAGACTTTGGTACTGAATGTACGCTAAAAAGATGTAGATGAAGGTTCAGACCAAACATTATGGGACAGTTCATGAAAGTTTTGTATGTATCGCATATGTGAGCAGCGAAGGCTCAGATGAGCCTGCACATTTGCGTAGTATCACCACAGCCTTTGCTGCTCGTACTGAAAAACTGAAGCAATGTGTATGAAGGTTCAGGCTCAACTCTGTCCCTTCTAAAGCGATGGTACTGTTGTTGTTTAATATTCCTCCCATTGGATTGGTGGGGGACTCCGTGTTTGGTCCTTGCTTAGCTATGCATTATTTGGCGTTCTTTCTAGTTTTGTAAACATCTTGACGAGGAAGAGAGAGCATGATATCTTACTTTAACTGTCTTTCTACTAGTTAAAAATCTGTGACTGATCCTCACGGTGCCGTTGGTTGGTCTGAAGTGTGTAATTCTGGTATTTCCTGATCATACTCACTTTCTTTTATAGGCCTGTTCATGAGACGCATAAACGAACATCAAAGGGTCAGACGAGACTTCACATTGGCGCAGGGTCGCCAGAGCCTGTGCAGTAAAAAGAAGCGATGTAGATGTAGGCTCAGGCCAAATTGTATAGGCCAGTTCAAGAAAGTTTGATACTTGTCACATATGCGAGCAGAGTAGTTTCAGGCGAGACTGCACATTTGCGCAGTATCGCCAGGGCCTTTGCAAATCGCACTAAAAATAAGGGATGAAGATGGAGGCTCAGTCAAAATGTATAAGCCAGTTAAAGAAAGTTTGCTACTTAACGCATATGCGAGCAGCGAATCCAATGGAGGGGATGTAGATGAACGTTCAGGCAAAAAAATATAAGGCCAGTTCATGAAAGTTAAGTACAAGTCACATATATGATCAGCGAAGGCCCAGACGAGCGTGCACATTTGTTCAATATAGGGTACCTAAAAACAACAAGGAGACAAGAGTAGCAGACGGCAACTTCGTGGCTGGTAGGTAAAGGGTTGTACTCTTTGCATGCTGAATAATTTTACGGGCCTTTTTCGCATGCTGTTATTTTACCTAAAATAAACTCCTTTCAAAAAGTCTTTGAGGGATATACCATAAGAATGAATGTCAAACAGTTTGGATCCAGATCAGGCCTGACTTTTTTCAGGCCTGATCTGGGTCAAAACTGTTTGCAAAGGGTATCAACAGACGACAAAATTCGTCCCTAGTGGGACACATTTAATTCAAACATTCCAAGTTATCGCACATGAAATGTGCCTGTTCTTTTGTCATCAGGTGTCCATGCACAATCACTGCCATTTAACTTGATGTAAACTGGCTGATTTGAGCCATCAGTATCTTTATTCAGAATAATATTTGAATGTTTCTCTTCCTGTGAGTGACAAGATTTGTTATCCACCTTCAAGAATTGTGAAAATACAACCTGCCTTGATGACTTTGACTAACGTAAACCGGAAATCAGACCAGCGTCATACGTTACCATGGTAGTCAGCTCTATTAACTGTGACAAAATAGTCCACACAAAGACGCATTTGCTTTCAACAACATGACAAGCATGCATCAGTGCATACTTCTTTGTAAGTTTAAAATCAAATAGAGCACTCATTAACCGAGTAGAAGGCACAGAAACTGTGAATTTTAAAAAAAGGTACTATTTTCGTGGGCTACCAAAATAGGAGTTTCCTTTTATGTGCCAAACTCCCCAACAGTAGCAATCTTGGGTTTAGTCAAAATTGGTATCGATGCAAGTTTATGACGCTGATACAACTATACATCGACGTTCAATCATCATTGCTGTTTTTAACAAGTTATTCTATTAATTTTGATAAGGATAAATGCAGAAAGTTTTATTCGACTGCATAGATGCACAGGCTCACAAGAGCCATCGTTTTTGCCTATGCTACCAGGCATTTGTGAGCTATCCTATATAGTCTGCTAGAAGATAAGTGACAAGTGAAAATGCAGGGTACTAATTCATATGGTCACAATAAGCAACCTTGGTGAACGCCTTATATCGTTAACTTGAATTATTAAACAAATGATGAAGAATCTCATTTTACATAAAGAAATACTCCCTGTATTATGTACGTTTTTAACAACGGTTATAACCAATATCATATGAATAACATTTGATGAAAGAGACGATTCAAATCAGATTTAGGCCTCATTAACCTGAATCTGAAACCTTTTAACAATTTTTTTAAGCTACCAGTATATAGTTGTACCAATTCTGCAAGGAGCACTATAAATATGAAAACTGTCCTCCATGAAAGTGTAAATGCCAAAATCAAAGTTTGAAAAGGCATATGATGATCTGGATGTTAGATTTTCTGCTGTTGTATAGAAATGGTCATTCTGGTTTGGTTCACCCATAAATACTCATCTCCCATTGAATACCAGTATTACCTGGTAGTAACCCAGGGAGTTCCACCCCCTCCCCTCCAATTAAAAATGTCTAGACCAACCCAAGACCCAGCGAGTAAAAAAAGCAGAAAAAAAAAATAAAAAAAAAGGATAAGAGGGAGCTAATTTTGCGAATCCTCCCTCAGAGGAAACGCTTGTTGACGAGCCTTCTTAGGAAAAAGGCTCGTAAGGCGTGGCCTACAGCAACAAAACATACTGGGATGTTCAAATTCAGTGAACATTAAGTATGCCAGAAATATTAAATAAGTAGTGTTAGTTTTTGTAAATAGCATAATGAGTATAGCATTATGTGATACTTGCTTCATTAATTTGAAGACAAAAATGAAATACAGCTTGAATCTTCAACATTGTGAAATTTCTATGGGGCAAGTTGGTTATATTGTTTTGTTTTTGCTAAATTTTGGATCAATTGCTTATGTAGCAAGAGTGATGTCCCTGTAAACCAATCTACACACAAATCACTTACTTAAAGAAATGTTAACCCTTTACATCAATAGGCCCAGATAGCTCAGTGGTATAATAGCCTTTCTCCAAAGCCAACTGTAGCTCTTATACATTAAAAGCTATGGGTTAGAATCCCACAAAATCCAGCTGGCAACTAAAAAAAGTATTAAAACTATTTTTTTTTTACTTTTTATATGAGCAAATAAAAATAAAAACAATTTATTTCCTAATTTTTGTATAACACTAAATGATGAGATTTGAAATAAGCAGTTAACGTGTACATATCTTAGTTTTAGAACCGTTACATACGACAACGGCTATTGAGCAAATGCGAAGACCAAATAAACACACTTACCAGCCTCAAATGAAATATTTGACCATTTCTGTGGAACTATGCAAGCTAATGCGGATCTTGTTTTACGCATATGCTAATTATCACGTTTCCTGTATTGGGTTTGCACGAGAGAGACCATTAGAAAATGGTACCTATCTTATACACTGAACCGAAGTTATAAGTAGCCACCGTACATTTTTTGCTCCCGTTCAGAAAGTAAAAATCTCTCTCACAAAATTTAAATTCTATAAAGAGGTCCAAGGCTTTGTCGAGACTCTGCAAATTATGTCATTTCGAAATGTCTGGTAGATTTTGCACAGAAGAAGCCGAATAAAGGTACCCTCATTTAAAAAGTCGCACTTTTTAGTGTGATATAAACTATTCATCAGATACGTTTTTCATTTATATTTTAATTAGTTTGAAGATGTTTATAACTGCTGTGATATAAGTTTAAAAAAATCAAAAGTTTTTTTGGACAATTGAACACTCCATTTCTCTTCTACGTTAGCATGAAAACAGCCACGGTCAACAAATTAACCAAAGGATTTTTAGCTAAACCATGCAGTTTGCATACTAACTTTGCAATACTCTGTAAGCTTTATTATCTGCGGCACAGCAATGCAATTTTCAGGGGTTCTTCATTATGAATTGGCGTCACTGTTTTGCTTAACAATTAAAAGAAATCTTTAACAAATGCCATTTAAATGACCTTTAAAGTTTCACGTTAAAATCGGAAGTGAATGCCAAATTAGTAAAAATATCATTAGAAAATGGGCTCATCAAGCTGCATGGCGTTTTGTCAAACATATTAACATAAAATAAAACACATACAATGATTTTAGTATGTGCAGCTGATGATTTCCGAAAATTTTGGAAAATTCAGAAATTTATCATTTTTTAAAAATTCATAAAAAAATCTGTCATAAGCAAAATGTCAAGTGTTTGGTGTGTTTTTTTAAGTCGACAGGGCAGGTTTGCAATCACTTGTACTTGGATTCGATAAAACTGCACTCAAAACGCTTATTTTCCTCAAAAAGTTGATTTTTGCATTTTTGAACCCAAAAATCGTGAAGTGGTATAAAACTTTTCCAAACACCGCTCAACTTTAGTCCGTTACAATGCACATACTTGGGCAAAAATTCATTTCAATATCACCAGGGCTTAGTCAGAAAAAAGAAATTGAAAAGTGGCTACTTAGAACTTCGGTTCAGTGTATATTCGTACAGTTGTTCATTTAACGAGCATGCGTAGTTATCCAGTGAGGCTGGTTCTAGTTTTAAGGTGTACCTTCATATACCACCATACTTACATATGTGTTTGCTGATACTGATGGCTCTGTTAAGTCTGTGCAGATGCGCTGGCTCGTTCAAACACTTCCAGGGAGCCCATGTGCAAAAAGCCTATTGCAAATTTAGTACTTATTTCTGGGCGTTCAGCAAAAGCCCTGGCCAGCTTGCTGCACATATGCGCAGTCTCGCCAGAGCCTTCGCTCAACGTGTGAATGTATCTATTGCAAATACTTTAAACGCGTGTATAAAACTGTCCTGATGTTTGGTGTGCTAGTGCAAATAGTGAATGAACTGCTAAGGCTGCTCAGATGTTTGTTCTCATTTGAAAATGTCGCCCATGAGCAATGAGCCTAGTACTTATCTCATGTGTATCCAGTATTGGCTCTAACCAGGCTGCGCATCTGTGCAGTCTTGCAATAGCATTTACTGCCTGAACACAGTGTATTTATCACATATGCACATACATGTAACCATTATTAGCATGCAGACGCAACTATCCAGTAGGCTGCAGTTCTAAATTTTGGTGTATAAATGTTGTGCGTGCACGCATTGAAGTCACTTACGAGAATAAGGGATGGTCAAACTCATTTGAGTCTTCACTGGTTACACATCAGTAACAAACCTGCCCATGAAAATTAAGTACTTATTGCATGAGTGACCAAAAAAGGCACATGTGATCCTTACCAGCTTTGCAGTCTCACCAGAGCATTTGACTGCTCGTCGTCTAATCGCACTTATGGCACGTGCGTCAAACCGTTCTTTAACTCATTGCATGCTGGGTAGTTTTTCATGCTTTTGTTGGCGTCTGCTGGCTTTTGTTCAAAATTGACTTTTTTTCTGTCGGTCCTGATCTGGGTCCAAACTGCTTGCAAAGTTTATCAGCATTAGACATAAGTCGCCGCTTAAGCATACATGCACAACTATCCAGTGGGGCTATGGTCTAGATTTTGATGTATACCTTCATCTACTACCATACTTTCGGTATGCAAGCACTGTAGACGCTGGAGAAAATGGGTGACTGTACAGATTCGTAACGGTATTAGCCCTCGTTGTATTTCTTAAAATCTATGATGTGGCTCATAACAACTGACAATAAAGTTTTTTTCACAGGTTATTACAGAAAATTTGATTTTCTCTTCATTTTGGTTCTAGAAGGACAAGTTTACCGAGATGAGGTCGTTACCTGTAAGCGAACTACAAGACAATACATTTTAATGTTGCAAGGTTCACAGAGCTCGTATATCTGTCTTGTGTTATCCCAAGGTCATGCTACCTAGATTCATATATGGGCCAGTTCACGAGACTTTGGTACTGAATGTACGCTAAAAAGATGTAGATGGAGGTTCAGACCAAACATTATGGGACAGTTCATGAAAGTTTTGTATGTATCGCATATGTGAGCAGCGAAGGCTCAGATGAGCCTGCACATTTGCGTAGTATCACCACAGCCTTTGCTGCTCGTACTGAAAAACTGAAGCAATGTGTATGAAGGTTCAGGCTCAACTCTGTCCCTTCTAAAGCGATGGTTCTGTTGTTGTTAATATTCCTCCCATTGGATTGGTGGGGGACTCCGTGTTTGGTCCTTGCTTAGCTATGCATTACTTGGCGTTCTTTCTAGTTTTGCAAACATCTTGACGAGGAAGAGAGAGCATGATATCTTACTTTAACTGTCTTTCTACTAGTTAAAAATCTGTGACTGATCCTCACGGTGCCGTTGGTTGGTCTGAAGTGTGTAATTCTGGTATTTCCTGATCATACTCACTTTCTTTTATAGGCCTGTTCATGAGACGCATAAACGAACATCAAAGGGTCAGACGAGACTTCACATTGGCGCAGGGTCGCCAGAGCCTGTGCAGTAAAAAGAAGCGATGTAGATGTAGGCTCAGGCCAAATTGTATAGGCCAGTTCAAGAAAGTTTGATACTTGTCACATATGCGAGCAGAGTAGTTTCAGGCGAGACTGCACATTTGCGCAGTATCGCCAGGGCCTTTGCAAATCGCACTAAAAATAAGGGATGAAGATGGAGGCTCAGTCAAAATGTATAAGCCAGTTAAAGAAAGTTTGCTACTTAACGCATATGCGAGCAGCGAATCCAATGGAGGGGATGTAGATGAACGCTCAGGCACAAAAATTTAAGGCCAGTTCATGAAAGTTTAGTACAAGTCACATATATGATCAGCGAAGGCCCAGACGAGCGTGCACATTTGTTCAATATAGGGTACCTAAAAACAACAAGGAGACAAGAGTAGCAGACGGCAACTTCGTGGCTGGTAGGTAAAGGGTTGTACTCTTTGCATGCTGAATAATTTTACGGGCCTTTTTTCGCATGCTGTTATTTTACCTAAAATAAACTCCTTTCAAAAAGTCTTTGAGGGATATACCATAAGAATGAATGTCAAACAGTTTGGATCCAGATCAGGCCTGACTTTTTTCAGGCCTGATCTGGGTCAAAACTGTTTGCAAAGGGTATCAACAGACGACAAAATTCGTCCCTAGTGGGACATATTTAATTCAAACATTCCAAGTTATCGCACATGAAATGTACATGTTCTTTTGTCATCAGGTGTCCATGCACAATCACTGCCATTTAACTTGATGTAAACTGGCTGATTTGAGCCATCAGCATCTTTATTCAGAATAATATTTGAATGTTTCTCTTCCTGTGAGTGACAAGATTTGTTATCCACCTTCAAGAATTGTGAAAATACAACCTGCCTTGATGACTTTGACTAACGTAAACCGGAAATCAGACCAGCGTCATACGTTACCATGGTAGTCAGCTCTATTAACTGTGACAAAATAGACCACACAAAGACGCATTTGCTTTCAACAACATGACAAGCATGCATCAATGCATACTTCTTTGTAAGTTTAAAATCGAATAGAGCACTCATTAACCGAGTAGAAGGCACAGAAACTGTGAATTTTAAAATTGTTAAAAGGTACTATTTTCGTGGGCTACCAAAATAGGAGTTTCCTTTTATGTGCCGAACTCCCAAACAGTAGCAATCTTGGGTTTAGTCAAAATTGGTATCGATGCAAGTTTATGACGCTGATACAACTATACATCGACGTTCAATCATCATTGCTGTTTTTAACAAGTTATTCTATTAATTTTGATAAGGATAAATGCAGAAAGTTTTATTCGACTGCATCGATGCACAGGCTCACAAGAGCCATCGTTTTTGCCTATGCTACCAGGCATTTGTGAGCTGTCCTATATAGTCTGCTAGAAGATAAGTGACAAGTGAAAATGCAGGGTACTAATTCATATGGTCACAATAAGCAACCTTGGTGAACGCCTTATATCGTTAACTTGAATTATTAAACAAATGATGAAGAATCTCATTTTACATAAAGAAATACTCCCTGTATTATGTACGTTTTTAAAAACGGTTATAACCAATATCATATGAATAACATTTGATGAAAGAGACGATTCAAATCAGATTTAGGCCTCATTAACCTGAATCTGAAACCTTTTAACAAAATTTTTAAGCTACCAGTATATAATTGTACCAATTCTGCAAGGAGCACTATAAATATGAAAACTGTCCTCCATGAAAGTGTAAATGCCAAAATCAAAGTTTGATGATCTGGATGTTAGATTTTCTGCTGTTGTATAGAAATGGTCATTCTGGTTTGGTTCACCCATAAATACTCATCTCCCTTTGAATACCAGTATAACCTTGTAGTAACCCAGGGAGTTCCACCCCCTCCCCTCCAATTAAAAATGTCTAGACCAACCCAAGACCCAGCGAGTAAAAAAAAGCAGAAAAAAAAATTAAAAAAAAAAGAATAAGAGGGAGCTAATTTTGCGAATCCTCCCTCGGAGGAAACGCTTGTTGACGAGCCTTCTTAGGAAAAAGGCTCGTAAGGCGTGGCCTACAGCAACAAAACATACTGGGATGTTCAAATTCAGTGATCATTAAGTATGCCAGAAATATTAAATAAGTAGTGTTAGTTTTTGTAAATAACATAATGAGTATAGCATTCTGTGATACTTGCTTCATTAATTTGAAGACAAAAATGAAATACAGCTTGAATCTTCAACATTGTGAAATTTCTATGGGGCAAGTTGGTTATATTGTTTTGTTTTTGCTAAATTTTGGATCAATTGCTTATGTAGCAAGAGTGATGTCCCTGTAAACCAATCTACACACAAATCACTTACTTAAAGAAATGTTTATCCTTTACATCAATAGGCCCAGATAGCTCAGTGGTATAATAGCCTTTCTCCAAAGCCAACTGTAGCTCTTATACATTAAAAGCTATGGGTTCGAATCCCACAAAATCCAGCTCGCAAATAAAAAAAAGTATTAAAACTATTTTTTTTACTTTTTATATGAGCAAATAAAAATAAAAACAATTTATTTCCTAATTTTTGTATAACACTAAATGATGAGATTTGAAATAAGCAGTTAACGTGTACATATCTTAGTTTTAGAACCGTTACATACGACAACGGCTATTGAGCAAATGCGAAGACCAAATAAACACACTTACCAGCCTCAAATGAAATATTTGACCATTTCTATGGAACTATGCAAGCTAATGCGGATCTTTGTTTTACGCATATGCTAATTATCACGTTTCCTGTATTGGGTTTGCACGAGTGAGACCATTAGAAAATGGTACCTATCTTATATATGCGTACAGTTGTTCATTTAACGAGCATGCGTAGTTATCCAGTGAGGTTGGTTCTAGTTTTAAGGTGTACCTTCATATACCACCATACTTACATATGTGTTTGCTGATACTGATAGCTCTGTTAAGTCTATGCAGATGCGCTGGCTCGTTCAAACACTTCCAGGGCGCCCATGTGCAAAAAGCCTATTGCAAATTTAGTACTTATTTCTGGGCGTTCAGCAAAAGCCCTGGCCAGCTTGCTGCACATATGCGCAGTCTCGCCAGAGCCTTCGCTCAACGTGTGAATGTATCTATTGCAAATACTTTAAACGCGTGCATGAAACTGTCCTTTTGTTTGGTGTGCCAGTGCAAACAGTGAATGAACTGCAATGGCTGCTCAGATGTTTGTTCTCATTTGAAAATGTCGCCCATGAGCCTAGTACTTATCTCATGTGTATCCAGTATTGGCTCAAACCAGCCTGCGCATCTGTGCAGTCTTGCAAAAGCATTTACTGCTTTAACACAGTGTATTTATCACATATGCACATACATGTAACCATCATTAGCATGCAGACGCAACTATCCAGTAGACTGCAGTTCTAAATTTTGGTGTATAAATGTTGTGCGCGCACACATTAAGGGCACTTATGAAAATAAGGGATGGTCAAACTCATTTGAATCGTCACTGGTTACACATCAGTAACAAACCTGCCCATGAAAATTAAGTACTTATTGCATGAGCGACCAAAGAAGGCACATGTGATCCTTACCAGCTGTGCTTGTCTCGCCAGAGCATTTGACTGCTCGTCGACTAATCGCACTTATCGCACGTGCGTCAAACCCTTCTTTAACTCTTGCATGCTGGGTAGTTTTTCATGCTTTTGTTGGCGCCTGCTGGCTTTTGTTCAAAATTAACTTTTTTTCTGTCAGTCCTGATCTGGGTCCAAACTGCTTGCAAAGTTTATCAGCATTAGACATAAGTCGCCGCTTAAACATACATGCACAACTATCCATTGGGACTAGGGTCTAGAATTTTTAATGTATACCTTCATCTACTACCATACTTTCGGTTTGCAAGCACTGTTATCGCTGGAGAAAAAGGGTGACTGTACAGATTCGTAACGGTATTAGCCTCTTTGTATTTCTTAAAATTCATGATTTGGCTCATAACAACTGACAATGAAGTTTTTTCACAGGTTATTTCAGAAAATGTGACTTTCTCTTCATTTCGGTTCTGGAAGGACATGTTTACCGAGATGAGGTCGTTACTTGTAAGCGAACTGCAAGACTATATGTTTTAATGTTGCATGGTTCACAGAGCTTGTTTGTCTGTCTTGTGTTTATCCAAGGTCGTACTACCTAGATTTATAAATGGGCCAGTTCATGAGACTTTGGTACTTATTGTACGCTAAAAAAGATGTAGATGAAGGTTCAGGCCAAACTTTATGGGACAGTTCATGAGACTTTTGTATTTATCGCATATGTGAGCAGCGAAGGTTCAGATGAACCAGCACATTTGCGTAGTATCACCACAGCCTTTGCTGCTCGCACTGGAAAAATCACTCATGAAGCGATGAGTATGAAGGTTCAGGCTCAACTCTGTCCCTTCTAAGGCAATGGTTCTGTTGTTGTTGATTTATTCTTTAATATTCCTCCCATTGGATTGGTGGGGGGCTCCGTGTTTGGTCCTTATTTAGTTATGCATTACTTGGTGTTCTTTCTAGTTTTGCAATCATCTTGACGAGGAAGAGAGAGCATGATATCTTACTTTAACTGTCTTCCTACTAGTTAATATTCTGTGACTGCCCCTCACGGTGCCATGGGTTGGTCTGAAGCGTGTTATTGTGGTATTTCCTGATCATACTCACTTTTATAGGCCAGTTCATGAAAGTTTGGTACTTATCGCATAAACGAACATCAAAGGATCAGACGAGACTTCACATTGGCGCAATGCCACCAGAGCCTTTGCAAATCGCAGTAAAAAGAAGGGATGTAGATGTAGGCTCAGGCAAAATTGTATAGGCGTGTTCAAGAAAGTTTGGTACTTGTCACATATGCGAGCAGAGGAGTTTCGGAAGAGACTGCACATTTGCGTAGTATCGCCCTGAAGGCCTTTGCAAATCGCACGAAAAATAAGGAGTGTAGATGAAGGCTCAGTCCAAACGTATAAGCCAGTTCAAGAAAGCTTGGTACTTAACGCATATGCGAGCAGCGAACCAGTTCAAAAGGTAAGTTATGTGTAATCGTCTCATTGTTGCATTTTAAAAAAAATGCATTGATTTTCGCACACGGTTGATAAATAGACAATATTATGCACCTTGATATAAAATTAAAATAGTTGGCTGTGAAAGATTCTAGTAAAAAGCTTAAGCTGAGGGGACTTACTGTACTAGGAGATTATACATTGATATGTTAGGGATCTTTCATGCGAACCAAACATCTATTTGTCTTCATCCACATCAGAAATAATGGTGAGGTTTGTACCATCAAACATATCTAAGCCCTCCAGAAATTATCTTACTGACTGTTCCAAGGCAGTGCTTCTTTTGTGGGATCTTTTTGTTATTTGTGTTTCGTGTTTGTCTATCCACAGGAGCTTGAAGTTCTGTCTTTATCTCGCCTCTATAGCCTCAAAACCAATATTTCACAATGTCACTACGTAATGACATTATGATATTTTCGGTTTTAGGGTTTAGAAGTGATATAAGGATCGAACTTTAAGCTCCTGTGGTCTATCATACTGTCGGGCAGTCTTGTGTGTTCCTTGCAGCCTTGTGGTCGCCTGTTGGGAAAGTGCTGACCTCTTGACTCTCTAGTATGTGAAGTTTTTGTGTGTGTGTGTTTTGTCACTTTCCCATATAGTGTTCTGGGTCAGTCGTGGTATTTGATTTATCGATTCCTGATCTTTCTTACTTTTATGAATGAAAAATACTGGGGAGTTAAAGCTTAGATGGCTTTTACCTCTAAATGCGAATATGCGGTTTGTTTACAAATGACAGCCAAAGATCATTTTTTGACACTTTTTGTGTTGTAAAGATTTTCATCCAGTTGTTTGGTTTTTGATTGACATTCTTAGCTTTTCCGTTGTAATAAAAATATAAACGTCCATTATTTAAAAGATGACAATTAATCGTCTTTTATATTGTTTGAAATGTGAGAAATTTAGACTCAAACATACCGAACGTTGCTGGGTTCGTTTTCTTCATTTTTCGCGACATAAACGAAACATTGAATTGACTAGAGTACGATACCCGAATTTAAAACGAGGCCCTTATAGTCAGGTGAATGAAAATGATATAAGTAGTTTTAAACATATGTTACCTGGTTCAGAACGTGTCATCACAGATCCATCAGAGCTGACCGGCTTCAACATTGACTGGTTGAAAATTTGTAGAGGTGAGACTTTCTATACATGTAGAGTAAAACTGGGGTTCATCGGACGGCAGGGTTCATCGGACAGTTCGTTTTACGTCAGCTTTACAACTCTTCCGCAGACACTTGTTCAGAAAGAAGTTATCCATTTGTTTTTGCTACCAATTATCTTCTGTCTGATACTGCACTAAAAATTTGAATAGCGCGTGTCATAACGCTGTGTTCTCAATTGATAAAAGCCAGCTCCGAAAAAACACGCCTTGTTTTAAAATGGCGCCAAAAAAAACATCGAGATACGTCACCGGTCTACTTTAACATCCTGTCAAAAAGGGGTTTTACACTAAATTTGTGAATGAAATTGATTTTTTACATGAAAGAAATATTAGATGACGATTAAAGTGTTTGTTTTATTCGTTTATACCCGTCAATTGTTCAGATAAATAGGGCGAAAAAGCTGTCCGATGAACCCCTCAAGTTATCACCGTCGATTTTTTACGGAGGGGTTCATCGGACAGTACAATGCAACTCAAGCTCGAGATTACAAGCCCCCTATCTGTCTCTTTTCTCCAAACTACAGGATATATATGCTTACTACTGCCCTTTAATATACAAGTATTGATATTTTTTTGTCTTTGAATAAAAACAAAGGCATCTTGCGACAATATATGATAGCAACGGCAGTGTCACCAGCCGACTTGTCTTGATAAAAAAAAATGCTATAAATAATCTATCTATTTCTCTCTCTCTCTAAGCGCAACAGTGGCTCAGTGTGGTACTGGTTCAACTTAGGAAGGCGGGAAAACATCTCGAATATGAGTGAAAATTATTGACTGGGACGTACGGCATGCGCCTATCCATGAATTTTTGCCAGGGGGGGGGGGGGGGGGGGGGGGCTCTAGTCCCGACTGCCAGAAAACAGCTCTGACAACATTTTGTTTTTTGAGGCTTCAACTTATTTTACAGTTTTACAATGGTTTACTTCAAAGAAAACTATAATTTTCCAAGGTTTCAGAGGGGGTCCAACATTTTTGCAGGGGGGTCCAACTTTTTTGGAGGGTCTAAATACTTATTTGTATAGAAACCCATAGAACTTGTGATTTTCCAGGGGGGTCCAGACCCCCTATCCCCCCTCTGGATCCGCACATGTACTGAAGCATCAGCTCAAAAAACGAACATCCATCTACATTTCAAGAATAAAGCCACATCATCATGCATGATTACTATTTATATGTGCGTAGAAAGACGAAGATCCACATTTATGAATCTTAATTAAAACAGAACATAAATGTTTTCGCCATAGCCATTATCCTCACAATATACCTTAACGAGGTAGGCCTGCATCCTGCTGAACTGGTTAACATTCAGTACTTTAGACCTTATGTCTGCATACACCAGCATTTGTTTAAGCCGCGAATATGGTTTTACCATTAAACTGTATGTACCCCCCCCCCCCCCCCCCCTCTGATAGCTTTGGCTGCTGTCTGTTCTAAGTGGTTCTGTTTTTGTTGATTCATTGTTTTTTTCTTGCCCCATTGTTTGTGGGGGTTCTGTGTTTGATGCTTGTTTTACTTTTTGTCATCAGTTTGATGGGGAAGAGAAAGCTGGTTGCTTCTTCCTGGTGCCTTTAAATTGTGACTGTTAGTGCTCTGCGACTGCGTTTAAATTGTTGTATTGAGTATTTACTACAACAGTATGATGTTTTGTATCATCTGTATGTGGCATTTCCCCCCTTAATATGACATGTCCGATGAACCCCAAGGCCTGTCCGATGAACCCCGATGGCTGTCCGATCCACCCCTTTAATACCATGGGCTCTTAGGGGGCTTATTACTCTATCTGCATGAGCTTAGACACGCTAGATTTGCCTCCCTTTGACCAGGTATTGAGTACACTTAAATGTGTTGTCCATTGCGGTCATCCAATGTGACGACAACCCGTGATATCCGAATTTAAAGTAGCGATCTCGAAAAGCGTCCGATGAACCCCGGTTTTACTCTATATCTATCTTTTATCCTCTATTTCTGGTGTTGCCTACTCTCCCACAGGAATTTAGGCAGAGTCTCGGTTTTGGTATTGCCTTATAAATCTGAGTGACCTGTATCTTAGTACGGCAAATAGACCCTTGCAATGCTATTGTTTTCATCCAGACCACATGATTATGATTTTGGCCATGTGATTATTTATAACTTGTGATTGGCACAAAACTTACAGCACCATACAATGTCCATTGAGCTTATCCAACATTTATCCAAAATGTGTTGTTAACAATATTTTCGCACTGGTTTCAATTTGGATATGTAGAATATAAATATTGAACATTGATTTACAATATATTTTTGTGAAAAAAATAAATAAAATTAATTAATAACTAATTTTATTAGTTTTTGTTGGGGTCCCGCTTCGGTGTCTTGGTCCGATGACAGCGGTTTCAATCTCCAATATTTTTGTTAAGTGATGATAAAATATGTGAGAGAAAACAACACATTATTCAATAAGTCAATGATCAAACTATGGGAAACAGTCGTTGAAATTATTTTTGTATGAAATAAATTTGTTTAAAATCACTATAAAACATGTGCTGTGTCTATGTCCAATACAGGCAAACAACAGTTTTCTGCCAACCTTAATATTTACCAGCTTTCGGATAAAGACCCTAGTGTTCCGGATGCTATTGATTTGCGACATTTAGTTTTTGGAAAGATTTATACACTTAAACTAAGAAAGCACAAAAGACATGCATCGACAACCACTATGGACAAAGACAGACAAAAAAACTCATAATAAATTCATAAAGACAAAGACAGATGAACATAGTTTCTCATATTAACATAAATAAACATGTCTGTTAAACGATGGAGGAACATACTCAAAGTCATAAAGACTGCCAGAATTGTTTTCAAATTTCAAAATTAGCACTCCCTGTCATAATGATCAGCTCTCGATCAATGGCAGAACCATGAATAGAAAAGAAAATTAAGAAATGCATAGGATGATTTAATTGTTTGAAAAAAACTGAATAAAACATACATGTAATGACATAAATTTTATAGATATTTACAGATGCTATCAGTGACTTACTGACACAGTTGTTCTGTCAATATCAACAATGAACTTATTCTAAGATCTTACATGTTAACACTTGAACAATGATTGTAGGTGATTATAAGTCAATTGACATATGAGCCATATTAATCCATTTCAAGTTTATTGTTGTTGTTGTTGTGTGTGTGTTTTTTTTTTTGTTTTTTTTTGGGGGGGGTGGGGGGGGGGGAGGGGTTCAGGATAAAGTATAAGAAATCAGTGATTGTTAGGATTTCACTTTAACATTCTTTACTGAATTCACACCTTTAGACATTGCAGAAAATTAGATCAAGCAAAAATGCACAATCTGGAAATTGTAAGATAGTTTATTCAGTGTAAAATCAAACAATAAAGCAAGATGACATATATAAACAGGGGCTTTTCTGCCAACCTCCAGGGGCCGAATTTTGGCCCCATTCCATATCAAAATAGCCACTTTTTTTCCCAATACCATGTCTGCCATGTCTGATTTTCCCAATTAAGAAAAGTATGAATCTTTTTTTTACTCTTTTTAGAGACCACTATTACATATGAGAAATAATGACCCATATCAGAATGATACGTAAACGCTTGTGCTTAAGTGGTATGCTTGACATAATACAATTTAAAAAACTTCATTTTGAGGATGTATTTTGCTACCCTTGTTATGTTCTATGTCGTTAATTTCTCCCTATTTTGATGTTAAGTTGATCATTTTTTCCCAATTTTGGCCTGGGGCATATTCCCAAAATTGCTGGAAAAGGCCCTGTAAAATAATGTTTAAGAATTTTACAAATAAAAGGATCTTTTACAAAACACTAAGGTACAAGGCACATTTTGCTATGCAGCATGATATTATTGCTTCCTCATAAAGAATATAATTTGTAAATAATTTTAATTGCAAACTTTTAGGTTTAATACCAATTCACAGAGTCTTTGCTCAACTAAAGGTGCATTTTAATGTTTACTTAATATCCTCTATTGACAGCACTGTCCCTCAATATTTTGAAGACATGAGACAAAATATGATCCCTCCTTTAAGATATCCTGGCAGATCACTGGAGTTACCAGGGATTTTCCTAAGCCTGATTTTGGGCAGAATATCGGCCCCTTCCCAATTCAAGAATGAGCAATAACTTCCCAAAATGGTTTATATTTTTCCCAATTTCTTAGTTCTACATTTTGGTGAAAATTTCATGAAAATCTGATCAAAAATAGCAAAGTACCAGATCCATGAAAATTTGCATCAAAATGTGAATGAAAACATGTTTTCATTCACATTTTTATGCATATTTTCATGAGTATAATGAAGGGCAATTAAAGCAACAAATAGGTTACAGCTTTATTCTGCTAATTTTGATCTATTTAAAATGGTGGTCCAGTATCAATTTTTCCCAATTTTGATGGTCAAAATGCCTTTTTCTCTAATTAAATAGGCCCCCGGTCCCGACTTCAGAATGGTAGGAAAATTCCTGGTTACTATTACCTTTTAGCTAGGCAAATATCACATTACTGCCTTTTGATTCACTTTTTGTAGGATCAAGCCAAGTTCTGCTTCGACCGAAGACAACAGAGGAGGTGTCAGCCATCCTTCATCATTGCTATGATAAGAACCTTGCTGTGGTACCACAGGGTGGAAATACTGGACTGGTGGGAGGTAGTGTGCCAGTCTTTGATGAGGTCATTATCTCCACACAGCTTATGAATGATGTCATAAGTTTTGATGCATTGTCAGGTTGGTTTGCCTTGTTGTCATACCACACAGTCTAGGGAGCGCAGTGGCTAAGTGGTAGAGTGTTTGACTTGAGACCGAGGGGCCCCAGGTTCAAGCCTCAATGACGTCACTGCATTGTGGGCCTTGGGCAAGACACATTTATCCTAGCTTAGTACTGGCTCAACCTAGGAAGACCCGTCCCTGTTTAACTGAAAGATTGTTGATGGGACATAAAGAATCAAATCAAACATCAACTGACATACGAAGTATAAAGGGATGTATAGTTTTCACCTGTTCATTCGTTTGTTTTTGTCCACACAGGGTCTGCTTCCTAAATGGAAGCAGGTGCTTTGCATTAAAATTGTGTTACAATTTATATAATAAAGGCCATTTGATGGGAACCTGATGCAGGAGACAAAATTCCACTCGTCCGCTCATTAATTCAGGTGAAATCTAGAAAGGATGAGTAATTCATCCCAAAGCACTCGTCCTGTAGGACGAATGCTTTGGGAAGAATTACTGGAGGAAGTCATATTACATATTACTTCCTTGTGTTCTTTATTACATACACTTTTAAAGGACAAGTGCATGTGTTTGCAGGACGAGTGAAAAATGAAAGTCACTAGTCCTGCAGGACAAGTGCAATATTGAAATATATCCTAGAGGCATGTGTTTTGACGCACTTAAGCATTATTTTATCACTTGTGAAGTATACATGTAGAGACGGGTTAAGTTGCACTGTGTATGTTACTAATGAACACATAGTTCATCAGTTCTTGCTATTAATTTTTTTCTGTATTGCCCAAGCTCTTGGAAATTTCAAAAGGAAACAGACCCCTTCGGTGCACAATATTTTTTGAGAGTCATATGAAATGACGCATCTATGTTTATTCCATTTTTCTTACAAGTTATTCATAAAATCTTGGAAACCAGGTTGTGTATAAGGTGAGAAGGCACCTTATCTATGTTAGAATACAACAAAATAGAAGAATTACTGTTGTCGAGTATATGATCTTACTTTAAAAATCACACCTGATATTCTGAAAATGGCAGCCATATTGTTTTTTTAGTTTTGGGGGTGGGGCAATTGGAGTGGATATTCCTCTCACTTACTTTAAGAAACGTACCCAAATTGTGGATGAAAATGTTCTTTAGACAGCATGCAGTAACAATAAAAACTAATTTGTTCAGTTTATTAATATCACTTATGTAAACGAGTTGGGGAAAATATGCTAACACATTTTGTCACTTTCAAGTTTATGAATAAATTCATATAAGACATAGCACCACATCAAATGAAATTAATTTTTGTAAAGCATTAAAGCAATCATATGATTTGAAGGTGGATCACAAGAGCATATGCCAATGTAGCAGGGAAATATAGTCTTTTATAGCTGGAATAAAATTTGTCTATCAAAAATCTTGTTTTTTAATTGACAAAAAAGTGCCTTAAGAATTTTGGTAAAAAACATGACCTTTGTAAGTAAAGGGGCCGTAATATTCATAGAAAATCAGATTTTTTACATTTGGCCGCCTAGATGTATTCTTCTAATGCCATTCTACCTCAGCAATGCTAGAATATTGTAAATAAAATAGTGTAGTTTCATATATTTGAAGAAAATGAAAGGTGCGTCAAAATAGATGTGCGTCAAAATACATTACTGGAGGATATTTGTCCCCTGTGATGGTAGATATAGGTTTAAAGATTAAAAAAAGCACCATCCCACTTTGACAATGTACAATGATTCATCTCAGGCTCATTGTATCTATTTGACTAGACCTGTTGGATACAAAAGAAGTCTTCCATCTTGATTGATTATCAATCAAGATGGAAGGTTTCTTTAGTATCCAACTCAGGTTTAGTCATAGTAAAAAAAAAGTCAAATGAAAACACACGCAAAGAAAAAGATTTGTAGTATGTATATCCTATTAGAGCAAAACAATATATCATAGTTGACCTAATGAAAAGTTCTTGAAACTTAAATCTTGGCTTCAAAAGTACTGGAAAATATACTCTAAGGCCTTGAAAGGTCTTTGAATTGTATTTTACGATTTCTGAAGAGCTTAACACTGTTAATGTAAAATTGTTGTGCCTTCATTTAGTGCAGCATAATTTTTAATACTAATTTTTTCAAATCTTTGTCTAGCATTTAGGAAGTAGAAGTTAAATGAGTAAATACTAAATAAGTATTGTTCATTAACTTGAAGTCTTTGAAAACTGTAGGGAAGTCTTTTAGAAGTCCTTGAAAAGTCCTCAAATTTTACACAAACTTGCCTGTATGAACCTGGTTTACATAAAAGTAAGAAAGACGGCAAAGATCAGGAATCAATACAATCAGGTACCACACCTGACCCAGGATACCACATGGGAAAGTGACAAAATCACAATAAGACATCACAAACAAGAGCCAAGAGGTCAGCCCTTTCCCAACAGGTGACCACAAGGCAGCAATGAACAGATGCTAAAGCATGACAAACACAAGACATAAATAACACAAATGATCCACAAAAGAAGTACCGCCTTGGAACAGTCAGTAAAAATATTTTACTGGAGGGCTTAAACCGGTTTCACGGTGCCAACCTCACCCTTAGTTCAGATGTGGATCAAGACACATAGATGTTTGGTTTGCATGAAAGTCTCCTAACTTATCCATGCATCATCTCCTAGAACATATAAATCAAGATATAAAAAGGAGATAAAGGGAAGATAAGGACTCAACATTACATAAAACTGAATACAGGAGCAAAAGAAATCCAACAGGTAAACCCTGGAGGGCCTGACAAACAGCCATAGCATCAGGTCCCTACCATCTCATCCATAGATAAGTCTTTAAGTTGCAATCCGTCATAGAGTCTGAAGTCCGACCCACATAAAACTCCAAACATGTGATAAAATTTCTGTCTTGTCTGATTGGTAAAAAAATGGTCTATATTTTCAGGCATCCTGGTATGTCAGGCTGGATGTATTTTAGGAAACCTGGATAATTATGTTGGTGATCAGGGTTTTGCCATGCCCTTGGACCTTGGTGCTAAAGGCAGCTGTCATATTGGTGGTAACCTAGCAACAAATGCTGGGGGAGTACGGTTACTAAGATATGGCTCACTCCATGGAAGTGTACTTGGATTAGAAGCAGTAAGTTAGAACAAGAAATTTGTCTGTACAACACAGGCTGGAGTGTGTAATTGAAAATTATTTTTCTTATTTCTCAACCAAAACATATCTTGTGTGTACTCATGCAAAAGAATCGTTCCAACGAAACAGTCGTTTCACACTTTTGAACACCAAAACATCAATAACATGTTTAACTCTAAATGCTTGGTAATTTTTCATGCTTTAGACTTCGAGCTAAAAAAAGGTCCTGCTCCCACCCCCCCCCCCCCCAGGGAATTTTGCAGACATATCCTATCTTAAAGAAAATTTCAAGCCGCATCTTTTAAGAGATGTTTGCACTCTGTGCTCCGGGGCGTTAGTCTTTGACAGCCTGTTACATATGTTACTGTAACAAACTAAGGAAAAAATCAAAATGAAAGTTTGAGCTACAGAAAGAAGACATTAAACCATCTAATTATTCAAATTTCTTATGTAATTTGCAAGCTGGATGCCTAAGCTACATAAAAATAGCATTTTAAACAAAATTACAGCCTTCAATGGTGTTATATGCGTTACATAGATTAAATTTCCCTTTGAAAGTTGAAATAGTGACTAACGTCATTTCATTTTACAGACGATTTGTGCATTTTTACAAGTGTTTTAATCTTTGGTTACTAAAATACTCATTTGACTAATAGAAAAACAAAGTTTGCTTTTCTATCTCAAATACATTGTTTTATATGAGCTATTAAATAACCCTACCCCCAATTTTAAGTATCCAATTTTGGTATCTATTATTGAAGAAAAATATAAGAAAATATTTGACGCTCGTGGATATCTTACATTTTTGGCACTGTCTTGCTAATGCAATAAAGAATCATACATTTGAAAGTTTGACATCAATATCAGAGCACTTATTAAAGTATGTAACGTATGTTACATGGCATAATAAATTAGCAAGGAAATTTTCTTGGAAGTAAGAGATGATATTTCAGAAAAATACCATTTTTCACATGTTTTCCTATTAATCTCTAGCCTCTGGTGCCTAAGTCTTAGTAATTACAGTCATTGCTGATAACAAGCCCATGGAATTGTGTTACCTATGTTATATAACCTTTTTAATCACATATTTCCTAATGCCTATAATATTAAAATATATAGACATATAGATAGAAAAAAATAGTTCTCATTTAAATGACACAATTTAATAAATATTCCTATTTAATAAAATTATTCAAAAACAATCTTTATTCAAGTCACCCTCACAATGTCTATCATTGTGTCTGCTTCTATGGCAAAATAATCACCCATTTCATCACAACCAGTAGAATCATGGCATAGTATTAGGACTGCAAACTGAGTACAATCCTGTTCCTCGAGATCTCCAACCCTTTGGGAATTGTGCAGACATATCCTACCTTAAAGATCAATTTAAGCTTCATCAAATAAGAGATGTTTGCACTCTATTAACTAGGGGGTTAGCCTGTAATGGTATGATACGTATGTTACCATATCAATTTAAGAATAAATGAATTGAAAGTCTGAGAAACAGAAAGAAGACATAAAACTATCTATTTATTTGAATTATTCATGTAGTTTGCATGCTTAATACCTTTGATACATAAGAAAAGATTTTTTAACAAATATACAGCTTCCTATGGTGTTAATTGTGTTACATTAATTAAGAAAACTTTTTAAAATTGGTAATTGTGACAAACATCACTTATAAGCATTTCGCGTGATCCTCCTCTTTTGCCATCAAAAGACTTAATTTGCTCTGATTTTGCAAAATCTATGTCTCTACCGTGAACCTCTAAGAATACTTAAGATTTCTGACATTGGTCAAACAGAAATTTGATAGTCTGCTTTTTGGCATCATTTGCCATGGAACCTATCCAGTCTTTTGGTGCTTAAGTCCTCAGGTCTTAGATCAATAGTTTTTTGCTCCGCCTAAAGAACGTTATAAGTTTTCTTTAGTTACAATGTTGACTCTGGATGGTTTTGGCAGACCGTCTGAAACAATTTCTGTTACACCTTGAAAGTTATCTGGTATAAGAGAAAGAATATGAAAAATAGTAAGTGAGTATGATCAGGAAATACCACAATCACGAACTGCAGACAACCCCGTGGCACCGCAAGGAAGAGCCGCTCAACCATCACGAGACACCAGGAAGACAAATTAAGCAAAGCAATCAGCTCTCTCTTCCCCATCAAGATGATTGCAATACTAGAATGGACATAAAGTAACGTATAACAAAACATAGAACAATAACAGACTTCCACCATGGGAGTAACAATAAACAAAACGTCAACAATAACACAACCAACGCCTTAGAACGGACAGCAGCCTAAGCCACCGGGGGGCGACATTGCCATCAATTATGTTTGCAGTTGGTTGTTTTTTGATGTCAGTACATTGAAGCATGTCTTACAATAATGTAAAACGTATGATTTCTCAGTTTTTGCAGCTATATCATTAGCTGTTGCATTTAAAAGAAGGAAAGTGGACTATAGGTAGAATGGGATAACCAGTGGTTCTATATTATGCTCTATGGAAGATTTATACAGAGTAAACAAGTTGATAAGGTGCCTCATTTCATGATCCATTGAAAACACTGAAATTGAAAACACTTGCCTCTGACTGTGTAATCAAAAAGGATGTCACGACAATGCCCTTGCTCATTTATTATGACAAGTTATATATGTTACATCCTTTAATAAGCCCTCTTAACTTAGAAACTTAGTGAATCATTGAATTGAAAGGGTCTAATTTGCGCTCTGTTCATCCTGCATTTCATTGCTTTACCTGCTGTGATACATCTAGTTCGTTTATCTGAAGGGAAAGAGTTACCTTGGTTTCAGCACTTCAGAAGTACTAAGACTTCAAATAAGTTTTTGAATGCTTGGGGAAGATAATAAGTGCAGAGACATTATTAGATGAAAATATGTCGGTTGCATGTGTGGAAAGGCTACATTTATATAAGTTAACCAGCTAAGAAATGATCCTTTATCACAGAAATATCAAGGTACATCAGTCCAGGTACTCATTGCTCTTAATGGCATAGTTTTCCTCCTTGTAAAGCTTTAGTCTTTCTCCTACTTGCAGAGTATCACTTGAAACACATACTCAAAGAGCCAACTATTAAGAATTCATATCAGTTTCCGAATGTTCCAAGCCATGAATGGCAAAATTGGAAAGTTGATAACGGCTCATCAATTTTGAGTGGACTGGTGGTAAAATTGAATAACAGTAAATGATTGAAATATTGTGTGATGATTCTACTAGTTGCAAGGAGGCGTATGATAATAATGATTACCACAGAAGCAGAAAACAATAAAAACTCTTAACATGAGTGCTAAATCGATGAGAAATAGTTTGGACCATTTCATTTATTGTATTTTCTTGTAAAAATGTAAAACTATCTTTTCTATTTGCGGCTCTGTATTTAGAATTATATGCACAGTATTAGGAAAAGTGTCCAAAGGTCATTGGTAACATCTGTAACAACAGTTTATGGGCTTGATAATCAGAAATGAATATAATTTCAAGTGTTTTGGCACGAAAGACTTATAAGTACACATTAAGTGTCCTGATCTTAAACTTAATGACATCTTGCAGATATATGAGCAAGACAGACTATAAATTGAAAAATATCCACACGCTGTAATCACTTTCATGTGTTTTCTGAAACGGTAATAACAAAATTCGCTTCTCTGTAAAACTGGGAGTAGGGCTGTGTATTAGCTCCTATAAGATAATGTATTCAAGATAGAAAAGCAAACTTGGTTTTTCATATTCATCAATTGAGTATATGTTTGTAAAATCTAATAAAACAGTTTGAAACCAAGTCATAGTAGTTGTTTAACTAAATGACGATAGCCACAATTATAGCTTTTAAATTATAATTAGGTTCATGTAACACACATAACACCACAGTTAGCTGTATTAATCTTAAACAGCTTCCATATGTAGCCAAAGACATCCAGTATAAAGACTATCAGAATGTCAATTTATTAAATAATTATAATGTCTTCTTTTGGTAGCTCAAACATTCAAATTTCTTATTCTCAAATTGATATAGTAACATATGTAACAAGCTGTTACAGGCTAACACCCCAACTTACAGAGTGCAAACATTTCTTATTAAATGCACCTTGAATGGTTACATAAGATGTAATATGTCTGCAGAATTCCAAAGGGGATTAGGATGGAGCAGGCCCTTTCTCAGCTTGATGTCAAAATACTGTTCGATGATTTTACTTATCACTCTAACATATGTAACACTCTCTGATCTTTAAAACTTGATGACAACTAGCAGATCTATAAGTCTTTATCATACCAGCCAGTTTAAAAACCCTAAACAATGTAAGATATCCAACAGCTGCGAGTTTTTTCACAATTTTAGCTCAAACTTTCAAATTACATTTCCTTTATTTGATATAGTAACGCATGTAACACGCTGTTTCAGACTAACGCCCCAACATAGAGAGTGCAAACATCCCTTATACGATGCAGCTTGAGTTGTACTATAAGAAGGACTATGTCTGCATAATTCCCTCGAGGAGATTAAAACATTTTTAGGCATATCTTACGTAAAAACAATGAGCTTGCTCATTTATTACATCAGGTACAGTACCGCCAGCCGTCAAAGTAACCAATGAACGGGTCCAGGTCCGTTTAGCTCGCGTTCATAGGTGGGTCCGTTCGCGTTCTGTTCGCGTTCATCGGTAGTTCCGCTCTGGTTCTACCTTTACACATCGTTCCGCTCCGTTCAATTCCACTATAGGTAGCTCCGCTCCATTCATTCCAATCAGGTCGACATGATAAACACCATTCAAATACAATATACAGGAATTAGCGCGATTATTACTGCATAAAACGATAGACCTAATAGAAAGCACTTAATAATATATATTTATGTGATTGAAAATGATAATACTTACGCTAAATCCTGTATTTTGTATTCAAAAGATGTTTATATAAGTGCTACACAGTCAAAATACATATTTGTGTGTGTGTGTGTGTGTGCGTTCGTGTGCGCGCGTGTGTGTGTGTTTGTTTGTTTGTTACTGTACCAACGGTTGAAGCAGGTTAGAGAAACATTTTGGAGCATACAAATGTGCACAACAGTCTTTATTTTGGTAGTTGTAGAATTTTCTGCAAGGGTCCATCCTTTTAGAACATGCTAGATTGGACATTCCCTGGAAGTGGTAGAATCCATGAGCTAAATTTGACAATCAATATTTTTCAAATAAAAGTGACTTTCGTTTCATTGTGTTCTTTTACTGTGAGTTTACCATGAAGAGTCAAATGGGGTGAGGTAGTTCTAATTCCAATGATGTACATGTAAGCGAACTACAAGTAAATCTGTTAGACTGCAGAGAAGCGCACCAATCTCTTGGTTTTTATGTGGCACTGATCACAGAGGTTGTTTGTCACCCAAAGACCGTGCTATAGTAAATACATATATGCGCCAGTTCATGATATTTTGGTATTTATCGCATATGCGAGCACCAAAGGCTCAGACGGGACTGCACATTTGCACAGTCTCGACAGAGCATTAGCTGCTCGCACTAAAACGAAAGGATATATATGAAGGCTCAGGCCAAACTTTATGGGTCAGTTCATGAGAGTGTGGTATTTATCGTACTTTAAAGAAGGGATATAGATGAAGACTCAAGCAAAGCTTTATTGGCCAGTTCATGAGATTCGGGTAGTTATTGCACTCTAAAGAATGGATGTAGATGAAGTCTCAAGCCAAACTTTATGGGCCAATTCACAAGGACTTGGTTCTTATCGCATATGCGAGCAGTGAAGGCTCAAACGAGGCTGTGCATTCACACAGTCTCGCCAGAGCCTTCCCTGCTCTCACAAAAAAAGGAATAAACGCAAACCTCAGGCCAACTTCATGGGCATGTGCTTGACATTAAGGTACTTATTTTTTCTCTAATGAAGGCTCAGGCCAGGTATTATGAGCTTGATCATAAGCGTTTGTACTTATCACATTAGGAGTTGTAAAGGCTCAGGCGAGCCTGCGCTTTCGAAATGAAGGGCTATAGATGAAAGCTCTGGCCAAAAGTTATACCTTAAGCGCATGTTTTAAGAATGACGTTACGCATATGCGATAAGTAACAAAAACACGGTTGCTGTACCCCTTCAGGAGGAGTGGGAATTCTACCCCTGTCGTAAAGGAGATACTATAGAACAAGAAATGTCACAGTAACCAGGTAGGAATCACACGGAATTCCGCGGCTAGCCTTTGTCACGGAAGTCCGCGACTTTGCAACGAATACCTACTTTTCCGTTTTCCCAACTTATCTTAAGTGTTATGAAAACAAAAGTTTCCTGGAATGCGTGTCAGTAACCAATCTTTTGATGACATAAGATAAAGTTTTCAGCCGGGTGATTTCAAAACACTGGGAAGGAAAATATGTGGTTGGAGGGAGCTGGAGACGCTGGTAAAGATGACAGTATATTGCTGTTAAAATTCAATTTTTTCTAACAGGACAATAACGACTGCATAAAACACTGCCTCAAGCTTCAACTTAACTTCGAGTTGTTCAGGTTACTCGGCATTTATATAGAGTTACTCGCTATCAAAAACTTGTGATTTTCTAAGTTTTGAAACGCGAGTCACGGATTTCCGTGACCTTGAAGTTTTCGATTGTAACGGCTTCCCGTCACCTTAAACATTTTTGTAGAGGCTATGGATATCCGTGACTTTGATTTTTGACAGGGAGCGGTTGTTGAGTTCAGGCTGTGTACAGGTACATTCATTGTAACGGCTTCCCGTCACCTTAAACATTTTTGTAGAGGTTATGGATATCCGTGACTTTGAATTTTGACAGTGAGTGGTTGTTGAGTTCAGGCTGTGTACAGGTACATTATCTAACAACTTACAATAATCGAATACTCGAGCATATGTTACTTAGACAACTCGGATTTCTTATATTTCTTATTCGGGTCTGCGTTTCAAATTATGAACATGCATAAAGACTTACAATGGTGATCAGACCCATACTTATACAATCGTAGCGATTGCATATGCAAGCAGCGAAGGAGCATACAGATATTATTAAAAAGCATTTCGTCTGAGCCTTCGCTTCTCGCATTTACATACACACAGCAAAAGCAAAGCCTGATGATGCAGGTTTAGACCGATATCTAGGCGTCTTGCTTCCCACCATGATCCCGTAGATATAAGAAATTAATACTTTTCTCGAAAAAGTTCCTTATACAGTGCGAATGTGTGTTACAAGTATATGCTTTCGCAATAAACTGCCGGCGAGCCTTCGGATGCTTCTGGACATAAAACCACAAAAAACATAAACCCACTCGACCAGTACTGGTTATAGCCAAGGAACACGATCACAAACATTAAACAACAACACAAAACAGTCGGCGTGGTGTATTCGACTTGTACCCAGGGGCGGGCCCAAGGGTCCCGAGTTTGATCCTCTTCTCCACGTGAGTGTTACAGTATCGTATGAGACTTTAAGCTGTGGCCCTGCGCTCCTTGTCATACTAAAGTTACACACAACAATAAACACTCTCAGCTAAGTACTATACTGGTACAGCTACGGAGCAGCCATAAGAAAAACTTCCGTGGTGTAGTGATAAAGTCGCTCGACGGAACAATCACAACAAAAGCTTGGTCTCCGAGGGGGCGGGGGTACACTCATGTTCATTTTATACTTAGGCCGACCCCAGCATCTACCGTTCACCCCAAAAATATCACGAATTTCAAGCACCCAAAATAATATTTGAAGTTTTACCAACTCAACTAAATACATGTATCCCCCATGCTGTACATTGACCTTAAGAAAAGACCCTAATATGCATAGAAATGACCCCTAAATATAGTCCAATTTTTTGATGACCCCTCAAAATATCCAAAAAATCTTCATACCTAAAAAATCATTTTTCTGAATTTCGGACGCAAAAAAATGACCCGAGCCTACGTGTATATGAAAATATCAAAGAGCCCCCTGGGGACGGCTCTGTTTTTGAAGTTTCCTACCCGTGGTTGATGGAATCTTGAACTGGAAATGTACGAGGGTTGTCGCAGTAAATCGTGGACTTTTGTTATAAAATGAGACTGTGTATCAGGAATTCTATGAAAAGTGTATGGTATGTTTATATACATCTAAGACGCACTTTCGACAAATATAGATGAAATCACAGTTTAGATAACAAAGTTATGAACCTTTACTTGAAGCAGCCTCAGCGTATGCGGAGCACGTCGCAAATTAGTTTGCTGTATTTTCAGAGAGGGTTGGTCAAATGTTTTGTCTCTACTCTTTTTATATAAGCTTAAATGGCAATAAATATTGTCATCTTTTTGTTGAGTAAGTCTCCCTGGTACAAGTAAAGACTATATAGTTAGTTTAGATATGTTATGAACACAAACAAGCAGGGCTTTTAAGATTAAATATGAGATAACATAATTACCATTAATATAACTAACAGAAAAATTGCATGTGTTCTGATAAATTGACGAAAGGGAGCTTGACTTTGTGATATTACTAAACAAATTTTACAAGAAATCCATTTTACGATACTAGTGACTGTTCTACCAATCATTTAACATTAAAAGAACGCAGTTTTATGTGTTTAATTAGCCCAAAAATATGTAAAGTCTAATTTTGCGCCGTATCGTTCTCATAACGTTAGCTTTTTCTGAAAAAAAAATAGAAATGTAGTAGGTATGTAAAATATTTTATAAATCAATGGAAATGGCCAAAAACGTTTAAAATTTTCAATACTAGACCTTGCATAGTTACTAAGTGATGTGACAAATGCATTGTTTGAAATTCAACAGCGAAATTTGATTAAATGTACACTACCTTTTGTGACTAGATGAGTTTCATTGAAAAAAAATTGACGTGCGCCGCTCACGCCGACATACCGTTAAGTAAAGGATCGAAAATTTGTTATCTAAACTGAGATTCCACCCATATTTATACAAGATTTTCCCCATATGTATATTATAACATCCTTTAAATATCATAGAGTTACTTGTACACAGTCTTGTGTTATAACAAAAGTCCACGATTTACTGGGACAATCCTCGTATTTTACAGTATGGGTTTAAAGGGAGCGCAGTGGCTCAGTGGTAGAGTGCTTGACTCGAGATCGAGCGTTCGAGCCTCACCTGCGTCACTGCGTTGTGTCCTTAAGCAAGAACATTAATCCTAGCTTAGTGCTGGTTCAACCCAGGAAGACCCGTCCCTTCATAACTGAAAAACTGTTGATGGGATGCAAAAAATCAAATCAAACAAAAACAACAACAACAAACGTATGGGTTTAAAGCTGTGTACATGTGTCTTTACTTTTCTATATGATTGTCTGCACAAAGAAGACAATTTCCACTGCGTTGTCCACACTGATTACATAAGATGGCATAGCTGAAGTTAAACAACCCAGTATATTAAGCAGTCTAAGGGAAAATGGGCATAGTCAAGCATGGAAACTTATGCTACTGCGATTATCCTCTAATAAGTTTCAGCTCAATGTATGATGTCTGTTAAACAGACATGCATGATCGAATGCCTTTTATATACTTGACAAATTAAACCATTTTTAGTTCCCTCAGGGTCAGTGTATTCCTTGGACCAATTCACTTGGACCATAGGACCTTGGACCGGTCCAAGTAATTACTTGTTGGACCAGATGGGGTGTATTCCTTGGACCAAATATCAGTTGGACCAGTTTTATTACCAGTCAAGCTGGTGAAGATCATTATACTAATTAGCATGATAATATGAAATATTAACTCTTTATTTGCAAGAACCAAGACAGAACAAGCATGTGCAAACATATAGTCCCAGATCAGACTGCTCTTAGACTTTTGATTGCATTGTTTTATAAGCAAATTACTGGGTCCGACGATTAACCAAAATCACCATGAAATCACCGAAATCACCAGAATAAAATAGGAAATCACCATTTCATTTTCAATTTAATGTCATTATATGATAAGAATTAGTTTGATAATCTTATTTCTACTTGAAAAAAAAATAGGGAAACCATGTAAAAATTTCATTTATAAATGCAGCACACAGAGAAACACCAGAGAATAATAGGACACCACAATTTTACTGTTGATTTATACCATAATGAGACAAGAATTGGTCTAATAATAAGATAACTTATGCTTCAAAAAGATAAAGAATAAAAAAAAAATCACTTTTAATCCAAAGCAGGGCGAATTTACTGAAATCAATATTAAAATATGAGAAATGTAGATATATTGTTGAAATTAAATGTAATTGGTACTCATTATTCATTGCGTATTATATCAATTTATTATACTAATTCTTATCATATTGTGGCAATAAATTGACAATAAAATGGTGATTTCCTACATTTTTCCTGGTGATTTCAGTGATTTTGGTTAATCCTCACACTGCAAATCACCCATTGATAAATATATAGAGTTCATCGGGGTACCCATTGAAGATTCCATATTATAAATTCAACATTAAAAGAGTTAATATTTAAAAGATTATTTGGAAGGGGAAAAATAATTAGAAAACAATTTATTAATTTTATTATTAATATAATTATTATCTTCTTATCTACAACATAGAAAAAATCATCAGTTTAACAAATGATGAAATCATTTAGATGTAATTATGCGATTTCAACTGTTTTGGTTACTAAGTGTCTTCTGTTGATACCCTTTGCAAACAGTTTGGACCCAAATCAGTTCCAACAAAATGTTGGGTGTGATCTGAATAAGAGCAATATTTGGACCAAGATCAGGCCTATCTGATCCACTCTGAAGGTATTCTTGAAAGAATTTTCCAAAACGGTTGATTCCGAAAGAAAATCAGCAGACGCCATTAAAAAAAAACACACACTTAAAAAACATGCAAAATTAGACAGAAGGCCAAGAGTGCCAAAATTAAATGTTTTCACCTTGACCCTTGAAATGCTGAATATTTCTTAAATACATGTACTACACTCCCTCACGATTTTCATCTAATTATTTTTATAAGTTGATTTACGGGATTTATTTTCAGATTTAGGGTCGGGGAGGAGAAAACAAAAACTCTGAAAATGACCAATCGACTTGTCATTTTCAGAGCTTTTTTTTAATCTCCAGAAAAAAAAACAGTAAAACTAGTAGGGTAAAGGTATTAAATTTTTGAATATCTCATCATTTTCCTAAATACATTGTACACTAGGAAAATCAACAAATGCAAATTCGGTTCACATCCATTTAAAGCAATGCTTATAGCGGAATCAGGCTATTTATTTATGTGATGCGAAGTGCTGTGTTGTGACTGATATGATGTGATGTGATGTGATGTGATGTGATTTATTTATTTATTTATTTATTTATTCATGTTGAACGCCCAAAATGATTAACGTACAAAATTGACAATGCACATACCTTATTTTATGGATCTGGGTCGAGGCGCAGCGACTCCCACAGTATACCATATTGGTAGACTCTTAGCGGTCTGTGCACGCAGAAGTAGTAGCTCGGCTTGACTCTTAACTGATTTGGGGTAAACGGCCTGTGGGAGTCGTAGCGCCTGGTCTCACTGGACAGATTGTGAAAACTAATCGTACATTCATAAGTGGCCTATAACTTGGGTCATGGTTATGGCAGTTAATTCCCTTGAACTGCCTATGTTAAGTTTCTTCCTTTTTCTTTAGATCATATTGCTGCATTTCATACAGAACTTTAAACGATGCTGTGCCCCCGCCCCAACTCCATATGACTATAATTTTGGTCATGCTTATTGCAGTTATCTCCCTTTGCTTGATACAGTTGATCGAACTACCTTTTTTCCTTAGATCAATCTTTGTATTACAGCACTTAGAACGATGTTCTGCCCCCACCCCAACTCCCCATCAACCTAACATCTAAACCAATTTGCCACCGTAACTCAACTAGCAAATAGCCTTATGATGTATTTACTTTGTGTATGTTATATGCCATGTCTTGATATGTCTAATGTAAATCAGCTCGATGTCATGTATTATGACCGGAGTTTATGAATAAAGTATTTCGTATCGTATCGTATCGTATTAAATTGTGCTACAAATATGAAATTAGCAAACAGTGCAGCTCCATCTGAGAACCGCATTGACCGCTGTGTACAGGTGGCGATATCTAATTGGCTAATTACCAATCAAAGGTCTCATTTCTTTCAAGTGTACGTCGTTAACTAATACCAACTGAGACCGATTAAGACTACTGAGGACTGCATGTTGTGCTACCGGTTGAAACTGGTCGCTGGGAAAACACATCCTTAGAAGACAGAAAATGCACACTATGTAGCAAACATGATATCGGTGATGAATTTCACTATCTTTTCGTTTGTGATCACTTTATATCTGAGAAAGAAATTTTTAAGTTCATATTTTTACAAAAGTCCAAACATTATAAAATTCAAAGAACTATTTTCTTCAGCAAATACCAGGAAGCTTGTAAAGTTATCAAGTTTTGTAGAAATTATAATGAATAAATTTTCAAGTGCAGCCTAACCCTAAAAGAGTCAATCATTATGAAAATATACATCTTACTATGTCATAGCTTAATATTTCTCGGGAATTGCCTGATTATGGACAACTCACTTGATATGCCATATCATGTGATTTGTCCATAATCAATAATGTGAAGCCGTATGATAAAAAAAAAACATCTTGCTATGTCATGGCTTAATATTTCATGGGAATTGTCTGATTATGGACAACTCACTTGATATGTCATATCATGTGATTTGTCCATAATCAATAATGTGAAGCCTTATTTTGTTTCTTAATGAAGCAACAACAGTCGATTTGATCATATGCCCACTGTAAGTTATAAAAAGGCTCTTTCTGGGTTGATTCTGCTCACATTTCAATTTTCACCTTTTGCATGCTCTTTGTACTCATGTATTTTATGTATATCATGTATATGCTTTGTTTTTGTACCTTGCTCTTACGCTACCTGTGAGTGGCCTGAGTTTTATGTCAATAAAGTTATGTTCTGTTCTGTTCTGTTCAGCATGTGCTATATTAGCACTCTTTGAACTTACAGTATGATTGTTCTGAGACTGCGACATTCTTGATGTAATTTCAAAGAAATTGTGTTAAACATTTGAGAAGGCATTTTAAAATGAAATAATAGCCTTATTAAGGTGATAAGCATGTGCAAAAATTAATTTGGCTTCAAGTTTTGCATTTCAATGCTGAATTGTCACTGATAATTCCCAGAACATATCATTTTCAGGATTAAATATCGCATTTTTCCGTTTAAATTTCATAAAGAACTGACATTGAAACATTTGATATTACATTCTCCTGATGATTCAAACCATTCAAGGTCTTCACTGGTACCAGTTTATATTATACTGAAAGATGTTTTAAGATTTGTTGACGCAAATTCTCATCAAGATAGAGCCTTCAAAGAACGTTAATGCTTATTTCATGAGATAATATAATTAAATTAGTTAAATAATCGTAAGAGTATGAGGATTCTCCAAGCAAAAAAAGTTTATTTTCGAGTATTTAATAACCTATAAAATTCACAGAATATATAAAAATGCAAAATTGCAATGTAAGTGTGTGACGCACTTTGATTATTTAATTATTAACTTATTTTTCGTATTTATTAAGCAGTCTTTAGTTTACATTGAGTTTTCGTTCAATTTTATTGACTTTGGCCCATTCAGTTATTAGATATTAAGATTTCGCTGAGAAATTGGCCATTTTACTCATTTTAGTAGGAATCAGTAGACTAAATCAGTAGAACGAGGCTACTTTACCCTGTCGGGGCTCAAAGAACCACAAAGCCAGTTAGGGAGTCCCCACCTTCAGCCGAACCCGGGGGCCTAAAACAATGATATATAGGGATTTTGTGGGTGTCTAACCGAAGCAAGGGTCTCATTCTACCTCACTCTGTTAAGATTTACAGGTAACCCTCACAGGGTGGGAAGGTCTCTTACCCAGCATAATGCGCCAAAGTTTTAGCTTTTTTATACTTGTGTTGGTTTGTTCTCGCATTTTAGCAGGTGAATCTGAGACATAATCGCCTATGGATTAATGTTTTGGCGCAATATTAAGGTGTTTGAATTTTAAAATTCCTTCCTCAAGGCTAGAGTCAAGTACACAACTGAGTTCTGCAATTAGTATCTAACGTCTAAATAACGTCGGATCAACAATGTTATAATGTCATGTCGCTGACAAAAACGCAGCATGTTCTTTTCATAGTTCTCCACTACATGTATGTTAAAGTTTCAAGTCGATTAGAAGTGCTTTACAAGACACATTTTAAACACCACCGCTTGGAAAACAATATCTGAAGCGCGTTACTAGTTTCGAGGCACAGAGCCCCTTGATCAGACGCTATAAAGATATTTTACGTTTGTTGAAACTTCATATCAGATGCATGTTGCGCATCGTATATACGAAGTGATTTTTTTAATGTTTGAACATATTTCACTGTAAGCTTAATTTCTTTATTTGGACTTTTTTAAAGAGTCACACTCTCTACCGCTCTATATACTGGAGAAGACAACGCATGGACTTCCTTACTAGTACTATATACGATACATTTGACCATTTTTAGCAGATGTTTCATTTACTCATTTTTTATAGCGAATATATATTCGCTATAAAAATGAGCAAAAGAAACATCTGCTAAAATCGACAGAAATCAATCTAAAATATGATAAAACTTCAACTTAATTTAATGTAACTTGTAATATTTCAACTTTTCATAAAGGAATAACTTCTTTTAGTCCCCGGTATGTTCAGAATCAATTTTATTGGCTGGAGTACTTCGAAATAGCGCTAAAACAAAGCCTCGAACACATAACTTTGTGTTTCCGTCAGTGACCAGTCCGTTTATACTGGGTCTGAGCAGGACCCCAGTTCTCTTATTCAAGCAATAATTTTTGATTTATTAAATTATTCTAAATGCTATCCTGCATTTAGATTTAATTTAAAAAAAAAACTTGATCTAAGAATTTCTCTTTTTTCACTTTTAATTTAAAACTGGAAATTTTCTGGATTAGATATTTATATAAAATCAGAACATGGTTATTTTGTTACAAGCCTAACAACAGCATGTTACCTAATGTGCTACCTGCCTGCTGGTCAATTGACAAGTCATTGCAAATTGACTAAAATAAACTGTGAAATTTATCACTGATCATCATTAATGAACTAAGATTCTCTGATAATAGGATGATTATCCCATGCAAATTGATACCATTAATAAGGAACAGTCAGGGGATACTTATCATATATCTTAAATTATCATATTTCTTTAGTTGAAGTGCCGAAAGATTGTTTTATCGTATCAAACAGTGTAGACTCTGATGAAATGCCACGTACAATCTTGGGCTTCACTGTTTGCCAAAGTAAAGATATACTGGTTAGCCAGAATTCAAAGGTTTAAACATCAATATTAATTAACCCTTAATGCGCCAGTCGCGACAAAAGTTGTCTGCTTTTCTCGTCTGCTGAAATGTTTAAGAAGCCTCTATGGCAAAAGTGTGGACCCAGATCAGACTGCTCCTATAGGAGCAGTCTGTTCTGGGTCCACGCTGTTTGCTTCTATACTTAATTCGTCAGTGATGTTAGGCAATTATTTTCAGCAGACGACATTTTCAGATGCATTTTTTTCTTGGCGCTTTAGGGGTTAACCCTTTTTGTACCAAAGGAATTTCCCATAAAAGTTGATAAAAGTCAGGATGGTCCATTTGTATATAATAAGAGGTCACAGGTTATAATTTCCCCCCAAAATATAGTATTTCTTTCTCTGAATATTGATTTTGGCTTAGCAAACAGTGCAGACCCTGATGAAATGCCATATTATGTAGCATTTCATCTGGGTCTACAATGCTTGCCAAAATAACCGTTTAGGGGTATCTGGAACACAAAAGGTTAATTCAGGAAAATAGAATAAAAAAAATCTTCTCTGGCTCATTAAAATCTTTTTTTTTTTTGTAAATCTGTAATCTTTTTTCAAAAATACTATCGAGGATGGAGTGGGTTTGATCGCTACCAAAGACCTCAGTGTCAAGCATGTTTCAAGGACTCCTGAATATTGAGGGTATATGGGTTCAACACAGAGTACCTTTAGAACCATTCAACCTATTGCTGTGAAACTTTCACAGAATGTTGCTATTATATAGAACTTTCATTTGAACCAATAATAATAAAAATAGTCAAGTGACCTTTGGCGGCCATTTTGGAAGCCATATTGAAAATATGAAAAATGCCAATAAACAACTATATAATGCAAGAAAGATAAAACAACCATCTAATAAATGTCAGAGAGCTGCTGTTGTAAAAGTTATCAATTTGTGGCGATTCGTGAGATTTCTAGTCGTAGTGTGACAGCCCCTTTACACACTTGTCAAAACTTTCAAATTCAAATTTTGTATCTGCATTGTGAAATGACACTGAAAACAATACCACCAGAAGAAGTAAAAATCTGTAAAGAGTATAACATGATGAGCATATTGTCTTTCTTAACCTTCATATTTTTACGTCTAGAAACATGCGCGAATCCAGAGTTTTTTCAGAGTGGGTCCAACTTCGACTACGTTTATTTTTACTTTTTTAGTTGATGAGGGGAGAGTGGATTCAAATATCACTATAAGTGGGCCATCACCGGCCCGCCAGCAAAACGCCTTTTATATGGTGTTTCGCTGGCGGGCCGATGATGGCCCACTTGGTAGCTTTGTGGCTTTAATGGGGATCCGGACCAGTATTTCTAAGAAACACTATTCAGGGGGGGTCTGGATCCCCTGCCCCCCTCTGGATCCGCGCATGAGAAATTAACTATTAGAATTAAGTTGACTTTTTATTGAGGTATGAACGGAATGTAATATCAGCAAGAGCCACTAGTTAAATGCATAATACAGATAAGAATAGCAGTATGGTGGTGACCACATGCTGTTCTAAGCATGTATATTTGAACCAGAGAGGAAATACATGCTGTGCGTTTATAGCCACTTAATTATCTTTCATGAACTGTATGGTTTTGGGGTCTCAATGGAAAATGTGGCAATGTGGTTAAGCGTGTATTCTGTTTTTAGTATTCAATGTATTTGAATGTCAAAAGATAATCTGAATCATCCAGGAATCAAGATTAATCTTGATCATAATACCGTGAAGAAAAAAAAATATGGTTCAGTCAAAATTGGCAAGATTTTTTTTCCGAGATATTTTTATTTTTTTAAAAAAAAATGGACGAAATAACATTTTTTCAATTTCATTTAGCGAAATACAATGGGGTTGTTTTGCCAAATTATTTTACACAAAATAAGCCCTGAAAAATTTAATCAATAATTTGTTATATTAAGTTTCAATAATTTTATTTTACACAAATATTTTTGTTTTATATCAAGTAGCACCCGAAGGCTCAACCAGCAGTGGTTCTGGTTTTAAAGCATCTCAGAGGATGGGACTGCCGCTTAAAGTCTCATCCGAGAGACTGGGAGAAGCCGGGAAGCCGGGAATCCCATGTTGTCAATTTGTGATAATAATAATTAATTGTTTTCTGATGATTTAACCCTTTTCAAATAATACCAAGTGCTACAGCTGATAAATATCAACTCTTCAATTGCTGTATGATATGGAATCTTCAATGGGTGTATACCCCTGATGAACTATAGTTACATGTGTATTAATGAATAATTTGCTAATAAAAGAATGCAACCAATAATCCAAGAGCAGTCTGATCTTGGACTATATGTTTGCACATGCTTGTTCTGTCTTGGTTCTTGCAAATAAAGAGTTAATATTTCATATTATCATGCTAATTAGTATAATGATCTTCACCAGCTTGACTGGTAATAAAACTGGTCCAACTGATATTTGGTCCAAGGAATACACCCCATCTGGTCCAACAAGTAATTTCTTGGACCGGTCCAAGGTCCAATGGTCCAAGTAAATTGGTCCAAGGAATACACTCACCCGTTCCCTCAACGCAACCGACTTCCAAATCACTGCACTCCTGTGTACCCTGGAATTTGGTTATAAAAGATGAAGGCCTATGATATCAGAGATCAAAATTTTATTGAGAACCTTAAAATCACATGACCTAGTTGGCCGTCGTGCTAACATAGCGTAAAAACCCTTTAAAGATATTCTTCAGAACCGGACTTTGTATGTTGTATTTGGGATATGGGTCCAAAAAATGTTCAAAATAATGATGATTCTAACTAGGTTGAATTTGGCCTTCAGTGTGACAATGTCAAATTTCTTTCCTAATACATTATATGAAATTTATCTTGATGTGTTAGATATTGGTGAAGTCTAAAAGTAATCGAGTATGATCAGTAGATACCACCATAACACACTGCAGAAACCCATGGCACCGTGAAGAAGAGCCACAGAACATATAAAACGGCAAGACATGGGTGAGACGATAAAAACATAATCTTCCTCTTCAAGATGATTGGAACACGAGAAGGGACACAAAGTAATGCATACCAAAACAAAGACAAACACAGAATACCACACGCACAAACAGTAGGGAGTACATAAACAATTAATCAACAACAACAGAACCATCTTGGGCTTATCCATAACGAATGTCATAGTAGACAGATGGCTGAGAATGTGTTTGCCCCCCCCCCCCCCCCCTCTAGGGAGTTTTGCAGACATATCCTGTCTTGTAGAGAATTAAAAGCCGAGTCTTTTAAGAAATTTTTGCCTTCTATGCATGGGGACGTTAGCCTGTAAGAGCCTGTAACATACATTACTTTATCAAGTTAAGAAAAAGTAAATTGAAAAATTGAAAGTTTCGGCTACAAGTTAAAGACATTAAATATTTATTTTTTAAAAGTCATTCATATAGTCTGCATACTGGATATCTTATAGGCCTTGAGCTGGCTATAGACCCCCCTCCCCCCCCCCCCAGGGGGAATTTTGTACACTATGATTTTCTGAAACTACATTATATAAGACACAAAATAAAAGATGTTAGCCCTCTGAGAGTGGCAGCGTTAACGTGTAACATCACGTTATATACGTTACCCCCCAAAATAGCATTAAATGTCCCTGATAATGTCTCAACCATGACATGTTCGTACATATTTGCATGCTGACACAGGTTTATGATCTTCTTATAACACAGTTACATATTTTTCGTATTAATTTTATAAATATCTTGAGCTATTACCGTTATATACGTTACTTAATGTTTCCTGCGTTATTTCCGAATATCGGTATGGTATTTATTGAATATACTTGTATTACATCTGTCACAGAATATATTTAATCTATAAGACTGCTACTTAAATGATTTAAGTTCTTTATTATGGTCGCTTTCACTATTTTTCAGGCCCATGTTATGTATGTTACCTTCAAAATAGCATTAAACATTCTAGTTAATGTCTCTCACAAGCCCTGTTTATACTTATTTGCATGCTGGCACAGGTTTATGTACTTCTTCTAACAAGGTTTACCTATTTTAAGTATTCATTTAATAAATGCCCCGAGCTTTAACTGTTATGTGTGTTACCAAATGATACATAAGCTATTCTGAGTATCTGTATAGCAGTTGTTGACTATACATGTATAAAGTCTGTCAGAGAATCTAAGAAATGGACAGCTCAGTTCTGAGCAGGGTATATGGATATAATTCAGATGGTGTTCACACTGATTAGGGCTACAAAGAAAACAACTTTGAATTGCATGTCAGCTCTATCTGTATGCATTGTTCCCAATGTTAATTGCATACGATCACAACAGATACGCACAATATGTACCTGTGCAACTGATTACACATATAAATTTATCTGATACACATCGCAGATGCAAAGAACTTCTCAAACAAAATGGGTTTATTGTGACACGACCATTGGTTCTTTGCTTGAGAAATGCTTTTGAGATAGCTATGAGGCAAACAATAAAGAGGTATTATAGGCTTCAGCAACTAGAACTACGCTTCGTACTACAGATGGAATGGTGTATTACTCATCTAATCAGAGCTCAATATATTGAAACAACTCTTCAATGCACTGAAATGAAATACGAATACTAGAGTCAGTTTCAGGCTTCACCAATCCTTTTAGATCTAGTTTTGAAGACAAGATCTGTGCTTTTTTGTCTTTCGGTGTTCCTGCTAAGCCTGGCATAGCTAATATCTTATTGAGGCTGATGACATTGGCAGGAAGGCTGTTGCAGACTGCATTGAACCACTTTTAGTTAAAAAAAATCTGTCTTTCACAACCCCATAAAATGCTACAAGCTAATAAAGTTTTGAGGTTTGCGAGGTCAAGCAAGAAGATATTGTCCAATTTACAAAACATAAACAGGCAGCAGCTAAGGGCTTAAAGGAGCGTCTTTGGTCAGCATGACGTCTTTCTATTGGACATATTGTTGACCTTGAGTTGACACTTCGGTTCCTTCTGGGACCTGTACCATGGTCACTGTCAACTCCTGATAGAATTTCCAACAAAACTGCCAAGTCCAAACTTCTGCATGGCTTGCAATCACACATTGAACCAACATTAGATTGGCCATGTAGTGCTGCACATAACTTTGATGTTAATGCCAAATAGCTTTTCCTGTCACCTTCAAGGATCTGATGGCACCAATATTCAACCAGGCACTAAAGGCAGGGCATGTTGGTTTTGTCACTTATAAATAGCAGCAGTCTATAAAGTCTCAGAAACGTCTTAGAAACATTCAAGTGAGGGGGAGGGGTTCTCTATCAGTATAAATGGCAGCAGTCTATAAAGTCTTAAATTTCTAGTGGGGGGGGGGGGGTGTTCTCTATCAGTATAAATGGGAAGGAAACAAATGTTACACGTTAACGCTGCCACTCTCAGAGGGCTAACATCTCCATGTACACATATACTGATAAAGAACTATCATTACCTGGGTGTTTTGTTCAACACTGGTGTATGAAACAAAAGGTGCACCTTCTGAATGTCAACAACATTGGCAAGGATATGGGGGAAGAGATCTACAGTAATACACTGTTTAACAGATTGTGACACTACCAATGTGCCGATGTGTTAGTACCACAGAAAGGTTGTTCCTACCAAACTGATAGAGAACCCCTCCCCCACCAGTTCATCAACATTCTAAGCAGGGTAGGAAAACAAATAAAGAACTGCTCTAGGCACTCATCGGTGATATGAAGCCCCAACATCTGCTATTAATGTAATTGTGAATAAGCTGCAGTACGACATGTTTCTGAAAAGAATACCAAAGCCATACACATATACTTACTATTTCAAATGGCATGAAAATGAGATTACCTCCACCCTGCTTTTCTGTCCTTAAGATGTACATACAGAGATTGAACTATCAAGTCTTTCCCATGAAAACAAGTGAGCCTATTCAGATACGGACAAAATGTGTGTAAAATAAATGGGAAGGAAATCAAGTATCTCTGGGTGAAAGAAAACTTGATTGTACCCTAACAAAAGAGCCACATAATTATATTTTACATTTTGTGTGATATGGGGTTACCATGTTCAAAACTCAACAACTCGAACCATATAAAAGATAGAAAAATAATATAGGCAGTTTCCAAAAGGTACATAAACATACTTTAATACAAAATGAGTTAGTAAGCACGTTCACATTTAAAAAAAATATCAAACTATATTAGTTTCATAAATCATTTCTATAGGAATAATGAAAAAAAGTAACATACGTAACACTTTGGGGTGAATATTTGTTTTCAAAGGTCCATATCTGTGATGCAAAAATAGCTTATGTGGATGATATAGCCAATTTGTAAATCTTACCTTATGGTTTGCACTTTTCAGATGTCATGTCATTTACTAAAACTATCAAAGATGTTGATGGGTAATATATATAATTGGCTGTTACAAGGTAATGGTGCCATTACCATAATGCTAGCATATTGCAAAATCCTTGCAAGATGAATCTGATAGAGGATTAATATGCTGTTTAGAAAAATTCTTTAAACACTTGGATAATATACAAAGATTTGCTCTATAACTTCTACCTGATGGGGTATCTTTGATCTTTTAAGTTGTTACTCGCATATTGCACTGTATGTTACAAACTTTCCATGAGTATTATGTTAACTATATTTGATGTCTCTATAAAAGAAAAGAGGGTTTATGGTAGTTTATGTTTTGAGTTACTTCCCCAGCAAATGAGCCAGAGTAAAAAGAAGTACATGGACCTGTGCCAGCATGCCAATACGTACAAGCAGGTCGTGTTGGAGACCATATCTTAAACGTTTAATGGTATTCAGAGAGTAACGTATGTAACCTGGGCTGTAAAATAGTGTAAGACTTCATAATAAGGAACTTTAATTCATTTGAATAGCAGCCTTATAGATTTACTACATTCACTGATGGATGTAATACATGTATAGTCAATAACTGCCATACTGATACTTGGAAATAACATATGAAACACTAAGTAACATATACAACGGCAAAAACTCAAGAAATTTATAAAATAAATGCTAAAATTATGTAACTGTGTTATAAGAAGTTCTTAAACCTGTGCCAGACTTCAAAAAAAGTCTGAATATGTCATGTTGGAGGCATTTTCAGGAAAATTTAATGTTATTTTGTGGGTAACGTACGGAACATGATGTTACCCGCTAACGCTGCCACTCTCAGAGGGCTAACATATTTAATTTTGTGGCCTTTTCAATGTAGTATCTAGAAATTATAATGTACGAAATTCCCCCTGGGGGAGGGGGGGTCTATAGCCAGGGCGAGGCCTAGAGAATTACATTTTACATTTTTGTGTGTTATGGGGGTACCATGTTCAACATCTAATAACTCAAAAAGTATATAAGGTAGAAAAGTAATGTTTGCAGTTTTGAAAAGGTTATTAAAAATTCTTTAATATGATACCAAATTAATGAACATAAACTGGTTTCAATAAAATTTAAGACAAACTACATTAGATGCATTTATCATTTAAAAGGGGGTTCAATTAAAAAATGTAACATACACTACATCCGGGGTGACTATATTTGTTTTCAAATGTCAAAATTTGTGGCCTAGTAATAGCTTACTTAGAAAATATAACCAATTTGGTAATCTTACCTCATCTTTTGCACTTTTCTGAAGTCTTAAAAAGAATTTTAATTATCAAATATTTTGTAGGGAAACGTATGTAACAGGCTGTTACAGCTTAACGCTGCCATTGTCAGAGGGCTAACATGTTGCAAAATCCTTGCAAGACATTGGGCTTTAAGAAAAATATGGTCTACAAAATTCCCCCTGGGGGGGGGGGGAGGTAAACCATATCCAGCCAGTGGCCTATTAACTACGTATGACAGCTATTTGTATAAAATTGCGGCTTCCTAAGGTGTCATATGCGTAACATAAATCAGATAACCCATTATAATTTGCAAGTGTGGCTAACATCATTTACATTCACAATCTCTCTGTGTGTTTTGCAAAATGTTTTAACCATGTCAGACTAGCTTATGCAATTAGCTAACAGAAAAATTAAAGTTTGTTTCCCTATCTTAAATATTTTTTTTCTGGAATTAGCAATTAAACAACCCTACCCCTACCCAGTTTTAAGGTGAACATTTGATATTAAAACTAGAGTAAAAATAGTTAAAATATTTGCAGTTGATGATTATCTTTCATTGTTTGGGATTTATTTGCTTATATGAAAAGACTCATAAATCTGCAAAGTTGTTGCAAAATGTCTAATATCAGCGGCTGTAACATATGTTACCTGATGTAAAAAATGGGCAAGCTTATTGTCTTTACGTAAGATATGCCTAAAATATTTTAATCCCCTTGAGGGAATGTTGCAGACACATTCCTTATAGATGTTCAACTCAAGCTGCATTGAATAAAGGATGTTTGTACTCTATAAGTTGGGGCGTTAGTCTGAAACAGCCTGTTACATGCGTTACTATATCAAATAAAGAAAATGTAATTTGAAAGTTTGAGCTAAAATTATGAAAATACTTGCATGTTTAGGGACTTTAAGCTGGCTCGTATGCTAAAGACTTATAGATCTGCAAGTTGTCACCAAGGTTTAAAGATCAGAGAGCGTTACATATGTTAAATGGCATAACGAGTGAGCAAGAGTCTTTTCTTAAGAAGTAAGAGAAAATGTTATCATTTGACTAGCACGGATGCAGAGGCAGTTGCAGTAAGATTGCTCTTGCCGCTTCACAGGAAGAGAATTATACCGGAGTCATACTCCATTGTATGCATATATGTGAAATGGCATTTAACCCATATTTAATCAAGTGTTTGATCCCATGACACTGACATGCTGTTTCTGCTTTTAAAGAATGCTAAGTATTCAAGTTATCGCTGAGTCAATTTGTTTGACAGGCCACACATACAAAGAAAATTAAGTCCTTTAATGGGAAAAGATGAGGATTACACGAAAGGCTTATAAGTGATGTTTGTCACAATTACCAATTTTAAAAGATAATCTTCATCAATGTAACACATATAACACCAAAGGAAGCTGTATATTTGTTTAAAAACCCTTTCATGTCTATCAAAGGTATTCAGCATGCAAACTACATGAATAATTCAAATAAATAGATAGTTTTATGTCTTCTTTCTGTTTCTCAGACTTTCAATTCATTTATTCTTAAATTGATATGGTAACATTCGTAACATACTGTTACAGGCTAACCTCCTTGTTAATAGAATGCAAACATCTCTTATTTGATGCAGCTTGAATTGTTCTTTAAGGTAGGATATATATCTGCACATTCCCAAAGGGTCGGAGTGGAACAGGATTGTACTCAGTTTGCAGTCCTAATACTATGCCATGATTCTACTGGTTGTGACGAAATGGGTGATTATTTTGCCATAGAAGCAGACACAATGATAGACATTGTGAGGTTGACTTGAATAAAGATTGTTTTTGAATATTTATATCTAATATGAATACTTATTAAATAGTGTCATTTAAATGTGAACTATTATTTTCTATTTGTATGTCTATATATTTTAGTATTATAGACATTAGGAAATATGTGATAAAAAAGATTATATATAACATCTGTAACACAAGTCTATGGACTTGTTATTAGCAATGACTATAATTAGCTTAAATGAAATATATGTGTGGTTCCTGTTGCCTACCTACCCTATTTTTCTTAACCCTACCCTAAACATTAAAATGGTCTTTGGAGAAAAAATACCTAAAATGGGCACATTTTCAGATTTTGTCACTATTTTCTTTGTTAAATGTTATATTATTATTTAATAATTTCCCTACCTACCTACCCTAAATTTTGTTGGAATGCAACAGGAACCACACATATATTTCATTTAGGCCTTACTAAGACTAAGGCGCCAGAGGCTAGAGATTATATAGGAAAACACGTGAAAAATAGTATTTTTTCTGAAATATCATCTCTTACTTCCAAGACAATTTCCTTGCTCATTCATTATGCCATGTAACATACGTTACATACTTTAATAAGTACTCTGATCCTGATGTCAAACTTGCAAATCTATGATTCTTTATTGCATTAGCAAGACAGTCCCAAAAATGTAAGATAGCCACCAGTGTCAAATATTTTCATATATTTTTCTTCAATATTAGATATAGGAAAGGGTCGAACCTAATGTTTTGAGAACTTGTGACCCAACCCCATTGCTGTAAATAGTTTGGCAATAAAACATGTTTAAACTAACTAGATATCAAAATTGGATGCTTAAAATTGGGGGTAGAGTTGTTTAATAGCTCATATAAAACAATTTATTTGAGATAGAAAAGCAAAACTATGTTTTTTTTTATAAGTCGAATGGGTATTTTTGCAAACTAAGATTGAAAACACTTGAAAAATGCACAAATAGGCTGTAAAATTTAATGATGTTAGTCACAATTTCAATTTTCAAAGGAAAATTAAATCTATGTAACGCATATAACACCATTTGAAGCTGTAATTTTGTTTAAAATGCTGCTTTTATGTAGCTTAGGCATCTAGCTTGCAAACTACATAAGAAATTTAAATAATTAGATAGTTTAATGTCTTCTTTCTGTAGCTCAAACTTTCAATTTGCTTTTTTCCTTAGTTTGTTACAGTAACATATGTAACAGGCTGTCAGAGACTTACGCCCCGGCGCACAGAGTGCAAACATCTCTTAAAAGATGCGGCTTGAAATTTTCTTCAAGATAGGATTTAGCTTGAAGTCTAATGATTTTGATTTTGAAATAGTAAATTTCCCATTTCTTGATGGAGATGTTCCTCGCTCCCCTTCCTATGGTGTATATATTTCACAACTTATTCGTTTTGCGAGAGTGTTTTCTAATATTGATGATTTCAACAACAGAGCCCTACTTTTGACTGCTAAGTTATTAAAACAAGGTTATAGATATCATAAAATTCGAAAAGCATTTTCTAAACTCTACCACAGAGACTCAGAGTTAATTGTTAAATACAATATTCGTTTAAAAACTCTTCTGCAACAGGGCATATCAGAACCTATATTTTATGGTGATTTAGTTTATAAATTCAACATAATTGTTGGAAACTCTAATTTTAGTGATCAATTCAAAAAGATAGTAAAACGTTATAAAAAAAGTTGGATATAACTTGGAAATCAGTCTGCATGCCTGGTTGTAAACCCAATCACGGCTTTTAGCCCTGGTTTCCTCTTCAATTGCACGACGGTGGGTCAGACCTCAGACTCAATGACAGCTCTGACGTAAAGCTTTAATCGGTGGGTTGGTACCTGATGCTTTGCTGTAGCTGGGCCAACCGTAACTCAACTTGAGGTTTTCTTTAGCTCTGACTATCTGAGAGTCATGAACCCTTTTCTCTGTTTCATCATAGTGTGTTGATTTGATTGCTTGTCTCTTCGATGATGCACAGTAATAGTTAGCAATCCTCCATGCGAGCTTAACATTTTTGTGCTTCAACAAAAGCAGATATTAGGGCGAAGATTTTGTACCAGTAAAATTCATTTAAGCCCCCTCTCCCCCAGTGGCTTTGGCTGATGTCCGTTCTAAGGCGGTGGTTCTGTGGTTGTTGATTCGTTGTTGATTGTTACTCCCATTGTGGGATTCTGTAATTGTTCAATGTTTTGTTGTGCGTTACTTTGTATACATTCCAGTTTTGCAATCATCTCGATGGGGAAGACAGAGCTGGTTACTTTGCTTTGTTCGTCTTCCTGGTGTCTCGTGTTTGTTGTGTTAGTCAGGAAAAAAAATCAGAAAAAAGTAACAAGTACAGGCATTTTGTGAAGAAAAGGGTTTAACACCATGATTAGGGGTAATTTGGTATGCTGAATCCGAAAACCAATGTTGGCAAGCTGAGAAATGACGTCTTAATGGCCTAATTTGCATATTTTCAAAATGGCCGCCAAAAATCGTGGAATTTGACATATAAGTGAAATATTTTATTTTTTGACAATGTTTTTGTATCCAAAATCATTTGTTTTATGTCCTAAGATCGTTTTACCAATTAGAGTACATGGTTTTGGCGGCATTTTACATAATTTTTCAAGATATTACCGTATTCATGGTAATAAATGTCCATTTAGTCTATTAAATCATTCTATAAACTTGCCTTATTCGGTATCCTGCTTTTTAAATGTTAGTTTTATTCATAGCACGATTTTGGACTGTTTACCAGCTTTTCAAGTAATAAATTAGAAAGAAATTTCGATAATAAACAAGTCGTTTTGTTTTAAAATAAATACGTCATAATGTCCATGCCCAAATATATGGTACATTTTGTATCTATAAAAAGGAACAGCATGCTCGTTCTTTAGTACCCTAGGGTCTAATTAGTCCAACCTTGCACGATCAGGAAAACTTTTAATGTGTGTCAAATTGTTTTGGGAGACCACCTAAATGGGTAAAATTATTTCCCTAAAGAATAAACCTATTTGAGCTATGTTAAATCGCATGTTTTCCATGGCAACGGTATTGCGCTTCTTAAGAATGGGGATGTCCCTACAAAAGTATTCATATCTAAGCAGCAACTCATCGGAAACTTTTAAACTTAGTACCAACTGAATGTTAAGACAGGACTTTCATCCAATGTTCAGATATGCAAATTATCAAATCTGCATATTCATGAATATTAATATAAATATTAGAAATAAGAGAAAATCGTGAAAAGTAAGGAGGTGTACATGCAAATTTATCCACATCTCAGCTGCTTACTATCCTATACTTTATATCATGTTTACTTAATGGACCAATATGCAAATTATCTAAAAATTGTATTTATGAATATTAATTAAATATTAAAAATGAGAATAAATTAGAGAACAATTGATAAATGTACATGCAAAATTTATCACATCTCAGCTGCTATTTATCCAAGATTTCATACTCACTTACTTTGTAAACTTGTTCCCCAATTAAAGGCCAAAAAAGTTTTATAATAGTGTTGTTTGATTTGCAAATAATTTAATTTGTTTATTAATGAGTATTTTTTGAAGAAACAGCCTTATTGATTCGTTTTCATTTTTCGTTAGTTTTCTATAGTTTTCATCAATATTCATGAATATATTTGTTAATTGATTGTATATCTGACAATTGGAATAAAATGCTATATCTCAGCCTTAATTTGATACTACGATTAATTGTCTGGAACAATTTAAAGATGAGATATGAGTAATTTTAGAAGTAGACCCCCACTAATTTTTCTACTTTTTTCTCTCATTTCTAATGTTTAAATTAATATTAATGAATTTAAAAAATGGATCATTTCACATAATGGCTATTGAGTAAAGTAAAATGTCTTAGCTTTAAACGGTACTAAGTGTGGTATTCTAGATATATTAGCAGCTACGATATGAGTAATTTTGTAGGTACACCCCTTAATTTTATTACCATTTTTCTCTCCTTTCTAGAATGTAAATTAATATTCAAGAATATAATCATAAAATAATTTGCATATCCAATCATTGCATACAATGCGCTATGTCTTAGCATTTATTTGCTACCAAGCTTGTTAGTCTATGACAATCAGCAGATGAGAAATAGGTAATTTTGTAGATATACCCATTTTAAATTTTCTGCATTTTTTCTTTCTTTGTTTAATGTTTTCATAAATATTCACAAATATGTAAATAAGATTTGTATACTTAACTACTAAAGAAACCTGACACATACTGTTTGTCATTTTTTTGGTAGTAAATGAATACGACGCACACTTGTCTTTCCATTGCGTAAAGTTGAACAATGGTAGGCTAAGATGCACTGAGATTATTTGAAAAGCTGAATTAATTTCAGACGTTAGCTATCAAAACGTCACGTAACCCATAAAATCAAATGACCCAGCTACAGTGCTCGATGGGTTGCCATGGACACCATGCAATTTTATGTAATCCAAATAGGTTTATTGTCGGAGACAATCAGAATTGTTGGTATTTAGTGGTCCCATTGAATAATTTCGCATCCATGAATAATCCATGAATAATGGGTGCAAGGTAAGTCGAATAAGCCCCCCCCCCCCTCCCGAGGTGTGTATGTGGGGGAGGGGGGAATACATGTAGTTATTCCATGAGTTTACCTCTACTTTTTCTTTCATAAATACTCATGAATATGCAAATGATACAATTTTATTACATGACTATTGGATGAAAGAACTTGTCAAATTGTATCACTGATGATATAATAACATGCAACAAGGACAGTTTGGAGGCAGAATTCAGATTATATTTGCCCTTATTTTCTGAAATTTTCATCAGTATTGATGAATATGCAAATTAGATAACTAAGCTGCATATCAGACCATTCCATCAAATGAAAGTACTATATCTAAGCTATAATTTGCAAGCAAGTTTAATAGTGTAGGGTGAATTGCTGATGAGATACGAGTCATTTTGTAAGTACAGGCCCACTTTCTTTAAAATCGCATTAACCCCCTCCCCTAGCTGGACCTTACAGAATTTTGCTTAAATCGCTATATTTTCCTGCAAACAATGGCGATATTATTGTGGTGCATTTTTTCAAGGTTCTCATTTTAATAAAATCATTCCTGACACATTTGGGCCAGATAATATGCATGAACTATCATGAAAAAACCCTAACTAAGTCGGAAGCAAGATTTTTTGCTCAAGTTATCTCCCCTGATTACCTCTTGGTCATATTTTTAATTCTAAATGCATAAATTGATGTCAGTGAAGGTCCCCAATCATGAGAAGATGCTTTTGGATTTATTTGTACCAGTTTGGCATCCTTAACATGTTACTCTACAGATTTTTATAGATTTTTCTCCAATTTGGCGGCCATCTTGGAAATATGCAAATTAGATAGTGAAGACGCCAGCTTGCCAACATTGGTTTTTGGATTCAGCATACCAAAATACCCTTCATAAGCATCTCAAAACCTTTTCTTCACAAAATGCCTGTACCTTCTTAAATAAGCGTCTTTTTCTGATTTTTTTTCCAGACTATGTGGCTCTTCCTCACGATGCCACGGGTTTGTCTGCAGTTTGTGATTGCGGTATTTCCTGAGGATACTCACTTACTGTTGTGTGCTTTAGAACGGACATCAGCCTAGCTATGCGGGACTTAAATGCATTTTATAGCCGCCAATTCTTCACTCTAGATTTGTTGTTGGTAAAACGCAAAACGGTTTAGCTCGCATTTAGGCTTCCTAACTAATGCAATATATCACCACAGAGAAACTAGAATTGTTTTTCTACAAAAAACGTCTCCCCCTTTTTGGACTCAAAAAATCTCAAACATGTGTTACAAGAGGAATAATTGGAAAATAGACATGTAAGTGTTGTGGTTCTTGTGAATTACACATCATCTGAATGCGCATTACCAAGTTATAGAGGGGACACGAAATAGCATTGCAGCTGATCAAAGGGAAATAACTCAAAAACATCCAAAGCAGAGTTATCGTTCTTGTACATGACGCATGGTCTCATTGTGCTCTAGAAGTGTATGAAGTTTTAACTATGCCAACTTACAGAGTGGACAAAATGCCCATATTTATGTTACAAGGGGAATAACTTGATAAATAAACATGCAAGAGTTATGGTTCTTGTGCATGACACGTCGTCTGAATGTGCTTTACAAATGTATGAAGTTTCTTTGAAATATCCCGAACGGTAATCAAGTTATAGAGCGGACAGGATTTTGTGACGGACAGACAGACAGACAGACGGGAGGGGAAAAACAATATATCACCCGACCCTTCCAGTGGGAGGCATAATAGCACATTAAAATGAAACAAAGAAAAAGGCTCATTTCTCACAGATGTCAGAGCTTAAGCAAACCTCAAGTTGAGCTAAGGTTGACGACGATACAACAAATACCATGCGTGTACAAACTTATATTAACAAAGAATGTCGCGGATTTCCGTGACGCTGATAAAGTACAAACAATAACTGCTCCCCAATGGGATATATTTAGCATTTTTAAAGTCACGGAAAACCGCTACCTTCCAAAAAGTTCAATGTCATGAAAATCCGTGACAAAGGCAAGCCGCGGAATTCCGTGTGATCCCTACCTGGTAACGTGACGAATGCCCCCCAAAGGAATTGGTCAAGCATAAGACACATTTGATGCAAGTTATTTGTTATAAAGGAGATATGCTCGAGATACGAAAAACCTAGAAATGGAGTCGAAGTCAAAGTCACGGTCAAAATGCCCATAATAGTATGCATCACTCCTCCATCCCAAGAGGAATCGACACACCATATTTGGGATTCCTACCTCAAATGATATAGGCTATATGCTGCTCCAGATGTCATTATTCTAGAAACTAGGTCATAGGTCAGAGTCACAGTGACCTAAAATGGTCCCCGACATTTCAACATCTAAAGATGCATCCATACACCAAATTTGGGATTCCTACCTAAAATAATATACGAGATATGACCCTGACTCAATAATTTTAGAAAAGGGTCAAGGTCTCAGTCACCCCAAACTTGGTACATACATTCTGCCATCCCAAGATGCAACCGCACACCAAATTTGGGATTCCTAGCTCAAAAAATATAGGAGAAATGCGTCGGAAAAGATAATTCTAAAATCTATGTCAGAGGTCAAGGTCAAAATAACCTAAAAATGGTATACGACATATCTCCATACCAAGATGCATCCGTACACAAATTTTGAGATTTCTACTTCAAAGAATTTAGTAGGAGAAGGAGATAAAACAGAATAAACAACCAAACAACGGTCAGTGTTGTCTTTTTATTGTGGGAGTATCGACCGGTTTCGGTCATGCAATGACCTTTTTCAAGATGAAAAATAAGTGTCAAGTAGTCCTGAAGTACAAAAAAACGGATAGACTGGGTCACGTGATAATGATTGTTAGATAGAGTAGAATAGATTAGAAGGATAGTATGAGACAGTTAGTAGTAGTTTTGGTAGGTTACATATCTGAAGTAGAAGGAAAGTTCTTACATACAAATAGTTAAAGATGTCCATATTTTAGTTCCTTTTGAATGTTCCATAAACGTGTACATGATGTATCTGTTGGTCTTGGCCGTCGAGGTCTCGTTCGTCCATGACGTCGGTGGTGCTGGAGGCTGGGGAGCTTTCAGGTGTTATGTACAGGTCCTCTAGTAAGTCTGCTTCTCTGGAGTATCCTTGTACCGCTGTGAGTGCTTGTTTGATTGTTAAGGCTCTGTATATTTTGGGCTGTGCCGATCTAACGTAGATTCTGTACTGTGTCTTTGTTAAAGCTTCTGGAGGGGGAGTCCATGGCTTGGGTTTGAAAGTTTCTATGGTGTAATCTGTGTTCTTGTTCTTGGTGTTGGGGAAGTGCTTTGTAGTAATTCTTTCTTCTTGTCCTGGGTGTGTAGATGTGATGTGTTTTCTGGCATTCTCTTGTCGCTTGTAGGATTTGTTGCAGTACCAGCAGATGTATTTCATAATTGTAAGGCTGTGGATGGCGTGTATATGTCTTCTTAAATTCCCTTGGTGTGAAAATGTCTTCTTGCATTCCTTGCAGTAAAGTTGTTCCGTGTCCATTATAAAATTAGATTAAGTCCAGAAGGATGTTTGGTTTGTAGAATGTTTATCCAAGTTTCCTCTGTGCGTAGTCTGAAATTGACGTTGTTATGTGTTTGTGTCACTATAGTGGCGGTCACGTCATCTGACGTGTGATTGCTTGACGTAAAATGCCGCGAAACTGGTTTAAAATTATTCCCTTGGCGGATGTCTGTTAGGTGGCCTCTAAGTCTTTCGTTGAAAGTATTACCGGATTGACCGACGTATTGTACGCCGCATTTGGCGCAGCTGATGACATATACTATGTTTTTTGTTTGACAATTAAAGTTGCCTTTGATATTGAGTGTTTGTTTGGTTTTCCATGATGTAATTTTGGTTGTTTTCTTCATGAAACGGCAGGTATTGCATGGTTTATTGCAGGGTCCTGAGCCTGGATCGATGTTTGGGGGGTTGAGATCGGTTTTGACCAAGGTTTGCTTTAGATTAACGGCCCGTTTGTGTACAACAAGGATTTTGCTGTTTTGGATTGGTTTGAGATCCTCTGATAGTTGAAGTAAGCGTTTATATTTGTTTAAGATCTTCGCAATCGGCGGGTTTCGGGGGTTGTAGGTCACTATGAATGGTATTATACTGATCTCCGCTGTTGGATGGGGTGTCTGTATTAGTAACGAGTTTCTGTCCTGGTTGAGTGCTTGTGTTATTGCGCTTGTGACTAACTGGGAGGGGTATCCTCTAGCGGTGAAGTTAGCGTGCATCTTTCTGGTGGCTTCTATGAAGGTGTCAGTTGAGCTGCAGATTCTGCGTAGACGAAGGGCTTGGCTATATGGTAAGCTGCGTTTTTGGTGTTTCGGGTGGAATGAAGTGTAGTGTAGATAGAGGTGAGCGTCTGTTGGTTTCGTGTACAGATCTGTGTGTAGATGTCCATTCTTGTCCTTGATTACTGTTACGTCTAGGAAATTAACTGAGGTTTCGCTAATTGTTGACGTGAATTTGATGGTCGGATGACATGAGTTTAAGGCCTCTAAAAAGGAGTTCAACTCCTCGCTACTATGGGGCCATATCATAAAGATATCGTCAATATATCTCCACCATAGTATAGGACGTAGATCGGACGTAAGTAGGAAATCTTTCTCTAACTTGCCCAAGAAGATTATGGCGTAACTAGGCGCGCATTTTGTACCCATTGTGGTTCCTGAGATCTGTTCATAGAACTTGTTATTAAACTTGAAGGCGGTTTTGGTAAGGATAAAGTGTAGTAATCTGAGAAGTACCCATGTTTTGGGTTCTTTGATGGTTCTTGTTTCTATGGCTGCTTTGGTCGCAAGGATTCCGTCTCTGTGTGGTATGTTGGTGTACAGGGAGACAACGTCTATGGTGACTAATAGGCTATTAGTATCTAGTTGTCCTAGTTGTGAAAGATTACTAAGGAAATGTGTCGTGTCCTTGATGTAGGAGTCTACTTTTTGAGCTAGTGGTTGTAGGAACGAATCCAGATACATGGACATTTTTTCCGTTGGGCTGTCGCAGGCTGAAACTATCGGTCTTCCAGGGTTGTTTTTCTTGTGTATTTTTGGAAGTAGGTAGAACAGTGGTGTTCGGCAGTTCCTGGGTGTGATAAATGTGATGTGTGCATCGGGTAGTAGTTTTTTCTGTCTTAAGGTCTGGAGGAATCTTTGGATTTCAGTGGTGTGTTTATTGGTGGGGTTTCTTTGGATTTCTCTGTAAAAAACTGGGTCGTTGAGTTGGCGATAACCTTCATTTAGATAGTCTTCTTTGTTCATGATAACGATGGCACCTCCTTTGTCCGCTGGTTTTATCACTATTTCACTGTTGTTTTTCAGTTTTTCAAGGGCTAGGGTTTCTGCTTTGGAGAGGTTGCTACATGAACTAGGTGTCGGAGCGTGTTCTAATATTTCCGTGGTGGTTACGTTGATGAAGGTGTCGAGGGTGGGGGATTTGCCTACTGGTGGAGTCCATCCTGTGGGGTTTGAGAATTGGTCATACGTTGTTGAGTTTGATTCCCCAAAGTGGAATTTTAATCGAAGTCTTCTGTTGAATAGGAGAGTGTCTCTGTGAATGTCCAGAGTGTTTGACGTAGTTGGTAGAGGGCAGAAGGTGAGGCCTCTGCTTAGAAGTATTTTTTCGTGTAAGGATAGTTTGTATTTGGAAAGGTTTACTACGGCTCTGTCTGATGTCTTTAGAAGGTTTTTATTAATTAATTTTTCTTTCTTGATGAATCTTCTGTTTGGCATCGTAGTGTGTTTCTGGTAATGGTTGTTCTCTGTTGACTGAGGTAGTAAAAAACGGATATTTAGTTCGAGGTGGTTGTGGGTTGAGGTGGGGTTTTCTTGCTGGTGAGGGTTTTTTCTACGTTGAGGTTGATTCTCTCGACGATACTGGTCATGAATTCTATTTCTTCTGAGTCAGTGTTTTTCTTAATGATGTCCACAATGACATCAATCTCATCGGAAATACTTTTCTGTCTGTTTTCCCAATATTCTAAAAGTATTGAGGTGAGTGTCAGTCCGAAGTTTAACTGAGCTTCCTCCCATTTGAGGTGTAAAGTGGAGCTGATGACTGGTACCTGGGGTATCAGGTTGACTCTTAATGATTTGGGTATGGTTTTGGAAAGTTCACATTTCTTTAAGTAGTTGATATGGTGGTTGGTCCTGGTTAGTTGGATATTGAGTTTTTTCAACACCTTAAATTTGGCGATGTTGTATTCACTGATTTGGGGGTTCGCGGAATCCAATTTTCGTTTCTTGCTATTTCGAGAGTTAGGCGTACCTAACGGAAGTGTAGTCAAGGAGATCGAGGTTGATGGAGTTGCTGTCAAAGTGTCTTCGAACGTGTCGTGGTCGTCTTGCGAGCTCATCTTGGACGTTGATTCCGGGTTCACTTTACAAAAGTGGAGTTATGGTATATCGGAGGATCCTATGAGGATTCAGAACGGAACGTGGTGTACTTCTGTGTCCGCCCAAACTCCGTCAGGATGACGTGGTGTTTATCCGTTGAAGGTTGGATCCGCTCAGGGATACGGTTCTGTCAAAGATCAAATCAGGAGAAGGAGATAAAACAGAATAAACAACCAAACAACGGTCAGTGTTGTCTTTTTATTGTGGGAGTATCGACCGGTTTCGGTCATGCAATGACCTTTTTCAAGATGAAAAATAAGTGTCAAGTAGTCCTGAAGTACAAAAAAACGGATAGACTGGGTCACGTGATAATGATTGTTAGATAGAGTAGAATAGATTAGAAGGATAGTATGAGACAGTTAGTAGTAGTTTTGGTAGGTTACATATCTATCTATCTATCTCTTCATACGGCATACACCCTCAAATGAGTATTACGTGCCGGGTTCCCGCGACATGCGTTAAAAGTAAAGAAGTTAAAAAACAGCTGACAGTAGGAATGAATTAAAAGTGCATAGTGTTAGTGTATTATACAGTGAGAAAGTAAAGTGAGGATAAAAACAGCAGTATTGTAAATTTATGGTTTTGAGTGGCACACCTGACAGACAGCTCGTTTGAAGCTGTCTAGATCAGTCAGGGTTGCGATAGATGCCGGGAGACCGTTCCACTGAACGACTGTAAGAGGGTAGAATGAGTATTTATAGTAATCGGTCCTGGTGGATATTTGTCTGTATGCCAATGGGTGTGAGGTACGGGAAGCACGTGGGAGTGGTATGACATATGAAGGGAGAGGTATGGCTACATAGCCATATATGATCTTGTAGAAGAGGATCAGTCTTGAATCAGTACGCCGCTGCTCTAGGGTACGCCATCCAAGTTTTCCTATCATGTCTGTGACGCTTGAGTAGGGCAAATAATCCCCAAGAACCCATCGAGCTGCTCGTCTCTGGACACTCTCAATTTTTTGTATGTCATCCTTAGTGTGGGGGTCCCATACTGGAGAAGCGTACTCCAGCTGGGGTCTGATAATAGCCTTGTATGCATTTTCCCTTAGTGAGGTGTTTTTTGTTTTAAGGTTCCTCCTTAGGAAGCCCAGTGATTTATTTGCATTGTTGGTAATTCTGCTGACATGGGTCTTCCAAGATAAGTCATTTGCAATATCAACACCCAGATATCTGGCACTAGCTACCGCCTCAAGGGTTTCACCATGTAGTGTGTATGTTGTTGGGAGGGGAGAACGTGACCTGGTTACATGTATTACCTGGCATTTGCTGGGGTTGAATTGCATATCCCATTTGATTTCCCATTCCTGGAGGATGTCTAGGTCGGCCTGTAATTGCTCAGAGTCAGCTAGTTTGGATATGGCTAAGTAGGCTGCTGTATCATCAGCAAAGAGTCTTACCTGCGATTTAACCTTGTCCGGCAGGTCATTTATGTAGATCAAGAAGAGGATTGGCCCAAGGACAGATCCCTGTGGGACCCCTGATGTTACTGGTACTTCCTCGGAACAATCCCCCTCCAGAACCACAGTCTGTGACCTACCATTTAGGAATGCGCTGATCCAAGATAAGGTTCTACCTCTGATTCCATAGTTGTGGAGTTTCAGGATAAGCTTTGCGTGGTTCACCTTATCGAAGGCTTTGCTGAAATCGAGCAAAATAATGTCGGTCTGCTTACCTTCTTTTAGGTTCCTATGGATTTCCTCAATAAGCATGGTCAGTTGTGTTTCGCAGGACCTTTTAGAGCGAAATCCATGCTGGAGATCATACAGGATCTGGTTTACGTCAAGATGTTTCACAACATTGGATGCAACTATGTGTTCAAATATTTTACAAAGTATGCAAGTGAGGGATATGGGCCTGTAATTTGCAGGATCGGACTTTTCTCCCTTTTTGAAAATGGGTGAGACATTTGCTTTGAGCCATTCAGATGGTAGAGATCCCTCCTCCAGGGACTTGGAGAAAATGACTTGCAGGATTGGAGCAATTTCAAGGCAGAGTTTTTGCAGTAGCAGAGGTCGGATTTGGTCGGGACCAGGTGCTTTATCCGGCTTCAAGCCTTGCAGCAACTTGATGATGCCATTTACTGAAATTTTGAGATCCGGCATATTTGGATATTTGTTTCTGATGTCATCAAGTGGTTGTGACATATCCTGGCTGTAGTTGCCTGCATCATGAAGGTCTTGCACCTTTTTTTGACAGAGTTGTTTCAGTTGTAGGGGAGACTTTGGTGTGAAGACCGATTGAAACTGGGCATTGAGCAGATTGGCTTTCTTCACATTGTCAGTACATGTCTTACCATTTTCCTTCAGAGGTGCACTACCCTGGCTGTCCTGCCTACAGTTCTTGAGGTAAGAAAAAAGTTGAAGGAAAGTTCTTACATACAAATAGTTAAAGATGTCCATATTTTAGTTCCTTTTGAATGTTCCATAAACGTGTACATGATGTATCTGTTGGTCTTGGCCGTCGAGGTCTCGTTCGTCCATGACGTCGGTGGTGCTGGAGGCTGGGGAGCTTTCAGGTGTTATGTACAGGTCCTCTAGTAAGTCTGCTTCTCTGGAGTATCCTTGTACCGCTGTGAGTGCTTGTTTGATTGTTAAGGCTCTGTATATTTTGGGCTGTGCCGATCTAACGTAGATTCTGTACTGTGTCTTTGTTAAAGCTTCTGGAGGGGGAGTCCATGGCTTGGGTTTGAAAGTTTCTATGGTGTAATCTGTGTTCTTGTTCTTGGTGTTGGGGAAGTGCTTTGTAGTAATTCTTTCTTCTTGTCCTGGGTGTGTAGATGTGATGTGTTTTCTGGCATTCTCTTGTCGCTTGTAGGATTTGTTGCAGTACCAGCAGATGTATTTCATAATTGTAAGGCTGTGGATGGCGTGTATATGTCTTCTTAAATTCCCTTGGTGTGAAAATGTCTTCTTGCATTCCTTGCAGTAAAGTTGTTCCGTGTCCATTATAAAATTAGATTAAGTCCAGAAGGATGTTTGGTTTGTAGAATGTTTATCCAAGTTTCCTCTGTGCGTAGTCTGAAATTGACGTTGTTATGTGTTTGTGTCACTATAGTGGCGGTCACGTCATCTGACGTGTGATTGCTTGACGTAAAATGCCGCGAAACTGGTTTAAAATTATTCCCTTGGCGGATGTCTGTTAGGTGGCCTCTAAGTCTTTCGTTGAAAGTATTACCGGATTGACCGACGTATTGTACGCCGCATTTGGCGCAGCTGATGACATATACTATGTTTTTTGTTTGACAATTAAAGTTGCCTTTGATATTGAGTGTTTGTTTGGTTTTCCATGATGTAATTTTGGTTGTTTTCTTCATGAAACGGCAGGTATTGCATGGTTTATTGCAGGGTCCTGAGCCTGGATCGATGTTTGGGGGGTTGAGATCGGTTTTGACCAAGGTTTGCTTTAGATTAACGGCCCGTTTGTGTACAACAAGGATTTTGCTGTTTTGGATTGGTTTGAGATCCTCTGATAGTTGAAGTAAGCGTTTATATTTGTTTAAGATCTTCGCAATCGGCGGGTTTCGGGGAATTTAGTAGATATCACCAAATTCGATGTTGATTCTAGGAACTCTGTCAGAGGTCATGGTCAAAGTGACCCGAAAATGGTAGGGACACTCCTCTTTCCCAAAATGCATTCACACACCAAATTTGGGATTAGACATGAATATTCTAAAAACTAGGTCGGGGTCAAGGTCACAGTGACCCAAAAATGGTATGTGACACTCCGCCGTCCAAAAATGCATTCACACACCGAATTTGAAATTATTACATCAAAAAATATAAGAGATATGCACCAGACTCAATGCTAATTCTATAGACTAGATCAGAAGTCAAGGTCAAGGTCACAGTAACCAATAAATAGTACAAGACACTCCACCATCCATAGGTGCGCCCAGACACCAAATTTGGGATTCATATTTCAAAAAATACAAATGATATGCCAGGACATGATTATTCTAAAAACTCGGACAGAGGTCAAGGTCACCTTACCCATAATTGGTACGAGACACACCACCATCCAAAGATGCTTTCACACACCAAATTTGTAATTCCTACCTCAAAGAATATAGGAGATATGCACCAGACTCAATGCCAATTCTTTAAACTAGATCAGAGGTCAAGGTCACAGTGACCCAAGGATGGAACGTTATACTTTTTCATCCCAAGATGCATGCACACACCAAATTTGGGATTCTAACTCAAAAGATATGAGAGATATGCCTCGGACACGATTATTATACCCCCGGTACGAAGTATATAGGGGGTATATAGTTTTTGCCTTTTCTGTAATTATGTTTGTTTGTTTGTCTGTTTGTTTGTCTGTAAACTTTTTTTTTTCGTCAAAGATTTCTCAGCAACTACTTGGGTTAGGATTCTGAAATTTGGTACAAGGCTTGATAGTGATGAGTTGTATTGTGTAACAAAAGAACAGCCACATATTGCTTATCAGTCCCTTTATTTGTTCATTTTTCTTTCTCTCCAATTGAAAAATGTTTCGTCAAAGATTTCTCAGCAACTACTTGGGTTAGGATTCTGAAATTTAGTACAAAGCTTGATAGTGGTGAGTTGTATTGTGTAACAAAAGAACAGCCACATATTGCTTATCAGTCCCTTTATTTGTTCATTTTTCTTTCTCTCCAATGGAAATTTCCGTCACAGATTTCTCACCTCCTATTGGAGCCATTGTTTTCAAATTTTGTGTACACTTTCAGGAAGGCAAAGTGTACTGTGTAAATGGTAATTAAGATGCTAATCATCATTTTACCTTCTTTTTTCAAATTTTCATTTTTTCCTTCTTTCACTCTTATATAATAAAGACATTTTTTCTGTCAAAGATTTCTCAGCAACTACTTGAGTTAGGATTCTGAAATTTGGTACAAAGCTTGATAGTGATTAGTTGTATTGTGTAACAAAAGAACAGCCACTTATTGCTTATCAGTCCCTTTATTTATTCATTTTTCTTTCTCTCCAATGAAAATTTCTGTCACAGATCTTTCGGCTCCTATTGGAGCCAGTGTTCTCAAATTTAGTGTACACCTTCAAGTTGGCTAAGTGTATTGTGTAAATGAAAATAAAGATGCTAAAGCTCATTTTGGCTTCTTTTTCAATTTTTCCTTCTGTCACTCCTATATAACACATATGGACGTTTTTTGTCAGAGTTTTCTCAGCAACTACTTGATTTAGGATTATGAAATTATTTGTGTACTTTCAGGTAGGAGAAGTGTATTGTGTAAATGAAAACTAAGGTGCTAATCCTCATTTTGCCTTCTTTTTTCAAATTTTCAATTTTCCTTCTGTCACTCTTATATAACACATATGACCATTTTTTATCAAAGTTTTCTCAGAAACTACTTGATTTAGGATTATGAAATCTTTGACAATTTTGTCTTTTCTCTGAAAGTTTTACAACCTCTGATGGCTACCGCCGGGGGTATGTGAGCTTCGCTCACTTCTTGCTATATTTAAAAAATAGGTCAGAACTCAAGGTCACAGGGACCTGAAAATGATACGTGACACTCCTACATCCCAAGATGCAACGACACATCAAATTTGGGATTCCTATCTCAAATAATACAAGAGATATGCTCCGGACAAGATTATTCTAAAAATTAGGTCAGGGGTCAAGGTCATAGTGACCTGAAAATGGTACACGACACTCTGCCATCCCAAAATGTATTCAAACACCAAATTTAAAATTCCTACCTCAAAGAATATAAGGGATATGCACCAGACTCAATGCCGATTCTAGAAACTAGGTCAGAGGTCAAGGTCGCAGTTGCCCTAGGACGGTACGCGACACTTATTCATCCCGAAATGCGTGCACATACCAAATTTGGGATTCCTACCTCCAATAATATAAGATATATGCTCCAGACACGTTTTTTAAGAACTAGGTCAGAGGTCAAGTTCAAGGTCACAGTGACCCGAAAGAAGTACGCGACACTCCGCCATCCCAAGATGCATCCACACAGCAAATTTGTGATTCCTGCCTTAAAGAATATACAAGATATGCACCGGACACAAAGCAGGACGGACGAGCGGACGGACTATATGCCTCCCTTAGTTCCTTTGCGAGCATAAAAACTACATGTACATGTATTCCAATGAAGCAGCATACGAGTAAGAAGGTTATGTTTATATTCAGTCTCCATATCCATATTCTGTCCGAGAGGGTTTGAGTCATCGTTGTAAAATTCATATGGGGATTATGTTCACGTTGTAAAATTTATAGGGGGGGGGGGATTATGTCCACCTATACAAAAATGAGCAGTGGGGTTTGTCCGGGGAATTGTGTACTTCACTCTGTTGAGTAAACACTTTCAGAGCACTGTTGATACCTGACGCTGCATCGACGTCGATCTGCTGTTGCCAAGGTGACGTGAATCAGCTTTGTATATAAAGTGGGGTTCGAGCCTCACCGGCGTCACTGCGTTGTGTCCTTGAGCAAGGCACATTAATCCTAGCTTAGTACAGGTTTAACCCAGAACATGCCCATAGTCGAATGTCAAATTCAGTGCATGGAGGCATATAAGCATTAACCATTATCCCGCCAACATGTTTTTGTCTTGAAACTGTTGTCTGCTCTTTACGTCTGCTGCATATATCAAAGTGCACTTTAGACAAGCATTCATCATAGAAGCAAAACTATGAACCCTAATTAGGTTGCTCACAGGGGAACAGTCTGATCTTGGTCCATACTGTTTGCAATATAAGCATAAGAAGATGGGTGTAGCAGACTGTGTGACAGTTGAACTATTTGCATGCTGAATAATTTAGAAGCTTTTGATATGTACTCGAAGCAATCTACACTCTGTATATTGCTTCGAGATATGTATCTGCTGGTATTTTCCCTAAATCAAACCATTTCAGAAAGTCTTTGAGGGGTACCACCAGAGTGTCAAATAGTTTGGATCTAGATCAGGACCAACCTTTTGTTCAAAATTTTTTTGGTGTATACTATAAGAGTGTCAAACAGTTTTGATCCAGATCAGGCCCGATTCTATGGCAGGCTTGACCTGGGTTCAAACTGTTATCAGCTGACAACAAAAGTCGTCACGAGTGAAGGTGTAGGTGCCCGTTCCCCAGTCGTCACTAAAAAAAACTCCTGCTGTTAAGTTTTTAGACTTAATTTTTCGCAGTAACTTTTTTATCTTCAATTTTTAGCAAAATGTGTTCGCGATGAAAAGTATTCAGGAACATCTCCCCCAACTTCTCCAAATTGTTCCAACATCCTAGATGATGCAGGTTCCTCTGTGCTTAGATGCACTCTTTGAACATTTTAAGCAAAGCGCAAATAAACATAGTCCAAGATGTCAGTCAAAAAGTTACATTGCACCGCCCTAATTCAATTGCTAAAGCTATGGGTGGCTTGTTCAAATATAATAGAAATCGCGCCTTTAAACTAGTAGGGTCATCTCAAAACCGTTTATATTCCATAGCACGTGTATAAGAGAAAAGTTGCATGCCATGCGATAACCCAGCCTTTGTTATACAAATAAGCTTGCTTTAAGTTGGTTCTGCATATGCACGGTAAATTCTGAGTATGTTAACGACAGTTTTATGTTATGCACATCCTTCAAAGAACGAAAAATGCACCGCTCCCAAATAATTTTTTTGAACTACCCCTTTCTGTCACGCATATAAGAATTATGGGGAACGGACAATAGCCCACTGGGACAAAAGCCCACTAGGACAAAAGCCCACTGGACAATATCCCACTGGACAAAAGCCCACTGCTAAATTTGGCAGGGTGGACAAAAGCCCACTTTTTTGAAAAAAAAAAAAAAATTAAGTCTTTTATAAAACTGTTAACCCTGATCAGACTGCTTCTTCAGGGTAAGTCATTCTGCAGTATGTTTTCACTGACATTATTATTTCTCCTGTATGTTGTGCGCATTTATTGCCAACCATGCACATGCAGGAAGCGTGCAGGGAACAACATGAAATGTGTATGTTCTTGAATCATCAGGTGTTTGTGCACAAGCTATCACTGCCATTCAACTCGATGTAAACAGGCTGATTTGAGGCATTCGGATAATGTTTGAATGTGTGGCCAACAGTGAAGATCCAGATGAAATGCAACACAAGGCAGATTTCATCTGGGTCTGCACTGATTGCTAAGATAACAGATGATGAGACAGAAATACATTAAAAACAATAATTTAACCTGTGACCCCTGAAATTATAAAATGGACAAATCCATGTTTATTGGATCAATATGTTTAGTAAAATCCTTCAGATTAGAAAAGGGCTAAGGATCATGTTCTTCGTTACAACTCGACGAGCCAGGCTAAAACGATGGGCCCTTTGATTAAAACCTCGAACACAGTATACTTGGTCCGAGTTTAAACTTGAGGCAAAGCTACTCATGTGCATTTGCACACTTAGACTATGTGTTTTGTATTGCTACACCAATTGTAAAAAAATACATACAAAGTAATTTTAAACATAAGTTCATCGCTTTGCAAAACGGACTCTGTTAGAAATATGGTGCTCCATCCCAAACTAGTCAAAGGGTCGTTTTCCCGTCTTATTCAATTCACTTCCTGTGTTGGGTGACCTTCTTTGACACTTTTATTGGGGTATTGCACTAATTGGAGTATTGCGATTACCTCTGTCACATTTAGATGATACGGACGTATGCCTTTGAAGACAGGCGCACCGGTTATTGTGTGTTCATTGACTTTTTATCATATATATCATTTAACCCTTTACATTTTGGATACTGTTTTGGCAAACAGTGCAGACCTTGATGAAATGCCACATAAGGCGGCATTTCATCTCGGATTGCACTGTTTTGGCAAACAGTGCAGACCTTGATGAAATGCCACATAAGGCGGCATTTCATCTCGGATTGCACTGTTTGCTAAGATAAAAAAAATCCAATCTTCTTGGCTATCCAAATTGAAAAAAAAAAAAAAGCAGAATAACTTGTCTGTCTGTCCGCCCACCCGTCCCCTCGTCCGTCCTACCGTACGTACTATGAGCGTGCGCCTCACTGTATGTGTGCGTACACATTTGTGTACGCATGTATTTTAATTATGAACATTACTGAATGTTCCTTAATTCTAACTTATGTTTTATGCTTGTATGTTAACCTGCACCTGACAGACAGACGCACGTGTACCTGCGTGTTCATTGACTTTTAAGCACACAGTGAAGGCCCAGATGAAACAGGGGTCAGTACTGTTTGCTTAAGCGTCGTTCTCACTGTCCCGGTTTAAGGTGCCGGTTCATCCCGGTTTGATGAACCGGGATGAACCGTGTCACAACCGTAGCGGCACCTTGGACAACCTTGGAGATCCGGGATGAACCGTGTTGAACCGGCTCATGTCCCCGGTTGTTTTAAAATGTAAAACAACTGGGACTCATGTGGAGTAAGGGCAAGGCTGTCAAAAATACCGTGGTAAACAGGGACGACGCCGGGAGCAAACCTGTCTCCATCGGGATGGCGTCGGGGCGATAACGGCGCATTCCGGGAACATCCTTGTCTCCACCGTGATAAACCGTGCGCGATGAAGACACCCGGTATGCCTGATTTTTCAACAATGTGGTATGTGCCAACAGCAAAAACTCAGATCAGCGTGCGCCTAGGCGCAGTCTGATCAGAAACTTTGCTAGTCGCTTGATTATTATTTGACTGTCAAACTAGTGATCGAACAACATTTAGAATTTCTTAGCTTAAATGGGGACTGCAGAGGCTTGTCTGAGTCTACACTTCTCAAAACACAACACTGTTGGAAATCACATGCCGCGGCTCATAGTGTTTATATATTTTTACTAAAAAGCAAGACAATATGGGCCAAGAATTACAATGCACCCTTAAAGTTAAGGAAGACTTAAGTTAAGTATTGAATTTTCAGGATGCGAAAAACAACGTCTTCAAACTGATTAAAATAAAAATTCTTTTTTTTCTATAGATCACAATGATATCTTTGACCACACGTACTGCATC